>CM077015.1:28988283-30238283 GCA_039090855.1 Macrothele yani
TCTTTTAGTTAAGGTCCACGTCTCTGCATCATACGTAAGCACTGGAAGGATGCATTGATCAAACACTTTTCTTTTAAGACATAATGGCATATTGCTCTTGAAAATTATGCTGTTTCTTCCAAAAGCTCTCCAGGCAAGTTTTGTACGCCGATTAATTTCTTCATCAATGTGACCCTCACTTGATATCTGCTGTCCAAGATAAACGTACGTATCTTTTATCTCCAGCTTTTCTCCATCAATCGATAAATCTTCATTTCTTGTAAAAGCATTGAACCACCAAATTTGTTATACTATCTCATAGTACTCTAACTTAGACCGTAGAAGGATTTTGGAAGGGATCGGAACCCGGGAGAGGGGGGGTCCAGGGGGCCCCCATACAAAATTTTCGTTATTTTAGTTAAAATTCCTACAGTTTTCACTTTAGAACCACCAAATTTGGTATACTATCTCATGGTACTCTGACTTAGACCAGAGACGGTTTCGGGAAGGGGTCGGAGCCCGGGGGTCAAAGGGCAGCCATACAAAATTTTCGTAAAAAGTTCTACAGTTTTCAATTTAGAACCACCAAATTCGGTATACTATCTCATGGCACTCTTAGACCGTAGATGGTTTTTAGAAGGGATCGAAGCCCGGGGTCAAGGTGCTCCCACACAAAATTTTCGTAAAATCTACGGTTTCCATTTTGGAACCACCAAATTTGGTATACTATGTCATGGTAATTTGACCGTACACGGCTTTCGGAAGGGGTCGGAGCCCGGTATCAAGCCCCCCTCCTCACCCATACAAAATTTTCATAAAAAGTTCCATTTTTTAGTTTTACGCTAGCTTTTACCGCCAACTGGCTGTTCCATCAGGCAGAAATATGTTATGTAAATAGAGAGTTCCAGATGTTCAAAATGATAAACAAAAGGGTGATCAATGCCAATGTCAAGTCGCATGCACATCACATGACATAAGTACATTGCATTTCAGTGACGCGGGATTCTCAGAAGGGCACGCCAGATGTACGGCAGTTCTATAGATGACTCCTCGAAGGTAAGCATTTCAATTCCTGTTACTTTCTTTTGTGTTTCGTTAAAGTAAATTAAAAAAATCGAATTTTTTTCTTTATATTTAACTTTTTTTTTCTTTTTCGTGTGTGTGTGGCGGGGGGCAGAAATATTACTGCTTCATAACAATCTGCGTCGGCAGTGACGGTTAGGTTTTTTACATTCCTTTTTGTTTTATTTCTTTTTAGGACAAAAATTAAAGTAACCGTTTCGTAGATGTGTTTTCTTTTTAATATTTCAGATTATGCCTCCCAAAAAACGGAGTTCGATTAGGAAAATTTCCACTGATGCGAAACGAAAAGGGACCGTGAGGGAAAATGAAACACCTGTACAAACGCAGGCACGACTTGCCGGAGTCAAAATAAGGGCCTCAAGCAGCAATAACCTAAACGAATTAAAATAAATTTACTGGAAAATTACAGGAATATATTTTTCATTCATAAAATTTCACCCGCTGAACTTTGTGATTCCCCGAATATTTACCCGGGAAATACCGGCTACCCCTGCTAGTACTTTTTAAAAACAAACTTGAATTGTCGTAGCACGAATGGTGTGAAAAAATGTTTGTTTTGGTGTTTTAAAAGAAAACTTCTCAACGTGAATGTGTAGGGAACAGCTCTGCCAGTAGTTCTGTGCTATATGGCCACAATACTTGTTTGTGCTAAGGGTCGGGGGACAGAGGTGCCTTTTATTTTCGAAGAAACGCAAAATACCGTCTTCAGTGGTACGCTTCCTCCTACACACATGTAGGAGGAAGCGTACCACGACGAAAAATGGTTTTGTCAGCGATTTGAAGATGCTAAGTTGCGGTTAGAAACTTCCACCTACTTAATTGCCTCAAAAGGAGTATTTTGGTGGGGAGGTTTTAGCCTCTAGGTGTTGCAAAACAGTGCTGGATGGAACTCCTTGTGCGAAGGAGAGAGAGAGAGAGAGAGAGCGCGCATTCGACTTTTGTTCTGTTGTCAAGTAGGGGTGCTGTTTCAATGATCTGTGTGAGCGAAAAGAGTTTTGTTGCAAAGAATCTCGGTTTTAGAGCAAGGAAGAAAGGGGGTTTGGACTGTAGACCCGAGCATCGGCAAAGAAGAATGTTCGATTCAAGCGGATCCGAAGGAGTCGAAAGATTCCAAGAGTAACTCTTGTGTGCCATTGCGTGGAGCCACAAAAAGGGACCAGAATAATAAACTAAAAAAATTAGTAATTTTTCCAGCAATCAGGAACTGCAACTCAATCATAACAAAAATTCTGCGAATTTGGTTCATTTTTAATATTTCAGGAGACTAATTTTCTTTTTGTTTTCCTTTTTTTATTTTATTTCACTATTTTTACTTTGGTATGGAGAAATTATTTGCTAGTAAACTACCAAAAGGAGCGAAAAAGTCTAAAGCTAAAAAATTTGCCATTCGTACGTGTACAAAAAGTTGGTTTGCAGTTGAACACAGATACCATTTTCCGTAAGAACACAAGCAAACACGTCGCCCTGTGATTAGGTTAAAGTAAGACGAATGCAACATAGGATTTGTTAAACAGAAATAAATGTTACCATTTCTTAAGATAAAGCAAGAGGAATGGAGCATTAAAGTGGCTCAAAGTATTATGTGAATGTTACCCACTGGGTAGGTAAAAGTAAGAAAGGATGTATTTGTACGTGGGAAGTGTTTCGTGAATGAGGTATTTTAAGTAATAATGTCAGAAGGAAGAAAAAGGAACGTTTTAAATACCATTTGTACAAAAAACAAAACAAAACCTAAGCACCTAGAAGGAATAATCCAATCAAGATTAAAATTGGTATGTGCAATGTATAGTACAGGAAGAGAAAGGAATACAGTTCCAGAGCAGTCGGGCCATTTATTTAGACAAAACAGCTACACAAGTGAAACAAGTCAGTACGTAGCGCCACCTATGGCTCGGATACAAGCTGTTACCAGGCGTGGCATAGACCCATACAGTTCACGGATACTGTCCTGAGGTATACCATGCCACATGGTGTCCAAATTACGGGCCAGTTTGCCGACATTCCGGGATGGGCGTAGGTGCCGTCCCATCATGTCCCAAACATGCTCGATCGCTGAGAGGTCGGATGATCGGAAGGGTGTCGACATTACACAGGCAGACCTGGGAGAGCTGTGCCGTGTGTGGTCGGGCATTTCCCTGCTGAAAACTTGCTCGGTGATGCTGCGACAGGAATGGAAACACAAGAGGTCGTAGAATGTAGTCGACGTTCCATTGAGCCGTGAGGGTGGTACAGCGTACTACCAAGGGTGTCTGGCTATCGTAGGAAATGTTTCCCCAGACAGTCACTCCCGGTGTTCGAGTCGTGTGCCGTTCCACGGTAAACTCAGCATCCGCGCGCTGGCCGGCTCATCTCCAGACACGTATGCACTGGTCATCGGCGCCAAGTGCTAAACGCGACTCATCCCTGAAGACAACACAACGCCACTGGGCACTATCCTACGTTTATCGGGCCCGACACCACTGCAACAGGTGCAGGCGATGCTCGCTGGTAAGCGGCGGAGTAGCCTCCCCGATTGTAGTCCTCGTGCCGCAAGTCGCCTGGCAACGGTCCGGATGGACACTTTCTTGCCTGTAGATGATGCAATATGGCTACGGATGGTTGAGAGAGACGAATTTCTGTTCTGTTCGTGCGGCTCTAACAATCGCTCGGTCCTCGCGTTCTGTCGCTGCCCTAGGCCGTCCACCTCCCGCGTGCCGCTGTGTTGTGGTTTTCTCTACCCATTGGCGCCAGCATCGTCCGATTGCCGCTTCGCTCCGAGCGAAATGACTGGCGATACGGGTACTTGACCCAATTATAAGTCCTCTCAAACTCGCACAACAGCTTTTATTGTGCGCGGATCCGACGTCGGGGAATCCTCACAGTCCGTGGAGGTTGATGCAACTGCAATCGGCTGTCACAATTGTCCCTGCGTGCAAGTTTTGTTCTTGATAGACCCTCCTCGATGCGCGGTTCTCATGCGCTGTGGCGGGCCATTATTTCGTCATTGGTCGTTATTTTTTAATCATTTGAATATTCGGCCCTGAGGTACTCGCAATGCAGAGTTTCACTGGGATCGAACGACTTTCTCGGGGTGCTTCGTTTTCTTTTTCTTTGCAAAGAGTGAATGCCAGTGAATGTTACCTTTTCCAGAGATATAAGGAGGGAAGGATATATGGGTGGAATATTAGAATGTTTCAAGTATGGAAGCGAAGGTATGCTTGGTTGGGCTAAAAGGAAGAACTGAATATTGGAATGTTTCAAAAATTAAAGTGAGCGCCGCAGTTGAGCAAAACAAGAGAGCAAGGCAGACTGCAAAAAAGAACGTAAGATTGTTTGAAGGATAAGAATGAATAGCTACACTGTCCAGGCGAGACCAAAGAAAGGTAGACAATGAGACTGGTTAAAGGACTAAGTTAGTACCCGGTGTGGTCAAAGAAAGATGAACAGTAAAATTTGTTAAAGAACTAAATACATTTTGCTCTACGGTGAGGTGACAGAAAAATGGATGGGTAATAAAACTTGAACTACGTGAGCGCTACTGTCAGGTGAGGTCAAAGATGAGCAATAAAGATTGTTAAAGAAATAAGGAAACGTTGCTATGCGGTGGGGTCACAGAAAGATAAGTAATAAGGCTGGTTAAAGAAACAAATAAACGTTACGGTCTGATGAGGTCACACAAAGATAGGCAATAAGACTGGTTAAGGAACTACCTGAGAGTTACTGTTCATTGAGCTCAAAGAAAGATGGGTACCAAACTGAGCTAACGCTACTGTCCGGTGAAGTCATAAAAATGAGAAATAGCACGGCTATGAAATTAAGTTCACGCTACTGTCCGGCAGAGCTGAGACAGGCTGAGCCCGAGCCCGAACGCCCTAAGCAGAGCCCGGGCCCGAATCGGGCTCGGGCTGTAGAATATTTACTGCTGTTCGGGCTCGGGCTCTTAGAGAGAGGGAGAGCCAGAGAAGTTTTTTTATACAAAAATGTGATTTTATATGATTTAGCAAATGAGAAATTTTATAGTTGGTGAATGGAATTCTTCGGCAACTGGTTCTGGTTGGGGAGCGTATGGCGCGATAATATTAGCATTATTTTGGCGCGATAATATTAGCATTATTTGAGCAACATACAATTGCAGCACTGCCCGATCATTTTGGATGTCCGACCGCCGTAAGCACTTAAGGTGGAAACGAACGGTCAAAGAAAATCGTACAGTTACACTATAAAAATAGATAGGTGCTCCTTCCCCACTCCCCATTGAGAAATACATTAGTTAATTGCAGGAGGAGAGAGTGGAAGTGTGGAAAAGGAGATGCTTTTTTTAATGGTTGAACAGATTAGCCAGTTCTCGGGCTCGTTCGGGCCCTTGCAATATAAAATTCGGGCTCGGGTGGGCTCGGGCTGATATACCACGGGCACGGACGGGCTCGATCTCCGAAAATTGAGTCCGAACTCAGCTCTGCTGTCCGGTGAAGTGAAATCAAGAAATAAGCTTACAGTGCGGCGCGATGAAATTAAAGGAGGACAAAGTAAAAATGATTACGGAAATGTAACAGAGAAAGTTAGTTTAGTTGGGGGTGATTGCTGGAGGATTTGCATGTGCTGAAATTATTCTTAAATGTTATCGTTGTCGGTGACAGAAATTCTACAACTCCGAAAGAAACTGGCGCTGATTGAAACAAAATCGCAACAAGGATACGATAAAGAAAACCTTTGCATTTCAGATTAAAACTTACGTATGTTGAAAAAAAAATCATAAATAAGCAGTAAAAAAGTACGAGATATTCATAGAAAAAAATCTGCTTCCTTTTGATCTTCATACAGCTTTTCTTTTTTCGGAAAGGAAACTCGGAGGCGCAGGAAAAAAAGGGTGAAATACAAAAGAGAATAATTAGGCAAAGCGCAAAATAAAATAACGGTGGCAGAAAAACAAAAGAATGGCATTTTTGAGAAGACTCTGGGTTGATGACTCCTCGTAGTGTTTTTGGACTGTGTGTTGGATCTCGCGTTGCCGGTGACATTAGACCAATGGCAGAATGCCAGGCTTTCCAAGCTGAAGTCTGGATCCCATTCCCTAGTGGCATTCTGGACAAAAAAATCTGTTACACAGAATAATTATTGTTCCCTGAAAAGCACTTTTTCTGTGGTTGTATCTCCTCCCAGATTGCCATATAAATAGCTTCTTTTATTTCATTAGTACAGCTGATCTCTTTTGAGGAATTGAAGAGAGGGCTTTCCCAAACTTATGTTGTTTGCCGCGTGATGGGTAACATTCACTCCCCTTCCCCCATGGAAGCATCAATTTGTCATTCATGTTTTCCTAATCAGTTTTTCTCGAAGTTGTTGCTTTTGATCCTTATAATCACATAGGCAGGAAGCTTCTGCTAGAGAACAGGCCAAACGAAAATTAGTCAGAAAAAATTAGCAATTCTGTACATACTCGAATAAACATTGCGCTAACGCTGCTATGGAGAGTACACCCTAATGTCATTCCTATGGAAAAGAACTTTAAGTACAGTGATAGAATTTCGAAAAAAAAAAATGGTACTGCTGACCAGTGTATAATAGAACTATCTGCACCCATTTTTACTGGTCCACACATACAGGGTGTCCGAAAAATAACTGAAAGTAACACCATGTCGAGTTGGTTCCTACAGCAGATGTTGGAAATGGGCCCTACCGACGTCAAGACATGTCTGCACACGCTTCTGCATGTTGAAGACCTTTCTCAAGGTATGTGGTGTGATTTATTGGATGTGGGTCGCTATTGCAGCCTGTAGATCTTGAGGTGTATGCGGATTACCTGCGTACACCTTCCCCTTCAGTGTTACCCACAGAAAAAAGTCCGGCGGTGTCAGATCCGGTGATCGGGCAGGCCACAGTCCCCGGGAGATGCGATTTCCGAAGAATTCCTCCAGAAGCTGTATTGATGCTCCAGCGGTGTGAACAGTTGCACCGTCTTGCTGGAACCATCGTTAGCTTATTTTCCGTTCCGTGAGTTCGGATATGAATGTTTGGATGGAACTATGCCCCATATGAAAGAAAGTCACGTCCAGAATGTCCTCACCTTCTTCATACAGGAGCCCTTGGAATCACCTGCAGTACCGAACACGGGTCACGTGGTCTGTTTCTTTCATCTGATGCACGACAGACACTTTGGACGGGTGGAAACGCAACTTCCTTTTCAGAATATCCTAGGCTCTACTCTTTAGCTTGTTTAGACAGCCGCCTCACGGACTTGTGTGGACTTCTCTGTATCTTGTCCTGGATATCCTGTATGGTCTCGTCTCTTGTGTATGGCCTACAGGGGCAGGGGACACCCAGAACACTGCCAGTTTCTCGAAACTTTGCTATGAGCAGACGTCTGCATCACGAAATTTCCTAGTGGACTGTTTTTGTACTTCGTCCGTGTACTTGTCATGGCGAAAGACATGTTCCACCAAAAACACTGTTCAACCGTCAACACCGCTGTCCTTGTGCCGAGACGAGGGATCAATCGACACGTCTGCCTCCGTCGACCAAGCGCTCTGGAATGACATTCGCTCGGAATGACAGCTGCGCGCGCCTCGGGGTGGAGAGACATGAAGGTTACCAGACACAGAGCACTTCCATGTGGCGGATCACTTCTGCTGTGATTCCATTCAAAATTTCTTTATTATTACGTTACTACAATTCGTGCATTCAGTTCACAGTCATTATTCGGTTAACGCATTTAATATGCACACGGCATTGGTTTTACTGTCATCCTAGGCTGGGAACCGTTAAACAGATTTATTTCGAAGTAACTAAATAATATGGTAGATATTGCAAAATATTTTCACACTGAATGAAATTCGTATGCTAGATTTCGTATGCTGGACATGCTAAATTTAACTGAAATTCATATGATTGAAATTCGTATGCTGGACATGCTAGATTTAACTTCACTTAGCATTTCGATGGGTTTAAAAAGTTTAGTAGCAACATTTTTTTTTCTTTTGACTTGATTGGATCCACAGCGACACTTTCGGAAGTGAATAAAACTGGACCTTTCGGAATTGAACAGCGACACTTTCGGTAGTAAACTTTTTTTTTTTTTGATTGGAGGTTTAACGACCACCGTGAGCAACTCAATGGGCTATAAGCAGTCGCCCGTCCCTAATTTAGGGTCACTGGTTCCAGGGAAGGGAGAGAGCCAGTGCCGTAAGACAAACACAACATCCATGCCTCAGCGGGATTCGAACCCGGACCCCTTACGGACGAATGATCAGAGGCCAACGCCTTAGACCACTGCGCCACCGGGGCGGCGTAGTAAACTTTATGCAGATGTACATAAACGTCACTTACGCAGCATATATAAAAAATACGTGGTTGCGTGAATCACCACGTAATCTAGCCAACCATTTAAGACTGCTTCTCGTCAGCATGGTGTTGATTACAATGGGAAAAACAAATTGTCTTTCCAGTTTCATAAATAAAGGGGTTCCTATCTGATTGGACCAACGATTTTGGAAACAGTAGAGCTGATTGGTTTCTCAAAAGGCGAGATATCAATAGACTATAAGCAGTTGCTCGTCTCTAATATATCCGGGGTCTTTAGTCAGTGGAAAAATAAATATATAAGAAACGGAACTGTAGAGCGACGACAATCTAAGCAACGAGATCGCGTCATCAGAGAAGGCTTGTACAGAGAAACAAGATTTCCTGTGTTCAGCAATTGACAGAAACATTCAACGAAGGTTATTTCCGACCCACTAGTTATCCGCACGTACGACCACAGTGAGCAACTCAATAGACTTATAAAGCAGTCGCTCGTCTCTAATTTAGGATCACTGGTTCTAAGAAAGAGCCAGTGCCGTAAGACAAGCACCATCCATGCCTCACCGGGTTTCGAACCCGTATCCATCTCGGACGGATGATTGGAAGCTAACGCTCCCTACCGCTCTGCCACCGGGGCGGCATTTAACATACTTTATAGATTTTCCCTCATATAGACTATGGAGTTTTCATCCACTGGACTTTAGAGAGGGGATAGTAATAATTAATAAGTTATTCGCTGACTACCATGAACGAAAAACATTTTGCAACTTTCTGTACTGAACAAAAAAGTGCCATAGCTTTTTCTCTGAAAGAAATGACGTGTAACATATCTGGCAACAGATGAGGACATTTTTAGAATTGTTGAACTGGAAACAGTTGAGAGCGAGATTTAAACCATGATGGCTTTTTAATACAGACATTTGACCTGGACTAGGAACATCAAACAGAAGTCATCGCTCTTTCCACGTTTATTCTAATTATTTGTTCAGTTGCTGCTTACCATCTTTGGTAAATTCCCAGCTTTGCCGCCCCGGTGGCGCAGTGGTCTAAGGCGTTGGCCTCTGATCATTCGTCCGTAAGGGGTCCGGGTTCGAATCCCGGTCAGGCATGGATGTTGTGTTTGTCTTACGGCACTGGCTCTTTCCCTTCCCTGGAACCAGTGACCCTAAATTAGGGACGGGCGACTGCTTATAGCCCATTGAGTTGCTCACGGTGGTCGTTAAACCTCCAATCAAAAAAAATAATAATAATAAAAATAAAAGAATTCCTAGCTTTGTGCGGGGCTCCAAGAAGCAATCTGCCAATTGGCTTGGCAGTTAGTGTATGTGAGTCGGGAGGACTTCGAGGCCGCTGTGGTGCAGTGGAAGCATGTCCAGTGTGTAACTGGAAGACCCTGGGTTCAATTGACATGATGGATGTATGGATGTGTTGAGAGATGGTGTTAATAAAGGATTTATTATATAGTGCTTATTTGGAAAATTATATTAGAACCTGGATTAGGTATGTTTGATGGTAATTATAAATAAAACGAACAAGTATTAAAGATCAAGTGACTATCATAAATAGAGACAGGTTATTACATGCCGTTACCTGAAGAAAGTGACTGGTTCGTCGGACCATCATATTGATTTTAGTGGTCTTGATAACTAGAAAATTCTAACGCGGCTAAAGTGCACCATTTTAAACAGCCTTGATAAATCACGAAATATGATATCATCAGTACAGTAAAGCACCCATTATACACTGAAGAGCAATTGAATTCGAGACAGCTGTCGTTATGCAAATGTGGCGCTGTGGGCGGCTCTGTAAACGGAAACGACATGATGTATGCAGCGATCAGACAATATAAGGAGTGATGCGACGGGAATCAGTAAGAGTCGGACGCAGTATGGGTAAGACTAAGGGCCTTTGATCGTGGGCAAATTGTTGGGGCCCGACGAATGGGTCACTCCATCTCGGAAGTCGTGCAGGCACTGGTATTTTCACGAGCCACTGTGTCACGCGTGCACCGTGAGTACATAGAATCCGGTAAAACCATCCCTTCAAGGGCCAACTGCGGTGGACAACAGCGTGTGGATGAGCGAAGTCATCGTCGGCTAGCTCGCATTGTAACAGCGGATAGACGGGCCACAGTGCAAGAAATCACTAGGCAATTTAACGCTGGTACACAAAAACGTGTAAGCAGCCACACCATCCAGAACCATCTCCTCGCTATGGGGTACAGAAGCCATCGTCCCACGAGGGTACCGCTGCTGACCGCACATCACAGAGTGCAAAGCTAAGCACGGGCGCGGAAATATCGCCACTGGACCCTAGACATGTGGGAAAATGTTGCCTGGACTGATGAGTCGAGATTCACGTTGGTACATGCGGATGGCAGGATACGAGTACGGCGCAAACCACATGAAGCGATGGATCCTTCTTGCCAGCAGGGTACTCTTCAAGCTGGTGGGTGTGGCATTCTCGTCTGGGGACTGTTTACGTGGACTGAAATGGGACCCCTGGTACGTGTGACATCGTCCCTCACAGGTCAACGTTACCGGGATATCCTGGACGACCATTTGCTCCCGTTTGTGCGTCTTCAACATCCCACTGGGGACCTCATCCTGCAACAAACAATGCACAGTGCCATCGCTCCCGAATTGTATCAGAATGGTTGGATGAACACTCCAGCGACGTGACCTCGCTTCCTTGGCCAGCTAGGTCACCTGACCTCAATCCCATCGAACACATCTGGGATGCCATCGAGAGAGATGCTCGAGGCTCTGACCCCCTCCATCAAATCTTCGTGAACTGTGGGAGCTTGTTCAGGGGTCGTGGATCCGTATGGCTTCCCAACGCCTCCGGTGTCTTGTCGAGACCATGCCGAGACGAATTGCCGCCGTCATCAGGGCGAAAGGTGGTGCTACACGTTACTAGACAGATATCTCTAATTCAAGTGCTCTTCAGTGTACGTTTCTCTATCGTACGTTTTTATCGTTTATACGGTGAATTCCTGCAGTCCCAGCGCTCTCCGATGTATACTGACGTTAATTTTTTTCAGTTATACATTATTCGTCAAAATTGAAAGTTTTGTTTATACCTTTTCATTTTCTAGCTCAAAGCAACTCCTCTCTTTGAGCCTTGATATCAGATCATATGTAGAGGATTTTAGTAAGAGAGTACCTGACCCGATATCTTAACCCTTAGAAATAGGAAGCTAGGAGATTTGGGCTAAAGTGCCCAATAGGAAAGTGTCACACGGAAGCGAGGTAAAAAGGGGGAGGAAGACGCCCTTATTTATTACCGGGGAGCCAGTACCCGGGGTCCGACGACTTAACGTGCCCATCCGACGCACGGCGGATATTTAGTGGTTCAAGCGTTCGTACCTGGCTGGGATTGAACCTGAGGTTTCACCGTGGCAGTCACGAACGTTGACTACTAGGCCATCCGTGGCCCCCTTTTGAGCCTTCAGAGAGCAAGCAGAACCACCTGCATTTTTTTTACTCTAAACTTACTTCCTTTTTCGATAATCGCTGCCACAGGTATAGTAAGTGAGGAGGAATAGTTTGAACAAAGTAAATTGTTAAAAACGAAAATTGGCGTTTTGAAAGCTATGAATAGTTGTAGCCATAGCTCGGCAAAAAGATTTTACCCATACTTGATTCCATTCAAAGGTCCCTCTAACCTGGACAATTCGGAACAGATGATACCAATTTAATTTGGGCGAATTTAAGCACTGGAACTTTTGAGGATAATGCCAAATGTGGTTCCGAACTTAGGTCATCACGTTTGGAACTGATGCACTCATTAAAATGAAAGATTGTGAGAACAGCAGTGACAGTGATGAAGAAAATTATCCCTCTACCTACACCAAACTTTGTCCAAGCTTTTGCTGCCTATGATGTGGTGAAAACATTTCTCATTAGTACAAACGAGTGTACTCAAAATGCTCTCACTACAGTATACACTGAAAAGCAATTGAATTAGTTATACCTGTCTAGTAACGTGTAGCACCACCTTTCGTCCTGATGACGGCGGCGATTCGTCTCGGCATGGACTCGACAAGACACCGGAAGCGTTGGGAAGCCAAACGGAACCACGACCCCTGAACAAGCTCCCACAGTTCACGAAGATTTAATGGAGGGGGTACATCTCTCTCGATGGCATCCCAGATGTGACCTAGCTGGCCAGGGAAGCGAGGTCACGTCGGTGGAGTGTTCATCCAACCATTCGGATACAATTCGGGAGCGATGGCACGGTGCATTGTCTTGTTGCAGGATGAGGTCCCCAGTGGGATGTTGAAGACGCACAAACGGGAGCAAATGGTCGTCCAGGAGATCCCGGTAACGTTGACCTGTGAGGGACGATGTCACACGTACCAGGGGTCCCATTTTATTCCACGTAAACAGTCCCCAGACGATAATGCCACCTCCACCAGCTTGAAGAGTACCCTGCTGGCAAAAAAGAACCATCGCTTCATGTGGTTTGCGCAGTACTCGTGTCCTGCCATCCGCATGTACCAACGTGAATCTCGACTCATCAGTCCAGGCAACATTTTCCCACATGTCTAGGGTCCAGTGGCGATGTTCCCGCGCCCATGCTAATCTTTGCACCCTGTGATGTGTGGTCAGCAGCGGTACCCTCGTGGGACGATGGCTTCTGTACCCCATAGCGAGGAGATGGTTCTGGATGGTGTGGCTGCTTACACGTTTTTGTGCACCAGCGTTAAATTGCCGAGTGATTTCTTGCACTGTGGCCCGTCTATCCGCTGTTACAATGCGAGCTAGCCGACGATGACCCCGCTCATCCACACGCTGTTGTCCACGGCAGTTGTCCCTTTCACGGATGGTTTTACCGGATTCTATGTACTCACGGTGCACCCGTGACACAGTGGCTCGTGAAAATCCCAGTGCCTGCACGACTTCCGAGATGGAGTGACCCATTCGTCGGGCCCGGACAATTTGCCCACTATCAAATGCGGCTAGATCCTTCGTCTTACCCATACTGCGCCCGACTCTTACTGATTCCCGTCGTATCACTCTTTATATTGTCGGATCGCTGCATATGTCATGTCGTTTCCGTTTACAGGGAAGCCCACAGCGCCACATTTGCATAACGCCAGCTGTCTCTAATTCAATTGCTCTTCAGTGTACAATGAACTTTTCGCATTATGTTGAAAAAATTAATCGCAGGCTCAACTGAGAAAGAATTTTAAAATTAACTGAAAAATAATGCCCAAGGGCCTACTGTTAATCCGAGTTTGATTACGTAGCGATAAAAAAAACGATGCAGCATATCTATTCCAAAAAAATGTTTGTACGAAAACGAAAGTCGATTAAAATTAAGAAATAATGTTCCATTAGTGGAAAGTGCATTAATCATTTGCTTTCTATATTACATACTGCACTTTTAAAATGTAGAGGTTCGTATTTTCTATGATAATATGGTCAAAATGTGAAGTTTTCGCTTATATGGTCCCTGGAAAATCGTATAATCGATGCTTTACTGTATTTATTAAGTTGTGGAACATAAAACTGTTGATAATAATTTCTGCAGAGGTTAGACCCCCCCCTCCCCTCCTCCCCCGTTTCCTTTACTTCGGGTAAATGAAATGTAATTTCTATCGGACAGGACAGCCTAGTGTTTTGGGGTAAAAGAATCTGAATTTCTACTTTTCCTTGATTTCTGATAAATGAGAAGTGATTCCTGCAAAATACTTTTGGTTTCCTCCCCCTCCCCCTCATGATTTTGGATAAATAAAACGTCATTTCTATGGGACAGGACTTTCCGCCCATGATTTTGGAGAAATGATACGTGGCCCACCTACGCCACCACTTGTATTGAATTCAAACAACGTCTTCGCTGTTTCTTTCATTTTAATTGAGTTTAAGAATAGAATATGCGACAGAAAAAAAATTGATTTAGCATATTCAAGGTCCCGTATTCTTAAAAATTGGAAAACAAGTCATAAGTATTTTACACATATCTGGTTCAACAATATTTAACGAGTTCTTGCAGTTAAGTTTCATTTCAGTAATACCAGTCCATGTGAGTTTCCCTTTCAATGTATTAGGATGTTTTTAAGAAATTGGCCAGACAGCATATACATTATATTGACAAAAGTCACCGGACACCCCCTCAAAGCAAATGAACGGATCCGCTGCATTGTTAAGATGCGCGGTACAGCTGCAAATGGTATAAAAACAAGCCTGCAGCTGACCGCCATCATACCGCTCTGTGACTTTGAGTGAAAATGTCGCGGCGGGAGAGAACTAACTTTGAGAAAGGAAATATTGTTGGGTGTTATATTAGTGGGTTGTCCATAAGATAAACCGAGAGGCCGTTTAAACATACCCAAATCAACTGTTTTGGATGTACTGAATAAGTGGAAAACACATGGCGTGCCTGAAGCAGCAAGACGTACCGGCAGACCAAAGAAAATCAGTGATAGAGGACGTCGAAGACTCAGGAGAGTCGTTACAGTTAACCAACGAAAAGAGCCAGTGCCCTGAGTTGATTGGATCGTTGGGGTTTAACGACCACCGTGCGCAACTCAATGGGCTATAAGCAGTCTCCCGTCCATAATTTAGGGTCACTGGTTCCAGGCAAGGGAGAGAGCCAGTGCCGTAAGACAAACACAACATCTATGCCTCACCGGGATTCACACCCGAACCCATCTCGGACCAGCAGTCAGAAGTCAGCGCTTAGACTACTGCGCCACCGGGGCGGCCCCTTAAAACAAACAAAACATCCATGCCTCACCGGGATTCGAACTCAGAACAATCTCGTACAAATGGTCAGAAGTCAGCGCTCACACCACTGCACCACCGGGCAGGCTTACTAAATTTTAATTACGCTCCTTTAAAAAGGGGTTTCCTGCTTTGTTTTACATATTTGTTAGATTTAAAAAGAGAAATGTGAGAGGATTGATATGTGCTACGGCCGCCCCGGTGGCGCAGTGGTCTAAGCGATGGCCTCTGATCATTCGTCCGAAAGGGGTCCGGGTTCGAATCCTGGTGAGGCATGGATGTTGTGTTTGTCTTACGGCACTGGCTCTCTCCTTCCCTGGAACCAGTGACCCTAAATTAGGGACGAGCGACTGCTTATAGCCCATTGAGTTGCTCACGGTAGTCGTTAAACCTTCAATCAAAAAAAAAAAATGTGCTATATCTGTGGCATGATATCAACGTGACTCAATCTTACTCGAACACCAGCTGATCACGTGCGGCACCGCCCAGGTGGGGCAGTGGTCTAAGCGCTGGCTTCTGACCATTCGTCCGAGATTTCAAACAACGTACGTATTTGTCATTTTCTTGTAGGACTTCCGTCCACAGTGAGTAGAGTTTAGGTCCCAGCCACCTACAGCGAGTTCGCCTTTTGGGCAGGACACAGAAACGGAAGGAATGAAAGCAGGTCTAGCGACTTTGACAGAACAGTTTGTAGTGAGATTAGGGTACAGTAGATGGCGCCACCGTACAAGTACGATGTTGCACATAGAGGGGAGAGAGAATTTCAGGGGGGGCATAGGAAAGGATACCCATTTAACCAGTGGGTCCAGCCTGGGGGCCGTCACTTAACGTGCTCGTCCGATGCACGGCGGATATTCAGCGATTGTTAGTAAATCACAACATCTCTGAAAGTTCTGCCCAGGATCGAACCTGAGGACCTTGCATTGATAGTCTGACTAGCTAACCACTAAGCCATCCGCGGCTTATTCGTCCGAGATGTGCTCCGGGTAGGGGTCCTAGGTAAAGCACGGATGGTGCTCTTTTCTTGCGGCGCTGGCTCTCACCCCTCCCTGGAGCTATTGGTCCCAAATTAGGGACGCACGACTACTTATAGGCTCTTAGAGTTGCTCACTGTGGTCATTACTCCCTTCCCTCCCCCCAAAAGTCTATTGAATAGTTTGCTTAACTGCAGAGCAGCGCGCTATTAATTGGGCCATCAGCTTATCGAGTGCTGGTATATACAACTTGGCAAACACGTATAATGATTAGTTTCAAACCGCACTGAAACGTGAGAGATTTGACATATCACCAGACATTTTTACATTTAAGATGAAGGAATTTCTGCTAATCACAAATTGAGTTAAAAGTCGCTGGCTCAAAATATTAGGGTGATTCAAGAGTCATGGCGGTTTGAAGAGTAGTCTTGTGTCAGGCAATTACTCCGTGCGCATGCGTTATGCAGATAAGAACAACGCATGACTGGAAAACTGGTATCATCTAGTTGATGCAAATAGGAGCCCACGCTGTCGTGATTTATTGGGAATTTTTCTGCTGTCAAAAGCTATGGACGAGAAATACACGATTCGATTGGTGTTACGGTTTTTTTTTTTGGTTTTTCTAGTTTTTTTTTTTTTTTTTTTTTTTTTTTTTTTTTTTTTTGGTTTTTCTAGTTTTTTTTTTTTTTTTTTGTTATTGTTAAGTTGAACGCTGCAGTCTGGGAAATTCGTGCTGTAGAAGGTAAAGAAGCAGTGTCTGAAAGAATGGTAGGATTTTTGTTTCAGCGATTTAAAATTAACGACTGCAACCTTGAAGAAAAAGCATTTGCTGGAAAACCTTCGACAGTCAATTCTGAAGCTGTACGCCATGCCGTACAGTCAAATCCGCGTATAAGCTCTAGACAACTGGTCAAATGCGCTTGGAATACCTCAGCCCACAATTGTTCGTGAACTGCACAAGATCGTCAAGATACACAGAAGCTATCGACAAGTACTCCATGAACTGACTGCTGCTCAAGCTCAGCGGCATGTGCAGGTGCGTCGTCAATTGCTGGAAAATCCCCACGACAACCGTTTTTTAGGCGAATTGGGACATGAGATGAGAAGTGGATACTTTCCCGGAACTCTGACATTAGTAAACGGTGGTTAGTTCCCCAAATGCCATCAAAACCAGTCCCAAAAACTGGATGATTTCAGCACAAATTTATGCTATGCGTATGGTGTAACTTCCCATTCATTGGAAATTGGCTCCAGATGGCCTAGGCATGAATGCGCAACTGTTGGAGCGGATGTATGCCGCTTTAAGCCGAAAGTATGCAGCTGTAGTGAACCGTAAACGAGTTATCCTCCAACAGAATAATGCTCCTGCTCATCATGCCCGGTCAACTAAGGAATAAATACAGGAACTGGAAGTTTCTGAGCTAATGCCCCACCTAGAACTTTGCGCCTTGAGACTACTACTTATTTCGATCCATGGCACATTTTCTAAGTGGAGAACGCTTCCAAAACATCCACGATGTTCAACTTGGGGTCCATGACTTTCTGCCTCAAAACCAAAGCATTTTTGCGCAGGGGGACTCAAGCCATGACATCACGATGGTGTAGGACCATCGAGCACAATGGACTCTATTTCGAAGATTAAACTTTTACGTTTATGCATTTACACACGTTTTCATTAACTGTCAGAAAACGGCAATGGCTTTTTAAACACCCTGGTATTTCGATTTCATGAAAACCCCCATTTCCCCTTTAGATGGGGGTTGCACTTTAGATGTACATTTGAGTGTTTGGTTTTTTTTTTGGAGAGAACAAATTTGTCTTCAGCCTATCGTTCATTCGGAATGCTAAAAGAGAGAGATTTATATAGCGGGTTTTAGAAAGGCGGTGTCTGGCCCAAATATTTAAACAGCCCTTAGAAGCAGCGAGTTAGAAGATTTGGGCTACAGTGCCCGTCAGGAAAATCACACGAAAGCGAGGTAGAATTACGCCCTTTTTTTATAACCGGAGGACCAATACCCGGTGTCCGACGGCTTAAGGTGCCAATCTGACAGACGACGGATATTTCGTGGTTCGAGCGTTCGTACTAGCCTGGGACCGAGCGTGAGATATATTCGTAGCAGTATCGAGCGTTGATCACTAAGCTATCCGCAGCTCAATGCTAAAAGTGCACTACTACATGTACATTTGTTCTTAAAGACGAGCATTGTATTTCATCTGGCCGTGTCGGTGTCGTGCGCGAAGCGACCGTGTGCCAAGCGACCCTCTGGAAATCGTGCGCGAAGCGACCCTGTTGTATTTTATCGTGGACGAAGCGACCCTGCTAATCGAATCAGCTTACTTATATATATATATATATATATATATATATACACACAAATCGTAGTCAAATTATTTACATCTAATTAATTAAGTACTTACATCTTCTGAATTTTGTAGCTTTCGTCCTTAGTCTAACTTGGTAACATAGCTTAATACTTTCGGGCATTTTTTAATGTCTTTAGAACTTCCAAATTCGACGTGTGATGCACAAACAACAATTAAAAGAATTAGGAGAACTTGGTCCAAAAAGGAAGAAAATGCATATACAAGTAGACGAACGCATTCGCAATATCAATGAGGGAATTTGGAAATTCTAAAGTTCTTCAAAAATGCACTGAAAGCATTAAGCTGTGTTACCTAGTTGGACTAATGGCAAAAGTTACAAAATTCAGATGTAGGTACTTAATTAATGACGCAAATAATTTGACTACGATTTGTATATATATATTATAACGAAGTAAATTTCTCCGTCATTTTTGGTCTACGCCGGGATTCGAACCCGAGTCCGCTTATTCCGGAACAAGTCGCTCTACCAACTGAGCTACGCAGACGTTTTATTCTGATTCCTATCTGCTTTTATGTCGCGTGCGTCCTTCTGGCAGGTACGTCACATCATCTCCCCCTTATTTTTTTTTTTTTTTTCGAAGTGCTGAAGAAGGGATTCTCTTATTTTTCCTATCTCGCGGTGTGGAAATAACATCACACCAATGCGAGATTTTGAACGGTCGGGTCATCCGGATAGTTCGGGCGCCATTATAACGAAGTAAATTTCTCCGTCACTTTTGGTCTACGCCGGGATTCGAACCCGAGTCCGCTTATTCCGGAACAAGTCGCTCTACCAACTGAGCTACGCAGACGTTTTATTCTGATTCCTATCTGCCTTTATGTCGCGAGCGTCCTTCTGGCAGGTACGTCACATCTCCTGGTACGTTACAATATATATAAAATGATATTAAAAACTTGTATTTAGTATAAAAAACTTGATGTATAACGAAGTAAATTTCTCCGTCCTTTCTGTCGACGCCAGGATTCGAACCCGGATCCCCTCATTCCGGAATAAGTCACTCTACCAATTGAGCTACGCGGACGTTTTATTCTGATTCCTATCTGCCTTTATGTCGTGTGCGTCCTTCTGGAAGGTACGTCACATCTCCTGGTACGTTACAGATGTAAGTAATTAATTAATTAGATGTAAATAAATAATTTGACTACAATTTGTATATCATCATCATCATCATTGTCAACCATTATCAATCCACTGCTGGACGAAGGTCTCCCCAAGTTTAATCCACAACGGTCTGTCTTGTGCCAGTCTCCTCCATGTCACCCCTGCATACTTTCAAATTTCATCCACCCATCTCCCATGTGGTCTTCTTCTGGGTCTTTTCCTGTCCCTTGGAATCCAATCTAAAATTTCGGCTGTCCATCGATGATCTGTCCTTCTGGCAGTATGTCCAGCCCATTGCCATTTCAGGGATTTAACTCTGATCATGATGTCTTCCACTCTTGTCATTTTCGGATCCACGAGTTCCTCTTCTTATCTCTCCTGGTTACACCAAGCATGCACCTCTCCATGCTTCTTTGAGTTGTCTGCAGCCTTTGTATGTCTCTTTTAGTTAAGGTCCACGTCTCTGCACCATACGTAAGCACTGGAAGGATGCATTGATCAAACACTTTTCTTTTAAGACAGAATGGCATATTGCTCTTGAAAATTATGCTGTTTCTTCCAAAAGCTCTCCAGGCAAGTTTTGTACGCCGATTAATTTCTTCATCAATGTGACCCTCACATGATATCTGCTGTCCAAGATAAACGTACGTGTCTGTTATCTCCAGCTTTTCTCCATCAATCGATAAATCTTCACTTCTTGTAAAAGCATTGAACATCACTTTTGTCTTCTGAAAGTTCATTTTTAATCCCACTTCTTTACTCTTGTCAGCAAGTTCCTGGATCATACTCTGCAGCTCTGATGGGGTAGTTGCAAAAATGACTACGTCATCAGCAAAACGAAGGTGGGTTAGATAATCTCCATTAATCTTTATCCCCTTGTTTTCCCAGCTCAGCGACTGAAAAACACCCTCCAATGTGGCATTAAAGAGCTTCGGAGATATGGTGTCACCTTGTCTCACTCCCTTTCCAATTTTTACGTGTGTTGTATTTTCAAACAGCCTAATCTTTGCACTTGCATTTTCATAGATGTTATTAATAATATTAATGTATGCATCTTCAATACCGCAGGTTTTCAGAGCCATTGTAACTGCTGATGGTTTCACCGAATCAAAGGCTTTTTCATAATCGATAAAAGCCATGCACAATGGAAGTTCATATTCCCTCGCTCTTTCAATTAGTTCTCTCAGCACGTGGATATGATCTATTGTGCTGTAGCCACTCCTGAATCCAGCTTGTTCTCTCGGTTGAGCCATGTCCAGTGTTAGCTTCAAGCGGTGTGAAAGAACTTTAGTGAAGATTTTATAAACTACTGATAGGAGGCTGATAGGTCTGTAGTTTCCGAGATCCTCAATGTCACCTTTCTTATGTAGCAGGATCATTGTAGCGGTGTTCCAATCCTCAGGAATCTTTCCTTCATTAAGGCATCGACTGAAAATTTGGGCGAGTACTGTTTCGATTTCTCCACTTGCTTCTTGTATGATGTCTACAGTAATTCCATCTTCTCCTGGAGCTTTTTCCTCGCTTCATGTTCTTGATTGCATGTGCAACTTCTGCTGGAAGGACTGGAGGAACTCTGGTACAGGTATCTTTCATGATGTCTGGAGTGCATATATCATCCCTTTCATATAATTTGGAGTAGAAATCTTTCACTCTTGTCAAAATTTCGCCTCTATTTCTTGTTACAGAACCATCTTCTTTTCTCAGTGCCATAATCTGTTTTCTTCCCTTACTGAGAAGTCCCTTTGCTATCTTTAGGCTTTGGTTGTTTTCAATTGCTTTCCTCACTAGTTCACAGTTGAATTTCCTTACGTCTTCAGTGATACTTTTTCTTACTGTCTTGCATAGCTCTATATATTCCACTTTGGAAGTCACATCTTCTTTAGTTGTCCTCATCTCTCTTCTTTTTTGCATCAACATTTTGGTTTTTCCTGATAATTTGTTCACATGCAACTTGTTCTTAGACCCAGCTAATTTTGTTGCTGTTTCCATAAGAGCTTTCGTTACTTTTCTGTTAACTTCAGAGATGTCCACTTCTTCCGATGTTAGGCCTTCTAAAGCAGAGAACCTGTTCTTCAGTTCTAACTTGAAGGTATTATGGTGTTTTTTAAGGTTGGTTATGTCAATAGATTTTGTTTGTCTTATGAGCTTGCCACGTTCAAGTTTAGTGTTGAGGTGCATCTTACATCTCACCAATCTATGGTCACTACCTGTGTTGAACTTGTTTAGCACACTGCAGTCTTCTATGACGAATTTTTTGTTACACATAATAAAATCAATTTCACTTGTCGTCCCATTTGGATGTCTCCATGTCCATTTCCTGTGTGGCTTTTTCTTGAAGAAGGAGTTCAAGATGAAAAACCCTTCTGCCTCTGCAAACTCAACGAGAGTATTTCCACGCTGGTTTCTGTTGCCATGACCGAATTTACCTACTGAAGTTTCATTCTGTTGCCGTTGCCCTATTTTTGCATTGAAATCTCCCATAATTATTTTCAAGTGCTGCTTACCTTTATTATTTAGATGACAAATTTCCTCATAAAATTCTTCAATTTCTTCTTCAGGATGACTTGTGGTGGGTGCATAAGTTTGAATAATCTGAGCCTGGTATCTTTTCGAGAGTTGGATAACAAGTCGTGCAGCTCTGTCAGAGGAACTTTCAACTTCTACAACTTTATCCTTCAGTTTCTTGTTTATTATAAATCCAACACCACTAGTTCTGCCAGTATCTGTCCCACGATAGTAGAAGAGATGTCCACTTTTCAGTTCGATGAGATCTTCTCCTTTTCTCCTTACCTCACTTAGTCCCACGATGTCCCACTTGATCCTTTGTAGTTCCTCTTCCAATTCAAGAAGCCTTGATCATCATTGTCAACCATTATCAATCCACTGCTGGACGAAGGTCTCCCCTAGTTTCCTCCAGAACGGTCTGTCTTGTGCCAGTCTCCTCCATGTTATATATATAAGTAAAATGATTCGATTTGCAGGGTCGCTTCGTCCACGATCGAATATAACAGGGTCGATTCGCGCACGATTTTCCACAGGGTCGCTTCCCGCACGTTATCGGTGAAGTATTGCTGAAGAGCAGTAATATATACGTGTGTTTTGCTTCCTCTACCTTCAGACGTTTACAACAGTGGCTAGCGCTACCTAACAAAACAACGGTTTCGGGTAACTTCTTTTCAATTAAATAGTGTTATTTTTCTTCATCTGAAAAGTTCTCTGAAAGAATTTCCTCGACAGACTGTTGCTGCCAAGGTAACGCGGTAAAAACAGAATGTTATTATTCGGTTATAATAATTAAAATCATTCATTTTTCTCTTGTGGTTACAAATCAGTAAACATCTCTAAAGCTTTTTATGTCTTACTGAAGTTCAAAAAACATGTATTGAGTTTCATTGGAGTTTAATTTAATTCAATGAAAATTTCTTCTTGTCGATTTATATTTCACCATTTCTAAGTATTTCGCCAGAAAAGTTAAAAAACTTTTATGCGAAGGAGTAAACTCGACTATACCTTTCAAGCAACCGTTCAAGCTCTTTCCGAATCATGAAAAATAGAAAGGATAAAAAGGATGTGGAAAATATTGAGTTTCAGATGAAAACACGTTCTGCCAACGCTTCCTCTTTGAGTTATATAACAAGACTACATCAGTCGTCGGAGTTTTCATGGAATAAAAGGAAGATATATCAAAAGCACTACAGGCGCTCTTTTTCCTTTTTCATCAACTTTATACGTAATGTTTTTAAAAGGCCAAAAAAATTAATTTTAGAAGTATTTTTCTTTTTCATATTTGTTCATTTTTATAGACAAAAAATTTAGAAATAAAGACATTAAAGTTCTGCACATTACAACTGTTTCACGCGCTGATATTCTTTCCACGAACAATTTTTTTTTTTGATTGGAGGTTTAACGACCACCGTGAGCAACTCAATAGGCTATAAGCAGTCGCCCGTTCCTAATTTAGGGTCACTGGTTCCAGGGAAGGAGAGAGCCAATGCCGTAAGACAAACACAACATCCATGCCTCACCGGGATTCGAACCAGGACCCCTTTCGGACGAACGATCAAAGGCCATCGCTTAAACCACTGCGCCTCCGGGGCGGCCCCACGAATAATGTACCTCCTCCCCGGCAGTGTTGTGACGTACCTGCCAGCAGGACGCACACGACACAAAGGCAGATAGGAATCAGAACAAATGTCTGCGTAGCTCAGTTGGTAGAGCGACTTGTTCCGGAATAAGCGTACTCGGGTTCGAATCCCGGCGTAGACCAAAAATGACGGAGAAATTTACTTCGTTATAGTGTAGTAGTCTAAGCGCTGGCCTCTGACCGTTCGTCCGGGCGGTCTCGAGATCGAGTCCGGCATGAAGCATGGATGATGCACCCATCTTACAGCACTGGCACTCTCTTCTCCCTGGAACCCGGAGCCCGAAATTAGGGCCAAATGTCTGCTTAGAGTCCTTACAGTTGTTCACACTGGTCGCTAAATCCCCCTCCCCCTCCCCCCAAAATATTGCATCGGCTACTTCAGCGGCCTAAGTTGGGCCTCGCTAAATCACATACACATTTCCGACGGCAATCTGAAGCAATGGCGAACGAAACTCGCAAGACATTTGGAACCATCAAATCGGAAATCAACATGTTTTTCAGTGCTTATTTCACAGTACTACTTTATTTCACATCATTCAGCATATGCAGCAATAGTAAGTTCAATTGCAAAACAGAAGCATTACAAGTAACTTCCCATTAAGCTATTGCCTTTCTCAAATTCTAGTTATTTCAGCTTACTTTTTATCATATTTAGCAGGCACACATACATACACTGGTACACAAAACTTAAGGACGAAGTGGGAAAAGTAACATAACGCCGTAAACAGCAGCAGCACCCAATCCCCAATTAACTCAGTGTCTGAGAACAGGAGCAACAGCACATGCGCAACAATGGAGCATGACGTGTGGTTTGTGAGACGTGAGAACAAAACGCGAGCACGCAGTCCAGTAGCATCAGTTGAATGGAAGTCACTAGACGGTGTGGATAAGTGTCACAGATGTTCTATTGCGTTTGTTGTGTGCTAGAGACGACGAAATGGCCAGTCGTGAACATCTTGATGATTTTACTCGTGTTCGAATAACTGGAAGACTCGAGGAAAGGAGAAACTGTGATGACTGTGGCCCGAGAATTCGGAATCGTCCATAAATTCGTACCGCGTGCGTGATCGGCCTTCAGGATTGCAAGTACAGCTGTGCGGGAGACCCCGGTGGTGGTCGTTCACCAAATACCACCTCCAGTGAGGCCCGCTGTCTGCTCCTACAGTCCAAGAGGGATCGACACCAGACAGCAAGTAATCTTGAAAAGCAACTGAACATGAGCACAGGACGCACACTATCGCGGTTTACAGTGGCCAGGCGACTACACAAAAATGAACTATTTGCCCGACGACCAGTACGCTGTGTTCCATTAAAAAAGCTCTCCAGAAACACCATTTACAGTGGTTCAGAGAACATAATAACTGGACAGGCGAACAGAGGTGTGTGGTACTCACCACTGTTGAGAGTAGATTTAGTCTCTCTAGCGATTCTGACCGATTGCTAATCTGGCGTGAGGTAGGCACTCGGTATCACCCCGAAAACATCAGTGAAAGGAATATATTTGGCTGCCGCAGGTTCTTGTATGGGGAGGCATTCTGATCAATGGACGTACCGAGCTCGAGATACTTTAAGAGGGTACCGGTGCGTGCTTCTATAATGTGGCAATCCTTCCCCATGTTGGACTGTCGCGAGGTTCGATTGGCCCACAGTTGGTGTTAATGGAGGATAATGTCACACCCAATCATATGGTGGCTGTTGAAGAGCTGTTGGAAAGCGAAGACATTTAGCTGATGGTTTGGCCAGCATGTTCCCCAGATCTAAATCCCATAGAATACGTGTAAGGCGCTCTGGGGAGACGCGTTGAGGTACGTCAACACACAGCGGAAGCTGTCCAACAGCTGAAGACGACGCTGGCGGAAGAATGGGAGCTGTTCTGACGTATACGTCAATTCTCATGTGATGTTCGCACGGTAATATCGCTGAAAGGATTCGGCTGCGTTTTAAATGTTTGTTCCTCATCGTCTACTCATGTGTGCAGCGCACCTGATTTGCATCTTGTGCCTCTCATGTACTGGTTGGAACTCCGTGTGCCTGCTGGACGTTTTTCGAACGTGCTCTTTTCTGGCACTAGGAGTGTAATGCGGCCCTGGGTTCCAATGCAAATATTGTTCGTCTTGATGTGTACTATTACCCCTCTTGTTTTGTTGAAGGAGTTTACAATCACCTTGTATAGGCGCCCGAATGTAAAATGGCGATGTTTCTGTTTCTTTGAAAAATATGTGATGTTTCTTCCACACATCGTCTGGAATTAATGAAGTATGTGACGTACTACAGAGGTGAAGTACGTGTCAAGACGGCAAAGTTACAGCGATAAATTCCATTGGTGTAGCTTAATTGGGAATGCACTCGGCTCCGTAGCAGAAGGTTGCGAGTTCGATCTCTGTCACCGGCAAATTTGTGTTTCGTTTTAAACTCTCTGTGGTTTTGCGAAACTTTCGGAAGATCTATAATGTAGATATTTTACAATAGTACTAATGAAACACATTCAAATTGGATACAGTATCGCAGTGCTGTATCCAATTTAAATGTGTTTCATTTGAATTGGATACAGGCATTTTATTTCTTCGCCGCTGAGTTTTTTTACTGCGGCATTGTTTCTCCGTTTGTTGGCATGGTTTGTTTACCGTTTTGGGGTTCAGTGGTCTGAAAAAGTTTAAGAAGTACTGCCTTAGACGTTGTTACACAACAACCGAGGACACCAATCGCAGTCTTATGGAGCCGAAGCCAGGCTGGATGCAAGCGAAAAGTTGCCCAACACACTATTACGTAGGTGGTCCTAATTTTTTAGATCATGAGTATACTCACATGAATGCTTGATTTCTTCAGTTTTATTTACTATATGCGTAACTTTAAGTAACACATATCTGAATAAATTCCGAACAAAGTCTTTGCTTTACACGCGCACTATGGTAGGAATTTCCGATGAGGAAAAAGTGCGTTCTAGACGAGGTCTCATGTTAGTAAAGAAGAGTTCCTTAAGTGTTCTGAAGTTGCGAAAATTATAGAGTTCCATAAAATAAAACCCAAACTTTTCATTGCGGTCGAAGTAACGATATTAGTATGCCCACCATTGTGTTCGTTTTCACGCTACAATCTGTCTGGCATTTTTCTGACAACGCATTTTCTTCTTTCACGGATAGTTATATTTTAATAAAATGGATATGGTAAAATATATGTCGACAGAAAACCAAGATTAAAATTTTTCATTCTTCGGGCACTTAAAATTCGTTACCACTCCGCTCGTTCTGTTGCTCACAAAATGAGAGATTCATTGATCTACTATTCACATTTGTTTTCGTAACGTGCGAGAAGTAAGAAGTTTCAGTTAATCTGTTTTTGATTGTTAGCGAGGATGAAAGGATTGAGAAATCAACCGGTTCAATCCTAGGGAGTTCCATTTGCACGCAGTAGAGGCTTTAGAAACGAAATCCTTAAACTCCGTCGTTGAAACGTGCTGAGTGAAAAAGGATTTACGGGAACCTAGCTGTTCAAGGAGATATCTTGAGAGAAATACTGGAAAAATCTGGAAAAAAAAAAAAAAAACTGACCGTCGCTCGAGTGTGATAGTGCCCAGCCTTCCAGCCAAGTAGTATGGAAGAGACGGCTCAAAGATTTGGGAAGGTGAGGAGAACGAAGAGAAAGTTTCCTGCTCTCATGTACACAAACCCAAACTCATACACACAGCCTTTCTTTCTCTCTCTTTCATTCGATAATTCACTAAAATACCATATACTTAATACGGAAAAAAAAGGTGCTCTCCTTCCTCTTAATTTTTTGAAATAAGGTTACATTAAAAAATGCCTTTAGAAATATCGTGTATTTTAAGACAACATATACACAAAGGTGCCAGTTTATTATTAAGTCCACCTGCTCTCCTCACAAAATTGGCTCACTACAGCATGTAAGCTGGCCCGTAGGTGCGGTGTGAATCAGGCACACTAGCTCGTCGAGCGTCAGTTAACGTTCAATTGAGTGTCAGTTCCGTAATAATCCCACAGAATACAGGAGTAGTGGACACAGCTCCCAGGGCTCTAGATACAAGGGTTGGCACATACGGCAGATTTTGGTTGTCCCCGGAAGTTGCGGCTGGGGACGTAGCGGGGATTTTTATTGATTTTTTTTTATTGGAGGTTTAACGACCACCGTGAGCAACTTGTAACGTATACTCTATATTCACTTTCCTTTTGATTTTACTATCTCTGGTTATTTTATTTTACTATGTAAATTATCTTCCTACTGAACGAAATATTATTTCACCCGCTGAATGAGATCTGGCAATGAGTGTAAGTCATGACGTGGTGGTAGCTAGTATATAGGCGCGTTCATCGAGGGTGTGTGAAGTAGCGTTGGAGTTGTTGAGGTTGATGTGTTGGCGTTGCGAGGTGTTGTTATGAGAGTATGTGTACTATAAGAGGAAAGTTTATTCATTATTATGTACAAGATATATGAGTGCCTTAGTTGACCAAGAGTCTTGGAAATAAACAAGTTTTGCAGTAAGTTCAGTCTTTCTCAATTCATAGTTTTTGTCAGACCTCTGTCTGGCTGTTAGGTTTATGACTTTGATTACTTAATATAAATAACCAGCGTTGAGACTTTGTTTAAGTTCATAATTAACGAGTAACAACACCCTTTTGGGAATTCATTATTTTGAAGCTTAGAGCATTATTCATTCATAATAATTAGCTTAGCAAAAAGATTATAAAGCTAATACATTATAAACTCAATGGGCTATAAGCAGTCGCCCGTCCCTAATTTAGGGTCACTGGTTCCAGGGAAGGGAGAGAGCCAGTGCCGTAAGACAAACACAACATCCATGCCTCACCGGGATTCGAACCCGGACCCCGTTCGGACGAATGATCAGAGGCCAGCGCCCACTGCGCCACCGGGGCGGCGTAGCTGGGATGCATCACTGAGGGTTAGGAAACGCGTTTGCTTTGCTCTGTGCGGGGAACTTTGATGATAAATACAACAACTGAGCTGCCGAATATGAAACAAAATGGTCAAATGATTTAAAGAAACAAAAGAAGTGAGGCAGAATATATCATTGATTGTTTCCTCTTTTATATATATATATGTATTACTTCCATCAAACGCGAAAACAATGGTTTTTTTTTTTAGTAACAAAACCTCGGCTACTGTAATTTTTGTGAAACGTTTCTGATATTCAGGTGTCCATTTAATTCGACTTTCACCCTCTACAAGAGGGGTTATCTGTGTTTTGGTAAGTATGTTTCGAAAGCATGTCATTTTTTTTTCACTTTTTGATTTTTCGTATTTTGTTTTTTTACCTTAATTTTCAGTACTCTGATTTGTTTCAATAAAAGCCGGCGCGAACGATTCCGTCTTCTGGCTTTGCTAGAAAAGTTCTTTAAAATATCCTTTTTTTTTTCCCTGTTTTCAGAAATTTTAGCTCTTTTTCACTTATTGACAATTTTTTATTTTTTTTGATTGGAGGTTTAACGACCACCGTGAGCAACTCAATTGGCTATAAGCAGTCGCCCGTCCCTAATTTAAGGTCACTGGTTCCAGGGAAGGGAGAGAGCCAGTGCCGTAAGACAAACACAACATCCATGCCTCACCGGGATTCGAACCCGGACCCCTTACGGACGAATGATCAGAGGCCAGCGCCTTAGACCACTGCGCCACCGGGGCGGATTTGACAATTTGTCATTTAAAAAATTCATTTGGGGGGGGGGGGGGAGGCGACATATCACATTTCACGCAAAATAATTGTCTCTTCAAACCTCGGCTACGTAATTTTTGTGAAACGTTTCGGATATTCAAGTGTCCACTTAATTCGACTTTTACCCTCTACAAGAGAGGTTACCTGGGTTTTTGTAAGTATGTTTCGAAAGCATTTGCCATTTTTTTTTTTTTTTTTCAATTTTTAGTTTTTCGTATTTTGGTTTTAAACCTTATTTTTCAGTTCTCTGATTTGTTTCAATAAAAGCCGGCGCGAACGATTCCATCTTCTGGCTTTGCTAGAAAAGCTCTTTAAAACATCCTCTTTTTTTTTTTCACCTGTTTTCAGAAAGTTTCTCTTTTTCCGTTATTGACAATTTGTCATTTAAAAAAATATATTTTTTTGGAGCATATTACATTTCACTCAGAAAATTGTCTCTTCATCTCATGCAGATTGAATTGGGGCCACATTTTCTGCAAAATACCTTTTTTTTTGGGACTAAGATTTTTAAATCTATCAAAAGCATCCTGCAGTATTTTTCTCTTTCTTTGTATTTCACCTCTTGCAGTGACATTTTCACCGTTTGATCTCGGTAAATTGACTGTTGGTATAGCCGACGATTTCAATATTTTTTTCATTGGTAAACCAAGCGGGCGATTCATCATATCATCTTCGTACTTACTATAGTATTTAAAAAGTGCTAACTGCAAATCGTGGTATTTTTTAACTAAAAGAATCTGCTCTGCAACACCTGTTAACTCAGTCTTTTGTGACTATTGGATCGTTTCGAGGGAAACAATGAAAAATTATGTTTTGTACTCCTGCAGGTATTTCGGCACGTAGCAACAGCGCAGGAAGCCATTGTACGAAAACGATGTACTGAAGATATTAAATAAAAAAAATTCAATGTCAGAAATGCAACCAAATAAACAGCAGATAACTAATCCGAATGCAACAAACGTGGCTTAACAGCATCTACCGAGCGCTTTACATTGCGCACTGACAAGTGACATGTATCCCCGTGACGTCACTGAGCGGCACAGGCGAGGACCACCTTCAACGAACAGAAACACAAAGCGATGAGCCAGCCCTTGTTACTAAGCCCTGCACAGCTCCTACTGATTCACCTTGAGGGATCAGGTTCTTTGGACTCACCCGTCGTTCGCACCATCTTGTCCAAGATTTTGCATATTACACACACCGGCCACTAAATTAGAAACCTTTATGCAAATGTATGTAAATGTCCCTTATTCAACGTTTATTCAAACTATGTAGTCACGTGTGTACACCACGTGATCTAGGCAACAACTTAAGACTGCTGCTCGTCCGTAGTGTTGATCACAATGGGAAAAACAAAGGAACTTTCGGAGTTTGATAAAAGGCTTATTGTCGGTGCCCGACTGACTGGAGCAATAGTTTTGAAAACAGACAGGTTTCACAAAAGGTGAGATACACTGACGGACAATGAAATTTGCGCACCACGCAGGACGCATCGGATTAAACTGAAATTTTATGGATTTAATGATACAGATGAATGATACATGTGATGTCAAAAACAGAGCTGCAGGACAATTACAGGGGGATCTGTGGCACGCAGTCCGGTCATCTTCAATAGCGCGTCGCACAGCCTCGTGGGGCGATGCATGCTGCAATACAGTCCGGCATGGAGGAGAACAGACGCCTGATGTTGTCTTGCGGCAGACTGGTCCACACGTGTTGGATGGTGTGCTCCAGATCCCGGAGTGTGCGGCCCGGTGGCAGCCGGCGTTTCAACTGGTTACACGCATGCTCGATAGGGGCCATGTCCGGGGAGCGGGCAGGCCAAGGAATTGTCTGGACATGACGTAGGCAGTCCGGGGCAACTCGAGCCGTGTGCGGGAAAGCATTATCCTGCTGCTATAGCGCACCTGGAGTCCCGGCCAGGAATGGGAGCACATGGGGCCGTAGGATCTCATCCACATACCGCTGGCCCGTCAATGATCCCCGTACCACAACTAGAGCCGATTGGCTATCGTAGACAATGGCTCTCCAGACCATAATGCCTACTGTCGGGGAGATGTGGCGCTCGATAGCGAGGTTGGGATTGTGCCGTTTTGGGGGACCTCCACACCCGGACACGATGATGTCCTCAAAACGAAGCGGCACTCATTGCTAATCACCACACGTCACCAGTCTGTGGCGTTCGACGTTGCTCTGGCCTGGAACCACTGCACGCGGAGCCAGCGATGTTCCGGTGTTAATGGCAACACACGTAAGGAGCGCTGGGATAGCAGATTCGCTTCTGCGAGGAGTCGGGAAATGTTTCGTGGGCACACAGGAGCCGCTACATCTGTCTGTATAGTGGACCGGGTCCCCGTGGGATCCGTTCGTGCCTGGCACACGATCCGTCGGTCATGTCGACCGGTGGTCTTCCTGGTCCGTCCGGAGCCGCTCCGCCGAGTGGCAGTGCCGTCACGTGTCCACTGCTCCCAACACAGTTGGACGGTATGGTCAGAACGATCCCCGTGGGGGACTATACTACTCGCCGACCACCCTGCGGTTTTCAGCCTGATGATCCGGCCTCTCTCAAAGTCCGTACGTTGCGTAAATCGATGAATCTGGCGTCTACCCGGAATCTTGCTTGCGCCGGCCGGTGCTTTTCGCTTTCATGGGGCATCGACTGCACTCCGGTTTATAAGGCTGCCGGTTCGTGCTTACAGCGCCAGCACAGGGTGTGCGGTCATGTGCACTCGCATCAAATGTGGATCATTTGCACACCATTACGCACTCTAGCTATGCTCAAAGTTTAGCGTTCGTAGGATGTTTTCTTCTAGGTCCGCAAATTTCATTGTCCCTGAGTGTATACCGAGTTTTTGATAAGTGAAAAAATAGCCGGCATTGCTTATCTAAGAGGGGTAATTGTAGAACGACGACAATGTGTCAGGAACGAGAAGGCCGTCCTCTGAGAAGGCTTGTACGGAGAAAAAGAACTTTCTCTGTGCAACAATTGACCGAAGCATTAAATGAAGGCTATTCCTGACACATATCTCAGCCAATTATGCTCAGGGAATTGAAGAGGATTGGTATTGGTAGTCGCATGCTTATAGGGAAACCACTGATTTCTGCGAAGAACTGGAAATTTCGTCTATAGTGGTGTCTGGAATACCTTGACTGGACGCTAGAAGACTGGAAAAAGACATGTGGTCCGACAAGCTGCGGTACACCATCTCTTGTTCCGACGGTAGACAGAGAGTTCGGCAGAAACCCTACAAAGCAAAGGACCCAGCTTACGTTGCAAGCATAAGTCGAGGTTCAGGAGGAGGTGTCATGGTGTGTGGCACATTCTGTTGGTACGGAACGGGTCCCTTGATACTGATGGAAGATAGGGTGTTTGTTTGTTTGTTAGTTTGTTTGTTTGTTTGTTTGAAGGTTTAACGACCACCGTGAGCAACTCAATGGGCTATAAGCAGTCGCCCGTCCCTAATTTAGGGTCACTGGTTCCAGGGAAGGGAGAGAGCCAGTGCCGTAAGATAATCACAACATCCATGCCTCACCGGGATTCGAACCCGGACCCCTTTCGGACGAATGATCAGAGGCCATCGCTTAGACCACTGCGCCACCGGGGCTGCAATAGGGTGTTCTCCAAGCATTATTTGAACATTGTTCCCGATCAAGTCCAACCTGCAATTTCGAATTTTTATCCAACAGATAATGGCTGTTTCATGGACGATAATGCTGCTGTCCATCGCGTAAGATGTGTTCAGCAATGGAATCACAATGGAAGAAGGTAAGGTTTTCCGAACATACGTACGTTGTGGTAAATTGGACCTTCTGCCGTATGTTCCCCCAGAGAAAATGGAAGGTAAGGTGTCACCGAATGTAATAGCAGCACCACTGCGGTTGAGCTTGAAGCCACTTCCACACTCCCACCCTCTTTTCACTCCCTTAAAATCAGCGATGTGTTCTTTTGCCAACTGGAGTTAGCCAGCGCTCAAAGAATACGCCAGCTATATGAGAACACCAGGTCCGTTAGATAAACTCCACCGTGGGTTTCACGTTCTCATTTAGAACAATTAAAGATTGAACTCGCGTACCGTAGTTAACAGGAGACACGATCATCTGCAAACAAAATTCTAAGAACTTGACAAACCCCAAGGACCACCCACGATTTACAACCTCGTGAAGGGTGGTGACACTGAGAAAAAGAAACAAGAGTTTTATATTTTTAAACTCCGGCCTTTTTTATATCTTTCTAGAATTTCCTAAGCAAGATAAATATTTTTTGTTGGTAGCCGCGCAATGCAGGTATATTCTCTTATGTGTTTCATAAATGTCCGAAAGTGGCTGCCAAATAAACGCCTCTTATGTATTGTTTTTATTGGTGATAACATCAGCGCCAAACAAAAGTGCCCGAATTGGCAGGTGACCCTGGAATGCGAGGGACGACCAACACTGGTTTCACCGTACATCATTGAATAAAAGTTTCATAAATTTAACCGTGACACTTCGTTGTCAGCAAAGCTTTGAAAACCACCTTTGCAACAAATTGCAACACCATTAAGGATTGCGGATATCAGCTTGAAACTTGCAGGATATGCACAGCAGGTTAGGACATGAAAATTATTAAAATGTCAGTGAAAATGCGCATGCAGCTTCGCAGCAGCGCCCTCTCAACTATCCGGTCTTCGGTATAATAAAGAGCTGGCTCAAACAGGATGTTGCAATCAGTGAAGAGCCGACATTGAGTCGAAAGGGTGTTCCATGTGTTTCACTACGCCCCATCACCGAAAAAGGTCGCATTATGAACACCTGACAGACTTTGAGCGAGGAAGGATTGTTGGGATGAGAGAAGCAGGGTTTTCCCGCCGCGAAATTGCCACTGGTACGGAACGAAACACCAATACAGGGATGCGAACGTGACGTCAGTGGTCAGATGAGACTCGGAAGCACAGAAATCCTAGAAATGGACCGCAAAATCGCACGGCTGTGCGGGATGACAGACACATCCACCTCATGGCAGTGACTGATCGCACAACGAGATCCACGGTGTTAGGGCAGCAGGAGCACTGTCACAGGACCGGCTTTGCCCACCAGCACAGTTTTCGACGTCGTCTGCTTAACAGGGGACTGGTCGCTAGCAGCCCGTTACTGATGGGCATTTCTTTGACCCTCAACTACAGACGCCTCAGGCTGCAATGGGGTCTCAAACATAAAAATTGGTGAGCTGATTGGCGACAGCTCGCGTTTTTTGACGAGTCACGATTCAACTTGTTGCACCATGATGGTTGCATACGTTTTCGAAGACATCGTGATTAACGGCACCTTGCAGTGTGCATTTCACAACGTCACACCGGCTCAATGCCAAGCATCATGGTTCGATGCACCATTTTGCTCAATTCGCGAGCTCACCTGTTACGAATTGAGGGAACCATCAACAGACAGCGATACATCAGGGATGTATAAGAGCCGGAGGTGATACCCTTCCTTCAGAGTTTTCTAGGCGCTATATTTCAGCAGGAAAATGTTCGGTCACATGTGACCCGGAATGTCCAAGACATCTGCCATTCACGGCAGACACAGCTTCTTCTTTGACCTGCACGTTCGCCAGATATGTCTCCGATTGAACATGTCTGGGATATGGTAGCCAAGTGACTGGGCCGTCAAAACGCCTCCGCCAGTCACCATAAATGAACTCTGGTCTCGCATAGAAGCAGCCTGGCAGGTTATTCCCCAAGACAATATCAAAAGCCTATTCCATTCAATGCCACGCTATGAAGAGGCTGTTTTTGTTGCTCAAGATAGCTTCACACGATACTGAGTTTTGAAAGCGAAAAAATCTTGTATAGCTCTACAAATGTAATCGGTTATCTCCTGTAACATGAGGAATCTGTAATATAAATTTCACTTGAATAGCTTGATAGTTTCTTGGTGTTGCAGTTTTCACAAAAAATAGTATAGATTTCTCTCTGTAAAATAATAAAGCTTTACGGCCAAACATTAAAGTACGTACACTGAAGAGCAGTTGAATTAGAGACAGCTGGCGTTATGCAAATGCGGCGCTGTGAGCGGCCCTGTAAACGGAAACGACATGGCGTATGCAGCGATCCGACAATATAAGGAGTGATGCGACGGGGATCAGTAAGAGTCGGACGCAGTATGGGTAAGACGAAGGATCTAAGCGCATTTGATGGTGGGCAAATTGTCGGGGCCCGACGAATGGGTCGCTCTATCTCGGAAGTCGTGCAGGCGCTGGGATTTTCACAAGCCACTGTGTCAGGGGTGCACCGAGAGTACATCGAATCCGGTAAAACCATCCGTGCAAGGGCCAACTGCCGTGGACAACAGCGAGTGGATGAGCGGGGTCATCGTCGGCTAGCTGGCATTGTAACAGCGGATAGACGGGCCACAGGGCAAGAAATCACTCGGCAATTTAACGCTGGTGCACAAAAACGTCTAAGCAGCCACACCATCCAGAACCATCTAATCGCTATGGGGTACAAAAGCCATCGTCCCACGAGGGTACCGCTGCTGACCGCACATCACAGGGTGCAAAGATTAGCATGGGCGCGGGAACATCGCCACTGGACCCTAGACATGTGGGAAAATGTTGCCTATGAGTTTGATTCACGTTGGTACATGCGGATGGCAGGATACGAGTACGGCGCAAACCACATGAAGCGATGGGTCCTTCTTGCCAGCAGGGCACTCTTCAAGCTGGTGGGGGTGGCATTCCCGTCTGGGGACTGTTTACGTGAACTGAAATGGGACCCCTGGTACGTGCGACATCGTCCCTCACAGGTCAACGTTACCGGGATATCCTGGACGACCATTTGCTCTCGTTTGTGCGTCTTCAACATCCCACTGGGGACTTCATCCTGCAACAAGACAATGCACCGTGCCATTGCTCCCGAATTGTATCCGAATGGTTGGAAGAACACTCCACCGACGTGACCTTGCTTCCTTGGCTAGCTAGATCACCTGGCCTCAATCTCATCGAGAACATCTGGGATGCCATCGAGCACATCTGGTAGATCGGCTGGTAAAGGCGACACAAACACCGAGTCTTTCACATAACCCCACACGAAAATTTCGCAGGGGGTTAAGTCGGTGAGCTTGGAGGCCATAACAGCCGTTGGTGATCAGCATTCCTAGCACAATTGATCCATCGCTTTCGCAATCTGGCGTTCAAGAATTCACGAACATCGCGATGCAAATGGGGCGGAGCGCCATCCTGTTGGTAGATGAAGTCCACACTGTCGGTCTCCAACTGCGGCATGAGCCAATGTTCCAAAATGTCCAGATACATCGTGGTGGAAATGGGGTGGAGGGATATCCTGTTGGTACATGAAGTCCACACTGTCGGTCTCCAACTGCGGCATGAGCCAATGTTCCAAAATGTCCAGATACATCGTGGTGGAAATGGGGTGGAGGGATATCCTGTTGGTACATGAAGTCCACACTGTCGGTCTCCAACTGCGGCATGAGCCAATGTTCCAAAATGTCCAGATACATCGTGGTGGAAATGGGGTGGAGGGATATCCTGTTGGTACATGAAGTCCACACTGTCGGTCTCAAACTGCGGCATGAGCCAATGTTCCAAAATGTCCAGATACATCGTGGTGGAAATGGGGTGGAGGGATATCCTGTTGGTAGATGAAGTCCACACTGTCGGTCTCCAACTGCGGCATGAGCCAATGTTCCAAAATGTCCAGATACATCGTGGTGGAAATGGGGTGGAGGGATATCCTGTTGGTACATGAAGTCCACACTGTCGGTCTCAAACTGCGGCATGAGCCAATGTTCCAAAATGTCCAGACACATCGTCATGAAAATGGGGCAGAGCGCCATCCTGTTGGTACATGAAGTCCACACTGTCGGTCTCCAACTGCGGCATGAGCCAATGTTCCAAAATGTCCAGACACATCGTGATAAAAATGGGGCAGAGCGCCATCCTGTTGGTACATGAAGTACACACTGTCGGTCTCCAACTGCGGCATGAGCCAATGTTCCAAAATGTCCACATACACGTGTCCGGTAACTGTCTTTTTGCAGAAGAATAAAAACATGATCATGACAATGATGGCTTTACAAATCGCGGTTCAGGCTGCAAAAACAACTAATTTACTTGTGAATACCTTATCTTTCTCCAGGTTTATTTTTTTACTGCTATTTCTTTAAACATTTAAAACAAATTTCTGCATGTAGATTCCTTTCGAAGGACAAAACCAAGCAGCTTTCGTTTATCAGTACTTCAAATTTTTTTTTCAATTAATTTCGCAATTCGTTTGCAGGAAAATGCCCCCGAGGTCCATGGTTTTTATTTTGATTGACAAATCTGATTTCTGGATGAGCAATTGAAGTCTCGTAGCTTCCATTACAAACTGGTCATTTAAATTTTGCATCACCAAGCGAAAAGTTCGATCTTCGTTCCAAATTCATCTTTCTTTTGTAGTCTTTCGATTTCTCACTTTTTCTTTCTTTCTTTCTTTCTTTTTTTCTTGCTGGAGGTATTAAAACTCCAGTTGGCTGTCTGCTTCACGTACGAGAGCAGAGTAACAAAGATAAACCAAGTCCTGATGATTCTGAATTGCGCTGTTACTTTCAACAGCACATGGTTTAAAAAAAAAAAAAAAAAAAAAAAAACGAAAAAAGAAAAAACCGGTTGACCTATTTATCCTTGAAACCAGCCCGTGGGGGATCATCTTGGGTCTATTTGTGTCACGCTTCCAGTCTTCTTACTCACGGGTGTTTTGTATTTATTTTTTTCCCCCTTTCAGGCTTTTTTTTTATTCCCTCACTCCCTGTGTGGGTTGTCTCTCAATGAGTTTAATGCGCTCTGAGATATTCCGTCTTTCTTTTTTATGAAACGTCGGGTTTTCTGGCTGGCGTTGTAAGCTATTTTCAACTCCCTTGTGCACTGGTTGATTCTCATTTACATCATATCAGTCTGATCACAAAAGTTGCGCGCTAACCTAAAACTGCATTTCAGTGAAACCGAATCACCGGAAAGAAGCAGAAAGCTAAAAAAAATTATTATTTTTTCCAAAATCCGAAACAAATTGGAAAGTAATTCTCTTGGGAAATATGCTGAAGGACAGTTTCGCTTCCATCTGCCAGTAAGAAAGAATTTTCATATCCGAAGGAAATCACATGATAACACTTTATTACGAACTGAGAGAGAGGAACTGGAAATTATTATAAAAACTTTAAAAATAAATATAAGGAGACTTTTTAATAAATGTAGTTAATAAATGTTGCCCTACCAATGCGTTTCTAGATTTCCGATTATCAGAAAAGCTTTTTCCGTGGTTCACCATGCGATTCAAAATCTTACATTTTATTGTACTGTACATTTAGTATGTTAATATACTCTTTGAAAAAAAAAAAAAAAACGAAGCAAGCAGAAGGAATCGTCCAATCGAGATAAAAAAGCGGTATGTGCAATGAACATGCACAGCAGAGCCGAGTTCGGGCTCAATTTTAAGAACCCGAGTCCGTCCGAGCCCGAAGTAGGTCAACCTGAGCCCGCCCGAGCCCGAATTTAAGAGCAAGATAGAGTCAAGACCCGAACGAGCCCGAAAACTAGCACTAACCTGTTTACGCATTAAAAAAAAATCTTCTCTTCCAGACTTCCAGCTCTCTCTCCTCCCCGTGCAATCAACGGATGTCTTTCTCAACTGCGGATTGGGGAAGGAATGTCTATCTGCACTGCTGGCTACCCAAAATGCAACACCAAGAAGGAAGCATCCGATTCGCCTGAAATTCTCAGCATGCGTCGCCCGCGAGAGGACGTGCAAACTATTAGCATTGCAGGGCATATGCAAATCATGTGCACCCGGCACGCCACCGAGGAGCACTATAAGAAGGGTGTACAGAAGGCGGGGGTGTAAGTAGTGGAAGTGTGTTGTGCTGCCGGACCTGCGCGTGGGAAGCTTCCTGATGCCTCGTCGCAGAATACGGCAGTCATTCCAGCACGTTTCGGAGTTTGACAGAGGACAAATAGTGGCTTATCGTGACAGCGGTTTATCGTACCGAGAAATCGGCGCCCGTGTGGGACGACATCCAGCCACAGTGAGGCGAGTATGGATTCGGTGGCTGCAGGAGGGACGGACGGACCGACGTGAGCGATTGCCGCAGCCGCGGAACACCACCGAACGAGAGGACCGGCATGTTGTGCGGCGGGCATTGACGGCTCGCACCGCCACATCACGAACGTTAGCGCAGGACTTAGGGTGTGTTGCGCAACAACCTGTGTCAGCGCGTACCGCTCGACGTCGTCTGCAGGAGCGGGGACTTGTCGTACGGCGCCCATTGCTCCGATTACCATTGACGTTACACCACCGGCGAGTGCGGCGGCAGTGGGTCGTTGAACGCCGCACCTGGACTACGGAATGGCACGACATTGTCTTCTCCGATGAATTCCGCTTCTGCCTGCAACAACACGATGGTCGGATCCGCGTGTGGCGGCACCGCGGCGAGAGATTGCATGACGCCTTAATTATGCATCGCCATACCGGTCCGTCGCGTGGCGTTCTGGTTTGGGGCGCAATTGGATATGAAACTCGCACTCCTCTGGTACGCATCGCCGGTACACTCAACAGCCACCGCTACATCTCCGACGTTTTGGAGCCTGTAGTCCTCCTTACCTGCATGACCTGCAAGCGGCCACGTTTCAACAGGACAATGCGCGCCCGCACGTGGCACGCATCGTGCAACAATTCTTCACGGCCCACCAGGTGTCACTGCTGCCGTGGCCCGGCAAGCACCACCCGCGGCTGCGCCTGATGAACTGTGGCAACGTGTGGAAGCTGCCTGGACCGACATACCCCAAGCCCACATCCAAAGCCTCTTCCGTTCGATGCCGCAGCGTGTAGCGGCCGTTATTGCCAGCCATGGGGGCCACACGAACTATTGATGTCTGCGTGTTCCGTAAGTCGCACGGGCCTGTGAGCTCAATCGTTTCATCTTTGTATCTGTTGTTATGTGTCCAGTAAATCTGGCTTTGCTATCTCGTGTCCTTCTTGGTGTTGCATTTTGGGTGGCCAGCAGTGTATTTCTACAGTTTCTTGGACCATTCATTTCTTCCTGAAATGTTTCGGGATGCCGGGCATTGGGAAAATTCGGGAGGCACAACAATCTACACCGTACGTTTCTCAATAGAATTAACAGGGAGCTGCCCCGTTAAGGTAAGGAGCAAAATTTCGTCAGCTTGCTATTTACTATCCATAGTTCTTAAAGAAACTCTTCCTTTGTAGAAATTCAGTAATTTATGACCTATGGTATTTGTTACCCAAGCCCGGAATGAATAACCCTACCGAGTTTCCACACCCCATCCAGACCCAGTTGCCGAAGAATTCTATTTAACAACTAAAAAGTGTAAAAAACGTTTCGTGTACTAAATCGTACAAAATCACATAAAATAAAAAAAAAATTATATCCCTCTGTCAGAGCCCGAGGCCGAACTCCAGTAAGTATTATGCAGCCTGAGCCCGCCCGAGCCCGGCTTGGGCCCGGGCTTGACTTCGGCCTTTCGGGCTCGGGCTCGGCCCGTCTCAGCACTGATGTATAGGGAAGTAAATTATCGCAATTCCAGAGCAGTTGGCCCATTTATTCGGATAAAACAGCTACACGGGTGTGGAACAAGTCAGTATGTTGTATCACCAGCGTTACGCGGCGTGGCATAGACGCGTACAGTTCACCGATACTGTCCTCAGATATAGCTGGCCATATGGTGTCCAAATTGGGAGCTAGTTTGCCAATATTCCGTAATGGGCGTAGGTAGCGTCCCATCATGTTCCAAACATGTTCGATCGGGGAGAGGTCAGGCGATAGGAATGGCCATGGAAGGGGGTCGACATTACGGCGGCATGCCCGATAGAATCGCGCCGTGTGTGGTCGGTCATTACCCTGTTAAAAAATTGCTCGGCGATGCTTTAACAGGAATGGCAACACGACAGGTCGTAAAATGACGTCGACGTGCCGTTGAGCAATGAGCGTGGTACGGAGGACTACCAAAGGTTATCGTAGGAAATGGCTCCTCAGACTGTCACTCTCAGTATGCGAGCTGTGTGCCTTTCCACACTGAAAGCAGGATCCCTGCGATGGCCGGTTCGTCTCCAGACACATATGCGCTGGTCATCGGCGCCAAGTGCAAACCGCGACTCATCACTGAAGACAACACGACGCCACTGGACAGTATCCTACGTCGATTAGGCCCGACAACATTGCAACTGGTGCCGGTGATGCTCGCTGGTCAGTGGTAAGCGGCGGAGTGGCCTCCTCGAATGCAGTCCTCGTGCCGCAAGTCGTCTGGCAACGGTCCGGATGTCCACTTCCGTAACTGTAGTCGACGCAACAGGACCACGGATGGTTGAGAGCGACGAATTCTGTTCTGTTCGTGCGGCTCTCACAGCGGCTGGATCTTCGCGTTCTGTCGTTGCCCTCGGCCGTCCACTGTCCGCGTGCCGCTAGGTTGTGTCCTCCTCGACCCATTGACGCCAACATCGTGCTGCATTGCTCCGACCAAAATGCCTGGCGATACGACTAGTTGACCAACCGGCGTCTCTCGGACCGATTATACGTCCTCTCTCAAACTCCCTCAACTGCTCGTATTGTGTATGGATCCGACGTCAAGGCATCCTCACAGTCCGTGGAGGTTAATACAACTGCAATCCATTGTCACAATTGCCCTTGCGTGCAATCTTTGCTCTTGATATGCCTTCCTCAATGCGCGGTTCTCATGCGCTGTGGCGGGCCACTATTTCGTCATTGGTCATGATTTTTTAGTCAGTTGCATATTCGACCCTCAGGTCCTTGCATGCGGAGTTTTATCAGGATCGAACGACTTTCTCCGGGTGCTTCTTTATTTTTCTGGCAAAGAGTGTAAATGAAAGATTCGTTAGTTAGCATGACGTTTGTTGGCTGGTGCTCCGGACCGCGGTATTCTGATTTCTTATACTGCTGGTTCTGGGTTCGAATCCTAGGGCACAATCTGGGTGTTGTTTTTCGTTCCGCACTGGGTCTGCCTTTTCTCTAGAACAGGTGGCAATAAATTATTGATAGGGAATTCCTTATCCACAGATGTTCATGGGGACAGTTAAATCCCCTCCCCAGACAAAGGAAATTATAAAATAATAAGAGTTCATATGACGTTACAGCTAAGTGTTATATGACGTTACAGCTTACAACTAAGTGTTACTACCAAACGTTCTTCTTTTGTAACGCAGTTCACTAACATATATGTATTTGGGCCGTCCTGGTGGCGCACTGGTCTAAGCGCTGGCTTAGGGCCGTTAGCCCAAGTGGATCTCGGTTCGAATCCCGGTGTGGCATGGATGTTGTGTTTGTCTTACGGCATTGGCTCTCTCCCTTTCCTGGAACCAGTGGCCATAAATTAGGGACGGGCGACTGCTTATAGCCCATGGAGTTGCTCATAACCCCCTAAGCACTTAGGTGGTCGTAACCCTCTAAACTACCTGGGTCGAGATCAGTTTCAACAGTAAAGCTTACGTAACTTTAGCGTGTAGCTGAAGTGAAAATTAAGGCAATAGTCCAATTAATATTATGTTTACATATAATTCTCACTAAGTCCAACTAATTTGACTTTAAACATTACAATACTTAAGCATAACACTTCATCAGTAGCTATCCTAAGAGTCCAAAAGTTCAAAGCACTAGGTCCAAAAAACTGACTAATGACTTTATCAAGATAATCTTCACTTATTACTCACTTGCTTCACTAATGACACAATATAACATGAGCTCTAACTTGATCTCAGGATAATCTGCACTTACAACAACAAGATGTTGAACACATTGACAACTATTACTACAATTCAAAACTCTGAACTCACTGAAAGCTTTAATTATTATAAGTATAGCAATTAACACACAAAACGTAGTATTATGAAATAAGAACGGTACGCTTAGCTCAAAACACATATCTCGTTTCTTATCCATTTCATGTAGTGCCGTAAGACGTTATCTTCTGACGTATATCTCTAACTTAACCATTATTCGAATTTTTATTTCTTATGCAAAATTTGTTACTTTTCAGTAGCATTTTTCTACTGAACGGCACATTACTTTCCGAATTTCCTTGCACGTTTGGCAACGGTGCCAGTGAGTCAAAATTAAATAAAAATCTACGTCGAATGCAAACAGCGTGAAGAGAGTGTAGTATTTGAAGAGAAAAGAGTTTGTTTGCCTGAACTTACTACACTAGTGTGCAAAAATTAAGGGAGAAGAGGAGAAATTAGCATAGCAGCGGATCGAGCAGGCAGAACGAACCAAAAGACCACTCAGGAGATAGACTAGGGTTCGGTATGGTAGGGCATGCGCATATATGCAGCATTACGTAAGGGGGAGGGTGTCGGAAGGGTATAAAGCACATGGGTGGTGTACGCTCAGCAATTCGGTGAAAGCTATTGCACGGTGTACATCGGTTTGAACGACGTCGAGTTGCTGCCACCGTGTGATATGGCCAACAGGCAATCCAGTAGATGACTTTACCCGAGGTCGCGTTATTGGGAAGTTGGAAGAAAGTCGAAGTGTGACTAGTGTGGCCAAGGAGTTCGGGATCACTCACGGCATCGTTTCACGAGCTTGGAGAGCATTTCAAACGACAGGAACAGCTGTCCGAGAGTTTAGCAGTGGTCGTCCACGAGCAACCATGGCAGCGGACGACAGGTATATTGTCCTACAAGCGAGAACAGACAGACGGCAGACAGCGGGAGAAATCGCAAGGCACATGAAACAGACAACTGGACGTCGGTTATCGCGTTTTACCGTATCCAGGAGGCTGCACAAAGGTGGTCTATTTGCACAACGACCAGTGCGGTGTGTGCCATTAACGCCTGCTCATCGGAGACGGCGGTTTCTGTGGTGCCAGGAACTCAAGAACTGGACACATCAGCAATGGGGTCGAGTTCTCTTTACAGATGAAACCGATTTAGTCTGACGAGTGATTCTGGATGTATACACATCTGGAGAGAGCAGGGAACACGCAATCACACCTCCAACATCATCGCAAGGGACCGGTTTGGAGGTGGCGGAGTTCTCGTTTGGGGCGGTATCATGCTTGGTAGCCGTACTGACCTCCACATCTTCCAAGGAGGTTCACTCATTGGTGTCCGCTATTGTATCGAGGTTCTCCGGCCTAAATATAATTAATAACATCTGTGAAATTGATGTTATTATTTATATTTAAAATAAATATTATTAATAACATCTATGAAATTGCAAGTGCAAAGGTTCGACTGTTCAAGGACACAACACTTATAAAAATCGGAAAGGGAGTGAGTCAAGGTGAGACCATATTTTTCAAGCTCTTCAACGTCACATTGTCTGATCATTCGTCCGAAAGGGGTCCGGGTTCGAATCCCGGTGAGGCATGGATGTTGTGTTTGTCTTACGGCACTGGCTCTCTCCCTTCCCTGGAACCAGTGACCCTAAATTAGGGACGGGCGACTGCTTATAGCCCATTAAGTTGCTCACGGTGGTCGTTAAACCTTCAATAAAAAAAAACAAAAAAACGTTACATTGCAGAATGTCTTTCAATCATCGAACTGGAAAGACATGCATATAAAAATTAATGAAAATTATTTAACTCATTTTTTTTTTTTGATTGGAGGTTTAACGACCACCGTGAGCAACTCAATGGGCTATAAGCAGTCGCCCGTCCCTAATTTAGGGTCACTGGTTCCAGGGAAGGGAGAGAGCCAGTGCCGTAAGACAAACACAACATCCATGCCTCACCGGGATTCGAACCCGGACCCCAGACGGACGAATGATCAGAGGCCAGCGCCTTAGACCACTGCCCCACCGGGGCGGCTAACTCATTTTTGCAACTACCCCTTCAGAGCTGCAGAGTATGATCCAGAAGCTTGCTGACTGGACTAAAGAAGTGGAATTAAAAATTAATTTTCAGAAAACAAGCTTTTACAAGAAATGCAGATTAAGCAATTGATGGGGGAAATCTAGAAGTAACCGATGTCTACATTTTCTTTGGGCAACAGATATCAAGCGAGGGCTACGTGGATAAAGAAATTGATTGGCGTATAAAACTTGGTTGGACAGCAGTAGGAAGAAATAGAACAATTTTCAAGAGCAATTACCATTATGTCCCAAAAGAAAAGTTTTTAATAAATGCATCTATCTTTCCAGTTCTTACTTATGGAGCAGAAATATGGACCTTAACTAAAATGGACATCCGGAGGCTGCTGAAAAACCACAGAGGGGCGCATTTTGGAATAACCAAGGAAAAATAGGAAAAGGAACTTATGGATCAGGAAAACAACGGGAATTGATGACTTCACGATCAAGGTAAAATCCCTAAAATTACAATGGGCTGTACCTATTGCTAGGAGAACTGACTACCGTTGGACAACTGGATTACTAGACTGGACTCCAAAGACAGAAAAATACCAACAAGATGACCGTGTAGGAGAATGTTGGATGACATTCGGAAGCATGTCGAAGTGACACGGAGGAGACTGGCTCAAGACAGATAGTTATGTTAGAAAATTTGGGGAGACCTTCATCCAGCAGTGGATTAATAATACACTGCTGGCCACCCAAAATGAAACACCAAGAAGGACACGAGATAGCAAAGCCAGATTTGCTGGACACATAACAACAGATACAAAGATGAAACGATTGAGCTTACAGGCCCGTGCGACTTGCGGAACACGCAAACATCAATAGTTCGTGTGGCCCCCATGGCTGGCAATAACGGCCGTGACACGCCGCTGCATCGAACGAAAGAAGCTTTGGATGTGGACTTGGGGTATGACGGTCCAGGCTGCTTCCATGCTTTGCCACAGTTAATCAGGCGTAGCCGCGGGTGGTGCTTGCCGGGTCACTCAGTTGCCGATCAGGGACCAGACGTGTTCGATGGGCGACATATCGGGAGAACAGGCTGGCCACGGCAGCAGTGACACCTGGTGGGCCGTTAAGAATTGTTCCACGATGCGTGCCACGTGCGGGCGCGCATTGTCCTGTTGAAACGTGGCCGCTGGCAGGTCGTGTAGGTAAGGGAAGACTACAGGCTCCAAAACGTCGGAGATGCAGCGGTGGCTGTTGAGTGTACCGGCGATGCGTACCAGAGGGGTGCGGGTGTCATATCCAATTGCGCCCCAAACCATAACGCCAGGCGACGGACCGGTATCGCGATGCATAATGCAGGCGCCATACAGTCTCTCGCCGCGGTGCCGCCACACGCAGATCCGACCATCGTGGTGTTGCAGGCAGAAGCGGGATTCGTCGGAGAAGACAATGTCGTGCAATTCCGTAGTCCAGGTGCGGCGTTCAACCGCCCACTGCCGCCGCACTCGCCGGTGGTGTAACGTCAATGGTAATCGGAGCAATGGGCGCCGTGTGACAAGTCCCCGCTCCTGCAGACGACGTCGAAAGGTACGTGCTGACACAGGTTATTGCGCAGCACACCCTAATTCCTGCGCTAACGTTCGTGATGTGGCGGTGCGAGCAGTCAATTCCCGCCGCACAACATGCCGGTCATCTCGTTCGGTGGTGTGCGGCGGCTGCGGCAATCTCTCACGTCGGTCCATCCGTCCCTCCTTCACCCACCGAATCCATACTCGCCTCACTGTAGCTGGATGTCGTCCCACACGGGCGCCGATGTCTCGGTACGATAAACCGCTGTCGCGATAAGCCACTATTCGTCCTCTGTCGAACTCCGAAACGTGCTGGAATGACTGCCGTACCCTGCGACGAGGCATCAGGTCCGGTCCGGCAGCACAACACACTTCCACTACTTACACCCCAACTTCTGTGCACCCTTCTTACAGTGCTTCTCGGTGGCGTGCCGGGCGCACATGATTTGCATATGCCATGCAATGCTAATCGTTTGCATGTCCTCTCGCGGGCGACGCGTGCTGCGAATTTCAGGCCAATCGGATGCTTCCTTCTTGGTGTTGCATTTTGGGTGGCCAGCAGTGTAGTTGATAATGATGATGAACTTCTTTTGATACCTGACTCCGTTTAACTGTTAATAACGCACTGTACATGCTCACAGAAGCACAGCTGTCTTTCGAATGTGCATTCATCTCAGAGCACGAACTATGCATACTGAGTTTTTTTCGCTTTTCTTCTGATATACTTATATACACACCAGTAATTTCTTGGTGATTTTTTTTATTGAAGGTGTAAAGACCATCATGAGCAACTCAATGGGCTATAAGCAGTCGCCCGCCACTAATTTAGGGCCACTGGTTCTAGGTAAGGGAGAGTGCCAGGGCCGTAAGACAAACACAACATCCATGTCTTACGGGATTTGAACCCGGACTCCTTCACGGACGTATGGTCATAAGCCAGGGCCGTAAGACAAACACAACATCCATGTCTCACGGGATTTGAACCCGGGCTCCTTCACGGACATATGGTCATAAGCCAGGGCCGTAAGACAAACACAACATCCATGTCTCACGGGATTTGAACCCGGACTCGTTCACGGACGTATGGTCATAAGCCAGGGCCGTAAGACAAACACAACATCCATGTCTCACGGGATTTGAACCCGGACTCCTTCACGAACGTATGGTCATAAGCCAGGGCCGTAAGACAAACACAACATCCATGTCTCACGGGATTTGAACCCGGACTCCTTCACGGACGTATGGTCATAAGCCAGCGCTAAGACCACTGCGGGGCGGCCCTGGTGATTTGATGACCGGCTGGCAGATTGCTCATTCAAAATTTTTCGTTTGCCTTATTTTTTTAAAGATGCAAATGGCTCATCGTGAACAGTGGAAGACAAAGAAGAAAGAGTTATGAAAGTAAGCTCTGCCTTGGCACACACTAATGGATTTTAGCGCTTTTCCTAGCGTCACTTGTCTGTTGTTTTAAAAAAGATACATCACTTCCGTGTTCGAAAGGAAGTCTGCTGTACGTTGACAAAAGCCGATGACCAGAAAGGCGAATTTAGTTACGAGGGGCAAACAAATCTGGGAATTCGTAGTTGTCGTTTACATCGTTCTAATGAACTGCAGCGAGTAGAATAAATTCACTTTTTAACGGCTGTTAAGACAAATCGCGGTGAATAACCCATTGCGTCGATATAAAGAAAATGGGTGAGCCCGGATACTCAACAAAGGAGACTTGAATGATTTCCTGTGTCGCTTAAGTTATGCTAACCTCCCTTCTTCGACAAAGTGTTCCCGTCTTCTGATAATTTATAGAATAGCTACTTTGCTTTTCAACTCACCGTTGAAGTGAAGAGCATCAAGCATGACTGGAACTCCTTGGCAACGAAGCCGAAGTTCTGCTGTTTTCGTGCACGGAATGAATGTTTTGTTTTCATCTGAAGCATTTAAGAAATAAATCTGCTTGCTTGGCACATTCATTTCTCATGATTAGCTTTTTACCAAGTACTAATCCACAGCAGAAAACCAGAAATCTTTGTTTTAAACGGTGCCAAAACTTTAATTGAAAACAAATAAAATACCGCGATGATCAAACAAATTATTCGTTGTGTTTCCTTGGCGATTTTTACCCGGATTAAACTGACAACACGGAGGTTTTGAAACTTTCCAGATTTACAAATAGTATTAGTGAACATGAACACGACTTTTCTGGAAGATGCACATCTTGGTAATCGTTATGCATTTCAGTTTGCTAAGTCTATTCCTGCAATTTGTAACGTCAGGTTTCTAAGCTCAGTTGTGGGATGTTAACTTTAAAGAAAAGGTATTATTATTATAATATTTTTTTTTTTTTGGTTCGAGGTTTAAAGACCACCGTGAGCAACTCAATGGGATATAAGCAGTCGCCCGTCCCTAATTTAGGGCCACTGGTTCCAGGGAAAGGGAAGAGCCAGCGCCGTAAGACAAACACAACATCCATTCCTCACCGGGATTCGAACCCCATCTCGGAAAATGATCTGAAGCTATCGCTAAGACCATTTCGCCACGGGGTGGCGAAAAGGTATTAAATCAGGCCCCTAAATTCAACAAATAATGGATCAACTGTTGACCAAACATTTAAGACAAAGAAGAAAAACAGGAATACAATTTTTCTGTTTACATTTCTTTTCTTTTTTTTTTTTTTTTTTGATTGGAGGTTTAACGACCACCGTGAGCAACTCAATGGGCTATAAGCAGTCGCCCGTCCCTAATTTAGGGTCACTGGTTCCAGGGAAGGGAGAGAGCCAGTGCCGTAAGACAAACACAACATCCATGCCTCACCGGGATTCGAACCCGGACCCCTTCGGACGAATGACCACTGCGCCACCGGGGCGGCTTGTTTACATTTCATTTATAGACATGTAGAATGATAATAAGTTTATGGGAATTGTTTATGGTAGTAGCTGCTATTAGTCTGACGTTATGTTAGTTTCTGTTTAAGACACTAACTCTGAGCTTGTTAGGCTTACGTTCGCTTTAGCTTCACTGTAATACTGGTTGAACCGGGATACCTTGAAATATTAGATGTAGCTGAAAAGTTCTTAACTAGGCATGAAAGAGCTAACTACAGTATGTACTTGTAGATATTGGCGAGGTTGAGTAAAAAGTCATACTTACAATAGAACATTTTTCTATGTACACTACTCGAAAAACTAGGTGAGCGAAAGATATTGTGAAGAAAATCATGTGCGACTGACGTTGTTGAAATTAAAAGACTATTTTTATGTAAAACACATTTCAGTAATATGGGTAAGACACCACACATTAGCGAATTTTTATGCAATACTATCATTTAATGCAGATGATGCGATATGCTGCACACATGCCCACATAGCTCAGTTGGGAGAGCGACTTACTCCGGAGTAAGGGGACCCGCTTTTGATGTCCGGCACGGGCAAACTTGTGCGTTATAAAGCGGTAACTGGAAACAGCCCCCTAGGAGGGTGTGTGATCCCCTCGAACGGCTAAGATTGCTGCATATCTGTGTGGCATGGAATTGATGAGGTTATCGAGAAGATTCCAGATGTATCTTCGCCACTCCTCAATGAGGGTAGTCTCCAGTTAACGAAGAGGCATCGGAGGTGCCAACCGAGCTGCAATGCATCTGCCAAGTGCGTGCCAGGCATGCTCAATTGGATTTAAGCCAGGGGAGCATGCTGGCCACTACATGCACTCGATTCCCTCCTCTTGAAGCATGCTTTCCACCAGCCGAGCTCTACGAGGTTGAGCCTTATCATCCATGAAAAGGAACGAATCGCCGACGGCAGCAGCATATACGACACGACAATAGGTCTGAGAATCTCGTCTCTATTATCTGTGGGCCGTCGGGCTGACGTTTCGGATGCCGTGCAACTTCGTACGTTCACCGATACTTCTGTCTGCCCAAACAATCAACCTATGTACGCCGTAATGTGATGTTTCCGGCACAAAAACTGTGTTATTTTGTGTGCCGAGTTCCCTCCAGATAAGAACTCGTCGATTGTCAGACTCCAAACTGAATCACAACTCTTCGGAAAAGAGAACTTAACATCACTCGTTGTGTTCCCAACCACGATGTTGGTCAGCCTAGTTTCTACAGGACATACGGTGTCATGCGATTAAAGGGACACGCGCATTGGTCTTACGTGCATAAGGTCACCTTGGTGAAGGCGATTGCGTTACGTTGATATAAGAAGCTCTTGCTAGAGCTGAGTAGCATTTTGCCCCTTGCCCCGACGGGTTGTCAACAATAGATAACGGTCGTCTTTCGGCGTGGTTATTCGTGGACGGCGTTGACCTTGCTTTCTTCGAACACTTCGTGCATCCTGGAATCGCGGTCCACAGTCGGGAAATGACACTTTGCGCCACTCCAATGACTTCTGCTACCAATCGCTGTGTGTCACCTGCTTCCAGCCAGCCAATAGCTCTCCACGCCGTGGATCACGCTGTTGAGACATCGTTCGAACCGGAGACTTCAAGAAACGAAATGTCACGATAAACGCAGCAAAAAACGAAAGTTCCTGAAAAACCTTCGCTTTTATTGCAATCTGTGATTTATGCATTCTGACGTCACAAATGCTAATTTGCATAAGGATATGAATGTTTCGGCTATTTACGTCAGACACGGATACGTTTTCTACGTTTCGGTAAGATATCACACGATTGGCTTAGATAATTTCGTCAAAGTCGCATGCTCACCTAATTATTTGGAGCAGTGTATATCTGATATGCACGTCAACAATGAATTGTCACACAAAACAACTTATCCTGGACAATTCAACACAGTCGAAACAAGACTTCACGCTGTCGTAAACAATAATGCGTTTTGAGACGGAAATGCACTTCATGCTCGCTATAGTAAAACAGACTAGCCTTTTATACCGTTGGCCACATCAGAATGTCTCCAGTAACTCAAGTAACATCCTTTGATACGACAGCATTCAATGAGATAGCCTCTCGTAAGATCGCCTCTCGTAGACTGACTGATAACATTTCCTTTCGAAGACTGAACACATTCTTTTTTATCTCTAGCTTTCGATTACGTAATTGCACTTTGACCTGTTGTCAGGGTTGCCAATCTCAAATGCATTGGACAGGAATCAGTGGCGTTTAGTTTAGTAAACCGTTTAACGTGAATGAACCAGATTTGCATAAGAATACAGGAACTCAAAAGGAAAGTTAAATTAGGGTACATGTCACAGACATCAAGAACGCGTACGGCAACATAAAAAAGGGAGTTTATGGGCAACTAAGAGAATTCGGAGAACCACGAAAATTAATAAATTTATTTAAAATCTGCTTTATTGGGAGAAGAAGCATGGGAATTTCCAAAGGTATTATCAGAATCATTTGACATCAGTGCAGGTTTAAGACAGGCAGATGTCCTTAAAAATGCTTCAGATAAAAATTAGAAGATGAAAATTAAACCGTAATATTGGGTGCTCTAATAGCGTTCGTGTACCGTGAGGAAATGCTGAAGATGATAGAATAACATTTAAAAAACTTATAACTCTCTCTCTGAAATGTTGGGACTACGGATAAAGCACGACAAGAGCGAATATTTAAAAATTTCCAGAAATATAGTGAAACCTATCTCGCAAGGGCATCCGCGGTTCGGTGAAAAAATGACCGTCTTGACAGGTAATCTCCAAATAGAGTCGTTCAGTTTGATAAATTATCTCTCCTTTCCTCTAGAAAATAAAATGAAAACCACTTAACTTTTCTAATGTAGTCTGCTGTGAAGTGCTTGTTCTTTCTTTCTTCCCAACCATTTTGTTATTTAGGAATGTTACTAGCTAAGTCTCTCACTGAGAGCCAGAAGTAAGACTAAGGATTAGGGTAAAGTATTCAGAATATAATCATAAGTACGTTGTCGCAAATACGGCTGTCCTACAACATTTTCCCCGGAGAAAACAGAAGTTAAAGAGATGCCAAGCGGAATAGCAGTATTACTGCGGTTGAGCTTTGAAACCCCATCCTTTCTCTTCCTTAAAATTCGTCAATGTGTTCATTTGACATCTCAAGCGGAAGATCAAAAGCCTGCTCAAACAATACTGCCTCTAAGGCTAGGTTCATTAAGATAGGGGGGTGAACTCCTCCATGGGCTTCACGTTCACATTTAGGGCAATTAAACATCGAACATCCGTACACTATCTAACAGAAAACTATACCGTCTGCAAACAAAATTCTAAGAATTTGACTGACCCCAAGGATTACTCACCCAGTGGCATATATTCGAGGCTAGCTAGGCTAGCTGCGAAGCCCAGAGAATACACAAATAAAACTGAATTAAATATACACAAATAAAAGTCAATTATCAACGGTATTAAAATATGTCGATGCTTTCGGTGCGAAAAAAAAAAAAAAAACGCGTGCGGATTCGCTTCTTTGACTCAGTCCGGCGAGCGAAAACCAACGGCATAACGCAAGCAGCCCTTCCAGGGTCTTCGCAGTTCTGATGCGAAAACCTTCCGTACAATCACCTGCTAGCGTTTCCATGACAACATGAATCAGCTGGTAGAGGGGAATGGGCCATTGCTTTGGGAAACGATTCGCTCAGAAAAAAGAAGAGTTAGACTATCTCAGTCACTCGCATACTCCCACCCATAAGTGTTTCGCGAGAGTTGTTTCAGTTTTTGTGAAGTGTCAATGAATTAAAATCAGAGATATTACGTTTTAAATTCGTGGCTTTGTGGAATTCGAACTGTTTTGATAAATTTTGTGAAAGCTTCCCTGAACACTTACTGTCAGAACGTAAAGAACTCTATGCTTCAAATTTTGATACAGCTAGACTAAAAAATGAGCTGAAGGTGTTTTATTCCTTTGATGAATACAAAAACAAATCAGTAAGAGACACTGCGTGTTACATAAAGTTGAATAAATTGGACATAGTGTTTATTGAGGTGTACAAATTAGCAGACCTCATATTAAACTTTCCATCAACAACTGCAGCTGCCGAAAGAAGTTTTTCAGCATTAAAAAGAATCAAGATATATCTTAGAGACACACAAGGACATGCACATTCCAAAAATTTGGCTGTTTTGTCAATACAGAAAAATTATTTTTAAATATGAAAAAGTACTCGGAAGAAACATTTTATGAAAACGTAGCACTCAAGTTCACCCAAAAGGAAAGAAGAATGGAATTCACGTATAAATAAAGTAGTCAGAAGAAGAATAGAGTTCATGTACAAATAAGTGTTGAAATCCTAATCCTCATAATTATTTGGTATCATGTTAGCAATGGCATGTACCTAAAATTTAGAAAAAAGTTACTTCTCTTACTTAACAGTTAAAAATTAAACTTCGCAATTAGAAAAATAAAACAGTACCGGGAGGGATGAGATAGCTCATATCTTGGACCCAAGATACGCCACTGCATTCACCATTGACAATCTCGTGCAGGGTGATGACAGATTGAACAAGAAAGATGTCACCGAATTTTTGGGTGTAATAAGCACGTCTTTTGAATCCGTTCTGACGCAAATTAAATTTATCAAAGCTATTCAAAGTCAATGGAACCGGTATGGAAAACAATAGTATCTGACGGAAACAAGAAGTTCTCAAGCGGGTTTTTAATCCCACAGATATTGCTGTAAACGGAATCGTGAGCTTACACTCTCTGGTTGCAGACTTGTGCGTTAAGTAAAACATGAATTTATAGAGAAACATTTCGCACCGGAAACACTGTCCAACACAGAAAGAATTTTTCAAATCGGACTCTTAGAAACAGAGATATAGACAAAAATAAGATGTGACTTTACGTCCCCTGGTGGGAAAACCATGCATTATTTTAGGAAGAAAGTATTCTCAAAAGGATTTTCCATATGAGTGGTATCGGTCCAAGAAAGAACAATTTTGTCGAGTTTTCAGGAGCCCAGATTTTGCTACAAATACATCAGAAGCAGAAATTAACACTTATGCCCCCTGGTGGCCAAACCATTCTTTACCAAACATTAGAAATTATGTGAGAAATATTTTCCATCAGGTCCTGTATGCGATACAGGAAGAATTTTTAAAATCGGAGTTTTAGGAGCAGAAATAACGCAAAAAACGCAATTTACCTTTGTGCCCCCTAGCGGAAAGTCTATGGTTTACTTGAAAATTTTGAATTTATAGGGAAAACATTTCGCATCGGAAATACTATCCAACAAAGAAGGAATTTTTCAAATCGGACTATTAGAAGTAGAGATATTGACAAAAATATTATATACATCTACGCCCTCTGGCGTAGAAACCATGCGTTATTTCAAGAAGAAAATAATCCTAAAAGCTTTGTCGACATGAGTAGTATCGGTCAACAAACGACTTTTTTTTCAATCGAGATTTTAGAAGCTCATATTTTGCTGCAAATACATCAGAAGCGGAAATTAAGACTTACGCCACCTGGTAGCCAAACCATTTTTTACAAAATTTAGAAATTATGTGCAAAGAATTTCCCATCAGGAGCTGTATCCGGTGCAGAAAGAATTTTTCAAATCGGAGATTTAGAAGCAGAGATATAGTGGGCAAAGCAATTTACATTTACGCCCCCTAGTAGAAAGTCTATGAACTACTTAAAAATTTGGAATTTATAGGAAAAACATTTCACACTGGAAACACTATCCAACAAAAAAGGATTTTTTCAAATCGGACTCCTAGAAGTAGAGATATTGACAAAAATTAGATATATACCTACGCCCCCTGGCGTAGAAACCATGCATTATTTTAAGAAGAAAATGTTTCTAAAAGGTTTGTCGACATGAGTAGTATCGGTCTACAAACGAAGTTTTTTTCAATCGAGAATTTAGAAGCTCATATTTTGCTGCAAATACATCAAAAGCGGAAATTAAGAATTACGCCCCCTGGTGGCCAAACCATTTTTTTTTTTACAAAAATTAGAAATTATGTGCAAAGGATTTCTCATCAGGAGCTGTATCCGGTACAGAAAGAATTTTTCAAATCCGAGATTTAGAAGCAGAGATATAGGGGGAAACGCAATTTACATCTACGCCCTTTTGCGGAAAGTCTATGAACAACTTTAAAATTTTGAAATTATATGGAAAACATGTCACACTGAAAACAATATCCAACAAAGGAGGAATTTTTCCAATCGGACTCCAAGAAGTAGAGATATTATCAACAATAAGACATACATCTACGCCCCCTGGCGGAGAAACTGTGGAATATTTTAAAAAGAAAATATTCCGAAAAGGTTTATTGATGTGAGTGGCATCAGTCCATGAAAGAATTTTTTCAATCAATATTTTAGAAGCTCATATTTTATGGCAAATACATCAGAAGCAAAAATTAACGCTTACGCCCCCGGGTGGCCAAAGTATTCTTTACCAAAAATTTGAAATTATATGCAAAAGATTTTGCATCAGGAGGTGTATCCGCTGAAGAAAAAAAATTTCAAATCAGAGTTTTAGAATAAGAGTTATCGGGAAAAATGTAATTTACTTTTACGCCCCCTAGCGGAAAATCTATGCGTAATTTGAAAAAGTAACTATATCTAATATACTCTTCGACATAAATGGAATCGAAAGATAAAAGAATTTTTTTCAATCGGATGTTTAGAAGCAAATATGTGGAATAAAACGTAGTTTTGAATTCGACATCATCTGCATTTACGCCCTCTTGCGGCGAAATTGTACATCGTAAAAAACAAAACAAAATAAAGGATCATTATTCGCATATTTCAAGCTTCCCAATGCAAAAATAATTTTTCAAATCGGACAAATAGTTGCAGAGATATCGTGGGTACAGACGAACGGATGTACTTAATCAGGGAAATAATCCCCGTCGTGTTGGATACATTTGAGCTATCGGTCATGGAGCTGCCGAATGCCACTGCGGAAAAAAGAGGGCTGTTTCGATTTGATAAAGGCATCAATACTTGTGTGGACCTCCTCGACAGAACTGAAGTGCGTATCACTAAGGTGATGTTACAGGGAGCGAAAGAGGTGATAATCCGACGGGGTGAAGTCTTGAGAATACGCCGGGTGGGACAAAATCTCCCATCCCAGGTCGGTGATCGTGTTTAAAGTCGGTTTCGCGGTGTGAGGACGCGCGTTATCCTGAAGCAACAGGACCGACCTTCTGCCCTTGCCGGTGTATGGCCTTTTCGCCTCCATTGCGTCACTCACACGAATGAGTTGCTGACAATAACGCTCAGCATTGACTGATTCACCAGGTTTGAACAACTCATAGTGTACGACACCGCGCTGATCCCACCATATGCACAGCAACAACTTTCTGGCATGGATATTCGGTTTGGCGGTACTGGTGTTAGGCCGACCTGGATAAACCCACGATTTGCGCCGCTTACTATTATCGTAGAGGACCCAATTATTATCACAGGTCAAAATCTTGTGGAAGAAATCCTTGTTCTTGAATCCGGAGAGCAAGGACAAAGCAACATCGTAGCGCCTAGACTTGTTCGCAGCTGTGAGTTGGTGGGGCACCCAACGGCCCTGATTGCGAATCCGTCCAAGCTTGTGCAGGGCTTGCCGTGTTACTCCGAGTTCCTGGGCGAGCTCTGACTGTGTGCGACAGAGATCTGCGTCCAACAGTTGTTCCAATTCCTCATCGTCAACTTTTTGTGGCTGTCCCGGACGTTCCGCATCATGGAGATCGAAATTTCCCTGCTTAAACCGCTGAAACTACTTCTTACACTTACTGTAGGACACAGCAGCCTCACTCAAAGCAGCACAGATCATTTGCTGGGCTTCCGCGGCACTTTTTTACAGCTGAAACGCGAACAGGAGGCAGTGCCTCAAATGTTGCTTCTCGAACGACATTGCTTTCACCGTCAACTTTCGTCCCTTCTGTCACTACAGCTGTAAGCGGTTACGGTTGCCTGGAAAGCTGTTGGATGGCGCTGCAATCAGCCATTATCGCACACAGCTATTTGCATTTGCCGACGTTCTGTGATCGCTTGCGGTTAGGGGCCGAGAATTAAGTTGTACACCAAATAGTAAACGGTAAACAGAAATGTGAAATGTGCAAGTTATAATCTGAACATTTCTCCTCACTCCTAATCCACGAAAACATTCGCTTTAAAATCTTTCTCCTAGGCATGAAATTTTCTTTTGATCAGGGCGTTTTACTGGTGCTGGTGGCAGTGTGTCATGTTTATCATACGGGTATGTAACTCTTTAGGTTTTTACTAATTTTAATAAAAATGGATGGACGGAACATTAGCTAAAAAATGACTTCAAACTTTAGATTCTTTTGTATTCCAAAAAAGTACAAAAGCTTCAACAGTTCCAAAATTAATGAGTATGTATCCAAGGAGTGGGGGTGGGGGTATTGCGAATACCTTTGCAGCCTGTAGAAAAAGGAAAACAAATTCTTCCTTTCAGTGTTTTGTAAATAAAGTTGCTAACAAACTTGCCCCAGTAAAAATAATACCGCCCACCCCCGTCGCCCATCCTGATTTCGAAGTCTAGCGACGTCCCTCCTCAATAGAAAACTGTAAAGTGGAAGAAGAGCTGACAGATCTTGACAGCAATGTCTATGATAATGTTAGAAACAAGTACACACAGATAGACTGAAGGTATTAACTAAGTGCTGAATTTCTAATCAGGTGAACTGTTCCTTCTTGCACAGCACCGAAACTTGTTTGGGTTTCTCTCGGTAAGCTGTCACAAACAATCTAGGGCAGTGTTTCTTTCAGGACTTTTCGGCTGGTGGGGTGGGACAAATGGAACCTTAGAGGGGGCAAGTTTTCCATTTGCTATATATAAAATATATATACATAATTTTAACAACTATATTTATATATATAGAAGTAATTACTATAAATCTAGCACAGGGGCGCATTTAGAAGGGGACTTGCCCCCCCCCCCACGGAAAATGTTTAATTTTTTTTATTTTTTTTTTGGTTAAAACGCGACTTACATTAGAAAAAAATGCCTTAATTTTATAAAAATGTGTCAACTTACATTAGAAAAAAATGCTTTAATCTTTCTTCAATTTTTCATTAACTTCAGAAATCTTGTTCGAGATGGTGGATTTCAAAAACTTCCTTTTTTCGTCGCTAGGCATTCCTGATTTAGTAAATACTTCTCCAAACATTTCAGGAATAACAAACTTATTTTCAGCTAAGGACGGAGGGGGGTCCGCAGCCTTGGAATTTGTATCTATTAAAATGCATTGCATTCAACGTCAAGAGATCCTGAAACACGATTACCCAGACAATTAGGTAGGATTAGTCTACTTATTATATTTTGAAGAATATCATGCGTCGAATACACTTTTTAATAAAATAAATTATAACTAGTACCATTTGAACAAATATCTAAAAAAATATAATTGGAGAACTATTTTTAGCATAAAAAGAAACGAAACTTCCTTTTTCATCATAGCTTGAATTTATTAAAATTTGGTTCGGTAACCTAAAATGTTTCCGGGGGGGGGGATCAGTTCCGGGAGGGGTTCGCCCCCTGGATATATGCCTGAAAGAAACACTGCTCTAGGGTTGAACCAACCTGTGGCTTATATGATCTCAAAAGTTGTCACAGTAAAATTAAGGACATCTCGAAAGAGGAAACACGTAGGCTTTTATTTACTTACTTATTTACACTCAGGGGAAAAAAATCCCAACACCACGAAAAATTAGTTGTAGAGGAATGAAATGGCGGCAATACATTGGTATAGGTAACATATTTAATCGATTAAGGTTTCAAGATCACAGCCCTTTGTAAGCGCGAGAAGAGCCATTTTTAATGTGAAATGCTGGTACATTAATAACCGGTGTAACCGCCAGAATGTTGAATGCAAACACGCAAACGTTCATGCATTGTGTCGTACAGGTGCTGGATGTCAGTTTGTGGGATGGAGTTCCATGCCTGTTGCACTTGAACGGTCAATACAGGGACGGTTAAAGCTGGTTTGGGGTGACGCTGGAGTTGTCGTCCAAATATGTCTCATACGTGCTCGATTGGTGAAAGATCTGGTGATCTAGCAGGCCACGGCAACATGTCGACACTCTGTAGAGCATGTTGGGTTACAACAGCGGTACGCGGGCGAGCGTTATCCTGTAGGAAAACACCCCCTGGAATGCTGTTCATGAATGGCAGCACAACAGGTTGAATCACCAGATCGACGTACAACTGTGCCGTCAGAGTGCGTGGGATAACCACGAGAGTGCTCCTGCTGTCATAGGAAATTGCTCCCCAGACCATAACTCCAGGTGTAGGTCCAGTGTGTCTCGGCCGCAGACAGGTTGGTTGCAGGCGCTCACCTGGCCTCCTAACCAACACACGGCCATCACTGGCACCCAGGCACAACCAGCTTTCGTCAGAAAACACAACAGATCTCCACTCCGCCCTCCAATGAGCTCTAGCTTGACACCACTGACGTCGCAAACGGCAGTGGTTTGGAGTAAGTGGAATGCACGCTACAGGGCGTCTGGGTCGGATCTGTCTTTCAAGTAACCGATTTGTAACAGTTCGTTGTGTCACTGTGGTGGCAACTGCAGCTCGAACTGCTGCCGCAGACGCAGTACGATGCGCCACGGCCATCCTCCGTACACGGCGGTCTTCCCTCTCAGTAGTGCCACGTGGTCGGCCGGAACTCGGTCTTCTTGAGGCAGTACCTTCCCTTGACCACCGCTGCCAACAATCATGCACAGTGGCTACGTTCCTGCCAAGTCGTTCTGCAATATTGCGGAACGAAAACCCACCTTCTCGTAGCCCTATTCCACGACCTCGTTCAAACTCCGTGAGCTGTTGATAATGGCTTCTTCGTCTTCTTAAAGGCATTCTTGACTAACATCAACACACTACGTCGAATCTCAACGAGAACTAACGCTCACGAACGTTACAGCGCGTATTTACAGCAAACCTGCTTTGCATGTTCCGAGGGGCACTACTAGCGCCACACGTATGCGCCGAGCGCGAAATTTGCATAGACGTCATCTTACAGATGTACTCTCACCGCCTACCAACTGTCGTTTATCTAACACAAAACCTTCTTGGTGTTGGGATTTTTTTCCGTCTGTGTATTTTGTCAGGGGGATACCTGACATGTAAAAAAGGCAGATTCAAATAACTTTTGCAACTTATAACCAATAGTGGATCGATAGGGAGGGAGACTACGGCGATGGCCCTCCCCACCCAAAGTAGCTTCTCATTTAGAGTAGCTAAGATAGCAAATAATTAAATATTCATTTATTTATTTTGTTTTGAGATGTTTGGGGAAAATTTCACAGCTACTGAAATTTGCTGTGAATTTGGAAATGATACATTCTTTGTATAACTCTGTCTGTGTGGGGAAGTGGGGGTTTACGACCACCGTGAGCAACTCGGTGGGCTATAAGCAGTCGCCCGTCCCTAATTTAGGGCCACTGATTCCAGGGAAGTGAGGGAGGGAGCCAGTGCTGTAAGACAAAAACAACAAAAGCCTCACCGGGATTTCAAATCACCTCCCTTCTCGGACAAATGGCAGACTACTGTCCGAGATGAGTCAATCTGTGAGAGTGGTCAAACCATTTCGTCTGTTCAGCGCTTAGACCAATACGCCACGGAGACTCGTTTAACTTCTAAAATTGATCCCATGTCGTCTTTGGAAAGCATTATTTATTTATTTTTTCAGTATTGTTCCGATTCTTGACTTGGATATATTTTGCGCAACGGAAAATCTGTTCTGCGATGGACTGAAATGTGTTCCATTTTTCCAAGTATGAATTATTTACAAAAGCGATGCACGTAATATAATTCATTGGAATCAGGTGATTAGCATGACCTCATCAAGGAAGTCATCGCAAAAATTTCTTCTTATATATTACCCCTAATTCTGTCTTCCTCACCTCTCTCCCCGTTTCAATGCTGAGCGACTAGTGCAATTTACACTGAAGAGCAATTGAATTAGAGATACCTGTCTAGTAACGTGTAGCACCACCTTTCGCCCTGATGACGGCGGCGATTCGTCTCGGCATGGACTCGACAAGACACCGGAAGCGTTGGGAAGCCATACGGATCCACAACCCCTGAACACGATCCCACAGTTCACGAAGATTTGATGGAGGTGGGTCAGAGCCTAGAACATCTCTCTCGATGGCATCCCAGATGTGCTCGATGGGATTGAGGTCAGGTGACCTAGCTGGCCAAGGAAGCGAGGTCACGTCGGTGGAGTGTTCATCCAACCATTCGGTTGCAATTCGGGAGCGATGGCACGGTGCATTGTCTTGTTGCTGGATGAGGTCCCCAGTGGGGTGTTGAAGACGCACAAACGGGAGCAAATGGTCATCCAGGATATCCAGGTAACGTTGACCTGTGAGGGATGATGTCACACGTACCAGGGGTCCCATTTCAGTCTACGTAAACAGTCCCCAGACGAGAATGCCACCCCCACCAGCTTGAAGAGTACCCAACTGGCAAGAAGAATCCATCGCTTCATATGGTTTGCGCCGTACTTCGTATCATGCCTTCGGCATGTACCAACGTAAATCAAACTCATCAGTCCAGGTAAAATTTTTCCACATGTCTAGGGTCCAGTGGCGATGTTCCCGCGCCTATGCTAATCTTTGCACCCTGTGATGTGCGGTCAGCAGCGGTACCCTCGTGGGACGATGGCTTCTGTACCCCATAGCGAGGAGATGGTTCTGGATGGTGTGGCTGCTTACACGTTTTTGTGCACCAGCGTTAAATTGCCGAGTGATTTCTTGCACTGGGCCCGTCTATCCGCTGTTACAATGCCAGCTAGCCGACGATGACCCCGCTCATCCAAACGCTGTTGTCTACGGCAGTTGGCCCTTGCAGGGATGGTTTTACCGGATTCGATGTACTTACGATGCACCCGTGACGCAGTGGCTCGTGAAAATCCCAGTGCCTGCACGACTTCCGAGATGGAGTGACCCATTCGTCGGGCCCGGACAATTTACCCACGATCAAATTCGCTTAGGTCCTTCGTCTTACCCATACTACGTCCGACTCTTACTGATTCCCGTCGTATCACTCCTTATATTGTCGAATCGCTTCATACGTCATGTCGTTTCCGTTTACAGGGCCGCCCATAGCGCCACATTTGCATAACGCCAGCTGTCTCTAATTCAAATGCTCTTCATTGTACATGCATGTGTATAAACAATTATGAAGACTGTAGGCATACACACATCTGCCGCGGTGCAATATCTTTAAAAGTTCGCAAAAATACGTCGACAATTTCTCAATTTTAAAGATTTTATTTGGGCAGAGAAAACATTTCGTGTAGTATTTGCATAAAAATCGGAATGTAAATTGCCGGTAAGCCAAAGAATTATGCAGGTATTCTCTTATAAAATGGAATAAACACAAGTTTCTTTTGAAACAAGGAGCAATGACGCATTGCGAGAGTATAAGCGAACGCATTTCGAAAAAGAATTATCGGCTACATTGCTTCAGCGTCATTCAAACTGAGAAATTTCTTTATTAAATTAACCAATCTGAATATAAAGGGCAAAACTCTGTTTCCAGAGATTTTATTGAGTCCGACATATTTAGAGAGAGCAGTAAGCTCATTTTCTCGGAAAGCAGGCAGTCCACAGTCATGGAAATAATCATTTTGGAGCTGTTGCTAGCATTCTGAAATTTAATAATTTTGTATGATTATTTTGATGGAGAAACTGTTTTAACGCCGTGCAAAGTTCTCGGTATTAAAACAAATTAGCAAATAGATAAATAAATAACTTTCCGTAGTCTTCCCCATTTTATCTCTAACTGAAGCAACCGTCCTCCTCCCCTAGAACAGCGTCCATGGTTACAACATGGTTGCAACAAGAGTTTGCGTTTTGCAAGAGTTAAATTCCACGATAGAGTTTGCCCTCAAGTGGAGTAGCAACCACAGGGCAAAGTGGTGCACTTGCCCTAGGGCCTACCCGCTTGAAGGGCCCATTACCGACTAATGATAAGCTACGGAAAGGACGAAAGATAGTGCTGAAAATTGATGATAATACGAGATAATAATAATAAAATTTCTGTCTGGTTGCAGAAAGACTTTTCTATGACATTCTCAAAGGTGAAACACCAAATTCAAGGAAGACAATCATAAATATTATAATTTGCTTTGTCCGAACGTTTGTCCCACTTTAATGTTGCAGTGGAAAGAGTCATCACCATAGCAGCAACCGAGAAAGAAATATTTATGATGTCATGCTTAGCTTTTCATGTTGGTGTTCAGCGAACAAAACTGCTTTCCGGATTAAATTGAGACGTCATCACCTTAGCAACAACTGATAAAGCAATATTTGTGACGACACTTTTAGTTATGGTTTTGTTCAGGTGTTCAGTGAATGGAAACTCCATCCCGGATATAATTACATGAGCCGCCCCGGTGGCGCAGTGGTCTAAGGCGCTGGCCTCTTCTCACTCGTCCGTAAGGGGTCCGGGTTCGAATCCCGGTCAGGCATGGATGTTGTGTTTGTCTTACGGCTCTCTCCCTTCCCTGGAACCAGTGACCCTAAATTAGGGACGGGCGACTGCTTATAGCCCATTGAGTTGCTCACGGTGGTCGTTAAACCTCCCCTCAAAAATAATAATAATAATTATATGACGTCATCACCATAGCACCAACTGCGAAAGAAATATTTGCGACGTTCCGCTTAGCTTTCCGTGTTTTCGGGCAGGTGTTCCGTGAACGGAAACTGAGAATTATATCAAAGTGTGACGTAAAACTGTATATGACGTAGTGCTTTTTAGCGCGTCTTTCGTAAAACAAATCGTGCGCATACTCAAGAAACGCATATAACGTATTAAATCCGTTTATTTTTATGGCGTAATAAGCACAAAGATTCGCCAAGCTTTCGCACTCTACTGGGAGGCTTTTTCAAGGCAATGGTAGACATAAAAATACAGAGAATTGGAACACGTAAGGAACAAAGATGATGTTTGAAAATAAAGTGGGTGACATCACGAGCATATTACATGAAATTTTAGCACGTAATCACACGGCGCGTCGCGACATGTTACCGTCTTTTAATAACGCATGCCAAAACATTGGTAGTTCAGTAGAGATCATATCATTGCATGCTACTTTGCTAGAGAGGATTTCGACATATATAGATTAAGATAATACAACGTAGTTGTCATAAATGTTTATTTTTTTATTTCTCAAGCCGACCACGGTTTCGCTGGGTATTGACCTAGCTTCATCAGGACGACTGGCACGTAAATATTCAAATTGTATATGACATCATAAATGGTGTTTACAGTCACGTGTTTTGGTTCGATGCTTCCACGCGTTTGATAGAAATGGCGTAGATGCCATGTCATTAACAAGTTGCGAAGACTTTTGAGATATATGGAAAGCTTCCATACTATCAAGTTTGGAGGTTGAATCTAGCTTGCCAATAAGTTTCGGTTCTTCAAAGAGAAATCTGTGGTCCTTTTCGTAACAGTGTTTAGCCATCGATGACTTCTTTAGGTCACAATTCCGAATGTAATTCTTGTGCTCCTTCAATCGAAAATGCAAGGCTCTACGGGTCTGTCCTATATACGAAGCGCCACGTTCACATGGAATTTGATAAATTCCCCACGAGTTTTTGTCTTCAACACAGTCCTTTGATCCTAAAAATCTCATTTTGTTTATGGGTTTAAAAATCACCTTAAAATTAAAGGTTTTGAGAATTTTTGTAATTTTGAAGGCAATGTCACGGGAAAATGGAATAATGGGAAAATTCTCTCGCAATGGGCGCATCACAGGAGTTAATGTGGAGATGGACTTCGGTTTCCGGAATTTTGTCAGAGCCTTGTCTATAATGGAAGGGTTGTATCCTCGCTGTACTGCAACACGTTTAAGGAAATAAAGTTCTTTTTCCAAACTGTCCTTATCTGAACACATATGTATCGCGCGATATACGCAACTGTAAAAGACACTGAGTTTTTGTCATTTTTGACGATATCTCTGCTTCTAAGAGTCCAATTTGAAAAATTCCTCCTTTGTTGGAGAGCGTTTCCGGTGCAAAATGTTTCTCATATAGGTTTAAAATGTTCAAGTAATGCATAGATTTTCCGCTAGCGGCGTAAAGGTAAATCGCGTTTTCCCCAATATCTCTGCTTCTAAAATTCCGATTTGAAAAATTCTTTCTGCATCGGATACAACTCCTGATGATAAATGTTTTGCATATAATTCCCAACTTTTGATAAAGAATGGCTTGGCCATCAGGGGCATTTCCAACTTTTTGATAAAGAATGGCTTGGCCATCAGGGGCATTTCCAACTTTTGATAAAGAATGGCTTGGCCGTAAGTGTTTATTTATTTCAGCTTCTGATGTATTTGCAGCAAAATCTGAGCTTCTGAAAACTCGATTGAATAAATCCTTTCGTCGGCCGATACCGCTCACTTCGGGAAACCTTTTCAGAATACTTTCTTCTCCGATTAATGCATAATTTTCCCGCCAGGTGCGTAGATGTATATCATATTTTTATTTTTTTTTTCGATATCTCTGCTTCTATTTGAAAAAAAAAATTCTTCGTTGGAGAGCGTTTTTGCTGTGAAATGTTTCTCATATAACTTAATATATTTTTAGCGCCCAAGTTTGCCACTAGAGGTCGTAAGTTCACGTTTCCGTTTACAGCAATATCTTCGGGACTAAAAACTCGATTTAAAAACTTCTTCCTTCGGTCAGATACTACTAACTATGGTACTATGCAAATTCTGTGTGCACATTTTCTTCCCAAAATAATGCACAATTTCGCCGCTTGGGGGCGCACATGTTCAATCTGTTTTTCTCAATATCTCTGCCTCTACATGTGCGTTTTAAAAATTCTTTCAGCACCGGGTGCCGCTTACCTTGTCGAACACTTTAGGCTAGTATATGAGGAATTTTGCAGTTCACAGTTCTATCGGTAAGTGGTGTTTCTGTACTTCAGTTTGCAGCTGTATCGCTGCTTCTAAAATCCCTATTCAGAAATTTCTTTTTACTATATGCCGTTCGCTACAATACAAATGTGGAGCATTATTCTCTTTAAATAATGCACAAATTTCCTGCTAGGGGGCGTAAAGTTTAAAACCTTTTTCTCGCTATCTCAGCTTCCGGGAGACGTATTTGAAAAGTTATTTTTCCTCAGCATAGCTTTTCCCATGGATAATATATTTTTGTCTATCTTCAACTTTCCCATTATGCAAAATTCTTCCGCTAAAAGGCGCAGAATTATGTCATGTTTCCTTTTATATATTTTCTTTTCACTTTTCGATTTGAAAATCATTTTGTCTCCGATACCTCCCTTCTGCTATGAGCAGCTTTTCGTGCGCCATTTGTTAATCAACGTAACATACCTTTTAGCCGCTGTTGTAAGTAAGTAGCAGTTTCTATTCCTCGTTATTTTATCGATTGTAGAGATCCGATTGATTTTTTTTCTAACCGGTTGCACTGACTTTGAATAACTTTGACAAATTTAATTCGCGTCAGAAGGGATTCGAAAGGCATGCTCAACAACCGAAAATTCGGTGCCATCTTTCTTGTTTTATTGTTGTAATGTTCGTGAAACATACTTTCACATTTGGACATCACAAACAAAAGGAATAGCTGGTTATTAAAAATTACTCTACGTAAGCCTACCTTATTTCCCCCTGTTATTAAAGACAGACTTTCACCTAGTGGTAAATATAATTATCGTGCATTATTGCAGTCCCAATCGCCAGATTGAATCAGTTATTTTTATTACCACGAAATTAACTCAGTGAATATATACGTTTTTTCCAGCCTTCTCTTTCCCTCGTTTGAGCCGTATTCAACGTGAAGGATCCTTATGCGCGATGCTGCGCTTTTAATCGTGCCGACTGTCACAGAAGATGTTTCATTCTGAAGCTTTGTCCTTGTTGATCATTCAGTTCGACATTGATAGACCGACCATTCAGAATGAGCTCAAAGTGGATTACACCTTCATGATTCCACCAGACACATAGCATGAACTTGTCCTCAAAATGTCCGCTTTTGGGAATATAGGTAAAGCTGGTTTACCCCTGTTCAACCACTGTTGTGAAGAATCTGGATTACGTACACATGTCCATTTTTTCATGTCCAGTACTGTTCTTTTGATAAACAAAATACCGCGTGGATTTCTGAGCAGTTCCTTGCATACCTGGACACGTCGTTGAGCTTGAGCTCGGGAGAGCTCTTGAGGCACGTCCGGCATCGTCTTTAATCATTTCTGATCTTGTGCAGGTGCTCAGCGACGGTATATTTAGAAACTCTTAGTTCTTCTGGAAAATTGCAAGCGTTTGTTGGTGGGTTGTCTTCCAGGGCATCCGAATAAAAAGCAGAGGGCCTACGTGAACCTTCCTTTCTTTTCAAGCTCAAGTCGCCAGCCGCGAATTTCTTGAACCATGTTTGCACGGTCCGAGTAACCGCCAGGTTACTCGGCGTTATGCATGGCATAACGCTAAATATACACTATATTGACAAAAGAACACAGGACACCTAGAAGAGAAACACAACATAGCATTTATTGACAAAAGAACACAGGACACCTAGAAGAGAAACACAACATAGCATTTATTGACAAAAGAACACAGGACACCTAGAAGAGAAACACAACATAGCATTTATTGACAAAAGAACACAGGACACCTAGAAGAGAAACACAACATAGCATTTATTGACAAAAGAACACAGGACACCTAGAAGAGAAACACAACATAGCATTTATTGACATACATTAGTACGGTGTCGGTCGACCTTTGTCCTTAATGCCACTGACCGTTCGAGACATGCTTTCGACAAGGTTTTGGAACACATCGATAGGTACGCGCTTCCATTCAGTACATAATGCTGCCGCTAACTGTTGCTTAGTAGTAGGCCTTGGTTCCAAACATCTTATGCAGCACTCTAATTCATTCCACACACGATACGGAATTATCGTCAAACCACGCCGTAACAGTCCTTGCTTTATGGCTCGGTGCATTATCCTGCTGGTACCAACAAGGCTCGGTTCCATAGTATTGCCACAGAGTTGGTAGGGCATAATTGTCCAGAATATCGAGGTAGACGTGCTGGTTAACAGGTTTGTCCACGACAACCAATGGGCCGGGACCATACCACGAAAAACACCCCACACGAGTACACTGCCAACTCCAAACTTGACCGTAGGAACAATACACTGTGATAAATAGCGTTCCCCTGGCTGCCGCCATACTCACACACGACCATTAGACTGACGGATCGTGTATCTGGATTCATCAGTCCATAGGACCCGTTTCCATTGATCTACGGTCCACGATAAATGCTCTTTACACCATGCTAAACGACGGTTAGCATTCCGAGGGGAGATGAAAGACTTACGAGCAGCCGCACGACCACGGTAACCCATGGAATGAAGTTCTCTGCGAATGGAACATTTGCATACCGAGGTTCCAGCATTTTTACTCACCTGTACGCTGAGATCTTGTGCAGTACTCCGTCGATTAGCTGTAACGACTCTCCCGAGGCTTCGACGTCCTCTATCACTGATTTTCTTTGGTCTACCGGTACGTTTTGCTGCTTCAGGCACGCCATGTATCTTTCACTTATTCAGTACATCCAAAACAGTTGACTTGGGTACGTTTAAACGCCTCTCGGTTTCTCTTAAAGACAACCTACTAATATAACACCCAACAATCTTTCCTTTCTCAAAGTCAATTCTCTCCCGCCGCGACATTTTCACTCAACCTCGCAGTGCGCTGTGATCGCGGTCAGCTGCAGGCTTGTGTTTACACCGTTTGCAGCTGTACCGCGCATCCTAACAACGTAGCGGATCCGTCCATTTGCTTTTGAAAGGGTGTCCGGTGACTTTTGTCAATAGAGTGTATACATCATCATCATCATCATCATCATCATTGTCAACCATTATCAATCCACTGCTGGACGAAGGTCTCACCAAGTTTCCTCCACAACGGTCTGTCTTGTGACAGTCTCCTCCATGTCACCCCTGCCTACTTTCGAATTTCATCCACCCATCTCCCATGTGGTCTTCTTCTGGGTCTTTTCCTGTCCCTTGGAATCCAATCTAAAATTACGGCTGTCCATCGATGGTCTGTTCTTCTGGCAGTATGTCCAGCCCATTGCCATTTCAGGGATTTAACTCTGATCACGATGTCTTCCACTCTTGTCATTTTTCGGATCCACGAGTTCCTCTTCTTATCTCTCCTGGTTACACCAAGCATGTACCTCTCCATGCTACTTTGAGTTGTCTGCAGCCTTTGTATGTCTCTTTTAGTTAAGGTCCACGTCTCTGCACCATACGTAAGCACTGGAAGGATGCATTGATCAAACACTTTTCTTTTAAGACATAATGGCATATTGCTCTTGAAAATTATGCTGTTTCTTCCAAAAGCTCTCCAGGCACGTTTTGTATGCCGAATAATTTTTTCATCAATGTGACCTTCACTTGATATCTGCTGTCCAAGATAAACGTACGTGCCTGTTATCTCCAGCTTTTTCCATTAATCGATAAATCTTCATTTCTTGAAAAAAGCATTGAACATCACTTTTGTCATCTGAAAGTTCATTTTTAATCCCACTTCTTTACTCTTGTCAGCAAGTTCCTGGATCATACTCTGCAGCTCTGATGGGGTAGTTGCAAAAATGACTACTTCATCACCAAAACGAAGGTGGGTTAGATAATCTTCATTAATCTTTATCCCTTTGTTTTCCCAGTTCAGTGATTGAAAGACATTTTCCAATGTGGCATTAAAGAGCTTCCAATTTTTATGTGTGTTGTATTTTCAAACAGCCGAATCTTTGCACTTGCATTCTCATAGATGTTATTAATAATATTAATGTATGCATCTTCAATACCGCAGGATTTCAGAGCCATTGTAACTGCTGATGGTTTCACCGAATCAAAGGCTTTTTCATAATCGATAAAAGCCATGCACAATGGAAGTTCATATTCCCTCGCTCTTTCAATTAGTTCTCTCAGTACGTGGATATGATCTATTGTGCTGTAGCCACTCCTGAATCCAACTTCTTCTCTCGGTTGAGCCATGTCCAGTGTTACCTTCAAGCGGCGTGAAAGAACTTTAGTGAAGATTTTATAAACCACTGATAGGTCTGTAGTTCCTGAGATCCTCGGTGTCCCCTTTTTTATGTAGCAGGGTCATTGCAGCTTTGTTCCAATCCTAAGGAATCTTCCCTTCACTAAGGCGTCGAGTGAAAATTTGGGCGAGTACTGTTTCGATTTCTCCACTTGCTTCTTGTATGATGTCTACAGTAATTCTATCTTCTCCTGGAGATTTTCCCTGCTTCATGTTCTTGATTGCAAGTGCAACTTCTGCTGGGATGATCGGAAGAACTCTGGTACTGGTACCTTTCATGATGTCTGGAGTACATGTATCACCCCTTTCATATAATTTGGAGTAGAAATCTTTCACTCTTGTCAAATTTTCGCCTCTATTTCGTGTTACAGAACCATCTTCTTTTCTCAGTGCCAAAATCTGTTTTCTTCCCTTACTGAGATGTCCCTTTGCTATCTTTAGGCTTTGGTTGTTTTCAATTGCTTTCCTCACTAGTTCAGAGTTGAATTTCCTTACGTCTTCAGTGATACTTTTTCGTACTGTCTTGCATAGTTCTATATATTCCACTTTGGAAGTCACATCTTTAGTTGTCTCATCTCTCTTCTTTTTTGCATTAACGTTTTGGTTTTTCCTGATAATTTGTTCACATGCAACTTGTTCTTAGACCCAGCTAATTTTGTTATTGTTTCCATAAGAGCTTCGGTTACTTTTCTGTTAACTTCAGAAATATCCACTTCTTCCGATGTTAGGTATTCTAAAGCAGAGAATCTGTTCTTCAGTTCCAACTTGAAGGTATTATGATGTTTTTTAAGGTTGGTTATGTCAATACATTTTGTTTGTCTTATGAGCTTGCTACGTTCGAGTTTAGTGTTGAGGTGCATCTTACATCTCACCAATCTATGGTCACTACCTGTGTTGAACTTGTTTAGCCCACTGCAGTCTTCTATGACGAATTTTTTGTTACACATAATAAAATCAATTTTACTTGTCGTCCCATTTGGATGTCTCCATGTCCATTTCTTGTGTGGCTTTTTCTTGAAACAGGAGTTCAAGATGAAAAACCCTTCAGCCTCTGCAAACTCAACGAGAGTATTTCCACGCTGGTTTCTGTTGCCGTGACCGAATTTACCTACTGAAGTTTCATTCTGTTGCCGTTGCCCTGTTTTTGCATTGAAATCTCCCATAATTATCGTCAAGTGCTGCTTACCTTTATTATTTAGATGACGAATTTCCTCATAAAATTCATCGATTTCTTCTTCAGGATGACTTGTGGTGGGTGCATAAGTTTGAATAATTTGAGCCGTGTATCTTCTCGAGAGTTGGATAACGAGTTGTGCAGCTCTGTCAGAGGAACTTTCAACTTCTACAACTTTATCCTTCAGTTTCTTGTTTATTATAAATCCAACACCACTAATTCTGCCAGTATCTGTCCCACGATAGTAGAAGAGATGTCCACTTTTCAGTTCAATGAGATCTTCTCCTTTTCTACTTACCTCACTTAGCCCGACGATGTCCCACTTGATCCTTTGTAGTTCCTCTTCCAATTCAAGAAGCCTTGAATCAGAAAATAGGGAGCGTCCATTGTAAGTAGCCAAGGTCATCATCAGATGGCAGCCTAGTCCGGTCCTCCGGGGATTCTTAGCACCCTCTGCTTTCGTGTCTCACTGGCCGCTGCCTTGGCCAGGTACATTCCAGCTGCCGGAGAATGAGGGCCAAGATTTAAGTTGTGGAGTCATTTTGGAGGGGTTTGGCCATAACTCACCTCGCTGGCCAAGTGGGTTGGTTAGTGTGGGATAGCATTTTCTCTAATCCCGATGGTATAGTTATACCGCTATTGGCGGTTGTCAGAGCCCCTTTAGTGAGAACAGGATGCACCACGAGAAGGTGGGGTTGACATTTGTGAAGGAGAGGCTGTCATGTTACGCATCACCTGACCTTATATAACAGCACAACTCCCATTATGCATGGCTTTTATTGATTATGAATAGGCCTTCGATTCCGTGAAACCTTCAGCAGTTACAATGGCTTCGAAATCCTGTGGTATTGAAGATGCATACATTAACATTATTAATAACATCTATGAAAATGCAAGTGCAAAGGTTCGGATATTTGAGGATACAGCACTAATAAAAATTAGAAAGGGAGTGAGACAAGGTGACACCATATCTCCCAAACTCTTTAATGCCACATTGCAAAATGTCTTTTAGTCATTGAACTGGGAGAACAAAGGGATAAAAATTAATGGAGATTATTTTACTCACTTTCGTTTTGCTGATGACGTAGTCATTTTTGAAACTACCCCTTCGGAGCTGCAGAGTATGATCCAAGAACTTGCTGACAAGAGTAAAGAAGTGGGATTAAAAATGAACTTTCAGAAAACAAAATTGATGTACAATGTTTTTACAAGAAAAGAAGATTTTTATGGATTGATGGAGAAAAGCTTGACACAACCGATACCTACATTTATCTTGGGCAGCAGATATCAAGTGAGAGTCACATTGATGAAGAAATTAATCGCTGTATTAAACTTGGGTAGAGAGCTTTTGGAAGAAACAGTAAAATTTTTAAGAGCAGTATGCAATTATGTCTCAAAAGAAAAGTGTTTAATCAATGCATCCCGCCAGTGCTTACGTATGGAGCAGAGACATGGACCTTAACTAAAAAAATGTGCAAAGACTGCCGACAACTCAGAGAAGCATGGAGAGATGCATGCTTGGTGTAATGGAAAGATAAGAAGAGGAACTTGTGGATAAGGAAAATGACAAGAGTGGACGACATCATGACCAGAGTGAAATTACTGAAATGGCAATGGGCTGGACATGTTGCCAGAAGAACAGACCACCGATGAACAACTGAAATTTTAGACTGGATTCCAGGGGACAGAAAAAGACCCAGAAGAAGACCTAATGGGTGATGGATGGATGAAATTCGAAAGCATGCCGGAATGACATGCAGGAAGCAGGCTCAAGACAGAGAACTGTGGAAGAAACTTGGGGAGATCTTCATCCAGCAGTAGATTGATAATGGTTGACAATGATGATGATGATGATTTAGCGTTAAGAATTCTGCCAATTAATGTTATTTAGTTCTGAAGTTTGCTACTAATCTGATGCGTTTAACGTTCGACTTGGAGTTCTGTTCTGTTGGAATGTTACTGTTCAAGGATCTGTTGAGAGAATAAATTAATCAATCTGTAAGTAACCTTTTCTTGACGTTTCCTTGGAAGACTCCTGTTTTCACTGTAGGTGAATTTTTTAGAACTGATTTATATACTTATACTGTTCAGACAGCAATATTTCCACGAACATTACATAATCGACTGAACCGAAACTAATATTTAAATCTTCGGATAACTCACGAATAGTGATTCGGCGATCCCCTCACCACCCCAGCTGTGCACACAAATTCGATATTGTTTTCACGTTTGATGGTTGCTGCCCTTTCAGACCGTTCATCATTTTCGGGACCGTCTTTAAAACGTTTATACCACTCATAAACTTTTGCGCGACTGATACAATCCTCCTCAAAGACTTTCTGTAACTTTAAGTATGTATCTTTACAAGTTTCGCCGAGTTTTTGCCAAAATCTGATGCAAATTGGTTGATCAATTTTTTCGGACATGACAAATGCGACGACCAGCTTCACACACGAAAGAGCAAAGCACTACTGTAAAGAAAACCGGACGAGCTGGGGGACGTGACTCATGGGTCATGCGCAGTAGGCTCCGTGCCAAACCCGTTCCTGCTGTGCGCGCGATTTCGAACTTATGCAACCAGTCTGGATACCTTTTGATCACACCTCGTGCACGTACGGCACCGCCCATGCCTCGTTCGGAACGGACTCGAGCCCACTCGGACGAACTGTCAGAGCGATCACTTAGATCCCTCCGCCACCGTGACGGCCAAATCAATTTTGTAACGCATTGATTGCTTCCGTTAAACTCTCTAATGTATTGTATTTCCGTGATTAAAGCAACTAAAAGGCACGCTGCTGTTTAGTTTCTTTTTTTTTTTTTTTTTTCTGGCAGTGGTCTAAGCGATGGCCTCTGATCATTCGTCCGAAAGGGGTTTGGGTTCGAATCCCGATGAGATGTTGTGTTTGTCTTACGGCACTGGCGCTCTCCCTTCCCTGGAACCAGTAACCCTAATTTAGGGACGAGCGACTGCTTATAGACCTTGAGTTGTTCACGGTGGTCGTTAAACCTCCAATTAAATTTAAAAAATGGTTTAACGACCACCGTGATCAACTCAATGGTCTATAAGTAGTCTCCCGTCCCTAATTTACGATCACTGGTTCCAGAGAAGGGAGAGAGCCAGTGCCGTAAGACAAGCGCAACATCTATGCTTCACCGGGATTTGAACCCAGACCCTTCTCGTACGATTGGTCATAAGCCAGCGCTTAGACCACTGGCTTAGCTATTTTCATTTTTGTTTAGTTATGATATTTGGGGTTTGGTTCCCACAGTGGTCTAAGGGCTGGGTTCTGACAGCTCGTCCGCGAAGGATCCGGGTTCGAATCCCGGTGAGGCATGGATGTTGTGCTTGTCTTACGGCACTGGCTCTCTCCCTTTCCTGAAACCAGTGACCCTAAATTAAGGACGGGCCTCTGCTTATAGCCCATTGAGTTGCTCTCGGTGTTTCTTCAGTGTTCTTTCAAGATTAAATGATACAATTGTTTTTGATGGGTAAGGCTGCTACAAATAAAATGTAAAGCCGTTTTATTCTTTTTTTTTTTTTTTTTAATTTCTCTTAAAGTTTTGAAATTCAAACCTCACACCTTGTACCTTCAGGGAGATTTTTTTTTTGTTCCTTAATCAAAGTGACGATTTTTTTAATTAAAATAAGTCATTTTTCAAATACGCGCAATGCAGTGTTCAGTTGTCTTCTGGATGACTATGTCTTTGATTTATGCAAGAGGGAATTTTTATTCATGGAGTATTTTTTTCACACGGTTAAATAACGGCTGGCAAAGTGCCCCCACGAAAGCTTTTTCTTATTATGAATACGAAGAAACAATGCATAAATTTACAACCATTACAGAACATGATGTGAATTTTTCTCTGGTAATTTGATTTTTGAATCCAGCGAGAATTACCCCGTTTTTAGGAGATGCATCACAAAAAAATACCACACTGTTCTGAATAGGATTTTTTTTTCATAAAATATGAATCTTCAAGTGAATATTCTTCGCAGTTTAGCAATTTCCGATCTTTTAATCACGTCTACATCTGCTCAGTTATGTGTGGTGCTAAGCTGTTTTTCTCCAATGCTTGGCTGCATATGATTTGTGGCTTTTCGTCACGTGACCTGAACCAGCACTCAATTAGTTTCCTGCATCTTCGACGTGCTACGAGCGCATCTGCAGCGAGAGAGCCCGCGGGCAACTGTGCATTGATTTAACAACAAATCTGTGCGCATAACTGACAAAAAACACGAAGTAGTCTTAATATAAAATGCTGTAAATTTCATGTAATCGTAAAACGTTTTGCAGTACTTCTCTAAAAAGGATGATTCGTGCATATATATTTCCATCATACTCTATTTGACTCATGTACTGAAATTTTTCTGTTTCTCGATCATCTCCTTCGTGCCCCTTTATTTACATTTCGTGGTCAAGATTTGCTTGTCTTTGATATTCAGTTTCTGCAAATATCGAATTTCTTTCAAGGCTATTAAAATTTGGCATTTTGGTTTGCTGCTTTGATTGGCATCTGTGTCTAACGCAAAAGAAAAATTTTCTGACAGTCAGAAAATAAAAAAGAAAGGTAAAACAACCAGGGGTTGTGAAAACCCTAATTTACGGGTGGCGAAAGTTGGGATCCTTTAGCTCTGGAGCCGACTGCTTTCCCTGTTAAACTACACCGACGGAGTTTGCTGCTGCAACTTTGCCGTCTTGACATGTGCGTCACCTTTTCTCAAGGAGACGAGGAATATATATGAGTACGTCACATATATCCCCCGCCCCCTTGAGAAAGCACTGCGACGGAAAATCGTAGGTTTCCGTGTCAGCCGGCAAACCACGCTTGAAGGAAAGTTCACTGTAGAAGAAGATATTCCGATTAATTCCAGACGATATGTGGAAGAAGCACCACCCAATTTTCGAACCGAAGGAGGAATTCTCACTAATTCCAGACGATGAGTGGAAGAAGCACCGCACATTTTTCGAAGCGCAGAAGGAATCCTCATTAAATCCAGACGATGTGTTGAAGGAACATCATACATTTTTCGAAGCGAAGAAGGAATCCTCATTAATTCCAGACGATTTGTTGAAGGAACATCATACATTTTTCGAAGCGAAGAAGGAATCCTCATTAATTCCAGACGATGTGTTGAAGGAACATCATACATTTTTCGAAGCGAAGAAAGAATCCTCATTAATTCCAGACGATGTGTTGAAGGAACATCATACATTTTTCGAAGCGAAGAAGGAATCCTCATTAATTCCAGACGATTTGTTGAAGGAACATCATACATTTTTCGAAGCGAAGAAGGAATCCTCATTAATTCCAGACGATGTGTTGAAGGAACATCATACATTTTTCGAAGCGAAGAAAGAATCCTCATTAATTCCAGACGATGTGTTGAAGGAACATCATACATTTTTTCGAAGTGAAGAAGGAATCCTCATTAATTCCAGACGATTTGTTGAAGGAACATCATACATTTTTCGAAGCGAAGAAGGAATCCTCATTAATTCCAGACGATGTGTTGAAGGAACATCATACATTTTTCGAAGCGAAGAAAGAATCCTCATTAATTCCAGACGATGTGTTGAAGGAACATCATACATTTTTCGAAGCGAAGAAGGAATCCTCATTAATTCCAGACGATGTGTTGAAGGAACATCATACATTTTTCGAAGAACCCAGTAGATCAATTTTAACGTTCGGGTGCCAATGTGAATTCAAATTTGCCAGTAGGGGAACTCGAACCCACATCATTCTGTTCTGGACATGAATGCTTTCCCAATTAAGCCACACCGACGAATTTTGTCGCGGCAACTTTGCCGTATTGTCACATGCGTCACCTCTGAGGGAAGGCACGTCAGAAGGTGAATTTAACAAATGTTAAAAAATATGGAGAATCATGGGAATGCTTCCTCAGTCCTTATTGCTTGTTCATAGAAAGCTGACGGCCCACCCTGGTGCCTGCAAGAGTTGCTGGTCAGCTTTCCATGAACAAAGCCTTGGCTTCTAACCAATCGTCCGAGATGGGCTCAGGATCGAATCCCAGGTGAGACATGGATGGTGCGATTGTCCTACGACACTAGCTCTCCTACCTTTCCAGAAACAGTGGACACAAAATAGAGACTGGCGACTGCTTACAGCCCATTGAGTTACTGAATCCTTAATTTCCACGTGGATGTCTCGAAACCACATCCTTCTGCTCCGGAGCCGAATGCTTTCCCAATTAAGCTACATCGACAAGGGATTATCACTGCTACTTGCTGTCTTGACATGCGCGTCACCTCTGTAGCACGTCGCAAGTTGTCCACGGTGATCACTACCAGTCTGCTGCGAAATGCAAAACCATAATCCGTAATTCCGCGACCTATTTTGTTTCCTTTTTCCATGGCTCCACTCGGTACCCCGACAAAATAGCCCAGACCAAAATATCCTCGACAAAACAGTCCCGCCATCTCAAGCAGTACACAAAATAGCCCTCGTCAAAAGAGCCTACCGCGGACCCATACGGCTATCTCTGAATCTTGATTAATAACATAATTCGTAAAAGAAACGGACTACAACTTAATGGTATTTCATGGGGCTCGTATTGTGTCCGGAAGAAATATTCGAAATTGCAGTTAGAATGCTTCTTCCAAACACAGTACGGACTTCATTAAATACAATTTACTTGCAATCCATTTCCTTTACGACTTATGTTATAATTTCCAAATGGAACGTTAACAGTAGAGCTCTCAATAATCTTCCTTGAACTGATAACTCGGTTAAAAGATACCATCACTCTTTTCAACTGACCATAGACTGCCATCACCTGTCAATGCACAAACTTATAGATCAATTTTTAAAAGAACGGAATCGAGCTGAAATGGATTTAACTCCTTTTCAAGCAGGGTTGAGGTGCTGCTTTCTTTGGAGGTAGTGGAGTAGTTCTAAACACTTGAGGATATTCTTCCCGGGACGTTTTTCTTTAATTCGTTCAGCGCTAGGGCATGTTTTTCATTTAGAACGACAGCCTTGCCTCCAAGAAAGCAACACCTTTCCCAGAAGAGATACCGGGCGTAATTTCCTGAGGAGAGTTTAGGACCGCACAGAAGGGATCCATTAACATTCTTTTCAACAATGACCTACAAAATTTTGAATGAAAACAGTCATGATTCACCTTCTGACAAGTTCACAAGCCCTTCTCAAGGTGAAAGATCATGGACGCCAAATTCAGACGCCGAACTTAATTTCGTGGCATATTGTACCTTTGTGTGCGGCACAAAACACACAGCATGATGCAAATATACACCATGTTATGGTGTCTAACCTGAATGCTACAACTTTGTTGGGTGTTTATGCACCACACAGTGGTATATAAAAGCCCCAAAATTTTTTCTCCAAAACCTTTACTCCAAAAAGCAGTGCAGCTGGTAGAGGATCACTTTCTGGTGCAACGTACCTCAGAGTTCTTTAGAGTGTGTGAATAGGATAATGCCGAAATACACTGCTGGCCACCCAAAATGCAACACCAAGAAGGAAGCATCCGATTGGCCTGAAATTCGCAGCATGCATCGCCCGCGAGAGGACATGCAAACGATTAGCATTGCAGGGCATATGCAAATCATGTGCGCCCGGCATGCCACCGAGAAGCACTATAAGAAGGGTGCACAGAAGGTGGGGTGTAAGTAGTAGATCTGTGTTTTGCTGCCGGACCTGTGCGTGGGAAGCTTCCTGACGCCTCGTCGCCGAATACGGCAGTCATTCCAGCACGTTTTGGAGCTCGACAGAGGACGAATAGTGGCTTATCGCGACAGCGGTTTATCGTACCGAGACATCGGCGCCCGTGTGGAACGACATCCAGCCACAGTGAGGCGAGTATGGATTCGGTGGGTGCAGGAGGGACGGACGGACGGACCGAAGTGGGCGATTGCCGCAGCCGCGGCACACTACCGAACGAGAAGACCGGCATGTTGTGCGGCGGGCATTGACGGCTCGCACCGCCACATCACGAACGTTAGCGCAGTAATTAGGGTGTGTTGCGCAACAACCTGTGTCAGCACGTACCGTTTGACGTCGTCTGCAGGAGCGGGGACTTGTTGCACGGGGCCCATTGCTCCGATAACCATTGACTTTACACCACCGACGAGTGCGGCGGCAGTGGACCATTGAACGCCGCACCTGGACTACGGAATGGCGCGACACTGTCTTTTCCGATGAATCCCGCTTCTGTCTGCAACACCACGATGGTCGGATCCGCGTGTGGCGGCACCGCAGCGAGAGATTGTATGAAGCCTGCATTATGCATCGCCATAGCGATCCGTCACCTGGCGTTATGGTTTGGGGCGCAATTGGATATGACACCCGCACCCATCTGGTACGCATCGCCGGTAAACTCAACAGCCTCCGCTACATCTCCGACGTTTTGGAGCCTGTAGTCCTCCCTTACCTGCAGGACCTGCCCGCGGCCACGTTTCAACAGGACAATGCGCGCCCGCACGTGGCACGCATCGTGCAACAATTCTTCACGGTCCACCAGGTGTCACTGCTACCGTGGCCCGCCTGTTCTCCCGATATGTCGCCCATGGATCATGTCTGGTCGCTGATCGGCAACCGAGTGGCCCGGCAAGCACCACCCGCGGCTACGCCTGATGAACTGTGGCAACGTGTGGAAGCAGCCTGGACCGACATACCCCAAGCCCACATCCAAAGCCTCTTTCGTTCGATGCCGCGGCGTGTAGCAGTCATTATTGCCAGCCATTGGAACCACACAAACTATTGATGTCTGCGTGTTCCGCAAGTCTCACGGGCCTGTAAGCTCAATCGTTTCATCTTTGTATCTGTTGTTATGTGTCCAGTAAATCTGGCTTTGCTATCTCGTGCCCTTCTTGGTGTTGCATTTTGTGTGGCAAGCAGTGTACATTCACAATTTTACTCCAAACAGCAGTGCAGCTAGTGTAGCATCAATTTCTGGTGTAATGTAGCTCAGAGTTTTTTACAGTCTGTGAATAGGATAATGCCGAAATACATTCCCAATTTGACTCCAAAAAGCAGTGCAACTGGTGTAGCATCACTTTCTAGTGTAACGTACCTCAGAGCTTTTTACAGTGCTTGAATAAGATAAAGCGATTCGGGCCAATACGGTACTTCTGCAGAATTATCATGACACCATTTTTTTGGACTATCTGAGTGAAATTTCTCATTACTTGTTAATATAAAAGTTCACTTGTTTAAAAACCATTATTTTTTTACTAAACATTGTTTAAAACTGTGCAGAATTATGTTAGTACCAATATTTTGGTCTGTCTACTTAGATTTCTCACAACGTGGTAATTTAATTTGATTAAAAAATATTTTTTTCATTAAATATTGTTTACATTCTTTCCTTTCTATTTCAGTTCGCAATTTAGTAGATGTACCTACACATATTATATGTACGATTTTATTTTGACAAGAGGGTAATACTGACGGGGGTTATTTTGTGTATTGGCTGTGATATTTTGTAGGAGCTATCTTGGTCTGGGCTATTTTGTCGGGTCACCGGCATGGAACCACTCACAAGTGGTTTTGTTGCCATTTTTAGATTTAAACTGCTGAAAATTTTAATTGTCAGAGTAAATGCGAACAGGCAAGGAATTACAAAGTTTTGATGCAAGAAGAACGAATGTGTCGTCAAAGCAGCAACCAATGGCACACGTTTTTAACCGAACAAACTAACAACAAGAAAGATGATACTGAATTCTCGGGTGCAATGAGTACGTCGTTTGAATTCTTTCCGACAGGAAAATAATTTTTGAGAGAAGACTTTTAACGAAAGAAAAAAAACCAGCAAAAAAAGGGTATGCATATACGGCCCTAGTGAAAGAAAACTGCCCGTTATTTCAAATGCTCGGTGTGCTCAGTGTTTTTCATACTGAATGGAACCAGTTTCGAAAAAAGATATTCAACCGAATTTCTAGCATGGGTAAAATAACTACAAGTAGAAACAGCTACTTGTCTCCACCAGCACAAGTAATCCGTGATACGACAAATTACAGAGAGTACACAAAATGTTTCTCACAAGGGAAAACAACCGAAGCAAAAAGACTTGAAAAAACAGAAAGGATATGGAGGAAAACGTGGTACAGCTTTATTGTACGAGAGGCAAAGTTGTGCATTATTTGAACGAGAAAATGTGTGTAAAATATTCCTCACAGGTAAGGGTGCCCTGCAAAGAAAGAAGTTTTTCAGAGGATTTTTTAGGACTTGTGAAAACACAAAATTTTTCCGTGACGGAGATCGAATTCGTGCCCCCTCACTCCAGAGTAAGTTGTTCTCCCAACTAAGCTACACAGACGGAATATATCGCTGCAGATTTGTCGTCTTGACACGCGCTTTACCTCTACAGTACGTCACGTCATCTCCCTCTTAATTTTAGTTTTATTTGAAGCGAAGTAAGAATTTTTGTCATTAATTCCTGACGATGTGTGGAACAAACATCACAGACTTACGTTCGGGCGCTAATGTGAAAACACAAAATTTGTCCGTGCGTGACGCAGATGGTAGAAATTAAATAATCACTTAATTCTAAATGCTAACACTCCAGAACTTAAAAAGAAAAACTTTAACGGCCACGGAATCAAAAGGCGTTCAGAATTAAAATACAACTAAGGTGTAAGATGATTTTCATAAGAGACACTAAAAAGGAAGATAAAGACAGAGATATAAGTCACATCACTCCCCACTTCCCACCCCTAATTTTTTTTTAATTTGTAGATTCCTTGATAATACCGTGTAGGAGCATATCTTGAATTTGCTTACGCATTTCTTCCATTTTAAGACGTTTTAGCAACAACTGTGAAAGTTGTGCTTTTTGTGAGACTAACATTCTGTCACTATGGATAATGAGGTCGACCTATTCAACGGAAATGGGATTTATTGGTTCCGACATATTTACGACACCTTCAAAATTTATATTTACAGAGAACTATTTTATGAAGTCCATTCCTAACGGATATTTTACTTGACGAAGTGTGATTCGTGTTAAAAATGTTAAAAGTTAAAATATCGACTGAACACGATAAAACACATATGTAGCACATATACACTACATGTACTTAAGCTTTACTGATGAAAACACACACCACATAAGATCTTTCGAGGATCACAACGTCCCCATCTTCAGATGTTACATTCACGAGTAAGACCAATATATATATATATATATATACAACACCATCGTCTGAAACCAGCAATAACGCAACGCCATCTGGGATTTATACAGTGAATTTAAAATAAATCATGAAAATGTTTAAATAAAATAGTCCATGGTTCCAATATAACTTTAGGGACATATACATTACAGCAACGAGATCCCAATGATGCAATATATAGGCTCTCCATAAATAATAACAGTGAGAGCTTACCTGGAGAGTTAATTATGGATACCTCATTCCACTTTGGAGTATAGGAGTATAGGAACCGGTCGCAACCCGACGAGAAAAGGCGGTTGTTAACTTGTCATTACGAACATCATATTTATGCTCCCCGACTCTGGTACTCAAGCTCCTTTTTGTAGAACCAATATATACAGGATCATTAGTGTCTGGAACAACGGCTTGTAGAGGAATGGTGTACAGGCCGTGTCTAGTAGGTGGAGTCACCTTGTCCCGACCCTTCTTGATTAACGCATAAATATTTCTAGTCGTGAGGCCAAAGTCAATATTATATGGTTTACACTTATTTATTTATATTTTACTAGTAAATTATTAATAAGAAGAAAAGTATGGGCGAGTTCGACTTTTACAAATTTCAGTGGTAATGTAATAGCCACAGAAACTACAAATTTTGGGGTGGTATTGCAGCCATTAACAGCACTACGCACATTTTGCGTTGCTGATTCAATTGGTATTTCATGAAATGACTCATTACCAAAGTCATCACCAATTGCTGAAATTTCTGTTCCAGAATCAAATTTTGTATACACAATTACAATTCCTAAAGGGACCATAACATCAAGTAATTCTGGAGCTTTTACTGTAGTTAGTAGAGTCTTAAAGTCATTATCAAAGGAAAGGAGATGAAGCCGACATTTCACTTCTCCTCTCCTGTAGTTAAAATTCTAATTATTTCTTTGATTTTTAGTACAAGGAGTGTTCAAATGAAAAGGTACGAAACGACACTGTGGGTATAAATGAAGACTTTATTCAAAGTATACACCATAGGCCGTAGCACAACGATCCCATTGATTAACGAGCCGAAGGATTCCCTTTTCCTAGAATTCCTGTGGCCGTGACGAGACCTAGTCCTGCACAGCGTCCTTGAGTTCGGCGTCCAAGTGGAAGCGCTTCTCTTTCAGATGTTTTTTTCAGGGGACCAAACACATGGAAATCGCAGGGCGACATGTCCGGGCTGTAGGGCGGATGGTCAAGCTGCTCCCACTGGAACTTGGCCAGTTCCGTGTGTGTGACCCTGGAGACGTGTGAACGCGCGTTATCATGGAGCAGAACCACACCCTCCGCGATGAATAGCCGCCGGTTTAACACCTTCCACTGTCAGAAATCGGATAACGCCTCGCTGCTCCTCAATCGTCGAATTTTGCAATGTGAACGCCATCCTGTCCTCACACGCACTGTCGCGTCAATTGGACGGCGCTCTTTATAAGAGCCTCTGCTCACTCTCCTGCGCATGCGGGCGCCCGCGCATGCTTCGATCCACGTCGGCGACTCCAATCGCATCCCTAGATGTGTCGCTACGTTCTCCCATAGCGGCATAGGCAAATATGTTAACGGTTACGTTCTTATGACGTTTCGTACCTTTTCATTTGAACACCCCTAGTAGTATACAGTAATGCCATATCTCGTATTCCTGGGCCTAACATTGAATTTAGTACGAGGAAGCATAATTTGGTAAAGGGTCATTACTTCTAAATCTTTTTTTTTTTTTTTTTTTATTGGAGGTTTAACGACCACCGTGAGCAACTCAATGGGCTATAAGCAGTCGCCCGTCCCTAATTTAGGGTCACTGGTTCCAGGGAAGGGAGAGAGCCAGTGCCGTAAGACAAACACAACATCCATGCCTCACCGGGATTCGAACCCGGACCCCTTCGGACGAATGATCAGAGGCCAACGCCTTAGACCACTGCGCCACCGGGGCGGCACTTCTAAATCTTGAACAGTTATCGTTAGGTTCGTGTTGCTGGAACCATAATCCACCTCGAGACAAAGCAAAGGAAACGCTATTTCGGTATTTTCTAGTGTTCTGGGAAGGATTCTAATATGCTCGTGGTCCCGGGTCCTGACCAGCCCCAGAATGAGAAGAAACTGGTACTTCATTGGGATGAGGAAAAGTTTCAGTAAATTGTTGTTGAAGTAGATGTTCAACTTGTGCAGACATATCTCGGTGATAGGATGGGATATATCTTGAGAGCTCCATGGTTTGGGAGGAGGCCTAAGAGTACTATTACGCTCCTCATACACTCGTATGAGTCTGAGACACACATGCAGTGTGTCAGAGTGTCAAACTTCCAGAGGGACTTGTAGGAATGAATCTGACTGCTGAAGTGAAGTGTCAAGAATGTATTTGACCAAGGGGATCCCACATAAGTTCAGTTTCATTTGCACTGGTTGTCTCCAGTGCAAAAGCAACTGAACTTTTGGTTGCCGTTTGCTTCCGGTAAACTAACTGCTGACCGATCCAGGCTCTATTTAGTCCATATGGAAATACTTTCAGGAAATCTGCCTTTGAGAACCCAGTGATTTGTTCCACGCCATTGGCAGTATCATATTTTTGCTGAATCTTACAGGTCGGTACCTACAATCTACGCTTTAAACTCTTTATTTATTTGTTTATTTATTTATTGGAGGTTTAACGACCACCATGAATAACTCATTGAGATATAAGCAGTCATCCGTCTCTAATTTAGGGCCATTGGTTCTGGTTACGGCATTAACTCCCTCTTCTAAAGAGAGAGAGAGAGAGAGAGCCAGTGCCATAATACAAACACAACATCCATACCTCACCGGGATTCGAACCCGGACCTATCTCAGACGAATGGTCAGAAGCCAGCGCTTAGACCACTGCTCTACCAGGGGGCCTCAAACCTTTTGGGAATATTATATCGATCAAAATGTTCTAAAGCTTTAACAAACTTTAGGCAGCAGCCTACCCCATTAAGTGTTATCGTATCAACATGGGGCATATAATGGCTTAAAAGTGAGGCAACAAAGACGACGTTGCAGGAAGAAGATTAGCACGGCCCTCGAACTCCTGAGGGTCGCACTTTGATGGTGTAGGACTACCACATGCTTCATATAACAACAGTAACAACAGGTTATTGGCATTTCCTTAATCAATTTCTTAGCCGTTCAAAGGTTCGGGCACCAGTTATGTTTTACAGTTGTTACTAGCTTAGTAGATTGCAACAGTTAAAGAGTCACTTAATTCTAAATGCTAACACTCTAGCACTTGAAAGATAAATTATAACTCCCAAGGAATCAAAAGCGTAAGTAAATGGAACTTACAATTATTATTCCTTCTTTCACTGTAGTTTTATACATTCACTTCTCAGATGGAAATGTTAAAAAACCAACACTATGTCGTTTGTTATAAGAGGTTCACAATTGTGACTTCTCTAACGTCAGGTTATACTTGGGAAACAGAGAACAGAACATCGAACATGTAACATTCTTTTTAGCTTTCGATTCTCAGACAGTCCTTTGAGAGTATACCTTTTTTATTTACATTATGATTAGCTGTAAGTTGTTGCCAAAGCTTAAACAGAAACTTGGAGGTTCCGATACGCCGTTCAAAATGAAAATAAAACTAAGGAGTAACAGCTTATATTATTTCTTTTCTGTTTGTTTGTTTAAGGGTTTAACGACCACAGTGAGCAACTGGATGGGCTATGAGTGGTCGCCCGTCCCTAATTTAGGGCCACTGGTTCCAGGGAAGGGAGTGTGTTTCACCGGAATTTGAACCAGGACCCAACTCGGCCAAATGCTCAGAAGCCAACGCCTAGACCAATGTGCCACCAGGCGGCCTACACAGTCTGTAGCAAAAGTATCCGTGATTTGTGCTGCTTAAATTAACTGTCAACAGTATAATGTGTGTACTTATTACGGTACTTAGTAAAAGAATATGCCCATTATTTCAACTGAGTTTTACTCATCATGTTGAAAAGATATTAAAATGACTTTCTATGTGCACAACTTTCAAACACCCACACTTTTCTCTTACATGAACTTCGTTAACTAGACCTAACCTCCAAACAAGGACAGCTCTAGACAATGGTCACATTCTTGAGGTCCCAGCGATGACAGTTAGTTAAAGATTTTATATCTTGTATTTCCTTACAACTATACGTACTTTATAAAAACCAATGTTTTAAGGTCTTGCTCACAGAAGCCTGAAATTCATTGACTTAGATGATTTTTATTTGCTACAAATCTGTAATACTTCGCCCCACAGGTTCCGGTCAATATTTTACCACACACATACACTTCTCATTATTTTACTGTAAATAAAATTGTTGGCGAAAGCGTGAGAATATTTGTCTCACTTGAAAGTGGGTGCGTGAACTTATTTTTTAGAGCAATCAATTTTCGTTCGAAGGGCACAAAATTCGGTTCCAGATTTTATAAAGATCATTTTCTCTTGGTAACTGTACTCAGGGAAACATCGTTGCTTCTGTTAAATTTAAAGCATTCTACCCCAATCGACTATTTACCACAAATTCGGCTTCTATATATCATATTGCTCACATGAAATATAGTGGAACCTCTATTAAACGAAGTCGCATAGTTACGGCCGGAATATTCGTTTTATAGAAAATTCGCTGTATGGAATTTTTTTTAACATCACTACAGAATAAACTTTGCCCATTGTAACTAAACTGCTGATCACCATACAATTTTAAACTAGTTAAAGTTGTTAATACTATTAAAATTAGTCTTATTAAAAGTTTTAACAGTAACGAAATTACTCTTATTAACAGTTTAGTCTATATACTACATCAGTACATGTCTGTATTACTACATCATTACAATTACATACTTTGATTTCTTTTAGACCATTCTGAATTTAAAGAATATTTTAATACCAGTTCTTACAGTTGTGGCGTATACTCTAATTTAACTTTCTTTTTGGTTCCTGTTACCTTATGTAAATTTTGGTACATTCCCTTTAAGCAGTTTCTGATCTTAACGCTACATTTTCTCTCTCGCTGAATATTTTTGTGGCAACCTGACTTGAGGTCAAAAGTTGAATGAAGTATGCTTACGAAACAGGTAAGAGTGATGTTTACGATTGTATGCTCACTCTCTTTAGATGTATTCAGTCTCTCGTTAAATGAGTCTCGCTCTTGTTAGCTAGATTGTGAGATCATTGTATTGCTTTAAGATAGATGTTAAGAGAATTTAACCTTCCAGTTAATTATTAATTCTTTCACGTAGAATGCTGAGCTTCTTGGATATTGAAGTCTTAGGTTATCACTCAGTTATAAAAGCATTGAGACTTATTCAATATATTGGAGAATCTGTGGTATCTCACTGTCGAAGTACTAATGATTGAGTACAAGTGAATTCTACTTAGATGTGCTGCATTGAATACCTCTAGAGACCAATAAAGAGTACGTAGACTTGAATTTTCCTGACAGTTAAAGCCATTAAGTACTTAATTAAATTATATTTGTGCTAATTAAACTATCCGGAGCGGGACTGAAAGCTACTGAACTCTTCAGTACAATCACATTTAAGTAATGCTAGTGTTTTGGTGAAACATAAAACTTTTAACTAAAATCTGCAACTTAATATACTAAGAACATTACACGGTGTTGCTATAAAACGTGTGCATGTGTATAAGACTTTGAACCCAATTTTACTAAAATAAAACAATATTACCTTAAAGAATTTTATGGATCATTATTCAAAGAAATCCAAAACTTTTTTCTGAATTTTAATACAAGTTATTTCTTCATAGTAAGTGACACTGTGACGTACTACAGAGATAAAGCACGTGACAAGACGACAAATCTGCAGCGATACATTCTGTCCTGTAGCTTAGTTGGGAGAGCAACTTACTCCGGAATGAGGGGTCGCGGAATCGATCTGCGTCACGCACGGACAAATTTGTGTTTTCACAACACATATGTTAAGATAGCGAAAAATATGTTCTGGCACGTTATGGATGATTTGAAGCCCATTTTGACTCGCCTGAAAAGATTTGACCACATCGTTTATAACGAAGTGAATTTCTCCGTTATTTTTGGTCTACGCCGGGATGTATTCTGATTCCTATCTGCCTTTATGTCATGTGCGTCCTGCTGGCAGGTACGTCACATCTCCCCCCCCCCCGAAAGAGGGCCGGGGGCATGGCCCACGGATCAGGGATCAGCCGTGACCATGAATCGCTGCAGGCAGACAACCACTGTAGAACGTGCACTTGAGAACTCCCAGTCAATCTGGTGTGTGGAATGCAACGTCACACACATTTATTTTTCGAAGCACTGGAGAAGGGATTCTCTGATTTTTCCTATCTCGCGGTGTGGAAATAACGTCACACCAATGCGAGATTTTGAACGGTCGGGTCATCCGGGTAGTTCGGGCGCCATTATAACGAAGTGAATTTCTCCGTCATTTTTGGTCTACGCCGGGATGTATTCTGATTCCTATCTGCCTTTATGTCATGTGCGTCCTGCTGGCAGGTACGTCACACGTTCGTGGTTGGTTTGATTCGCATTTGCAGTTTTCAGATATTCATAGCCTTCAGTAATCCCAAACTTTCTTCTCCTTTTTTTTTTTTTTTTTTTTTTTTTGTGGTTGGAGGTTTAACGACCACCATGAGCAACACAGTGTGCTTTAAGCAGTCGCCTGTCCCTAATTTAGAGCCATTGGTTCCAAGGAAGGGAGACAGCTAGTACCGTAAGATAACCACAGCATCATGCCTCATTGGGATTCGAACCCGGATCCATCGTGGACGAATGGTCAGAAGACCGCGGTTAGAGCCCTGAGCAGACGGCGTGGCCCTAAAACTTTCCTGTACACTCTGTAGAAAACCTTTGTGATCCATGTTGCCCGTTCCGCTGTTTTCCCGCCCAATTGGGCTGGTTTTCTGAGAGTTGGGGGTGGGTATTTTTGATGGTTGCGGGTTTTCAGGCTACTTCTTCAGATTTTATCTGCTGTTTCTCGGGTTGGATAAATTTTACTTAATTTCACTGCTGAGTTTCATGTCCTGTGCATGTGTATTAAGCGATTATTTTAACATTCTGCATTACTATGCACACAATAAGCGCTGAGAGAGAATCACTGAAAAGAAGTGTTATACACTGGTCACAAAAAGTTGGGGATATTGCGGTTTCGAAAGGAAATCATGGTGATGTGCAAATAAAGCGACTACTGGAGATCGATTATCAGCGTGAGTAGCTGCGTCTTATGTAAATTAGCATCATGATAACACAGCATGTGGCGTGCGAGCTCCGGTAAAAGTACCATGAGAGAAGTAGAAAACCGGTCGTTCCCTCGCTTTGTCCAGAAATTTGCTGAATGTATTCCCTTCAGTGTTGGATTAACCTGAAAAGATGTCCAGATGACGTTTAAGCATTGACAACAGAGGGCTGTTGGCATGTTACAGGCAAGTAATAGTATGGCAGATCGATGTGGCTGCTGCTTTAGGAGTTTCGCAAAGTGTAGTAAGTCGGCCACACACAAGGTTTCTACCGCATGGAAATGTTGCTGATCGACCAAGGAGTGGTCGTTCGAGGAGAGCCAACGGGAGGCAAGATCGCTACCAGACAGTAAGTTCTCGGAGAAGGCCCAATGTCACTAGTAGCTAACTCCGGGAATTACTTCGAGCTGCTTTTGGTGTCACAGTATGTACGCAAAGGGTATGAAACCGTCTTCACGAGTACGGACTCAGAGCAAGGAGGCCGCTGAGATGTATAGCACTGACCGTCGTCAAAGATGTATACCCGGGTCCAACAGTACATGTCATGGAATACAGAATGGCACCATGTACTTTTCACAGACCAATCTCATTTCGCTCTTTATCCTGATACTCGACGAAGATACGTGTGGAGGAGATCCGGCACACGAATGCAACCACACTATGTGCAGTCCGTCCACCCTTACCAGCGGCAGTCAGTTCTGGTCTTCGCAGGAATGTGTATTAATGACCGTACTTCCTTGTATATTTGTCAAGCCAACACGAATGCCTCTGTGTACCGAAATGAGATAATTGTACCCATTGTGACACTGTTTTACAGTGCTATTGGACATGCACTCCGTTTTCTCGATGACAGTGCAGCTAGTCATCCTACGTGGAGCGTGCTTCAGGAACTGGAAAATCACGGGATTGAATCGTTACCGGTGCCTCCTAGGTCTCCTGACCTTAATTCTATTGAAAACATTTGGGACGCTGTACAGCGACGTTCCATACTCCAGCACCCTAGCAGACCCCGTAACGTGTTGCCTGTAAGATGTAACGAGCTGTCTCAGACACTCATCAATAATGTTATTGCAAGTATGCTTCGTGGGTGTCAAGACATTCTTCGACACAAAGGAGGTGTTACCGGGTACTGAAATCCAGAGGTATGGACATTTTCCGAATTTACCATTTCGTCTGTATTGCAGTGCTACTTTGTTGTGTGCAAAATTGCACAATAAGTTGTTTTTGTAGACGCACTCTTTATCGTTTGTGTTACGTAGCCTCACTGACGTTATTTCAGGGTTACTTTAGTCAAACACATACATCCTTCATTTCATGCAATATCTCTAACTTTTTGTAACCAGTGTATGATGCCAATAGTTCTTGGCATGCAGAGCATTTCACTATGTGCAGCATACCCCACCTTGATCATAATGAAAGCATGCCACTTTTTCGTAAATAGGACAACTAGGCTGCAACCAAAAAACAGATGTTTTGCTATATGTGACATGATTAATACACATTTTCAATTATTTGATTCAAATTCTTTGTTTTTTCATAATTCTAAAAAACATTCAGGTATTTCGGCTTTTCATCGCAGAATCTGATTAATTTACAGATATATTTTAAAGACTTCAAGTTAATCAGTATTTAACGTACACACTAATTTTGACTGCTGACTCCTAATTATATCACCCGTGAGTTGTTATTGAAGTTTTTAAAATTAATTTCTCCTTGAAGAGAGTTAAAAGAAATTAGGAAAAGCAGTACCACAATTAATGCGTAGTAAGCCAGCAATGCATAATGCATGTTTAAATCAGTAGGAGACGTGTAAACACCTGTGATTTCATCTACTGTATATGAGCAATTTCTGCACATATAAAACCTAATTTCCACTACCATTCAAAATTATATGAGTGAAATTTGTTAATCTCAAGGTTACCTTTAAGCTATGTTGGAATGATAATTATTGGACTATTCTTTTGGAGCAATTTGGCTGAATTTTTTAGGGCTCTGGAAACACTGCTTGTAAGATGATAAGCAATAATATCAATTTCTAGTACATAGAAAATGAAAGGAACTTTATGAAGCTCTTCGTTATATAGAAAATAATTTCGCTAAACGGAGGTATTTTTAAGCGCATTTTAGTTTCCTCCATAAAATTCGTAAATAGAGAAATTCGCTAACCAGAGGCTCCAATGTGTTTACTTCTTCCGAAGTTATGTTACGTGTTATGACATACAGTACATTCTAATTTAACTTTCAGTTTTTGTTTCTTTCCCTATATAAATTTTGAGTTTATTCTCTTTAAGCGTTTGAATCTTAACGTTATATTTTTCTTACTCATTATGCATGGTGTTGCATTCAACCTGACCTTGTGACAACAGTCTCAAGGTCAGGTTGAATGAGGAATGTTTTAACAAGATAAGAACGGTGTATGTAATGTGTGAAGCCAGGAGTGGAGGTGTATATATGTGTGGAGGGGAAAGGATTTTAGGGTCCAACCCCCACCCCATCGAATTTTTTTTTTTTTTTTTTTAGCTTTATCGTAAGTTATTAGATCAACATGAGTCGCCATTATCTTCTTTTCATTTTTTTTTACAAATTGTTTATTTCCTTTGATAAACCTTACTTCAGAAGGACATTTTTTCTCCTTATAACCGCTGGTCAGCAATTAAAAATCTATAGAAGTACAAGAAACTCTGCGTCTGGCACTTTATTAATCGGAATTGTTCTATGATCAGGTATTTTTGAGATCGCTTATTTATTTATTTATCGTGTTAAGACAGACGAAAAAAATATGGCAGTTGGAATCGTAGTTCATTGTTTCTTTATATCAAGATGCCAGACTGGGATGGGTTGTGAGCGCAGTGAGTGATTGAATCCCGTAGGCATATTGACACTTGTTCGATCTGCGAAATGTCCGTTGTTTTGTCCGCCATCACGGTGAAACATTTTGCAATTACCTTTTTTTTTTTTACTATTGTATCCTAAATAATGTTTCCGAAAATGTTGATAAGTTAGTTTTGAATTAAAGAACTGGTATATTGCGCGTTTGCTGCACCTAATTTGAAATGCTTTGCACGCACAGTCTCCAGAAGAAACTCGGAACCTCAGAACTGAAAGAAAATTACCATCGTTGCTATGATAGCAACTAGGTATTAGACGGCCAATTCAACGTCAAAGTCTCTTGGCATGGTGGCTTCGTCTATCGTTATGGGAATTTTTAAAACACACATCCTGACGGAGATTTCAATTTTTTTTTTTTATAATTTTCGTTTTTCAGACTGTACTTGCTTTCATCCTGTCAAATGCGTAATCTTGTTTTGATATGATCTGCCTCATATTGTTCAGTTTGTTTTTCTGTTAATTCTGAGTAAGATCATGTGTCGTTACTCGCTAACTAATACTAATATACTAGAAACTAAAGAGTTTGTTTTTTGTTAAGTGATTAGATAGATTTTTGCTGTAGAATAGTTTAAAAAACCGAAACAAAAGTCTAGTTACGGTCCTGTGTAGGGCCAGAATAAAGTGTGAGCAGATTAATACAGCCTTGCGTTGTACCTTCAAAACTAGATATATATTTCTGATAAAAGTTGTATTGCGACTGAGATATTTGGAATCTCAAGTTACATAGGCTCAGTTTGTTGAAGCATAGTGATGTTGATTATTTAAGGTAACCCATTGGTTGCTGAATATTATCATTAACGAGTTATCTAAGTGGCGGGCCTTGAAGACCAAATAAAGACATTTGTTCGTAAGTAAACAGACTATTCCGTTTTGGCCGTTTGAAAGCCTAATATTGCTCTTTATATAATTAAAGATTTGGTGCTAGTTGTTTGGAGCACAACGTTAACCCTTTAACCAAGAGGGCCCTGAAATTTTGCGTCGCTCTGAATATGAAAACGTCCGAAACTGTCTGTTGCTCCTTTCACAATTTCTCCCCTTCAATTTAAAAGTTACAAAAAGAAGGATTAGTGAACGGTCACCAAAAGAAATTTCCGATCTGAAGTCTTGGTGTTTATTGACCTTCAGACGATCTCCGTGGGTGATTACTGCGTTCTTCCACGGAGAAGTCGTGAGAGTAAATATCGACCCAGGAGATACACCACCGCCTGCTTTCTTATATGTTCAGCGACAACAATGATGACTGTGACTTCTTCTAATCCCATAGAGACCGTGTAAATTCACAGAACAGATGGGGGTTGGAAATCCTACTTACTCTAGGCGTTTCGGGCGGTCGTGGTAGTATGGATGGGAGGGCGTTATTGTCGTTTAAGGGTTAAGAAGCTCCAGTGTTACAAGAATCACCGATAGTACGACGAGTAATGTTAGAAATGAACATTAATTTAGAAAAACCTTACAGTGTTACTAACAATTCTGGTAAATTATGAATGTGACATTATTGAGAGCTATTGGTTTTTTCACTTTAAATTCTTTTTGAAGCCAAGTAAAAAGAAACGAAACAAGCTTTAAGAAAAAGACAGTAGTCACAGAATGAAGTGTGAAAAAGTAACATTTTATTTGTAAGTACACAATTTTCACACCAAGATGTATTATTTATTTGAACTTGAAAATACAATTTGTTCAGGGATATTTAAAACTTGAATAATAAAATATATGGGGAATAATTTCAGCATGGAACTCTGCTTGCGCTTTGGGAGAAACCTCTGACAAATGAAAACCAACGATACAACCCCTATGACATTATTACGCAACATGATTTGAGCTTATATAATATTATATATGTACACACTTACGTGGGATTGTGAGAGATGCCTATACACGGTTCCACCATACACATTGATCACCTCTGCTCTTTCTTTTTTTATTATTATTATTATTTGCTTTATTTATATTTCTTGGCTGTGCTTCGATATTATGGCATGCATGACTCAACTCGGAATAAATACTAAACGAGAGATTGGCCACAGAAATGTATTCCCTGATAAGGCAACAGTATAGAAGCATTTTTACCTTTCGTAACAGTAGCTTATACACATACATGAATGTGAGCATTTAAACCTGTGCCCTTGATTGGTTAAGCTAACATAAATAAACGATCAATATTTTTCTCATGGATCTGGCAGCGAGAATCGATTTTCCTGCAGATGAAATCCTGATGAATATGGAAAGGAAGACATACTCTCTAATCTCTCAGCATTAAAAAACATGCATTATGTTTTCGTTTCTTACTCCAGACACTTTCGTGATGTTTTACGTTCGGACAATGATATGTATTTCAGACTTAACTTTGCTGTATGGTCCAAATATTTAGGAACACATAATTTGTTAATGTAGCCTTTCTCTCAACGGTTTAAATCTTTAGACACGAATTAAGCGTAAATAATTTTAATAATCTGTCTTAGTTTTACTTCGTGTAGTAAGCAAATGCTACAAATATTCAAGCTCAGAAGTATAGAGAGGTAAATTAATGATGCTGAAAGATTCGCCATTCGTAGGCGAAATCTTTTTCAAGATTGTTTTAAAAATGTGACAGAATCTCATAGAAATTCAAACTTAATCAGCATTGTTTCGTAGGAACACACGAAAATTTAAATATAGGCAACGTGTTAAGAAAATGCTCAACATTTTTACGAATGATGCTACAGCACAGGTCGATATTTTCTGTGACCGGGGGAGGGGGAGGGGACAAGTGCAACAGGGTACTAACACGGGTTAGCAATTTTTTTTTGAACAGCAAGTGCAGCGTCACATTTTTGAAAGGGCAAAAAATGTGACAGAATCTCATAGAAATTCAAACTTAATCAGCATTGTTTCGTAGGAACACACGAAAATTTAAATATAGGCAACGTGTTAAGAAAATGCTCAACATTTTTACGAATGATGCTACAGCACAGGTCGATATTTTCTGTGACCGGGGGAGGGGGAGGGGACAAGTGCAACAGGGTACTAACACGGGTTAGCAATTTTTTTTTTGAACAGCAAGTGCAGCGTCACATTTTTGAAAGGGCAAATAAAGCACCAAATACAGAACGCCAATTTTACAGAGGCATCGCGTTTTTAACAGGACAAGTGCAACATTAACACGGGTCTAGTAAGAGAGCATATGGAAAAATTGTCAGACAGTATTTTGCCATAATTTTGTAAATTTTTGTGTCAGAGTATCGCTCAAAAGAAAAAAAAATCATACTTCGAAAAATGCTGTTTCTGTTATTTTCCGTCCTTACGGTTTACACGCACTTAAAATTCCTTATTTTTTCATTTCCGTTTCTCAGAATTAACATGAAAATAACGGAACAAATAAATCCATAGAACTTTACCTGATTACTGCTTGACCGCCAGAAATGCGTTTCGTCCACGAATATCTTTCTTTAAGTGTTCCGAAGTTTGATTACCAGAGTTTGAAAAGATTCCGTCCACGTTTCTTTATTAACGATAAAATCTTCGAATTCGATTTAGCACAATGAGAAGGGACAAAGTGACTTCCAGAAAAGGACCATGCAAGTTCAACAAAACAGTGAGAGAAATTCAAATTCGCACTGCACTGACCTCGCAAGAGTCCTTGCCAGTTGAGGCAAAAGGGCTAGGCTAATCTACAAAGAGATATGAACATCACTTTGTAGAGTCATTACAACGACTGGCATTACTGAAACAGACGTGATAGTTTCACATCCATTCTGAGCATGTTAATAAAAGTAAACCTGCCCTAGATAGGGTAGTACATTTTATTCCTCGGGCGTTTTGTGTAAATGTTTAACTTGCGCAAATGCCAACAGTTCAACATTGGTATTCACTCTGGAATCAAATAAATTATTCGAGCTTGAATACTGCGCCCTACACGGCAAAAACAAATCAGCCACGTTCGCTGGCCCTAAAAAACTTATCGCAGCTTTATTTAGGATTTTATTTTTAGTTTTGTCACACATTTGTTCTATTGTGAACAATATCGATTTTTTACAGGAGCAGATTCACCTCTTACGCCATAAACACGTGGCAGCAGAAAACATCTGCTTCACTTCGACCTAATTACGTTGACGGAAATTCGGGTTCATTACTATGATTCAAAATGTGTATGAGAATGCGTTTTGTGGTATTGCGACTCAGACGTGTACCATGCACAGAACAAGACTATATAGAAAAAAGTAGAATTGCTATTTTACTTTAATCAAAGTATATAAGCTGGGTGTCGTCACTGTAACCCAAAAGAAGTTGAATGAGGGAAGAATTTTTACATTGGCACACGGTACAGCAACACCATGCATAACAGTCCGAACGATACAAAAAATAAAAAACAGAGCAAGAGAAAACTTGAGGAATATGTCAAGCAAAGCTAGCAGTGAGAGAGATGGTCAGAAATCGGTATACTATCACCAAAACAAAGACGAACCAGCTGTTATTCTCCTGAGTTTCGGTCAAACGTAGCAGATTTGAAAGTTATGTTGACGCGTGCGTTAGGCACACACCCTCTTCACATTACGATGGCTAGAGGTGAAGAGCAGCCTTTTTTATAAATTGCAAATTGTAAGTTTCTCAGAAACGAATTTCTTGGAGGGAAAACTTGTTGCATTACCATGGCTTGACTCCTACCTAAAACTTACAAATGTGATGCCATTTTCGTTCTTCAAACTGGCAATGTTATGTGTTGTGGTCCGTTTATCGATGATTGGCACTCCATCTATTTCATAAAAATCGATTCTCGATTACAGATACATCACAACCGTACAACATTATACATTCAGTTAAATCTCTGAATCACAAAAAAACACTTTGTACCTAAAAAAAAAAAAAAAAGAGAGAGAGAGAGAGAATAGTATTCAAAGAAATAAATATTTTATACAGTGTAGTTCAGCAACGCACGTATTTTTTCCACAGTACTTCTGTTTAATGTACAGAACTTGGAAAAAATTAGCCGAAATGAAATTACTTCTCTTCGTTTGCATACAGTAAACGGAAACTGGTTTTTAGTTTTAGTTGTACCCAAGGAAAAATCAACGCGAATTACGAAAACTGGTGCACTTTTCCTACGTGCTGTGACAATTGTCAGCTGAACTACTATTAATTATTTCACATGTTATTTCTTTGTCTGTGGAAATTAATTTTATTACTTTTTCCGTGAAACGATGAAAACAAAAAAAGCCCCCCGCCCCCGAAATGTTAATTGGTGACTAGCACAACAACGATGTTTATACCAGAACAAAAAAATTGAGACAGTGCTTGAATTTAAAGCGACTGTAATCTAAAATAAATTTAAAAATAAAATAGCAGATTTTCCTTGGTTGCTTTTCGAAAAGAAAAAAAAAGCAATTTTTGTCAAACTGAGAAAAGATGGTCATTTTCTTTTCTGTTGCAAAAGAAAACGTCGATATTAATATCGATTGTCTTGCGTGTGTGTGTGTGTGTGTGCGCGAGTCACTACAAACACGGAATTTTAGAGAGCAGAATTTTCAGTGAATCTCTGTTTTCTTTCTCAACATTTTTTATTTATTTTTTAAATTCGGTCACTGACTTAAACAGAGAATAAGAATACTATAAAAGCAGAAGCAATATAGTGCATTGAAAGCAAGGAGGTTAGAATAAGATACTTGGAGATGCCCTCGTCAGTAGAGCAGTAACACTTTGCGTGAAGCTTATAACCGCGAGCGGCGGCCACTGCAGTGTGGGAAAACTGGCAACTTCCACGGCTGTTGCAATGCATTTTGTGTTAGCCGAATCGCATTCTTCCGTGGTATATGTTTCTAATTTTTCATCGTAACTTGCTGCCGATGTGTGAGAAAATGCTGGATTTATAAAATTCTTAATTATTTTGAGGCACCTTCCCATTTCTATTCTAAATTGAAATTCATGAAATGTTAGTGCAAGTTCAAAACAAAATATAACGTTAAAATTGAAAATTTCACCCGTGCATGAAGTATAATTTATTCCGGTTTGATATTAACACGATTTCTGCAACCAAAAATCACGCAATTCAAAAACACACATAGCTGAAACTACATGGGTATCATGTAAACAAATTTGAATTCCCACACTTTGCGGCTTCACGCTTAAGAGACCCAGGGCATCTCCAGAAGTCTTTTTCCAACTCCCTTGATTGAAAGGGGGGCAGGGTAATATAAATTTACCAAGTGCATGTTCTCCAATCTTATGAGCCATTTCCTTAATAAAATTCAGAAAGGACATTTGAAATAAACTTTTGTGAAACAGATAGCTACACTAAAATTAAACAACACTTCCTTTCTAACACAAGCATACATACTCTGTTTCGCAATACATATTTAAACTATATAGTTGAAAGCTCCTTTTTTTATACATAAAAAGGAGTTTTCATAACCACAAAATACCATTTAGAGACAGTTTTAAATCTTCAATGGGATTACAATATGATAAAGTCATTTCTTGTTATACATTACAATGGCGCATCGGTAACGTCATAGTTTGCAAACCATATACAAACTGTAAGACACCAGTCACATTATTAACATCTTTGACAAAGCAGGATTCAGGACAACTATCATGCAGTTAGAGAGTAAACTATACCTTCATGGGTCATTTCTGTGTGAGAAATTTAACAGCAAAAGCGATTGCCTGAATGCATAAAAATATGTACATAAATAATTTATTAGATATGTTGCATATTGTACTTATTAACACAATCCCAGCCAGGCAGCAGGTCGCCGCAATGGAGAAATTTTTCAAGCAGAATTAAAAATTCACAACAATTAACAATAAATGTTTAGATACCTTTTGTGGAAAATCGTTTCCTCTTAAATACTGTTACAAAAACATGATTTATGTGATTAGAGATTTAACCAGGTGTAATGCCATGCGCAGCGTAATCCGCTATAATAGAAATATATATATTTTTTCAAAGGAAAACTAATTAGGCAATACAAGGGCTTAAATAACAAAAACAAAGGACGAAACGAAAACAGAACATTTAACTGTGGGTTAATGAATCAAACATTTAACAACTCAGACTTGTTCCCCTTCTTTTAGATGATTTAAAATTTTCAGGATTAACTTATTTTAATTTCCAAAATGCTGTTTTCACACTTTTCAAAACACAATACAACTACGATGGAACTCTTCTGAGCAATTATCATTGGACAAAAATCGGGATGGTTTGACAATGGACAAATTTTAAAATAACCGGAAACATGAAATTTGTCATAAAAGAATTACTGGATCAAAACTGGCAACTTCTCAATTATCTTTTTCGTTTATTTAAATAGGAGGAAGTTCCTTAAACCAGCTTATCTATATTGTTGAGGGATCAATAACTTATGATAGAGATTTTTAACGTATTTCACAGATAAAAAAAACTTCTTTTCTTAGAAGCGAAAGCTCCTGCTAACTTTACTTTTATGTATCTGTCAGTCTGTTTATATCACAGTCGTTTTGGAAGAACGGATTTTCGTGAATTTTGATGGGGGTGTGTGCGCGCGCGTATGTGAAAGTTACCATCGGTCCTTCGGTCACAACGATACAGCGATCTCAAAGACATGGTCGAATTTTTTTACTTCTTCGATACAACATAAATGATGTAGCTAAACCCGATTTGAAACTTTACAAGTCAGTTCCAAAAAGGTCAAATTTCAAAATACTTCGCCAATTATGGTGGAGCATGAATTACATAAATTCGGACCTCGCTGTTCATAAATCAGAGATTATATTTGTGCAATTCAACACATATTCTGCATTTGGGAATGGACTAATAAATTTCTAATATGTGATCTGGTTATTATTTGTTACGGAAAAAGCATCGATGCTGGTTATTAGTATCGCTCAGTAAAAAGCCAGTTTGATGAATGATAAGGCATTTAAAATATATTTGACAACTGTTAAAGGTATTTGAAAACCTAAGAGTTTTACGAATTATGTAAAACACCAGAACCATCCCAGGCAATTTTCCTTCACCGAGACTGAGCAGCCCATAATTGGCTGCACTTTGTGACGTCACGAAGTTAAGGTGCAGAGCTGCTGTGTTTGTACGTGGCTGTGGCTTAAGTCTAAGAAACTGATGTCGCGCTCGTTTAGCAGCCGTTTTGACATCACAGAAAAAATGCGGAGTGACATCATTAATCCGTGTACGAAAACTTCATGATGTCCCCATCGAATATAATGCATCACTTTTTAGAAAGTCGCAATCTGAGAACCTTATGCATTAGCCTTAAGCTTAGGCCAGTTTAAAAGAAGTAATTGCGAACTATTCCTGATAGGCACAGTACTTGCATTTATTAATCGGTTTACGAAAAACAACAAAGTTTATTATTACTATATGACATGGCTTAGAACATTTCAATACCTTATACACGTGAAAGGAGCTTCTTTTAACGTGAAATGCATTAAATCAATCATAACAGCATGTATCAAATACTGATATTAGATACACATATACAATTAAAAGTACTCGGTTGCCAAGGTTTGAAATACAAATCGCTAAACAAACAATACTGAGCTGTCTTTACACATGTTAAAATAATAGCGTTTAGGAAAAAATGCTAAGAAACTGCTGCAGAGTGACATTACTAAAAGATATAATGCTACCTAATATTGCCTTCTTTCTTATCTAAGTATACATATACACACACATAGTAAAACATTGTTTTAGTGGTAAAAAAATTAATGATACTTAAATTCTGAGGAGATTGGATATTTAGCTTCTGCGAGGTCATCATCCCAGATTCTTTTTGCACACTTTGTTAACAGCGTTTGTTTTGTAGTTACAGCATTTTCTTTATTGAAGCCTCTTTTAGAACAAACAGGCGAAATGGTAAAAATCGACAATAAAATTTAAGTGAAACTGGGGCAAAATATCGCTATATAAACAAAATAATCAATAATGAGCAAGGTCGTGTTAGAGTTCAGAGAGAAGCGAAGGACTTTTTGGTAATCTTTGTATATATATAAATATGTTTTTTTAGTTGTATGTTTGTTAAAGATTTGTGGCAATTTTTGCTTATTTCTGAGCTAAATGCTCGTGATACATGGCCTCTTTTATTATTTAAATCAACCTCACTCCATTCTGATATCGCGCATAAGATCAAGAAGAGAGTTACTCCGCGGCAGTTGACCTATAAGCACATATGTAGGATATTCGAGTTCAGAACCTAAGAGTAAGCTTTTTAATATAAATAATTCAAATACAGAAAATTAAAGAAGTACGCAGTATTAAAATAAAAAAGGAAGGAGAAATCTGGAAAAATTTCCGATTTCACAAAATGCTGCCTATAAATTCGTAAACGCTAGGATTATTGCCTTTTAGTTTCGACAACAGCCATGCACGTGCTGTTCGCCACTATTCCTCAAACAATTAAAATGAAAGCTCCCCTCCTCCGAAAAAATAAACTAGACACAGTTTTGATAAGGCTACGCATGGTTCACTAGTTTTCTCGAAACGATTAAAATGAAAGTTCCCTCTGAAAAGATTGACGTTAAAGATACAGAAGCAATCACACAGGTGTTCATAGTGTATAGTTGAACTTGAGCTTCGCGGGTTACAATGCGCATGACTTTAGCAGTATCTTCAAACTACTTACTTCGTTAGTTATTCTTTTGAAGCAGGATACATGTACATGAGCAAACGAATTGATAATCAGAGCCACTTCCTTCACTAGAGCACAAAAAATTCGAAGAAAGTCATATCGTTCTTTGAGATACGCACATATATATATGCATTTATATATACCTTTATATATATATTTATATATATATATATTTATATTTCCAGTCACTCTGTTCAACAAAGAGCCGACTGGAAGATGATGATCCATGGATGGGAAATTTGCATATGATGAGGTGTTGTCAACTACAGAGTCCACCACAGGATGTGGCAAGCTACTTATTGCGTACACAGTGGGAGGATGATATAAACACGTAAACCATTAACAGCAAAAAACGCACAACTCTGAAAAACAGCATCTAAGTAGATATTAAGTATACTGTGGATTAATAGAATAAAACAAACTCGTAACAGATAATAAAAAAATAAGCTAAATCGTGATACACAATCTGTACGCGTAAAAAAACACATGCAAAAATAATAATATACGTAATATAATAATTACTTATATTCATAAAAACATTGATTATAATAAATTTGTTACATTTATAATATCGACCAGCACAACATGGCCTGAAAAATAAACAAATCTCTTTTTTTCTCTTTACTACATACGTACAATAATTTCAAAAGAGTAAAACATCAAAAATAGGAATACAAATGCATACTGGAACACCAGCTGCTCATAGAACCACATCACAAGCGTCCCATACAGATCACATATTGAGTATGTAGCCGGAGAAAAACACTATAAAAATCTACTAATATATATATATATTTTATTTATTATATATTTCTAGAAAAAACAAGCTTTGAAGACTTTGCACAGACTCATAGAAATCGAACAAAGTGTGTGCGATCATATAACTAAAACTATAATAAATTCTGTAATTCATTTATTTCATTATTTCACTGGAATACACAAACCCAGCTAATAAGTATATTTTTATATAGTTTTCCTAGGTACAAATTTGACGTCAAAGAATAAAATCTGTATACTTTAATACAATCTCACAGTACAAATGAGATTATGAATATTCGAATTACCTACTCCTATAGTCCTAAGCTATTTAAAGTCTTAATTACTCGGATACTTCCACACTTTGCTGAAATGAAAAGGGAGGGGGCGAGGGGAGGAGACTAAGAAGAGATAGATCGGTGGGACACACAGTAAAAGTGTAATGAAAATCTCAGAAAACACTGGGTTCTTTGAAGAAGAACTTTTTTTTTTCAGCTGTTCCTTTGCCTAAGCGTTCTGCAACATTTATAAAACTTTATTCCCTTTAAATGCGCAAATTGACGACACTCTACACACAGGGACATACACTTCATTGCGTTATGAATGAAGCTATGTAGGTTCGCAAATTTTAAATGCTTTGGGAAATAAGACGCCTTCGTAAATCTTTTTCTCCCATAGCATTCACTATACTCCTCCGGCAAAAGCGAATATAAGTCATGCAGAAAATCTAGATTCGCCAACTGTTAAAAACCGTGTCTGCACTCATCTGAAATCTGCGTGCTACGTCGGGAAGTGCTGGCCAGCGAACTAAAATCCGGAGATATACTATGATGTTAAAACTCGTCTACATTACTAAAAATGTGTGGGGTTTTTTTTACTCATTGTAAGTTTAACTGAAGAAAACCAAAACAGAACAAAAAACTTGTTACAATTTAGTTTATTCCAAGGTTGTATCGACTCATTTTTAAATAATATTTTAGTAAAAACCTTGTGTGAAATTTATTTTCCAATAAAAAAATACATATTCCAAATAATTTGAACAAATTTATCGAATCATTTTTTTTTTAACAAATATATTTAAGAAAACTTGTTACGGTATAATTTAAGAATCAGCCCATTTCAACCGAAGTTAGAATTTTATGCGGATTCAGGTAATAAATAAGTTAATGCAAATAAATGTGAAATTTTTAGTGGTCCATTAAAAAAACTGGCGACCCAAATTAAAATAGGTTTTTATTTCTTACCGTAGGTCCTGATTTTCAATAATTGTGTTACTGGTGAGAATGGCTTAAAATCGGGGCCTGCTTACTGCAGTTGAAAACTAGTAATTCACTGCAGGGGTCGGATCGAATTCTTGAAAAATCACACCATTTAATGTTCATTAAACTGTTTGTTGTTCTCACAATCAGCTAATGTTCATTAAAATGTTTGTTGTCTCTGCGGACAGTCGAGAACGTTGTACTGTTTAATGTTATTCATAGCGCTAAAAGCGGGAATACCAATTTACAGCCGCCGTAAATCGATATTCGATCTATCCAGTTAAAGCTATTTCCCTTCGACCTGAAATTAAAGTATAGATAAGCGTGTTCTACGAAAATAAATCAGAAAAAAAAAAAAAAAAGAAAAAAAAGTATTAACACTGAAAAAGAGGCAAATCGGATTTTTAAATGTCCGTGATCCTGTAAATGCTACTTTACTATGATTTCTTTAATATCTCATCCAAATGAAAAGTGTTTTAAGGCGTAGAGCTTTGATGTGTTAATTTTTCTTTAAGATTAGAATTTTGAATCTCACTATAAATTTACAAGTATAAACTGGAATGGTTCTGGATGTGGCTTTCAAAATGCATGTTTTGGCCAAAGGCTTCGGTTCTTCCCTCAGGCAAGATGCCTGCATTCACAAATAAGGAAGGAGTGACTGCCAACCTTCAGCGATTGTAGGGGCTGAAATAGAAAGAACAGCCCCAAAGTTTATTCAACACCTCTTCAGGAAAAACAAAAGGGAGGGGGGGGTTGAGTAGCGCTACTATCTCTAACTTGACCCTAAGCAACGAATTTGATCCATCAGTGCTGCTATACACAGCAATAAAATTTCCTTTACTGTATATTCTGCACAGAATTGTAATTGTAACAATGGGGGGGGGGAATGACCCAGCACCGCGACCTAAGGTCTATTGTGCATTTCTGCACAGAAGGTACAGCAAGTAATATTATGCTACTTAAATTTCTTGACATCACCAACAAATTTTACCGAAAAATTTGGCCTTTACAAAAGAAAAACCGAGAAAATAGCTTTTGAATTTGCTAGTCATTAGCTAAGTGAAATGTCAAGTTCGGGTCTATATATAAAAAACATTTTTTGGAATGTCATCTCTCTCTGTTATCCTGTGAACGAATTCCTCGTTTTCTAGTAAAGTTATTGAGTGGTGGCGCCATCTATTAACAAAATTTCTAAACAATCTATATTTTCCTTAAAATTTTGTCTTCCAGTTATAAAACTACATTTACGTAAAAGCATCAAAAATTACATTTCACAATTAACTTTAAAAGTGACATCAAAGACTTAAATTCCAAAGAAGAAGATTTAGAAATTTTTTTCCGTCACAGATGGCGTCAGCACGTTTGGAACTAATTCTCTGCTACACTTCCTCTCTCCCTAATTCTTATCTTAAACATTGTGCTTAGCTTTTTCTTTAAAGTGTTTTTCCTGATTAGCATGATAAAGCACGCTAGCATGAGGTATTAGGCCAGAAAGGGATACAGTAGCAGCATCCATAAGAAGCTGTATTTAACTGTTACTTCGCCTGTTTGCTTAAATGTTGAACAAGGGATTCCTATATTCGCACCTGTTCAAAAAACATTCTGAACATTTTTTTTAAATCTTTTTGTGATCAAAAAATTAGAAACTTTTAACTATTGCAGTCCCTTTTGTTCGTGTGTAAACGGGAAGTGGCTGTAAATAAAAGTCAGCGAATACTTTGGCATGTTTAGTGGGGGCGCCATCTTTATTTAAAAGTTGTAATCAACACTAGCGCTTAATCGAGTAGTTCTTTTTCAAAGACCCAGTGATTCGGATGAACAAAGCTTATTGTATTATTCTGAGGGTGACGATGAAATGTCACTTGAAAAGAAGCATCAAAATAAAAGAAAAACCAACCATCTATATATATAACTACCTATGTGGATCAAAAAATCAAAAGTTTTTTCTTCTTCTTTTTAGGATTTTAAGAATAAATGCGAATTGCTTGGTGCGCTTGTTGTCGACATATGGGACACTCCGGCTCAGACTTCTCGCATATGCGGTTGGCACACTCCAAGCAGAACATATTGTGACCACAGGGCACCAGAGCTGCTACCACGTCGCTTTCGAAGCATACCACGCAGTCCCTTTTGGGCTTGCGCAGAGAGGACGTCAGCGATTCCGTGGGGCTGCTTGCGACGCTGTTGTTGCTACCGGCTCCTGTTGACGATGTGGTGAAGCAAGTGATGAGAGGTGTGGAGTTGCCAGCTGAAGGGAGATTGTTCGTCAGAGGATCACTGCGGATTCTTCTAGCAGGTGGGTGGTCCAGAAGAAGAGGGTCTGATATGCCGGAATCAGCGCTTCCTAGACTGTTGCTTCTACGCGGTAAGGAGCCCAAAGCTGTCGATGTTGTGGTCGTGCTGAATATGGGAGACACGCTGCTACGGACCGGTCCAAAATCCGACCAGACGCTGCTTGTCACCGGAAAAACTGCTTGTTCGAAAGTTGGAGACTCTCCTAATCCTTCGTCGACGTCGTACAGACCAAATGCATTGGTGAACCCTCTCGTAAATCCCGGCGCGCAGGAATACAAGTCTGTGAGTTTGGGAGAATCTGTCTCTGTGGTTATAGCTGTCGATGGGAAGGTGAAGATGTCCTGGGTTCGAGAAGTCAGGAGGCTATTGCTGTCGCGCACGAAAGAATTGCTCCCTCCGTTGACGCTGTACAGGGAATTGACGAAATTCGAGCTGGCGACGGTAGTTGTTGAGAATACTTGCTCCACCCCGTTGATGTGGAAGTCGTTGTCTTCGTTGGGAGGTGTTGACTGGTGAGGTGGCTGTGAGGTGGGCGGGGCCACTGCGTCCAGCAGTCCACCCGTCCGCATGGCTATGTGCGCTTCGATTTCTTTGCGTGCTGTCTCCACGTTGTCCGGCAGACCTGTCACTTCGAACACAGGCTCTTTCTCCCTGCTCGGAGTCACAATATAGGTATTAGTCTGTTGCTGTATCCGCTTGATGGTTGCGCCTTTCGGTCCGACAACCAGCCCCACCACACGGTAGGGGACCCGAACCTGAATGGTCGTCTGCCCTGGGATGTTGGAGTTGGGTCCTGGGGCAAGAGAGCCATTCAAATTGTTCTTACGCTGGGCTCTGATTTGGCTAAAATGTTCAGCTGCGGATAAGATTTCCTCTTGGCGGCGCTCACATCTTCTTTTCTACCCGTCACCACAAACACTGGCTCTTCTCCTCGCACTGGCGTCTTGATGTAAGTGTTCGTCTTCGCTCGGAGGGCCTTGATTTTGCAACCTGAAGAGACATAAACATCTATCATAGTTAAAATACATCAACTACATTCAAAACATCATAAAATAAAGAAACTATACGGCATATGCAAGGTATGAATGTTCAAAAAGCATGGTCTCGGCGAGTATGCATGATAGAATGGGACAAGACATTGACATAAGGCATCTAATGTGAAAAATTATGTGTGCAAGAGGTTCTTGCTTTATTTAGTTTCGTACTTACGTCGTAACACTGAATAGTCCTCGCACTTGCAAAGCCCTCGATGGACACGATGCAAGCCCTGGAAAACGTTTGCGAGTATCCATCGCCAGCGAGAACATTGGCAGAAAATTTTATGGTGTCGCGTTCACTCGTCATTTTTGTCCCAAATCGTGACCCCCATTAACAGCAACCTGTCTCAGCGACAGTTCTTCCGTGAAGATATCTCTGAAGATCGCTCTAGTGTCTCCTATGAGTAATGTTTTGTTATCATGTTCCTTACCACTTCCCACGCGAGTTCCACGCACCCCGTGAGTGGAAAGGGAGACGGCGAGTACGCACAGTAACTTTTACTATTACTGTAAAGGATACAGAGAGTAACACTGAAAAACGTCGTGCCGGCAAAAAGATTGATTATTTATGGGAATGCTGGGGCGAGTATTTATTTAGAGTTGCTCATGATTGTTGTTGAGCAAGTATACCCTAAGAGTTGCTCATGATTGTTGTTGGGCAAGTATATCCTAAGAGTTGCTCATGATTGTTGTTGGGCAAGTATACCCTAAAAGTTGCTCATGATTGTTGTTTAACGAACATCATGAACAACTCTTAGGGTTATGGATCGATAGACACCCGTCTCTAATTTAGGGACACTGGTTCCAATGAAGGGATAGAGCCAGTGCCGTAAGACAAACGCATGATCTATGCCACATTCGGAACTCGAACTTGGGCACATCTCGGACGTATGGTCAGAAGCAAACACCTGAGACCACTCGGCTTGAGCGGTGTATCACGTGACCTATGAAAAATGGGAGCAACTCGGAACCTTACCCTCCTTTATCCCACTGAATCTTTGCGATAAAGGTTTCCAAACTGAATCGCACAGGGGATGGAAACTAAGCAGAACAATGCATCGTTGATACTTCATTTGGTTTTAACGCATCTCCGTTGTTTAAAATTGCTTGAATCCTAAACATGAAACTCAGGGCGGGCCTGAGGGTAGCTGTTTTCTGAATTTACATATAAGGGGGATTCTGAACCCTCACTGTATGAGCATGAGTTGTCCGGATTACGGCGATCAATAACACGGCACAAGTGGCAGAAATGCGTAGCACATATATCCTGAAAAATTACAGTCTTCTTGTATACTTATTTTTATGGAGTAGTTCAGAAAGCAGTTTTAACACAGTTCCGTTTGCATTTCACGTCGATAGGCGAAGGACATGAGCTGGAAAAATTGAACAGTGTGAGACTTGTTCAGTGGAAAATGTTATGAGTGATTTGCCTTGTGCGGTTAGGATTGTCAACTGAAAAGCTAACGGCTCTGAGAAACCTCGGTTCAAGATTCCTTCGATTCCGGGTTTTAGAGTTTTTTAAATTTGATTCATAATTAATGCAATGAATACAGCACCAAAACGAAATCATTCATCACTATATTTTTTTTACTCTCCAGCATAAAAAGTTCATTTTATAAAACTATACACAGTAAATCAAAATACAGCATAATAAAAATGTATCGTTAAGTATGTTTTATAGCTGTAACAGAGAATTCGCAAATCAGAAACTAAAAATCATTCTGATCATTACACAGTTGAAAAGAAGACAATAAATCAAAAATACAGTGAAACGTAAAATAAAATAAAAAAATCGAGAGAGTACCTTGGTACTCGTTTGTAAATTATTTATGCTATGCTCTTTAACATTCCAAGATCTTTGCGGGTGTGAAATAAAACGAGTGATTTGAGAGTATACATTTATTCCCGTCACTCACGATCACATCGAGCCACAGTCCGGTACATACTAAGTGAAATTAAATAATAACAACAAACAATAAAGTTTACTAATTGCTGACATTGAGCGGTACTTAGGTAGATGGATTAATGAATGTTATTGTCGTAAAACCAATGAAAGAAGACATGTGAGTCATAAAAGTAAATATTTACTAAACTATGGCGGCGGCAATAGTATTTCGACTGTTTAGTTTTTCAAAAACACCATTTATTATTATTATTACTCAGATTTAGACGAACGTAAGAAACGATCCTGACACCGATGAAATGTGATGTAGCTATGAAAATCCATCTGCGCATGTGCAAGCTAAAATCTGCCCTCAAGACAGAAAGAAAGGCTGAATCGCAAGTGGGTTAGTGAGGGGGATTGGCTACTTTTGGTCTAGGATATACTGTATACAGGTTACATACAACCCGTCTATTATACATCATTTTAAAGAGCTCGTCAATAGCAGGTACCGTTTTCATAGCATCAAAAATGCATTTTTGTAATGGCTTTTATCACGTTTAGCATGAGGTTCTCGTAATTTGCGCAGATTTCAATGAGATATTGTTACATTTATGTAAAACGTGATGAAATAATGCTCGGTGATAGTTTAGTAAAATACACTCTTCGCAAAAAAAAAAAAAAAAAACGTAGCACCCCGAGAAAGTCGTTTGATCTTAATGAAACTCCGCATGCAAGTACATCAGGACCGAATATGCAAATGATTAAAAAATAACGACCAATTACTAAATAGCGGCACGCCACAGCGCATGGGAACGTATGGAAGCAGCTGGCTTGCGTTGTTGGTTTAATTCGACGACTCACGTTTTGTAAACAAGATCCAGCCATGTGCTTGTGAAAAGTCATTAAGAAATGATTAATTTCAGAGTCACCTTTGCGGAAGATTGCGCTTTCTCGTTGTATTTTCACTACCCCCTCCCCCTCCTGTATTGATTGCTCTAGAAGGAGACTGAAATAAATCGATAGATATGCGAAGCACCAATGTCGTACAGCCACCCGTGCATCTGAGGCTAAGTAACAGACATGCCCAAAGAAGTTTTGCCTATAGTACTGAGGTGTAACTGTGCACGGAGAGAGCACAGGCAACGACGATATTTGAAGTACGTGGTCATACGCAAATTTATATCCACCACTTATACCAGAAAAATTAACTCCATTTATGAAAAGACCTGCACATACAAAGAATATAAACATTTCACTGTCAGACAGTGAGAGTTCTCAGAGAAAGGAAAACAGTGGAGGAGAGTTTTCAGACGGTCAGTAAGAATATGGTGAGAGAGGAAGACAGGAGTGAGAGACGGGTAAGGAAGGGAGATACAGACAAAATAAGAAAAGTAATTAGTTTTCAGAGAGACAATGAGAGTGAAAGATGGACACAAAATGAGGCAGACAAGGAAAGAAAGTTGTGAGACAGTAAGAATGGTTTCACATTGTTCTTTTCTCTCTCTCTTTCTCACACACTCACCTACACACAAGCGCACGTGTGTCTGAGAAAGAGAGAGAGAGAGAGAGAGAAAAGGAGAGAAGGTAATGAATGAATTGTCAATGTAACGAGTACGCTAGAGAGCGAGGGGCGGCATGAATGAGAGTTGTCACCAGACAATGGCAACGAGAGACAGAGAGAGAGAGAAGGTAATGCATGAGTTGTCAATGTAACGAGTAAGCTAGAGAGCGAGGGGCAGCATGAATGAGGGTTGCCACCAGACAATGGCAACGAGAGAGAGAGAGAGAGAGAGAAAAGGAGAGACGGTAATGAATGAGCTGTCAATGTAACAAGTAAGCTAGAGAGCGAGGGGTGGCATGAATGAGAGTTCCCACCAGACAATGGCAACGAGAGAGAGAGAGAGAGAGAGAGAGAAAAGGAGAGACGGTAATGAATGAGCTGTCAATGTAACAAGTAAGCTAGAGAGCGAGGGGTGGCATGAATGAGAGTTCCCACCAGACAATGGCAACGAGAGAGAGAGAGAGAGAGAGAGAGAGAGAGAAAAGGAGAGACGGTAATGAATGAGCTGTCAATGTAACAAGTAAGCTAGAGAGCGAGGGGTGGCATGAATGAGAGTTCCCACCAGACAATGGCAACGAGAGAGAGAGAGAGAGAGAGAGAGAGAGAGAAAAGGAGAGACGGTAATGAATGAGCTGTCAATGTAACAAGTAAGCTAGAGAGCGAGGGGTGGCATGAATGAGAGTTCCCACCAGACAATGGCAACGAGAGAGAGAGAGAGAGAGAGAGAGAGAGAGAGAGAGAGAGAGAGAGAGAGAGAGAGAGAGAAAAGGAGAGACGGTAATGAATGAGCTGTCAATGTAACAAGTAAGCTAGAGAGCGAGGGGTGGCATGAATGAGAGTTCCCACCAGACAATGGCAACGAGAGAGAGAGAGAGAGAGAGAGAGAGAGAGAGAAAAGGAGAGACGGTAATGAATGAGCTGTCAATGTAACAAGTAAGCTAGAGAGCGAGGGGTGGCATGAATGAGAGTTCCCACCAGACAATGGCAACGAGAGAGAGAGAGAGAGAGAGAGAGAGAGAGAGAAAAGGAGAGACGGTAATGAATGAGCTGTCAATGTAACAAGTAAGCTAGAGAGCGAGGGGTGGCATGAATGAGAGTTCCCACCAGACAATGGCAACGAGAGAGAGAGAGAGAGAGAGAGAGAGACGGGGGCAATGAATGGGATTTGTCAGACGATGACGAAATAGCGGGACAGGGAGAGAGAGAGCAAGTAATGAATTAGAGTTGTCAGACAATGACAACTAGTAAGTGAGAGAAACAAGACAATAAAAGAGTTGTCAGGCACCAAAAATCAGTGAGAGGGAGAATGAAAGTTATCAGACTAAGAATAAGAGAGCGACAGAGAACGAATGACGGATTTCAGACAGACAAAAGAACGAGAACGGAACATCAGGCAGGTAATGGAAGTCGAAAGTTCACTGAGAGAGTGAGAGAACGAGTATGAGTTGTCAAATAATGAGAGCGACAGAAAGACAGCGGTGCAGAACGAATGAGAGTTGTCAGACAATAAAAGAAAAGACAGACAGCGAATAAAACTTGTCAAGATGACGCTCATAATAAGATAGAAAGAGATAAAAATGGTATTTGTCGGATAGCTACCATGAGTGAGTGACAGCGAGAGAAACAAAGAGCAAAATCCGAGGTGGACATAAATGTTTTCTACGAAAAATTGATGAAATGGAAAGCCAATTGTACAAACCATTGCAATCCATTTCGTTTCCCAATTTTAAAACATGAAAATTTCCGTAAGTAATTTATCACCCCTACATTTAATTTGCTGAAGGTTGCAGTTTCCTGTGAAAACGCGATAAGGTAAGAAATTTAAAAGTTTTGCTGCAGCAGGAATAAAGGAGTTGGCCAACGACTGGGGTGGCACTCACTCAGCTAGACCGAAACTGGGCGCTGGGTGAACTCCTTATAGAGTGCCAGAAACTACATGGAGATGGGACTTTAATTGCTAAGAACTTTTGAGAGCAATGACCATGGCAGTAGTACTTGTAAAAGATGCACAGAGCTATACCACTATCGCCCTCTGAGAGTGAAACTGAAGAGAATCCATATGTGATCAATAGTTAATTAGGCAAATCGCTTTTTCCTGTATAGCATCAAGGGCCTTTTCTTTTCTTTTTTTTTTATTGGAGGTTTAACGACCACCGTGAGCAACTCAGTGGGTCATACGCAGTCGCCCGTCCCTAATTTAGGGCCACTGGTTCCAGAGAAGGGAGAGAGCCAGCGCCGTATGACAAACACAACATCCATGCCTCATCGGGATTCGAATCCAGACCCATCTCGGACGAATGGTGAGAAGTGATCGCTTAGACCACTGCGGCAGACAAGAGGTTATTTTAAGACTGATTTAGGTGCTCTGCCTCAAAATGTGAGAATAACACCTCTAGCACAAGAAGAATCTACGATTTCTACACGATCAAAATTTGTTCAATTTAAAGTTCAAAGGAGAAATCATAACTTTTTTCAAAGTAGATTCAGCAACAAAAGATAATAAAACTTAAAAAAATAAAAATAAAAGTATTCCTTGATCTAAAAAATTTGCGCACATAAAAGCACCTAAAGAAACTCCAGGGTGTGATGTCAATATGAATTCCATTTTATTTCGCACTCGGACAGGTGAGATTTTAGGACAGTTAAAATGTGTAGAGGCTCCCCCTCCCCCACTTTTCCCCTGTGCCATATAGGAGCAATTGCTGCATTTTTATCAACAGTTAATCTGTTTTTTATATGCAACGGCAGACAATATTTATTATTGATAGAATTCCGAGACCTCTATTACTTTTCACAAGCTATAGAAATGCTAATATTTTCATGGGCCTCACAAGTATCCATTTCTTCACAGCTGGAAGCATCTGAATCATGAGCTAATAGATCACAGAGCATTTCTTAAAATTAATTCAGATATTCGAAGATCATTTTGAAGAAGGTTAAGCGGTCTTATAAAGCATTAAGGAGATATTTACTTCTTCTGATAGCATTCCCCATAATCTAACCATAGAGAACAAAATTATTATTAATTGGTGTGGCTTTCCATGGCAGATTGAAAAAAGGGAGTATTTCCTGTTCGTACATGGTGGTGAAATTCCAATGATATAGTTCCTTCTCTCGTGTAACAAAGACGAGTTTTCGTTCACAAATTTCGTTCAAAGTGAATCTTCATACATACAGTCATATATTGCCACCGTTACTTGATACCTTCAGTGTTTTCTTGTCGGATAGAGAGGAGAATTTACGTATTTCCTTCCTATCCTGGGCTTTCACTGGGTCAACGAACAGATGGTAGGATTATGCTTTTTTTATTGGAAGTTCAACGACCACCGTGAGCAACTCAATGGGCTATAAGCAGTTGCCCGTCCCTAATTCAGGGTCACTGGTTCCAGGGAAGGGAGAGAGAGCCAGTGCCGCAAGACAAACACAACATCCATGCCTCACCGGGATTCGAACCCGGACCCCTTCGGACGAATGGTCAGAGGCAATCGCTTAGACCACTGCGCCACCGGGGCGGCTATGTTGTTTCCGTTCAGTTGTGGTGTACTACAGTGGTAACGCACGTGTCAAGACGACAAATCTGAAGAGATACATTTCGTCCGTGTAGCTTACTTGGGAGAGCAACTTGCTCCGGAGTGAAAGGGCGCAGTTTCGATCTACGTCACGGACACATTTGTGTTTTCACACAGTTTGCACGGAAGTTTCTACTTAGTTTCAATTTCTTTATGATTACACTCAGGCTTTGCTCCATGCGTTTTCCGTACAGTGAAATTCCGTAAAACTGAACTGTTGAAATTTCTTGGGGCACTCGTCCAGTGTACGGTTACGGTATTTACCTTTATAAAACACAGTCTAGTAAAAAAACTATGACCACCCCGTGCTACGAAGGAAGTATAAACAGCGGCCAGATGGCATGCGTAGCAACATATGGAAATCATATAAGGCATTTGAAAGAACACGAATTCGCGGACGACATACAGTTTTGCGTGAAAATAGGAAAAGGGTGTGACCTAACAGAGTTTGAACAAGTTAGTAAAATCATGCAATGCATTGATTATAATACGCTTTCCAACATACCAGAAATCATTACTCAAGTTATGAGGATAATGGCTGTGGAATAAATCTCGCTCCTGTGTCCTGACCTTTGACCCCATTTCAATGATATTAAACAGAATTGGTTCAGTATACCTCCGGAACAACATACTAATATTTTGTCGCAATAGAAGCATTTTTATTCAAGTTATAAGGATAATGGCTGTGGAATAAATCTCGCTCCTGTGCCCTAACCTTTGAATCCATTTCGATCATATTCAACAGAACCGGTTCAGTATACCTCCGGAACAACATGATTTGTTGCAATCGAAGCATTTTTTCGTACGTTATGACGCATAAGCGCGATGGAATGGATCCCGTTCCTATGTCCTGACCTTTGACCCCTTTTCGCCCCCAGTTGTCCCATACCACATACTAAAATTTCATCGAAATCGAACCATTTTTACGCCAGTTATCGTGCGGAAAGACAGACAAAGATGGAGCATATACGCTTCTTCAACCTACGGTTAGAAAGGTTAAAGAAGGAATGATGGTTCGCTACCGACTGAAGGGTAGTAGCATTTACAGAAACGGCCGATATTGCGGGCTGTTCACGTAGTGCAATTGTTAGAGTGTTCCAGGAATGATAGAAAACCGGCAAGATCGCTCACGGAGCATTGACGGCTATCCCGACTAGTACGATCCAACAGACGGGCCACAGTGGAACAACTGGCCAGAGCATTTAATGCAAGCACATCGAGGAGTGCATCCCAGACCACAGTCCAACGAACACTGCTCTCTTTGGGTCTCTGGAGCCACCGTCCACTCAAGTTACCCATGCTGATGACCAGACATCGACGATTACGGCGTGAATTTCTATCTGAGAGGAGTCAGAGGACCATTGAACAGTTGAAGAAAATCGTCTTTTCAGACGAATCATGTTTCATGCCTTATCATGTGGATGGTCGATGGAGTGTACAGCAAAGCACTGCTGAAAGAAATCATCCGGGCACAATGCTCGAGAAGAAACAGGCAGGAGGTGGCGGTGTGCTCGTGTGGGGCATGTTTTCCTGGGAATCATTGAAAGCAATCATCCCCTCGATCACACAATGAAAGCTTCAAGCTACCTATCTATTGTGACGTATTAGGTGCTCCCATTCATGACGACTGTCTACCCCGATGGCATCGGTTGCTTCCAGCGAGCATTTCAGTGACTTTAGCTTACTATCCTGGCAACCGTACTCGGCGGACATCAATCCCATTGACTGCGAGAAGCTATGGTGTTTAAATGGTATAGCATCTACAGAAAATTTAAGAGGCCTCATTGAATCAGTGCCACGCCGTATATCTGAGGTATTGGCGGCAGGAGGAGGTCATACCTCATATTAACAGGTATAACGAAGTAAATTTCTCCGTCATTTCTGTCCACGCCAGGATTCGAACCCGGATTCCCTCATTCCAGAATAAGTCACTCTACCAATTGAGCTACGCGGACGTTTGTTCTGACTGCTATCTGCCTTTATGTCGCGTGCGTCCTGCTGGCAGGTACGTCACATCTCCCCCCCCTTCGAAAGAGGGCCGGGGGCATGGCCCACGGGTCAGCCGTGACCATGAATCGTTGCAGGCAGCCATCCGCTGTAGAACGTGCACTCGAGAACTCCCAGTCAATCTAGTGTGTGGAATGCAACATCACACATTTTTATTTTTCGAAGCGCTGGAGAAGGGATTCTCTTATTTTTCCTATCTCGCGGTGTGGAAAGAACATCACACCAATGCGAGATTTTGAACGGCCGGGTCATCCGGAAAGTTCGGGCGTCATTATAACGAAGTAAATTTCTCCGTCGTTTCTGTCCACGCCAGGATTCGAACCCGGACCCCCTCATTCCGGAATAAGTCACTCTACCAATTGAGCTACGCGGACGCTTGTTCTGACTGCTATCTGCCTTTATGCCGTGTGCGTCCTGCTGGCAGGTACGTCACACAGGTGGTCATAATTTTTTGCCTGTACTGTGTATTCATTTGTCAAATGTCTTAGGTACTATTTTTGCAAATGAAATTGCTGTTCCTTAATTGGAAGCTGCGTTCTCTTTGGAGATGATGCTGAAGACTAGTTTTACCCAGTTGAACGTGAACTTAACGAAAGTTGAAACTGTTGTATTCTTAAGAAAAATTGCTACAGTCGTACGGCAGTAGGGTAAACTCGTTAGATCCACTGCTCGTAAAAAAGCTGTATCTGCCTAATTTATAGACCTTCTGAGGTCGGGTGTTCGGGTCGTAATTTGGAAAGCTGGAATAACGTCTTTTTGTGCGGAAACGCAAATGGTAAACATTTACGTGAGCAACTTGAACATTTTTTTTGTTTTAGCGCACGTTTAATTTATTCGCTGTTACTCCAGGAAAACACAGGTCCCTTTAAGATTGAATGTCTCACATTCCTAAACAGTTCCACGCTTAATACGTAATACTTATTCTGGAGCAGGTGTTCGGCCATTTGTTACCCGCAGTGAAGGTATTGGAGCAGTTTTATGAACTAGAGGATTTTACAGAAGTTAAAAAAGCGCAGATGATTAATTCAATCCGCCTATTTTAAAAATGACAACAGTTTTTGGTATTTTTCTTCTTTGCTTTTTCTTTTACGTACGCACGACTGAATAGATGGTTCTGGAACGTTGTGTGTGAGTGCGGAGCATTATTCTTCACGGCACATCTGCGCTCGACGATTGCGCAAAAGAGACGAACCTGTTTGCTCAGTTCGTGTTTACGAGGAAAGCTGCTCACGGTCAAGCATCGGACAGCCATAACGTCTCGGATGCACTATATGTGTCAGGAGTGAAGGTGAAAGTCATCGGGGTTAATGCCCCAGGAGAGAAATCCAGCCACAGCCCTAAAAACCTGTCTGGGTGGTAGATTCTTCGCAGACAGATCTGCAATAGATTTTAGCTGTCGACTCTCGCCCGCTAGGAAGGAGGCAGTGTGAGTGACTCAGGCAGTTTGTGCGTGCGTGTGTAAGACGGAACGAAAGAGATAAATCAAGAAGATGGCAAGTGATTACCAAATCCCCCTTAGCATCTGAAACATGTTACATAATGTCTTAAAAACCAAGAGAACTAAAACTATTGGCTTTTTAACAGGACTTGAAATGCTGTTCTGGCGGTTGCCGCAGCAGAATAAAAAATTGAAGCGTTTCCATATTCCTTCTTGCACTCCAGAACAAGATCGGGTCTCCTCAATTCTCGATGTTTTTTCGCAAAAATAAATAAACAATCATGGGCAAATTAAAAAAAAAAATACGAATAGCAAGCTAAAGTGAAAACACTATTTCACAAAAAGACGCCAAATCTATAACAAATATTTTGGAATGCTTTTCTCTTTCCGATAGAAAACAGATTCTTCCAACATCCAACAGAAGATTGATAGTGATTCCAAACTTCAGTATACGCAGATCGATAGCTAACTTCCAATTTCCGCCTTAAAATTTGAACTCCAAATTCCAATTCCACCTAAGAGACGCTTGTCATGCCGGATTTAATTCTGAGAAGTTAAAATATATTATTCTCTACGCCATGAAATACCTTCCCATAATTATTCAGGATTAAATAGCTCAAATATTAAAAAAAAAAAAAAACATTTTATAGTTAATTCTTGAGAGGATAACATGAGCATGGCGGAAAAATAAAAAATAAAACATATTGATCTGGACTATAAATTTATAACTTAATAAATTAAATTTAGTTAAGCTTTTGTTGCTATTTTAAAGCCTGTTTCTTCAGTTGTAACCTAAAAATCAATTCCAATAGCATACTTTGCTACGCGCAGCAGCCATTCGAAGCATCAAACCGCACAAAGCACTGAATATTTGCAGAAATTCATTTAGAAACTAATTGCGTATTATTTCGATCTGCGTTTTCGAGGCATAGAACGTTTAAGGTCAACAAGAGGCAGCTAACTAGCTGTACGTCCCTTTGATTTTCCTAACGAAAAAGCAGCCAAACGAACAAAAAGTAAATCAAAATGGACGAAACGAAGACAATAATGTGGACATCGATTCATCAATTTTTAACTTCTTTTTTGTACAGAAAATGCAACATCACATTTTTGGAGGCTCGTTTAATAATTTACGGAACTCTGAATGGCTCGATTTCCCAAACGGATGAAAGTGCTTTTCGAACTTCTCGACTTTAGCTATGAGAATCCTATTAGATGATCCATTATTTCTTTATTTACATTTCAGAAAGTCAGGCGACCAAAAGGGATGCATGAAGTACGCAGGATTTTTCGAAACACAGATGGCTCAGAAAAGAAAGACAAGCTGATGTTGCAGGAAGGGCTTCCTGTAGCCGATTTTGATCCTTTTTCTATTACACTTATTTCTTAAATTAATAAAAACCCTATAAAAATAGCAAATATTGCATAATTTCTGCACGGCATTATGCCAGGCATTGTCTTTCAATGCTTCCTTAGGTGTATAAGAATAAATGCTATATCTTGATTGTTGAAAACATCAAAACAACAAGTCCCATCTGCATGCTAAATACATGTTAAGATACGCAGTTCGATTGATAGTTAACATATCGTTTACATAAGTAAGAAATTAATCTATTCCATATTGAATTTTAGAGGAATTCCACAATGTAAGTTCGTGTCGAAAATTAAGGTAATAATCGCAAAAGTTGACGTGTGAGAAACAAAATCCGTGATGGAATTTGGATCATGGTATGATAATATGGAATTAAACACGAGTGGTCAATGAGATGCAGAAAAACTCATGCGTACTCATTTGTACAAAAGATACAGTGGTGCATGTAATGCTTGATAGGTAGGACGTTCAAGTCTAAAAATAAGTTCACCTTTCAGGGAAGGGTTATATTAAAGACTATGATCGCTTGTGACGAAGATTTCCGACATTCATCTAGAAGATTAATCACCTTTATACGAAGAAGTGAGTCTGTACTCACGGACGACCTTGTTCTTGAGTTTTATGAGGTGCTTATTCATCTGCGATGTACTTTACAGGCGTTTCTTACAACGAACGGACATTTTAAACGGTCCATTATTCTCTCCCAGCGTGTAACCCTTCAGTTCTCCCGGTCTATTTCACCAGCTAAATACATAGAGTCGCCCAGAACTTCAGTAACATCTTACAAATTAGTCTCTCTCATCATTTTAATTTTCACCCAAACCAAGGCGTCAATCCCTACTTAATCGCTAAACAAATTTCCGTCTCAAACTCCGTTCTTGCGCACCATCTATTTACTCTTCTCCTCAACGCTGTATGAACAAAGACACACTCTCTGCCAGGCTGTCAGGGCTACATACAGCTATTCCCTTTGTATACTTATGATAATGTTTTACTTTGTAGAGGCTACATACAGCTATTCCCTTTGTATACTTATGATAATGTTTTACATTGTAGAGGATCATGACAGATATATTGTTATTCAAAATGCTAAGAAAGCCTGGTGACAAGGAAATTTTTTGGGGGAATCTGGTACAGGGTTGACGGACCCCAATGAACATCTTTGAGCGTCCCAGACATGTTCAATAGAATATCGATCTGGAGATGTGTCAGATCCTCTACCAATAAAATACCATCACTTTGCAAGAAGTCATCGAACAGTCTTCCCTGTGCTTACGTGAGTTATCGTCCATCGAATGCAATTCGGAGCGTATGGTACCCTAAAAATGGCACCAAGAATATCGTCTTTTTTCTTTCAGGAAATCTGGGAGAGGCGTCAAAACACATGAAGCAGCTGGCAAAACGTCCAAAGTATGAGACCACCACTGCCATAGAGATGTCCTTGTCTTGAGGGTCAGTGGATGATAACTGGACCCAGATTCTCTCCAGATGTGAACACGCGTTGAAATTTTGTTTTTTGTATTCACCACAAAGAGGACGCAGGCTTGTAGCTCCTCCGTAAGCGAATACCGTTGTTCGCATCATATAAAGCTATACCTCCTGTGGAGGGAATTGAGTAGGACACGACGCATTGTCAGTCTTGCCCTAACTCCAAGCTCATGAAGCCTTCTATATACACACACTCTACTTTACAAGCTTTTCTGCTACCACCTTCCCCCTACCACGGAACCGTAACCTGTATATCTATTTCTTTCCTGGCATAAAAATTTTCATCAGAAGGCAGTCAATCTCAAAACCTTACTACGGTATAATCCTTCTGTATGCTGTCGATGTTCCAAAGGCTGTAGGTTAGTAGTCAATTCAGTACGGCATATATAATAGGTTAAATTTATATAGCGACTGTTATGGGTGACAGCTACTCTCGGACGCCTTTGACTTGGTAGTTTCTCGTTAAGTTTGCCGTTTCCTAAAATTATTGGCTACACAGGTGGGACACGACTCAACCCATTTGGACGACCTTGTACTGCTCTTCTTGACGGCATGTTGGATGTTTAGGTGTCTGCATAGAAGTAGGATGCAATTTGTGAAACCTTTAACACCGTGTCGCAACTGCGGCCTCACCCCTCCTGTCCCGTGGACTACAGATGGCACTTCATCTGTCTAGTTGTTTTGGCTTCGTTCGCTTTCTGACGCTCTGTTAATGTGTGGAGCAGCAGGTGTTAAGATGCAGGAACTTAACGTATATTTATTACTTGTGTGATGTTTTAAATGTTGTTAATAAACGCCCTGCCATTTCACCACTCGGCTCACATTAGGACTCAAAGTCTCAATAGTATGCATCCCAGAAAGGGTTTAAACTGCTCCAAAAAAACTATGGGGGCGGGGGTTTAAATTTGCGAAGCGAAGTTCGAAGTGCCAGTGAGATGTGGATGTATAGTGTGTCTGTCTCTCTGGTTCTTACCACTAGAGGCTATCCTGCTCGTAGCTTTGCATGGTGGTACGCATGAACTCGAGAATATAGCACTCCTCTCCTAAAAAGAGATCCTTAATACATTTATTGAGTAGAAGTATTGAAAGAGTGAGTTTAAATCTTGCTGACCGCTACTCTATCAACAGTTCCTCAATACATTTATTGAGTAGAAGTATTGAAAGAGCAAGTTTAAATCTTGCTGACCGCTACTCTATCAAGAGTTCCTCAACACATTTATTGAGTAAAAGTATTGAAAGAGTGAGTTTAAATCTTGCTGACCGCTACTCTACCAACAGTTCCCCAATACATTCATTGAGTAGAAGTATTGAAAGAGTGAGTTTAAATCTTGCGGACCGCTACTCTATCAACAGTTCCTCAATACATTTATTGAGTAAAAGTATTGAAAGAGTGAGTTTAAATCATGCTGACCGCTACTCTATCAACGGTTCCTCCTGCATTTCCCTATAGGCAGTAATATAAACGCAACGAGAATTCTTTCAAGAACATGGTATTCCAATAAAACAAACGCAGTTCCCTCTTCCCTGTTTTTCTGGGCTTATTAAATCAGGAGCTGTTACGTGTGACAGTTTGCGTCCGATCACGGAAAAGAAACCAGAACATGTCCAGCGATTATTTGTGGTTCTAGCGAAAAGGGAAGCTCACAGCGAAAAATCTTATACATCTGGTAATATGCTGTAGACATGGGTCTATAAACTAGTATGAAGTCCAAAATCGATATTTGAGTGAACTGACAGAAGGGCATCAAAAAAGCCCAAGACTGAGAGCAAATTTTTAAACTGCAAGAAAGACTTAAAATTCATGGATGAATAAATCAATGCCGCCCCGGTGGCGCAGTGGTCTAAGCGCTGGCTCATGACCATTTGTCCGAGAAGGGTCCGTGTTCGAATCCTGGTGAGGCATGGATGCAGTGTTTGTTTTACGGCCCTGGCTCTCTCCCTTCCTTGGAACCAGTGGCCCTAAATTAGGGAGGGGCGACTGCTTATAGCCCATTGAGTTGTTCACAGAGGTCGTTAAACCTTCAATAAAAAAGAAACATGGGGGATAAATTGACAGGAAGATCCAAAAAGAAGGTGGAACAAACAGATTACAAAGGTGCCGACTAAATCTGAGAAAAATAGCGGACGAACTGGCAAAAATACCCTATGAAATCAAGAACGAACAAATTAACGAAGGCAGAAAGAAAGCCGTTTAAAACAAAGGTTGAAGAGACAGAAAGGTGACCTAAAACAGATGCCACATGAACTATCAAAAGAGTTGAGTAAAATTCCACAGCGGAAGCGTAATAAACAGGTCAAGTGGCGCTTGGTTTAAAATTGAAAACCGGCAAAGTGAGTAGCAAAACACGTTAACCTCGCGGGTTGTTTGGTTTAAAGAGTTATGCTGAATTATGTGGGCAGATTATTCCATACCGAACGCTCTTTTTATTCTTCGAACGATACGATTAGCACCGAAAGACAAAGCGTTAAGACCAAAAACAAAACAAAAAATCTCGAAGGTGAATAGGTGCAGCAGTAGCCAACGATCTGATATTCCCTACTATTATTGGCACTAATTTTGGAAGTCGAGATTTCCTGGAAGACCATGCGTAACGTTAAAAATACACAAGGAAAATCGAAAAAAGCCAGATTCTGCCTTTGGCATTATGGTGTAGGATAAGCAAAAAGAACGCATATTACATCTGTCACTGCCCATGTTCGCAGCGTCGTGAGCGAGTCAATATGCATGCTGTAACCCTGAAGCAACCATGCCGAACAGCGATGGCAGCGCCTCCTATTGCTTACTTTTTCACACTAGATATTTAACAAGGCAACACGGCGCCTTGAATCAGACGACCACGCCTGCACCTGGAGACATGACGTCTGCCAAAATTAGACAACAGTTACAAAATTCATTGATTACTTACCGGCAGCGGCACAAAAAGAAGGTCTATTTAGGTCGGCTTAGTAATCGATATAATCACCTACACTGTTTGAAATGCGTATGCCGGTAAAGTTATTCCTCATGCAGACAACGCCAGGCAAAGCACCCAGTAGTCAAGGGCTTCCCCTATCACGTATGCTTGACGGGATCGTGCGTAAACGATACAGTTGGAGGCGTGGGCCCTTTTTGCACATGAATTATTGGTTGCTCTCTTCATTCCCATTTATGAGAAATCATTTGCCTGAGCGCTATAAACAAACCGTGCTAACAAACAATCAAATTACGGCATGATATAACGTTGAAGGAAGTAACCATTACCTGTGAAAATGAATTACAATTAATTATTTAATCCCAAGAGCTTCGGGTGGCTGAGCGGTCAGGGCGCTAACTTCAAACGCAGAATGCCTTTATTTGGGTTCTACAGTATTACCTCCCTTTTCTGGAGCGGTGACCAGTAATTAGTGACAGGAAATTGTATCCTTTCCGGTAATGGTGATTGCTGAACTTAAGCTTAATATAACCCAGCTACAAACCCTAACTACTGTGAAGATATCTGATATCTCGTTGTATGCAGAAGTGTTAAAACGAGAAAGGCTATGAGCGAGCGCTACTGCGTGTTCCAATATTACGTATGTTATTATGAGCTATTACTAGAGAAGGGTATTACGAATATGCAGGTCACGTCCAAAATGAGAGGTGATGATTCCAACACGGTACATCATCTGCCGAATCAGGCGATAATTCTCAAGGTTCGTTGTAAAACAATCAACAGTAGAAAAGAACAAGTCAAACTTTAAATTCAACATTTTTTAAACGTAACAGCTAAGTACTAACAGTAGACTATATCGTCAATTGTAATGATCTAAGGTGATATTTCTCAAAGCTAACCTTGTTCAGATAAACGGTCCTGTTTACTGTATATCTACGTTTTCTTGATTTGACTTCCTACCTGTGTGACTTAAAGAAATCATTTTTTGGAGTTCCTACGTGACGTTTGGTACGGAAAAACGTACAGCAAACATTTACGTAAAGAAAGCAATCTAACACGGAAAGTTAAATACACTATCTCATTAAATGTATCCTGACACTTGCTTATCTACAAACTCTCTGTAATAGGAAAGGAATTAATACCGAGTTTATAACCCTTTTGCTGCTATCACAACTCCACTCTACTGGGGAGGCTTTACACTAGATTTTGGGACGTTGCTGTTGGAATTGCCTTCCATTCTGCTACGAAAGCATTAGTCATGTCAGGCACCGATGTCGGACGGATCAGCTTGGCTCGCAGTGGGCGTTCCAATTCAACCCAAAGGTGTACCATGGGGTTGATGTCGGGGTACTGTACATGTACCACCGGTATGGCGCAGCTGGATAACGCGCTGGGAGGCGGACGTTTCTGACGGGTGTTCGAGCTCGGTCCTGCCGACCATCTAGTCTGCGGTTTTCCCGGGGGTTTCCGCAGACTCCCCGGGTGTGCGGACGCGAATACGTGGATGGTTCCCTCTGAAGTCGGCCCCAGACGCACTTAGTCCCTGGTCCCCCTTCCCGGACGGGGTTTACCAAATGAGTGTCGACGCGCTGGTAGTAAAAATACACGACAATTGTAATCTGCTGCCACCTGGTGGCCGGCTTCTACGGGCATTTGTCCTATGGTTGTTGATGATGATGAAGTCGGCCCCGGACGCACTTAGTTCCGGTCCACCTTCCCGGACAGAGTTTACCAGATGAGTGACGATGCGCTGGTAGTAAAAATACAAGACGATTGTAATCTGCTGTCATGTGGTGGCCGGCTCCTACGGGCACTTGTCCCATGGTTATTGTTGTTCTGTGTAAGTCAGTCAATTTCTTCCACTCCCATCTCATCCAATCACTCCTGCACGGATCTCGCTTTCTGATCGAAGTTATTCTGTTGTTGGTAAAAGAAAAGGCCTTCATCGAACTGTTGACATAATATTGGGAGCATAAAATTGTAGAGAATGTTATTACAGACCGTAGCGTTAAAACTCCCGGATACTGGAACTAGGGAGGCCAGCTCAAACCATGAAGCACAGCCCCAGAGCATGACGCCTCCTCCACCAAACTTCACAGGCAGGCAGCATTCACCTGGCATCCTTAACACCCAGATTCGTCCGTCGGATTGCCAGATGGAGAAGCGTGATACACCACTCCAGAGAAGGCGCCCCCTCCCTCCTCTAGAGTCCAATGGTACCGAGCTTTACACCATTTCATCGGGTGCTAATTGTTGGTTAGGCTTGTGTGCGGCTGCTCGGCAAAGGAACCCTATTCCTTTCAGCTCTCAACGAACCATTATGGTACTGACATTGCTTCCAGAGGCACCTTGGAACTTGATGGCGAGTGTTGCAACCGAGGGCAGGCGATTTTGTCGCACCACCAGCTTCAGCGCGGTCCTGCTCTGCGTGGCCGGGACGCGATTGTGCTGTTGTTGCTTCTAGGCATTTCCACTTCACAATAAGATCACTTACTGTTGATCGGGACAGCTGCAACGGGGCAGAAGTAAAATTTCCCGAAATGACTTGTTGCAAAGATGGCATCTAATGACCGTACCACGCTGAAATTCACTGAGCTCTGCCGTACGGCCCATTCTACTGTTCCTGATTGTCTATGAACTGACTTGTTACGAAGATGGCATCCTATGACCGTGCCACGTTGAAAGTCACTGAGCTCTGCCGTACGGCCCATTCTACTGTTCACGATTGTCTATGAACTGACTTGTTGCGAAGATGGCATCCTATGACCGTGCCACGTTGAAAGTCACTGAGCTCTGCTGTACGGCCCATTCTACTGTTCATGATTGTCTATGAACTGACTTGTTACGAAGATGGCATCCTATGACCGTGCCACGTTGAAAGTCACCGAGCTCTGCCGTACGGCCCGGCCCATTCTACTGTTTATGCTTGTCTATGCTGTTTCCCAAAACACGTGCGTCTTTTTACATCTGTATGGGCCATGGCTGTGATTTATATGGGCAAATCCACTACACAAAAAAGTGTTTCCGGATACTTTTGATCATATAGTGTAGGTAGTATATGTCACAGTGTCCAGGACCAGCACCGAAGGGTACCAACGTATCTAAGAAGCAAAAAGAAAACTCTTGGAAGAACAGTTCTATAAGAAAACGGCAGGGATAATTTAACTAAATTTGTTCAAAACACTCAAAATTAACAGAAAATACTATAATACATTTGTTGTTTTGGTTGTTTGTTTTCATTCTCAAACAGTTCTTAACTATTCAACCTAGAAATTAAATAAGATCAACAAAAATAACAGTTGAACCTAACGGCACAGAGAAACAGCACAACATTTACGGGAAATCCAAGGTTTGTTTTATTCTTAGCCGATAACTGTACAAATTCTACGAGCCACTATTTCACACAACTTCACCACTCTTGCAGAAGATAATAAAATAGAACATCACAGATAACTCTCCTCGTCCTTTTCAGTGTCTCCGATTATCTAACCGTCGACTATCTCTTATACCGAGAGTATGAGCATTTTTTTTAACTTTTTGACTAGATTTCAGTTGTTGCAAAAATTTGCAAAGAAACTTGGAAGGTTCCGACATATGAGGAAACAAAGTTTGCATAACAAAAAGAAACTTACAAAGGAAGGTTAAAATAAAAAATATACGCCGCAGTACAAATATTCATCCTACGATAAAACCAGACTTTTATTGTTACACACTCTTTAAATCTGGTAAACAATTATTTTCCCATGAAGAACCTTTGGCACCACATGTTAGACTAACACTGTTTTCACATCAGGGCCAGTACACCCAGATCAATTCATGATGTTGTGAGGAAATGAACGGGTTTTTTTATTTTGATTGGAGGTTTAACGACTACCGTGAGCAACTCAATGGGCTATAAGCAGTCGTCCGCCCCTAATTTACAGCCACTGGTTGCAGGGAAGGGAAAGAGCCATTGCCGTAAGACAAACACAACATCCATGCCTCACCGGGATTCGAACCCGGCCCCCTTTTGGACGACGAATGATCAGAGGCCATCGCTTAGACCACTGCGCCACCGGGGCAACTGAACGGTTTGGCTATGGGGTACATAATTATTAGGCACTGACTGGTTTTGTTCAATCTCTTTTCTTCAGGAGGGCAATAAAAGACTATCTTTTATTGCAACTACCATAAACATTGCTCTCAAAAGCTGTCAGCATTAGATACACAACTTGCAGTGTTGATTGGCTGACAGGTTTTAGCCTCTGTGGGCGAAGCTGTAGTGTTCCGTCGCACCAGTAACCATTTTGCATTCAGCTGATTAAATGACACACCAATTCTTTGTACCAACTCATTCCTCACTATTAGAACAAATATTTAAAATTCCTTTCTGCTGATATTGCTTCTGAACATTACAACCTTCACATATCTAAACCAAGGGCAAATTAACTACTTTTGAGCCGTTCCATATTTTTTTATGCTGTTGTAGTTTTTAAAGAAAACAAATTTGATCATGGTTCAAGGCAATACATGGTTTCCCCTTCAGGATAAGTTCTATAAAAGAAAAAAGCAACTGAACTTCAATGTTCACAGCAGGTTTGGTAGAGTTCTACTGATTTGTTAAAATTTAAAATATGCTCATAGCCTTTTTTTTATTATTATTAATCCGTAAAGCGGCTCTATAAGAAACAAAAACAGTTTTGTTAATAAATAAAACTTTTTAAATCAGTGTTAAAAGCAGCCAAAAAAATAATAACGTGTCTTTTGGAAAAAAAAAACCTTTTCGACACCAGAAAAGAGAACTAAAAAGCATTAATGAAAAATACTTTGAAAACTACAGAAAATTACTACCTAAAAACTTTACGAAAATTTATAGTTTCGAAGCCAACATAACACATAAAATTAAGAAAAAAATTATTGTTTCTTCTCGACACCGTTATATTATACTATAAACCGTATATTCTTATAATTTTAATGTTTTCAACACTTTAAACCTTTCTACTCACCGTGACCTGTCCTAAATTCTCAACTTTTCATTCATTTCCCAACACAAGAAAAAAACTCTAGAGTTGACGTAAGCTAGGTTCAAACTCACGCAGAAAATCGTTTAACGGCATACAATGCACGTGAAAACTGGGATTAGTCGGTGATCGAACCCGCCTTCCTCGCTCCAGAGTGAGTTGCCCTAACCGACTAAGCTACACCGACAGAATGTATCGCTGCAGATTTGTCGTCTTGACATGTGCTTCACCTCTGTAGTACATCACATGCACTTACAACTTGCCCGTATGTTTGAGGGCATAAGAATCAAATAATGTTAGTACCTCCATTTTTACTCCTTTCTCTCAATTAAATTTGTGAGAGAGCAGAATGTTCCATACAATTTAATTAACTGAGGAAAAGGAGCTGTAAATGACGAAGCCGCCTGCATACGTGACTCCTATTGGCTAAGGAAAAGAAACGGGTAATATTGCCATACCGGTCGTAGTCAGGATTTCGTAGGACTCTCATACCCAGTCGCAGTCACGATTTCATTTCGGGGAGAGGGAATTCTGGGATTCTATGTCACACTCTTTCTCAGTGTGTGTGTGTTGATTGAACTTATCAGGAGTAACTGAATGAAGTTCTGCAGGTTTATTCTCTATCACATGACATGTATGCATTTCATGTTTTATTTTGTAATTATTATTTGGAAACTTTTCATCACTGTAAAAGTATTTTATCGGTGAGTAAAGGAGAAACAACTTGAGAGGAGAAAGATTGAACTCATCTGGACTCCGTGTGCACTAAGGGGAACATCTGAATGCACTTAAAAACAAGAACAGTTAAGCCATTCAGTCATCGTTGTTCAAGTTTAACTCTCTTCGTCATTGAAAACAATCGTTTATTTGCTGGGAACTAACCAGAACTCTTAATAGCCTCCGAATACTTCGGTAGAACTCCTGTTCACGGGTAACAATAGCTGTAGTAACATCGCAAGATGTTTCCATTTCCATTTCTTATACCACATGAGATATTTTGACTTTACTGTTGTACGATCCAAAGGTTTTCGAAATAAGGCTCAAAGTGAAGCAGTAAATTAACTTTTTCGGTGATACTCAGACCCTACTGCACAGAGACCGCTACCCGCACGTGGAGAGAGACAGAGAGAGGAGACAACACACATAAAAACTGTAACGATCAGAGAAAAAAATGCTGAATGTGGAATACAATGCACACTGCTCAAAATAATTAGGGGACCATGTGACATTATGCCAGCCAATCGTCTGATATCTTACCGAAACTTAAAAAACGCAAGTCAAGTGTGAGGCAGACTGCTGAATCACGCATATCCTTATGCAAATTAGCGTTGTGTGACGTCAAAATGCATAAATCGCAGATCGGGATAAAGAAGGTTTCCCGAGAGCTCCCTTATTCTCCCGTTTTTATCGTGACATTTCGTTTCTTCAAGTCTTCGGCTCGAACGATGTCTCAAAAGCATGTTTTCCCGGAATCAACAGCGTGGAGAGCTATTGGAAAGCTGGAAGGAGGTCACATACAGCGGGTGGTAGCAGAAGCCATTTGAGTATCATGAAGTGTCACTTCCCGACTGTGGACACGCTTCTAGGTTACGGAAAGTGTTCGAAGAAGGCAAGGTCAAGGCCGCCGACGAGACACTACAGCAAGGGATGTCCGTTATCTATTGTTAACAGTTTGTCGGAACAGGCACCAAAATTCTACTGAGCTCCAGAGAAAGCTTTTCGTGCCAACAGGACGCAGTTTGTCAACTCAAGGTGACCTTTACGCTCGTAGACAAATGGTGTGTGTCTTTTGTATGGCCCGTAGAAACTGGGTTGTGGAACATCGTGGTTGGGACACGACGAGTGGAGTCAAGTTCTCTTCTCTGACGAGTCGAGATTGAATCTAAAGTCCAACAATCAACGAGTTCTTACCTGGAGGGAACCCGACACACGAAATGATCTAGCTTTTGTACAAAAACATCACTTTACGGCTGACATGGATTGATGGTCTAGGCAGGCATAAGTATCGGTGGGCAAACGGACCTGTACGTTATTCGAAACGGCAGTCTGACGGCCCCGAGATATGGAGACGAGATTCTCAGACCTATTGTCATGCCGTATGCTGCACTGCAGGCGTCGGTGATTCCTTCCTTTTCATGGACGATAACACTCGACCTCATAGAGCTCGGCTAATGGACAGCATGCTTCAAGAGGAAGGAATTGAGCGTATGGAGTGGCCAGCCTGCTTACCTGACTTAAATCCAATTGAACATACCTGGGATGCACTTGCAGACGCATTGTGGCTCTGCCGGCATTTCCGTTGACTTTTCGTGAATTGGAAACATCGCTCATTGAGGAGTGGCGAAGATATCCCCAAGACCTCCTCGGTAACCTCATCAATTCCGTACCACACAGGTGTGCAGTGGTCTTAGCTGTTCAAGGGGACCATACACCCTACGAGAGGTCAGTTACACCTTCAAAATCTCATTTTTTCTTGTTGTACAGTTATACATATTGTTGTATAGCATATCGCATCATGTAAATTAAATTATAATATTGTATAAAAAGTTGCTAATGTGCTTTTCCTTACCCATATTACTGAATATTCTACTGTATCGTACATAAAAATAATATTTTACGTTCAACAATTTCAGTCGCACATGATTTTCCTCACAATATCTCTTGCTGCCATAATTATTTCGAGCAGTGTCAAATTCAGCAGTAATAACTACAGCTAACCTGATTAATCTTAGAAACTTAAGGAGAATTTCAATCTTAGAACTTGATTTTGCATTTTAAAACGACTGTAAGAAAACAATCCCAGAAATACTGCATATGAAAAATTTCAGGCTGGGTGTCGGACCGCTAGGACCCTCTCCTTGGCTATGCCCCTGGTTGTACGTACGTTTGAAAGACTGACGAAAGACAACACACGAAAATACACTATATTGGCAAAAGTCACCGCACACCCGTTCAAAAGCAAATGAACGGATCCGCTGTGTTGTTAAGATGCGCGGTACAGCTGCAAACGGTATAAAAACAAGCCTACAGCTGACCGCGATCATATCGCACTGTGAGGTTGAGTGAAAATGTCGCGGCGGGAGAGAACTGACTTTGAAAAAGGGAAGATTGTTGGGTGTTATATTAGTGGGTTGTCCATAAGAGAAACAGAGAGGCGTTTAAACATACCCAAGTCAACTGTTTTGGATGTACTGAATAAGTGGAAGACACATGGCGTGCCCGAAGCAGCAAAACGTACCGGCAGACCAAAGAAAATCAGTGATAGAGGACGTCGAAGCCTCAGGAGAGTCGTTACAGCTAATCGACGGAGTACTGCACAAGACCTCTGTGTACAGGTGAGTAAAAATGCTGGAACCTCGGTATGTACACGAACCATTCGCAGAGAACTTCATTCCATGCGTTACCGTGTTTGTGCGGCTGCTCATAAGCCTTTCATCTCCACTCGGAATGCTACTCGTCGTTTAGCATGGTGTAAAGAGCATTTATCGTGGACCGTAGATCAATGGAAACGGGTCCTATGGACTGGTGAATCCAGATACACGATCCATCAGTCTGATAGCTGTGTGTGGGTATGGCGACAGCCGGAGGAACGCTATTTCCTACAGTGTACTGTTCCTACGGTCAAGTTTGGAGTTGGCAGTGTACTCGTATGGGCGTGTTTTTTGTGGTATGGTCCCAGCCCTTTGGTTATCGTGAACAAACCTGTTAACCAGCATGTCTACCTCGATATTCTGGACAATTATGCCCTGAGCCTTGTTGGTTCCAGCTGGATAATGCACCTAGCCATAAAGCGGATTGTTACGGTGTGGTTTGACGATAATTCCGTATCGGATGTGGACTGGCTAGCACAGAGCCCTGATCTTAATCTCATAGAGCACCTATGGGATGAATTAAAGCGCCGCATAAGAAGTTTGGAACCAAGACCTACTACTAAACAAGAGTTAGCGGCAGCATTATGTACTGAATGGAAGCGCATACCTATCGCTGTGTCAAAACCTTGTCGAAAGCATGTCTCGAAGGGTCAGTGCATGCATTAAGGCCAAAGGTGGACCGACACCGTATTAATGTATGTCAATAAATGCTATGTTGTGTTTCTCTTCTAGGTGTCTGGTGACTTTTGTCAATATACGTAGTGTATGTATCAAAATCGGGAGTGAGAAAGAAAAAACGAATATGCTTTCAAATACTTCTTACAGTGAATTAATCTAAATTATCTTTTATAAGATAAAGAACGCAGTTTTGATAACAAAATGTTTGTCATTCTCTGCGCAGAAGCACCCTATTTTCACTGTTTCCCTCGTAGCTGTAGCTTCATAAAACTTGCAAATTGACAGCGAGCTTCTGTGTGAAGAATGACATTATTAATTAATACTTGCCTGCTACGAACTGAAGCTTTCAAGAATCATTTCTCTACGAAGATTCGTTTCTCAGCAATTTCTATAAGAAAACATTTTTCGAATATCATTTTCGTAACAAACCGCAGTCACTACCAGTAGATTTAAAAAACGTGCGTTTTGACAAGATCGCTGTTCCATTTCTAATATAATTTATTCAAATGTGCTTTAATCTATCTCCCACCCGATAAACCTTGCCTTAAAATCATTCGTTTTCCTCTTCGTTTACGAAACATCTAATGAAAGAAATGAAAAATAAGTTTTTTAAGCAAGGATAAGTCCATAAGCAGAGCACTTCACTAAAGGATTTTAACATTTCAACTAAGTTACGTTGCTTTTTTATGAAATCATTATTAATGAAGCTTTTCATCAGAAGTGATTTCAACTAATTAAACAATTCGTGAAAAATATTTTAAACATAAAAGAAATTGCGCAAAGTAAAGCCTTAATGTTCTTGCCTTGGCAATAAGCATTTGTTTTCTACAGCAATAATGGCAGTAATATAATATCGGGTTGCCATACAATTCAATCCAAACAGCAAATGTGCTTCAGGGTTTTTCTCATACAAAAACTAAGAACTTTTTAAAGACTTTTAAGCACCCTGCATAAAAATATTAAGGACTTTACCAACTGCATGCGCAACAACAACGTGCACAAATATACTTTTACACGCCACTTAACTCTGCAAATTGAAGTATGCTGATGAAGTTTGTGATATTTTTCCATTTAATTTGCAGATGTAATAAATTAGGATTTACGCAATTTAAAAGGCAGTTAAACTGATCAAATCAGTTTTTCGGTCTGAGGAAGTAAGTAATAACATATGCAATAAAAGGTGTGCAAATTGTAAATTAGCAGTTAAAGCTATGAGTTCAATATTTCAAATTTGCACATAATTATCTCGTGGGTTAAATTGCAAAACCAAAGTCAACATTGCGTGTTCAAGACTTGAATTTTGCACTTAAATTTCTCGTGTATAACTGAATAATAGATATTTACATATACAAAAAGGGGAATACAAAGGAAAATATCAGTACCAAGAGATGGTGATGAGGCTTGTCGGGTGGAATCTGCCGGATGCATTTAATTTAACCCATGGTCCTTCACCTTTTCCAGCAAATAACTTGTCTCACTCTGTTCCGTGCTCTCTAATGGTATTTCAGCTGACATCATATGATGTCATCATAAACACAGCCAACCTGCAGCAGAAGTCCTACGCACTACATCATAACTTCCAGAATTCACGCAGTCAGTTAGAAAAATAAGTACTTTTTTAAGAACTCTTTGCCATTTTCAGCAAATAATAAGGACTTTTAAACACCGCAACAAAAAATACGGACTTTTAAGGATTTATAACGACCGAGGGAACCCTGTGTTCACTCCTTTCTTACGGCTGAACTTTATTACTATAAACTTTGAACACGGAAGTCAATGCACAAAATCGTAAAGAAAATCCAGAGTCCTTAATGAAGTTGCACATAGAATAATAAACGAACGACACCGTGTGTACAATAAAATTAGCTGTTACGAAAAAGGCTGCAAGAGTTCATTTAAAGGAAACATTTAAAATATGTAGAAATTTAAAATAATACTGACCTGATTCTTTAAACGTTATGTATAAACTCTAAATATTTCTGAAGTAGGTTGAAAATATTTTGTACAGAAAATCTACGAATCATAGATATCTTTTGAGGAAATCTTGTGTTTATTTTTGTTGGAGACATTAAAAAAAAACATTACTTTGAAAAATAATGGTATATATAAGCATAGTTTTCTTGTGTATTAAAAATTTATATTACATGGAGCGCGTGCTTTGCCTTCTAAGTTTCTTTTTTTATACATTTCAACTTTCCGACTCGTTTTTGAACAAAAGACCCCGCTGCGCTTGCTCTAAGCCACATCATCTTACCGAACTCCTACTTCGTTCATATAATGTACCCACTTCAAAACTCCATGTGTATCACAAACAGGTTAGCCGACCTTGACATGCAAGCTGGGCTTCTCACTTTCGAGGCCACCAAAAAAAAAAAAAAAAAAAGGGCCATCTTAGTAACCTGTACCTGCTGAGTTCATTGAACAACAATTATAACTAAGGAACCCGATAGAAGCATAAATGTACTAAAGCAGAATTAGGCATCACGTGAATAACAAGTGGATATCTAATCAAAACAAAAATTTATGGAAGAAATTGTAATGTCCGAATTCTGAATATGAATTTTAACATACATAGGTATTAAGTATACACTGTATATGTGACCCTTTTATGTGCGTTCTTATTTTCTCTTTCCGTTCTTTTTTCTGTGAATCTAAAGTACCCACACCCAGAAGCCACACTAGAAAGATTCGTTTCGTACTGTTGAAAAGCTGCATTACATCGTCTGTTTGTACACAGGCAGGTGATATAGTGAAGTTTGTTCACACACCGGCCACTGAATTAAAAACCTTTATGCAGTTGTACGTGAACGTCATTTACGCAGCGGTTAGGCAAAACACGTGGTCAAGTACATCACCTCGCGATCTAGGCAATTATTTAAGACTGCTGCTCGTCAGTAGTGTTGAACACAATTTGGGAAACAAAGGATCTTTCGAAGTTTGATAAACGGCTTATTGTGGGCACCCGTCTGGCTCGATTTTGAAAACAGCAGAGATGGCTGGTTTCTCAAAAGGTGAAATATGCCGGAAGTTTATCCAGTGGAGAACTAACCCACATTACTTGTCTATGAGGAGTAACTGCGGCGCGACGACAATCTGTCAGGAACGGGATTCCTGGAACGAGACTTGTCAAGCCCTGCATGGAGAAACAGGACTTCTTCTGTGCAACAATTGATCGAAGCATTCAATGAAGACTGCACCTGACCCATATCTCAGCGAAATATGAACAGGAAATTGAAGAGGATCCTGTATTAATAGTCGCATGCCTACACGAAAACTAGTGATTTCTGCGAAAAACTGGAAAGTTCGTCTACAGTGGTGTCAGAAAAACCGTGACTGGACACTGGAGAAAAGTCATATGGTCCGACGGGTTGCGTACATCTTGTTATGCACTGACGGTAGGCAAAGAGTTTGGCGGGAGTCCCATGAAGCAATGGACCCAGGCTTGCCTTGTAAACACAAATCAATGTTTTAGAGATGGTGTCATGGTGTGGGGTACGGAACGGGTCCCCTGATATTGCTGGAAGGTCGGGTGTCTTCCTAGGATTATCTGAACATTGTTGCTGATCAAGTCTCTCCAGCGATGTTGACTTTTTATCCAGCAGATGATAGCTGTTTCGTGGATGACAATGCGACAGTCCATCGCTCAAGATGTTATGAGCAGTTGTTCAGCAAGCGTGACAGCGACTTCCACCATCTTCCTTGGCCACCACAGCCCGGATATGAATCCCATTGAGAGTATATGGGGCATGTTAGAAAAACAGATCCGGGAGCAAAGTCCTCTTCCGTCAAATCTGAGCCAGTTAAAGAACCATCTTGTGAACGCCTGGTACGGTGTCGACGTAGATGCACTCCAACACCTTGTGGAATCTATGCCAAACCGCATACGTGCAGTAATTCGGGATAAAGGAGGCCAACCCGGTATTGAATAAAAGTTTCTGATTCAGATACTGGTATGCGTGATATGGTACCTACGCTGCGAAAGTCCAACGTGGTTCCGGATTACCTAATATATTCGCGACTTTTTTTATGTGATGATTACATTCCAATCTGATGGCGAACCTCTGAGCATTTGCAGCTCGTCCCAATGTAAATGATCAGGTATGATTTGTTTGATAGTTTATTCGTATTTCCGAGTCACTTGTCCCCAATTTAAGGTTGACGCGGAAGAAAACTAAGAAAATGCTTCTGTATGACTTTTCTACAGGGCTAAGGGAAAAAAAACAAAAAAACTCTCCCTGCTTCTTTAGGATTTCGAAGGGCTGCTATATGCCTGTGAGTCAGACACTCCCGAAAATCTTCTATATCGTTTATCATTTCGCAAACTACAAAACACAGAACCACATAATACACTATTTATTTTTATCTGGGTTAAAATTCAAGACACATAGCATGCTAACTATGTAATCCGGCGACCAAAAAACTGATATAATAATTAACAGATTTATCAAGACCGATCGAAATTTTTCAACATTCTTAAAATACGGTCCGTTGCAATTAAAAATTATTTAATTTGAAACATGAGCAACGTTTTCACTGCAAATGTTTTGGCTAAGAATGTTACTCTAATCCCTACATGCTAATCTTTCAGTTTGTTTTCTGCTCACCGAAAGATATAAATTTAAACTTTCACTTTAGTTCTAAGTAAATACTGTATAAATTTATAAGGTTTGATTTCACAGAAATATTGTTAAAATTCTTGCACCGAAGACAATTAGTAGTTTTTCTGTTTGTTTTTGTTTTTGATATTTGAGTTTTTTGAACTAAATGAATAATTGTTTTGAGTTTCCTGAAAAATTTAACATGAGAAATAAAAAAGACTGAAAGATGCGTGATATCAAGTTTTACGATTGTCCAATTGACAGCTGTAGTGATGTCATCTTGCTCGCGATTTTCGATTCATGACAACATTACATAAAGGAAAATCTACATGCCTGTCCAAGAACTGCAGTTAACGGATGTTGTACCCGACACAATCCATGTAGGGTGGGAAAATTTACTATCACTTATTTATCGCATTTCAGGAATATGGAAACTTGGATATTCTAAATCTGTTCTCTGTCCGACAACTTCAAAATTTGATGCAGTTTGTTGAAGACACCGAAGTAGTTGTCTTTATGAATTTAGTATATGTGAAAATGTAAGTGAATATTTATTTTTGATTTTATTCAAAATCGGGGGCCAAATTCTTAACTTGAAACATTTTGTAACAAAAGTTTGAGCTTTTGAAAATTAATAACTGATATCGTCATATTTCGGTACTTTAGACAGAGAAATTTTATGCAATGTCGGTAAAATAAAGATTCCGGCAAACTACTGTTAATTTTTACACACTTACGTCTTCTCATAATTATCGCTGCTGACACATAAACTTCCTAGATGGATTCTCATGTAAGGCAATACTTCTATTTAGTTTCAATTAATTTTAATTAATATTTCGCTATTTCAATTATCTGCATGAAAGAGAATATGACCGAATCAAAACCAGTGCACAAGGAGCAAGGATAAAGTTAAGTGTGAAACAGAACTTTGAAGAAACTACGCAAATAATTTTTCTTTTTGAATTTAATGAGAAAGCAGACACAAGTAATGTCGTGTGCAAACATGACAATCTTAAGGGAGGATAATATATATTTAGCATCCATATTTGCTTTTTCAGCTGTGGTGTAGATTTAAATTTGGTCCTTAGGTCGTAGGCCAATAAAATTTGGCTCCCGACTTGCAAGAAGCTGGACAACCGTAGCGTAAGAAAACAGAGGCCACCAATTTTCAGCAAATGGCTCTGATGCACCTGCCTTATTGTGTTTCAGCAATTGAAACTACCTGCCGATCAACCCTACTGCTCGCCTCTCTTGTCTGTGTTCCACTCGGTCTTTTTTCTCCCCGTCCTCTTTGTTGCTGAAACACCTGTCACCTCTCGTAAAAAAAAAAAAAAAGAAATAATTCCCTAAAACTGCCCTATTTAAGAATGCAATGGTGTAAATTATAGGCTTTCTTCAACACTTTTTTTTTTTTCTTGTTATCTCAAAGTATTACAATCGAAGTGTTATTTTAGATTATTTCATAAACTGCTGTTTTATGACGCTGGACATTTTGCCTTGCTTTAAATGGATAAGTTAGGGAAAGAACCTGACAAAATGAACTTCAGTAATGTGCCTGTAATGTTGAAACCTCTTCATCCTTCATTTTACTTGTACTGAGAAGTTTCTATTTGTGTATAACTGTAGCAAGGTACAATGGAAACTCATGAACTCTTGATTTTAAAATAACAGTTTTACGGTACCACACTATAAAATCTGAAAAAAAAAACTGAATTTTCTCAAGTTCAAAAACTTATTAAGAGTTAAAAATATGTTATCTATTTTCCATTTCTATGAAATTTGTAAAAAAAAAGAAAAAAAAAGAAGCTACAATTTTTTTAAATGATTCAATTTTTAAGCTCGAATGCAAACCGATTTGTTTACATTTACAGCAACAAGTATAGAAATTGTTTTTAGAACAGGGTTTTAATAAAACTGCGAATTTAAGACTTTCCATGTCCCAATGCTCAGCTTTTCAAAGTGCTAACTAAACTTCTTGCTCTATTCACGTAGTGACAGTTTAGCGATATTTTCAATTATAGTCGATTATATATTTAATTCATTGCCGACAACCAAATTAGATAGAATACCAAACTAAATCTGACTGGGAACACAAACGTAACTTATCAATTCCTACGTTTATTCATTAACATGGCTGCAAATATTTCTTTTTCAACAGTCTCGTAATAAATTAAATGCATTATTTTGCATCATTTCGCGAAAAGCAGGGATGATGTGAGTTGTTTTAGATAACCTTACCACTAATTTTTTCTTTAAAGTTTGCAATATTATTCCAAAGTGCATTTCTTTTAGAACAATCGAAAAGACAGATCTATCTCTAAATTTCAGAAAACCTTGAATTATTTATATTCACTGACTGTTATTACGTATCAACGATAAATTAAAACGACAGTAACTGGAATAAATCTTAAACTCCTAACTGTTTGAAGCGCCAATAAAAATCTTCAGTGAACATTGTTTCTGTTCTTGGGAGCCATTGCCACAGCTCTAATTGCTGATAAGTTGCTCTTAGGAGAGGGACGGAATTTACCATTGAAAACAAACTGAAGGCATAGATTTCCTCAATTTCGCAGTGACTACTGTCTGACGTGACGGTTGGATCCGTACAGACTAACAGGAAGTAACTTACTGGATGCATTTTAAATGTGACACTACAAAAGGTGGTCTTTGCGTTTTTTATTTACAATGGAAAACAAACGAATGATTACTGAAAAAAATTAAAACCCAAAATCTTACAGGTTTCAGCTAAAGAAAATGTGTATTTACCAAGAGCAGCTTCTTTACTAAAAAAAAAATGTGAAGATGAAAGTACGGAATTAAGGTTGGCCTTGGAAACGATGAAATGAAAAAATCAATGCCCTCCTAAATATTTGATTTTCTGTTGCTGCTCGTAGGATACAAAATCGCATCAATTGGTGACGTTTGCTATACACGGTTCGAACACATTTACAGAAAAATATTCCAGCAGCTTAAGTGTTTGCTAGAATCATGCAAATAGCAGTGGAGTTTACTACGCATTTAGAATTCTTACGAAGTCCCGTGGGTTTCGCTGTAACAAAGTGTTCTTCAGTGTGACAGACATGGGTTGGACAGAATCATAGGCGTAGCCAAGGAAGGGGCCCTCGGGTCCGGACGCCCCCTCCACCCCTTGAGGCAATTTAGCATGAATTTAAAGTGATATACAGTATATGCATATATGAGGCTTTCACCATTGAACTTAAGAAATTTCTGGCTACGCCACTGGACAGAATAATGTGAACACCACGCTCAGAGACGTGACTTTTAATGCAGCTGAGTAGGTAGCAATATGCAAAGGTATCCACCACTCTTTGGTTGTAATAGCTTTGTTTAGAACCTCAAGGTCTTGTTTAAATGCATTTAAAGTGTCTTGTTGTAAAATTTCTTTCAGGGTAACGACGAAGTCAGCAACCTCACGGACTTCGAAAGAGGGCTAATAGTTGGTGGCCGGCTAGTTGGTGCCTCCGTGACAACAGTCCCCAGTGTAATGGAGGTATTAAGAGCTACTGTGTCTAGCGTTATGACAGCATACCGTGTTCGTGGCAAAACCTCGTCTGCGAAACACAAGAGCGGCCGAAAAACGACCCTGACTGATAGAGACAGGAGAGCATTAAAGAGGATTGTTACCCGTAATAAGAAGACCACGGAGCCGAAAATTAGTACGGAGCTCAATCTGTATCTCCAGACCCCAGTATCAACGAAAACAGTGCGCAGGGAATTGCATGAACAAGATATTCATGGCAGAGCTGCTATTGCAAAACCTCTGGTGACTCGGGTGAATGCACAACAGCGACGGCACTAGGAGAATACAACGCACACTGCCGATGCATGGAGGCGTGTAATGTGGTCCGATGAATCCACATTCACACTATTCCTCACCTCAGGACGTGTTTACGTGTGGAGAACACCCAGACTGTCTGCTCCCAACAGTGCAGCATGGTGGTGGTTCTGTCATGCTCTGGGCGGTCATGTCAGGGTTTTCAGCAGGTCCCTTGATCACCTTGAAAGTACGGATGACTGGCAAGGCGTATGAAAACGTTTTGGCCGATCAAGTCAATCCAATGACTCAGGCAATGTTTACTGCAGGGAATGCCATCTATCAAGATGATAACGCTCCAATTCACAGAGCTCGGAATGTGCACTCACGGTTTGAGGAACATGAGAACGAACTTTCACACCTTCCTTGGCCTCCCCAATCACCAGACTTAAACATCATCGAGCCACTGTGGTCTGTGTTGGAAAACAGAGTAAGATCCCGGTATCCTCCTCCTGCATCTCTCAGTGACCTGGATCAGTTACTGCATGAAGAATGGTGTAGCATCCCTGTACAGCACTTATTGAACATCTAACGCTACCTGTTACAGTAGTTACTTCTGAAAGGGCATTCCGCAAGCTGAAAATAGTCAAAAATTATTTGCGAAATACGATGTGTCAAGAACGCGACTAAAAATACCTTTCACTAACTGCCACCGAAACGCAAGAGGAAGATAATTTAAATTAAGATTTATTAATTAAAGAATTTATCAGTGCAAAAAGTTGGAAGAGAGTTTTTTTATTTGGATATCTATATGTTAAAATATATGTATTTTTAGTTTGATTTTCTTTGTTAGTTTGCAAATAGGGAAGAAGCGCGCGGGGGGGGGGGTATGAAAATACGAATTTTTAACTAACGGCAGGAACTAATTCAAAAACGCTTTTCTCTTCCTCCCTTAATGACATTGACAGATACAAAAATTGACGTGGACAACTTCCAAAGAGGAACGATTCTTGCGCAAGCAACTACAGGATGCAAACGGATTTCTGTAAACAATTCAAGGAAGTTAATATCATGTCAGCGTCTTACGGCGTGTAAGCACACAATAAACATCCGGAGATAACACATTTCAAGAAAATTAAGTAAACAAGTTCTGTTAACAAATGAATGCATGACTCGGAGTTATTCAATGAGAGCAAAATAAGCATTATGAAGATCATCAGAGCCGGAGACACTCATCAGAGGTACATTCGTGAAGCAGAATAATAACACTTCTGTAAAATACGCGTGTCTTCGAAACATTTGCATCAACAGTCACGAGACCTAATACGCGCGCAACTGGCAAAATGACAACAATAAATAAATTCACCAGCAAGTCAACCTCAACCGAGAGCCAGCAGCGAGATGCGATGCGAATAAATGCGTTAAATCTTGATATAACGCTGTTCAAGTATTAAAGATTAATTATTTCAAACTGACAATCACACGGATTAAACCTCCTTAAAATATCAACCTGTCAACGTGGGTCGATAAAAGACACCGAATCCCATCCTGTGAGAAATCTTCGTCATAATCAGGCAACGATGGTGATTCCTGCACTCGAGGAAGACACACAATTCCCGCGGTCACTTTATTAGGTTATGTCCGTGAAACGGAACATTCATAGGTAGTACAAATATATAAATACCGCTGTACTGTGCTTAAAAGGAACGCTGAAAATACATAAAATCCACGTACAACGCAAAAATTTATTGTCACTAATGCGTCAAATTTCAAGACCTAAATATTCTTAAATTTTGTTCCTAAATTTGCCTAAAACGGGGGAAAGACGCAGAAGTAGTAATCTCTAGGAAAACAAAGTAATTTTCTTATTGAAATTTCATCAACAATCAGGAAGAAAATCCTTGTCCTGGAGGAAATGAAACTCCAGTGTTAAATACTTGAGCTTTGCATGCCCAAAAAATTACGAACCTTGTAATGTCCGTGTATGTATAGCTGACTGAACACTACATAAATCAGTTCTCAAAAACTTCACCTACAGTGAAACAAGAGTCATTCACGAAAACGTCGAGAAAAAGTTACTTACGATTAGTTCTTATTCGGCCACTAATCCTTTGCCACTTCAACAAGGCGTAACTACAACTCTTTTTTTTTAATATTACTATCTTAATCAAACGAACGTGAGTTAATGATAATAACACTTGGTTAAGAAAATAACAACAATACTAGAATACAACACGCAGCCTTCAAATAGCTCAAACTTCAAATTGACAACGTCTCTTCCTCAATTAACATTAGTACTTCCACTATCTCCCCACTTTTTCTGCTGCTCAAACATTATATAACGTTCAGTTCTCATCCGACACATACACACGTCATACGTTCCGATCTCAAATTGTTGTCAACCACACTCTTGCGAGAAAGAAGATATCAACGTTAAGTTTGAAAGGCGCTAAAGGAGAATGAACTTAAAATTTACATAGAAAAGGTAACTAAAAATGAAAGTTAAATTAGAGTATACGTCATAACTTCTAGCATGGGCGAACATCGTACGCTGCGTGACTACGTATGCTGGTACAGAGGGAAGACAGGCTCCCTACGAGTACAGTAGCTAAGGAAACACAGCATAGTTTGCAGTTTGTACATCAAACAGAAGCCATCGCTCTTTCCTCGTTTATAAGTGAGTCACGGAAAAATTCTCATTGGCCGCCACCGGAAATCGAACCCAGGATCTTCCAGTTACGTGCCGGATGTGCTTCCACTGCATCACAGTGGCCTCGAATTCCTCCAGACTCACATACACTAACTGCCAAGGGTACGGTGGAAGCATGTCCGGCGCGTAACTGGAAGATCCTGGGTTCGATTCCCGGTGGCGGCCAATGAGAATTTTTCCGTGACTCACTTATAAACGTGGAAAGAGCGATTACTTCTGTTTGATGTTCCTGGTCCACGTCAAATGTTTGTATTATTAACCAACAGCAATAATCAAAACGTTCTCATCCGGGAAGACACGGGGTGTCTCCTACTTTGAAAAAGGATTCTCAGTGCAAGCTTAGCTATTGCCACGACTGCTTGGAGCATGAAAATCATCTTCTGCCTTTCCTCAGCTGATGTCACACAGACGTCTTTCCGAATCGAACAACGGCGAGACGGCTTGTTTCCGCAAGGCAGAAATATTCCAGGTGTGACGGAAAGGGCACGCTTTGTACAGAACCTAACACTGACGTTTAACTTTGATACGGCACATGCTATCTCTATATGAATCATGAGAAGGGAGCTGAAACTTTGGGCATTATATGTCGCTCGGCTATACCTCGTGCCAGTGAGAAAAAAGGAATACGAAACAGGACGGTGTCTCGAACGTGAAGACACAATGGAGACCCAAAGAAGATCATTAGATCTAATGAGGGAGCTGCAAGCTAATTTTCCTTTAACGGCTGTTTAAAAGTATGCAACTGAAACAAGAAACACGTGTGTCTACAGTTAGTCGTTCAATCCGCTGACGGCGGTATTCTCATGTACGGCGCATTCAGCTGGAATATGTTGGTAATGCCAGTACCGCTGATGAGTTGTGCAACGCCCAGTGTACATTTGGGCCTAAGGATAGACTACGTGCAAACCTATGATGAAAAAACACTCATCCATAAGTTTCCATGATGACAATACACACACTTTCCATGAGCCATTTCATCACCAGATCTCAACCACATCCAAACTATTTGAGATGTTGGAATGAGCTGTTGGCCGTCGCTCTGCATAACTGTTGACCTCACCCTACCCAACATTTTGTGGAATTCACCCCGCATTGTCGTCGAGAGAAAGGTGGTAGTATTCGTTACCGAGTTAACTAAATTTTTTTACCAGGGTGTGTAAGTTATGCCACATTCAGCAATATTTCATTTTTGTGGGCAGGTTATGCTAAGTCTGACAATATTTCAGTGCAGTGAGCAGAATATGTTAAGCTCAACCATATTTCGGTGCTTTGGGCAGATTACGTCCAGCTCAACAATATTTCGACGCTTTAAGACAAACTACGTCAAGCATGACCCCATTTCGATACTTAGATAATTTATGCCAAGTTCATCTGGTTTTCGAAGTTAACCAAATTGTTTCTTAACGTGTTACGACAACCGGTACTCCATTTTAGAGACGTAATATGGAGTAACACTAATCAGTGCGCAAGTAGTGTACGGATACATTTTTAATTTCTGAACTAAGGAAAAATGAAAGCGTTTAATCAATGCATCCTTCGAGTGCTTTACGTACGGAGCAGAGACATGGATCTTAATTAAAAAAGACATATAAAGACTGCAGACAATTGAAAGAAGCATGGAAAGATGTATGCTTGGTGTAACCAGGATAGATAAGAAGAGGAACTCGTGGATAAGGAAAATGGCAAAAGCGGACGACGTCATGATCGGAGTAAAATCTCTGAAATGACAATCGGCTGGACATATTTCCAGAAAGATGGACCACCGATGGACAACAGAAATTTTAGACTGGATTCCAAGGGACAGAAAAAGACCCAGAAGAAGACCACATGGGAGATGGGTGGATGAAATTCGAAAACATGCAAGTGACATGGAGGAGACTGGCTCAAGACAGACAGTTGTGGAAGAAACTTGGCGAGACATTCATCCAGCAGTGGATTGATAATGGTTGACAATGATGATGATATCCCAAAGTTCACTAAAATGAATGAGTACGTTTCTTAAAGATATGAAAAAATGGCCCTAATTGGGTTCAAGTGCGCCAAAATTTTCAAAAAATAAATGGCGCTTTCGCGGTTACTCAGATTTTAGCTTTTCAAAAGTATATTAGCACTCAGCTTTGGAAATTTCGGTTTTTGAATATAAATCAACATGGAATTTGTCAGTGTTACGAGTTCAAAAATTCCCAAAAGGACATGATCGCACGACATTAAGCTTTCCAGTGCCATATGTGTCATATGCTACGTCAATCTGCGATCAACTAGCTATGAGGAGGTCTCCTGACTTTTCGTGTCAGTGAGAACGGGTTAGAATCCAGGGAAATGATTTGGATATCGCATTAGTCCTGCCCTTCCTTAGAGCCAGTAACATAAAACTGAAGATGGTGACTCCCTGCAGCTTTCGATTCATGTGAGGGATGTTGAATCACCATAATTACACAAGTAAATAAATAAAGTTCAAATCTCAGCGGGATCCTATGTTTTAGAAAACGTTTCCTAAAACATGTGGTCCAGTTGAAAATTTTTGTTTTCTGAAATTCACGAGATTTTTCAGGCAGTTCTGCTGTCAGTGTATCGAAATGCATTATTCTTAAAAGACCCCGAGAAACCTTAGATACAGCCTGATACATACGCTATATAGCCTTCCTATGTCTTTCCCAAAATGTAGAAGATACAGGGTTACAAGGAAAGTCCTTGATCAGGCCAATATCTCATGAACTATGGCAGTTAGCGATTTACTTCTTGTTCAGTTGTATAAGAAACCCCCTATGGAGCACACAATAACACCACGAGGGATCCCATCGCCCCCTTTTGGGGAGGTTGAGCCCCCTTTGCAGATAAGGCAAAACAGTCAATTACAAACTTGTTCAGCGAGGCAAAAATAGTACAAAAATGTTTTTGTCCCATAACAAAAGATGGAAGGGGACCGGGAATGTGGCCCCAAGAAAATCACAACATCCGGAAGCAACGACTGAGAAGTTAGACAAGAACTTATTTTGTTAAGAACTTATCTAAACTGGTAAGTTCGAAGTAAATGAAAGCACAAACGAAACGTTTTCCTACAAACCTTATCAACAGTTCTTGTTCTGAAATAAAACGCAGTTCCTTGACATATTCAATATCAGACTTTGATGTCCAATACAGTAAAAAAATACACTGAGACAAGGAGAAATAGCATAAAGTGGCGAAACACTCATCCAATAGGAAAACTGTATGCACATCTAATTGACTTGCGTACGTGGCAAAGCTTTCGACTTCCCGTCACTGGTTCATGAAGTGTTGGTATACCGACCACGCATATCATTTTTGTATTCTGACGACGGAGCAGAAAGCACGTTTGAAATCTATGCAAATATGCTTTGGACACAGCGACTCAGGTAGCTTTCCGCTTTTTTCGCATTTGGAGAGTCCCCTTCCATCTTTTGTTATGGGACAAAAACATTTATGTACTATTTTTGCCTCGCTGAGCAAGTTTGTAATTGACTTTTTTTTGCTCTATCTGCAAAGGGGACGCAATAGCCCCCTCAACTCCCCAAAAATGGGGGCCAGGGGATCCCTCGTGGTGTTACTGTGTGCGCCATAGGGGGTTTCCTATACAACTGCACAAGAAGTAAATCGCTAACTGCCATAGTTCGTGAGATATTGGCCTGATTACGGACTTTCCTTGTAACCCTGTATACAGACAATGATTTGGTTTCCCTATCGGAATAGCAGCACTTCATCAACCACTTTAGATGTTTCATTGCCATGTCCATTCTTTACTTTTTCTCCGCCCGAAACAGAAATTGCAGGCATTTGTTGGAGTACCCGAGAAGGTCGAACGGGTTCAATGAATCGTGCAGGTACAACAGACATATTTAAAAAATCATGCAAATTCTAAGAAACAGAAAGCAAAAACGCAGAGAAGCAATGCCCGCAGTAGTTTTGCTTTTTTTTTTTTTTTTTTTTTTTTTTGTCAAGCGCACTGACCACAAGTCTTTGAGGAAAAAACAGGTTTTGGCAAGAATGAACTTGGACGGCAGCAAATGAGTGCGTTCCTTGGATTTCATTTTTCATTCTTAGGTAACATGCACCTTCTTTGATTCAGTGAAACTGAAGTCACTCTATCATTACTAGTTTATACACCTGACCTCAGCTATGTGATCATTAAGACTTCGTGATAACAGAGCACATATACCACTGCATTCTGATAACACCTTTCGAATAAAATTAGAAAGTTTTTTTGGAGAAAAAATATCTCCACAAAGGTGTAATTACATAAAACACCATCTCATTTAGGTACTCACTTTCATCTGTTCCCACGCTGTTGTCCCAGATCCGTACGTGCGATTTTCGTACAAGTCTAATATCGTGTAATTTCCTTACAAGAGGATTCAAGATTTCATACGCCATGCAAATTCCGCACAGGTTTCTAACGAAGTGATTTAGGAGAAGTGGTAGCGTTGTTTGTATATTTGCTATATGGGCAGATATACAACATTACTTCATATAAGAATATTAATGTAGATCTGATTGAGATATTAATAGAATTCAAGTAGAATACACAATATTAGGCTTTAGGATAAGACGATACTGTTTTCCAGAACTGAAATACATAAAACTACATTGTTCTGTTGATCCTCACTCTACGGAATAAATGCACAAAGATTATAAAAAAGATTAATAATTTTACTATTTTTAATCTTAAAAATTGGCTTTTGTCTTGAAAATAAGGGTTAATGTAACAAATTGCTATTGCGGTGTTTGTGACGTACCTACCGAGTCAAGTTGTAGTGATAAGTTTCGTCGGTGTTGTTCAATCGGTAGAACAGTCTGTCTACTCCGGAGAAGAAAGATGTGTGTGCGAATTCCATCGCCGGCAAATGAGGCTTTATTTTCAGATTCGCGCCAGAATGTAAAAATGAATCCCCTGTCCGTGAGTTTCAAGAATAATGTCTGATGTTTCTTGCACACGTCGTCTGGAATTAATGCGAATTTCTTCTTCTACAGTGGGCTCTCCTTCAAGCATGGCTGTCGCTGGACCCGAAACCTTCGATTTCGTGCGTCCGCCTTTCTCCGGGGAGGCGGAATATTGTGACGCACCTACTTGAGACAATATCGGTGTAGTTCAGTCGGAAGAATAACTAGCTTTGGAGCGAGAAGACGTGGATTTCGAATTCATGCCCGGCAAAAAGGCTTTATTTTCACATGTGGACTTTGGACTTGTATACAGGGTGCACAGGAAAGTCCCTTTAGCCTGGAATAACTTGCAAACGGAGGGAGGCACAGTTATGCAAGCGAGATCACGGTATAGTAAAGCGACTATGTCCGATCGAATGCAACCAACAGCAGCGCCCCTAGTGGCGAAATGCGGAAGTTTGCCATTGCAAATCGAAAACGAAAAGAGATAGAGCACAATTTCCAATAACAAAGTTGTAGAGAATCAGTTAATTAGTACAAAACGACATTTGTTTCACACGGATAAGATAAATTGTCGCCTGAATACCTTAAAATGTCCGAAATCGATGCGCGACGATTCGAATCTGCATATTCACATTTCGCAAATGTAGCCGTATGCAAATGCAGATTTTGACGTTGTACCGTACCTACGATATAAAAACCAGTAGCAGGATGTACCATTTCGGAAGTTTACGTCTACGTACGCTGTGTGAGAATGGCGAGCTTCACTCCCTCCCAATATTGCGAGATGGTGCTTATTTACGGTGTTCCACCGTACCGGATTACTAAACCGACACAACGCCCATTGCAGGGCGATGGAAAATCCCTCCTGGGGACGATCCACCAGACATCAAGTGCGTTGGTCCATTAACGTGTGGTGCCGTATTTGGAAGAACCGCTTAGTGGGTTCTTCCAAATACCGCACACGTTTAAATTGGTGTTGCTTTTAAATTGGTGTTGTGTATGGAATTGGTTTGTGTTTGATTTGGAATAATGTAGCGAAATACACACCGTCCTTGTTATATTATATATATACACTCACGGACAATAAAATTTGCGCACCAACAAGGAAGCATCGGATTGTACTGAAATTTCATGGACGCAATGATACAGATTAATGATACACATGATGGCAAAAACAGAGCTGCAGGACAATTACAGAGCGATCTGTGGTACGAAGTCCGGTCATCTTCAATAGCGGGTCGCACCGTCTCGTGCGGCGATGCATGCTACAATACGGTCCGGCATGGAGGCGAATAGACGCCTGATGTTCTCCTGCGGCAGACTGGTCCACACGTGTTGAACAGTGTGCACCAAATCCCGGATAGTGCGGCACGGCGGCAGCCGGGCTTTCAACTGGTCCCACACATGCTCGATACGGGACATGTCCGGGGAGCGGGAAGACCATGGAAGTGTCTGGACATAACGTAGGCAGTCCTGGGCAACCCAAGTCGTGTGCAGGTGGGATTATCCTGCTGGTATAGAACACCTGGAATCCCGGCCAGGAATGGGAGCACATGGGGCCGTAGGATCTCATTCACATACCGCTGGCCCGTCAATGATCCACACACCACTACTAGAGCTGATCGGCTATTGTAGGAAATGGCTCCCCAGACAATAATGCCTGCAGTGGGGGAGGTGTAGCGCTCGATAACGAGGTTGGGATTGTGCCGTTGCCCCGGGGACCTCCACACCCGGACACGATTATCATCTGTCCCCAAAACGAAACGGCACTCATCGCTAAACACCACACGTCGCCAGTCTGTGGCATTCCACGTCGTTCCGGCCAGGCACCACTGCACACGGAGCCGGAGATGTTCCGGTGTTAATGGCAGCACACGTAAGGTGCGCTGGGATCGCCGATTTGCTTCCGCGAGACTTCGGGAAATGGTTCGTGGACACACAGGAGCCGCTACATCTGCCTGTATAGTGGACCGGGTCCCCGTAGGATCCGTTCGTGCCTGGCGCACAATCCGTCGATCATATCTACCGGTGGTCCTCCTGATTCGTACGGAGCCGCTCCGCCGTGAGGGAGTGTCGTCACGTGTCCACTGCTCCCAACACAGTCGGACGGTATGGTTAGTACGATCCCCATGGCGGGCTACACGGCGCGTCGAAAACCCTGCGGTTTTCAGCCCGATGATAAGGCCTCCCTCAAAGTCCGTAAGTTGCGTGAATCGACGTCTCTGGCATTTACCCGGCATTCTTGTCACTCTGCACTCTTGCTTGCGTCGGCCGGTGTTTTTCGATTTCATGGGGCACTACACGCCGGTTGGCGCTTGCAGCGCCACCACAGGGTGTGCGGTCATGCGCACTCGCACCAAATGTGGATCATTTGCATACCAGAACACACTCTAGCTATTTGCATAGTTTCGCGGTTGTAGCATGTTTTCTTCTAGGTGTGCAAATTTCATTGTCCGTGAGTGTATAAGATTCATGAAATTATTATTGGTTTCTGCCTTTAATGTAAAGTATGATGTGCAATGAGTGTTTCAATTTTTGTATTAGTCAAGACGTCTTTTCCCAAGGCGCACAGCTATTGTAAATATACGTAGTTCAATATACATAGATTATTGTAAAATATAATGTGCGCGTCTTTCCCTTAGAGTAATAACGCAACACTCAAAGAGATGACCTTCAGTGCTATGTTATCGGTATTATGATTGGATGACCTTCCGATAAATATTTCTTGGTTTTACAGTTCTACAAATCTTTTGCAAAGGGGCAGCCATGAAAAAGTTTGGGTAATTCTTAGAGGGAAGCTTGGTCAGTTTTCCAAAATTATATATACATACGTATTTAATTTCAGATAGTCAGTTACCTTTAAAATTGTCCAAGAAATGTTTACATAAGGTAGGGGAAATATTCACCTAATTTATTTATAAGACATGAGTTCTGTATACTTCAACTTGAGTTCGAGTCCGTTTCGGGCCCGGGCTCCGCTTCGGCTTGGGCTCAGCCCGTCTCAGCTCTGCTGCTTAGCCCTAAGAGTTACTCATGATAGTCGTTAAATCCAGACACACTCAAACGCACTCTCTCCTGGCCTCAACTTCTTTCGCCCACTGCTATGCACTGATATCAGTTTATTTTCAGTGGTATTGCCTAGAGCCTTTAAATTCCAAAAACTAATCACACATATCAATTAATCTATTTCTGTAATTCCTGCATTCATTAATATTTCAACAACTACGAAAACGCACAGTGATAAGATGAACCACTTTCAGCAAAATTACATAAGACATTTATCTCAGCATTTTCCAAATATAATTTCGAATCGCAGTGAAAGGAAAAATGAGGAATTAGCGGTAACAACAAATTATATCTACATAATAATAATAATAATGTAAATAAATATCAATCATCCAATCGTTCACTAGTTCCAATCATTAATTAAAAACTAATTTTCCTTGCCTAGTCAACATATTACTCTCCACTCCAACTCAGCTCAGTCATACTATAAGCACTTATTTCGTGACAGTAAACATGTACTTTCAGTTCTTCTTTATATACATGCACAAATGCTAAGTTCAAATTTTGTGAAGTGCTTAATTTTTTGTTCAAACTGGTTCGGTAGGGTTATCTGGTATACTGAACACGTTAACAAATGGCAAACCACCGTTTAGCTGGGACAGTATTCATTCTTGATGAGCAAAAGCCAGTTTCTTTAGGAGAGTGAACATTTCACTACATGAACTTGGCAGAATGATACACTAATTTGAATAAAGAACTGAATTTTTTCTTTTCTTTTTTTTTCATCCTTATATAACTATCAGTACTGATTTTGTAATATCAGTACTAACGACTGATTTTGCTTTCAGTCTATAGTACGATATAAATGAAAAATTATTAGATACATTTTAATACCCCTCCCCCCCCCCTCTCTCTGGCTCTTTTTTTTTTTTTTTTTTGCTAAATAATTATTCACACTTTTTTTAATCATCAAAGGTCGTTCTGGATTTCTCTACTTCGTTATTTAAAATATGCTTTATTATTTGTTTCAGGATAATCTCTAAAACATTTTCAAATAAAAAAAAGCAGCGATAGTAAGTAGCAATTTAAAAGGATTAAAGAACCGGCTGAAAATTAGTACCAGTGAATTAAGTGAATTATATAATTACACAAAAAATTAGTACTTGGAACTTAGGCACCGATTAATTTCAAACTGTCGATGTGTGTGATTCAATTCACTTTTATTTTCATTTTTATTCTTGAAAATGCGATTTAGCTTCCAATTGGCAGTTAAGAAGAGGATTAAATGATAGTCGAAGCTGGTCGGCATGCTATTGAAAGTGCGTTTTATTGTGTTCCCGGCGCAGCTGGAGAGAGAAAAAACCGATAGAGTTGTACGCCAACGGAAGTAGATATTTAAGCAGCGAACGAACTACAGCTACTCCAGCATCCGGTGAGGGAAGCGCAATGAACCTCGTGGGACTCGGTTGGGGTGCAGACGGGAAGAAGATGAAAAAAAAAAAAAAAAAAGGAGACAAGAAAAAAAGAACCGACAGTAACTACGTTTCCCTAACTTTCAACATTTTCCTATGGGGCAATAGTCGAAAAATAAATGAAAAAATAATGAATGTTCTTGGTTAAATTGACGGGCTTTTATTTTTTAGAATAAATGTAACTAATACCTGTTGCATCGGTATTGAAACAGCTGTATGCGCGAGAGAAAATATTTTACCGTAAGTCATCTTGTCCCACGATATTTCAAGGAACAAAGTATAAAACCACTTTGACTGCGCTTTTTCTTCTAGCCATGTGATTGAGTTGGAGCTCTGAGTCAGCCACGAACACTGTGTTTAAATTTCGGTTCTGTTTTTATCCTTTCCCTGCACCAAGTACTGCTACATTTTTTGTACCATGGGGAAACTCCACACATCCTCTACACATAGAGGAGGTTGTGGAGCTACACAATGTATTGTTAAATTGAAAGGCATTGCCCGAAAGAGAGATGCTGTCAAACTTCACATTAAAAAAAGGGGGGCAAAAATAAATCCCACCTAACGATTCAAATGTTCCCCAAATCAGAGGCGACATTGAATAAATATATAGATGTATAACTGCAATGTTCACAATCTCCCGGTTTCCAACAACAGAAGGACAGGGGGAAAAAAACTCCTTTGGAAAAATGTGAATGTTTAGTGTGTGGTTATAACATATCACACAGTTGAAATAAAAAGAAAAGAATACTAAAAAAAAATAATGTTTACTGCGAGCATCGATGCCTTGAAACCTCAATACATCAGTCTGCACCTCTGGATTTTTGGCACCACAGCCCTACCTGAGTTCGAATCCATGGTTAGATACGAATGCTGTCTGTGTGCGTTTCATGACACAGGTTCTTTCCCTTCCCTGGAATCAGTGGTCTTAAATTAGAAATGAAAAAATGAACTGCCGGCAGATTCGGTGGTGTCTAAGATTGAATTCAATTCTAATGCAAATTTCTTTTAACTTTCTCATCAACTGATACCTTTCCTTGCCCCATATACATATTTTGTAGTTTAACATCAAAATCTGCAACTTCAGCTCATTGGCTCCACTGGAAAGAAGACATCTTGAACCGAGGGACAACTCAAGCATCGTGAACCGCTTGCGATATTTCTATGTAAATTGGAATGGAATATGCACTGATGTGAAGATTCTACGTAGGTTCGGCATGTTAGAAGAAGAGCTAGCTTTCAGAAAATCTGCCTCATCTGACTTGTTATTCGTTTAACTCAACAGAATTAAATAGTTTCACTGATATAAAAATATCGGAGTAGAATATTTTTGCATTTCAGTAGCTGAAAATCAGACGTGAGTTCAGGAACCCGAGACTGATGAACGCTCACTGTATTAAGGCGCGTATATGTTTTGCTGTTATCAGCTTGATTTAAAGGGTTCTACGCCGACTGCACAATATAGAATAATGTTGTCGATGTGTTTTACTGTCTCTCTTTTTTTTTTTTTATGTGGCCTACGACACAACTGCATTAGGAGGTATTACTGCTAACCGTAATGAAGCATTACTGATATACAGTATACTGTGCATATTCCGTTCCTGGCTTTGGAAATTCCAGTTCTCAACAGATGGGTGCTTGGGAACATGAAAAGTATTGGCTCGCGTGACATACCTCTACGTGTAGCCTTTGTGCGTGAGGAGTTTCGAGTGTAGCCTTTGTGCGTGAGGAGTATTGAGCACAATTTTTAAAGTTTGGGAGCATTTTCAAGAAAAAGCATTCTGACTCAAAATAGTGCATATGATTCTGGACATGGAAAAAGCAGTAAAAAGCAAACAAACTGCCTCGCATTTTTCATCTACGCGAATTCATCTTGAAAGTCGAGTTTGAAATGAGAAGTTTCATGTGAAAACTGCACTGAATACAAGTCGCACATGATAAATTTAACATATTGGTTAGTTTTCTTTTAAATTACAAGAAAATGGGAGCAACATTATTTAAGTCAACCCAGTGCCGTAAGACAAACACAACATTCATTCCTCACTGGATTCGAACCCGGACCTATCTCGGACGAATAGTCAGAAGTCGCTTAGACCACATGGGCGGCTAGGCATTTTTGATTCGATTCCAATAAACACGAGGCGCTGAAGGTATGGATTATCGTTTTTTAGCTCATTTTAAATTTTTTTAAGATTGGGAGTACATTTTCTTAAGGCCAGATGACACCGTCTCATGTATCAACGTCAAATATTTTCTAAGTAATGGTTTAGTATGTTCAGTTTACTGCTTTATTCAACGAAAAAATAAAATGAAAAGGCACGTTAAAATTGTTTGATCTTCCTATACAGACAGAGTGGTGTTAGAAGTAAACACTGCTCATTTCATAATGACAAGATTGTTGGCTAGCAGCCGGAAAACCAATCCTCTGTACAAAATACAAACTGAGAAGAACAGTTTACATTTTACCCCATCCCCCTTCCTTTCAAAACTCTGAAAGCCTGGAAATGCTCACTGCTCTGAAAAATTTATTTGTTTATTGCAAAATACATATATCGTCGAAGTCTGGGATATTTAAACATAACAAGTACAGTGAGGGTTATTTAAAATAAAGGTAAAAGGTACAATTTAACAGAAAATGGAAAAGCGCTATGTTTTATTACGAAGGCAATCATAGTCCCTTATAACCCCCAAATCTGTTGATTTCGGAGTAAACATTTGCTTTTGCAGTTTGATGTAACTAAGTGTTTTACACTCGTATAGAATGAATACTCGAAAATGGTATAACTACCAAAATAATAGCAAGAACCGTGTTTAAGAAATATTAAAAAAGCAAAATCTATGTAAAACATTCACATTTATCATATTTCAAGAGTGAGAGAGAGAGCGCAAGACAACTGAAGTACAGTAAATTAGTCCTACTTCTAATTTAATCCTACATCTGATTCAAATAGGAGAAAGACAATCCAGAGTCACTTACTGTATGCATCCCGTAAATGTGAAAGCGTGGATGAGGGACACTGTTTTCTTCTCCAAACTGCCTTACCGTTAAATATCCGAACACCATTCTGCTGATAGGGAACCTACGCAATCACCACTTTATAAACCCAACTATAAATATGCTCGTAGGGGCTATGATGAGACAATAGCACGACTGTGAATGCAAGATGCCTCGATTGGCAGAGTTAACTGATTTCCAGCGTGGATTTAAAATAGGGTGTCACATAGGCTATCGCTTCGTACGTGACATTTCACCGGCATCGAAGATCTCTATATCGACAATTGGGGATGTGATATGCAAATTGCAGCGGACTGGTTATGAATATGGCAAGAAATGACCCTCTATACCCCTGAAGCTTACAGAACGTAACAGGAGAGCTCTGCACAGAGCTGTTTGCTCAGAACGCAAATCAGCATTGTCACAAATCACGCAAACTCTATATGCGACTATTGAGACTCATGCTAACACCAGTACAGTGCACAACATAGGTTACCACGATCGAACAGCCATCAACAAGCCGTTAATCACTTCGACAGCTATCGATTAGGGGTGATACAAGGAACCCCGCTGTTGGGCCAATGGAAAACTTCGCTTTAGACTGACGCGTCTCGGCACATAGTCTACCAGTCTGATGGTCGTTCCTGGGTATGGCGGATGCCGAGAGAAAGGTACCCTTCCGGCCTGTATCGTTGGGACAGTAAAGTTTGGTATAGGCAGCGTGAAGATATGGAGCTCTTTTTCGTAGTTCGGCTTGGGCCCATTAATCGATTTGGACGAAACCGTGAATAGACGTACTTGGCAAGTATGCACTACCAACGTTCGGGCAGGAGCTTGGGGATCTGGATCTACCAGCAAGCACCATGCCATACGACTCGCGTTGTTACAGATTAGTGTGAGGACGTGAGAGTCGAAAAGTTGGACTGGCCAGCCCAGACTACTGACCTGAACCCTATAGAGAATCTCTGGGGCAAATTCAGGTGAGTGGAAGACGAGATCACCCAATTGGACTGGTCGCAGCTTTCAAGGGCCACATGGCGGCGCATATGGGCGGATATTTACAATAAGTTGGTGGAGAATATTCCACAATGACAAGAGGATGTCATAAGGGTTGAAGGTTTCAGCACCAATATTGAATTTTCTGCAAATAATGATTACATGTAGGTGTCTAAATATTGATGTTAGGTTAATGTATAATCGGGGGAAATCATCATCCTGGAAAAACTGGTCCCAAAAGTTGCAATTTATTAAAAAACGGATGGCACATTTCAGCATGTAAGATAGGTCATTTTAAGTTGAACTTATCTTCATGAATTACTTTTTTGGGGAGCCGAAGGAGATGAATTTAACGACCACCCTGAGCACATCTAAGGGTTATAAGCGGTTGCCCATCCCTAATTTTAGGCCACTGATTCCTGGGAGGCAGCATCAGGCAAACGCACCACTCATGCCTCATCCGAGTCTGGATCCAGTTGTCTGTGTCCCTCCCGGTGGCCTCGGACCACTCGGCCATGAATTCCATCTCACGAAACTGTTGCTTGAAATCTTTTCTATGGTTATAATGAAGGTGATCCCCTTACAATGTGGAATACTCCAAGATATAAAGATTCTTAGTAACCCAATTATCACATACGTTAAATGTACGAAAACCCTAAATGAGGTAAAGCCCAATTTCCACCCGTTTCAGCCCATTTAATTATGATTTCCTTTCCTATTGACGGAAATTCAATATAAGTTTATTCGATCTTCATATTTTACCTACCAAATACGATTCGCCTAGCATGTCATTTTATAAATATAAATAGCGAGTAACTATTAGCTTGAATACACTGAAGAGGAAAAATGTTGACAGTTTTTAGACACAGTGTTGCACGTTATGACACAGCCGCCATATTCACCTGATCAGGCACCATGGGATGATCTTTCCCCCGGTCTCCAACACCACTTTAGTGGGAAATGATTTCATACAGAGAATGGTGTCCGAATGGAGCTTGATGTATTCTCCGCTCAAAACCGAAAGATTTTTATCGCCAGGGAACTGAAAATTTAAGATTGTGGTGGAAAGAAGTTGTAAATAATGATGGTAAATACATTTTGTATCTAAAGTAACTTGTCACATTGTTTGTTGCCTTTCAAAACTATCTCTAGGAAACCGCATTACTTATGGTATGAGCCGATATATGTTTTTAAAAACAATCGGAAGAATTGAATTTGTTTTGTGATATCCCCTGCAACTGAACGCTTTGTCATACGGAAAAGGAAATTTGGACGCTATGCTACTTGATCAAAATCATTCAAAGGAAGGAAGATGCCATGAATTTTTTGCTTTTTGGAAATGCAGTTATTGGCTCTCAGGAATCCACCCCCACTTACGTTTTTGGCGCAGTTTGTGTATCCCCACTAGACTTTGACAACATATTTTAGCATTCAGAAACGTGTATGATGAAAATTTTTCATTACACGTAACTTACGCATAAAAAGAAACATTATCGTTCCAAGCAGAATGGACCTTCAATTTGTGGTAGGAAAACAGCACAGCCCACCCCTTCTCCAAAACCGATTGCTACTATAGAATCTACAGTAACAGACGTAAATGATGATCATGTATATGTATATTTGGCTTAATATATGCCAGTCGGTTCTGGTAATTTTATATGCACGAGTCGGGCATTCCTAGGGTTTAGAAGAATACAGTACTTAATGATGTGATGAGATCTAGAAGAAGGAAGACCCCTATCAGGGGAAATAGGGCACATGAGGCTATGTTTGGGAAGATCGGGAGAGCCTCGGAGAGGAGGGGAAAATCTTACGAAAGCACGTAAAAGGAAAGCGCGCGCGCACACACACATACACACTGAAGACACATCATAAAGAATTGAGAGCGAATTTGCAACGATGGCATTTAGAAAGAATGCTTGAGGAAAATGGGCAGCACTACTAATGAACTGGATTCCCAATTGAATGGAGGAAGTTAGAGCAAGACGGTCTGGCATGAAGGAAAAAAGCGAGGTAAAGTGAAAAGAGGCAGCAGCCGTAAGAGGGTGATGGAGACAAACGAAAGAATGGGGAAATGACGCTTCTTCAGGAAATATTTTTCTCTTTTGCTAGTACGAACAGAACAGATAATAACAAAGATGCCAGAATATTTATTTCACCTAAAGTAAATGCCATATACAGCTATTTATTTCGCACAGAATTATTTTTCTATTTTGAACTGATCAGAAAATTACAGATGCAAAGGTTGGCAATCATTTTTAAGCATAAAAATGTTTGATTAAAAACTAAAGGAAGTCTCCCAACCTGTGTGTTTGACGCCCATGTTAAAACAAAAATTATCCCAGAAAAATTACGTTAATTAATCACCAACAAATCGATACATACATATATATCACTAGGCTGTTCTCTGAGATTCAGAGGTTAGCTCCACAAAGAAACACAAACAAGCAGATAAATTTCTAACTGATTATTTACTTACTGTTGCCGTATCAAACTACTCCACTTACAGCGATCTTGACACACAACTCGGGCTTCACTGACATCCGTCATTCGACGTACACAAGACCTTCTATACTTCATACTCATAATCTTTTCTCCATGCAGACACTCTTGAATCTGATCCTCCCATGACTTCCTTGGCCTTCCTGCCATTTGGGCTAAAAACATTTCTTAGTAAGCATCTCATCACTCATTCTTTCAACATGGCCAAACCACCGAAGCATATTAGTCTCTACCGTACCAACAACATTTTGCTTCACATTACACAACTACAACACATCTTCATTCCTCACACGATCAGAACGTGTCTTGCCACAAACCCCCTCGTAAGTAATGCATTTCTCCAGCACACAAACGACCCCTATGTTTCTTCTGTAGTACCCAGGTTTCACTGCCATACATAAGAGTAGGAACAATTACTCTTTCATACACAGCCATGCGGGACTCTCTTGAGAATCCATCATTCCTGTGAAAACCTTCCAAAGCAGCTATGACTTTCAAAGAAGAATTCACTCGCCTACTAAATTTCACCATCTAATTTGTTCTCTCTGTCAAACATGCTTCCTAAATACACAAACTCATTCACCTGGTCAATCACTGTGCCATTTAGACTTATATTACATTTAGTACTACCAGTTCCTCGCTCAAAAACCATAACTTTGGTTTTTCTCTGATTTATACTCAGTTTGAATTGCATGCAAACTTCGTACATCCGGGACAACATACTCTGCAACTCACTTTTGCTCTCTGTCAAACAGGACTGTGTCATCAGCATACAGCAATCTGCACACACGGATATTACTAAGACGCAAACCAGTATTGTCCATCTTGGCATCACGCATGCAAGCATCCATAAATATATTAAACAGCCATGATGACATTACACAACCTTGTCTGACTCCTGAACCCAATAGAAATCATTTCGATAAAAACACCATTCACTCGTACACAAGCTCTACTGCCAGCATACATGGCTTTTACACTATTAAGTTGATTCCCACCAAGGTACAAACAAATCGATGCAGTTCATTAACATCAGTTCCTATACTACCTACAAATTTAATTCTCGATGATAAGCCACTTCCTTAATTCTAGATCAGCCTGCAAATTGAATGTCAAATTTTGAGAAGAAACCTATAAAAAGTTACCTCCTCTGCAATACCGTACTGGTGTAAATCGGGACTTCTTGCAGATGCGACTGAGCAAATGGACTCACAAGTGAAAGCAAAGCGTAAATGCGAATGGTAAACGCGTAAAATAAACGCGTGCCACGTATACTTCTTACGAATACGTTACAATTTATATACCAAAGTAAAAATGAGTTGTTTAATACGAACATAATTTAACCAAAGACACATATATTATATAAGCGAGGATGGTAATACAAATTTTTATAAAACCTTAAAGATGCGGTGTAACACTCTGTTTTCAAGCTACCTGGGTACAACAATTAGCATGTTGTCAGCGTGTCTGCCTTTTCGGAATAATATGCCGAAGAAAGACATTGATAAAAAACTTACCTGGGCATTGCACAACCACGCGGTCTTTGCTCGCCAAGCAGACGATTGGTACCTGGAGAGAGATGACGTAGTCGTCACATGTCATTCCAGGAGCTGCTTTTTAGCAAAGCAATTAAAACTCTTACCTGCGAAAGTAGTGCTCTGTTTCTGAGAAGCAAATTACATTGTGTTTGGCTTAGTAGAAAACAGAGTTTTACGTGTGAGAATTTTTCGTTTTGTTTTTTCCTAACACAATAGTACAGCACACAACTGAACACACGGTTTTTGTTTATTTCCTAATGTTGATGTTATTCACAATTTTGCAAAACAAGAAATGTATTTTTTTACATACTTACTTTCAAATGTAACTTATTTAAATACACTATTATAAAAGGTATGTGAGTCTATTTCTTTTATCATTCTGAGCAGCTTTGATAAGTCACGTTTTAATATTGAAAAAACAATCTTATAATGTGGAAAAACATTTTGCTAATACTTAATTTTTTATGCACATATTTATGATTATCATGTTAGAATACGCGTATCAAAATACTTTCTGAAATACTTTTATGTAAAACTGAAAAATTCCTTTTCAGAACGCATGCTCATATAAACAGTTAAACATTAAAATTGCATATAAAAACATTTTTCAGTCAAACTAATGAGGCACTTGCAAACAAAACCAAAATTGAAATAAAAGAAAAACAAGACAGTGTAAACTAATTTTTATAAATATACATTCTTTTCAGTACGAAACCTCTATACTGACAACATGATTTACGGAAATTTCAGACTCAAATGTATCTAGAGTAACAGAATCTATGGTCTGTAACTTCAGACGGAATTCTAACTGAGAAATTCGACGTTTTAATTATGACAAGCCTTCAAGCATAGGCCATAATTTCACTAATGATCGAAGATGGCTAAATTGTACATACAAAACATGTAGCATTTTCCGATAATGCATGCAGAGGCGTATGCGAAGAAGCTCACTTTAAAGGTAAATTATATTTACAAAGAAAAATGCTCTATGGAAAGCAAAAAAGGGAACATGAAGCCATGCTTGGGCATATTTAATAGCAACTTGAAAATCATAAACAGGCACAGAGATATAAAACTTGGTGAAGACATAAGGGGAAGCTCACATTGCTGCTAGAATGCCTTGTAATGTACTGAGCTATGATGCAACTCTCTTGAGGCTGTATCAAAAAGTAAACTGACACCTCATCTAACTAAGACCCAGTTAACAGATGAATACTGCACCAGACACCAAAGATCAAGCACATGAAACAGCTTTCAAGTTTTTCAAAACTAGTGAAAAGCCTTCAGATGAAAATAAAAGTAAAAAAGCTAAATATTGGGTCATCCCATAAGTACTGCGGTATTTTCGATGTGGCCGAAATGAATGTCCCCAGATGGTGCAATAGTGGTAGATCTGTGGGAGTGTGTATACTGCTAGATAGTGCGATGTTAAGCATATTATCTGAGTAAACTTTAAGCGGTGTAGACGTCCATTTACATTTAATGCTTTTGTTAAACCAACATCATGGAACTGTCGAAACTTCATGTAAGGCATGTTTTGCTTTGGGAGTATCGTTAGGGCAACATTACCACAGCAGCACTGTCAAAAACCTACGAAATGTACTGTTCAGACATTATACTTGTGAATCAAGGACAAAAATGGTTGCAGCGTTTTGGGTCTTAAAGATGAGTCAAGGCCAAGACGTCCTTGGAGTTGGATGATGATCTGTTACGAACAATCGTCGAGCAAAATCCTCGTGTAATGGTGTTAGTCAAGCAGTTTCAGTCAACCCATTCAACGGTCAATCGATATCTGCAAAAGAATGATAAAGTTTCCATGCTGGGTCAGTGGGTTCTTCATGAATTGTCGGAGCACAATCTAAAACAACGAAAGACGGTCCGAACGTCTCACCACTGTCGATTGGAAAAAGAACCTTTCTTTGAATCGAATTGTTACTAGTGATGAGAAATGGATTGTGTATAACAATATTAAGCCTCGAAGACAATGGGTGGACAGCAACGCGAAACCATTATGCTGTCAGTTTGGTGGGATATGGATGGGGTTATCTATTACGAGCTGCTACCAGCCAACTAAACCATCATGAAGGAGCTATGTTGTCAACAACTGGACCGGCTAAAGCAATCTATTGAAGAAGGGTTAACAGAAGAGATGTCGTTTTTCATCATGATAACGCCAAACCTCCTACTGCAACAGACACGCTCCAAAAACTGAGTCAGTTTCAACGAGACGTTATGACACAATCGCCATATTCTCTTGACCTGGCACCATCGGATTATCTTTTCCGCAGTCTCCAACACTACATTTGTGGAAAAAGGTTTCATACAGAGGTTGATGTGTTAATGGAGCTTGATGTATTCTTCAGCTCAAAACCGAAGACTTTTATCGCCAGGGAATTGCAAATTTAAGATTAATACGAAGTTGTAAATAATGATGGTAAATATATTTAAAATTCAAAGTCACTCGTCACATTGTTTGTTGCCTTTCACAATTATCTCTGAAAAGCTGCATTACATGTGGGATGACCCACTACTTCGCATTTATAAAAGGCAAAATCATTTTAAGGCGACTGGAGGACAGAGAGGGGAAGAAAGAAAACACTGCTAAGTATCCTAAAAAGGATGTCCCACGGGTAAGAAAACAAAACACAAACGAGAGATTGCCACGAACATATATACACTGACGGAAAAAAAAATCCCAACACCAAGAAGGGGTTGTGTTAGATAAACGACAACGGTGAGAGTACATCTGTAAGATGACGTCTATGCAAATTTGGCGCTCGGCGCATACGTGTGGCGCTAGTAGCGCCCCCTCGGAACATGCAAAGCAGGTTTGCTGTAAATACGCGCTGTAACGTTCGTGAGCGTTAGTTATCGTTGAGATTCGACGTAGTGTGTTGATGTTAGTCAAGAATGCCTTTAAGAAGACGAAGAAGCCAATATCAACAGCTCCCGGAGTTTGAACGAGGTCGTGTAATAGGGCTACGAGAAGGTGGGTTTTCGTTCCTCAATATTCCAGAACGACTTGGCAGGAATGTAGCCACTGTGCATGATTGTTGGCAGCGGTGGTCAAGGGAAGGTACTGCCTCAAGAAGACCGGGTTCCGGCCGGCCACGTGGCGCTACTGAGAGGGAAGACCGCCGTGTACGGCGTATGGCCGTGGCGCATCGTACCGCGTCTGCGGCAGCAATTCAAGCTGCAGTTGCCACCACAGTGACACAACGAACTGTTACAAATCGGTTACTTGAAGGACAGCTCCGACCCAGACGCCCTGTAGCGTGCATTCCACTTACTCCAAACCACTGCCGTTTGCGACGTCAGTGCTGTCAAGCTAGAGCTCATTGGAGGACGGAGTGGAGATCTGTTGTGTTTTCTGATGAAAGCCGGTTCTGCCTGGGTGCCAGTGATGGCCGTGTGTTGGTTAGAAGGAGCCAGGTGAGCGCCTGCAACCAACCTGTCTGCGGCCGAGACACACTGGACTTACACCTGGAGTTATGGTCTGGGGAGCAATTTCCTATGACAGCAGGAGCACTCTCGTGGTTATCCCACGCACCCTGACGGCACAGTTGTACGTCGGTCTGGCGATTCAACCTGTTGTGCTGCCATTCATGAACAGCATTCCAGGGGCTGTTTTCCAACAGGATAACGCTCGCCCGCACACCGCTGTTGTAACCCAACATGCTCTACAGAGTGTCGACATGTTGCCGTGGCCTGCTAGATCACCAGATCTTTCACCAATCGAGCACGTATGGGACATCATTGGACGACAACTCCAGCGTCACCCCAACCAGCATTAACCGTCCCTGTATTGACCGACCAAGTGCAACAGGCATGGAACTCCATCCCACAAACTGACATCCAGCACCTGTACGACACAATGCATGAACGTTTGCGTGCTTGCATTCAACATTCTGGTGGTTACACCGGTTATTAATGTACCAGCATTTCACATTTAAAATGGCTCTTCTCGCGCTTATATTAAGCTGTGATCTTGAAACCTTAATCGATTAAATAGGTTACCTATACAAATGTATTGCCGCCATTTCATTCCTCTACAACTATTTTTTCGTGGTGTTGGGATTTTTTTCCATCAGTGTATAATACATCAGATAAAAGTGAAGATCTGGAAACAAAATAAGAAAGATAAACTGCTGTTGGAAACAAAAATAAATAAATAAGTAAAATAAAGTAAAATCTACTGGTGGATGGTCTATTGATTCTGGACTTACTAGTCACATGACTAATAACCGAAATTTTTTCGAGACACTCAATGTAAAGGAAGGTGATGAATACATTACCACAGCCAGCGATGCAAAGATGAAGGCAGTGGGGAACTGGTCATGGTTACTTGCAATGCACAACCGATTCAGGAAAAGTGCATGAAGTTAAATTACAAGATGTATTGTATGTTCCGCAGCTTGAAAGCAATCTATTCTTTGTGAAGAAAATCTGTAACAGAGGATACGATGTTCTTTTTAAGAATAATCGGTGCATTATCAAGACTAATGACACTGTTATAAGCATAGCAGAAGACAGTTTACATAAGCTGCAGACAGTAGAAGAAAATGAAATGGCCAAAGTAGCAACAACAGGATGTGAAAACAAGAACTGCATATATCTACGGCATAGACGTATGAGTCATCGTGACATAAATATTATCAAAGAAACTGAGAAAAATTATTTAGCAACAGATATGAAATTTTCTAATTGGATGAAAATTCATAACTGTGAAAACTATATAAAAAGCAAATTACCACAAACTTATCCCAAAGAAAGGGCTCACAAGTCAAACCAAGTAGTAGGGCTAATGCTGTGCACTGCATGTGGACCCATGCAAGATGCTACTCCCGGGAGTAAATGCTGCCTTACAACTTATCAATACTTATGATTCACATATACTTACTTGATAAGCAATAAAGATGGAGCTCTAAGCAAATTTAAAGCTTGTTGCTTCAGTGAATAACACATTTCAGAAATATTCCACCATTCTCCATAGCAACAACGGCGGTGAATGTACAAGTAATACATTCAATAGCAGAAAACAATGCACTGCAGCAAAATGCTGTAACAGACAGAAATGTAGCTGAAAGAAACTCTAGGTAATAGATACAGGCGCAAAGCCACAAGAACGCTTAAGTACGCTGAATAACTTGCGTACAAACGTAGGCAAAGTATCGTTTCATCAACGGAAATGATGCAAACCATAAGAAGGGCATAGTAATGTAAGAAAATCATGAAAATTGATCCTATGCAAAGTGGAATTATGTTGGGTTATTCTAAAAGAAGAAATCGATACAGAATCTTGAGTCCTGAAAACAAGAGAGTTATATTCAATGGTAGAATCAAGTTTGAAGAAAGCTAAAGCAGCAAAACGTGAAAGCACAATGAAAGAAGAGTACATGCCACCAGAGGTACCAACAAATAAAAAGTCATTTTGATCAAAGTAAGTGTTTAAAGTCAAACATGATGCATATACGTAATACACATGTCTAAGCAAGCCTAATAACAAAGGGATACAGTGAGAAAAGCAGATCAAAGTTATGAGAAATTATGAGAAACATACCAGTAGTGAAACCTAATACAATTTGTACCTTTCTAATGGTTTCCACGCATCGAAGAACGCTACCTCAAGATTCTAACATTACAACCTTATTTATTTGTGGAAATTTAGAGGATGAAGTATATACGGTATGACACAATTGGAAGAGTAAGAAAAAACAAAAACAAAAGTTGGAGAAATGAATGTATCTAAGGACTAAAACAAACTTCAAGTGTCTGGCATGAAATAGTTGCTGAGTATTTACTCAAACGAATTTACGGCGAAACTAAAGCGAATCCACGCTGCTTTACACTTAATGATCAATACACTCTTCACGCGGTTAGCATTTTGGTTGGCATTTTGACGCCGTACTCATTGCAAGTCACAGAAATGAAAGACGATATTGGTGAATCAATAAAACAGCATGAGCTTCTTTCAGGATTAAAAAACCCTATGAAAAGTGGCCAGCAATCTTCAAATACAAACTGAAAAACAGCATGATGGACCCATATCCTCCTCAAATTGCAGAAAAAAGAGAAATAGAAAATAAATTTACTGAAGAGAAGAATAAGAGTTATAACCCAATTTCATAGGGAAAACCATTATAAAGAAAAAAGCTCGCAAACAAAAACAGATGTAGAAAAGTAACTCACAGCATTCGAGTAGGAGTCCACAATAACAAGACCAGACATAGCTATGTCAACTGGATAATAAGTTTAACTGTTGAAAATCCTGCTGTAGTCAAGACCAGAACTACATCTAACCGCTAAACAACGTACTAACTGGGCAGGTTACTAGTCTGAAACTGTTCCTATTGGATGACAGTCCCATTTCATGATCAGCTACGAAAGCGCAAGCATGCTCAGAAATAATATTGTTGTAGCAGTTGTTAAAGGACACGATAAGCTATCCACAATAACAACTGTTTGTCAAAACAATGTGTTATACATTAGTCTAGCAAATGCTGATCAAATTAAGTGCAAGAACTAAATACATGGATATGAAATATCATGATTAGAGGATCTTCGAAAATCTGGTTTTCGATTTAGAACATTCCAAATGTGCTCAAATGTTTGTCGACTAACCAACCAAACCGTTACAAAGAACTCAACTAAAAAACCTGTGAGAAGGGCTTAGACTAAAATGCAATCCTGATAGGTTAAGCAGCAGCGTTGGTGTGTCTACGTTTAAGAGCGGCCTGCCGAAAAATTACATTAAAGTGACTCACCTGGGATTTGCTGAATCATTCCGCCTTCTCTCACCGAGTAGATGGATGATACCAGGAGAAAGGTGCGACGTATTCTTCACGTGCCATCCATGGAGCTGTTCATTTCAATTTCACATGTTTTTTCCACAGAGATAAAACTCTTACCTGCGAAAGTGCAGTAGTACTCCTCTGAGAGAGAAGTAAAATGGCTCGTGTTTGACTTAAGAGAAACGAAGCTTCTGATGTGTTTCTTATTTACCCTAAACGATGGCAAATCTCAATTTTAAAAAGCCTTTTTTCTTTCTTCCTTCGTTCATGTTCCTAACGTGATGTTCTACTTTAGCAAGGTAAGATATATATATACTTACCTTCAAAAGTAACAAGAAATGGCATGCAAACAGCCTGTTATAAAAACTCATAAATCTTATAACCTAATGGAAATTTGTTTTATGATATTTTGTTTGTTTGTTTCGGGGTTTAATGACCACCATGAGCGATTCTGAAGAGTATGAGCAGTAGCCCGTCCCTAATTTGGACCCACTGGTTCCAGGCAGGGGAGAGTGCCCACCCATCATGCCTCGCTCGGGACTCGAGACCCCGTCGTGGCAGTTTGTGGTCATCAGTATTGTTTGTTAGGGAAATTTTAACTCTCAAGCAGTACTTCTATTACGACAATACTGTCTAAGCACTCCTTAATGACAGCAGTATTTCTAACTACACATGCTATGCTTCCTGTAATGTTATGGAATCTTGTGGGATACTTAAAATGTTACGGCCTACTATGTTAATATTACGAAAAAATGGTTCTCAGCAAGGAAATTTTATGTGATAAAAAGAAGTGTGGAAATTTGCTGCCCCTTACAACGCTGCAGAAAACAGGTGCTCACGGGTTATTAAGAACAGTAACTCCCAAATTCTTGTAAGCATATTTCTAGTGGTACGCCGAGCCGCCGACAGTCAGTAATAAGCGAAACATATTAAATGGAATAAGTGCCATACCACACGAAATTCATGTATGAGAGACCAAACCATGATTCAATTTAACTAATGATAAAGGTTAATAGCATTTGCTAAACCAGAAATTTGCCAGTAAATTCTCGGGTGTGATAAGCAAGTCTTTTCGCAAAAGAAAGGAAACGTCTAACATTTAGTATTACAAAGGTATTTATTGTAAGATGAGTATATCTGTAAAATTTAGAAATGCAAGAATAATCTGTTTCGTGGTTAAAACTGTCTGACGGAAAACAAAATAATAATTTTTACGGTCCGAGTTTTAGCAGCGGCGACATCATACCAAACGAAATACACACTTACTCGACCTAACTGGAAAACTGTACCGGAACAGGAAAATCAGAAATTATATACATAAACTTGATCATAATTTCAGATATCTGATATGAAATAGTTTTTTTTCCGGTCCAGTTAATACAAACAGAGGTACGCTATATACACTTACGTTCCTAAAGAGGGAAATTGTTCACCAGAAAAAGCTCGCACAGACACGGAAAATCTTAATTATGGTCAAAATTACCCAATGCGAAAAGATTTTTTTTTTTTTTTCATTCGGACTACTGGAAACAGAAATACCGTTTTCACATACGAATGCAGAAAGTGATGAACATTGTCCAACGTGTTGATCCAAAATTTCGGCTTTTTTTTTAAAGGTGATTATGGAAACGCCGTTTCTCTACAGATTTCATTTCACGAACTCTGAACGTTAAATTAACAGAACGACTCATTGATTTCACTAGTGAATTAGGTATTAATTCGAGACCTATAAATTTTATGAATTTTGGCTGGCAACTGCTGAATATTCCGCTCTTTATTCTGTTTCAACGCAATACTGAGTATAAATCATTATTATTATTATTATTGCTACTTTTGGCTCTTCAAAAAATTACTTAGCCGACCCCCGGTGGCCGAGTGGCCAGAGGAGCAAGTTTTCGATTAGTCGTCCGAGCTTTGGGCCCTGGCTTTATTCCCGGATGGGACATGTCCTTGTCTCGCAGTTCTGGCTCGCTCTTTCCCGAAACCAATGGCCTCAAATTCGGTATGGGGATGCCTATAGCCCTCAAAGTTGGTCGTTAACAAATATACTTATATCTAACATACAATCCCGTGTTCATAACTTTGAACACATGATTATTATACTGCTGCGCACAGCAAGAAACCTTATATATTATAAATCTAGTGAGCTAGCTGTGAAAGGGACGGGCGACCAAAACGAAAAAAAAAACATTCCCATCAACTTTTAATAAAATCAATTCCATTCAATCAACCCAGACCAACTGCAATTATCTAGAAATAGTTGGGAAATCACCCACTTCCGCAGGTTTATTTTTTTCTTTTTTTTTTTGCTGGATTAGTAGATTAGTGGATATAATAATCCAGGTATTTGAGAAGAAATAGGGCCCTTAGAAATAAGCTTGTTTGAAGTAAAAAGTGCAATCTCGCCAAAAATTAGCTTTGAACTAGAAACGAGGTATGCCGCCAACCATTGTCAAAGTAAAAAGTAACGAAATTTCGGTGAGAAATAGTGTGGCAAAGATTTTCTAAAGCATAAAATTACACATGCAATACGTGGAGCCCTAAGTTTTCATAACTGGGTTGCCACACATTTGCATCTTTCTGTCTTAGACAATTGATTAAACGCTAGTGATATTATAAGCATGAATTTCTTTAAAATTGGCTCGAAAATCTTTCAAATTTTTGAAATATAAATTCCTCACGTTGATAAGCACGATTAAAAGTACGAAATTTCTCGTGGAAAGTATCATCTATGTTAAGTACTACGAGGAATGTCAATAAAAAGAACTATATAATATTAAATTCAGCAAGTAATTATTTCATATAACTGATCGAGGGTACACATTTGAGGAAGTCAAGCGAAAGTGGGTGTGGAACGATTTTGAGAAGTCTTCAGCTGCTTCGGATAATTCCGGTTTTTTTTTTTTTTTTTTGGTTTTTTTTTTGTACGTAATGTTGGATTTCCGAAAAGACAGATGTTCATTAACAAATACATATCTAAAAAGAAAAATACAGCCTCTTCACGAAAGCGGATGACGAAAGTGCGTAATGCTAATATGAATAAGGAAGACAATGCGGCAAATAATCTACTGAACATAATGTGGCAAGTAATCAAGTAATCAATCTAGGAAAACATATTTTTCTATCGTTTTTGCAGGACATTCCCCCTATTTTATTTATTCTTCCACTAATTCCACTGAGTGACAGTTGTGTAGTGAGCAGCTTTAACTAGGGCGGTCAACATCTGTTGCTGTCGATGTTACAGGAGGATAATTAATATCGAAGCTCTCGGCACCAAATCCTTCCATGTACAGATATAACCATCTGCCTCTCCAATCTTTCAAACAGCAAGTTTTAAAATTCCCTCTGCGTTCGCACAAAACATTCTAAATACAATAATAAAGTTATCTGTTTTTCAGTTTGTTCGATCCACTTTTGGGGTTGAGATCTAAGATATAACGTAAACATCTTTGTTTTGTTTGTTTGATGGTATTACGTTTTTGCGGTACAACTTTTGTTATTCACGTTGTTATAAGCTTTAATTCAAATTAGTTCAGAATGCATTTCTCATACTGTGGAACTAAAAAAAAACATTTGAAATAGAGATTTCAGTAATATTGGGAGCGCGTTCTTAATATTCTAGGACACAATATGATATAGCAACGCATGGTGGCTGACAGTGCTTGTCATTTTACAACATCCTTAAGCAGTAAACAAAAGCGGATACATAAGTTGGACTTCAGCAAGTTAATTATGTCAGCTAACAATGCCGGGGAAATGGTAAATGCGGAGTTCCTTTGGCTGTGATTGAATTGTGAACCTAAGAACGAAATGCGCAGGCCAATGTTCACACGCTTATGGTAAATATCAATACATGGAGATTCAACCATGGTCTCTCATCCTGGAGCCTCGGGAAACCGTGGAGCATTTTCAGAGACGTTAAAGGAACTGCTCCAAGGAGCCACAGTGATGGAGATTTGCACAGGAATAGCACGGTTGGAGCACAGATGTTTTAAGTAAAATGTTACACTTAGAACCAAATGAAGCGTCCTACGTACACACAAATCAAAAGTACTTTCTCTGTCATCCCATCTGCGAGTTTCTGTTAATGTACAAAATAAAGTTTTAAAGACTAGCTTGAAACTTCAAGATTTCGCATTGAGTCTTGCCGCAAATGAAATAGTCCTTCCTACGTTATCTGCTGAGTGCAGATGAAACAGGTCATACGTGATCAGAACCGAAATGCACTTAACCACATAGGTTTCATATATACTAATTCTCAAACGGTATCAACATGTGAGTGATATACAGTGATGTGTAGTTATCACGGAAGTAGGTTTTCCTGCACAGATACTTCATCCATGTTTCCAAGATGGCATCCACAGGAAATATCACCCAAGAGATCGACGAAACAGACCGACGAACGAAACTAAAAATTTTAAGTCAAAAGTTGATGCCAAAAAAGAGATGGAGGTCTTTGGACGCCAGTGAAGAATAACATCCTGGATTATTTTATTATTATTATTATTATTATTATTATTATTATTATTTGGTTGAAGCTTTAACGACCACCGTGAGCAATTCAATGGGCTATAAGCAGTCGCCCGTCCCTAATTTAGGGCCACTGGCTCCAGGGAATGGAGAAAGCCAGTGTGGTAAGACAAACACAACATCCATGCCTCTCCGGGATTCGAACCCGAACCCTTCTCGGACGAATGGTCATAAGCCAGCGCTTACACCACTTGGAATTTTGAGAAAAGTTTTAATGAAAATAGTCCTGAGAACGCAGCAATGTGAATAAATATTCCACGCAAATGTGTACAAAAATCAACTAAAAATAATTCGACGACATGTTGCTTTTTGCCAGATCTTCTAAAAATAATAATAAAAAAAACCCTGTGAAATTTAGAGTGTAATGAGCATATATTTCCACAAATGTAAGTTCAAAAGGTCCTACAACATTCCATTCCAAAATAATGAAGTTATCGTGTCCAAAAACATAAATATATCGCCTGTTTTTCATTACACTATATGTCATTGCCAACCAAAGCAAAAGTTTTATATTAAGGAACACTGTAGAATTTTTTTATGTACGAGACATGAAGAAATTTTCTCTACCCGTGTTTTAGAAACCGATATCGTGACAAATGCAAGCAGACATTTACACTATGAAACAGTAAAATTGCACACCCAAAAGAGTTCGAAAATATGAGAAAAACTTTTCGTTAAGCTTAAGTTTTATCTGATGCAAAAGGATTTTTTTTTAATGGAACGTCATCTAAAAGCACAAAAATTACGGCAAATAAAACCTATATTTACGCCACCTAGGAAATGAAACCAGAAAATCCGGAAATGTACCGGAAATTTTGGTTATATATCCGACACAAAATCATATTTTTAGATGTCTTCTAGAAGCAGTGGTATTACACAGAATGACGGAGAGGTAGATTGAAAATGTGAGGTAGTTTATTTGACGCAGAAAAAGACCCGTCAGAAATGATGGATGAAATTCCAAAGCATGCCAGAGTGACATCAGAAAATTGCTCAAAACACAGCATTGTGGAAGCGACTTGAGGACACTTTCACATAGCAGATTAGTTGATGATGATGATGCTAAAATATGTGTTAAAAGGAAATTCAAGAACAGATCGCAAATTCTGTTCATGACTTTTATCCATTCTGTACCAGCAGAGCCGTTGGTATCATTAGGCCAGCTAGGCAGCGGCCTAGGGCGCAGTATTGATATTTGAAGGCAGCAGTTTTATATACGTAGATTAGATTTTTATCCAATGTAGAAAATGCAACTGACAATTTGTATTTTTTATTTTAAGATAGATGCCACAACAGTTCTATGGAATTAATTATAAAATTTTATGAAAAATTTCTATACGCTGTTTTTCATTAATGTTTTTTAAATGTTGTTTTATTTTTAGTTTTGAAATTTAGTAATTCATTGAAGTTGACAATTTTTTTGTGAGGGAAGAGGGGTTGCAGGCAGCCAGCCTTGTCTATAGGGCGCAAAATAGCCTAGCGCCGGCACTGTGTACCAGACTTCCTTCGAAAGCGAATCAGTTTACTGATTGCTCACTGAAGGAGAAAGAAAGAAGGAGAGAGAGAGTAAAGGGAAAGGAAATGATTTTATTAAAATGCTCACAGATTTACTTTTTCGTTTGCAGTGTATTCAACATTGGGTCATATCCATCAAGAAATCCTTCTTACATACTTCCGCTCTAACTATTGCAATAATATTAGGTGTTAGAAAGTGCGCTAAAAGACTGTTGAACAAGACAAGATAACACGCAAACTTGTGGCCAATTATTTACCGTTTTTCAAGGATAAGAAAGCATAAATGCGCTGTGCTTCAGCTGCTAATTTCTATTCCTAAGATTGCCTACATCGTTTCAATACGCGTGAAAAAGTGGGTCATAATTTTTTTTTAATTTTTGGCCAATCCCTGGAGGTTTCTGACGTTGAGAAATATTTTAGCTCTCATATTTTTGCTATTTAAAAATAAACTCATTTTTTCCGTCCTTTAATTCAAGTTGGGCTTCTCGCTAATTTTTTTCTTCTCATGCAGTTATTTAAAAAGATACACGGGCAATTAATGTTGGACATAAGGTGTGGTCCTAACAAAGTGGCCAGCTAGTGTATATCTAATTGTCGATTTTGTGACTTAAAAATCTCCCCAAGTCCTTCTTAGAAGATTTCGGATTTGCTAGTTTTTCTTGCCTTTGATGCTTTTCACAGATAAAGACAAGAAATGTTTCTTATTCCTTTTCTCGACAAAAGTAGGATGCTGAGATGAAGTTTTCTCTCCCTTTCAGACACTGTGCCTCACATTTCTTCTTAAAGGCACGTGACAAGGAAAACTAAAAGACGAAATGACGGCCATACCAATCCTCGCTAAATTGCAGAGGCCCTTTAAAGGGGTTACGTTTGGAAAAGGCTTCCTATTTGTTGAGGTCATGCAAGTGATTTCCGCCGATCTCTAGCACTGCTTTGGAGCTCAATGTTTTAACTCTTAAATTGGGTTACTACAATTCTTAAGCAGCAAATATTTATCAGAGTTCCATCTTTCTCAGATAAATTGACAAAACCCCAATTTCTTTCGATTCGGACCTGTCAAACTGACGTTTAGCTAAATGGCCCCTATTGCCACAACTGGAAATCGTTGGAATATTTGTTAATTCTTCATTTACAATCATTTACAAAATGCATTTTTGTTCTGTTGCCATGTGTAAGTTTAATGTAATATTTAGAGTGTTTCCAAAGTCATACTATACAAATTTCTTTAAAAAGTTACATGCGTTATGTAAGCACGACTGCTTTTTCTGACGAAGATTTGCGTAACAGTGACTCACCTGGAAACTGCACAACCATGCTTGCTGTCTTCGCTCGAAGAGCAGACGGATCATAATGCCTAGAGATGCGATGTCGTCACGCGTCATATCCACGGAGACATATTTTTTATTGCTCCACGGGAAGAAGATGAAAAACTCTTACCTGCGAAAGTGGTGGTGGGTTCCTCTGAACGCCAAGTAGTGTCTCATATTTGGCTTTGAACAAACAGTGTTCGAACTTTTTCGTATTCCCGCTAGCCAATATTGATGGCAAAACACAATATTACAAAGCTTTCTTTTGTTCATCTAATGCCGATATTTAACTTCACTCGACAGAGTACATGTACATATATTTACATTATATGCACTTACCTTCAAATGTGATAAATGCTATTTAAGAGCTCTACTATAAGAGTTCATTTGCTTGTTCTATAGTAAATTGTTATTGTGAATCAGACGTTTTAACGTCGAAAATGCTGTCTCATTGTGCCAACACTGAAGAAGCAAATTTTACTTATTGTCATTTTTCTATCTTCAATCTTATATCACATTTATAATTATCAAATTGGAGCATGCTTTTGAAATATGTTTCTCAAGAACACATGAATAAGGCAGGGTAGCAAACAGCATTAGCTTGCATAAAGAATATCAAACACACACACATACAGAAACTAATTTAAAACCTTTCTTCAGTCCAACCCATTATTCACTTCAAATTAAAACTGAAAAAATGATAGCATCAGAAAATTCATTTCATTGGTTTCACTAGCGAAACTCAATAATGAGAACTATGGCGTATGGAAATCTGAAATTCGAGTGCATGTATTTGCAAACGTATAGCGAATCCGTTAGAATTTTCAACTGAAAAATCCGAAGCACGGTTAAAGAACTCTTAAATGAAGGCAGTAATTTCACTCTTAATCGCCCATAACATATCAGAAATGGCATCAATGAGGTGCGGCTTGTGCACAAATAAGGACAATAAAGCTATAAAAAGTTAATTATATTCACTCAGAAAGTTCTGTGGAATGAAACACAATAAACTTGAAACCATGCAGGAAAATCTTGGGAAATTCCAAACGCAGCTCCGAGATATAGGGGAAGCTATGATTAATGGAATCTCACATTACGGCTGGAATGCTTTTTGCTTTTATGTCAGTTATATATATTACTCGTACTTTGGTGATCGTGTTTGAGGGCGACGAAACTTGAAGAAAAAGCGATACTTCAGCTAATAAGAACAACAGTAAACGAAGCTAATAAGAACAACAGTAAACGAAGCTAATAAGAACAACAGTAAACGAATATAACTCCACACAAGTAAGGTCAAACATGTACACACTTTCCACTACGGTTTCCAAACTAGTGAATATTAGTTATCCCACAAAAACAAAGATAAGAATCTAAATAACACATTCGCAAAACGACATTCGCAAAACGGAAAATCATTTTAAGTGAGAATGTTCACACTGGAGAATAGAGAAAGGAAGAGCAAACAAAACACACATTGATAAAGTTTACAAGAATTATGCTACTGGAAAGCAACAAAACACAAAGTTTACTCCTGTAAGCAACAATACATCACGTAAAAACGGTGAATTTCACGAAAAATAAGAGGAAAAAAAGGTTCCTGTTTTAAACAAAAATCTAATTAATCCACTGGTGGTGGTATGTAAATTCTGAGTCGCATGACGAATAACTGAAGTTTTTGATACGCTCAATCTGTTAAGGAAACCGATCAATGCCTTATTCACCATACAAAAATGATGAAACCGAAAGGAGAGAATAGTTTAACTGGAAGCTACCCTTGATAACAAATAAAGAAGAAATGTCATAAGCAATACTAAATTAGTAAATACATACGGAATAATTTGCATAAAAGGCAAGACAAAGCATCGTTCAAACAAATTACAAACGAATCCTGCTTAGGACACATTAACCTACTAAAAAATTGCAAGGTACACTTCCACTACCCTAAGCTTATGAAAGAGATTTTGATGACGACATCAAAACAGGATTTTTGAGCGTTTAGGACATGATATCTTTATTATATAGCCACATTCAGCAGAAACACATATTTTCATGCAACTCAAAAAAAAAAAAAAAAAAAAAAAAATACACATTTTCAAGTGCACTGGGGTATAGACAAAAGAAATACATGTACAACATACACTACACGAGCGAGAATGTAAAATTATGAATCAATTTGAAAAATAAATAATGTGAAACTGCCACAGGAGATTAGGAAGATGAACAAAAGGACAAGTATTTCAACATAATGGCATGTATAGCCAGAGTACTTCCAATAACTCACAAGCTGAAAAGAAATGTAGAAAATGCAAACTTTTTATGTCTGCCAATGAAACAATTAGTTCACTTAAATAAAATCAAACTGGGGAACTGGTGCCCTTGCAGAAAATGTGGAAACGCTATCAAGTTAAATTGAGTATTCAAAGTAAAACAGCATGCAAACAATACAATTTATCGATATGAAGCACGTTTAAAAACGAAGGGATACATTCAGACAGAACATCAGGGTTATGAAGAAACGTACTCACCTGTGGTGAAGCATACTACAATTCATGCCTTACTAACGGCAGCAACATACGGAAACGTGCTAGTCCATCGTCTTGACATCAAGACTGCGTTCCTTTATGGAAACTCAGCGGAAGGTGTATACATGTCTCACCCTGAAGTGTACGAAGAAACAGTAAATGAAAACACGCTTGCAAACTAACAAAGAGGGTTGAAGAGGGTTTATTGTGGAAACATATTTGAGTTTCTCTCATAAAGGGTTACAGCCGAAAGCATGGCTGATCCATGATGCTTACACATAAGGAAGTTGAAAACATTGTTAGCATTGGCATCTTTGCGACATTTTCGTCAGAAGCGAAGGAAAATAAAATGGCACAGCAATATAAAATAGCTTGGGACTCTATTTACGCTAAAAGACTTGCGAAATGCGACCAGCCAACTGAGAATACAAATTGATTGACGAAATGATGGCAGTTAACAAGATCGATAATAAGTAGATTTAACAAAAACAGGAAAATAAATTAATCTCCAACTTCAAAAGAATTTGGTAAAGATCAAGCAGCAATAGCCTTTAGCAGTTCAAGCCTTAAGAGTAGCTATCTATCTCATTATAAACCGACATAGACGCATCAGGTAGATTGGTTGAAAATTCAAACATATATGCTGGAGTAATTCAAAATGACAGTGCTTCAAAGCACAAGTGACACTCAACTTCACCTAAATGCAAACTAACCTTGAAAAGTTTCGCAGATGCCGATTGCGATACAAAAGAAAAAAGAATCAGCCAGCACCTAGTGGCATTTAATGGGCCAGAAAGAAACATGAAAGCATTTCATGGTCGTCTATAGAGGCTGAATACAGATCTATGCTACAGGCATACCAGTAATCAACGCCATTACGAAAACTGTATGTACCATCCTCGATGAAAACCAGCAAATATATGTGAAGATAACACGGCGTGCGTAAGTCTAGGAAAGAATGACTACAAGAACTAAACACATCAATGTGAAATACCAGTGTGTATGGAATCTGTCGAAACCTACTTTAAGTGTGGAATACCAGAAGAACAACACATGTTCTTCCATATCCTCACCAAGTTACTAACCAAACCTTTACCAAGTGATCTATTGGAAAGCCAGAAGAAAGGATCGGACTAAAATGCAATCTCGGCATGCAAAGCGAAGTGTTACAGTGTGTTTTTCTCAGGGAGCCAAAGAACTGCATATGAAGAACTTACCTGAGAATTGCACGGCCGTGCTGTCTTGGCTCACCAAGCCGATGGATGATACCTGAAGAGAGATTTCGTGGTCGTGTCGTGACATCCATGCAGTTTTTTTTTTTTTTTTTTTTTTACCAAATAAAACTCTTACCTGCGAGAGTGGAGTGTGTCCCTCTAGACGCGAAGCAGAATGGCTCGTGTTTGACTTAGAAAAGCAAACGGTTCCTTTTGCTTGCCAAAAACCATGACAAAGCCCAGAATTAAAAAGCTTTCTTTTTTCTAATGATTATGCTCTACTTAAGTGCAACAAAATATATATAAAAAGAGTACATATATGCACTTACTTTCAAACAATAAAAACTACTCAAACTATGTTTAATAAATGGAAAGGGATTTAGTTTGTTTTATGGATCTGAGTAATTTTAATTAGTGAAATTTTAACATTGGAGCTGCGTTTCAATTACGCTAAAATCAACGAAGAACTATTAAGTGATTGTTATCTTTCCAGTCTTCAATGCATTTGTAATTATGAGACTAAAACACGTTTTCTGAATATCCAATAAATCTGAAGCCCTACTGAGAAGACAAATTGTTGTTTGTTCTTCATCATATCGTAAACACGGCACTGTTTTTAATATGTCTGTGCCTTGAACATTATAACTTCTAACCTGAGCGCGGTCGACAACATAATTTTTTACCTCTTCAGTAAAAGAACATATAGTTTTGAAATATTTCTAAGAACACAAAACAGCTTCTGAAATCTATTGTGAAGACAACAAAATTTTTGATCTCTACTATGAAGAAAACTTTAAATTCTTTCATGAAGAGAACACAATTTTTGACCCCTGCTGAGACAATGCAATTTTCTACACCCTTGTAAACAAGGCAATTCTTGACCTCTTCTATGAAATCACATACAGGCGGTTTTTACAAAATCGTGTAACATAACGATCGCTAATGGAATCATCGATGTGTTCTTCCTTTTTACAACACAAATTGTAATGGAATATATACAATTAACTATCAGTCCATTTTAACAGAGAACACTGTGCGAAGCAACTGAAAATGTTTGCTAATATTTATTTTTTTATTCCACTTATACCATTGCAACAAAAATGTCAGACGGTACCGGTGAAACATATGTTATTAATATGCCTTTCTAGAATTCTTGCTGGTGACAACTCTTAGTTTGCAATTATGGCATTTCCAGACGTGGTGCGAACATCGCAGAGATTAACATTTATGGGCCGAAGGCCCATTATATTCGGTTTCCCCTCTCCAAGGGGGAGGGGGTATCGCTTACACGTGAAACTGTTATATGTTGCCACTTTCCGGGGAAAAATTAACACTTTAAAGATTCGTAGTTTATTCGTAAACTCCGAAGTGCTTAAAATACGTCACATAAAAATATGTTGACAAAGACTGATTTACCATGGTGTACAGATTTTGAACCTGTGAGGTTGGGGTGGGGGGCAGCAACGTGAGAAACGGAGTATGAGCACCATCGGCAGCAAGAAAATTTATTACTTCCATTTCACCCTAGTGGCGAGGAAAGCACTGAAGCGGTTCTTTTTCACTAAGTCAAATACGACAGATTATGACCGAAAACAGAGTTTCTACCACACTTTCGATATGGAAGCTTTATCATCGACAAAGACCTTGTTAAGAGCTATAAATCCAAAACGGCGTCGACAATCTTCGGTCAGGATGAACGAAAATAAATTCGAACTAGCCCGAACAGATCAGAAATTAACGAGTTCGCAACTTCAACGATGCTCGTATTCGCCAATTGGTTCGTACTCCCGATTCCGTTTATTTAAATCATGTACTTAGTTAATGTAACTCTTTGTAAAATTATTTGCGTCAGCAATTCAAATTCGTGAAAAAAAAAAAAGAAGTGAAAACTCGATAGAGCGCCAAAGGGTAGCAGGAAAATACATCGCCACCAGCAGTCGGGAAGAGCTCAAGGTCAACACTGCATTTGTTCAACATATGACTCACACATGGCAAAACCAAAAGCGAAGTTTCATTTGCCTCCAAGCATAAAAGATACAAACTTTTATCGAATGGTGACAAACCGCTTTTATTTAAAGACAAGTTTGTAGCAGTGTCGTGCTACTTATGAGGTATGTCTTCGATTTGAGAATGAAACACATGCTGCGCTTGTTCTTCTTGCGACCTGGTTATAATCCTTCGTTGGAGACCAGGGCGTATTTTGAGGGGGGAGATATGGCCTCGCCCCCTCAAAAAGGTTTCATTTCTTTTTTCTGTTATTGGGGATTTAACGACCACCGTGAGGAACTCAATGGGCTGTAAGCAGTCTCCCGTCCCTAATTTAGGTCACTGGTTCCAGGGAAGGGAGAGAGCCAGTGCCGTAAGACAAACACAACATCTATGCCTCCCGGGATTCGAACCCGGACGCACCTCGGACGAATAGTCACAAGCCAGTTACAATAGAAAATAATGCGCTAATTTTTTCTTCTGTTTTTCATTAACTTTTTGTCCTGATGGATTTCAAACACTTTTATTTTCGGTCGCCTCCCTCCCTCCCCCCTCCCTCCCTAAAAAAATTCTGTATACGCCCTGTTGCATACCATACGCCAAGTTACGCGTGGCCGATTATTCAGAGTCTCCACGGAAGTTAAACCCTAAAGTTTTTCAAATAATGTAAAGATATTGCTGTACCAGTTTCAAGAGTAAGGTCCTTGCAACACTCAAGAAAAAGTAACGCTATATGCTTGTACATGAGCAAGAAAATTATTCGAACAGGCACATTCTATTTCTTGGAGCTGCTTCTCTGAAATTTAATATTTATGACATAGTTACAAAGCACTCCTGCTAAACGCGTTTATTCAAAAGCATATCTAGCCCCGACTTTCAATATCTGTATATGCATGACTTGGAGCTGCTTTTTCAAAAACTAATTTGAAAATGTTACTGAAATATTGATTATGAATAAATATGAACCTTTTCCGACACCTTGACCCCATGGGTTTCCTACAAACACAATATTAAATGGAACATTAATTACATTTTCTCCTACTGCACAGCTGGTTTTTTTTTTTTTTGGGGGGGGGGGTTCAGAAATTTAATTCTAAGCAAAATTAAACAGTCAGCACTTCCCATTTGCCCAAGACAAACGTTTAGCACTTAGCCGCGTATAATTTTTCTAATTGTTTCGCAAAATCTAGCTTTGCATCGAGATGTAGAACTTTTGAAGATCTTTGTTATTAGTTTTTTGTTTTTTTTTTTTTCTGGCATATGTATGCTGGGCAAAATAATAATGCCTTCTTCAACTATCACAATGAAGTACGTATTAAAAAAAATAATCAACGAAAACGTTCAGAGCATGGCAAAGTAAAATTGATAAAACGTAGTAACTTTTAATCACATGTTTCTTGTAATCTGAAGTTTTGAAAGTAATTATGGCAGTTAAAAGCCTTTCTGTTTACAACAAATACAAGATAAGGAGAGAAAAAAATTGATTGCAATTCGGTTGAACTCTGAAACAAATTGTCGCTTATGATCAGCTTTTTTTTTAATTCTTACAGGATTACCCAATATTCGAGTCGGATGTTAACATGCAAAGATCAGATACATCACATTTTAATTTAAAAAATGGCCTATGCAGAAAATGTAAAAAACATTATCAGGTTTTTTTCGGGCCACGTATTTCGCAGGTTTCTCGAACCTTGGTCAGATAACACTCTTGGCAATAGCACCACCAAAATGTTAGGGAATTAAGCCACGCAACGAAAAAGTTTTCTGTGAATAATGCTTTTTAGGATGATCTGATGCATCAGAACACATGCTGCTAAAAGTGACCACATAACTTCACCGCACTTACTCATTCCAGCGGTTTATCAATTTTTTTACCAGAAAGATAAGAACTGGATATCATCATCAGAATTAACGTCGCCACAGCGTCCATCAGAGCGACGCGTCAAAACTACAATAAAACATGCATCCATTCACTAATCAATATAGGCAAACTACTAAATTGTGGCGAGGCGGGAATATCAATCGATTGAATACACTGCACCGTTTAAGTTAATAAAATAATTTCAGAACTCTGGTAGAACGGAAAAACAAGCAAATGCATTTTTATCAACTGCAATGCTTAACACGTCAACTACAGGCAAAACTTTTCGTTTCAGTCTGGTAAAAAAATTACCTATTTTTTCATGAACACGAAAAATGTACAGAAGGCACAATGTTTTCGCGGACAAATTTACACGAATTGCTGTAGAAAAACATTAAGAGGAATGTGTTCTTATTCGCATTTACACGTAAACACATTTGGAGTCCACAGTCTCAATTTTACAGTTATGGTAGCAATACATCTGCACTAAGAGTGTTAAAAATACGCTATCACATTTAAAGGAAAAGCATGAAACGATAACATGATGAGAAAGAATATTTTAAAAAATGCTAAAAAATCAACACTTTATACCGTACTCATCTCATGAATTTGTTCAGTGTCAAGGATATTTATCAGTCAGAAAGGGAAATTCACAAAGTGGTCGTCCCTTCCATTATTGGGATACGTTAGGTTGTTTCATACTTATGGCAAAAATACCCAAATGTAATTTTAAAAAATGAGGTGCGAAGGCGAATTGGTTTGAAATCTTGAAGTTACCATATACTGGGTGGGATTGGCCGTTCTTAACGAAAACCGCCGATTTTGTTTTTTGGTTTTTTTTTAACTCGATTCATTTGTGGGTCATGTTAAAAACAATACGGAAATGTATTTTAGTTATAATCCACCAATTACGGAATTATAAGAAGCCTTTAACAATTTTACATTCTTTCCTTCACAGAATCTGGATAGGCTGCCTCATGGGCGCTAGATATCTCTATGAGGTATAAAAAAATCGTCTCCGTCTTTTTCAAAATTTACAAACATGTGTCGCAGCGGTATAAATAACCAGCTGTTTTCACTGTAAATAAGTCACTTTGCAGAGAATCTGCGCGGCACATACCATTTTCAGTTCTCCCCTCCCTGTAGTTCTAAACAAGAGCTGCTGGTGTTCAGTCAGCGAGATAAGTACCTCGTTTGCAAATGTGTGTCGCTCAATTCGACTCTTTTTTTTTTTTTCTAAGTGTTCCCAGCGAAAATGCAACACCATTCATGAGATTCCACGCGCAAGCAACTCTCCCACTCTCTGGCCTCACACAGCTAAACCCACGATGTTTTCCCCTTCATTTTTTTTTTTTTTTAATGGTATCTTACTTTGGGAAAAGAATGATTTCAGTGCTTTAAAAAATTGGTTATTTTGGATTCCTGGCATCTCGTGTATTATGACTCAGTAATGAATATATCATAATTAATTTTCAATATGAAAAACAACTCTGAAATACATATATGTACATACACACTGAAAAGCATGTTTACGAAAAAAATATTTAAAATGTAATACGTCCTATATAATGCCCCAAGAAATCGGTTACACCTGAAAAGGGGAAAGGGGGAAGAAAAATTTTAATCTGAAAAAGAAAAGAAACAAAAAAAAGGAGATGCACTTTTAAAAAATACATGAACAAAATACAGTAGCGCAAACCATGGATTAAATGCTGGGGAAATAAGCTAGAAAATTTTCTCCAATGAACTTTAGGAAAGGTAAAATTACCCGTTAAATTTCATGCGCTGAGGATATTTCATGAGAAGCAACAAAGATAAAAAGTAATACTAAGAAGCTATACTATAAATAAACAGTAATGCATCACAGTTTTTTAAATATATATATGTTTCGAACACATGAAACGTAATATTCATGTTATACATTTAGGCAGACAAATAAATTCAGCAGAGTTCACATTTCCCCAGTGTTACACTACTAAATTAGTTATGCACAAAATAGCAAAACATTAACACAAAAAAAAAAAAATAATATGTGTTAACACACCACAGAGGTTAAACATTGATTTTTTTAGAACATACATTCTGATGATGTAATAATTTAGAAAATTCATTATTAGAGAGTACGGAAAAGCAAAATAAGTGGCTAGACATATTTTATAAATATCCTGTTCAGTCACCTGGTCTCCATGCAGGTATATCGTTACGAGGTCAGAACAAAATCGGTGTTGTTCTGAGCTCGTAACGATATGCCTGCATGTGTCAAGGATATTTATCAGTCAGAAAGGGAAGTTCACAAAGTGGACTTCCACGTGCACATATATGTATTTCACATAGATCTGGGGAACTCGTCCGAAGGAATTTTAAAAACTCAGCTCTTTAATGATGGTTGACGTTTGGCTACAGTAATTCAATGAATTCAGTTCTTTCATAAGATGCTTGGTCTAAGGGATTTTAGACCGTACATTCGAGGGGTAAAGCATACGTTTATTTTTAATATTTTGGCTACACAGATTTACGTTATACCTGAGTGTTAAGAACGTCTAAATTCTTAGCAATCTTGGTCTTAGAACGTAAATTTTTTTGTAAAGCACATAATTCGTTTTTCATAATAAGAATTACGTAACTAAAGCAATCAGGTTTGTTTCATTTTGCATACAAAAATGAAATCTAAAGACATGAGAGTTGTTCTTTCAAAAATATGAAAATAGATACGATTTGTTCTTTATAAGGATATCAAGAGTTAAAAACGCAAAATGTATTCCTCGTCTTGCAGACTATTTCTAAACTATGCTAAAATTGAGAAGAAACAGGAATCTCGTAATTCGGATATGTGCGTGGCAGTACATGTCCAGATCCTGCTCCAAAACCAGAAAAAAAAAGCTTGTTGAAAGAAATAATCCCACATAAGCGACAATCCTCATTTTAGAAATTTAAAAATATTTAACGTTAGCACTGGATGCTTCGGAAAGATTACGTTTCGACATTAAAATGTTTTCTACTGAATTTTAAAGGTGACCTTTCACTGCCACAAACATGTAGTTGTCCGAATATATCCGGAAATATCGACAACACTATATTTGACTCAAATACACAGTCATATATTCAATTAAACCAACCTAAATTTTAAAATTTATCAATAATTCAACGATTGCACGCAAGAAAAACCTGTATATAAAATATAAAGATGCAAAAATTTTTAAATTTCTGGATGTCACGGGTCTCTACGCGAAAACCAACACTAACAAGCTACAACTCAAACTGATATTCCATGGAATCTCTTCTCGACCCCCCCCCCCCCAACTCTGCAAATTATATACAATTTCTTTTCTTTTTTTTTTCTGTAAGAAGTTTACAGTGATAGGAATGTTTCGTGATTTTATACACAGCATTTCCACACCAGCTGTATTTGACTATACATCGGAAATACTTAGGCGTCATTCCAAAGTATGGCCCTTTGTCCTTGAAACAAAGAAATCTCTAACAGGGAATGGTGAAATTCAAGTCAATATACCGAGAAATAGTATAACGTTTCATCTTGCGAAGGCATATGTAAAATTACCCGAAGCTTTTAAATTTATAATTTTATATCTTATAGTGGAGATGAATTGCAGTTGCGAAAAACCTTTCTTAAACATCCAAATTTAATAGCTGCTACCTATCAAATTACAAGAACATGGAAACTTAGTAAATCGGGATCTTCCGCAGAGAAAAGATTTTTCTTTTGAGATTGAACAGAGCCGAAAAAGATTTTTTTTTCAATGCTTACTTACCCCTCCAAACATCGTGCCAGTCAAAACAGTTAGTGCGACGAATGCCTTCTGCTTTAACTGAATTTGGAAATTAGTTTGCAAAGTGATCCCGTAAGTTCAAGATTCCATGTTTATGTAACATGAAAAGTAACTTATATTTTTAATTTGGATACGTTTCGGTAAATTTAGTTGACTCCATGTTTTCTCAAAGGCAGTTTTTCTTTTCGCGAAAAAATTTAAATGGCTGTGCTTTGCAAATGTTTCACCACGAAAGCAATATGAAACATTGCCGTAACACACGGCGTCTTTTATCCTTGCCAGCCTGACGAATCCGCAATTGTTGATCATTATACATGCCAACATTATATTAACTTATTCCTTTATATTTTTTTCCTCTGGTGTGATTAGGTATGATTGATTATTAAGTGGAAGTGCTCTTGCATTCTCTTAATGCAGTGATTACCAGAATATTTTACATAATTCTGATTTTTACGGTCTTCTCTCTTCACTTTGACGCTCATATGTAACGACATTTATCTGCCCATTAACAACATTTGTCTACTCTTTCCTTAGTGGCAAATTCCAGGGACTGGGGAATAATGATATAACTCTCCGCGTTATCTCACGGCAGTTTACCCAAGAAATGTTATTCAAGGGCAAGGTAAACGTATCACTAAACCATGCTAAGGTCCCAGGGCTACTGGTTTAATGGGCATTCATTTTCGCGTGTCATTGTTCGGATTGATTTTGCCGAGCAAGCTTACGTTTAGCTCAAGTGAAATTTGGGTTCAGTACCCATAAAACCGAAAATATTTTACGATTTTGATGATGACAACATGGGAAAATATTGCTAAATAGCAAACAGCCCGAGTACGGACATAGCATGGCAGTGAGAATGCGCCGCAAAGCGAGGAAGAGAGTTTGGGGAGAGACAGCAGTTAAACAAAGAGCGCTGTCGCCGTGAGCCGGCATCCTGCTGTGCTTGATGCGAACAAAGAACCCATGTGATGATCAATGGTTTTGGGGCAGACAAGATTACTCACCCTGCCTTCCGACGATCTCTGCGACATGTTCTGAGCTGGGCACAGGGACGCACTCCGTTGTATTCTGACTCTTCTTGCCACGAGTTTCGGATTCGTAACCTCCTGAACTGTATCCCGATTCACTATCATTTCCCAGGCCGAACATGGACAGTTCCATGGCCAACTGCAGTGCTCTTTGCTCCTCCAGGACGTTGGTGGTGCTTGTGGTCGTACGTTCCATCTCCATGAACAGACTAGTTGGCATCACACAGGGCTAAAGACTTTTGACGAAAGACGACGAGAACAATACAAAAATAAAGATGACTCTGGTAGAAAGGACAGACGGGGGCCGCGCACTGGTCTGTCTCGCGAAGATCATAGCGGCGGCCGAAATGGTGAGCCCCAAAAATATCCCCTCCTCGTCTGCTCAACTCGCTCGGATCCTGACGTCACAGGCAGCCGCTGCGGACAGCGACCGTGAATCCAGGAACGTCTACTTTTGAATTTCATTGGTTCGCCACACCGCAGGAGGCGGGAATCACCAGTGACGTCATTTCCGTCTGCTTGTGGTAGCCAGGATTCAGGTTATTAAGAGGAGATTCCTCGGCGATCCTAGTTTCAGAGAGTTTCGGGATCTTATCCAACATCGCCCGCAGCATCACCTGCGTGGATGATAACCGCGGGAGAGAGTTCTCTGCACGCTCTTGAACGGAAAGACCGTGACGCGCCTGAGAATTCCGATGCCTCCGAGAAAAAAAGGAAAATGAAAGTATGCATTCACTTCACTTTACAATTGAGACACGAGAACAGCATTTCAGAGAAAACAGGCCAGTTCGTTTTATTAAAATCTGAATAGAAACAGAAATTACAACTACATGAATAAAAGCCAGAATTATTCACATATATTATATAAACATTAGTAAACCAGATTTCTAAATAAAAAAAAAAAGACTAATTTTATTTAGCAGCATGATCTCTCACTTTAATGATCTTGTTGTTTAACAAACGAATTGCTGAAATGTGCACTATGTTCTCAGCTCAACGTAATTTAAAAGTTGTTTTACACACTGAAAGTGTGCGTTATAATAGCAACGAATAAAAAAGCCAAGAAGAATCGCAAAGTTGATTTTATGTTGATAGAGTAATAAACATGTAAACATACTCGCATGCATGATACCCGTATTCATAACAATCATTTTTGACCTAACATAGTCATCACGACGACGAAGGAAGACACAGATTCTGTAGTTATTATTCACTGCCAGTGCTATTAAAAACCATACTTTAGTAAATTAACCCTTCGTATATGAATAATTCCTGTTGCAGTATTATTAATCTCACTATTAGATGAAGTCGTGTTGAGGATTTTTCTCTTCTCTGTTTTTCAGTGCGACAACTCACTCTGAATTCCTTTTCCTTTGGATGGGTGATTCAAAAGTGCATTCATATGTTTAGTGATCTTCCTGCATTATCTTTATTAACTGCAATTACTTCGCTAGAACCTTTTATCCCGTTTTCTAATCCGATATCTTCTCCTCGACACTCTATCAAGTGCGCTTAAACTTTAATTTCTCAGGAGCTCCCGGGTTTTATATATATATACTAAAGAGCAAAGCCGAAAACATAAGAAAAACTTTAGAATTTAAAACGAAAGTTGCAAAATTATATAAATATACATTAAAGGTAAAATAAATGTGGCTTACCCTGGATTCAAAAACAAAGAAATCCGTCCATTAATAAACTGACAAAGTTTATATCAAACAGATAATTTGATCACCGGCAAAATACTATAAAAGGAATCAGAAGCAAAACTTTGTGCTAAATTACGTTCTTTGAACTACATATGTTATTGTGCAGAGCATTTACTTCAAAGAGTCTGAAAATACTAGTAATAAAACTAAGAAATTCTATTATGGCTAACTATTATTAAACATATATCCTCTATTTTATTTGGGAAGCGCATATATGCCTAAAAGAAAATGAAGGCATGCCTTTCCCTTAGCTCTAAAACTCACTTCCATCTTTGCACTTCTCCAGGAGTTATTTCAAGGCCTTAGTAAGCCCCAAGGTTAAGGCATCTGAGTGGGCCCCCAAAGAACTTTTGACGAGGAATCATTATAAAGACCGTTAAAACATGAAATTGAAGCAATATGCTTGTGATAATTAATAACTAGTGCATTCTTCAAACTAATAAATTATTTGCCGAGTTTTCATAATATGACACTGTATTTTCTTTTGTTCTCATAAGAACACGAGTTAAAACAGCTTGAGATTCCTAGATTTTGTTTTGGATTTTCTAATGACTTAGCATTTGACACTTTTTTAGTGAATCTCTTTTTGTTACGCAATGTGAAGCCATATGTGACTTCGACCATTAACAGCTCGTATACATAATACCCAAGTGCTCATTGGGAGGTGTTGGTGTATGGTAGTGAAAACGCTGAAACTCTCTTGCCGATCTCGCTGTGCACAGCGACATGAAATCCTTACCTTTTGTGGGTCATCGCCTTGATATCTGTTCGTCATCCAGCCTCTGTTTCTGACCAAGTGGAAATCATGCAAGGCCAAAGTGAAACTATTTAATAAACCTCTCTATGTCTCCTGGGCCCTTGGTAATGGAGGGACACAAGGCTATAACCCCTATAGACCCCTTAATCCGGCCCTGGCTAACACAACAATTGTTGCATTTCTTCTTGAAATAAATCCAAACTGTTCTGTTGTATTCTATCTGTTCCCTCAGTCTTTTATCCGATTGAATTTTCTTCACGTACTCATAGTATGCAAAATTAATTTTATGATCCAGAATTTGTTGCATTCCGGAACATCTCCCCCGCTTTTTTTATGCACAGGTATCCCCACAGTGTTCCTCCATTTTTCCCGAATTAACCCTGCTCAAAGTACTGCAAGAAATCAGTACCTTGAGTACCTAAAGCTTTTCACACTCTCAACAGTATATTTTCTGCATAGTTGTACTGATGTAGCATTTTCTGGCCCGTAAAGTATTCTCATTTCTCGGGCTTTTGAAGTCATTTATACTTTCATGGCAACTTCTTCATTCGTTTTCTCCTCTTCTGCAATTAGTCTCCAATTATTTTGATTCAAGTTTTTTTTCTTTGATCCCTATGTCGTGATCTTTTGTTAATACTATGTTATTTTCCATGTATCTATGCAACTCGAGGGTCTTTCTTAGTTGACTAATTCCTCTCAATTGCTGTTCTGAATGCCTTCTTGTGATGCTCTCTTTTATCCAAAACATTTTAATCGACATACTACCTAATTCTTTCTGCAAATTTAGGCCAACCCCAGCCATCAAATGCTAAAAGGAGTCTGCCATCCCTAATTTTAGGTTACTGGATTCTGGGAACAGAGAAAGAAAGCAACAACTGAGGAACAAACACAACTCCTATTTCTCACCCAGGGCTCGTATCGAGATCCTCGGTATAGAAAGCAGGCTGGTGACTTCACAGTCTTGTGAAGACATGTCAAAGTAAATGAAAATATAAATAAAACGATTTCTGAAATTCAGAAGCCACTTTCCGTAATTCCTTTTGTGAATTAACGAAGCATATTTCTGATACAACCTTTTCCGTGAAATGACGGAAAAAATCCCTGAATTTCCCTGACCTTTCGTTCATCAGAAAAATTGTGAATTTTCTGCAATTCCTTTCACATATTAATACAAAAGTTTTGTCCTCACTTTTTCCATATCCGTATGACGGAAAATTTCCGGTAATAGGAGCAATTCGCGGGAATACTTGAAGTTTGATTAAGTGTTAAATTTCAATCGTAAGGTTCTGATTTTAAAGTTCGGTAGCGAAATGAAATATTGTGGATCGCATGAAATTTTGGTTGTTGTGGCACCGGATATTCCTTCCCCTCTCCCTCCATTTGGTGCACCAGCAATAATATATTGTGTTACCGTAAGAAACCAGGTACATAAATTATTGTACAGGTATTAATTATTGTACACTTATATTAAATATCATACAATAATTGTACAAAGGCCGTTCCATAAAAACTCAGAGTATTTTTTTTGAGTTGGCAACAGTGCGAAGTGGAAAAATGAACACGCAGACGACTAACTGAATTAAGGAAGTATCTATGGCAACAGTTGTCAGGCGTGTCAGACGATTCTGGTTTTGTTATTGCGCAGTTGTTTAAGGTCCATCTGCATTTCGCCATACAGCTATGGAGGTGAGTGATTCAGAGTTAAGAAGTGAAATGCGTTGTGCGATAAATTTTTGCTATCGTTTGGGTAAAATAGCTCCAGAAACAGTTGATTTAATGAAAAAAGCTTACAAAGATAAATGTTTGGGTGAGTCAACGATTTTTAGATGGCACTATGATTTCCAAAAAGGGCGTTTGTCGGCAGAACTCGCTCCTAGGCCTGACCGACCTGAAAGTGTTGTTAAACAGCGTATTGATAACACTGTTTGGGCAATCCTGCAAGAAGATCGACGAATGACGTGTGAAGACATAGCGGCGTCAACTAATATTTCGAAAACGTCGGCATTCCTCATTCTACACGACAAATTACTGCTGCATCGTGTGTGTTCCAGATGGGTACCTCGTCACCTGACGAGAGAACAATTGTTAGCCAGAGTTCAGGTGTGTTATGAGTGGAAACAAATGATTGCAAAGGATTCAAAGTTTCTAAACACAGTAATAACTGCCGATGAAACATGGGTCCACTATTTCGACCCCTCACGAAGCGCGCAACGAGTGTCTAGAGTGAGTGCGAATGCCCTCGTCTCCTCCGAAAAAAGTCCGCTAAACCAAATCAGCTCGGAAGGTGATGATGATAATTTTCTTTGATCGTAAAGGTGTAGTCTACCGGCATGCCGTTCCTCCACAAATTACTGTCAATGCTGAGTAATACATTTCAGTCTTGAAGTGTCTGCGACGACACATATCGATTAGGCAACCGGAACTGGAGGGGAAATGGACTATACATCATGATAACGCCCGCCCACATGTGGCTGCTTGTGTTTAATAATTTCTTACTAAATTCGGTATTGAAATCATGCCACAGCCTGCCTACAGTCCTGACCTCGCCCCGTCCGATTTCTGGTTGTTTCCAACAATGAAGGAGAAGTTCCGTTGCGCAACATTCAGCACAGATGCTGACGTAATTCAAGCTGCAGAGGGGTCGCTAAAGCAGCTTCCACAAAATGCCTTCGCCACTTGCTTTGAAAAGTGGACTGAACGATTTGCATATCATCCAATGACAGATACTTTGAGAAAGAATAACATATATTTTGCTGTACCTATATTTCTTCATTTTGTGAGATTTTACTCTCAGTTTTTATGGAACGGCCATTGTACTTAAAGTATTGTATGATGTCTATGTATCAGTCTGTGGGCTCCTTATGACAAAAGCTATAATAGCTATCAACAGTACATTTTATATTTAGGAATTTTGTGAAATAATGCTATGAACCAGTACATTTCCCCTTTTCTTGAAGATAATTGAAAGCCAATGTCAGTTTTAAAAAAGCTCAATTTCGAAATCACGATGAAAAGAAAATACGCAATTTGAAATAAGTTCTCCAACAGAAAAAATGTAATCTTATGGACCTATTCAGAAAAATAATGAGCTACAACAGAAAACAAAATTACTAATTCACCTGTATTAATAACAAAAAAATTTATCATTGAGCATTTCAAGTTCAACATGTTACGCAACGGCGACGTACGCAACTTTCTGGAGCACGCACGTCTTCAGACCAGAGATGGATGGAAACGGGTCACGGGTCAACGGGTAGTCAATTTCTTGCGGGTCCAACGGGTCGGGTCAAGGTATTCCTAACCCGATTTTGACCCGGTTTTATGCCCGTTTTATTTTTGAAAAGAGAAAAATATATTTCAAAGAAAAATGTGCATTGTGGAATTCTGTAGTTGATACTGGTGCCCACTGAGTGAATAATGATTTGCCATGCAAAAATATTTTCGTATTTAAAGCAACGGAGATTTCCACCAACCGACGTCAGACACACCGACACCATATAGATAAAAGATACTTCCTTTGCGTTCTTTTACAGTGCGATTGTCCAGGGCAAGGTACAGGCAAACGCCATTCGCCTGCATTTTTTTATATAAAATTTCTGCTGTTCAATATTATACAAAAGTAACATAATGCTCAGTAAAATTACAATATGTACCACAATCATAAACCAATTGTACGAATGAAGTAAACAAATTCACTAATGAAACTCACAAAATACAACAAATCTCCAACTTTCACAATATTACAAATTCTGCACAACAACAAAACTCATTCCATTAAAAATTAATATCAATTAAATAGACCAATTACGTATTGTTAATATGAATCAAATGTTATATGTTAAAAATAGTTAAATGTACAGCAAAAGGCAAAGGAAAAAGGCAGAAGTGCTGCCTGACAAGCCCCTGATCCCCTCTAAAATAAAAATAAATTATTCCAGTCCAGTCAAGAAAACAAAGACAATTTTACAATGCATTTCTTTTACAAATCATAAAGCAGTAAATTCAAATATTCAATTTCCCGTCAAAAAACTCTTTAGCACTCGCTTAAATACCGAATATCGACATCTTGCTTCTAAGCTAATTCACTCTCACTGTATGACTAAGAGTTACTTTTCACATCGCATTTTTTACATTGAGCATTCAGAGGTTTTCGATTGATGTGCTAACATCCCGTTCCCATGACATGTCATGTCGAAATTAACTCCTTATTTGTTAATATGGATAGATTTAATATTAAGGAGGTTGAGAAAGGCGTCGAGGCCAACAAATACCTGCTTGTTCAAAACCACAAGGGGAAGAGTGAATGCTGGAAATTGTTTCGTCTCATTAAGGAACCGGTGAATAATTCTGCGTTGTTTGGTCTTGTTTGTTGTTCAAAATGTGGAAAGTGTATAATTACAAAGAAAGATGTCGACGGCGTGATAAAAGATTATGGAACCAAAAACCTTACGGACCATATGAAAGTATGCGCACCTCCATCAAAGCGTGGAAAGAGTGAACAATCTAAATACATTTGTGTACTTGTAAATAATGATTCCCATTTGTTAATATACTCCATGGTAACGGTCATAGTCAGCCATTACTTCTAGATTACGCAAAATAGTGGCACTAAAAGTGGCACTAAAATTTAGCAAGTAAGCAAATATTATTATTAAAAAAAGGATTTCAGTTATTAAATATCAAGCAGTTATTGGGATGAATATATATATTACGTTTATGTGTACATATATATATATCGAGTTTCGAATTTATAGTTCAAAGCAGATTTGTCCGGATAAGTTACGGGTCCGGGTCGGGTCCGAAATGTTTGACCCGTTTCCAACTCTGCTTCAGACGCGGTTGGTTCGATTCCTACCTGGTGCAAACGGAAAGGATCTGAATATATCGAAATTGAAAGTTTTGCGAAATTTCCGTCTAAATACGGAAAAACTCGAAACGGACTTTTCTGAAATGAACGGAATTACTGACTACGGAAAATCTGTCAAAATACGGGTTAAAAGAAACGGGAAATATCAAAAACGGAAATTTTGTTAAAAGACGGACACCTACGGGAAACTTTGCTGCAGGTTATTTTCAGGAATTTTCCGTAAATTCACACCACTCATCTTTTACAGTGTGAGGTCACCCCTTTTGAGTGCAACCTTTTTGTTTTAACGTAATGTAAGGCGAAATTTTTGCACGTTAGGCGCTCCATTCAGTTGAATTTCTGAAACTGAATTTTACAGGTCGGGTCCAATTATGGGACGTCCGTTGAATTTCTGCAACTGAATTCCACGTCTAAGGCGAGTTGCGTAACGTCAGATTTTGGTTTTGGAGGCCAGAGCTTGAATTGGGAACCGAATCTCTGTACAGTATTTGTCATTTTCTTGTAGGACTTCCGTCCACAGTGAATAGAGTTTAGGTCCCAGCCACCTACAGCGAGATCGCCTTTTGGTCAGGACACAGAAACGGAAGGAATGAGAGCAAGGCTTGCGACTTTGACAGAACAATTTGTAGTGAGATTAGAGTACAGTAGATGGCGCCACCGTACAAGTACGATGTTGCACATAGAGGGGTGATAGAATTTCAGGGGGGGCATAGGAAAGGATACCCATTTAACCAGTGGGTCCAGTCTGGTGGCCGTCACTTAACGTGCTCTTCCGATGCACGGCAGATATTCAGCGATTGTTAGTAAATCACACCATCTCTGAAAGATCAGCCCAGGTTCGAACCTGAGGACCTCGCAATGATAGTCTGCCTCGCTTACTACTCAGCCATCCGCAGCTCGGGAACCCAATCACTTAAAAGTCGGGAAGGTTATAACATGTGGACTTATACTCCGAGTCAACCTAAGAGTGAACCACTATTAAGGGTACGAAACAGCTACCTCCGCTACGAAAAATAGTCCTTAGCATTTAGAGCGAAAAGCATCAGAATTATTGCTTAGAATCCATTTTTGTTTGCTCAACCGTTTATCAGACAAAATTGCTATCTAAAAAAAAATTCTAGAAGTTAGAGCCTTTTTAGAAATAAATTTGTTCTGAGAAGTTGCTGAATCAAGAGCTTCGCACTTCCGGCTATTTCTGCCCACTTGGGATACAACTCGGACAGGGGGTAGAGGTGGAAGACCTCTCCCAACATTAACAACACAGAGGCAATAAATTGACAATCGGGGAAACTCGAAAGCAGTAGGGGAAGCAGTTCGGCCTCCACCAGACCCCCCACTAACAAAACCCACTGCTTGTGAGATGTGTAGGTGGGTGGGGGGATCAGAAAGAAAACAGTAGAAGAGCACATTAAAGTGGATGGATACCGTTCTTGCGTTCCACGACGAGATGTGATAAGGCTCTCTCGCCTTTCCCAATAGTACACTTTTAGGGTGAATTGGAGTATAGTAGTAAACTACTGAGTGTTACGAAATCACTTGCATATACATGGGGCCAAAAAATAACAAGCGAAAGAGGTTAAAAATGAGAATTTTTATTAACTCACAGAGCAGACAAGGCGTCGTTATCCCACCCTGATACAGCTCGTCAAATCCCTTGAAATTGCTAAAGATGGGATGCAAACAAAATAGTGATCCGGTTGTTACTCTCATTGTATACGTAAATAAAAATAAACATCAGATTCTTGATGAGCATATACAGGGTCGTAACTAGGGTCTGACGACTCTGGGGATTGTCATAGGCGCCAATCAAACGAAGGCGCTCTATGGGATTTGATGTAGTTAAATAAATAGTATTTAGAAACTGCAAGGTAGCATGAACTTTCTATACACAGATGACGCTCACACATTTTTAGAACGATTTCCCAGCAATATAATTAATGTTCAAAATAAAATTATTTCTTTCTTAAGTGTTCTATCTGATAGCCCTTTCTCTGAACAGTGAGCCTACATCTAGATTTCCAAGATAACAGGGCATTTCTTAAAATTGATTGTGGTATTTCATAAAATTGGCTGTGTCTTTTTTTCATTTTATGAAGAAATATTTTATTCCACCCCTCTTCCACAGTCCAATTATTGTTTTAGGTCTGCGTTTAGAAAGCACTCTTTTCAGCGGTTCAAAGGCACAATTGTCCATTGGTAAACATATCAGGGGACTTTGAAGGTATATTAGCAAAAGGTATAGACTTGACAGCAGTCTCTGTTTTCATTTTATCAAGAAATAGAGTGGTAGATTTGGATTCATCCAAATCATATATGAGTGGTAGCTTTTGTCCTGATGGAGTTCTACTCTTTGAGGGCTCTGTGGATAACGGAATGATATTTCCTCTTTAAATATAGGAGTTAAAACATTATTTTGGTAATATGTAGAATTGATTTTTAACATTATTTTCAATTTTTCTTAATTTTAATTTCCCATTGTACGAGAAACCAACAATAATCATGAATACTTTACTGAAATTTTCTTTGGATTCTTGGAACCAAGTTTGTAAGTCTTTTTCTTCTGCTCTTTGGCGATAGTAAATTGACCTTTTTTTGTTACTGTCGTTTAGTTAGATCCATGCTTCATCAATAATCGCAGTAAATTTTCATCTGTCCCCAGCTAAGTGATTTTCGTAAAGAAGTCCACACCATCTTCTGCGCTCAGCCACGTGCGTAGGGAAAAGGCGGTGAACATTTTTTTTTTTTTTTTCAGATTCAAATCTTTCTTACTACCTTGTTTACAGTTGATTCAGAGATTTTTAACGACTTAGTGATTGCTCTTTGGGTCGGTGGGTTTTCTTTTTTAAGGCCAGAGACCTTACTTTTGAAATACTCGTAAAAGTACGTACTCTCTTTGAATATTCGTTTGGGGTTCTTTTTCCTGTTAAAAGCAAAGCCTGACGATTTCCTCCTCTGTTATTAATAAGTTTGCTTATTTTACATTTAGAATTACTAATTCCGTGGTTTTCACCGAGTTTTTTAATTACAGAATGCGAATATTTCTCTTCGTAAAGAGCAGAAATACAATCTTCTATCCACAGCTTGTTTACGCGCGCCATTTTCTTAGCAGACGATATTTGACTGTAGCACATGTTTCTTTCATGTTCATCTAACACGCTGTTGCCAGTTTCAATTTCCTGAACTTCTTTTGTTTTCTGTAATTTCTTATCAAACACGTCCTAAAAATGTATGAGCATCTTCTGTATTTGAATATTTCCGTTATTTTCAGATATATATGGATTTTGCGTTTGAACCGATGTCATTTCTCGAAAACTTGGCAGCAAGCCTTTCGGTGAGAAGGCCACACAAAAAAGGAAATTCATCCTTTTCTTGACAGTAAAACCTAGTTTATGTAACCCCGAGTAATAACTGCGTAGCCAACGTGTATTTCGTATTTTTTGACAGGGGAGGCGGGTGTGTCGAATGGAAAGTCAAGTGCTGAGCGGGAGGTCAACCTAAACGATTGGTGGACAGAGCGTCCACCAATCGTTTAGGTTAAAATCCCGCTCAGCGTCTCTTACTTGTCCCTTGGTATCCAGTCCAGTATTTGCGATGTCCAACAGTGGTGAGTTCTTTTAAATTTTTTAGAAATATGTCCAGCCTATTTGTCACTCCCGAGCTTTTACTTTGATCATTACACTGAAGTGCCTATAACGAAGTAAATTTCTCCGTCATTTCTGTCCACGCCAGGATTCGAACCCGGATCCCCTCATTCCGGAATAAGTCACTCTACCAATTGAGCTACGCGGACGTTTGTTCTGACTACTATCTGCCTTTATGTCGTGTGCGTCCTTCTGGCAGGTACGTCACATCCCCCCCCGAAAGAGGGCCGGAGGCGTGGCCCACGGGTCAGCCGTGACCATGAATCGTTGCAGGCAGCCATCCACTGTAGAACGTACACTTGAGAACTCCCAGTCAATCCGGTGTGTGGAATGCGACGTCACACACATTTATTTTTCGAAGCGCTGGAGAAGAGATTCTCTAATTTTTCCTATCTCGCGGTGTGGAAATAACATCACACCATTGCGAGATTTTGAACGGTCGGGTCATCTGTCCCTGTTCGGGCGCCATTATAACGAAGTAAATTTCTCCGTCATTTTTGGTCTACGCCGGGATTCGAACCCGAGTCTGCTTATTCCGGAACAAGTCGCTCTACCAACTGAGCTACGCAGACGTTCATTCTGATTGCTATGTGCCTTTATGTCGTGTGCGTCCTGCTGGCAGGTACGTCACATGCCAAAAGCCATGGAAACGGGATACGCACCCTAGCATGGGCGGCGGAAGGTAGGGGACGCGGGGGTCCGGACCCCTCTGGAATCTTATGGCCCCCCTCACTGAGGGGGTCCACCCAGGAAGCATCTTAAAAATATGTGGTTCACATATAATAATTTACTGTTTTTATAACGATTTCCAGGATACCGTCACCATGCCTCGCAGTTTTTTGGAAAACTCTTTATGCACACTTTTAAAAATTGATTTCGCACAAATAATACTGAAAAGTTAATTCAGTGCTCTGTTTTTCTCCTTGAAAAGATCGTTAAAGAATTCTTTAAATCTCTTTAAAACAATAACCAGGGCGGAGAAGGGGTCTCTCTCCTTCTCTCTGTGAGTTTTCTTTTTTTTTTCCCCGAGTCCGAATAGGTCTTACTCGAGATCAGAAAAGCCATTAAATACTTACATTTGAGAAATAAATAACTGAACAAATGAACTCGAACTCAAATTAAGCAGTATACTACTTGTTGTGCACAGAGCACAAATATTTCTTGGTGTTTTGACATACAGGAGATAAGCGATTCTGGACGAATGTGCGTGCGTTTTCGGCCTGTCATATTGCTAGGAAAACTGGCCGTGTTTCAGCAACTGTAATATTAGATATAATATCAAGGGGCAGGAAAAGACCCAGAACAATACCACGCGAAAGATGGAGCAGAGACATTAATGTCTTTGCACCATATGTGGATGAAATACGAAAGACTGCTGGAGTGACTTGGAAGAGACAGGTTCAAGACAGAAAGTTGTGGAAGGTACTTGGGGAGACCTTCATCCAGCAGTGGATTGAAAATGGTTGATGATGATATGTACGAGTATATACTCATCTACCGACGTTGTTTTATTTCTCTCTCTCTCTCTCTCTCTCTCCTTACTTTTTTTAAATTGTTTTCGCTCTGGGCTAAGTTGGACCCCCCTGAAAATATTAGCTACCGCCGCCCATGGCACCTAGTATCGTGTAGGACCTCCTCTAGCCCGGCGAACTGCTGCAACTCTACGTGACATCGATTTTACAAGTGGCCGGAAGACTGCTGGAGAGATGTTGAGCCATGCCGTCTGAACAGCCCCCACAGTTCCCCGGTATTTGTAGGATCAGGGAACTGTGGGCGGATCAACCGGGACCATGTGTCGCTGTAAGCAGTCATCCTATGAAGAACGTGCATTTCAGAAATCCCAGACACTGTTTGGTGTGTGGAACGTAACATCCCACTGATTTATTTTTTCGAAGCATTAAAAAAGGGATTCTCATTTTTCCTGTCTCGCGGTGTGGAGAGAACATCACACCACTGCGAGAAACCTATCAGGCAGGTCATCCTTCAAGTTCGGGCGCCAATATGACATGGCAAATTTCTCCATCATTTTTTATGCCAGAGGCGGGATTCGAACCTGCAACTCTCGGTTCCGGAGCTCCGAGAGCTATCCACTATACTACAGTAGCCTGTGCTCTCCCTGCTATCTGCCTTTATCTCAAGTGCGTCCTGCGGGGCAGTCACGTCACAAGGGCTTTAGTGTAGGTGCTGCTAATAGGGTTTTAGGCTTTTTCGTAGTGTAGGTACGCCTAAAACATGGAAGTTTCCCTCTCTCTATTTTTTAGAAATAGTCAAATCTTGGTTAAGAAATAAAAATGTTATAAAGCTAATGCATGATTACGACCTCACCAAATACAAGGGGCCCGAAAGCAGATGATTGCTCTGCCTCATGCCAGTAAAAAGGTATGAAGCAGAGGAAGCAACTGCTAAAAATATTTTTACATATTATTTAGACGTTCAAATTCACCTGAGTGGGTAACTTTGAAGATAAGCTGTAAGAATTTCGGGCCGTACCGGTGGCGCAGTGGTCTAAGCGCTGGCTTATGACCATTCATCCGAAAAGGGTTCGGGTTCAAATCCCGTGAGGCATAGATGTTGTGTTTGTCTTATGGCACTGGTTCTCTCCTTTCCCTGGAACCAGTGACCCTAAATTAGGGACGGGTGACTGTTTATAGCCCATTGAGTTGCTCATGGTGGACGTTAAACCTTCAATCAAAAAAAAAAAAAAAAAAAAAGAATTTCGGAAATTACCTCTCAACATTTAGGCAAGTGATTTATGTTAATTGGTGATTTATGTCAATTGCTTCCACTGGCAAAATTTACATAACGTAGGTTTTTCAAAAACTAATAGAACTTTGCTGTAACGTGGTGATAATTTACTACCACAAACTTTTTCTCTTCATTTTCAATTATAATACATAAACTATAAACTACCAATATAGCACGATTTCTTCGCGTACATCCGCAAGCTATTTCTTTAGGAAAGTTTTTCAGCTATATCTCCTTCTGTTGTTATTCTTCTTTCGTAGGCTGCAGATTTTTTTATTTAATTACCTGGAAGTACGAAAAAATATCTTCGCAGTATTTCTCCAGGGAAAACAATGAATATCACGTTTGCGCAGTCATGCTTCATTTTCCGTGTAGTTGAGATAGATATTCAGATCAACATCATGCCTCACTGGGATTCGAACCCATATCCATCTCAGACGAATTGTCAAGAGCTAACGATCAGACCACTGCGCCATCGGAACACCTGAAACACTGAAAGTAGAGTCAAGCCATTTAGTTATTGCTGTCCAGTTTTTTTGTTCGTCAAAACGGATTTAAACTTTTACATCATCGAAAATGATCGATTTATGCAGTGCTGCAATTAAATAATGAAACTGATTTTTAGAAAAATTTCGGTAAAACACACGGAAGGCGTGTTTTTTTTGTTGTTTTTTTATAAGTCATTTATCATCTATGCTATGGCAACAGCGTCTGCGTGAGAATTGCGCAGATGAATACTTACGGTGTGCATGACGTCATTCGGTGGAAGAATATCGTCACTGCTGTGTCACGGAGCAGAGAGCAAGTATTCGGTTCTGTTTAAAAATGGATGAAACTGCATCTGAGACAGTTTAATTGTTGCGTGATATGTATGGGGCTAATTGTGTGTCATATGCACAAATATTCCGATGGTATGCACGTTTCAAGGATGGACGGGAAGATTTGGAATATGACGAAAGACCCGGACACCCGATTTCAGTGCCCACGTCTGAACTCTTTGAAAAAGTTCGCGAAAGGATAAAAAGTGATCATTGTGTGACTATGAAGATCTTGGAATGTGAGCTCACTGTCTATAACGAGACGATTTGTCAGATTTTAGTGCAAGATTTGAAGGCGGGGAAGGTTTTTTTTTTTTTTTTTTTGATTGGAGGTTTAACGACTACCGTGAGCAACTCAGTGGGCTATAAGCAGTGCCCGTCCCTAATTTAGGGCCACTGGTTCCAGGGAAGGGAGAGAGCCAGTGCCGTAAGACAAACACAGCATTCAAACCCGGACCCATCTCGGACGAATGATCAGAAGCAAGCACTTAGACCACTACGATGGCTTCTGATCTTTCGTCCAAGATGGGTCCGGGTTTGGGATTTAACTCGGACCCATCTCAGACGAATGATCAGAATGGTCATTCGGCTGAGATGGGTCCGGGTTGAATCCCAAACCAGTGGTCTAAGCGATGGCTTCTGATCATTCGTCCGAGATGGTCTGGGTTCGGTGAGTGCCTCAACGTGATTCGAAACCGGACCCATCTCGGACGAATGATCAGAAGCCATCGCTTAGACCACTGCGTCACCAGGGCGGCCCGCGGGGGAGTTTGTGCTCGTTTTGTTCCGCATGCTTTGTCAAATGACCATAAACATGCACGAGTGGAGTACGCAAAAGACATCCTGGAGACTGCAGAAACAATACAAAATTTTCTTGAAAGCATTGTGGCAAGTGACGAGACATGGCGTTTTCGTTAGGATCGTGAAACGAAGCGCCAGAGTATTCAATGGAAGTCGCCAGTCACCCAAAGGAAAGAAGATCAGGTTACTGAAGTCCAAAACCAAGACTTGTGTGCTTTTACGACAGCAGGAAAATTCTGCATCACGAGTTCATTCATGAAGGTACAACTGTAAATGGCAGTGCTTACACATCGCCGCCCCGGTGGCGCAGTGATCTAAGCGATGTCTTCTGATCATTCGTCGAAGATGGGTCCGGGTTTGAATCTCGGTGAGGCATGGATGTTTTGTTTGTCTTACGGCACTGGCTCTGTCCCTTCCCTGGAACCAGCTACCCTAACTTACGATGGCGGCTGCTTATATCCCAATGAGTTGCTCATGGTGGGCGTTAACTCCCCCGAATAAAAAAAATGCTTACACATTCATTTTGGAACGATTTTGAAAGAGGATTGTTCGTGTCAGGCCTGAGTACAAAAACGGGCAATGGTTCCTTCTTCACGATAATGCACCCGCGCACAGAGCAGTCAATGTTCCGCAACTTCTGGCACGAACCACGTGTGTATACTAAACAATCTCCCCTATTCTCCATATCTGTCACCGTGTGACTATTTTCTATTCCCTAAATTAAAGCTGCCTTTGAAAGGAAAAGTGTTTCAAGACAGTGAAGACATACAAAGAACTAGGCATCAGCTCTTCAGTTCATATCAAAAGATGTCTTTCCTTTCGTTGGCTGATCGTGCCACTTTCTGTGTTAACGCAGGAGGAATGTACTTCGAATAAAATATATTCACGTAAGTGTGTGTTCTTGTGCGTTTCCATTTTTTTTAATTCAGTGCCGTTACTTAATTGCCGCACTCTGTATGAGACTGTGTTACAGTGGTCCTATTAATTTCAAAGAAGTTAGCATTAATGACTTTCTTCAATATCATCTCATGAATTAAAATCATCTCCTTTTTCTTTCGTCAAGCAGTTTCTTGGGGTTTAATATCCACCTTTTACTAGTTTTCGTTAATAATATAGGGAGATGACCAACCCTGTTTTCTGAGAACTGGCTGCCCATGAAATTCAATTGTGAAATGTGTTTGTGGCTTAGGAAACGGTTCTATGGCATCAGCGTCCGCGTATGAAGAGATGTAAACACTTGACCCATGTGGAGTTCTCTAGATTCAGTCCCTTTTTCACAAGGATGTGGAAGAACAATGGCTCACAGGTAAGAAGAAGACGCAAAGATAATGCACCCGTGCAAAGTAAATTGCTAATGAAGGAGTGACGGAGGACACCTCAAGTTGACATAAGTATTCAGCAACTGTCCAGATGGCCCGAGAGAGGGAGTTAGGCAAATGGAAATAGTTCGCGCTTTTCTTAGAGTAGGTAAAAAAATGAGAAAAAGGTTTGATCTGGTCCTCGAGGAATGTAGTAGGAAGGAGATTTGGTGATTCTTCGCGTGCAACGGAGGGAGCTTTTGGCTCTCTGGGAGAGGAGATCTTTGATGTCGAGATGGGATATCGAGGAAGAAATGAAGTGAGAAAAAGAAAACGTAGGAGCTTGGCAGCGAAGTAACCGAGAAAAATGCCCTATGGGTTGGTTGGTTAATCGATGGCACAAGGGCTGTGTCTGGCCAAAAAGTGCCAGACACAAGACCATCAAAGAAAGAGTTTTAGAAAACGTGGTATAATGGTTTAAAATCAGGCTGACTCAGTAAAAGTAAAAAATGAGAATGTTGCAAAAGTTCGATAAGTTTAAAAAGGTCAATTTGTTTTAAAAATGAAAAAACTGAGAATGTATCGCAGATGTCATCTAGGAGCTGCTGCAGCGTATCTGCGCCGTTGTCCGACAAATGAGAATGAAAATAGTGCAAATGATGATCACGAATACGAACATAACTACATAAAATATGAGCGGCAGTCACACATCGGGGCAGTGTCGCCACATAACAAGAAGCGGCGGGAGAAACGACAATACCGAATGCGGAGACGCGCAAGTACAACTTCCTCACGACGCGACGGTTTGTCCACAAACTAGATGGTCATAGCTCGATCCGTGGTTTGATAGGGAGACGCTTGTTTCTGCCCTGTTGAGACCAGAGCGACTGCCACTCAGCCATGATGAATGTGCGGATGCCGGAACGAAAACCTCAAAAATACAGTGGCAGTCGAGTGATTGTCAAGGAGGATATGGATCTGGCGGAGGCATCCGCCAGCTCGTTACCCCGAATCCCAACAAGGCCAGGAACCCAACAGAATCGGACGAGGAATCCTGCACCAGTCAAAGTCCGCAGGAGCCGACGAACATCTCTGGTGACTGGGGAATCATTGCCCACTGGAAAAGATAAAACTTGGATGACTGACTGGGAGTCAATGTAAAGCACGGCGCAACGATGGGCGGATATGACGCAAGGCGAGAAGCACCGCATGCATCTCGGCCGAAAAGACTGTCACTCCCGGCGGAAGCCTCTCAGCATAGGTCTCATCGATAAAAACGTCTTATAGGATAAGCAGAAACAGATCAATGTGTAAACAGTAAAAAGCGTATTAAAGATGTAATACAAAATATAATGGAAATCGGAGAAAGCAAATCAATGACATTGCCCATATACTGCATTGAATAAAAAGCAGAAGAATGATTTCTCATTTAGCTAACAATTCGTTCATTTCATCATCGGGTGAAAATGCAGCTAAAAACTCCGGAACTGCTCATCACGGTATTAAAATAAATTCATTGTAAAGCCCTGTAACAACTGAGAGTTGACGATAGCTGATTCGACAACATGCGACAGGGTACTGAAATAAAAACAGTGTACAGTCCTGTAGCAAATGAGAGCTGATTCGCTTATTTAACTTTTTGTGTCTTGCGAAGTACCCTATTGCGGGGGGTTGATAACGGACCTTGTGCTTATTTATCACTTCGGTGAGTATGTATTTGTCATCTATTTGGTGTTTTCTTTCTCAGCTTTGTTTCTCGCTGTAACCGAGTTGTGACGCGGACATCATGTCACTCACCAGGATCGCTGTTGTCTTCAGGACTACCTATATATTAAGTGCGTGTGTTCTCCTAGCCCCAGTTCTTTTATCTTGATGACGCACAGGGTGCCCGTTGCGAAATATCTTGTTTTTACCTAATATGCCTTTTAGTAGTAAAATTCTAATTGTACGTTTTCGGTTGGTTTTCTACATGCTTAGACAGCTGCCTTTTTATTCTTATTGATATTTTTAGCATGCAACTTTTATGATTGAGGGATATATTTGTTGGCCGCGGTGTTCTCGTATGGGGAGGCATTCTGATCGATGAACGTACCGAGCTCCAGATACTAGAAGGAGGTACTGTAGCAGGTGCGCGTTTCTGTAATGAGGCAATCCTTCCCAGTGTTGGGCTGTTCCGAGGAGCCAATGGCCTACAGTTCATGTTAATGGATGATAACGCCACACCCCATCATACGATGGCAGTTGATGATCTGTTGGAAACCGAAGACATTCAGCGGATGGATTGGGCAGCACGTTCCCCCGACCTAAATCCCATAGAATACATGTGGAACGCTCTGGGGAGACGCGTTGCGGTACGTCAACACACACACAGGAAAATGTCCAACAGCTGAAGACGGTGCTGGCGGAAGAATGGGCAATATTACAGCACGAACTCATCAACAACCTAGTGCGAAGTATGAAAAGACGGCGTGACGTGCCTGCCCCGCAGGACGCACACGACATAAAGGCAGATAGCAGCGAGAACGAACGTCTGCGTAGCTCAGTTGCTAGAGCGACTTGTTCCGGAATAAGCGGACTCGGGTTCGAATCCCGGCGTAGACCAAAAATGACGGAGAAATTTACTTCGTTATAATGGCGCCCGAACAGGGACGGATGACCCGACCGTTCAAAATCTCGCAATGGTGTGATGTTATTTCCACACCGCGAGATAGGAAAAATTAGAGAATCTCTTCTCCAGCGCTTCGAAAAATAAATGTGTGTGACTTTGCATTCCACACACCGGATTGACTGGGAGTTCTCAAGTGTACGTTCTACAGTGGATGGCTGCCTGCAACGATTCATGGTCACGGCTGACCCGTGGGCCACGCCCCCGGCCCTCTTTCTGGGGGGAGATGTGACGTACCTGCCAGCAGGACGCACACGACATAAAGGCAGATAGTAGTCAGAACAAACGTCCGCGTAGCTCAATTGGTAGAGTGACTTATCCCGGAATGAGGGGATCCGGGTTCGAATCCCGGCGTAGACCAAAAATGACGGAGAAATTTACTTCGTTATATAATGTTCGACCACATACGGCACAGCTCTCCCAGACCTGCCTCCGTTAGTCGGCACCCTTCCATGGCCAGCCTGATCTCCCGACCTCTCACCGATCAAACATGCCTGGAACATGATGGGATGCCACTTACGCCCATCCCGGAATGTCGTCGAACTGGCCTGCAATTTGAACACTATGTGCATGCTATACCTCAGGACGGTATCCGTGAACTGTATGCTTCTATACCACGCCGGGTAATCTCTTGTATCCGAGCCAGAAGTGGCGCTACAACGTACGGACTTGTTCCACTAGTGCGGCTATTTTATCCGACGAAATGGCCCAACTGCTCTGGAATTGCAATCATTTCCGTTCCTATACATGTACATTGCACATGTCAATTTTCATCTCGATTGGATGATTCCTTCTGGGTGCGTCGGGTTTTTTTTTTTTTTTTTCCTACTTCAGTGTATACTGTAAGACACCAGCAAGGTGCCACGTGTAATCGTCGACTGTCCTTTTTACACCAATAATATATTTCTCTTATTTACACTATATTGACAAAGGTCACCGGGCACTCCTTCAAAAGTAAATGAATTGATCCGCTGCGTTGTTAAGATGCGCGGTACAGCTGCAAACGGTATAAAAACAAGCCTGCAGCTGACCGCGATCATATCGCACTGTGAGGTTGAGTGAAAATGTCGTGGCGGGAGAGAACTGACTTTGAGAAATGAAAGATTGTTGGGTGTTATATTAGTGGGTTGTCCATAAGAGAAACCGAGAGGCGTTTGAACATACCCAAGTCAACTGTTTTGGATGTACCCAATAAGTGGAAGACACATGACGTGCCTGAAGCAGAAAAACGTACCGGCAGACCAAAGAAAATCAGTGATAGAGGACGTCGAAACCTCGGGAGAGTCGTTACAGCTAATCGACTGAGTACTTGCACAAAACCTCAGTGTATAGGTGAGTAAAAACGCTGGAACCTCGGTGAGTACACGAATCATTCGCAGAGAACATCATTCCATGGGTTACCGTGGTTGTGTGGTTGTTCATAAGCCTTTAGTCTGCACTCGGAATGCTGCTCGTCCTTTAGCATGGTGTAAAGAACATTTATCGTGGACCGTTGATCAATGGAAACGGGTCCTATGGACTGATGAATCCAGATACACGATCCATCAGTCTGATGGCCTCGTGTGGGTATGACGGCAGCCGGGGGAACGCTATTTACCACAGTATACTGTTCCTACGGTCAGGTTTGGAGCTGGCAGTGTACTGGTGTGGGGGTGTTTTTCGTGGTATGGTCCCGGCCCATTGGTTATCGTGGACAAACCTGTTGACCAGCACGTTTACCTCGATATTCTGAACAATTATGCTCAACCAACTCTTTGGCAATACTATGACATGAACCGAGCGTCGTTGGTACCAGCAGGATAATGCACCGAGCCATAAAGAAAGGACTGTAACGGCGTGGTTTCACGATAATTCCGTAACGTGTGTGGACTTGCCAGCACCGAGCCCTGATCTTAATCCCATAGAGCAACTATGGCATGAATTAGAGCGCCCCATAAGAATTTTGGAACCAAAGCCTACCCAATGAGCAACAGTTAGCGGCAGCATTATGTACTGAATGGGAGCGCATACCTATCGCTGCGTTCCAAAACCTTGTCGAAAGCATGTCTCGAAGGATCAGTGCATGCGTTAAGGTCAAAAGTGGACCGACGCCGTGCTAATAATATATGTCAATAAATGCTATGTTGTGTTTCTCTTCCAGGCGTCCGGTGACTTTTGTCAATATAGTGTATGTTCAGACTAGCTGTCAGCTGTTGCCATAACTCACGTAGAAACTTTGAGGTTCCAATGTGCCGTTCAGAAGGAAAATGCTACTAAGAATTAACATAATTTACATAGAAGAGAGGAACTAAAAAAGGTTAAATAGATACACATACGAAAAATGCTGATTCTTTTTTACAAGCATTTAAGCTATAAACTGAGAGTGAGATGGACAATAACTATGTTGTCCGTTTTGAGTAACGTATTCCTGTCATTTAATAACGAATTTATTTGAATTTATGTCTTAAATATTTATTTTAAGAAATACTTGTGCTATCTTTTAATACAGTTTTCACAAGAAAAAAATGTAACTTCTAAAGCTATTTTATTTCCAGTTTGACAAAACAGTTCTAATTGGTGAACAAAAGCGGGATGAATGTTAAATGAGACTCTTTTTCATTGAAACATGTTTCTGGCTTCTAAAACAGTGGGAATCCCAAATAAAGCACAAATGAGTACGGAAAAAAGGATTTTTCCAATTAGCGGTGACTGGAAATTAATTGAAACGGGAAAAAAGTGTTTTACTGAACGTGAAAGTCATAGCAATTAGGAAACATGTTCAAATCAAAGCAAATACCTATTAAGTGACATAAGATGTCAGGTGGCGAAATAAAAAACGAAAGAAGATATAAAAAGAAAGACATTTAGAGAAATTCGAAAACTTACAAGGTCAAATAACAGAAATCTAAATACTCCGTAGGTTGGGAATGCCAATTCCCTCTACTTTTTGTCTGGAGGAAGCTCGAACATCTTACTGAAACACGATATCTAACAGATGCAGAGGGAAATATTTTCCGCCAAAGATGATGCAAACAAAAAGGGAAGAGTTATAATTATAAGGGAAACAATAAAATTGCAAAAGAAAGAAAGAAGTGAGATTGCAAAAAGGAAAAAAAGATGGCTGGCTGCTGATTATTATAGCATTTAAGTGAACTTTTCCTTTTCCTGCTCTGGATATTAAATACTGAGAATTCATTTCCAAATAATGACGTAATATTTGCGATTGCGCCTTTTAAAGACACAACTTAAAATTCAGATTTTTTTAACAAAGATTTTTTTTTGAAATGTTGATCATGATGGTTTGTAACGAGTACCGCCCGAACAAAGAAAGTGCTGCTCTCATTATACTTTTATAACATTAAACTAGTTATGCATAGCCCGTGCCATGTACGGGTGAAAAACCTGTGACTTAATTTTTATATGAAGTTACTCTGCAATGCGAAGAAAAGGAAATAAAACACAACATACCACCTACGTTACAGAACAAACGGCGCAGACAGTTGTCCGAGCACGTGCGTGTTGCCACAGATGAAGTCGTTTGTCTGACTAACTTTATTTTATTTTCCGGTATTTCTCCTTGGTTTTACGTATTGTGCAAAACCGGTGAGCTTAGTTCCGATTTCCACCACCAGATAAAAGCAGATGGCGCTGCAAGTACTGAATGACGTCAGAGCGTTAGGGACAGACGTAGCCTATTATATAGGTTTTATAGCCGTAGTTGTTTATCATGTTTTAAGTTTCCGGGTTTAACAACTACCATGAGCAACTCTAAGTGCTATAAGCAGTCACTTGCCCTTAATTTGGGGCCACTCCACTTGTTCCAGGTAAGGGGGAGAGCCAGCGCAGGAGGACAAACGCACCACCCACGCCTCATCCGGGACTTGAGATCGGGCCCAGCTTGGACAGTTCGGCACAGACCAGCGTCCCTGACAATTCGGTCATCGGGGCTGCGTAGTTGTGTATCATCCTCACTATACCAACAATACAGTGTATACACAATTTTTCTTTTTCAGTAAAACATGCTTCTGTTCAAAAAATACTCCAGATGCTTTCGGTAAGTACTGTACCAATAACATACAGATGCGTTCTGTTGTGGCAACATTATACCATTTCTTTTCAACGTAGTAACTTCCCTGTACTTCGCGTACATTTGTTCCATCTATTTAGCCCTTACTCCATGTGTGCTACGGGCAATGAGGGCCCTTGACGAACTTCGCAATGGACCGCCATTTGTTCTGTTGTCTAGTCTTTTCCCACCGCAAAGTTCCTTCAAAACCTTCTTTACATCATCCTGCTATCTCAGTGGGGTCCTTTTGTGTGGCTGAACAAGGTATTTCTTAAAATAAAATAAAATATGCACAAGTATTTCTTAAAATAACATTTCTTAATTTTTTTAGTATTTCTTAAAATAACATTTCTTAATTTTTTTAGTATTTCTTAAAATAACATTTCTTAATTTTTTTAGTATTTCTTAAAATAACATTTCTTAATTTTTTTAGTATTTCTTAAAATAACATTTCTTAATTTTTTTAGTATTTCTTAAAATAACATTTCTTATTTTTTTAGTATTTCTTGAAATAACATTTCTTAATTTTTTTAGTATTTCTTAAAATAACATTTCTTAATTTTTTTAGTATTTCTTAAAATAACATTTCTTAATTTTTTTAGTATTTCTTAAAATAACATTTCTTAATTTTTTTAGTATTTCTTAAAATAACATTTCTTAATTTTTTTAGTATTTCTTAAAATAACATTTCTGAATTTTTTAGTATTTCTTAAAATAACATTTCTGAATTTTTTTAGTATTTCTTAAAATAACATTTCTTAATTTTTTTAGTATTTCTTAAAATAACATTTCTTAATTTTTTTAGTATTTCTTAAAATAACATTTCTTATTTTTTTTAGTATTTCTTAAAATAACATTTCTTAATTTTTTTAGTATTTCTTAAAATAATATTTCTTAAATAAAGTAAAAGTACAAGTATTCCTTAAAATTAAAAAAATAAATATGAGCACTAGGAAACCTTATGAGTATGATATCTAAACCTTATGAATATGAGCACGATGGAATAAAAACTGTTAAAAAGGCCTACGCTGAGGGCATATTTTTTAATATTTGATGCTTAAGTAAAAGCGCAGCATTATTAGCTTAACTTATTACGTAAACGCAAGCGCGGATTGGGCGGCCATATCTTGGGCAGGTAGACCTCATACTAACTCAAAAAACAACAAAAAAAGTACATACACTCACGGATAATGAAATTTGCGCACCTAGAAGAAAGCATGTTACAACCGCGAAACTTTGCAAATAGCTAGAGTGCGTGTTGGTATGCAAATGATCCACGTTTGGTGCGAGTGCGCCTGACCGCTCACGCTGTGGTGGCACTGCAACCACGAACCGGCAGTCTTATAAACCAGCGTGTAGTCGATGGCCCATGAAAACGAAAAGCACCGGCCGACACCAGCAAGAGTACAGAGTGACAAGAATGCCGGGAAGACGCCAGAGACGTCGATTTACGCAACTTACGGACTTTGAGAGAGGCCTGATTATTGGGCTGAAAACCGCAGGGTGGTCGACGTGCCGTATAGCCCACCACGTGGATCGTTCTGATGATACCATCCTACTGTGTTGGGAGCAGTGGATACGTAACGGCACTGCCATACGGCGGAGCAGCCCCGGACGGACCAGAAGGAGTACCGGTAGAGAGGATCGACGAATCGCGCGCCAAGTACGAACGGATCCCACTGGGACGCGGTACACTATACAGGCAGATGTAGCGACCCCTGTGTGCCCACGACAACCCGGTCCACTATACAGGCAGATGCAGTGGCTCCTGTGTGCTCACGAAACATTTATCGACGCCTCGCGGGAGCAAATCTGTGATCCCAGCGCCCTTTACGTGTGCTGCCATTAAAACCAGAACATTGCTGGCTCCGTGTGCAGTGGTGCCACGGCAGAGCGATGTGGAATGCCATAGACTGGTGACGCGTGGTGTTTATCGATGAATGCCGTTTCGTTGCTTCGTTTTGGTGACCGATGGTCACCGTGTCCGGGTGTGGAGGTCCCCGGATTAACGGCACAATCCCAACCTCGCTATCGAGCGCCACACCTCTCCACTGTAGGCATTATAGTCTGGGGAGCCATTGCCTACAATAGCCGATCAGCTCTAGTAGTGGTGCGTGAATCATTGACGGACAAGCGGTATGTGGATGAGATTCTACGGCCCCATGTGCTCTCATTCCTGGCCGGGATTCCAGGTGGGCTATACCAGCAGGATAATTCCCACCCGCACACGGCTCGGGTTCCCCAGCACTGCCTATGTCATGGCCAGACACTTCCATGGCCTGCCCGCTTCCCGGACATATCCCCTATCGAGCATGTGTGGAACCAGTTGAAACGCCGGCTGCCGCCGTGCCACACTATCCGGGATTTGGAACCCACCGTCCAGCACGTGTGGGCCAGTCTGCCGCAGGACAACATCATGCGTCTGTTCGCCTCCATGCCGGACCGTATTGTAGCATGTATCGCCGCACGAGGCGGTGCGACGCGCTATTGAAGATGACCGGACTGCGTGCCATAGATCCCTCTGTAATTGTTCTGCAGCTCTGTTTTGCCATCATGTGTATCACTCATCTGTATTATTACGTCCATAAAATTTCAGTTCAATCCGATGCTTCCTTCTTGGCGCGCAAATTTCAATGTCCGTAAGTGTATATGTAAACCTGTACTTCAACATTCTTGTAGAAGAAAATGAAGTTATACTAAAATGGCATAGTGTGTTTACCACTTTGATGGCTTCAGAAAAGCAAACATAAAAAAATCTTGAAAGTAATAATTTGAAAGTAATTAAATAAAACTTAATTTTCGCATTGTACTGTATAAGCCTCGCACTTTTGTAATGTTCGTGGAAATATGGCGGTCTGAACACTACATTAATCAGTTCTCAAAAACTTACAGTGAAACAGCAGTCTTTCCTGAAAACGTCAAGAAAAGGTTACTGACAGATTGATTCCTTTATTGTCCACTGGCGCACCCACCGAGGGGGGGGCTTTGGAGCTTAAGCCCCAAAGAGGTTCAGATCGACCTTCTTCAATTCTTTCACCTATCTATCTATCTACTGTACATATGTACAGTATATATATTTAATTTATATATAGGTTATTTTATGAATGCATTTTACATACAGTATATACAAGGTCGAGTCACATTATTGTGGCAGCCCCGGTGGCGCACTGGTCTAAGCGATGGCCTCTGATCATTCGTCCGAACGGGGTCCGGGTTCAAATCCCGGTTAGGCATGGATGTTGTGTTTGTCTTACGGCACTGGCTCTCTCCCTTTCCTGGAACCAGTGACCCTAAATTAGGGACGGGCGACTGCTTATAGCCCATTGAGTTGCTCACGGTGGTCGTTAAACCTCCAATCAATCAAATCACATTATTGTGACCACCAGCTAATATCCAGAGTGACCGCCGTGTGCAGCGTGGACAGCAGCTAGACGGGACGGGACTGACTCAATAACATGCTGGAAGGTGTTCACAGGTATGTGGAGCCATACTGATGACTGCAGTGCATCTGACAGCTGCTGGAAGGTGTGTGGTGGAGAATCCATAGAGCGAAAAACACGATCGAGGTGGTCCCACAGATGCTCAATTGGGTTTGTCTGGGGAATTAGGGGGCAAGGGAAGTACTTTGAAGTCTTCATCATGCTCTTCCAACCACTCTTGGACACTTCTAGCTGAGTGGCACGCCGCATTGTCGCTCTGGAAGATCCCATCCGCCCCAGGGAAGACAATCAGCATGTATTGGTCTACGTGGTCTGCAAGGATGGGTTCATAACAAATTCGGTCCATAGTGTCTCCCACAGGTATGAGTGGACCCAAGGAATGCCACGAAAACATTTCCCAGACCATAACGCTGCCCCCACCAGCTTGTGTTCTTCTAGCAATGGTTGAAGGGTGATTCTTCTCCGATGTTTCTCGCCTTATACACTAACGTGCATCCGTTCGATGAAGCAGAAAACGTGACTCATCGTAGAAGGCAATCCTTTGCCAATTAGCGGAGGTCCAATTCCGATACTACCGTGGAAATGTAAGCCTTTTCTGCCGATGCACCTTTGATAGCATAGGTGCAGTGACCATCCGTCTGCATCGGAGTCCCATACGCAGCAGGGTTCGCTGAACTGCCGTTTTAGACACACTTCCGGTAGCCCCCTGGTTCATTCGGGCAGTGAGCTGCTCCACTGTAGCGTGCCGATCGGCCCTCACGCACCTTCGAAACCAAAGTTCACCTCTCACATCAATGGCACGTGGTGCTCCGCAGTTTCCACATCGTTTATTCGCAATGGTTCCATTTCTCCAATCACGATACACTTTAACCACAGCAGCACGCGAACAGTTCATAAACTGCTCTGTTTCAGAAATACTGCCATCCTTTCCCCGAAAGCCGATAATCATCCCATTTTGCAAATCTGATAAATCGGTCCTTTTATGCATGACAGCAACAAGGGATATGTTTTCAGAATGTCTACAGCACACCTTATATACCCTCCAAGCCAGCTCAAGACACGTTCCTTCTTTCATTGGCTACGCGCTTTTGACGTCAATAGAAGGAGGTGGTCACAATAATGTGACTCGACTGTGTATATATTCTGTTGGCTGTATTCCTGTGTAGGGCAAGTTGTGTTCAGCAGCGATTCGTTTGAGCAGTCGGTGAAACGGGTGACCTGCCAGACTTCCAAAGAGAACAAAATGGTGGGAGCCCGTTCAGCAGGGGCGTCTGTAACCATGACACCTAAATTATTTGGTGTTTCATGAGTAACAGTCTGCGTACACAAAGCATGGCAATGCTTCATTGGCGAAAAAGAATAGTGAGACTAAACCGAGATGGGATGAGAGGGACCATCCAACACTAACATGGATTGTGTCCAAACAACACAGAACTACTGCAGCAGAAGTGACAGAAGAACTCAATATCCACCTGGAAGACCCTGTTTCCACAAAAACAGTCGGCAGAGAACTTTACAAAGCCAACATCCATGGAAGAGCTACAATTGCTAAACCTTTAATTACAGAAACCTACGCTACAAGGCGAAAAAGATGGTGTCATGAGCATAAAACACAGACAGCTGATGACTGGAAAAGTGTGATATGGTCCGATGAGTCTTATCATATATTATTCCCAAAAGTAGTTCGGGTTTACGTATTGAGAACTCACAAGGAAGCGTACAGTTCGGAATGTCTGGTTCCAACTGTCAAACAGGGGATGGATCTGTGATGATTTGGGAGGCCATATCTTGCTATTCGGCTGGCCCCATCATTATCCTACATGGCCGAGTTAATGCAATCGGGTACTTGGATATTCTAGGTGACCAGGTGCATCCTATGGTCTAAATGTTGTTTCCCAACAATCATGCCATTTGTCAAGATGATACGGCGGACATATACACACAGAAGCCAGAACAGATCACTCTTGGTTTGAGGAGCTCGAAGATGAATTTCAGTATTTGCCCAGGCCAGATCAATCAACTGACTTGAACATCATCAAACCAAGGTGGGCAGTTTTGGTGAGTGGAGTGAGAAACAAATTCCCTCATCCAACATCTCTGAAGCAATTAACTGATCTGATTGACGAATGGTGCAACATTCCACTGGAGACTACTCAAAAGCTGTATGAATCTATTCCAAGAAGGTTGGGAGCTGTATTAAAGTCAAGTGGTGATCCAGCACCTTATTAATAAAGACATGCCACCTATTTTCCAGGTGTTCACATTATTTTGTCCAACTCCTGTATAAGATGTGTAAGACTTCGTTGATATAATTAGTCCCAATGGGAAAGATTTCATGTCTGTTAAAAATATATATACATATATACTAGCAGTTATGCCCGTTCTCCAAACGGTGAATCTGTAATTTTTTAACATGGAATTAAATAAAAGAAAAGTAATTAAGGGAAAGAAAAGTAATTTAAGATCCGTAATTGTTGCACGATTTAGAACAGGGTCGTGACGTCAATGCATACAGTTTGACGCAAAACGGATCAGGCTTTGGTGGCCTTTAATTTTAAATCAAAATTTCGTGGAATTTTTACAGCATTTCAGCGTTTCTGGCATAATTATCTTTAAACCTATCAGCATGCCAATTTTCAGATGTCAAGGCTATTGGGAAGTGGTCGAACAATTCCCGAACAATTCAAGCAGCAAATGTTCCAAAGCGGCCATTTTTTTAATTGGTTTTCGGACTTTTCTAGGAATTTGGACCTTAAGACGTATCAGCATGAAAATTTTCAAATCTCTAGGTCATTTAGAAGTGGTCAAACAATTCGCGAAACATTCAAGCAGAGAATGTTCCAAAGCCGCGATTTTTTTTTCGGACTTTTTAGGTATTTGAACTTTAAGGCCTGTCAACATGACAATTTTCAAATCTCCAGGTCACGTAGAAGTGATCGAACAAATCGCGAAAATTTCGAGCAGGGAAATGTTCCACAGCCACCATTTTTATTTTTATTTTATTTTCTGCCGGCGGAAAACGCCGAACTTTAAAAGCGTAGCTACGTCATTAAGCATTGCATCATTACCAGTTTGATTGTAGCCTGTCCTTTCACTCAGTGAGAAGAGAGTGCTAAAAATATCTGGGTTACAGTTGAAGACAAAGGAAACAGTTCGTTCCTTTCGTTTGCGTTTTTAAAAAAATGCTTAAAAATCAGAAAATTATTTTTAAATTTTTTTTTCTTAACAGAGTGATGATAGTTGGGAGTTAATGCTGTAAAAATTGCAATGCGTTATGATTTATAGTTTGCCATATATCCGTTTCTTGAAATTGATCCCATCGCGAAATAAAGAATTTTGTGAAATTTAAAAATTTAATTTCTTGTAATTTAAATCGAAACTCACAAAAAAGGTGACGAGGTGCGAAAATTCGGTCATGGTCCGACATGCCTACAAAATTTCGTGGTTCTGTAGCTGTTAGTGTGTCCGGAACGCGAAGTGATAGCACTTTTTTGCTTACCTTAACTTTGAAATACAATAGCTCTTCAAGTATCGTCGGAATCAAAAAACGGTTTATTTCAGCCTGTTCTCCAAACAAATTTCTACAAACGATGTAAATTTCATAATTTTGTGTTCAATACTTTTTTGCGCTGCGAGCTAGAAAAGCGCGAGTGTCGCGAAATTTCTAAAACAGCGCGGGCAGCGGCAGTTAGTGTTTTTTAGTATATTAAGTATTCCAAGTTATAAAATGAAGCTATTTTAATCGATGTTCAAATTTTCATCCTTGGGAACGCATTAATTGTCCAGAAAAAAGATGGCGTGACCTGTACTTTGATGACGTCAGTAGACAAACAAATGTTGCATTGCATAATTATGGTTATGTTTTAGAAAATATTAAGTATTCCAAGTTATAAAATTAAGCTATTTTAATCTATGTTCAAATTTTCATCCTTGGGAACGCATTAATTGTCCAGAAAAAAGATGGCGCGACCTGTTCTTTGATGACGTCAGTAGACAAACAAATGTTGGATTGCATAATTATGGTTATGTTTTAGAAAATATTAGGTATTCCAAGTTATAAAATGAAGCTATTTTAATAGATGTTCAAATTTTCATCCTTGGGAACGCATTAATTGTGAAGAAAATGTGTACAGAAGTTTTTCCATTGGAAGTATAGGAAACAAAATTACTTGACGTCCACTTTAAAAACTGAGATAACTTTACTAACAAAATATATGCATAACAAATTCTCTGCGTAACCATAGCAGCAGGTCACGGGACCAGAACGTTCCTCTCTGGTTATCGTTAAGACAGACAAGCCGTTCGTTTCTTTCCTTTTCGTCTTTAAAAAATGCTTAAAAATCAGAAAATGACTTTTTCTTAAAAAATTTTTTGTAAAAAAGGGACGACGGCGTCTTAACGGCATTGGCACTCCTTGTTCGTTCCACAGACACGGTTACAGCAGAACCACTCACTCCTCGCGGCGTTGACGACGTCTCGACTGATGGTCCCACACAGTATTTGTCATTTTCTTGTAGGACTTCAGTCAACAGTGAGTAGAGTTTAGGTCCCAGCCACCTACAGCGAGTTCGCCTTTTGGGCAGGACACAGAAACGGAAGGAATGAGAGCAAGTCTCGCGACTTTGACAGAACAGTTTGTAGTGAGATTAGAGTACAGTAGATGGCGCCACCGTACAAGTACGATGTTGCACACAGAGGGATGAGATAATTTCAGTGTGGGGCATAGGAAAGGATACCCATTTAACCAGTGGGTTCAGCCTGGGGGGCCGTCACTTAACGTGCTCGTCCGATGCACGGCGGATATTCAGCGATTGTTAGTAAATCACACTATCTCTGAAAGATCAGCCCATGTTCGAACCTGAGGACCTTGCATCGATAGTCTGACTGCTGGTTGTCCGCTTATATTCCGCGCGCCGTCCGTGCGATTGGCCTGCAAATGCAATCATTTGTATAACTTGTACGTGTGCACCCACCCTACATTTTGCATGGTGCTGCGTTCACGTCTTCGTGGTGTGGCATTTTCTGTGTCAGGCAGTTTCTATATCGTGGCCACTAGTCAGGTACAAAAGGAAGATTTTTCACATGGCTAGTCTGTGTTAAAACACCAGAATATATATATAATAATTCACATAATTGTTTTCTCATTTTTTTTTATTCTGGTTCGTACTTTCACTCTCTCGTTCTTCCCCGCGGCACATCATGGTTTAGTTCTTCCTGTTTCTCGTTTCCCATATTTTTTAGAAATAATTTAGTGAACCGTAGACCTTACTGCATGACCCTCTGATGAGAATTTTTTTGTTTTAAGACTCGTATTTCCACTTCTTGTCTTCCAAGGAAATCATCTTGCGACATAATTCCTCTGCAATAAACGCTCTAACCCTGGAGATACCGAATATAAGAAAAATGGCAACAAAATGATGAAAGCTGTTAAAAAAATGAACATTCGTTGAACACCTGGCGCGTCAATTTACGAAAGGGTGTCAAAGGGAAAATTACTCCTCTGAGATCATTCACTACGGAAAGAGAAATAAAAAAGGAAAATGTGATAGGAGCGGAAAGGTAGTGTGATCGGCAAAACTGGAAGTAGCTACTGTGGTGACGAGAGATGATGACAAATCAATAAACTCAACTAACGCTGATCTGTGACGCTATCGTACGACATGAGTATAAATTTAGGATATGAAAGCGACACTAAGGATTGATGAGAAACGTTAATATAGGCGGATCCTTCCACCTCGATAATTACCACACCCCATTAGTCAGCACAGAAGCATTTCGCTTGCTCTCCCGGAGAACTCGGACTGCGTGCTATGCGCTCGCAGCTCACCAACTTCAAAGTATAACAGGCCACCAAATAAATGCGCAATTATGACTCAAAGGGATAATCACATATAGTAAACAAGTTAGTAAAATCACGCAATGCATTGATTATGATACGCTTTCCAACACACCAGAAATCTTTACTCAAGTTATTACTCAAGTTATGAGGATAATGGCTGTGGAATAAATCTCGCTCCTGTGCTCTAATCTTTGATACCATTTCGATGAAATTAAACAGAACTGATTCAGTTACCTCCGGAACAACATAATAAAGTTTTGTCGCAATAGAAGCATTTTTAGTCAAGTTATCAGGATAATTAATGTCTGTGGAATAAATCTTGCTCCTGTGCCCTGACCTTTGACCCCATTTCGATTATATTCAACAGAACCGGTTCAGTATACCTCCGGAACAACATGATAAAGTTTTGTCATAATCGAAGCATTTTTATGTAAGTTATGACGCGTAAGGGCGATGGAGTGGATCCCGCTTCTGTGTCCTGACCTTTGACCCCATTTCGCCCATTTTCAATAGGATTCGTTCCCAGGTTGTCCTCTACCACATACTAAAATTTCATCGAAATCGAACCATTTTTACGCGAGTTATCGTGGGGACAGACAGACAGACGGACGGACAAAGCTGGAGCATATACGCTCCTTCAAATTACGGTTGGAAAGCGTAAAAAGAAAAAAAAATATTAAATGAATAGGAAGCGAATTCCCGAAAGAAATAATTCCTCACAAATACCTAACTCCGGTATTTGTGAAGTATCTAACGCCGGTGCGACACTAGAAATAAATTCGTTGTAAGCAAAATAAATTCGTTGTAAGCAATGCGCCGCAACATTTTGTAGTGTTTGAGTCATCAACGTCTCAACTTCGACAAATATTATCGTAACCATAGTCACCGACTATGTGGAGGCAATATTAATCCCCCGCCCATAATTTTACTGGGGGGCAGTGCCCACATGATGTCTTTCATATTGTTTAATTCAATAAGTTTTTGTTTCTCATTTTTTTATTGGAAGTTTAACTTCTACCGTGAGCAAAATATTTTTATACAGAAAAAATGTTTTCCCCGTGCTATTGAGGTTATCGTGTGCTGTGTTAATAAAAAAAATTCATTTCTTTTCTTTAGAGAAATGTATTGCACTTTGTAAGATGGACCAAGCTCCTCCATCTTATGAGGCTAAAGCGATTTATTTCCGAAAAATTAATAAATAACAAAAAAGGTAAAAACATTTTTCCGATATTTAACATTGCTCATTTGAATAGGAACTTGATTGCCAGCCCCGTATTGTGCGTGACGTGTTCTCATGATACATGGTAAATGTTTAAAACATTTATCAAAAATAAAATAAATAAGTGAAAATGCAGAAACGTAACCCGATGAGCCATTACATTATGACCACCCCCAGCCTAGAGAAATGAGCGCGCCTGGAAACCGAACGGTGGCGCAGGTGAAGTTCACAGAGAAGTATGTACACAATCCGAGGACCGGCTTTCGGTTAGTAGAGTGTTCGGAGTCAGAATGAGAAAAGCAGCCGATTTCTCCTCTCGGAGTTTGATAAAGGACAAATTGTGATGGCACGACGCCTCGGAACTACGATCTCGGGAACGGCGCGGCTTGTGGGTTGTTCACGTGCCGCTGTAGTGAGCACGTATCAAAAGTGGTGCACAAATGGCCAAACGACTGACCGTCGTCCAGCCGTGAGTCGTTCGCAGCTCGTTGATGCCAGAGGGGAGCGGAGACTGTCGCGCGTTGTTCACAGTGCACGCAGGGACACAGTGCGACAAATCACCCGCAGCTACAAAACTGGTGATCAAGGCAATGTGTCACAGCATACAATTAATCGCAGCCTTCTGCGCATGGGCCTGCGTAGCCGAAGACCCAGCAGGGTCCCCATGCTCACTGCACGTCATCGCCAACAACGCATGAAATGGGCCCAAGATCATTGAGATTGGAACGTGGATGATTGGAAGAAACTGGCCTTGTCCAACGAATCAAGATTCCTGGTGCATCACGTAAACGGCCGAGCGCGGATACGCCGATTACAAACGGAGGCTCTGGCACCTGGATGCACTGTTGGGAGGAAACAGGCCAGCGGCGGCGGTCTTATGCTGTGGGCGATGTTTTTATTGGACACTTTAGGCCCCATTATCCGAATAGCACAATCCCTGACAGCTGTCAGGTATCTGAACATCGTTGCGGACCAAGTTACCCATTCATAGCAACTGTGTTCCCTGCTGGTGACGGACAAAACCAACAGGATTATGCACCATGCTACACTGCCAGAATCGTCAAGGAGTGGTTCGAGGAACATGCTGGTGATTTTCTGTTAATGCCTTGACCTCCAAATTCATCTGACATAAACCCAATCGAACATTTGTAGTTCGATTTGTAAAAACGGGCTTGCGCTAAATCACCACCAGCCCGAAATGTACGGGAACTGGAGTACCTGCTGTTGACATTATGGTACCAGATACCCAAGATACCTATCGCCACCTCATCGAATTAATGCCTCGCCGAGTGGTCGCTGTTTTGCGGGCTAAATGTGGTCCTACAGCCTACTAGGTAGATGGTCATAATGTAATGGCTCATGGGTGTATAATCTCTAGTTCCTTTATTTATCTACACTGTTGGCCACCCAAAATGCAACACCAAGAAGGACACGAGATAGCAAAGCCAGATTTACTAGACACATAGCAACAGATACAAAGATGAAGCGATTGAGCTTACAGGCCCGTGCGACTTGAGGAACACGCAGACATCAATAGTTCGTGTGGCTTCCATGGCTGGCAATAACGGCCGCTACACGCCGCGGCATCTAACGAAAGAGGCTTTGGATGTGGTCTTGGGGTATGTCGGTCCAGGCTGCTTCCACACGTTGACACAGTTCATGAGGCGTAGCCGCGGGTGGTGCTTGCCGGGCAACTCGGTTACCGATCAGCGGCCAGACGTGTTCGATGGGCGACATATCAAGAGAACAGGCGGGCCACAGCAGCAGTGACACCTGGTGGGCCGTGAAGAATTGTTGCACGATGCGTGCCACGTGCGGGCGCGCATTGTCCTGTTGAAACGTGGCCGTTGGCAGGTCCTGCAGGTAAGGGTGGACTACAGGCTCCAAAACGTCGGAGATATAGCGGTGGCTTTTGAGTGTACCGGCGATGAGTACCAAAGGGGTGCGGGTGTCATATCCAATTGCGCCCCAAACCAAAACGCCAGGCGACGGACCGGTATTGCGATGCATAATGCAGGCGTCATACAGTCTCTCGCCGCCGTGCCGCCATACGCGGATCCGACCATCGTGGTGTTGCAGGCAGAAGCAGGATTCGTCGGAGAAGACAATGTAGTGCCATTCCGTAGTCCGGGTGCGGCGTTCAACGGCCCACTGCCGCCGCACTCGCCGGTGGTGTAACGTCAATGGTAATAGGAGCAATGAGCGCCGTGCGACAAGTTCCCGCTCCTGCAGACGACGTCGAACGGTACGTGCTGACACAGGTTGTTGCGCAGCACACCCTAATTTCTGCGCTAACCGTCGTGATGTGGCGGTGCGACCCCTCAATGCCCGCCGCACAACATGCCGGTCTTCTCGTTCGGTGGTGTACCGCGGCTGTGGCAATCGCTGACGTCTGTCCGTCCGTCCCTCCTGCACCCACCGAATACGTACTCGCCTCACTGTGGCTGGATGTCGTCCCACACGGGCGCCGATGTCTCGGTACGATAAACCGCTTTCGCGATAAGCCACTATTCGTCTTTTGTCGCACTCCAAGACGTGCTGGAATGACTGCCGTATTCTGTGACGAGGCATCTGGAAGCTTCCCACGCACAGGTCCGGCAGCGCAACACACTTGCACTACTTACACCCCGGCTTCTGTGCACCCTTCTTATAGTGCTTCTCGGTGGTATGCCGGGCGCACGTGATTTGCATATGTCGTGCAATGCTAATCGTTTGCATGTCCTCTCGCGGGCGACGCATGCTGCGAATTTCAGGCCAATCGGATGCTTGCTTCTTGGTGTAGCATTTTGGGTGGCCAGCAGTGTATTTATTGTTTGCGCTTCTCGTTCTTTGTTTGAGTAACCGCGCTGATTTCTCATTTTTTTTTATAAACGTTTGGGAATAAAATCTCTGGATATTTTTATAAAATCACAGGCTAAATTTCGTTTTTAAAAATATTGATATTCAGGAAGAGAAAATTTCTCGTTTCCTTGTTCATTGGCAGACGCATTTACATTTTCATTTGCAACTGTATTTTAGAATGTACGTCGAATCTCGTAGTTTATATTTTTGCCCTTTCCTTGTTTTCCTCCTGATAATTAAAACACGTGCCCCTCCCACATCTGATCTCTTCACGCCTTCCCCCAATAATTTGGCCAAGTCGGCGCCCCTGATCGTGACACTTTTTTTCTGGGGAGGGGGGGGGGTTAGTTAGTGACCACCATGAGCATCTCGATGGGCTATAAGCAGTCGCCCGTCCCTAATTTAGGGCCACTGGTTTCGGGGAAGAGAGAGAGCCAGTACCGTAAGACAAAAACCACAGCCATGCCTCACTGGGATTCGAACCCAGACCCATCTCGGGCGAATGGACGGAAGCCAGCGGTTTGACCACTGCGCTACCGGTGCTGCGTAACACTTTGGGATCACTACCTGAACTGCACATTTTAAAAGTCGTTTTTCCATAACATCTTTTAAGTTTTGTTTTGTTTTTTTGATTGGAGGTTGAACGACCACCGTGAGCAACTCAATGGGCTATAAGCAGTCGCCCGTCCCTAATTTAGGGTCACTGGTTCCAGGGAAGGGAGAGAGCCAGTGCCGTAAGACAAACACAACATCCATGCCTGACCGGGATTCGAACCCGGACCCCTTACGGACGAATGATCAGAGGCCCGCGCCTTAGACCACTGCGCCACCGGGGCGGCCAGAAGTTATTTTCGGCAAGTTAATGAGATAATATAGAAATGGAATCGATGATGCCCTTGAAAATCCAAAATGTTCTCTTTCCTTTATTATCTCATTTATCTGGACTTAACAGTGGTTATTAAAGAATGATTCTAAAAGCTTGTAAATATAGTTTTTACGGCATGAACTATGGGTCATATGTTTAACTGAAAATCCTATTTTGTGCTATCAAAAAACATCTGAAAGAAAATAAAGTGAGAACATAAAGCAGCTATGTCTTGTAGAAGAACGTTTATGAAAAAAGTACAAATGAATGAAGCAGAAACGTGCTGGAAAAAGAAATAAAACTCAAAACTGGCTTTAATTTCAAACACTTTTGTGAAAACCACGAATGCTATTTTTGATAAGTTTTAACCCCATTTTGCAGAACATTAAAATTTCATAAGTGTTCCGTGTTGTGACATGACAGAAACGCGGGATCACTATTACAAATTACTGAGTTTTAATTTACCGCTGACCATGTATGAGAGAAGTGTCCCCAACTGCGTGAATAGTACTGTATGTCCTTGCCTCTAACATTGCAGCTAAGGAGGCTTCCGATTTATATTTGAGCACACTACCGTTGCTGCTACACAACCCAGTACAACGAAGTTCCGAGTAACTGAAGCTAAACAGATATAGCTTAGGAAGCCAAAAAACGTGTCTTCTTCCGTATCAGAACACTATTCAAGTAGTTCCCTTCCTCGCGTGTATCGTTCCGCTTTGCTTTCGTAGAACTTACTCACACCCATCATGAAACGGCAAAGGAAGTAGTTCACGATACGGAAAATTCTTACTTCTGTCGCTCCTTTCGTACTGATAAATCCAAACGGAAATTTTTAGAACGTATTTATTTCATATCACCGATTTATATATCATTATTTCATACAGAATCATAATAAAACGTACTTTTTATAGGATGTAATGGCACTAAATTATTATGTTCGAAAATCATTTTTTTCCACTCGGTAGAACAAAGTACTTGAATTGTAAACATGTCCAAATAACGTTTTTTATAGCTTCGCGTAAAAAAAGGAGATCCGGACAAAAAAAAACTCCGTAGTACTATTATTCGATAAATTTCCATCGCATAATGTCCTTTCAAAGTAAAAAAAGGTCAATATGGTGGTTCCTTCTAAAATTTCTGCCCTATGTTTCTAATGGTAAAAACTTCTGTAGACATTCTCTTCGCAATTAAGGCATTCTCAAGGATTAAAATTTGCACATCCATAAAAAAAACTTTAAATTATAGAATGGTGTATTTAATATTTGCTGAAAATTAACTATAATTACATTAAAAATCTATAATTTTTCCTTGTTGAGACTGCTAGTAGATGGCGCGACCTCTACATTGATGACGTCAGTGGATAAACCCATGACTGATGGCTTATTTTTTTTTTTGATTGGAGGTTTAACGACCACCGTGAGCAACTCAATGGGCTATAAGCAGTCGCCCGTCCCTAATTTAGGGTCACTGGTTCCAGGGAAGGGAGAGAGCCAGTGCCGTAAGACAAACACAACATCCATGCCTCACCGGGATTCGAACCCGGACCCCTTCGGACGAATGATCAGAGGCCAACGCCTTAGACCACTGCGCCACCGGGGCGGCGGCTTATTTCGGAATTAGAAATCAGCGGTACATACAGTTCTGCTGATATTTTCAGCTAAATTATTGTCAGAACATTTAATCTAACAAGGGGACGTTACGACGTTCCCTTCAGAGATTTTTTTTTTTTTGATTGGAGCTTTAACGACTACCGTGAGCAACTCAATGGGCTTTAAGCAGTCGCCGTCCCTAATTTAGGACCACTGACTCCACGGAAGGGAGAGAGCCAGAGCCGTAAGACAAACACAACATCCATGCCTCACCGGGATTCGAAACCGGACCCATCTCGGACGAAAGGTCAAAAGCCATCGCTTAGACCACTGCGCCACCGGGGCGGCTCTCAGAGATTTCAATAGTACTGTTCGTGTGGATAAGGCTTGGTATGAACCTTTATTGAGCAAAGGGAGAAAAAGCGCGCTTCAGAAACGTCTTCGAGAAAATCGAAGTTAAAAAATCCCGAGCAACTTATGAGCAAGTTTTGCGAAGCGTATCACTGAAGACCGCAGAGGCAGCGTGCCTGACTCATGATCCCTGGTTCGACTCTCGATTAGTGAAATTTTTATTTTACTTTTTAAATCGGAAGTACATTTTCCTCTTGATGTTATAAACAAACCTGGTGAGTATAAAAAAGCGGTTTTTGTACGATGCGCAGGGTGTCATGTGACTTATTGATTCCCTTGCTTCTACGACCAATATCATCCTGCCTCAGGTACTGGTCCATCGGCTTTCAACGACTTATAAAACATATTTTTTATTTATTTGTGTTTTATAGGTCAATCACCTATCTAAATTTGTTAATTTTTAGAAAAAAATCCTTAATTAAATTTAATAGCTATTCCGAAAACGAATTTTCAAGGAGAAATGCACATTTTAATAGAACAGAAATACACAAAATATATAAACCCATGTGATTTACAATGATTTCATGTACAATTTCTCATTCTGATTTGAAAAGTTCACTCATCGAGAGTCGAACCTGCGATCCCGAGTGAGGCACGCTGCCGCCGAGCCACACGTCCTTCGGTGACTCACTCCGCAAAACTTACTCGTAAGTCATCAGAGATTTTTAACTTCAATTTTCTCGAAGGTGTTTGAGAAGCGCGCTTTCTCCCTTTTCTTGATAAAGGTTCATACAGTATTATTGAAATCTCTTAGGGGAACATATAGGGTGATTCATAAATCTGGAACCACCCAAATATTTTCTAGACATTTAACAGCACATGAAAGTAACCATGTGAAATATACATTGGACCAAGAATTGCACCTCTGACACATGTTACCCCACCTATGCGCCATCTTAGAATCCGCCGTATTGTATTAAACTTCAATTTTTCAAATGGCAATAGGATCATGTGACCACTCATAGTCATGTGAAATTTTCTCAGAAAAACAGTGGTACCCTTATTTTTTACATATCTTTATTAGTTTTCAAGTTATTGCATGTTACATGTTCACTTGAGGGACGTACCGAACCACAAAAATTCTCTCCTTGTCCAGCTACACACACGGGCACACCTTACAACAGGTGCTCAATTTGTTGTCCTTGTCCAGCTACACACACGTGCAAACGTCGTTCCCATTCCACACAAACACGGTTCAGCATGTCTGGTGTAATGCTGTCACACGCATCAGTAATGCGTGCCTTCAACTGTTCTAAATGTTGCAGATCTCTGACGTTGGGCTCATACACGACACCTTTCACATACCCCCACAGAAAGAAGTCCAACGGACTTAAATCAGGGGAGCGTGCTGGCCACTCGACAGGCCAACGCCACCTCAACAATTAAGGAATTGCTCATCCAGATACGCACTAACAGCTGCAGCGTAATACGGAGGAGCACCCTCCTGTTAGAAGAAGCAGGGGAAATCATCATCTTCATCTAACAACATTGGGAGGGTTCTTGCAGCATGCGGAGGTACCTGTCGCCAGTCGAATTGCCGTCAATAAACAGCGGACCAAAAATGCGTGTCTTCCATATTCCACACCACACCATAACTTGTTGTGCACCTTGCATTTTAGATGGGTTCATCCAATATGGATTGGTGTCCGACCAGTATCGGGTATTATGGCGATAACCTCTCTATTGAGGTTGAAATTGACATCATCACTGAAAAGAATCTTTGATGAAAATTTTGGTCAGACTAAAGTTACTGCAGGGCCCACTGGCAAAACTGAAGATGATGATCAGGATCATCCTCACTCAAAGGGTGTAACAGTTGCAGATTACAAGGATGACATTTGTTTTTTGAAAGGACACGCACAATGGAGCTTTGACTGGTGCCCCAGTCGTCTGCTAAACGTCTCGTGCTCTTCTTTGGGCTTCTGGCAAGCGTTGCCAAAATCATGGTTGTTGATTCCTTATTTGTTGCTGTTTTGAGCTGATCGCTTTTTGGCTTCACACACACACACACACACACACACACACACATACACACACACACGCACGCACACACTGTCAGTTTGCCTAAATTTTTGGATTAGCTTCACTACTATGCGCGATTGTCCATCTTTCTGGGTGTTCTGGGTGTCTGCGGTTGAAGTCAGCTGCTATCTCCCTTGAACTCTGTCCACCATAATGCAGGATTGTGTCAATACGCTCCTCTTTGATCAATTCCATCACACTTCACTGAAAAACAAAGTCGAAACATTCATGCGTAACATGCAAGAAAAACACCAAACATCGATTAATAACATGCAGTAACTCGAAAACTGATAAAGAAATGTACAAAATAATGGTACCACTGTATTTCTGAGAAAATTTCACATGACCTTAATTGCCTTTTGAAAAATGGAAGTTGAATCCAATATCTCGGATTCCAAGGTAGCGGATGGGTGGGATAACATGTGTCAGAGGTGCAATACTTGGTCCAATGTATATTGCACATGGTTACTTTCATGTGCTGTTAAATGACTAGAAAATATTTTGGTGGTTCCAGACTTATGAATCATCCTGCAGTAAGGTCTCTTTGTAAGTGGTTCAAATCATTCTAAACATTTCAGGCTATCTTATGGATAGACTCAAATTTTGATTCCATTCCAAAAATTAACAAAATTTTGGGGGAAATCAGCAGTAGTATAGGTACTGCTGATTTCTAATTCCGAAATAAGCCATTAAACATCTGTTTTTCTACCGATGTCATCAGTGCCCAGGTAACGGCATCTGTTAGGAAGTCTCAACATTGCTCAAGGAAAAATTATTGATTTTATTTATAATTATGGTTACGTTTTAGTAAATATTAAGTACGCCATGCTATAATTTAAAGTTATTTTTATCGATGCGCGATGCATTCCAGCTCCAAACCCACCAAGAGCAGCTCTCGGCACTTTAAGGACGGCTGTCCTGGAATCTGTAACGTATAACGTATATATTTTCGATGCCACGTCTTTCTACTCCAGATCGGCTGTTCTCCCAACTGGACTCCGCCGGCAGGTTTATCACTACTTCATTGTCGATTTGACTTATGATGCACCTCAGTAGTGCGTCATCTACATCATGTCATTTAGTCGTTACAAATCACAGGCTCCAGTACCACCCGAACTTCCCCAACACCTGGTGGAATCCATGCCACGATGTGTTGTTGCCGGTGTGAGCTTACAAGGTGCGCCCACACGTTATTGGGTGGATGCATATAATGAATTGTCCTTTCGGTGTTTTATCCTTAACTTATGGTATCTGAGAATGCCTGGCTGCTGGTTAAAGCAGACAGAGTAACTAATAAACCAAAGAGGCCACTGTTTCGGAAACATCGAGAAAACTGCTTGGAGATCGAATCGTGTAAGGGTACGAACGATGTGTGAAATAGTAGGATATCCATAAAATTGACATACTCTAACTTGCTATCACTAAAAATACTTATATTTTAAATTTAATAAACATACGAGTATTTGTAGTTTTTAAATTAATATCTGTATATCTGTACTGAAATTAATATCTGTACTGAAATTCAAAGATCATATTCGCTTATATCAGAGGAAAATACACTAATGTTCATAAAAAAAACAAAAAAAAACTGAGCACCTAAAAGAAGTCGAGCTACGACTTTCATTTTTACAGAATATGCTAATCAGGCGATATCGCAGAAATGATTAGCACTTCGGTGTCATAGGTGCATGTGCAGTGCCTCTATGCAAATCAGATCGCGAAACGTAACAGACCCGAAAAAGGCCGTTTTTCTGTTATAAGCGCCGCGTAGTGCTTGGTCACCAGTAGGTGAGGATGCCTCGTCGTCGTGTAAGACAGTCGTGCAGTCACAGCGAGTTCGACAGAGGTTGCATTATCGGCATGAGATACTGCAATGCTTCCCTCTGGCAGACTGCCGGTCGTGTGGGGTGTAGTGTGTCCGTCGTGACAGGAGTGCGCAGGAAATGATAGGAAGAAGGGAATAGGACACGAAGAGAAACTTCTGTGTATACAGACAGTGCATAGGAACAACCGTCGTCTCATGAAGATGTCTTTGAGTGACCATTTTGCATCATCAACGGCGTTGGCGCAGCAGTGACGAACTGCAACGCAATCTTGCGTGTCAGCTGTAACAATACGTCGCTGGTTATTACAGTTCGGACTGAAGGTTCATCAGCCCCTCCTCATGCTACATTTGACACCGCAGCAACGGACTGCCAGGCTGCAAAAGTGCATCGAACGATGGAAGTGGCGTGACGAATGGCACAATATCGTGTTCCCCGACGAAACTCGTATTTGTTTAGGCAGAAATGATGACCGCATCTATGTCCACCGAAGACAGGTGGGAGAGAGGTGTCGGGAAGAGTGTATTTGCACCAGGTGTACCGCACCAACACGAGGCTTTATGGCCTGGGGTGCTATCGGGTACAGAAGTAGATCAACTTTGGTGAGAGTCCATGCCCCATAACGAGTGCCCGTTACTTCAACGACTTTCTACGGCCGGTAGCCCTTCCGTACCTGTAGGACTTTCCCGGGGTCAAATTTTAGCAGGATAATGCCACACCGCATGTTGCAGTGAGACAACACGTGCCTTCCCGGAGGAGTAACAACGTTCCACTTCTGCCGTGGCCGTCTAGCTCGCCCAATTTATGACCCACAGAAAATCTCTGTGACATGCTCAAACGACAAGTGCAGCAACTCTTGACGAACTTTTGACGCGGGTCAATACAGCTTGGATGGCTATTATACAGGACACCATTCACACATTATTTGATTCTACGCCTCAGCGTGTACAACAGGTGATCACACCGACTATTAGCTACATGGACAAACCTGGTACGTGTGACACCGAGATGTTGATTTGTTCTGTATTGTATAATGAGCATACCCTATAAAAATCAAGGTCATAGCTCAACCCTTTTCTTTCAAGTGTTCTGTATTTTATGAACATAAATGTATTAAGGAATTACTATGGTATAACGTTCGTTGGTTTCTCAGAAACGTTGCCCACACAAAGCCATCGGGGCGTATACCGCCTTTCTCATCGTTTTTAAATATTCCTTTATTTTTTGAATGCATTACATTTCCTAATAATGAAACATTGAAGTTATCTGATGGAAAAATTGAAGAAACGAAAATAAAAACATTAATCGTTGATAAAGGGAAAATTCTAAAGAAAGTATTTATCTTTTGAAATGCAGGAATTCTCAGAATTTCCCCAATTCTTTTGCTTCATCCTTTAATTTAAGCAAAATAAATCCAATCTATAATGATTAGTTTTACAAAATTTGAAACATGTTTTACACAAAGTAATTGTTTTCATGTCGTTACTTCCAAAATCTTCTCTGGTATTGTATTACATCTAGGACTCTTTCTCAGTGCTTTTCCATTTTAATGAAGGTAAACTAAAAAAAAAAAAAAAAACGGTTATAAAAAAGAAATCTCACCCACTTGAATGCATCTTACAACTGCATTTTTAATGAGGAGGAAAAGATCGTGCTTTGAGTGAGCCTTTTATTTCCAATAAACAATCTATTTTAGGGAAAGATAAATTATCTCCTGCAGTATTTCGCATTTCAGCACGTCTTCCAAAGGAGACAAAGCAATTTGGGCCTCATATCGGTAATCTTCATTCACCGCTCGTTAATCATTTAAGCCTCTTTCGGAAAAATACCAGTTTCAAGCACAAAGGCACTCCTGGTTTGCATTTTTGAGGTGCGATGGTTGCACAATCTTTAGTATTATTGCTCTTTTGTTTTAATATCTTCTCTGCCCCTCTAAAACAAAACTAAAGAAAATATCTTTAACGAAATGTTTGTGCAAGCCGATGCATTCCAAACTGCTGTTTCTCCAAAACCACCTGTTAGCGAGTTTCTTTACCACTGTCCTCATTGGCATAGACTCGTCCCAAAGGTTAGACGGACGGGACAAAGCCGTGTGACGTACTACAGAGGTGAAAACATGTATCAAGACGACAAATCTGCAGTGACACATTCTGTCCGCGTAGCTTAGTTGGGAGAGCGACTTACTCCGGAGCGAGAGGGCGCGGACAAACTTGTATTTTCACATTTGCGCCCGATTATGGAAAATGGATCCATTGGCCGTGGGTTTTTCGAAAAATGTGTGATGTTTGTTCCACACATTGTTTGGAATTAATGAAAAATTCCTATTTCGCTTCAAAGAAAAAAAAAATAAGAGGCAGATGATGTGACGTTCTACCGAGGTGAAAACATATGTCAAGACGACAAATCTGCAGCGAGATATTCTGTCCGCGTACCTCAGTTTTTTTTTGGTTCGAGGTTGAACGACCACCGTGAACAACTCAATGGGTTACAGGTTATAAGCAGTCACCCGTCCCTAATTTAGTGCCACTGGTTCCAGGGAAGAAAGGGAGCCAGTACCGTAAGACAAACACAATATCCATGCCTCACCGGAATTCGAACCCGGACCTTACACGGACGAATGGTCATAAGCCAGCGATTAAACCACTGCGCCACCGGGGCGGCTAGCGCAGTTGGGAGAGCGACTTATTTCGGAGTGAAGGGGCGTGGACAAACTTGTGTTTTCACAGCCGTCTCGAGTACTAGCAGGCCTTAATCCTTTATGCCTGACGTCACCATCAGTGTCATAACAAACGCTGCCGTGACTGCCATCTTAAGTAGCAACGAGGTTATTACAATGAGGCGATATCAAGATTCTAATTTTCCGTACCTTCGCAATATCGATGGAAAAAAGTTATAAATCTCGGTAAATGCGATGAATTCAGTGGTTATTTAATATCTACAAACTAATTCAGATATAAGAGTGCTTTAACATTTTCTTTTCACATCAGTGGGTTTTTGTTTCACACAAATTCACCGGTATTACCGTAGGCGCCATGCATTTTTGGTTCATTCGGCCAGTTAGTTGTTTCACTACTGTAGCGTGTCGATCGGCCCTCAGGCACCTTCGAAACCGACGTTCACCTCTCACATGAATGGCACGTGGTGCTCCGCAGTTTCCACATCGCTCATTCGCAATGGTGGCATTTCTCGAATCACGATACACTTTAACCACAGCAGCACGCGAACAGTTCACAAACTGCGCTGTTTCAGAAATACTGCCATCCTTTCCCCGAAAGCCGATAATCATCCCATTTTGCAAATCTGATAAATCGCTCCTTTTATCCAAGACAGCGACGAGTGATATGTTTTCAGAATTTTTACAGCACACCTTATGCACTGAGTGGCCCCTTTACTATGACCACCTCCTCAGTACTTCGTTGGACCACCTTTTGCCTTTAATACTGCGTCGATTCTTCGTGGCATGGACTCCACGAGATGTTGATAGGTAGTTTGTAGAATTTGAGACCATGCTTGATGAATAGCACTTTCCAGGAGTGTGAGATTGCAGGGTTGTGGATCCAGCTGTCTGATGGCTCGTTCAACTTCATCCCACAAATTCTCAACGGGGTTGAGATCTGGAGATTGTGGGGGCCACCTAAGCAAAGTAAACTCACCGGCATGTTCCTGAAACCAATCCTGTACAATACGAGCACTATGGCATGACGCATTACCTCGTTGAAAGTAGCCATCGCCATTGGGATAAACCATCCGCATGACAGGATGCACTTGGTCCGCAACGATGTTTAGATATGATGTGCCAGTCAGACGTTGATCAACACGAATTATAGGGCCCAAAGCATGACAGGAAAACATTCCCCAAACCTTTTTATTCCCCGCGGTTAGGTTAGCTCCCTAACCACGGTTAGGTTAGGGAACTAACCTAACCGTCTGGGAGCAAATATTACTATCTGAATCGGACTCCATCCCTATTATTATCGGCACAACCACACAATGCAGCCAAAAGATAAACAGCCCAGACCTTCAGTACCCAATCCTCCACTCTCAGGTAGTAAAGAAATTATCTGCTTTAAATAAAATTAAAACTGTAGTGTTGGAGCGGAACAAGGTTTTCCACCAATAACGCGCGAGAGCTGCGAATAAAAAATTGAAAAACAATATGTACACAAAATGCAAACAAAGTCAACAGATAAAAAAGTTTTTGAAGTTCTAAAGCGCCAAAAGGCTGCATCAAAGAAAAATCAAACTAAATACTGAAAAACACCAATAGGACTGAAAAATGTTTTACTGATTAGCAAGACTAAAAACGTTACCAACCACTGGGATAAGAAGAGAGGGATATAGAACTATGGTAAGCTGTTCTCCGTGGCTGTGTCAAGGGCCATGCAGGGACAACACATAACCAACCCCTATAGAGACCTGAAAACGTATCACTCGTTGCTGTCATGGATAAAAAGAGCGATTTATCAGATTTGCAAAAAGGGATGATTATCGGTTTTGGGGCAAAGGGTGAAAGTATTTCTGAAACCGCGTAGTTTGTGAACTGTTTGCATGCTGCTGCGGTTAAAGTGTATCGTGATTGGAGAAATGGCACCATTGCGAATAAGCGACGTGGAAACTGCGGAGCACCACGTGCCATTGATGTGAGAGGTGAAAGGCGGCTTCGATGGTGCGTGAGGGCCGATCGACACCCCACAGTGGAACAACTGACTGGCCGAATGAACCTGGGGGCTACCGGAAGTGTGTCTAAAACGACAGTTCAGCAAACCCTGCTGCGTATGGGGCTCCGATGCAGACGGATGGTCACTGCACCTATGCTAACTTAGGTACATCGGCAGAAAAGGCTTACATTTGCACGGCAGTATCGGAATTGGACCTCCGCTAATTGGCAAAGGATTGCCTTCTCCGATGATTTATGTTTTCTACTTCATCGAAAGGATAGACGTTGGCGTATAAGGCGAGAAACATCGGAGAACAAACACTCCTTAACCATTGCTGGAAGAACACCAGCCGGTAGGGGCAGCGTTATGGTCTGCGGAATGTTTTCGTGGCATTCCCTGGGTCCACTCATACCTGTGGAAGGCACTATGGACTGAATTTGTTATGAATTCATCCTTGCAGACCACGTACACCGATGCATGATGATTGTCTTCCCTGGGGTAGATGGGATCTTCCAGCACGACAATGCGACGTGCCACACAGCTAGAAATGTCCGAGAGTATTTGGAAGAGCACGATGAAGACTTCACATACTTCCTTGTCCTCCTAATTATTCAGACTTAAACCCAATTGAGCATCTGTGGGACCATCTCTATCGTGTTGTTCGCTCTATGGATTCTCCACTACGCAACCCTCCAGCAGCTGCCAGATGCACTGCAGTCAGCATGTCCCTACATACCTGTGAACACATCTTCCAACACTTTATTGAGTCACTCCCAGCCCGTCTAGCTGTTGTCCACGCTGCACACGGCGGTTAATCTGGATATTAGCTGGTGGTCACAGCAATGCCACTCGACCGTGTGTATATATGTATATATCTGTGTGTGTGTGTGCATATGTGTGTGTGTCAAAATAGAAAATATGCACCTTAAGTACGTACCCAGACCACCTTGATACCGCGCAATGCACGATTTACTCGGTGTTTTTCTGTTCCTTATTTGGGTCTTTCTGTGTTTTTGCTGTGTGTTTTTTAGGTATTGTCTACTGTCTTACTTTTGATAGGGCTTTGAGTTCACTGGCTGTCTTGTGCATGTTCGAGAGGTTTTGCTTGTGGTTGTATTTATGGATATATACACACAAATACATACGCTCTATACATACACTGAGTGATCACTGAAATATGGCCACCCCTATCAGAAGTTGATGCAGGACGTTGACCACGTGATTTCCGAGAAGGCGAAATTAGTCACTGACGTAGCATATATAAGGAGTGAGTAGAGCAGTAGGAAATGAATTCGATGAACGTGATGAGTAAACGGAAGGATTCATCGGACTTTGAGAAAGAACAGATTGTGGGAGCTCAAAGAGTGGGTGCCAGTGTTTCCCAGACCGCAGAACTGTTGGGTTGTTCGTGAGCCGCCGTAGTTAAAGTGTATCAGGACTGGCGTGGAAATGGTCAAACAACAACCCGGAAGTAAAACTGCACAGGACAGCGAAAGGTTGATGTGAGAGGTGAACGCCGGTTCCGACTTCTCGTACAAGTCAACAGACGCGGCAATGCTCAACAGTTGACTACCCAATACAACAGAGAGACCAACCTGAAACAGTATCTGCCATGACCATGCGTTGCTTGCTCGCACGTATAGGCTATAACAGCAGACGACCCAGACGACATTCTCTCCTAATCACGGTTCATCGGAGAAAAAATTCGCCTGGTGCAAAGATTATGCAAGTTGAACGTCGGATGACTGGAAAGAAATGTGCCTGTCTGACGAGTCGCGTTTTTTTACTCCACTCTGTGGATGGTCGTGTACGTATTTGACGCAAACAACATGAGGCTCTCGATCCATCTTACATTGTCTCCATAGTGCAAGCCGGTGATGGTGTGGGGCATGTTTAACTGGTAGGAACTTGGATCCCCGCTGCATGTGGAACAACGTACGACTGGTGGCCACTATCGCGAATTGCTTGCTGACTCTGAACACTCAGCAATGTTGCACTTTTTCCTGAATGGCGACGGTGTCTTCCAAGATAACAATGCGGCGAACCCCAGGTCCAATGCTGTGCAGGAATGGTTTGGGGAACACAGTTCAGTCTTCCAGGATATCGATTGGCCTCCGAACTCCTCCGATATCAATCCCACAGAGCACTTGTAGGACACTATGGGACGGCATATCAGGAGTCTGGATACACCAATCACCTCCATACCTGCACTGAAGCCTGCATTACACACAGCTTGGTTGGCCATACCTCCCAACTACTTCAGACATATTATTGAATCGATGACACGTCGGATAGCTGCTGTACTGAGGGCGAAAGGAAGACTTACGAAGTATTAGGTAGGTGGTCATAGTTGAGAGATCACTCACTGTAAGATCCCGTGGCTAACGGAACCAGTGGGAGCAATGCCCTCATAGCCTTTGATCTGTGGGGGCATGTGGCCCCACTATCCCCACGGGTTAGGCGCCACTGACCGGAAGCAAGGTGTCCTGTGCTGTCCGTAAAGCAAGATGTTTGCTTTTTATATCTGGCTGTCCAACAATCTGGCTGATTATGAGTACGATATGTCTACTTCTAAAAGTCGTCCCGAAAGATTTCTTTTGTTTAAGATAGTGGTAATTTTCCTCATATTTTTATGCATACGTTATAATCTGAAAGGAAGATTTATTTCACACATTCATATGTGGGGCCACATTTCATCCTCACAACAGCAGCAAAAGTTCTTGGAATGGAAGTGTTGGAAAAGTTCGGGTGGTATTGTGGTCCACGATTCCAGGACAGCTGTCTATCAACGACCAAAAGTTTCCGGTGGTGAATTTCAAGATTTCAAGCTCGAACGCATCAGTCCTCTCCGTTTACAGATGATCAATTGAGTTCAGATTCGGAAAGTAAGTGGGCTCCTCGAGAGTTGTAAACTCAAGGGAATGCTCCACCACTCTGTCCATCGCCAAACGAAAGCGATAAGAAGGGGTGTTATCTGTTATCTTACTAGAAGAAGGCATTCTGCTGTGGGAAATGGATAGCTTTGAAAAGGTGTAAATTTTTTCACACCGGTACGTCAACATATGCGCCTTGTTGTGCGACGGTGGTCTCAATAGGTACATGGGGGCCCAAAGTGACCCATGTACACACACCGGAAAACATTACACGAGCCTGTGACACCCCGATTTGATAGTTGGAGTCAATGGGCTCGTGTATTCTAAGCCATACTCCCATCCTCCCTAGGCGTGTTCCAGTTGGAACAGCAATTAGTCGGACCAAAATTGCCACACCGGCCTGTAACACCCAGGTTTGACAGTTGAGGTTAATGGGTTTGTGTGGTCTGCGCTATGCACCAATCCTCTCGAAGGCGTGCTGCACGAGGGTCGATTGATAAGTAAGGTCTTCTACTGCGCTGCGTCGCTAGTAGTTGGGGAAGAAAAACGTTTGCGCATACGTTAGGTAGCCGACATTGTGTAGTGCAAACCAGCTTAGTTTCAGTTCACTGTTTGACGTCATTGAGTAACAGCGTTCGTCAGACATCAATGCTACCTCCGAGTTCGTATAAAGCAGCTAATAGAGTTTTTGAAACTAGAAGGTTGTGCGCCAATCTAAATTGCCACTGAAGACTAATACTGGGTTCATCATTATGACCCAGAAAATAAAAGGCAGTCCATAGAATATCGTCACATATGTTCTCCAAGAGTAAGGAAATTCAAAAGAGTTATTTTAGTGCAGAAAGTCGTGTTCACCATTTCTTGGAACGCAAAGGGCATGATTTACACAGAATTTCTGCCTAAGGGAACGACGATTAATTCCGAAAGGTATTGTGAGACCTTATGAGCAGCACAAAAACTTCCTCCACCGGCCTGTAACATCTCGGTTTGACAGTTGGAGTCAACAGGCTCACGTAGTGTACGCCACACACCCATCCTCCCATAGCGTGTTGTAGTTGGAACATCAATTAGTAGGACAAAAACTACCTCCACCGGCCTGTAACATCTCGGTTTGACAGTTGGAGTCAACAGGCTCACGTAGTGTGCGCCATACACCCATCCTCTCATAGGCGTGTTGTAGTTGGAACATCAATTAGTAGGACAAAAACTACCTCCACCGGCCTGTAACATCTCGGTTTGACAGTTGGAATCAACAGGCTCACGTAGTGTACGCCATACACCCATCGTCCCATAGGCGTGTTGTAGTTGGAACATCAATTAGTAGGACAAAAACTACCTCCACCGGCCTGTAACATCTCGGTTTGACAGTTGGAATTAACAGGCTCACGTAGTGTACGATATACACCCATCCTCCCATAGGCGTGTTGTAGTTGGAACATCAATTATTAGTAGGACAAAAAGTACCTCCACCGGCCTGTAACATCTCGGTTTGACAGTTGGAGTCAACAGGCTCACGTAGTGTATGCCATACACCCATCCTCCCATAGGCGTGTTGTAGTTGGAACATCAATTAGTAGGACAAAAACTTCCTCCACCGGCCTGTAACATCTCGGTTTGACAGTTGGAATCAACAGGCTCACGTAGTGTACGCCATACACCCATCGTCCCATAGGCGTGTTGTAGTTGGCACATCAATTAGTAGGACAAAAACTACCTCCACCGGCCTGTAACATCTCGGTTTGACAGTTGGAATCAACAGGCTCACGTAGTGTACGCCATACACCCATCCTCCCATAGGCGTGTTGTAGTTGGAACATCAATTATTAGTAGGACAAAAACTACCTCCACCGGCCTGTAACATCTCGGTTTGACAGTTGGAGTCAACAGGCTCACGTAGTGTATGCCATACACCCATCCTCCCATAGGCGTGTTGTAGTTGGAACATCAATTAGTAGGACAAAAACTACCTCCACCGGCCTGCAACATCTCGGTTTGACAGTTATGATCAACGGGCTCGCGTAGTCTACGCCATACACCCGTCCTCCCGTAGGCGCGCTGTAGTTGGAACATCTATTAGTAGGACCAAAACAGTCTCCACCAGCCTGTAACATCTCGGTTTGGCAGTTTGGGTCAACCAGCTCGAGGGATCTCATAGGGTACTGGGAACCGGCTACCCGCTCCTAGTCCCCCATGATTCAGTGGCGATGCTTCTTAGCCCATTGCAGCTTCATAGCACGGTGACGTACTGTCAACAAAGATACTCGATGTGCGCTTCTGCTGCCATAGCACAGGCGTAGCATCCTACATCAAATGATATTTGCACAAACCTTCGCAAGTGCTCCGTCGTTGAATGCCGACGTTATCCTCCCAACTGTAGCCCTCTATTCAGACGTTACGATACCTTAGAGCCGGCGCTCACATCGAATATCAATATATCATTTATGGCCACATTTTCCCCCACTGCCGGTTTTTATGTTGGCCTGGAACACGTGTGGACGAGCGCACGCGGAAATCTCATTCGTTCTGTAGTCGCGAAGATGGTGCAGACCATCTTCTTCGCACCGACTATCTGTCCACGATGAAACTGCAACCTATTTTCTTCGCAACGTTCGTCTGCCCATGATCAAACTCGCTCAGATCGCCGTGTTTGCCCATCATCCCAGTCGTGGGTACGCTACACAAGAGATAGGTATCTGACCTACTTATAAGACCCCAGGCGGGCTTCGGCTGTCCACCGTTTGTTAGTTTGTGGGTTTAACGACCATCGTGAACAACTTGTGACGTACCTGCCAGCAGGACGCACACGACATAAAGGCAGATAGGAATCAGAATAAATGTCTGCGTAGCTCAGTTGGTAGAGCGACTTGTTCCGGAATAAGCGGCCTCGGGTTCGAATCCCGGCGTAGACCAAAAATGACGGAGAAATTTACTTCGTTATAATGGCGCCCGAACTATCCGGATGACCCGACCGTTCAAAATCTCGCATTAATGTGATGTTATTTCCACACCGCGAGACAGGAAAAATCAGAGAATTCCTTCTCCAGCGCTTCGAAAAAAATAAAAATGTGTGATGTTGCATTCCACACAACAGATTGACTGGGAGTTCTCAAGTGAACGTTCTACAGTGGATGGCTGCCTGCACGATTCATGGTCACGGCTGACCCGTGGGCCATGCCCCCGGCCCTCTTTCGGGGGGGGGAGATGTGACGTACCTGCCAGCAGGACGCACACGACATAAAGGCAGATAGGAATCAGAATAAATGTCTGCGTAGCTCAGTTGGTAGAGCGACTTGTTCCGGAATAAGCGGCCTCGGGTTCGAATCCCGGCGTAGACCAAGAAGGACGGAGAAATTTACTTCGTTATAAACTCAGTTGGCTATAAGCAGTCGCCCGTCTTTAATTTAGGGTCAGTGGTTCCAGAGAAGGGAGAGAGCCAGTGCCGTAAGATAAACACAACATCCATGCCTCACAGGATTCGAACGTCGACCCATCTCGGACGAATGGTCAGAAGCAAGCGCTTAGACCACTGTGCCAGCGGGGCGGCAACTCTCAACCAGTGTGAGACGTAACCTTTTCCGTAGCGTTACCAGAATCCTAAAATAGGGAATATAATAGGTCATAAAAGGGTATTAGAGTTGTACTTTATTATTATGTTAAGATTTTTTTAACCCTGCTTCTGTGTTCATATCAAGCCACACTCACTGTGTTCGGGTCCAAATAGACCCATGATATGTAATTTGTAATGCAACTTTAGTTGGGAGTTAAAAAAAATACAATTAACTTAAGTAGAAATTTCAAAGTAATGCTTATAACGAAGTGAATTTCTCCGTCATTTTTATCCGCGCCGGGGTTCGAACCCGGGTCCACTCATTCCGGAATAAGTTGCTCTACCAATTAAGCTACGCGGACATTGATTCTAATTGCTATCTGCCCTTATGTCGTGTGCGTCCTTCTGGCAGGTACGTCACATCTCCTGGTACGTTACATGCTTCACAATATGTTTTAGTAAAACACAAAAACAAAAATGTAAATGCACGTGGAAGTTATGACAGTTTCAATTTGTTGCACAACAAAATATATAAATTGTTCAGTAAACTGTTACTTACTGAATAACAGTACCAGTGCAGTGTCAAGTACAGTTTGTGCATATTTGATGCAAATGTGATTTACAAGTGTATTTGTCACATCTCACACAGGTGTTTTGAAACGTATTGTCTGATTGAGGACACAAATGGCAGCAACCCGTTTTTCTGCTTGTGCTAGCTACATCAAGTACCTTACGAGTACAGTGTTCATCTCCTTTGTTTGGCTTTGTTGATTTTGCACCATTTCAATTGCTGCTTTTTCTCTTGGAAGCACCTCTTGTGTACGAATGTGTTCTTGTACAGTGACATACCGAAATTTTTAATAAAAAGTCGTCTGTTTCTCAGTGACTTCTGGTTCAAGTTAGGATTTACCTTACTAAATAGGATGTACGCATTCACTTCTGAAACATCAAGAGCATTTGTGAACACTATAACTGGTCATTTGTTGGTTTTTCTTCTACAGGAGTAACATCAAATCATTATATCTAATGTGTTGTACAGCACCCTTGGTAGAATTGTAATGTACAATTACTTGAGGTTTTTTTAAATCTGAATTATCAACGTTTTTTTTTCAAGTGTAATGTACTCTGAACAACAACACACTTATTTTTTTAGGAATATATGACACAAGCATGGTATTATATACAGTATTTGTGAACGCAAAGATTAATGAATAAACTTCTTTGTTCTTGGTCTGGATCAATTCTGGTGGAATGGAAGGTTTGTTCTCCTAACTGTTCCCATCATACACTGGTGTGCAAAAATTAAGGACGAAGAGGAGAAATTAGCATAACAGCGGAACGAGCAGGCAGAACGGACCGAAAGACCACTCGGGAGATAGACTAGGGTCCGGTACGGTAGGGCATGCGCATATAGGCAGCATGACGGGGGGGGGGTCGGAAGGGTATAAAGCACACGGGCGGTGTACGCTCAGCAATTCGGTGAAAGCTATTGCACGGTGTACATCGATTTGAACGACGTCGAGTTGCTGTCACCGTGTGATATGGCCAACAGGCAATCCAGTAGACGACATCTGGATGACTTTACCCGAGGTCGCGTCATTGGGAAGTTGGAAGAAGGTCGAAGTGGGACTAGTGTGGCCGAGGAGTTCGGGATCGCTCACAGCATCTTTTCACGAGCTTGGAGAGCATTTCAAACGACAGGAACAGCTGTCCGAGAGTTCAGCAGTGGTCGTGCATGAGCAACCACGGCGGCGGACGACGGGTATATTGTACTACAGGCGAGAAGAGACAGGCGGCAGACAGCGGGAGAAATCGCAAGGCACGTGCAACAGACAACTGGACGTCCGTTATCGCGTTTTACCGTGGCCAGGAGGCTGCACAAAGGTGGTCTATTTGCACGACGACCAGTACGGTGTGCGTCATTAACGCCTGCTCATTGGAGACGGCAGTTACTGTGATGCCAGGAACACAAGAACTGGACACATCAGCAATGGGGTCGAGTTCTCTTTACGGATGAGAGCCGATTTAGTCTGACGAGCGATTCTGGACGTATACACATCTGGAAAGTGCAGGGAACACGCAATCACACCTCCAACATCATCGAAAGGGACCGGTTTGGAGGTGGCGAGGTTCTCGTTTAGGGCGGTATCATGCTTGGTAGCCGTACTGACCTCCAAATCTTCCAAGGAGGTTCAGTCACTGGTGTCCGCTATTGTATCGAGGTTCTCCTGTCTCACGTGCGTCTGTTTAGAAGTGCTGTGTGTCCTGAGTTTCTCTTCATGGACGACAACGCTTCACCTCATCGTACAGTGGCTGTTGCAAAGCTGTTGGAGAGTGAAGATATTCAACGCTTGGATTGGCCCGCAAGGTCCCCGGACCTAAGTCCAATCAAACACGTGTGGGACCATCTCGGGAGACGCTTGGCAGCACGTCACCAGCCGCCAGCAATGATTCCGCAGCTGCGATTGGCGCTACAACAAGAATGGGCCGCGATGCCTCAACAGCTCCTTGACAACCTCGTCCTCAGCATGGACAGACGTTGTAAATCCTGCAACGCAGTCAGGGGTGATCATATCCCCTACTAAAGACTGGATTTTTCTTGGCAGCCGCCTGTCACATGGACGTTTCTGTCTTCTGTCCAGTTGTGCTCGAAGCTACCTTTTCAATAAAGTGCCTTTGTATCCTTTGGGTTCCTTGTTTGGACGGTTTTGCTCACTTGTCCCATATTCTTACATCTTGGGGATCTTATGGTATGATTTGAGTAGATGTGGTGCACTTCTGCACGACGTTACATTGAAAAATCGCCTTGTCTTTAATTTTTGCACGGCAGTGTAGTTACATTTCTTTTGAGTAACATTTGACCAAGTAAGCATGATGTGAAAACATTATCACAGCTGATGTCACGTCCCTTCAAACCAAAAGACAAATCAAGAACAACTCTAAGGCCCTGATTTTTCTCAGGAGGCTGGTTCGGTGCCTTTCCAGTGTATGGCCAAGATTGTCACAGAAATTCCAAAATTTTATACCATACTTTGCCGATTTACTGGGCATATACTGTCTGAAAGAACAGTTTCCTCCAAATGAAACTAACTGTTCATCAACTGTAACAAATGAACTGGGGTTGAAAATTTTGGCAATATCTAAACCCACGTATCCCACAAGACACGAATGGCTGCAAACTTGTCTTTTTACCTCCTATAGGAACAAGTTTTACGGTCATCGAACCTCAGAACACGTGAAATTCGAAAAAACTTTGAAAACTCATAGTTGCTCTGAAAACTACTCTGCCGTTTTCTGTATCCCACAGACTTTCTGTTGATTCATTACAGGACTTGAAAACTCCAGCTAGTAAAAGTAAACCTATGTGAGCACTGAGTTAAACACTGTCAATAGTTTTACACTTATCCCCGTACACACTAACTCCTGCTGTATTTGAGTTAATGAGGATAATTTTTTCCATGTCTTTTGTAAGAAACAATTAATAAGCAGAAAGTTCATCTACAATACGTGAAGTAGCATACCTGGTAGGTCCTGGTGTAAGATTCAATATATCTTTTGAGTTACATCTTCCTGCTTGCAATGGTGGTTTACTTCTATATTGAATAGACTTACCCTTAGATAAGTAAGAGCAGCCAGTAATTCCATCCTCTTCTTCTTCTGACTACTAAGGAAATAAATTTACCGTCTTATGCACGATAGGTTAAAACTTTAATTAAAATATTTACAGGCTAAAAGTATTTCATTATATTACTAATTAAAAGCACTCTCTCAGTGCTTTTATATATGAAGTACTTTTAGCATGAAGCACTTGTTGCCTGTAAATATTTTTTCCATTTTCTCAATGTAGTCACTCTCTCAGGTGACTACATCGAGAAAATGGAACAGGCAATCAGTGATATTCCACATGTCATCTGTGACAAAGACCCAACCCAAGCGACAATTAGAGCTTTATAGCGATTAAAATCTGTTCCTTCATTGCCTATTGCTCTAGTGGACAACCTAAAACCACCTTTAGGACCACGTATTCCGGAACTTTTTGGAAGGCTGAAACTTCATAAACCTGGTAACCCGGTTCGTCCTTTTGTCTCAGGATATTGTAGTCCCGTCCCACCCGCCCCTTGGAATGCGCATTGGCGAGATTGCTAAAGCCCATCATTAATAATTCACCATATTCCCTTTCTAGCTCTCTAGAAGCATTAGCCAAAATTAAGTCCTTGACTTCGATAACTTCTCCCGTCCTTATGGCCTCTCTTGATGTTGTGTCATTGTTTCCAAGTGTACCTGCAACAACTGTGCATACCATTATTGAAACAAAGTTGAACAACGAAAGTGAGTTCTCAACTACTGAAATCCAAGCGATTATGTGTGCACTTCGGCTTGTCCAAAAGCGAACTTACTTTCGCTTTGAGGGGAAGATATACAGCCAAACCGGCAGGACACCAATAGGGTCCCCCTGTCTGGAGTCTTAACAGAAATCCTTCTACACTCACTAGAAACTGAGTTACTACCACTGGCCCCGGTAAAACCACATCTTTATATTAGATGTGTGGACGATGTCCTTGTTTTCCGGACTGCCTCTTTGGAATCATTGGAACAGTTTTCCCAATACATGTCAACCAAGTATCAAGGCATTGCCTTTACGCTGGAAACTGAGAGTGATCAAACGTTACCATTTTTAGATATCTTACTGAAACGGGACCCTTCTACCAATAATATAACTTATTCTGTTGTTCGAAAGCCTGGTTCTAATAACACTTTAATTCCATTTAATTCCAACCATGTTTTCAGTTAAAAATTGTCATCGTTACATTTTTTACTACGACGGGCGTACTCCCATTCCTCCAGTTCAACAGCCAGGAAAACTGAACGTTCTTATAGTTCGCCGAAAATATGGTTTGGGGTTTGGTGTAAAATCTCGAAATATATCAACCTTGATTAAGAACGATAGAGATACTGTGGATCCTGGCGATAAACACGGAGTATATTCAATACCCTTAAAAACTGAGGGGGAAGACCAACAAAATAAAATCTATGTCGACTCAACATCCAGGGCTCTAAAATGCCGATTGGCAGAACATAAATATATCCTCCGGACAGCTTCGGGGTCTACAGCAATGTCAAGACTATGTTTACAAGGTGAGTACACACCTCAGTGGGATGATATGACTATTCTTAATACACCAAGAAAGAAATCAAACTTATTATTAACTGAAAGTATGTATATATACAAGTTATGACATCAAACCTGTAATGAGGACTACCCGTGCATTATTGCGGAACCATGGAAACGGTTAGTCTGTTGGACAATGAAAGACCACTTACTTAACTTGTTGGTCTTCACAAAAAAAAAAAAAAAAAAAAAAAAAAAGTTAACACATGCGCAAATGCGCAAACGTAAATCATTGTAACGCCCTCTGTATACATTGTGTTCGTAAACTGTTTTGACAAAAGAAGAGGGGTGACAGTATCCGTCAAGACGAACAATATTTACAATGGAACCTAGGGTCGCATTCCACTCTGAGTGTCAGAAAAGAGAAACTTCGAAATACGTCCAACAAGCACAAGTCGTCACCTCAGACGTCATTTCTTTCGTGCCGGAGAAGTAGCACATCGCCAGAACATCACCGTCAAGCATTTACCGTATGCAAATTGCCAGAGAAAAGACGTACCATCGACAGTTGCAGCTGATTGGCTTATCAAGGTGCAGTAGACACTTCCTGAATGCCACATATCCCGCACGATGAATTGGACGTGGCGGACCTGCGGCATGGCTTCTACGCTCACCGGACTTAAACCCACTGGACTTCTTCTTCTGGGGGCACATGAAATCATTGGTGTACGAGACGCCTGTGGACTCCGTGGAAGATCTCGTCGCGAGAATCGTTGTTGCAGCGGACAGGATAAACACGACACCAGGAGTCTTCGAGAGGGTGAACCAGTCTTTCATTCGCAGGTGTGAATTGTGCAACGGCACCCGTGGCCGCCACTTTGAGCATCTACTTTGAGTCTGTCCCTGATCTTCATAAATGGGATTGTGCAACTTATGATGTCGTTAATTCTCTTTCTTTGCACTGTTGAAAGTTCAATTTGGACATCTAACTTTACTCTTTTCTGACACTCAGAGTGGAATGCAACCCTAGGTTCCATTGTAAATATTGTTCGTGTTTATGGGTAACCCTCTTTGTTTGTCAAAACAGTTTACGAACACCCTGTATAAAGATTGTAGCGTTTAAGTGAATTACGTCTGAAGAAGGGCCTGCTAAAGTAGGCCTGAAAGGTCTAACGTTGTGTTTTTAACCGAGAGAGTGCTTTTAATTAGTAATGTAATGAAGTACTTTTAGCCTGTAAATAATTTAATTAAAGTTTTAACCTATCGTGCATAAGACGGTAAATTTATTTCCTTATTACTCCTAGCACGAAATTTTCTTATTGGATCTTCTTCTGACGATGAATCAGAGATTCCAGAAACGTGATCTTCTAATTCAGACATAATTTCTTCGTCGTCTGAAGCAGCTGATAGTTTTTTTTTTTCGATTCCAGTAGGTGATAAAGATTGATCCATTATTGTGAAACTTCATATAATATCGACAACAACACTGAATAAGCAAATGTCACTGACGATCTGCGAACGGCACTGAGCAATATGCAAAGCAAAGAAAGGGGAATTCCCGTTGAGCTGGGAAGAGCCCTCGAGCTGGGAGTTCCGAAAACAAGGAAAAATCGGGGAAGCCGCGATGTGAATCTCTAAAGATGCTCGCATGTATTGTTTTGACTATATTAGCGGAAGGCTATGTATTCGTTTTATTGTAAGAAATGGACAATGATCAATACGTTGATTTCTGCAAAGTAACATGTATTTCTTCATAAAGCTCTAAAAGGACCCGAAAACAGTATGTGCAAAGTTTTTTATTATGAACAAACTGTTGCTCAAATAGTACAAAAAACAATAAGTATTTCTTAAAACACTAAAAGAAACAAAGTGACAAAGCCACAAAGTGATGTCACCATTATTTTCAGTTTCATTAAAAAATTAAAATGTTTCATTAAAAAAATAAAATTGCAAATAAAAATATAATCATTATTTTTAGTTTTATTAAAAAAAAATTGCTAAATTCAAGACTCAACATTGACATTAATTTGTGGAGGAACGGCATGCTGGTAGACTACACCTTTAGGACCAAAGAAAATTATGGTCATCATCTTCCCAGCGGATTTATGATGTCAGAAGCTGACTTAAAAATACACATAGCACCGTGGATTGTTGGCCACCGTGGTGTAAAGTTGACACGCTCGGCTATATATCGAGAGTTCCGTGGTTCAATTCCACGGCGGCGGCTGAAAGACAATTTTTCGGTTGCTGTGTGTTTCTGGAACGTGGAAAGAGCGATGTATTTATTTATTTACTGACGCCACGTATTTGGAGGATTTTTACCTTGGATCTCGCCCTTTGGATTTAGCTGCTATAATATATATATATAGCCAGTGCCGTTAATGCCCACCAGATGGAGACGTCTCAGTAGCTGAGCCCATCTTATGGATTTATGATGTCAGAAACTGACTTAAAAATACACATAGCACCGTGGACACCGTGGTGTAAAGTTAACTCGCTCGGCTAGATATCGAGAGTTCCGTGGTTCAATTCCACGGCAGCGGCTGAAAGACAATTTTTCGGTTGCTGTGTGTTTCTGGAACGTGGAAAGAGCGATGTGTTTATTTATTTATTCTGTCAGAATAGAGTGGGTTTGTGGATGGGTGCGAAACAAATTGTGCTCTTAGTGTGTAATGCTACAGATACTTTTTCCTGTTGGAGGAAACTAAAGAGCATCTCAGACCGTCCTTCCATCCTAGTACTTCATCTTTTAATTTGTTTATGCAGAGCCTCCGGTAAAGATTGTTTGAGTTGTAGTTAAATTTAATGGGCAAATTCTTACATCAGAGTACATGCCCAAAATAGCCACTGTCTTATAACGCAATGAAATTATTCCGTATGTTTCCGATGTATTTCTGAGACACCCGGAATTTAATATTATATTCACGGCACTTTATGTTTTCCCAACGGAAATAAGGTGCCCAAAGTTCTGAGAATGTACTTTCCCGCTGAAAGAACAAGAAGTGGCACTTAAATTTTGAAAACTGGTGTAATTTCGTAGCGTTTAACTCATGTTTCCTTTCGATGCATAAATAAATAATACACGCATTTCAGTTTCAATCCATTGCTCATGTTAAACACCCAAATAAAATTAGCAAATACGGTCGACATTTCTTGTGCATGAGAGTTTCCCTTAAAGTTACGTAATCAGATGCTTTAAGTTTCTGTAAAAGTGAGTGGCAACGCTATCGACCTGCTCGGGAATAATTACTGTGGTCTGCTATCTGCTTTTTATGTTCATGTTATTCCCATCTGCGTTGAAGAACAAAACGTTTCAATAATTGCTGTTATCGACGAACTAATTCAGTTCCCATTTAAATGAATAGTTTGCTACCGAAAGTTATGAACTGGCAAAGCCCGTGGGCGTTACTTCGTTAAACTGAGAATTTTTTCGTTTCCTGTCAAGCTTTTATTAGCACGGATTTACCATCAACGTGTAAGTGAAGAAAAAACATCAGATATTTGTGCTATTTTTGTCCGTCCGTCCATCTGTGGACAAGACACTACCGGTTTTAGAAACGGAATTACAAAGGAAAATTTTCTTGCATTAAATTGATATAACTGAACAAATATATATATATAGATTTCAATGCAAAAATAGGGCAACGGCAACAGAATGAAACTTCGGTAGGTAAATTCGGTCATGGCAACAGAAACCAGCGTGGAAATACTCTCGTTGAGTTTGCAGAGGCAGAAGGGTTTTTCATCTTGAACTCCTTCTTCAAGAAAAAGCCACACAGGAAATGGACATGGAGACATCCAAATGGGACGACAAGTGAAATTGATTTTATTATGTGTAACAAAAAATTCGTCATAGAAGACTGCAGTGTGCTAAACAAGTTCAACACAGGTAGTGACCATAGATTGGTGAGATGTAAGATGCACCTCAACACTAAACTTGAACGTGGCAAGATCATAGGACAAACAAAATCTATTGACATAACCAACCTTAAAAACACCATAATACCTTCAAGTTAGAACTGAAGAACAGGTTCTCTGCTTTAGAAGGCCTAACATCGGAAGAAGTGGACATCTCTGAAGTTAACAGAAAAGTAACCAAAGCTCTTATGGAAACAGCAAGAAAATTAGCTGGGTCTAAGAACAAGTTGCATGTAAACAAATTATCAGGAAAAACGAAAATGTTGATGCAAAAAAAGGAGAGAGATGAGGACAACTAAAGAAGATGTGACTTCCAAAGTGGAATATATAGAGCTATGCAAGACAGTAAGAAAAAGTATCACTGAAGACGTAATAAAATTCAACTGTGAACTAGTGAGGAAAGCAATTGAAAACAACCAAAGCCTAAAGATAGCAAAGGGACATCTCAGTAAGGGAAGAAAACAGATTATGGCACTGAGAAAAGAAGATGGTTCTGTAACAAGAAATAGAGGCGAAATTTTGACAAGAGTGAAAGATTTCTACTCCAAATTATATGAAAGGGATGATATATGCACTCCAGACATCATGAAAGATACCAGTACCAGAGTTCCTCCAGTCCTTCCAGCAGAAGTTGCACATGCAATCAAGAACATGAAGCGAGGAAAAGCTCCAGGAGAAGATGGAATTACTGTAGACATCATACAAGAAGCAAGTGGAGAAATCGAAGCAGTACTCGCCCAAATTTTCACTCGATGCCTTAATGAAGGAAAGATTCCTGAGGATTGGAACACCGCTACAATGATCCTGCTACATAAGAAAGGTGACATTGAGGATCTCGGAAACTACAGACCCATCAGCCTCCTATCAGTAGTTTATAAAATCTTCACTAAAGTTCTTTCACACCGCTTGAAGGTAACACTGGACATGGCTCAACCGAGAGAACAAGCTGGATTCAGGAGTGGCTACAACACAATAGATCATATCCACGTGCTGAGAGAACTAATTGAAAGAGCGAGGGAATATGAACTTCCATTGTGCATGGCTTTTATCGATTATGAAAAAGCCTTTGATTCGGTGAAACCATCAGCAGTTACAATGGCTCTGAAAACCTGCGGTATTGAAGATGCATACATTAATATTATTAATAACATCTATGAAAATGCAAGTGCAAAGATTAGGCTGTTTGAAAATACAACACACGTAAAAATTGGAAAGGGAGTGAGACAAGGTGACACCATATCTCCGAAGCTCTTTAATGCCACATTGGAGGGTGTTTTTCAGTCACTGAGCTGGGAAAACAAGGGGATAAAGATTAATGGAGATTATCTAACCCACCTTCGTTTTGCTGATGACGTAGTCATTTTTGCAACTACCCCATCAGAGCTGCAGAGTATGATCCAGGAACTTGCTGACAAGAGTAAAGAAGTAGGATTAAAAATGAACTTTCAGAAGACAAAAGTGATGTTCAATGCTTTTACAAGAAATGAAGATTTATCGATTGATGGAGAAAAGCTGGAGATAACAGACACGTACGTTTATCTTGGACAGCAGATATCAAGTGAGAGGTCACATTGATGAAGAAATTAATCGGCGTACAAAACTTGCCTGGAGAGCTTTTGGAAGAAACAGCATAATTTTCAAGAGCAATATGCCATTATGTCTTAAAAGAAAAGTGTTTGATCAATGCATCCTTCCAGTGCTTACGTATGGTGCGGAGACGTGGACCTTAACTAAAAGAGACATACAAAGGCTGCAGACAACTCAAAGAAGCATGGAGAGGTGCATGCTTGGTGTAACTAGGAGAGATAAGAAGAGGAACTCGTGGATCCGAAAAATGACAAGAGTGGAAGACATCATGATCAGAGTTAAATCCCTGAAATGGCAATGGGCTGGACATACTGCCAGAAGGACAGATCATCGATGGACAGCTGAAATTTTAGATTGGATTCCAAGGGACAGGAAAAGACCCAGAAGAAGACCACATGGGAGATGGGTGGATGAAATTCGAAAGTATGCAGGGGTGATATGGAGGAGACTGGCACAAGACAGACCGTTGTGGAGGAAACTTGGGGAGACCTTCGTCCAGCAGTGGATTGATAATGGTTGACAATGATGATGATGATGATGATATTTTATTATTGCTTTTCCTGATAGATGATTTGCCCAATAAGTGAAAAATGCATTCGGTTTCGTTATATTATCGGTGTTTTTAGAAGATAAATTCGAAAAATTCTTTTGCGATCAGGCAGACATAAGCCTGACTTAAATTTTGTATACAGGGCGGTCACCTTTTATGCAAATCACAACGTGAAACAAGAAGGTATTAATAAATATTCACTTTATGCACCAGATTCGAAGTAATGCGAACTCCCAAAATTAAAAGCAGCCCCGGTGGCGCAGTGGTCTAAGTGATGGCCTCTGATCATTCGTCCGAACGGGGTCCGGGTTTGAATCCCAGTGAGACATGGTTGTTGTGTTTGTCTTACGGCACTGGCTCTCTCCCTTCCCTGGAACCAGTGACCCTAAATTAGGGACGGGCGACTGCTTATAGCCCATTGAGTTGCTCACGGTGGTCGTTAAAAATCCAATCCAAAAAACAAAAAAAGAAATCGTTAGGGTAACGTGGTACTCTATAATTTATGTTATGCGTCTTTGGCATGCTAAAATATTTGTGGGTGCGAAACAAAACGAGTGATTCGAGAGGACACATTTATTTACGTACCATATATTGCATTTATTCGCGTCACACAGAGCACCACTCCAGTACATACTAAGTGGAATTAAATCATATCAACAAACAATAAGGTTTACTAATACATGACATTGAGCGGTACTTAAATTTATTAATGAATATTATTGTCGTAAAACCAATGAAAGAAGATATGCGAGAAATAAATGTATTTACTATTGTTTTTAGAAGATAAAAAACAAAATAAACTATGGCAGCGGCGATAGTACTTCGACCGTTTAGTTTTTCAAAAACAATATTTATTATTATTATTATTATCAGTCAAACATAAACAACAAAATTGTCATTGACTGGTGTTGTTGAGCTGATACGAGTTTCCACCGAAGACCTAGGTATCGGTCAAGAATCTGCGTAAAATATATGATGTCCCAAGTAAAGCTGTCTCCTGCAGTTCTCTGGGTGATATATCAGAAAGCTGTAATTTTTCGAAATGATTCAATTTCCTGACATTGTTCCAAGTGTCTCGATGACAATGGGGACTACCGTTGTGTGTTTAGTCCATATTCGGTAAACTTCTATGGCCAGGTCTCTGTATTTAGTCATTTTTTTCCAGTTCTTTTTCATCGACTCTGGCATCTCCAGGAATCGCTACATCAATTATCCAGACCTTCCGATTTTCTATGACTGTTATGTCTGGTGTAATATGTTATACATGCCGATCGTTTTGAATTCAAAAATCCCACAAGATCTTAAATCTTTTTTTTAATATTTTTTTTCACTGTACACCATGTTCCTTTCATTCAGAAAACTTGACAATTTTCATCGTCCTGGAGCGGGGTCGAACCCGCACCTCCCGATTTCCGGTCGAGCATGCTAGGCATTACACTACCCAGAACAAGGAAATTTCAAGCAACTGAACATAAGTATCTGAGAATCTTCAGATTTGCGCTAGTCGAAGCTATTCTGCTCCATCGTAGCACCTTAAGACCTTTTCACACATCCAGTATCGGGTGTAGGTCGGAATATTACAGTGTTAGAAATACGTCATATACACTGCTGACCACCGAAAATGCAACATCAAGAAGGACACGAGATAGCAAAGCCAGATTTACTGGACACATAACAACAGATACAAAGATGAAACGATTGAGCTTACAGGCCCGTGCGACTTGCGGAACACGCAGACATCAATAGTTCGTGTGGCCCTCATGGCTGGCAATAACGGCCGCTACACGCCGCGGCATCGAACGAAAGAGGCTTTGGATGTGGGCTTGGGGTACGTCGGTCCAGGCTGCTTCCACACGTTGCCACAGTTCATCAGGCGTAGCCGCGGGTGGTGCTTGCCGGGCCACTCGGTTGACGATCAGAGACCAGACGTGTTCCATGGGCAACATATCGGGAGAATAGGCGGGCCACTGCAGCAGTGACACCTGGTGGCCCGTGAAGAACTGTTGCACGATGCGTGCCACGTGCGGACGCGCATTTTCCTGTTGAAACGTGGCCGCTGGCAGGTCCTGCAGGTAAGGGAGGACTACAGGCTCCAAAACGTCGGAGATGTAGCGGTGGCTGTTGAGTGTACCGGCGATGAGTACCAGAAGGGTGCGGGTGTCATATCCAATTGAGCCCCAAACCATAACGCCAGGCGACGGACTGGTATGGCGATGCATAATGCAGGCGTCATACAGTCTCTCGCCGCGGTGCCGCCACACGCGGATCCAACCATCGTGGTGTTGCAGGCAGAAGCGGGATTCGTCGGAGAAGACAATGTAGTGCCTTTCAGTAGTCCAGGTGCGGCGTTCAATGGCCCACTGCCGCCGCACTTGCCGGTGGTATAACGTCAATAGTAATGGGAGCAATGGGCGCCGTGCGACAAGTCTCCGCTCCTGCAGACGACGTCAAACGGTACGTGTTGACACAGGTTGTTGCGCAACACACCCTAATTCCTGCGCTAACGTTCGTGATGTGGCGGTGCGAGCCGTCAATGCCCGCCGCAAAACATGCCGGTTCTCTCGTTCGGTGCTGTGCCGCGGCTGCGGCAATTGCTCACGTCAGTCCGTCCGTCCCTCCTGCACCCACCGAATCCATACTCGCCTCACTGTGTCTGGATGTCATCCCACACGGGCGCCGATGTCTCAGTACGATAAACCGCTGTCGCGATAAGCCACTATTCGTCCTCTGTCGAATTCCGAAACGTGCTGGAATGACTGCCGAATTCTGCGACGAGGCATTAGGAAGCTTCCCACGCACAGGTCCGGCAGCACAACACACTTCCCCTACTTACACCTCCCGCCTTCTGTGCGCCCTTCTTATAGTGCTTCTCGGTGGCGTGCCGGGCGCACGTGATTTGCATATGCCCTGCAATGCAAATCGTTTGCTTGTCCTCTCGCGGGCGACGCATGCTGCGAATTTCAGGCCAATCGGATGTTTCCTGCTTGGTGTTGCATTTTGGGTGTCCAGCAGTGTATTTCTTCTGTTGGATGGATTGGTCTTGACTTGATCATTTTCTACGACTTTCTCAGCCTGACATTCATATGAGTCTTTCGATGCTGGCAGATTGTGCTTTCTGCATAACGAGCAGTTAATCAATTTTGCAACCCTGTCATGTCTAGCGTTGTAATCTGTCTGTGCAATTTTGCTGCATTCACATATAAGATGAGACACAGTTTCATCTTTTTCTTGACAAAGTCGACACTTTGGATTATCACTGACTTTCTGGATTTTAGCCTTCATAACTTCATAACATTTGTTTGCCATGCCTGTTCCTGTGCAGCAAAAATCTGACCTTCTGTTTCTTTCTGGATGGAACCCAATTTCAGCCATGCCCAAGTCAAGTCCTTTTCAGATTCTTTTTCGGTCTCTTCCTCCTTATTGCTTCTCTAAGCTTCTTGAGTGTCTCAATATACCTCTCGCTGGTCACCGTACGGCCATGTTCCAGAAAATCAAGGAGAATGACACCCCTGTCATCCCAAAAAGCAGTCACCATGATTTTCTGTGCTGATCGCTGGCTCTTGAAATTCTTAGGCCTTAGTGAAGAGGTGTGACGCCATTCCATGGATTGATGCTTCGTTTCCGGATTGTAAAGATACGCCCACGTTTCATCCCCTGTCACCAGATCGAACCAAAAACGTGTCTACATTGGCTTCAAACGCTTCCAGCAGATCAGAGAGCAAATTTCCACCCCTCTCTCCTTCAAATCGGGTGTCAACTGCCGAGGTACCCACTTTGCACACACTTTCTTCTTCCACCATGCACCCTAAGTCTTCCACCAAATTCTGTATGGCATTGTGACTACAGTCCAGTTGTGCAACATGCTCACGGATTGTGTCTCGCCTCTCCGTGTGAATCAATTCATCCATTCCGCTGACGATGCGCGTCAGTGTCAGACAGCCGGCACCCTTCTTTCGAGTCCAGTTGTGCAACATGCTCACGGATTGTGTCTCGTCTCTCCGTGCGAATCAATTAATCCACTCGCTGATGATTCGTGTCAGGGTCAGACAGCCGGCACCCTTCCTTCGTCAGGAACTCAATGACGGCACGTTGCTTCTGCTTGGAATCCATTATTTACATGCAATGAAAAGGAAGGGCTAATATACAGGAAGAGTTACTCTACCAGCATGTGCAGTTTGAACGACCTCTGTCAGTTAATAAAAAGGTTATGCCCACTTTTGCATTACTTTCGGTACAACTCTCGTATACTGCTCGACATAGAAAATGGCACATCAGGAAGGAATGCACGAAATGAAACAAATGTTTACCTTTTATCGTGGTGATCCGACTCACTGTCAGTAATGCCAAAATGAAAAAGCCTTTCTGGTAAACTGATGTGTCGTTCAGTGAGGAAACGTTTAACGAGAAGAAACTAAATTTACACAAGAACACAGAAACACGAAAGGAAGGCTAAATTAAAAGTATACGCCACAAAGGAAAAGTTCACTAGGTTTTTGCAAACAGTTCACTTGGCTATAGGCTTCTGAAGTTTCCAAAAAAGAGTTACGTAAAATTTCAGTTTTCAGAAAATAATTTATAATTTTGGAAAGTATTTTATTTTTGTTTAGCGATCTGCCAAACTTTGAATTGCTTACTGAAAATGAAAAGTGATAGACTATGATTTCTTTTACATTGCTATATATGTATTTACACGTATATTGTGAAGAATAATGCAAAAAATAAATTCCCAGAAGAACCAAGATTCTAAACTATCAGTTTTCAGATTAAACACATACCAAACGTTTTGTTTACGTTTCAACGTACTCTTGTTGCTATGCTTATGTAAAGTGTTCAGATTTGAAAAGAGGTTTACCAAAAGCAAAAAAATAGAAACTAAGGAAATATATTTAAACCAATCACAAGGAAGCTAGATGAAAAGCTGCCTATATCGATCACTTTTTTCCTTGAAGAACAACATAATTAAAAAAGTAATGTTGCGTCTTATCCCTAAATCTATTTTCACTTTATGATTTTTCTTATCGATCCCGAGGACGAAGTAATAGAATTCAAGTTCTTCCAGCCCGTGTTATAAGAAGAAAAAAAGCTGCAGGAAAGATCAAAAAATGAAAGGAAAATAAAAATGCAACGAACAAAGGAAGATGTTTTTAAAGAATCGAAGATGAAAATTCACTTTCTGTTCTTGTTTCTGGAAAGTGCGGATTTCCGTTGTTTACGAATAAAAAAAAATAAATAAAGTGCAAACAGTTCACTTTGTTTGAGTAAACATGTAAAGGCTTGCAGACTTTCCTTTTTAAAAGAAAGAGCCTTAAAGAAGCTTATCCACTCTCATAATTATGTAATTATGCTCGCCTGTAAAACACAAATACGACGTTCACCATTTTTTCCCTCATTAAGGAAAATTATGTAACCTAAAACTGTCACACACCTTAGCAGAAGAGATATTTTATGGAACTCTGAACAGCTTTCAAAATATGCTCATCTTTCACCAAAACATTTGAAGAGAAGTTTTATCTCGAGCAAAAGCTTCACAAAATCGATCACCAACCGAGGGTGAAGAGCCTTTCCGGCTTTCAGTCTATTCAGAACACATTTTATTTCAGTAGATATGAAACAGACGCATTCACAATCTCTCGGCTCCTCCTGATGACAAACAAAGAAGAGATTTAACAAAATGTACGTACGGCAAATGGTAAAAAAACGTTATACTCGTTTTCAAAGTAATGCCAACATGCGTACAAGAATAAAAATATTTCTTTGCTCCGTGATGAGGCATTGAGGTCTGCTTCTTGTGCCACGAGTAGGTCTTGTACAGAAATAACATTTGCCTGAGTAATGGCTTCCAAGCTGATCTGGTGACCGTGGCCTAAATTTTTATGGCCTTTTGCGCCACATGACATACAGGGGTTTATCAAAATAATGGAAACACCTACTGTTGTAGAGAACGTTTTATTAATAAGCTGTAGGTCCACCTCTGACTTTCAGAACAAAAACAGTTCGACTTGGAACACACTTATACAAGTCATGCACATACGACAATGGAATTTGGGGCGATTCTCTCTGTAAAATAGGTTCCAACCATGCCATTGATGTTGGAGGTCGAAAGTGTAATCTGAGCCTTCCCCTGCAGATATTCTCACAAATGATTCAATAATATTGAGGTCTGAAGATTGAGGTGGTCAGAGTATCTGCTGTATCCCATCCTCGAGTTCTGCAAGCCACAACTTAAAACTAATATTTCATATTGTGACGTACTACAGAGGAGAAAACATGTGTCAAGACGACAAATCTGCAGCGAGACATTCTGTCCGTGTAGCTCAGTTGGGAGAGCGACTTACTCCAGAGTGAGGGGACACGGACAAATTTGTGTTTTCATAACATACACTGAAGAGCAATTGAATTAGAGATACCTGTCTAGTAACGTGTAGCACCACCTTTCGCCCTGATGACGGCGGCGATTCGTCTCGGCAGGACTCGACAAGACACCGGAAGCGTTGGGAAGCCATACGGATCCACGACTCCTGAACAAGCTCCCACAGTTCACGAAGATTTGATGGAGGGGGGTCAGAGCCTCGAACATCTCTCTCGATGGCATCCCAGATGTGCTCGATGGGATTGAGGTCAGGGGACCTAGCTGGCCAAGGAAGCGAGATCACATCGGTGGAGTGTTCATCCAACCATTCGGATACAATTCGGGAGCGATGGCACGGTGCATTGTCTTGTTGCAGGACGAGGGATGAGGTCCCCAGTGGGATGTTGAAGACGCACAAACGGGAACAAATGGTCGTCCAGGATATCCCGGTAACGTTGACCTGTGAAGGACGATGTCACACGTACCAGGGGTCCCAATTCAGTCCACGTAAACAGTCCCCAGACGGGAATGCCACCCCCACCAGCTTGCAGAGTACATTGCTGGCAAGAAGGATCCATCGCTTCATGTGGTTTGCGCCGTACTCGTATCCTGCCATCCACATGTACCAACGTGAATCTCGACTCATCAGTCCAGGCAACATTTTCCCACATGTGTAGGGTCCAGTGGCGATGTTCCCGCGCCCATGCTAATCTTTGCACCCTGTGATGTGCAGTCAGCAGCGGTACCCTCGTGGGACGATGGCTTCTGTATCCCATAGCGAGGAGATGGTTCTGGATGGTGTGGCTGCTTACACGTTTTTGTGCACCAGCGTTAAATTGCCGAGTGATTTCTTGCACTGTGGCCCATCGATCCGCTGTTACAATGCGAGCTAGCCGACGATGACTCCGCTTATCCACATGCTGTTGTCCACGGCAGTTGGTCCTTGCAGGGATAGTTTTACCAGATTCGATGTACTCACGGTGCACCCGTGACACAGTAGCTCGTGAAAATCCCAGTGCCTGCACGACTTCCGAGATGGAGTGACCCATTCGTCGGGCCCCGACAATTTGCCTATGATCAAATGCGCTTAGATCCTTCGTCTTACTGATACTGCGTCCGACTCTTACTGATTCCCGTCGCATCACTCCTTATATTGTCGGATCGCTGCATACGTCATGTCATTTCCGTTTACAGGGCAGCCCACAGCGCCACATTTGCATAACACCAGCTGTCTCTAATTCAATTGCTCTTCAGTGCATATACCTACCTTTTGACTACGCATCTATATTTCATATTACACATACTTGTATATATACACATTTAAAATATATATAGTCATTCAGTAAGGGCTCATTTTGATACGTTATTACGTATAACCATTTGACATTTTCATATTTTTGGTGTGACACTATTTTCTTTATTACCTGGCATTTTCGCTTTGAATTCAGCAAAGAAACACGTTTTCCTCTTGCAAAACTTTAATAAATATAATTCTATTATATTACACAATCATTATGCTTTTACTTTTATACCTTCCTAAAAAAATGTTTACAGTTCAAAATTTATATTTATATTACTGGAAATACTGGTTATCACTTCCAATTCTTGTGTTTTTGCTGAATCTCATTGGGAACAGATGAACCTGGTCCCAGCACTTTAGAACAGTCCTTAAATTCCTTTAAAATTGTCATTTACAGTCTAAAAATTAAAAACTTGTTACCATGAAGACTGGTTGCCGTCTGAAATTCATGTTCCAACCAAACTCTATCAAAAAAGATGAAACATATAAGTTTTGCCATTATTTCCAATTTGCATGCCTTTGACTGAACTTCATTGGGAACAGACGAATCACATATTCCTCAACACTCCGAAAACAGTCCTTGAAATTCCTCAATCTGTGAAATTTATTTACCGTCCGAAAAATCCAATACTTGTTACTGTAAATACTGGTTGCCGCTTTTGAAGTCCATGTTCCGTCTAAACTCCCTCGAAAATCCACATGAAATATATAGTTAAAGCTTTTCGAAACGTCTTCGCGTCCATCCTCTTTTTCAGGAAGGTATAAAAGTAAAAGTATAATGATTGTGTAATACAATAGAATTATATTTATTAAAGTTTTGCAAGAGGGAGACATGTTTCTTTGCTGAATTCAATGCGAAAATGCGAGATAATAAAGAAAATAATGTCACACCAAAAATGTGAAAATGTCAAACCCTTACTCAAATACGCAATCTTATATATAAAACACAAAACGTCTGTTTGTCTGAATCAGCAAAAACTCTCGAACGCCGAACTGTGGCATCGTGAAATTTGCATAGCTTATTAATACTGGAATTTCTAGGTCAACGATACTATTTTAAGATCTCTACGTTGTTCCGTTCGAGAGTTATGAATTAATTAATAAGCTAATGAATAAAGTCAGCGTCGTTTGCTACGTCATCGTTATCTGAAAGCACGTGACTGCATTCATCGCCGCAGCACATGCACAGGTGTTTCCATTCTTTGAGGACTGTGCATAAAAAAATGCAAAACCGAACTTTGCGAAATCTTAACGAAACGGGCTGAAATTTGTATCAAGACCATGAATTGGTAATAAGAGGAGTGCCTCAAAAATTCACCGGAATCCGGTCAAAACTTTTTAAAATAGGCATGGAATTTTTAATTCATCGGTAAACAGAAATATATACGCAGAAACGGTTAATACAATTTTGACGGTTATTTTAAAAAGTTATTTACCGATTCAGGCGAAATTTGGATGTCATGTTCTTATTAACTATTTATGCTGTTCATTAAAATTTCAGCCACTTTCATAAAATATTCGCAAAGATACGTTTTTAACTTTTTTATCCCAGAGATTCGCCCCTCGAAGACAACTGAAAGCACGTGATGCATTTGATGTTTCTCACATGGACAGATGTATGTTGGAATGTCAAGAGCAAAGGATCCAACAAAATTATGTTTTGTCGCCGATGAAGGAGAAACCAAAAATGTTGTGTACGGCGAAGTGCTGAAATAATCACACTATGAATAAATAATTAATTTGTAATGACCGAATTTGTGAAATCAGCTTTTTCTTTCTTGCAAGCATCATTTTTTTCCCGATTTTTCAGTGACATATAAGGGAATATGAAATTAATAAGCCTAAATCCCGGGCAAAGCCGGGTAGTGAAGCTAGAAACGTATAAAAATGGGCCATTACTGAATGGCAATATATATTTTTAAACACAAGTTAAAACGTTTCGCACAATGCACGCAGAGGCGTCTTTAGATCTTTTGGGGCCCTAGGCGCTAAAAGATTCAAGGCCCTCCCCCTCCTTCCTTCTTATTGCCTCAAAAATTTTCATACGTAAGATTGAAAAAAAAAAAAAAATAAAGCCAAGAAAATAGTTTTTTCACTTTTTAAAATGCCATTCTCTGTTCTTATTTTTAGAGCATTTTGTAAGAAACAGTACTAATGTAATCAATCACCTTGTCCGTCTGTGCATATCGATCTTTTTTGCTTTTAGAGCAATTTCAAAACTTATTTTTGCGGTTAATAGGAAACCAAAGGATATTAAGTTTGACACTCTAAATATTCCATATACTTGTACTTCATGAATTCACCGTTAAGAGCTATTAAAGTTGAAAATTCAAAAAATTGAAGCTCTGTTGTGAAGAAACTATTCAACTTAAGAAAAAATATATCTTTGTGCCTCTCAGATTAAGCGTAACTGTTCTTTCTCGAATATTCAAATTTTCCAATTAGTTCGTTAGTTTCCTGCTACAGGCGCTAAAGATCAAAAGATTTGGTTTTCATAGATTTTCCAAACACATTTGCGAATGACAGGGCACTAAAATTGATTAAATTTTGCCCATTTTAAATTTCACTACTAGTTCATAAATTTTCTGATTAAAAGGTGTTACAGCTGAGGAAGATCTTGATTACCCTACCCAAAGGGAAAAAGCAATAAGCAGCAAACTCTCCCATCATCAGGGCAGTTTTCACAAGCACTCCTCATTGCAATTCAGGGAGAAAGATTCCAACCCAGATGTTTTCCCTTGGCTGGAAGTTGCATGAAAGTAATTTATAGCACAGCAGACCAGTTAAGGATTCGCTTTAAACAATGAAAAGTGTGGGAAGCATGAATCCTTCCTTCAGCTACCATAAAGGGAGGCTAAATTATTTTATAACCGTTCCTTCCAAACGAAGTACATCGATAAAAACTCGAAAATGTGGAGTAACAGCAACAGGAAGAAAAAAATATATATGCTACTAATATGAGAAAGTAAAATATCAATTGACAATACAAATAAAGTGGTCGCTTTAAGGATTCATTTGTTTCGGTCCGTGAAAACCAAAACAGGCCAGATCAGATCATATGCAGAAGATTTCAGGAAAAGAGTGTCTAACCCCAGATCTTAAACAAATCTTAGAAATACACTGCTGGCCACCCAAAATGCAACACCAAGAAGGACACGAGATAGCAAAGCCTGATTTACTAGCCAAATAACAACAGATACAAAGATGAAACGATTGAGCTTACAGGCCCGTGCGACTTGAGGAACACGCAGACATCAATAGTTCGTGTGGCCCCCATGGCTGGCAATAACGGCCGCTACACGCCGCGGCATCGAACGAAAGAGGCTTTGGATGTGGGCTTGGGGTATGTCGGTCCAGGCTGCTTCCGCACGTTGCCACAGTTCATCAGGCGTAGCCGCGGGTGATGCTTGCCGGGCCACTCCGTTGCCGATCAGCGACCAGACGTGTTCGATGGGCAACATATCGCGAGAACAGGCGAGCCACGGCAGCAGTGACACCTGGTGGGCCGTAAAGAATTGTTACACGTTGCATGCCACGTGCGGGCGCGCATTGTCCTGTTGAAACGTGGACGCTGGCAGGTCTTGCAGGTAAGGGAGGACTACAGGCTCCAAAACGTCGGAGATGGTGCGGTGGCTGTTGAGTGTACCGGCGATGCGTACCAGAGGGGTGCGGATGTCATATCCAATTGCGCCCCAAACCATAACGCCAGGCAACGGACTGCTATGACGATCCATAATGCAGGCGTCATACAGTCTTTCGCCGCGGTGCCGTCACACGCGGATCCGACCATCGTGGTGTTTCAGGCAGAAGCGGTATTCGTCGGAGAAGACAATGTCGCGCCATTCCGTAGTCCAGGTGCGGCGTTCAACGGCCCACTGCCGCCGCACTCGCCGGTGGTGTAACGTCAATGGTAATCGGAGCAATTGCGCCTTGCGACAAGTCCCCGCTCCTGCAGACGACGTCGAACAGTACGTACTGACACAGGTTGTTGCGCAACACACCCTAATTCCTGCGCTAACGTTCGTGATGTGGCGGTGCGAGCCGTCAATGCCCGCCATACAACATGCCGGTCCTCTCGTCCGGTGGTGTGCCGCGGCTGCGGCAATCGCTCACGTCGGTCCATCCGTCCCTCCGGCGCCCACCGAATCCATACTCGCCTCACTGTGGCTGGATGTCGTCCCACACGGGCATCGATGTCTCGGTACGATAAACCGCTGTCGCGATAAGCCACTATTCGTCCTCTGTCGAACTCCGAAACGTGCTGGAATGACTGCCGTGTTATGCGACGAGGCATCAGGAAGCTTCCCACGCACAGGTCCGGCAGCACAACACACTTCCACTAGTTACACCCCGCCTTCTGTGCACCCTTCTTATTGTGCTTCTCGGTGGCGTGCCGGGCGAACATGATTTGCATAGGCCCTGCAATGCTGATCGTTTGCATGTCCTCTCGCGGGCGATGTATGCTGCGAATTTCAGGCCAATCGGATGCTTTCTTCTCGGTGTTGCATTTCGGGTGGCCAGCAGTGTAGAAAGCTAGGAGATTTGGGTTAGAGTGCCCGATAGGAAAGTGACACGGAAGTGAGGTAGAAAGGGGGAGGAAGACGCCCTTCTTTATTACCAGGAGGCCAGTACCCGGGGCCCGACGGCTTAAGGTGCCCATCCGACGCACGGCAGATATTTAGTGGTTCGAGCGTTCGTACCTGCCTGGGATCGAACCCCATGTCTTCTCCGTGGCAGTCACGAACGTTGACCACTAGGCCACCCGCGGCCCCATAAAACCGAAACAAAACTGACAATCCAATTATAAGCTTCCGGGGCCCCTAAAGCGCGGGGGCCCTAAGCGCGCGCCTATTGCGCCTATTGGGAAATCTGCCCCTGAATGCACGAGTGTATTATCTGCTTGAAACCAGGGACGGCTATTAGAGAACATTGCCTGCAACATTGGGTGCATGTGATCCCCGAGAATGGATTTGTACGTTGCAGATGTGACACGACCTTGCAGAATAACCAATAGCCCTAAGAAATCCCATGGCACGGCACCGCACAGCCTCAGGGATCCACCTTCGTGCTTCACGGTCGGAACTAAACAGTCCGGATGATACGCTTCATCAGGTTTTCACCAGACGTACATTCTACCAGTGATGGGAGACAATGTAAAGCACGATTCATCAGACCAGATGACAACGTTGCCGGTTTTTAGCATCTCGGTTGTTATGTGCTTTGCACCATCTTACTCGTTTTGTTGCATTGATGTTGGTAATCAGAGGTTTCTGAATTGATCACGTCCACAAATACCCACACGATAGAGTTCCCGACGAACTGTTGTGACGGAAACGGTATCATTCCAACTGCTGTTCAACTCTGCTAATGTTTGCGATTCCGTTGTCTTGTACTTCCGTTGCACTAATCACGCCAACTTTCGCCTATCCCTATCTGACATTTTCGTATGGCGTCCACAATTTGAACGTCTGGAGACCACGCTGTGCCTTTTTTTTGGAGATAGTCATAATCTTCGATACAATTCCTCTTGTTACAGCTACTATTTCTGCCGTTCTAGTTACTGAAGGTCTTGCGAGACGCGCACAAATGATCATGCCTTTTTTGAGGGTCACTGTGATCTGACATTGTCGACAATTACTCCACAAAAGTTGTTTCACCTGCGACTGTGGCATTGCTACATTAGCCGACATCGTAATGCACCTCTTTATACATCTCACATCACGGGTGACGTCGTCCCTGTGATTTGCATACGACGCAATTGCGTGTACTCCAGTTGCAGTCGGTTTTTCCATTATTTTGACAAACCTCTTTTAAGCACCGGAAAAAGGTAGTGAAGAAGATTTCTTCTGCGTGGGTCTTTTCCCCTTCCTTGGTATCCAGTTTAAAAATTCGCTTGTCCGTTGGTGGTCCATCCTTCTATCCAGCTCATTGCTATTTCAGGGATTTTACTGTGATCATGATGCCTTCCACTCTTGTCATTTTCCTGATCCACGAGTTCTTTTTAACTTTCTTGGTTACACCAAGCATGCATCTCTCCATGCTTCTTTCAATTGTCTGCAGCCTTTGTGTGTCTTTTGTAGTTAACGTCCATGTCTCTGCTCCGTACGTAAGAATTGGAAGGATGTATTGAATAAACATTTTCCTTTCAAGACATAATGGCTAATCGCTGTTGAAAATATGCGTGTGAGTTGTTTCTTCCGAAAGTTTTCCAACAAAGTTTTAAACGCCAGTTAATTTCTTCGTCAATGTAACCCTCGCTTGATATCTGTTGCTCAAGGCAAATGTAGGTATCGGTTGTCTCCAGCTTTTCCCCATCAATAGAGTTCATTTTTAATCCCACTTCTTTATACTTGTCAGCAAGTTCCTGGATCATACTCTGCAGTCTTGAAGAGGTAGTTGTAAAAATGGTTATGTCGTCAGCAAAACGAAGGGGAGTTAGATAATCTCCATTAATCTTTATCCCTTTGCCTTCCCAGTTCAATGATTGAAAGACATTCTGTAATGTGGCATTGAAGAGTTTGGTAGATATGGTGTCACTTTGTCTCACTCCCTTTCCAATTTTTGTTGGTGCTGTATCCTCAAATAGTCGAACCTTTGCACTTGCATTTTCATAGATGTTATTAATACTGCCAATGTCCGCATCTTCAATACCGCAGGATTTCGAAGCCAATAACAGCTGATGGTTTCACGGAATCAAAGGCCATTTCAGAATCAATAAAAGCCATACATAATGAGACTTGGTATTCCCTCGTTCTTTCATTTAGTTCTCTTAGTACATGGGTATGATATGTAGTGCTGTGACCCCTCCTGAATACAGCTTGTTCTCACGATTGAGCCAAGTCCAGTGTTACCTTCAAACGATGTGAAAGAACCTTAAGCGAAGATTTTATAAACCACTAATAGGAGGCTGACGAGTTTGTAGTTCCTGAAATCCTCAAAGTCACCCTTTTCATGCAGCAGGATTATTGGAGCTTTGCATTTTCCAATCCTCGGGAATTTTCCCTGCATTGTGACATCGAGTGAAAACTTGGATGAGTGATATTTCTCCGCTTGCTCCTTGTTTAATGTCCTCGTAATTCCATCTTTTTCTGAAGCTCTTCCTCGTTTCTTTTTCTTAATCCCACGTATAACTTCAGCAGAGAGGATTGGAGGGACTTTGTCAATATTACCTATCGTTATGTCTGGAACATATGTAGCATCTCTTTCATATATTTTGAGTGGAAATATTTCACTGTTGTCAAAATTCCGCCTCTATTTCTTGTTACAGTACCATCTTCTTTTCTCAATGCCGTAATCTATTTTCTTCCCTTACTCAGATGTCCGTTTATTTTCTTCACGCTTTTGTTGTTTTCAATTGCTTTTCGCACTAGTTCACAATTGAATTTCCTTAGGTCTTCAGTGATACTTTTTCGCGCTGTCTTGTGTAGCTCCATATATTCCACTATGGAGGTTACATTTTGTTTATTTTATCTCATCCCCCTTTTGTTTTGCATCAGCATTTTTGTTCTTTCCGACATTTTCTTTATATGCAACTTGCTCTTAGTACCACCTATTTTTGTTGCTGTTTCCACAAGAGCCTTAGTTAATTTTCTGTTAACTTCAGAGATGTCCACTTCTTCCAATGTTAGATCTTCTAGATCTAACATTGGAAGATCTTTTAGATCTAACATCGGAAAATCTTCTAGATCTAACATTGGAAAATCTTTCAGATCTAACATCGGAAGATCTTCTAGATCTAACATTGGAAGATCTTTTACATCTAACATCGGAAGATCTTCTAGATCTAACATTGGAAGATCTTTTAGATCTAACATCGGAAGATCTTCTAGATCTAACATTGGAAGATCTTTTACATCTAACATCGGAAATTTTTTTACATCTAACATCGGAAGATCTTCTAGATCTAACATTGGAAGATCTTTTAAATCTAACATCGGAAGATCTTCTAGATCTGGCGTTAGATCTAACATCGGAAGATCTTCTAGATCTGGCGTTAGATCTAACATCGGAAGATCTTCTAGATCTGGCGTTAGATCTGGAAGATCTTTTAGATCTAACATCGGGAGATCTTCTAGATCTGACGTTAGATCTGGAAGATCTTTTAGATCCAACATCGGGAGATCTTCTAGATCTGACGTTAGATCTAGAAGATCTAACACTGGAAGAAGTGGACATCAAAAAGCGGAGAATAGAAGCCCAGAATCTGTTCCTTAGTTCCAATTTGAAGGTATTATGATGCTTTTTAAGGTTGGTCATGTCAATAAATTTTGTTTTTTCAATGAGCTCGACACTTTCGAGTTTAATGCTGAGGTGCATCTTACATCTCCCGATTCTATGGTCACTATATGTACCACAGATAAATCAATGGTAAATTACTTATCTGTGGTACAGCTAATTTCCGATCTACACCCATTTCCGGATGGGAGTTGGGTCGAAATGACGCTATGAGGAAGCAAAACGATGCTTCGTCTAGCGCAAATCTAGAGGATGTTCAGATTCCTAAGCTAAGGTTGCTTAGTCTCAGTTGCTGGGAACTTCACTGCCCTGGGTGGAATAACGGCTAGAATACTCTAACGGAAATCGGGAGATGCGTGTTCGATTCCCGCTCCAGGGCTATGAAATTTTCGCAAGTTTTCTGAGAGGTTGTGAAGTGCCTGCACCGCAGGACGCACACGAGATAAAGGCAGATAGCAGCGAGAGCATACGTCCGCGTAGCTCAGTTGAGAGAGCGACTTATTTTGGAATGAGGGGACCTGGGTTCGATGCCAGGCGCGGGCAAAAATGACGGAGAAATTTACTTCGTTATATTGGCGCCCGAACTTCAAGACTGACCTGGCCGTTAAAGTTCTCGCATTGCTGTGATGTTCTTTCCACAGCGCGAGACAGGAAAAATAAGATAATCCCTTCTTCAGCGCTTCGAAAAATAAATGTGTGTGATGTTACCGGTCCACACATCAAATTGACTGGGATTTCTCCAATGCACGTTCTTCAGCGGATGACTGCCTACAGCGATACATGGTTCCGCCTGACCCCGTGAGCCATGCCCTCGGCCCTTTTTCGGAGGGGTGTGTGTGTCACGTGCTTGCACCGCAGGACGCACATGAGGTAAAGGCAGATAGCAGCGAGAGCATACGTCCGCGCAGCTCAATTGGGAGAGCGACTTATTCCGAAATGAGGGGAACCGAGTTCGGTCCCCGCGTGGACAAAAATGACGGAGAAATTTACTTCGTTATAAGGTGCTACATGGATGACCAGTTAGCGCTGCAAGCATTTAATTAATAATCTGTTTGCTTTGAATATTCTGTCACTACATGTGTTGAACCTGTTCAGCAAATTGCAGTCTTCAATCTCAAATTTCTTGTTGCACATAATAAAATTTATTTGTCATCCCATTGGGATGCCTTCACGTCTTCCTATGTGGCTTTTTCTTGAAAAAGAAGTTCATGATGAAAACGATTTTGCCTCTGCAAACTCTACGAGAGTATTTCCACGGTGGTTTCTTTTGCTGTGCTCGAATTTACCTACCGAAGTTTCATTCTGTCGCCCTGTTTTCGCATTGAAATCGCACATAATGATCTTCAAGTGCTACTTGCACTTGTTATTTAAAAGGTGCATTTCCTCGTTACATCCTTCAATTTCTCCGTCAGGATGACTTGTGGTGAGTACGTGAACTTGAATAATCTGAGTCTGGTGTCTTTTTGAGAGTTAGATAACAAGTCGCGCAGTTCTGTCCGACGAACTTTCGACTGCTAGAACATTGCCCTTCAGTTTCTGGTGTATAAAAAATCCAACAGCCCTGGTTCTGCCAGTATCGGTCCCGCGATAGTAGCACAGATGTGCACTTTGCAGTTCAATGAGATCCTGTCCTTTTCTTCTTACCTCACTAAGCCCGACGATGTCCCACTTGATCCCTTTGAGTTCTCCCCCTGTTCAAAAAGCCTTGAATCAGGAGCTGGAGATCATAGGTTCAACGTAGCCAAGGTCAACATCAAATGGCAGCCTAATCCGGTCCTCTAATTATTGTTAGCACCTTCTGCCTTCACGTAGCACTGGCAGCTGCCTTGGTCAGGTACATTCCAGCTGACTGGGACGGAGGGCAATGCTTTAAGTTCTAGAATCATTGGGGAAGGGGAATAACTCGCCGCGCCAGCCAGATGGGTTGGTGATTGTGGTATAGCAACTGCCCCTTAGAAGGGGGCAAGTTTTCCGTTTGCTATATATATATATATATACACTGGCGGAAAGTGAAAAAAGAACACCAAGAAGGAGACGTCTGATACCAACGGAATTTATGCAGCATAATAACGGAATACAGAGGATAACGTGATCAAAACATTATGGAAAAATACAGCTGTATTTGCTGGTAAACTGAAAAATAACATTTCCATGTAACATGGTTAGTACGAGGTTGAACCGCTATGAACTGCGTCACACTGTGCAATTCTGGCATGGTGTCTGTCTTACAGATGTTGGATGTAACTTTGGGGTATTGAGTTCCAAGCATCCTCAACCTGGACGCGTAAATCGGGGATGGTCGTGGCTGGCCGTGGAGACCGGATAAGTCGTTGTCCCATAAAATCCCACACGTGCTCAATGGGGGACAAATCCGGTGAACGTGCAGGCCATGGAAGTTGTCTCACACCCTGAAGTGCATGTTGCGTTGCACGTGCCGTGTGTGGGCGTGCGTTATCTTGCTGGAAAACACCACGATGGACCGACCTTACAAATGACACAACAACGGGCTGAATGATGTTGTTGATGTAGGAGGTGCTGTTTAACGTACTCGGTACAAACACTAGTTGTGTACGGGAGTGATAGCTGATCGCTCCCCACACCAGGAGACCAGGTGCAGGCCCTGTGTGTCGCTGGCGGATGCAAGAAGGGTGGAGACGCTCCCCTGTGAGTCTGCGAACACGCGTACGGCCATCGGAGGCTCCCAAGCAGAATCTGCTTTCATCGCTGAACACGACAGATCGCCATTGCGTTCTCCAGTGCAGACGTTGGCGACACCACTGCAGCCGTTCCTGACGGTGGGCTAGAGTCAGAGGTGCACATACCAGTGGCACACGTGCACGTAGTTCTGCATCCAGTAGACGGTTGCGGATTGTTCGCACAGTCACCTCAGGTGCAACGGCAGAGCGGATTTGCGTCGTAGTGGATGTTCTGCTTGACAACGCCGCTCTTCTTATGCGTCGATCGGTCCGCTCATCAGTCCGTCTGTGACTCCCGGTTCCACGTCTTCTCGTGTGGGAATGTTCCTCGGACCATCTACGCCACCATCGTACCACCACCGATACTTTCCGTCCAATTCTCTCCGCAATACGACGATACGACCACCCGGCCTCGCTGAGTCCGACTAGACGACCTCGCTCAAAGTCCGATAACTGCTGAAATTGTACACGTCTTCCATGTCCAGACATTGCAACTTCTTCAGGGTCTTTGCACGTGTCCGTACGCCGACGACTGATTACATTCACTTCGCCGTACTCCTTAAACACCACCGACGATAATTTGCATATTATGCCGTGCTGTAGCGTAAGCGCTCTCCGGTTGCTCCCGAAATTAACATCACACCTACGTAAACTCGACCCCATCAACATATGTAAATTTCATGATGGTCCGCCAATTCCTTCTTGGTGTTGTTCTTTTTTCACTTTCCGCCAGTGTATATATACACAGTCAAGTCATATTATTGTGACCACCTCCTACTTTTGAAGTCAACAGCGCGTAGCCAATATAAGAAAGCACGTGTCGTGAGCTGGCTTGGAAGGTATATAAGGTGTGCTGCAGGCATTCTGAAAACATATCACTCGTTGTTGTCATGAGTAAAAGGAGCGATTTATCATATTTGCCAAAAGAGATTATTATCGGCTTTCGGGCCAAGGGTGGCACTATTTCTGAAACAGCGCAGTTTGTGAACTGTTAGCGTGCTGCTGTGGTTAAAGTGCATCGTGATTGGAGAAATGGCACCATTGCGAATAAGCGAGGTGAAAACTGCGGAGCACCACGTGCCATTGATGTGAGAGGTGAAAGTCGGCTTCGAAGGTGCGTGAGGTCCGATCGACACCGCACAGTGGTACAACTGAGTGGCCGAATGAACCAGGGGCCTACCGGAAGTGTGTCTAAAACGACAGTTCAGCAAACCCTGCTGCGTGTGGGGTTCCGATGCAGACGGATGGTCACTGCACCTATGCTAACGAAGGAGTTCCGGCAGAAAAGCTTACATTTGCACGGCAGTATCGGAATTGGACCTCCGCTGATTGGCAAAGGATATTCTTCTTTGATGAGCCACGTTTTCTGCTTCACCGAACAGATGGACGCTGCCGCATAAGGTGAGAAACATCGGAGGACAAACACTCTACAACCATTGCTGGAAGAACACAAGCTGGTGGGGACAGCGTTATGGTCTGGTGAAAGTTTTCGTGGCATTCCCTGGGACCACTCTTATCTGTGGAAGGAACTATGGACCGAATTCATTATGAATCCCTCCTTGCAGACCATGTACACCCATGTATGCTTATTGTCTTCCCTGGTGTGGATAGTGTCTTCCAGCACGACAATGCGACGTGTCACACTGCTAGAAATGTCCGAGAGTGGTTGGAAGAGCATGATGAAGACTTCAAAGTATTTCTCCAGCCCCCTAATTCCCCAGACTTAAACCCAATTAAGCACCTGTGGGACCGCCTCGATTGTGTTGTTCGCTCTATGGATCCTCCACCACGCACCCTCCAGCAGCTGTCAGATGCACTGCTGTCAGCATGGCTCCACATATCTGGGGACACCTTCCAACACCTTATTGAGTCACTCCCAGTCCTTATAGCTGTTGTCCGCGCTGCACATGGCGGTTACTCTGGATATCAGCTGGTGGTCACAATAATGGAACTCGACCGTGTATATATACAGTGTTGGCCACCCAAAAGGCAACACAAAGAAGGACACGAGGTAGCAAAGCCAGATTTACTGGACTCATAACAACATATACAAAGATGAAACGATTGAGCTTACAGGACCGTGCGACTTGCGGAACACGCAGACATCAATAGTTCGTGTGGCCCCCACGGCTGGCAATAACGGCTGCTACACGCCGCGGCATCGAACGAAAGAGGCTTTGGATGTGGGCTTGGGGTATGTCGGTCCAGGTTGCTTCCACACGTTGCCACAGTTCATCAGGCGTAGCCGCGGGTGTTGCTCGCCGGGCCACTAGGTTGCTGATCAGCAACCAGACGTGTTCGATTGGCTGCATATCTGGAGAACAGGCGAGCCACGGCAGCAGTGACACCTAGTGGGCCGTGAAGAACTGTTGCACGATGCGTGCCACGTGCGGGCGCGCATTGTCCTGTTGAAACGTTGCCGCTGGCCGGTCCTGCAGGTAAAGGAAGACTACAGGCTCCAAAACGTCGGAGATGTAGCGGTGGCTGTTGAGTGTACCGGCGATGCGTACCAGAGGGGTGCGGGTGTCATTTCCAATTTTGCTCCAAACCATAACGCCAGGCGACGGACCTGTATGGCGATGCATAATGCAGGCGTCATACAGTCTCTCGCCGCGGTGCCGCTACACGCGGGTCCGACCATCGTGGTGTTGCAGGCAGAAGTGGGATTCGTCAGAGAAGACAATGTCGTGCCATTCCGTAGCCCAGGTGCGGCGTTCAACAGAACACAGCCGCCGCACTCACCGGTGGTGTAGCGTCAATGGTAATTGGAGCAATGGGTGCCGTTCGACAAGTCACCGTCTTGAAGGTGACGTCGAACGGTACGTTCTGATACAGGTTGTTGCGCAACACACCCTAATTCCTGCGCTAACGTTCGTGATGTGGCGGTGCGAGCCGTTAATGCCCGCCGCACAACATGCCGGTCCTCTCGTTGGGCGGTGTGCCGTGGCTGCGCCAATCGCTCATGTTGGTCCGTCCGTCCCTCCTGCACCCACTGAATCCATACTCGCCTCGCGTGGCTGGATGTCGTCACACACGGGTGCCGATGTCTCGGTACGATAAAACGCTGTCGCGATTAGCCACTCTGTCGAACTCCGAAACGTGTTGGAATGACTGCCGTATTCGGCGACGAGGCATCAGGAAGCTTCCCACGCACAGGTCCCGCAACACAACACACTTCCACTACTTACACCTCGCCTTCTGTGCACCCTTCTTATAGTGCTTCTCGGTGGCGTGCCGGGCGCACATGATTTGCATATGCCCTGCAATGCTAATCGTTTGCATGTCCTCTCGCGGGCGACGCATGCTGCGAATTTCAGGCCAATCGGATGCTTCCTTCTTGGTGTTGCATATTCTATGGCCAGCAGTGTATATATATATATGTAATTTTAACTACTATTTTATATATATAGAATTAATTATATATATATATGTTACAATATTAGAATTAATTACTATATAACTTGTGCAGCGCGCATTTAGAGGGGGCTTTTGGTAAGTTGACACATTTTGATTTTTGGTGGGCCTTGCCCCCCCCCCCCCCTGAAAGTACATTAGAAAAACATTTTTCTTCTATTTTTCATGAAATTTAATTTTGTTCTGGTGGATTTCAAAAACTTCCATTTTTCGTCGCCCCCTCCCCCTTCCCCAGAAGAAACATTCTACATACAGCCCTGATATGGTAATTACTTCTTCAAGCATTTTAAGAATAACAAATTTTCTTCAGCTAAATGAGGGAGGGTACCTGGGAGAGGGGGGGGGTCTGCAGGCTTGAAATTTTTATCTATTAAAATGTATTCAACACACTCCTGATCCCTGAATCACGATTCCCAGACAATCAGGTATTACTTATTACAATGTATATTTTAAAGAATAGCGTGCGTCGTAATACACTTTTGAGCAAAATAAACTATAATACTTGGACAAATATTAAAAATATATATAATCGGAGAAATATTTGAAGCACAAAAAGAAACGAAACTTTCTCTTTCATCATAGCCTGAATTCATTAACATTTGGCTCGATAACCTAAAACGTCTCCGGGGAGGGTGAATGGTCGTTTCTGGGAGAGCTTACCCCCCCCCATGTATGTCTGAAGGAATCACTGCTCGAAAGAGCGTTAGTAAGAAGGAGCTAGTTGTAACCACACGGCTACCAAGAGAATTAGTAATGTACCTGCTTAATTCCGAAATTCAAGTGAGCGTGTGAAAAAATAGATAAATAAAACAACTAGCACTGATCGCTCCTCTAGAAATTGCACAAAATGACAGATTTATTCATCATCTTAACTGCCCCAGTGGTCGAGTAGTCAGAGGCGTCGGTCCTTGGCTAGCCGTATGAGCAGGGCATGGGTTCAAGACCGAATGAGGCATAGGTAGTGTGTTTGTCTTACGGAGAGCTGGTTCTCTCCCTTCCCCTGAAAAGACGGCCCTCAATTTAGTACGGGCGATTGCTTATAACACTGTTAGTTGTTAACTGTAGGCGTTAACCCCCCGCCTCCGAATCATTCTTTTTTATTATTGGAGATTTAACGACCACCGTGAGCAACTCAATGGGCTATAAGCAGTCGCCCGTCCCTAATTTTGGGTCACTGGTTCCAGGGAAGGGAGAGAACCAGTGCCGTGAGACAAACACAACATCCATGGCTCACCGGGATTCGAACCCGGACCCCTTACGGACGAACGATCAGAGGCCATCGCTTAGACCACTGCGCCACCGGGGCGGCTCCGAATCATTCATCATATCATTCAAGTCTTGAAATTGTTTTTTTTTCCCTATCTTTCTTCTCGTTGTTTCCTTCCCCCTTAAGGACTTGGTAGTATTTTAAGATAGCGACTGAGATCTTGAATCTCTCTTTCCATTCCACGAAGTGCCTGAAGTGGACCATCTAAAGGGAATGAATCAGTTCCTCTGCCAAACACAGATTGCATCCATTCTATTTAGTAGGGATATTGATCAGAACATTTTGGTTAACACTCGCGGAATGATTCTTCCCAGGCAGAAAGCACCATGAAAACGTACGTCGTCTCTTTCTCCAGGGATCCAACCCCACTTTCGCCCCCTGTGTGTCCCTCAGGTGCGGATATTAAATTATAGCTCTCAGTCATGGGAACGATCACAGGGACGAAGCGAATTTCTCTCGAGATTGACAACAATCTGATCACAAACATCGTTTCTTCAAACATAATTACTGCTGAAATGCTCGCAGTATACACACAATGGCCAGTTTATTACGTAGGTCTTTACATAAAATGTGAAGAAAGATACACATAGTTGCTCTGTCATCATACACTGACGGAAAAAAAAAATCCCAACAACACGAAAAATTAGTTGTAGAGGAATGAAATGGCGGCAATACATTTGTATAGGTAACATATTTAATCGATTAAGGTTTCAAGATCACAGCTTATTGTAAGCGCGAGAAGAGCCATTTTAAATGCGAAATCCTGGTACATTAATAACCGGTGCAACCGCCAGAATGTTGAATGCAAGCACGCAAACGTTCATACATTGTGTCGTACAGGTGCTGGATGTCAGTTTGTGGGATGGAGTTCCATGCCTGTTGCACTTGGTCGGTCAATACAAGGACGGTTAATGCTGGTTGGGGGTGACGCTGGAGTTGTCGTCCAATGATGTCCCATACGTGCTCGATTGGTGAAAGATCTGGTGATCTAGCAGGCCATGGCAACATGTCGACACTCTGTAGAGCATGTTGGGTTACAACAGCGGTATGCGGGCGAGCGTTATCCTGTTGGAAAACAGCCCCTGGAATGCTGTTCATGAATGGCAGCACAACAGGTTGAATCACCAGACCGACGTACAACTGTGCCGTCAGGGTGCGCAGGATAACCACGAGAGTGCTCCTGCTGTCATAGGAAATTGCTCCCCAGACCATAACTCCAGGTGTAGGTCCAGTGTGTCTCGACCGCAGACAGGTTGGTTGCAGGCGCTCACCTGGCCTCCTTCTAACCAACACACGGCCATCACTGGCACCCAGGCAGAACCGGTTTTCATCAGAAAACACAACAGATCTCCACTCCGTTCTCCAATGAGCTCTAGCTTGACATCACTGACGTCGCAAACGGCAGTGGTTTAGAGTAAGTGGAATACACGCTACAGGGCGTCTGGCTCGCAGCTGTCCTTCAAGTAACCGATTTGTAACAGTTCGTTGTATCACTGTGGTGGCAACTGCAGCTCGAATTGCTGCCGCAGACGCGGTACGACGCGCCACGGCCATACGCCACACACGGCGGTCTTCCCTCTCAGTAGTGCCACGCGGCCGGCCGGAACCCGGTCTTCTTGAGGCAGTACCTTTCCTTGACCACCACTGCCAAGAATCATGCATAGTGGCTACCTTCCTGCCAAGTCGTTCTGCAATATTGCGGAAAGAAAATCCACCTTCTCGTAGCCCTATTACACGACCTCGTTCAAACTCCGTGAGCTGTTGATAATGGCTTCTTCGTCTTCTTAAAGGCATTGTTGACTAACATCAACACCCTACGTCGAATCTCAACGATAACTAACGCTCACGAACGTTACAGCGCGTATTTACAGCAAACCTGCTTTGCATGTTCCGAGGGCGCTACTAGCGCCACACGTATGAGCCGAGCGCGAAATTTGCATAGACGTCATCTTACAGATGTACTCTCACCGCCTACCAACTGTCGTTTATCTAACACAACCACTTCTTGGTGTTGGTATTATTTTTCCGTCAGTGTAAATAACTGTTTAGTATGAACCGATGACAAGATGAATGTGATCAAAGGCGTTGTATGTAGTGTTCTTCAATGTTTAAAACGTGTGTATGTGTAGCTTAGGGAACACTACGTAAAGTCTGTTCTTATTCACTCACTTGAAGTGAAACAGGAATCACTCAAATGAAGTTCAAGAAAAGTGACTTACAGTTCTCTTCTCATTTTTTTTTTTTTTTTATTGGAGGTTTAACGACCACCGTGAGCAACTCAATGGGCTATAAGCAGTCGCCCGTCCCTAATTTAGGGTCACTGGTTCCAGGGAAGGGAGAGAGCCAGTGCCGTAAGACAAACACAACATCCATGCCTGACCAGGATTCGAACCTGGACCCCGTTCGGACGAATGATCAGAGGCCATCGCTTAGACCACTGCGCCACCGGGGCGGCTCTCTTCTCATGAAGAACCAATTCTTAAAGGCACTGATAATTTAATCTGATTATGACATCACTCGAACACGAAAACTTCAAGAACATACCACTTCGGCGCAATACAGTTTCCATGAATACTACACCACAGATCGACACACATTTTCTGCATAAAAAAAACCGCTTACCGATTAAGACGGCTTCCACGACTACCGCTAACGCACCGCTACTAGCTTAATGTATTATATATGCAGCGATCTTGCTTGTCAAACATGTATACATCATTCACCCTTGACCTCAAGACTGTGTGACGTACCACAGAGGTAAATCACGTGTCAAGACAACAAATCTGCCGCGATACATTCTGTCCGTGTAGCTTAGTTGGGAAAGCAACTTACTCCGGAGTAAGGGGGCGCTAACCAATTTGTGTTTTCTCAACTGTTGCCAGATAACATTCAGTGACTCAGAAAATATAACGTTAAGGTTGAAACATTAAACGAGAAAAAACTCAAAATTCACATAGAGAAAGAATAGTAAAAATAAAAGTTAATTTAGGGTATACGTCATAGCGTAGCCAAGGATGTGAATCTCACATCCGACCCCCCCCCAATCCTTGAGGCTTAAGTTTTATTACTATATATACACTGCTGGCCACCCAAAATGCAACACCAAGAAGGAAGCATCCGATTGGCCTGAAATTCGCAGCATGCGTCGCCCGCGAGAGGACATGCAAACGATTAGCATTACAGGGCATATGCAAATCATGTGCGCCCGGCACGCCACCGAGGAGCACTATAAAAAGGATGCACAGAAGGTGGGGTGTGAATAGTGAAAGTGTGTTCTGCTGCCGGACCTGTGCGTGGGAAGCTTCCTGAAGCCTCGTCGCCGAATCCGCAGTCATTCCAGCACGTTTTGGAGTTCGACAGAGGAAGAATAGTGGCTTATCGCGACAGCGGTTTATCGTACCGAGACATCGGCGCCCGTGTGGAACGACATCCAGCCACAGTGAGGCGAGTATGGATTCGGTGGGTGCAGGACAGACGGACGGACGGACCGAAGTGGGCGATTGCCGCAGCCGCGGCACACTACCGAACGAGAAGACCGGCATGTTGTGCGGCGGGCATTGACGGGTTGCACCGCCACATCACGAACGTTAGCGCAGGAATTTGGGTGTGTTGCGCAACAACCTGTGTCAGCACGTACCGTTCGACGTCGTCTGCAGGAGCGGGGACTTTACGCGCGGCGCCCATTGCTCCGATTACCATTGGCGTTACACCACCGGCGAGTGTAGCGGTAGTGGGTCGTTGAACGCCGCACCTGGACTACGGAATGGCACGACATTGTCTTCTCCGACAAATCCCGCTTCTGCCTGCAACACCACGATGGTCGGATCCGCGTGTGGCGGCTCCGCGGCGAGAGACTGTATGAAGCCTGCATTATGCATCGCCATATCGGTCCGTCGCCAGGCCTTATGTTTTGGGGCGCAATTGAATATGACACCCGCACCGCTCTGGTACGCATCGCCGGTACACTCAACAGCCACCGCTACATCTCCGACCTTTTGGAGCCTGTAGTCTTCCCTTACCTGCAGGACCTGCCAGCGGCAATGTTTCAACAGGACAATGCGCGCTCGCACGTGGCACGCATCGTGCAACAGTTTTTCACGGCCCACCAGGTGTCACTGCTGCCGTGGCCCGTCTGTTATCCCGATATGTCGCCCATCGAACACGTATGGTCGCTGATCGGCAACCGAGTGGCCCGGCAAGCACCATCCGCGGCTACGCCTGATGAACTGTTTCAACGTGTGGAAGCAGCGTGTTCCGCAAGTCGCACGGACCTGTAAGCTCAATCGTTTCATCTTCTTTGTATCTGTTGTTATGTGTCCAGTAAATCTGGCTTTGCTATCTCGTGTCCTTCTTGGTGTTGCATGTTGGGTGGCCAGCAGTGTATATATATATATATATACACTTAAGAGCAAAACTGAAGACTAAGGAAAAAATTTTAGAATTTAAAACGAAGGGTGCAAAATAACCTGAAAATCAAAACGCGCAACGCAGCAGTTTTGAAAATTCAGAATTCATTCTATAAAGAAGATACCTAAGCAAAAAAATACATATATAATTTTGACTCACACCTAGTACAACATAGAAAAGGTTATGTATCTACCTGTGTGAGTAAAAGGAGAAAAGATAAAAAAATAAAATAAAACAACTGAATGTAGAAGGTGTCGAGAATACTGAGCCTTGGCTTTATCAAGGACCAGCAAAAACTCTGCATTTTCTCACTTCCACAAAGACCTAGTTGGAAATGGGTTTCTGCAAGGCCATAGATGCAAGTAACATTCCCACCTAAAATAGTTTAAAAAATATATATATAAGTCATGTCCTCCGTAGAGTAGCATGACCTAGCACTAGTTAACAATTTCGCTTGCATCCATTAACCTTCATGGCCCGACCCATGCTCTTCATCTGTTACTATTAAACAGAGAGAAGAAGATTAAAGAGAACTCAAGCTGTGAGAGTGACATAAAAAATAGAAATGATTTTCAGCTATAACGAAATTCCAAGTTCGTTAGAGAGAATTTAAACCTGAAAAACAATGCAAAAGAAATCCAAATTTTACATTGCAATTAAAAAAGGAAATGTTAATTTATAACGAACAGATTTTTGAAAGAAAACTTGAGTCTAAAACCCCCTACTCTACAACTTATGACAGCACGAAAACGAGAATAAGTTAAAGATAATAATTAACTAAAGAAAACTTTGTGAAAGTTATATACACTGCTGGACATTTGCTAAGGACGGATCATAAACGGCTATATAGCGCATAAAAAGTAAGTGTGGTTGGATGCCAAGTGAAGTAAAATAATGTCAGAATGCCAGGACATTACAAGAAAGACAATTTATTGTGCTCTGAAATCCAGAAGGCTTTGGAACTTGTTAAAGGGACAAACAGGCCATTTATGTGCAGAACACGTAAACGTGAAAAAAATGCAATTACAGTTCGCAGGCGTTCCGGCGTAAGATGTCAATACGTGATATGGACACCATGGAGGGCGATGCAAGATTCCACATGTCGTGTCATGCTTTGCACAACATTGTCAAGCAGCTGTTGGGGTAATTTATCCCATTCATCTGAAAGTGCACGGATGAGGGTGTCCTTGTTTATTGGAGGGCATTGGCGACCAGCAAGACTCCTCCCCAAAGCATCCCACACATTTTCAATGGGATTCAGATCTGGAGAACGTGCTGGCCATACGAGGCGTTGAATATCCTCGCTGTCAAGACACTCCTGGACAGCGACTGTTCGATTACATGTTGCGTTGTCGTCCATGAAAATGAATCTATCACCGACAGCACCACGGTACATGCAAACATGAGGTAGCAGAACTTCATTAATGTATCGTTGGCCAGTCATAGTCCTAGTTGGAAGCACATAGAGGAACGTACGGCCATTGATCATGATGCCAGCCCATACCATGACACTACATGTCGGATATCGGTCCCTTTCCTGTATGTTTGCTGGACAATATGCAGTACCACTATCACGCCAGATCAGTTTTCGTCGACAATCAGACGATAGACTGTATCTGCTCTCATCTGCGAAGAGGACAGCAGACCAGTCGTTATCAGTCCAATTGCGATGTAGGTGGCACCATTGCAAACGGGCGGTACGGTGACGTCTGGACAATGGGATGCACACAACAAGACGGCGGGCGTATAGTCCTCCTTTTCATGCAAACGTCTGGCGACAGTTTTTCGGGAGATCCGCTAGCCAGTAGCAGCCATAAACTGATTTGCTACCTCACTAGCTGTGCTGCTCCGGTGTCTTTTGTTGATAGCACTATGTACCGATCTTCTGCAGGTGTCGTACTGCGAACACGACCTCCCCCGTGACGTTTGCTACACTCTCCATTTGTTTGAAATGATTTCCAAAGACTTGAAACAACACTGTGGCTGACGTCGAACTCCCTGGCAACATCTGTTATTTTTCGCCCTTCTTCAATCTTGCCAATAATACGGCCACGCGTAAAATTATCTAGGTGATGTCGGGAAGACATACTGAAAATTGCAAGTTCGTCAATTGATTCTTTCCCTTTCAACTATGCGTTTGAACAACAACGGTCAATACGCGTCAAAACCTTTATATCTCTTATCAGCGCTATGACGTCACGAACAAGTTCGGCAATCCAAAATTTACATACGCACAACACGTCTTACTGTATCTCGCACTCATGCTAATTTCCACATTTTCCTGCCTTTCATTTTATGGTTGCTATCGTTGCTATTGTCATCCGTCCTTAGCAATTGTCCGGCAGTGTACCTTAAACAGTTAGTTGCAATATGTACAAAGTATTCCTTTTTACTCACACAGGTAGATACATAACCTTTTCTATGTTGTACTAGGTGTGAGTCAAAATTATATATGTATTTTTTTGCTTAGGTATCTTCTTTATAGAATATATATATATATATATATATATATATATATATATATATCATCATCATCATCATCATTGTCAACCATTATCAATCCACTGCTGGACGAAGGTCTCCCCAAATTTCCTCCACAACGGCCTGTCTTGTGCCAGTCTCCTCCATGTCACTCCCGCATATTTTCGAATTTCATCTGGCCATCTCCCATGTGGTCTTCTTCTGGGTCTTTTCCTGTCCCTTGGAATCCAATCTAAAATTTCAGCTGTCCATCGATGGTCTGTCCTTCTGGCAGTATGTCCAGCCCATTGCCATTTCAGGGATTTAACTCTGATCATGATGTCTTCCACTCTCGTCATTTTTCGGATCAACGAGTTCCTCTTCTTATCTCTCATGGTTATACCAAGCATGCACCTCTCCATGTTGCTTTGAGTTGTCTGCAGCCTTTGTATGTCTCTTTTAGTTAAGGTCCACGTGTCTGCACCATACGTAAGCACTGGAAGGATGCATTGATCAAACACTTTTCTTTTAAGACATAATGGCATATTGCTCTTGAAAATTATGCTGTTTCTTCCAGAAGCTCTCCAGGCAAGTTTTGTACGCCGATTAATTTCTTCATCAATATGACCCTCACATGATATCTGCTGTCCAAGATAAACATACGTATTTGTTATGTCCAATTTTTCTCCATCAATCGATAAATCTTCATTTCTTGTAAAAGCATTGAACATCACTTTTGTCTTCTGAAAGTTCATTTTTAATCCCACTTCTTTACTCTTGTCAGCAAGTTCCTGGATCATACTCTGCAGCTCTGATGGGGTAGTTGCAAAAATGACTACGTCATCAGCAAAACGAAGGTGGGTTAGATAATCTCCATTAATCTTTATCCCCTTGTTTTCCCAGCTCAGCGACTGAAAGACACCCTCCAATGTGGCATTAAAGAGCTTCGGAGATATGATGTCACCTTGTCTCACTCCCTTTCCAATTTTTATGAGTGTTGTATTTTCAAACAGCCGAATCTTTGCACCTGCATTTTCATAGATGTTATTAATAATATTAATGTATGCATCTTCAATACCGCAGGATTTCAGAGCCATTGTAACTGCTGATGGTTTCACCGAATCAAAGGCTTTTTCATAATCGATAAAAGCCATGCACAATGGAAGTTCATATTCCCTCGCTCTTTCAATTAGTTCTCTCAGTACGTGGATATGATCTATTGTGCTGTAGCCACACCTGAATCCAGTTTGTTCTCTCGGTTGAGCCATGTCCAGTGTTACCTTCAAGCGGTGTGAAAGAACTTTAGTGAAGATTTTATAAACCACTGAGAGGAGGCTGATAGGTCTGTAGTTCTTAAGATCCTCAATGTCACCTTTTTTATGTAGCAGGATCATTGAAGCGTTCTTCCAATCCTCAGGAATCTTCCCTTCATTAAGGCATCGAGTGAAAATTTGGGCGAGTACTGTTTCAATTTCTCCACTTGCTTCTTGTATGATGTCTACAGTAATTCCATCTTCTCCTGGAGCTTTCCCCAGCTTCATGTTCTTGATTGCATGAGCAACTTCTGCTGGGAGGACTGGAAGAACTCTGGTACCTTTCATGATGTCTGGAGTACATGTATCATCCCTTTCATATAATTTTTAGAAGAAATCTTTTACTCTTGTCAAACTTTCGCCTCTATTTCTTGTTACAGAACCATCTTCTTTTCTCAGTGCCATAATCTGTTTTCTTCCCTTACTGAGATGTCCCTTTGCTATCTTTAGGCTTTGGTTGTTTTCAATTGCTTTCCTCACTAGCTCACAGATGAATTTCCTTACGTCTTCAGTGATACTTTTTCGTGCTGTCTTGCATAGCTCTATATATTCCACTTTGGAAGTCACCTCTTCTTTAGTTGTCCTCATCTCTCTTCTTTTTTGCATCAACATTTTGGTTTTTCCTCATAATTTGTTCACATGCAACTTGTTCTTAGACCCAGCTAATTTTGTTGCTGTTTCCATAAGAGCTTTGATTACTTTTCTGTTAACTTCAGAAATATCCACTTCTTCCGATGTTAGGCCTTCTAAAGCAGAGAATCTGTTCTTTAGTTCCAACTTGAAGGTATTATGATGTTTTTTAAGGTTGGTTATGTCAATACATTTTGTTTGTCTTATGAGCTTGCCACGTTCGAGTTTAGTGTTGAGGTGCATCTTACATCTCACCAATCTATGGTCACTACCTGTCTTGAACTTGTTCAGCACACTGCAGTCTTCTATGACGGATTTTTTGTTACACATAATAAAATCAATTTCACTTGTCGTCCCAATTGGATGTCTCCATGTCCATTTCCTGTGTTGCTTTTTCTTGAAAAAGGAGTTCAAGATGAAAAATCCTTCTGCCTCTGCAAACTCAACGAGAGTATTTCCACGTTGGTTTCTGTTGCCGTGACCGAATTTATCTACTGAAGTTTCATTCTGTTGCTGTTGCCCTATTTTTGCATTGAAATCTCCCATAATTATCTTCAAGTGCTGCTTACCTTTATTATTTAGATGATGAATTTCCTCATAAAATTCTTCAATTTCTTCTTCAGGATGACTTGTGGTGGGTGCATAAGTTTGAATAATCTGAGCCTTGGATCTTCTCGAGAGTTGGATAACGAGTCGTGCAGCTCGGTCAGAGGAACTTTCAACTTCTAGAACTTTATCCTTCAGTTTCTTGTTTATTATAAATCCAACACCACTAGTTCTGCCAGTATCTGTCCCACGATAGTAGAAGAGATGTCCACTTTTCAGTTCAATGAGATCTTCTCCTTTTCTTCTTACCTCACTTAGCCCGACGATGTCCCACTTGATCCTTTGTAGTTCCTCTTCCAATTCAAGAAGCCTTGAATCAGAAGATCGGGAGCATTCATTATACGTAGCCAAGGTCAGCATCAAATGGCAGCCTAGTCCGGTCATCCGGGGATTCTTAGCACCCTCTGCCTTCATGTCGCACTGGCCGCTGCCTTGGCCAGGTATATTCCAGCTGCCGGAGACTGAGGGCCAAGATTTAAGTTGTAGAGTCATTTTGGAGGTGTTTGGCCATAACTCACTACGCTGGCCAAACGGGTTGGTGAATGTGGGATAGCATTTCCTCTGATCCCGATGGTATAGTTATACCGTTATTGGCGGTTGTCAGAGCCCCTTTAGTGGGAACAGGATGCATTACTAGAAGGCGGGGTTGACATTTGTCAAGGAGAGGCTGTGATGTTACGCATCACCTGACCTTACATCCCATATATATATATATATATATACACACAATCGATAAAAACATACCATTACAAAAAGCAATTTCAAAAAAAAAATTAATGCAAAGATACTCAGAAAGCATTATTACCAAAAAACAAGCCTCTCAAGCCGATCTCATCAGGGAAACACAGGTTCGTGAATAATGATCTTATAATGCATTAAGTCCTCCGCTGGACGTGTAGTGCAGGGAAGCTTACGTTAAGTCACGTTAGGGTTATTGGAAGGTTACTTGAAGTAGCTAAAGTGTACCTAATCTTCAAAGTGCTAGAGTTTGTTTAGGTAAGACTCGCACGTGCAATAAATTCATTGAATATGGAACTTCTTTTTACTCAGCGTTCCTCATTATCTTGAATATCAGTACTATAACTTCGGTTTTAGTACATTAGTACCTTCAAGGCTCCTTATTAGAGCGGTAAACACAATATACCCTGGACTTAATGGAGACACTTAATGAAAGAGACTTAACGGCCAGACAGAGGTCTGACAATAATATGAACTGAGAAAACGTACTCACTTTAAACCTTTTATTGGAGAACTCCTGGTATTATCAAACACACACTCAACAAATCACACGACTACTGAATATCCGAACTTTCGTAGAATCGCATAACAATAATTAAGAAGAACCTATCACATAAAATGAAGCTTCTTGGTATAGTTGAGCGCGCCTATATATACTGCATACCACCACGTCATGACTTACACTCGTTGCCACATATCATTCAGCGGGAGAAATAACATCTCGTTAAGTGAGAAGATAATTTGCATAGGAAAATAAAATAACAAGAGATAGTAAAATCAAAAGGAAACTGAATCTAGAGTATACGTTACAACCTTTCGAAACTCAGCAAAAGCCGGAATAACCCAAGACCCGCTTAAGTGCTCCCGAGGTCATGGGAGACAGCAGACAAAGACCAAGGTATTAAATCACCAGAAATACAGACTTATATACAAAGACCATTTGACAGAAAGCGAAAACAAGCCGGATCACGTGGTCCATATCGTGAGAGGAAATCCGTAACAGTATATGTAAGAAACCTATAAAGTAGATTAGTAAATAGTTAGCCACATACAGTCCACCAAGTGGCATTTAGCAATCTAAGTTATTAAATTTGTAGGACTTATATTAATAATGTTTGAAAAGTGAAATTGTTGACGAGTTTCGAAGAAATAATTGGACCTAGAACCAGTGAGTAGCTGCTTGAATAATCTTGTAATAAACCTAATTGGTAGTTCATTCTTGCAGAGTCTTCTCCATGGATCCCTTAATTCAACGGTCAACATATTTGAATTATTGCAAATATCCATAATCCTGTGGAACAGTGAAATGATAACATTTCGATATATTGATGTAGAAACATTTGAATTCCATTTAATGTAAAAGTTTATGGCAAAAGAATACAGTGTTCCTTTTATCAAAAACTGTAGTTAATAAGCCACCTTGCTGACTATCTTTTTCTATGTCCAAAAAATATATTTTATTATTTTGTCCGTTAGTTTTTATAAGTTTCAAATTGGGTGGATATATCTTAGATGCTAATTCTTCAAAGTCTTCGTGTTCAAAAACTTTTCGTCAACATAACGAAATATCTTACCATGGTTGGTGTCAAAATACAAAGCCGCCTTTCTTTCATACTGATATAAATATAGGTTTGCCAAAACACTTGAACACTTGGAGCTCATGGGGATACCTGATGTTTGACGGAAAATCCTCTCTCCTATGCGCACAAAGTTATTATCAAGACACAATGTTTGAATAAATCGCCAGTCTTCATACTTCATATTGATTACCTCGTTGAACTCCTGAAAGAGTTGTTCACATATTTTATGTAAGTCCTCAATGCCAATGCTAGTAAACAGGCTTTGGAAATCATAGGTATCTATTGTTGTTATAGAATCCTTTTGAAGTGTATGTATAAGTTCTAAGACCGGCCTGTTGCTGTTAATAATCCAGGACTCTGATATATTTTGCAAGATTATTTTTAATTTATTTTCAAATAGTGCACTAACCTGGCTGCAATAACAATTCCTTGCCGAAGTTATGAAACGAAAAGCAACAGATTTGTGAACTTTTGGGAGTGCGTACTCAAAAGGAAAGTGCAAATTATAAGATTTTATTTTCAATCTCTTGTATTTGGCGAAACACTTTTTCGACCATAATTTTTTTCTGCTGGATCAAATCGGGTCATTTTGGAATATATGTGTTGATTCGTGGGTTACAATGCCGCGTAGTTTGTATTTCGCTCAGAGCGAATTTGTTGTTCGAAATGGGCCGTCTTCAAGAGTCGCCAATTATTACCCATTTGTTTGCTGCATGTATTAATGTTTTTCTTGTGATTTTTGTGGGTTTTGTCTTGTGTAGTGTGATAATAAGTCAATCTTAGGTTTTCAGAAATGGGTAAAAAGGCGGAGATCCCTGTTGGAGCTCGCCAGGCGGCCGTGAACATGATGGAATCCGGAATGCCCGTAACCGACATTGCGAGGGCCCTGAAGAATTTCAGGTATCCTACAACGTTATAAGAAGATGGGACCGTCGAGAACATTCCGCGATGTGGTGGGCCTCGTTCTACTACGTTGCGTCAGGATAGACGCATCCTCCGTCGATCTGGTGCTGATCCCACCTTGACTGCTGTGGACATCGCCACCGAATTCCACGACAGCGACGACCTGAACGTCAGCCGAATGACCATCTCCCGTCGTCTCATTGCTGGTGGATTAAATGGAAGACGCCCCGCCAAGAAACTACTCATCGGAGTCAAGAATCGACGAGCCACAGTCACGTTCGCGCGCCGTCATCGACACTGGACCGCGGCGGACTGGAGTAAGGTGCTTTTCACCGACGAGAGCAAGTTCAACTTGTTCGGAAGTGATGGCATCCGATACGTACGACGTCCGTGTGGCCAGAGATTCAACCCCCAGTTCATTCGGCCGACTGTCAAGCACGGAAGAGGATCGCTCATTGTTTACGGCGCCTTCTGTCGCAATGGAATGGGCCCCATCATCAAGATTGACGGAATAATGACCAGTCAGAGCTACACGAACATGCTCATCAACGATGTCTTCCCATGGGCAAACCAGAACATGCCACCCGGATGGATCATGCAGCAAGACAACTACCCGAAGCACACCTCCAGAGTAACGAAGGCAGCCTTCCAGCAGCAACAGGTCACACTTCTAGACTGGCCAAGCCAATCTCCAGACCTCAACCCCATCGAGCACATGTGGGAGGAGCTGGAGAGACGATGTGCGAAGAAAACCTGCCGAAATAGGGCCCAGAAGTTCGACCAGCTGTCTGCAGAATGGGCGTGAATTCCGCAGGTCACCGTCGAGAAGCTAGTGGACTCGATGCCGGCCCGTTGTGCAGCTGTTATTAAGTCTCGTGGTTATCCCACTAAGTATTAGTTATTGCTTTGTCGTTTTCTCGTACTTGTTTTCTGTTATCGTTGCATTAAATGAATGGGATACACACCTTCTTTGTTGGTCAATTTGTATGATCTTTGCGATTAAGCTCGGTACCTGATATGTGTTAAGGTTTCCGGTCCATCTGCAGATGGGTCATGTTTACAACTGAATAACACATATATCCCAAAATGACCCGATTTGGTCCAGCAGAAAAAAATTATGGTCGAAAAAGTGTTTCGTCAAATACTTTTGTTCGCTACTGTATATATACAAGGTATATATATATCATCATCATCATCATTGTCAACCATTATCAATCCACTGCTGGACGAAGGTCTCCCCAAGTTTCCTCCACAACGGTCTGTCTTGTGCCAGTCTCCTCCATGTCACCCCTGCATACTTTCGAATTTCATCCACCCATCTCCCATGTGGTCTTCTTCTGGGTCTTTTCCTGTCCCTTGGAATCCAATCTAAAATTTCGGCTGTCCATCGATGATCTGTCCTTCTGGCAGTATGTCCAGCCCATTGCCATTTCAGGGATTTAACTCTGATCATGATGTCTTCCACTCTTGTCATTTTTCGGATCCACGAGTTCCTCTTCTTATCTCTCCTGGTTACACCAAGTATGCACCTCTCCATGTTGCTTTGAGTTGTCTGCAGCCTTTGTATGTCTCTTTTAGTTAAGGTCCACGTCTCTGCACCATACGTAAGCACTGGAAGGATGCATTGATCAAACACTTTTCTTTTAAGACATAATGGCATATTGCTCTTGAAAATTATGCTGTTTCTTCCAAAAGCTCTCCAGGCAAGTTTTGTACGCCGATTAATTTCTTCATCAATGTGACCCTCACTTGATATCTGCTGTCCAAGATAAACGTACGTATCTGTTATCTCCAGCTTTTCTCCATCAATCGATAAATCTTCATTTCTTGTAAAAGCATTGAACATCACTTTTGTCTTCTGAAAGTTCATTTTTAATCCTACTTCTTTACTCTTGTCAGCAAGTTCCTGGATCATACTCTGCAGCTCTGATGGGGTAGTTGCAAAAATGACTACGTCATCAGCAAAACGAAGGTGGGTTAGATAATCTCCATTAATCTTTATCCCCTTGTTTTCCCAGCTCAGTGACTGAAAAACACCCTCCAATGTGGCATTAAAGAGCTTCGGAGATATGGTGTCCCCTTGTCTCACTCCCTTTCCAATTTTTATGTGTGTTGTATTTTCAAACAGCCTAATCTTTGCACTTGCATTTTTATAGATGTTATTAATAATATTAATGTATGCATCTTCAATACCGCAGGTTTTCAGAGCCATTGTAACTGCTGATGGTTTCACCGAATCAAAGGCTTTTTCATAATCGATAAAAGCCATGCACAATGGAAGTTCATATTCCCTCGCTCTTTCAATTAGTTCTCTCAGCACATGGATATGATCTATTGTGCTGTAGCCACTCCTGAATCCAGCTTGTTCTCTCGGTTGAGCCATGTCCAGTGTTACCTTCAAGCGGTGTGAAAGAACTTTAGTGAAGATTTTTATAAACTACTGATAGGAGGCTGATAGGTCTGTAGTTTCCGAGATCCTCAATGTCACCTTTCTTATGTAGCAGGATCATTGTAGCGGTGTTCCAATCCTCAGGAATCTTTCCTTCATTAAGGCATCGAGTGAAAATTTGAGCGAGTATATATATATATATATATATATATATATATATATATATATATATACTGTATATCGTCATTATCAACATTCTCAAATTACTGCTGGATGAAGATATCCCCCAAGTCTCTTACACAACTCACTGACTTCAGCATTTCTTTCCCATACTACTCCGACATGCTTACGAATTTCATCTAAGTACCTCCCACGTCATCCGGGGTTTCCCAGCAGTGCCCAAAGCATTGCGCTTCCTCCACCTGCTTGTTTTCGTCCCACTCTGCATCCTGGGGCCAACGCTTCCCCAGGTAAACGATGCACACATACCCGGTCGTCTACATGGTGAAACAGGAAACGAGATTCTTCGGACCAGACAACCTTTTTCCAATCATTCAGGGCCCATTTTTGGTGCTCTCGTGACCATTTTAATCGTTTTCGAAGGTGAACCGAGGTTACGAGGTTAGCATGGGCACTCGGGGCGGCCTACGTCTACGCAGCCCTATTTTCGGCAGGGTTCGATGTACTGTGTGTTGTGATACATTACTCCCGTCACCAGTATTCCAATTACCAGCGAGCGTGGGGTTTTCCCTCCTCAGACCACTTTTTGAAGGTACTAACCATGGTTGACCGTGAGCACCCTACAACCCTTACCGTCTGGGAAATGGTCTGACCCAGTCGTGTGGACATTATGATTTGACCTTTGTCAAACTCGCTTAATTCCGCGGCCTCTCCCATCTGAACAACAAGAATAACACTAATCAGAGCTCGGTATCAGTGTTATTTATGCCGCTTCATAACTTTCACAGCGTCGTCGTTTACCTGCAATTGCTTCGATTTACATAAAGACGTTGTTTATAATGTTTTAGCTCTTCGGTGTATGCCAAAAATGATTCTTTTTTTTTTTTACGGTAAACAGTTAGTCTCCCTTAAGCAAATTGCTCACTGAGAAGTGAGATATATAATGCCCAAATAAAAAAACTACTTCACACTATATACAACTACTGAATTTCTATGGATGGTGCACAGATACGATACAGAAATATCAGACAAGTTGTTATTTTGAAAATAAAAAGCTATTGCGTCAGTAGAAACGGCATAACTACTAAATATTAATAATATAAAATATTTAATTAACTTCTTGGAAATATATGGTTGTTACATGTAAATTTCTAACAATAATTTCACTCAGAAAAAACAATTTCTAATTGTTGCAAAAAAGCCCATTCATATATAAACAAATAAATTTAGAAACTTGTTTTGATTTGTCCACGGAAGAGACTTTCTTCCAGATGTTCACGCTTTTGCCGTAAACCATTTATTTTGGTCAAAGGCTTACTTATGTATGCTTTTTCTTCTATTTTTCACAGTGAAACTTCTACACGTGCATTTTCAGAGAGGGAAAGTTTGTTACTTCTCTGAACAAAAAAGAGAAAGGGGGAGGGGTTGAAAAATTGATGGTGTTAAAAAAGGAGTGCAAAAATTAAAATTATTCTTGGGGGAAGGGGTTCCCCTAAAACTAGGGATCCTCAAGCCTAAGCTTTAGACATCTTTCCAGTGATCAGGCACTGGTCACTTGCTTATCGAATACAGAAGCTCCTATTTTTCAGGGCAATTTTTTCTGATTGGAATTTTGTCCTTTAATTTTTGGTAAAACTTTAGAAAAATATTGTAAACACGCGCTTGTATTAATATATGTGTTGAATTCGTTGACTTCGCTGTCTTTGCACCACGTAGGAACTTTCTAAAATAGAGATCTGACTAAGTATGCACTAATCCTCATGTTCTTGAGACGTGAGAAACAAGTGATGATAAATTTAAATGTTTCACGCAGATTTCTTTTTATTCAACATTCTCAAATTTACATTTCTCACTTGCAACTGTTATTTCAAAATTAACGTCACCTTTGAGTGTTGGTGTCCGTAATCACAAAAATATGAGGACGTAACTAACATGTGACTTCTCAGTACATCTGAGTGCGTCATATACAGTGGTGTATTCTTAGTCCGAGACGTGGGCTATTCCCTCCCCCCCCCACCCCGTGGGCAGTTACTGTTTTTTAATTACTATACTAAAGTAAGTAATGAAAATAAAAATTAAGGTGTATGCTTTCTATTTAAAATAGTTTCTTTTCTATAATAGAAGCAATACTTTCAGTGCTGGCCTTTCTTGTTCAAGCACTCCCTGTAATAAAAGCGTACACAGCCAAAAGTATAGTTTATAGGAGTTACTACTGTACATCCAGTTCAAAATAAGTATTTTTGCTAATTACTTTCATCAAAATTCTTAGTAAACGATTGGGTTTTTTTCCTTGTATTCAGTTTTATGTTCCGGAAGTGTTAATTGAGGCCTTCCAAGCTACCACTTTGCGGTTTTTAGACTCATATTTAAGCTCAGAACATGCTATCTCTTCCAGTAGTTCTTTAACAATATAACTTATTTTAATTCACTGTCACATTGATGAAGAAATTAATCGGCGTATAAAACTTGGATGGCGAGCTTTTGGAAGAAACAGTACAATTTTCAAGAGCAGTATGCCAATATGTCTTAAAAGAAAAGTGTTTAATCAATGCATCCTTCTAGTGCTTACCTGTGGAGCAGAGACACGGATCTTAACTGAAAAAGACATACAGAGACTGCAGACAACTCAAAGAAGCATGCAGAGATGCATGCTTGGTGTAACCAGGAAAGATAAGAAGAGGAACTTGCAGATAAGGGAAATGACAGGAGTGGACGACATCATGACCAGAGTGAAATCACTGAAATGGCAATGGGCTGGATATTTTGCCAGAAGAACGGATCACCGATGGACAACCGAAGTTTTAGACTGGATTCCGAGGGACAGGAAAAGACCCAGAAGAAAACCCCATGGGAGATGGATGGATGAAATTCGAAAGTTTGTTGGAGTGACATGGAGGACACAGGCTCAATATAGACATTTGTGGAAGAAACTTGGGTAGACCTTCATCCAGCAGTGGATTGATAATGATTGATCATGACGATGGTGATGCTGAATTCACTATGCATTTGTTACACACAGCGCCCAAAATATCTCTCATTTTATTTGAGTGACATATACGAGTTACCACGGCGCACATATTTAAATTTTGTGTAGAAAGCAGTGCTGAGACGGGCTGAACCCGAGCCCGAGACCGAACCGGGCTCAGGCTGCATAATATTTACTGCAATTCGGGCTCGGACGGGATCGGACTGTAAGAAAGATAATTTTGTTCTCCTTTTTACTTTTTTTTAAATGTTGTTTTGTATGATTTAGCACATGGAACTTTTCTTACACTTTCTAGTTGGTAAAGAGAATCCTTTGGCTACTGGGTCTGAGTGGGAGTGGAGACTGGAGAGTAGAGATATACTTATTCAAGGCTTGAGTGGCAAATGCCATACATAGGCGGGTTTCTACGGAGAAGGAAAAGCTCTTTCAGGAACTATGGATACTAGATAGTAGATAGCACGGCGACAAAATTTTCTCCCCCTACCTCCACGTGGCAGCTCCTTGCTAATTTTATTGAGCAACGTATGTAGATTGCTGTGCCACCCGATCTATCCGCATGTCCGCCCTTCAAAAGCATTACAGGAGGAAAGGAAAGGTCAAACAAAATCGTGCGGCCATATTATAGAAATACACTGCTCAAAAGAATTAGGGGAGCAAGAGATATCGTAAGAAATATCATGTGCGAGTGACGTTTTTGAACGTAAAATATTACTTTTATGTAAGATACGGCAGAATATCCAGGAATAGGGGTTAGAAAAAGCACATTAGCGAATATTAATACGATATTATCATTTAATGCACATGATGAAATATGCTATACAACTATGTGCGTGTCTGCACAACAAGAAAAAATGATATTTTGAAGGTGTGACTAACCTCTAGTAGGGTGTGTGGTCCCCTCGAACGCCTAAATGCTGCACACCTGTGTGGCATGGAATTGGTGTGGTTATCGAGGAGGTTTTGAAGGTGTCTTCGCCATTCCTCAATGAGGGCAGTCTCCAGTTCACGAAGAGTCAACGGAAGTGCCTGCCAAGCTACAGGGCGTACCAGACATGCTCAATTGAATTTAAGTCAGGGAAGTATACTGGCTACTCCATACGCCTGATTCCACCCTCTTGAAGCATGCTGTCCACTAGCCGAGCTCTTTGAGGTCGAGCGTTATCGTCCATGTAAAGAAACGAATCACCGACTGCTACAGCATACGGCATAACAATATGTCTGAGAATCTAGTCTCTATATATCTGGGCCGTCAGATTGCCGTTTCGGATATCGTACAGGTGCTTACGCCCACCTATATTTATGCCTGCCCAGACAATCAATCCATGTCCGCCGTAATGTGATGCTTCCTGCACAAGCGCTGGGTTATTTCGCGTGTCGAGTTCCCTCCAGATAAGAACTCGTCGATTGTCAGACTTCAAACTGAATCTCAACTCGTCAGAGAAGAGAACTTGTCTCCACTAGTCGTGTCCCCAACCAAAATATTTATCAGCCCTGTTTCTACGGACCGTCCGTACGGTGTTGTGAGATTAAAGGGAAACACACCATTTGGTCTAAGTCCACCTTGGTGAAGGCAATTGCGGATAGTTTGAGTTGACAATCTGTGTCCTGTTGACACGAGGAGCTCTCGCTGGAGCTGAGTAGCATTTTGCTGCCTGTTCCGACGAGCTGTTAACAATAGATAAAGGTCGTCCCTTGCCGTAGTTACTCGTGGACGGCCTTGACCTTGCCTTCTTCGAAACACTTCCCGTATCCTGGAATCGTGCCCACAGTCGAGAAATGACACTTCATGACACTCCAATGGCTTCGGCTACCACCCGCTGAGTCTGACCTCCTTCCAGCCTGACAATATCTTTCCACGCCGTTGATTCCGGTAAGCCATGCTGTTGAGACATCGTTCGAACCAAAGACTTTAAGAAAAGAAATATCCCGATAAACGCGGAAGGATAAGGGAGCTCCCGTAAAACTTTCGTTTTTATCCCAATCAGTGATTTGTGCATTCTGACGTCATAGGCGCTAATTTACATAAGGATATGCATGATTCGCCTGTCCATCTCACACTTAACTTGTATTTCCCACGTTTCGGTAAGATATCACATCACTGGCTTGCATAATGTTGCCAAAGTTATATGCTCCTCCAATTATTTTGAGCAGTGTAGATAAAGATCCTTTCTCCACTCCGTAGTTGAGAAAGACATCTGTTAATTGCAGGAGAAGGAGAGGGTTGAAGTCCGGAAGGGGATATTTTTTAATGCCTAGACAGGTTAGTCATAGTTTTCGGGCTCGTTCAGGCCCGATCTGTATCTTGCAATACAAAATTCGAGCTCGGGCTAACATACTTCGAGCTTAGACAGGCTCGGGCTCTTAAAATTGGGCCAGAACTTAGCACTGGTAGAAAGTGTGCATTCTCGAGCGGAAGCAGCGTAAAGGTCTGTACGGGCCTTAATTTGAAAAGCCCCTCTAGGCCCGCTTCAGATTTTCACCCAGCGTTCTCCGCCACTTCCTGCAAATAGCGCAAGGCTTCTGAAAAACAAAGCTGTTCTACTGACTTATCTCAGTAGTAAACTGCATGCAACGTAGATAGGCGTGCCAATTCTTGTACGAATTCCTCCCGCAGATGAAGTTTAGACCAACGTACTTCTTTTGCAAATGTAAATACATTTCCTCTTCCACACTTAAGTATAAACAAGGTATCCTCGGCCCTCAACTATGTAAAAAAAATACCCGGAACTTCATCTCTTTTGTAGAAAAGAATCGCGGTAGAAGCTCGGTCATCTGGTTTCGTTAACCTGAAAAGTCTGTGTAAACATTTCTTGGAAAGGAAAAAAAAAGCCACGCTTTTTAGTCGCTGACTCCGCGTATCTAAACATTGCTCGAAAACGACAGTCAGTTGTTTTATGATGCCCAAAGACCCTGTCTAACGTTAAATCCCCAGTAATGATCGCACTTTACATGACATCTTTACAGCAGTCGCGCTGACCACTACCACATTTCTAGGTATAAGAGGAAATAAATGAGTTTCCTTTCCCAATATGGATTTCAAAAAATTCTCACAAAATCATAAAGTAACTGCATCATGTGTAAAAATTGTGTGTACGATAGTTACACAAATCGCGACAGCTGCCGCAGTCGTGGAGTTAAAGGAAATTAAAACCAACGAAGTGAAAACGAATTTATTTCAAGCTTTAAAGAAATAAACTGACGTATTTTAGGCTCTCATCATCTTACTTGTCGGGTTAATCTGTAATCGTTCAACACAGTCGGTCGGGATGTACTAAGATGTCTTTTAATATAATTTAGCAAATCAGTCTTCGTTTTGTGAGTCGAAACGTTTTTCTTTAATCGACGAGCAAAATGGGCTAAAACGAGCCCATATTAGAGCACCAATATAGCCTCAGTTTAGCCCATTTAATGGGCTCAGACTCAGCCTATATTGGAACACCTTCCAATATAGGCTCGGTCCGAGCCCGGAATTTTCCATTCAGCTGATGAAATACAAAAATTTAACCCGGCACGGGCCAGTGCACACCTGTAGAGTTGACCAATAATTCATAACAAGGTAATCTAACTCTTCGCTCAACGAAGCGTTGCCAATGCATACACAGGTAGCTGTTGACCCAGTCCTAAATCGTTGCCATGGAAACGTGTTGGTGAATCTGGCTGGTAGGGTTTCGTTAGTCAGCGTCTGTGTTCCGATCCTTTGTTTGGAATATGTCTCCTAGAAAAATAGCTATTAGCACCTAATGTGATTACTGTGCATAAGAAAAGGCGGAAAATGTACGGAAAACCGTGGTCAGACCTGTATCTACCTCATCTGAAAAGCATTTTCCAAATCCGTCTTCCTGTAATAAAGATGTCGTGCAAGATAGAAATCAACCTAGCTGAAACTGTGCATCAGAAAAAGAGGGGGGGGTAACTATTGGTTATGGTCACTTCAGCCCGATGCCAAAAGAATTTTCCTAATTCGACTTCTAAAAACGGCGGTACCATGTTCACGGTAAGACAAACAGGTACGGCAAATTGTACGGTCTCAGTCATGCGTAACCCTAATGAAGCGAAAAACAAGTTTCCAATCCGTACTCTAAAAACAGAGATATAATGAAAATTCAAAATGCGTATTCATGCATATTACTAAGAAAATGCATCTTCAGGAATATCTTGAAGCATATGGAAAATCTCGGGCATGAATTTCTCTAATACAAAAAGGGAGAAATTGAGGGTAATTTTAGAATATCTTCTGAAACGGACATACACTATATCGACAAAAGTCGCCGGACATCTAGAAGAGAAACACAACATAGCATTTATTGACATACATTAGTACGGTGTCGGTCCACCTTTGGCCTTAATGCATGCACTGACCCTTCGATACATGCTTTCGACAATATTTTGGAACACAGCGATAGGTATGCGCTTCCATTCAGTACATAATGCTGCCGCTAACTGTTGCTTAGTAGTAAGCCTTGGTTCCAAACTCCTTATGCGGAGCTCTAATTCATCCCATAGGTGCTCTATGCTGGCCAGTTCACACACGATACGGAATTATTGTCAAACCACGCCGTAATAGTCCTTGCTTTATGGCTCGGTTCATTATCCTGCTGGTAACAACAAGGTTCGGTTCCATACTATTGCCACATAGTTGGTAGGGCGTAATTGTCCAGAATATCGAGGTAGACGTGCTGGTTAACAGGTTTGTCCACGATAACCAATGGGCTGGGACCATACCGCGAAAAACACACCCACAAAAGTACACTGCCAGATCCAAACTTGACCTTAGGAACAGTACACTATGGTAAACATCGTTCCCCCGGCTGCCGCCATACCCACGCACGACCATTAGACTGATGGATCGTGTTTCTGATTTCACCAGTCCGTAGGACCCGTTTCCATTGATCAACGGTCCACGATAAATGTTCTTTACACCATGATAAACGACGAGTAGCATTCCGAGTGGAGATGAAAGGTTTATGAGCAATCGCACGACCACGGTAACCCATGGAATGAAGTTCTCAGCAAATGGTACGTGCACATACCGAGGTTCCAGCATTTTTATTCACCTGTACATTGAGGTCTTGTGCAGTACTCCTTCGATCAGCTGTAACGACTTTCTTGAGGCTTCGACGTCCTCTGTCACTGATTTTCTTTGGTCTGCCGGTACGTTTTGTTGCTTCAGGCACGCCATGTGTCTTCCACTTATTCAGTACATCCAAAACAGTTGACTTGGGTATGTTTAAACACCTCTCGGTTTCTCTTATGGACAACCCACTAATATAACACCCAACGATCTTTCCTTTCTCAAAGTCAGTTCTCTCCCGCCGCGACATTTTCACTCAGCCTCACAGTGCGATATGATTGCGGTCAGCTGCAGGCTTGTTTTTATACCGTTTGCAGCTGTACCGCGCATCTCAACAACGCAGAGATCCGTTTATTTGCTTTTGAAGGGGTGTCCGGTGACTTTTGTCAATATAGTGTATGTCCGAATACAGAAAGATCGACAGGCAAAGCGATGGCATAAACACGTCTTCAATACACAAGGTGTCTATAAATTTCTATGAATAGTGTCGTAACGCGTAAAAGGAAAGTTTGTGAAAGCTACGGTATCTTACGAGATGCAGTACAGTACACGACCGAACATGTCCGTAACCATCAGAAAGTGAGAATGGGTGTGGCATAGAAAGCGTGTCGCAGTAGGTGATGTAGGCCAGGCTGGATTTATCATTAGGGGCACATGGTACGACAATATTTGTTGACGACCCCCATAAGCTTTATGTGTGTTGCGTGTGTGCGCGCGCGCGTGCCCTCTGGATTGAATGGTTTTTCAGTTACATAGGAAGGATATACAATGTAAATAAATAGTCGCGCGCGTTGATCTCAAGGTCGACGTCAAAACCAGCGCTCTTTTGTAATGCTAAAACAGCAACGCTAAATTGTAACACTACTCTATTGTGATGATTTGGATTTTTCCAGTGACAGCGATAAGACCTTTCGTCGTCTCCAATAATCATCATGCTTCATATCGAATTACCATACTAGCAGGGTTTTTTTCTTTGTCTATGTTCTACCATTTCACAAAAATGAGAAAAGAAAGAATTCAAAAATCATCCAGATGTCGTCCAGTAGACGACATCTGGATGACTTTACCTGAGGTCGCGTCATTGGGAAGTTCGAAGAAAGTCGAAGTGTAACTAGTGTGGCCGAGGAGTTCGGGATCGCTCACAGCATCGTTTCACGAGCTTGGAGAGCATTTCAAACGACAGGAACAGCTGTCCGAGAGTTTATCAGTGGTCGTCCACGAGCAACCATGGCGGCGGACGACCGGTATATTGTCCTACAGGCGAGAAGAGACAGACGGCAGACAGCAGGAAAAATCGCAAGGCACATGCAACAGACAACTGGACGTCCGTTATCGCGTTTTACCGTGGCCAGGAGGCTGCACAAAGGTGGTCTATTTGCACGACAATCGGTACGGTGTGTGCCATTAACGCCTGCTCATCGGAGACGGCGGTTTCTGTGGTGCCAGGAACACAACAACTGGACACATCAGCAATGGGGTCGAGTTCTCTTTACGGATGAGAGCCGATTTAGTCGACGAGCGATTCTGGACGTATACACACCTGGAGAGAGCATGGGACACGCAATCATACCTCGAACATCATCTAAAGAGACCGGTTTGGAGGTGGCGGAGTTCTCGTTTGGGGCGGTATCATGCTTGGTAGCCGTACTGACCTCCACATCTTCCAAGGAGGTTCAGTCACTGGTGTCCGCTATTGTACCGAGGTTCTCCTGCCTCACGTGCGTCTGTTTAGAGGTGCTGTGGGTCCTGAGTTCCTCTTTATGGACGACAACGCTACACCACATCGTACAGTGGCTATCACAGAGCTGTTGGAGAGTGAAGATATTCAACGCATGGATTGGCCCGCTAGGTCCACAGACCTAAATCCAATCGAACACGTGTGGGACCTTCTCGGGAGACGCTTGGCAGCACGTAACCAGCCGCCAGCAACGATTCCGCAGCTGCGATTGGCGCTACAAGAGGAATGGGTCGCGATGCCTCAACAGCTCCTTGACAACCTCGTTCTCAGCATGGACAGACGTTGCAAATCCTGCAACGCAGTCAGGGCTGATCATATCCCCTACTAAAGACTGGATTTTTCTTGGCAGCCGCCTGTCACATGGACGTTTCTGTCTTCTGTCCAGTTGTGCTCGAAGCTACCTTTTCAATAAAGTGCCTTTGTATCCTTTGGGTTCCTTGTTTGGACGGTTTTGCTCACTTGTCCCATATTCTTACATCTTGGGGATCTTATGGTATGATTTGAGTCGATGTGGAGCCCTTCTGCACGACGTTACATTCGAAAAACCGTCTCGTCCTTAATTTTTGCACGCCAGTGTAGTTCGTTAATTTTCTGCTAGTGGCGCCAAGTCCAAAGAATTTGGTTTTCACAGATTTTTCAAAAACTATTTTTACGAATGATGGGGCATAAACATTTATTAAATTTTGCCTATTTTAAATTTCACTACTAGTTCATAAATTTCTCGCTAGGAGTTCTCAAAGTGGAAATTTAGTGAATTTTAACTTCACGCTACAAAGAAACCATTTCAGTTATAGCACAAGTTATTTTTGAGGTTGATACGTTAGGTAAAGCTGATTACTTTAGCACCTTTTCAGTTGCAAATTACTTAGCAAATTTAAAGCTAAGGCCCTGAAAATGGAATTTCTTTAAATTTATCAGTACATTGCGTATACATTGTTATGAAATAGGAATGCGTTTCAACTACAAAACGTTCTCTTTCCATTACTTCAGCTTTGGAAAATCATCTTGTTTTTTATGCTGTGAGCAAATTAGTAGGCAACGAGGATGACATCAAGCAAAAATAAAATACTTAAAAGACACTGGCAACAGGAAAAGTCCTCCACATTAGAAAATTCGGGTAAAATGCAATTTGTGCACAGTGCTTCACTTGAAAAGGGTGGATGACTTTGAGGTGGAGTTTTTCTGTGGCGAACAATTCCCTAAATCGAAGAGATTCAGTCGACCATGAATGGCATAGACGAATGCCATGGAGCAAGAAAATTGGACAGTAAGAATTTAATCAGTCAGTGCAGGAAAGCGAGAATGTATTTCTCGAAAGCATTTTTTTTATTATTTTCATCAGAAAATTGAAAAGGTCTGCAATTTTTTTATTCTGTCAAAAAGATGCGTGATATCTTTTTTATACCTGCACTGTAATTATCAGAAACAGAAGCATAAGAATTAAATGCAGAAGATCCGGTTTGGAATTGGAAAAGTAGGAACCATAGCTTTATCAGTATTAAGCCAGGGAGGAAAAAGCAATAAGAAAAGTAACAAGAAAATTTTGTTGCAAAATAGAAATTTCTTTTAACACTATTAAATCAAAAAAAAAAAAAAAAAGATAAGTAGTGTGGTATTCTCTAATTTATTTTATATTTTCAGCCTAAATATGAACTCTTTAGGTTTAGGTTGGTTAGGAGGATTGGGGCTGAGAAAGAACTTGATTTCTACTACCCCAAAGGAAAAAAAAACAATTAACAACAAACACCCCCGATCATCAGGACAGTACCTACAAACACTCCTCATCGCACCTTAGGGGGGAGAAAGGAGGAAAAGTTCCAACAGGGATGTTTTTTTTTTTTTTTGGCTGAATGTAGCGGGAAAGTAATTTATATAACAGCAGGGTAATTAAGTATTCGCCTTAAACAATGAAAAGTGTGGGAAGCGAGAATCCTTCCTTCATCTACCACAAAACGGAAGGCTAAATTATTTTAGCTGTTTCTTTCAAAACAAGTAAATCGATAAGAACTCGAAAATTTGGAGTATCAACAAAAGAAGAAAAATATATATTACTAATATCAGAAAGTGAAATATCAATTGACAATACAAACAAAGTGGTAGCTGTAAGAATTGATTTGTTTAGGTCCATGAAAACCAAAACAAAACTGGAGATCCATTTATACGTTTTCGGGGCCCCTCAAATTCTGGGGCCCTAGGCGTACGCCAAGTGCGCCTGGTCAGAAATCCGCCATTGGCCATGGGAATACATTAATTGCGAAGATTTGGCCAAAAATGTGGAAACCTTTAGGAAAATTTGTATTTTTGAGGTTTGATGGATCATAGCATTAGCCTTTTTTAAAATAATACCACAAATTTGTTTATCATAAGAACGATAATTTAATGCAGAATGTAATGCAACAAACTGTGTTGAATTATCTGTACTCCATCAAAAGTTATAACCATATCACTAGAAAAAGAAAACACAACTGCCTTATGTAACAAGAAATGGATTTCCTTAACTGAAAACTGACCAATGAGATTGATTGTTCTGAGAGCCAATCGGTTGTTATTATGACACAGAATGAAACCAATAAGGTGTTAGTATGAGTCAGCTCTCATTTCCAGGTGTCAGAGCTAATAATAGAATTCCTACTCAGTTGTATGAGTGTCATCAAGTTGGCCACTGTTCTTTACATGGATTTTCTACTCTTTGATAACTTAGTAAGATGACAGAGCGAAAAGAATTAACTGATCATCTGTAAAGCGATGTAAAATGCTAACTTTGCGTGAAGAAGACTGCATTAATGAGGAAATCTAACCAATGGAGGTATTACTAAACTGTGCAAGAGGTATCAGCAGACTCAGTCAATTCAAACCCAAACTGGTAAAGGCAGGAAAAGGTGCACGCGGTGATTAAAGAACTAAAAGACTGTGTTTAAGCAGCAGAAGAAAATCATCTGAATCAGTTAAAAATGAATTGTCTCAATGTGATTTGAAGATGAGTTCGAGGACTGTTAGACGCAGACTCAAAGAATTTGTTTTAAATTCCAGAATTCCAAGAAAAAGCCATTTCTATCTCCCAAAAACAAAGGGAAGGAAGAGATTATGATGGGCTAAAAACAATGTTAATTGGTTTAAAGAACAATGGGAAAGAGTCATCTGGAGTGATGAGACCAGAATATTCATATTTGGTAGGAATGGAATAAAGTATGTAAGAAGAAGAAATTGAGATTTGCTGTCTGAATGCATTACAGCAACCATGAAGCATCCAGTTGTTATGATCTGGGGTTGTATGAAGGCCAAAGGTGTGTGATTAATGGTACTTTAAATGGCTAAAAATACATCATTGATGTACTTGAGTCAAAACTGAAGCCTTCGACATGTGATCTTTTCCAGGATATTAAAGCCTACATATTTCAACAGGATTCAGCTCCTTGTCGTGTTGTTGCTGTGTACAAAAAGTGGTTTCAGGAAAATTATATCACACTGCTAGAATGGCCTGGTAATAACCCTGACCTGAATCCAATAGAAAATCTGTGGAGCCGATTAAAGTAACTTGTTAGTCAGAAGCAACCGAGGAATAAAGCACAATTGATAAAAGCAGTCATGCAATCTCGGTTTAACATTATAACACCTGATGAACTAAAACGCTTGGTTCACTCCATGGGACACCGTTGTAAATCTGTAATTGCGGCAAAAAGTTTCCCGACTAAGTAGGCTACTAAGAGAAATGGTGAGAAGTTATAAAATACGCTTTATCATGGTTTTCTGTGTATAACTTCTTTTAAACTGTAAATTTTCTCTTAAAGTGTATTGCATTACATCCTACATTAAATTATCTTTCTAATGATATATAATTTTATGGTATTATTCTAAAAAAAGACTGATGTTATGAGCCATCAAACCTTAGAAATACAAATTTTCCTAAAGGTTTCCACAATTTTGACCACTAGTGTAAAAGATTTGGGAAAGCGCAAGATTTATTCAAGTTTTGTCCCACCATGAGTCGTTGCTTCGTTGAATCGCCCACCGTTTTCGCCTGATCTGGCACGTGCTGTCTGATTATTATTTTGTTGTTGTTTTTGTTTGGGAGTTTAACGACCACCATGAGCACTGGATGGGCTATAAAGTAGTAGATCGTCCCTGATTTAAGGCGACTCGGTACCCTTAAAACTTTTTTTTTTTTTGTTTAAGAAGTTTTTCATACATTCTGTAAGTAGGGTGATACTATCAACTGATTTTGACGAAAAAAAGAAAAAGCATATTGTGTTTACAATTTTTGAAATTTAAAATTTAAAAAAAAAGTTTTTTCTTCTTTATTTTTAACCATTTTGCAATGATTTTTTTTTATTTTGTACGAGTATATATTCTATAATTGTAGAGATTTGATTTTAAATAAACAAAATAGTTTAACAGAAAAAAATAAAAACCACATATATATGCACAAAATTAGGAAAAACAAGTATATTTTACATTTTAATTTTAATTTTTTTTTTGTTTTTATTTAATTGCAAATTCCATCCTTAAATCTGTTAATTGGGTGCTAGGGAAACTACCAAAAATTCTCAAGTGGTTTGATAAATCTATGTTCAAGTTTCAGTCTTTTTAATGGAGTGACTTGTCGTGAAAACGCGAACAGAGATAAATTAATTTAAAGATTTCATTCTTGCAAAAATTTTATACAACCACAATCAGTTTCCTTTATGTTATATTTGTGCATTCATAATACACATACCTACATGTGTACAGCTACTACAGTGAGTCTTGATCACATTACCCACCTCAATCTCAGTTTTTAGTCTACTAATTACAGCATCACATCAGCTTGTGGTGACGAGCAAAATCTGAAGAATTGAAAATAATATCTAAAATAATTGTGAAAAATGTGTTGTCAAAAATAATTTGCTCATACTTTCTTTGCACCATAAAAAACATTCTGAAGCAGCACACTAATGCATAAAATAATTACAGTGTCTGCATATAGATTTGCCTATTTCACGATTTTTGCCACTTTATCCAAAACCGGTTGTCACCTAAATCACAGAACTAGGAATGGTGGGAGGAAATAAACAGCTACATTTCAATTAATTAATGAGGAAGACTTTCAGAGATTTCCAGATATTTAGGTAAGGGAGAAGAAAAAACCCCACAAAAACCTGAAATTGTGTTATGCAAAACTGAAGGTTCGTGTATGAGGCAAAGTCAGGGGCTTGCGAGCAGGAGGGAAAAGTAAATGTAGTAATGATGCATATTTCTTTTTAAATGTCATATTATTTATTCTGTGCGATTCAATGGTCAACACCATCCCCGAAGTTTGCCTGTGTCAGTCATTGCAACAACTGATTTTTTTCCATAATACACAAATCACATACCACATAAATAACAACACGGTCTATGTACGATATTTAATGTTAAAAGATGAGTATTTACAGTTAAAAACCCCACTAGTACTTCCCGTGTGACATTCACCTCGTCATCAGGTGGAACAGAGGTTATAGGATACTGGCACAGATGTATAAGATTACAGCAATGCACCATGGGTAAAGATCTCAAGAGTCACAAGGTTGTGATTGTTGCCATCGCAACCAAGCAAACACACGCATGTAATTTCCAACATCAGAACATTCACATAGTTATACAGAAATGTGGTTACATTATTAAAGGTTATTGTCAAATTCACATGTTGGTGTTAATTACTATGCCGCCCCGGTGGCGCAGTGGTCTAAGCGATGGCCTCTGATCATTCGTCCGAACGGGGTCCGGGTTCGAATCCCGGTGAGGCATGGATGTTGTGCTTGTCTTACGGCACTGGTTCTCTCCCTTCCCTGGAACCAGTGACCCTAAATTAGGGACGGGCGACTGCTTATAGCCCATTGAGTTGCTCACGGTGGTCGTTAAACCTCCAATCAAAGAAAGAAAGAAAAGAAAGTTAATTACTGTAATTTAAAGTTCAAATGAACTACGTGGCTTTTCCATATTTTTGATATGTCCACAGGTGTGTTGTGACAATACATTGCAGCATCTGTCCCCCACGGCTTCAATGTACAGGCTTTCAACAGGGTCTAGTAAGCGTACGTACGCCAGAGTGTCCAACAGTCTGATATTCGCCCAGTCTGGTTGTAATGTTCTAATTGCAACATTCCTAGATAATGCCGTGTTATTGCGGGTTTTTTTTTTATCTCTAAATCACATATTTTAGAATAATGATGACCTACCTTATTATATTTTTTTAGATTGATAAATTGAATGCATGCCATTTCATAATACCACGCATATTTGACGCACAACAAACGTGCGGATAATCTTTTTCTTCGCCAAACAAGTCAGGCTATAATGAATAAGCTTTTTCTAAGCTTCTTCTAATGGTTCTTGTGTTGTTATAACATGAATAAACTTTCCTGCTAGTAGTGTAGTAATAATAACGAACAAGCTTTTAACTGCTAGTAATGTTGTAGTAGTAATTAAGATGAATAAAGTCTTAATGCTGGTTGTTAATAATAACAACTAATGAAATAAACCTAACAGCCAGACAGAGATCTGACAAAACTATGAACTGAGAAAAACGTACTTACTAGAACAACTTTTTATTTGAGAAACTCATGATATGATCCAACATACACTTCACCGGACACACAGCTACTCAATAAAACGTAGCTCCTTGCACATGAACGAAGCTCTACTCACATAAACGAAGCTCTCCTTACGCATATAACGAAGATCTCTTTACACATGAAACAAAAAGCTCTCTCATGTAACAAAAAAGCTCTCTCATGTAACACAAAAGCTCTCTCACGTAACACAAACAAGAGCTCTCTCTGGTATCGTTGAACGCGCCTATTTATACTGGCTACCACCACGTCATGACTTACACTCATTGCCAGATCTCATTCAGCGGGAGAAATAACATCTCGTTCAGTAAGAAGATAATTTACATAGTAAAATAAAATAACCAGAGATAGTAAAAATCAAAAGGAAAGTGAATCTAGAGTATACGTTACAAGGCATGTTGTGTGTCAAAAAAAAAAAAAAAAACGTAAACATTAAAGGGGGAGTGGCATTTCCAGCGACATCTCAGTAGTAAAAATATTTTTACTCGTATTATATGTTTCCGATCAACACAAAATTTCGTCACAATATACTAGAGGTCCCAAAGTATATTTTAGGGTAAAAATTAGAAAACCGATATTTTTGTCAATTTTTGCGAAATGAATGGTACCGAGTCCCCTTAAGGACACTGGTTCAAGGAAAGGAAGAGAAACCGCCGTAAGACAAACACAACATTCAGGCCTCACGGGATTCGAATCCGGACCCCAACTCGAGCGAATAGTCAAAAGCCAGCGCTTAGACCACTGCGTTACTGGGGTGGCGATTTCTGTTGTCGTGACCGAATTCGTCTACCGAAGTTCCATTTTATTGCTACTGAAGTTAGCGATGAATGGGAAGATACGGGTATTTACAGACATTACAGACATTCAAGCAATTGTGACGACTCAGCTGCAGACGGTAACAAAGGAGAACTTTTCCTATAGCTTCCAGTTATATACGAACAATGCCAAAAGCGTATTGTATCCGGGGGAAAGGGGGAATTGTTTAGAATACCAGTGAAGAAAGTTTTCTTAAATATAACATTTTGTTTAATCTTTACCATGCATTCACTGAACTTTATCCACACATCTTGTATGCGCAAGACATGCTGAATGCTAAAATGACAAGGCATGCTAAAATGCGTCAAGCAGAAATATTTTAGTAGAATATTTCTGCTTGACGCCTTAGGATTTCGTTTTCTTGGAATCTCTTTTCATTAAAGCTTAGATTTTGAGGAGTTTAGGACATTTGGGCACCGGACTTTTAGGCACCGGACATTTGGGCAATCGGACTTTTGGGCACCGGACATTTGGGCACCCGGACATTTGAGCACCCGGACATTTTGGCACAAATCTTGAGGGGCCGTACAAAAATTGCCATTTCTTGGCGCTGTGAGGGGAATTGAATGGAGAAAACGTTTCCAGTAAGACAAACGACAATTATAATTGAATTTAAAAAAATATTACAATGCACAAATTTTGAAGATGATAATACGTTTTTTTGGGTGTAAATATGACAAGCATAATATCAGAAAACTTGACAATTTCGTCGTCCTTGATCGGGATTACATAGCTCATAATCATGAATATGGATTACATCATACTCATGATTACATAGCACCAAAGGTGCCCATGGGGAGAGACCCCCCCCCCCCGCCGTTAATATAGCCAAATGTTTGATAAATTTAAAACACTAAAATAGACGAAACCTTTTTTTAAATGTTTGACAGCCTTGAAGGAGGTACGGATTTTTCTTACCCCCCCCCAAGTACACATACGGGCGCCACTGCATAGCACATTTCTTAGGTTTCAACGAAACAAAACAATTACCCCAGAACTCATACTATGTTCGGAAAAGGACGGCAAGGAGGGATTTTTTTTTATAACATCTCACTTTTACTTAGGCACTAAATATTTACATAACATGTCAAGTTATTAATATTTCTGTTTTACTTAATTAGACACTAAATTACCATGCCTCATTCGTAGGCCCTTTTGACAGCCTTTATTTATACCGATGCCATATTCATAACGTTTACGTATCAACTAAAAGTAATAATATTGCGCTTTCACTTAAGCACTAAATATTAATTCATAGGCCCTAGGATTAATATTTTTTTTTTTGGGGGGGGGCATACCAAAAGTGTAAAATATGAAGGATTTCTCATTTCTCGTCCGATCGGGAGATTTTCAGCATTTAGCAGCTACAACTCGACACATTATCTGAAGGCATGTGAATGATGAAAATCTCCGGGTAGTAAGAGAAATTCTTCATATTTTACACTTTTGGTACTGCCCCTCCTCCCCCCATTGGGTTCACTGAGTAAGCAAGCACATGCCCTTAGTTAATGTCTCGAGTTGTGGTTTGTAAATGATGAAAATCTCCCGGTCGAAAGAGAAATTCTTCATGTTTTACACTTTTGGCAGTCCCCCTCCCACCCGGACAGATTTGCCGAGTAGGCACATGCCCTCAGATAATGTGTCGAGTTGTAGCTTGTAAATGCTGAAAATCTCCCGATCGGACGAGAAATTTTTCATATTTTACACTTTTAGTATTACCCCCCCCCCCCCCCCCCGCCGACAGGTTTCCAGAGTAGGCACGTGCCCGTAAATATTTAGTGCCTAAGTAACTAACTTACGGCAAATATTTTCTCTGTCAAACTCTTACTATTGGGCCAAGAAACGGAAATTGTTATACGGCCACTTAAGCATTTGTGCCCAAAAGTCCGGGTGCCAAAATGTCCGGTTCCCAAACGTCCTTCAGACAGAAAATCGTCTCAATTTCTTAATGATTATGAGATATAAGTGAAAAAAATTTTGTGCACACCACTTGCTCAAGTAGGGAGAAATATAGGAACACTATAATTTTTAACGCAGCGCAATTTCATTGCTTTAAAAGGGAATGTGCCAAAATGTCCGGGTGCCCAAAAGTCCGGTGCCCAAATGTCCGAACCCCATTTTGAGCTCTAAGGAACGACAACGAATCAACATAGCAGCCATGTCTTTACTGTTCATCACAAATTATGCGACCAACTTACAGGACATTTTCTAAAAATGAAAAAGAATCTTGTCTTCATTGATTCATGATTTTATGCCTACCTTTATTTACAACAGGCATCTGCAGTACCATTCCCCAAATTAACATTTTTTACTACACAGCATCTGCTTCTTAGTCAGAACACATAGCAACCGGATAATAAAACAACTGAGTTAACTAAGGGAAGCGAAGAAAAAAGAAAGATAATGCAAGACTGCAACAACCCAAACATAATGCATCCTCAAAAAGGAAACGCAAGCGGATCATAAAACGGTCGAGTTGATGCTGCCAGAATGTGTTTCTTACGTGCAGAGTGTGTATGTGTGTGACCTTGGAAAGGTGAAAGACAGACAGCGTTGTGTGTGTTGGCGTTGTGGGGGGAGGCGGCAGAGAGATTTGTCGAGCATCGGGGGTTGACTTCCACGCGTGACTCGTGAAGTGCAACGACAAGTGACCGTGGCTGTGACCCAGTTAATGCTGTGGGAAGATTCCTCTGATGATGTGTTGTTTTCCTGTTGCTCCACTTTCCAGAAATCAAACTCCATGCTCTGTTGAGATCTCACAGGATTTCGCTTTCGGAATCTTCCATCCATTCCTCACAGTCACTTTCACGCGTCTATCAAGAATGGAAGTGAAATCATGGAACTGGTTACTGGTTTTCCACGAGAGTAACGAATCACTTGCTGGCGAGTTCTGTGTCAGGAAAGAAAAAATCAAATCGAGACCCAAAACTTCTGTTATTTCTTTAATCTAGTGATATCCAAACTGAAGGTCCCGATTTTTCAGAGGTGTTGATATCAAATTCAACGGCGTTCTAAGAATGTTTTCAAAAATAAATACTTGTCACCACGGAAAAAATATTTTAACTAATTAAGAACGAAATGAGATATTTTTTTTTCACCAAAAATCCCGTTGAAATATTTTTTTGATCTGGATAATGACACATTACACAGGTATACAAGGGTTTTATTTGTTTAGAATTTGTTGACTTTTTCTTATTAATTTCGATGAGCTGGTTTGAAAAATGATCAAATTTGTCTATCCCGTAAAGCAGTTTTTCCACTAAATGAAATTTTTAATTCATCGGGTTAAGGGACAAGTTTTTTTTTTTTTTTTTTGATTGAAGGTTTAACGACCACCGTGAGCAACTCAATGGGCTATAAACAGTCGCCCATCCCTAATTTAGGGTCACTGGCTCCAGGGAAGGGAGAGAGCCAGTGCCGTAAGACAAACACAACATCCATGCCTCACCGGGATTCGAACCCGGACTCCTTTCGTACGAATTATCAGAGGCCATCGCTTAGACCACTGCGCCACTCACAATCTTTTTCTCATGCATACACTTCTGAATCTGATCCTTCCATGACTTTCTTCGCCTTCCTCTGCCCTTCCTTCCTGCCACTTGGGAAAAAAAAAAAATTCTTAGCGAGAATCTCATCACACGTTCTTTTAACATGGCCAAACCACCAAAGAATAATAGTCTCCACTTTACTAACAACATTTTGCTTCACATTACACAACTGCAACACATCTTCATTTCTCACACGATCAGAACATGTCTTGCCACCTCACCCCCCATAATTAATGCATTTCTCCAGCATACAAATGACTCTTATGTTTCTTCTGTAGTACCTAAGTTTCACTGTCATACATCAGAGTAGGAACAATTACACTTTCATACGCAGCCATGCGGAGAACAGATATGAGAACCCATTATTCCTGTGAAAACCTCCTAAAGAAGTAAAAGTTATACACTGAATTAGCTTTGTATTAGGAACATCCCCCGATTTACATATCGGAGCGATAACGAAGTACCACGTGATATCAACGTTACGTGAGGCTACTATAAATTGTGCACGCCTATCCTCAGTACGTAATAGGGCAGTGGATGGCCTTAGTGGTCAACGTTCATGACTGCTACGGAGAGGTCTCAGGTTCGATCCCAGCCAGGTACGAACGTCCGAACCACTAAATATCCACCGTGCGTCGGATGGGCAAGTTAAGCCGTCGGACCCCGGATACTGGCCACCCGGTAGTAAATAAGGGCGTCTTCTACCTCGCTTCCGTGTGACTTTCCTATCTGGCACTCTAGCCCAAATCTCTTAGCTTCCTACCTCTAAGGGTAGTTTAAGACCTGGGGTCAGACACTCTCTTCCTAAAATCCTCTACATCTATATGTAATAAGTAAACGTTTGCCAATAATGAGGAAACGTGGGGACTTAAGCCAATTTGGCCGCTGCCAAATAGTTCGGGCCCGCAGGATAGGCGCGAGTATTTCGGAAACAGCCGCACTTGTTAGCTGCTCTCGTACTGCTGTATCAATGGTGCACCAGGACTAAATTAAATATGCGCAGACATTCAGCAGAAGGGCTCACACTGTTCAGCCACGCGCGGTTGATCCTGGAGATGAGCGTCGGGTTTTACGACTGGTAACTCGGCAACGACGTGAAACAGTCACTCAGCTCACCCACCAGTATAACAGCGATGTAGTTCTACCTATTGCACCATGCGCCGTACCTTGCTCCGTCTGCGGTTTCACAGCCGGAGACCAACAAGGCTACCCAGGATGACATCCAGTCGTCGCAAACAACCCCTATCATGGGCCAAGGAACGTCGTCAATTGACCCTCGACAGATGGACGAAAGTCATCTGGAGTGATGAGTGCTGTTTCCTGTGCACCACGATGACGGGCGGGTTCACACATAGCGTAAACAGCATGAAGTTCTATCCACTGGTTACACAGTTGGGGTTCAACAGGCCAGTGGCGGCGGTATTCTGCTCTGGGAAGCTTTCTCCTGGCAAGTCCTAGGTCCGTTAGCTATCATCTCACAAAATCTGAATGGTGGACGCTGCAAGGACCTGTCAGCCGACCAGCTCCATCCATATCTGCAAGAGGTTTACCCAGACTACAGTGCCATCCTTTACCGGGACAGCGCACAGTGTCATCGGGCCCATATAACTACTGAGTGGTTGGAGAAACACGACAATAAATTCGTCGCATTGCCTTGGCTCCCAAACTCTCCTGACTGTAACCCAATTGATTATGTGTGGGATATGCTAGAGCGGGGCGCGAGAAATGCTGATCCTCCTCCACGGAATGATCGTGAATTGACGAAGCTGCTGCAGCGGACATGGGTCAAGTCACGCAAGGAGGATGTTCGACACCTTGTAGAATCTGCTCCTATACTCCGAGTCAACCTAAGAGTGAACCACTATTAAGGGCGCGAAACAGCTACCTCCGCAGCGAAAAATAGTCCCTATCGTTTAGAGCGAAAAGCATCAGAATTATTGCTTAGAATTCATTTTTGTTTGCTCAACAGTTTATCAGACAAAATTGCTATCTAAAAAAAAAAAAAATACATTCTAGAAGTTAGAGCGCTTTTAGAAATAAATTTGTTCTGAGAAGTTGTTGAATCAAGAGCTTCGCACTTTCGGCTATTTCTGCCCACTTGGGATACAACTCGGACAGGAGGAAGAGGTGGAAGACCTCTCCCAACATTAACAACACAGAGGCAATACATTGACAATCGGGGAAACTTGAAGGGTGTGAGCCGCGGATGGCTTAGTAGTTAGCGAGTCAGACTATCGATGCAAGGTCCTCAGGTTCGAACCTGGGCTGATCTTTCAGAGATGGTGTGATTTACTAACAATCGCTGAATATCCGCCGTGCATCGGACGAGCACGTTAAGTGACTGCCCGCAATCTGGACCCACTGGTTAAATGGGTATCCTTTCCTATGCCCCCTGAAATTCTCTCACCCCTTTATGTGCAACATCGTACTTGTACGGTGGCGCCATCTACTGTATTCTAATCTCACTACAAACTGTTCTGTCAAAGTCGCTAGACTTGCTCTCATTCCTTCCGGTTTCTGTGTCCTGCCCAAAAGGCGATCTCGCTGTAGGTGGCTGGGACCTAAACTCTACTCACTGTGGACGGAAGTCCTACAAGAAAATGACAAATACAAATAGTTCTTGAAGGATGTGTTACTTTAAACTGGCAGTAGGGGAAGCAGTTCGGCCTCCACCAGACCCCCATTGCTTGTGAGATGTGTGTGTGGGTGGGGGGATCAAAAAGGAAACAGTAGAAGAGCACATTAACGCGGATGGATACTGTTCTTGCGTTCCACGACGAGATGTGATAAGGTTCTATCGCCTTTCCCAGTAGTACACTTTTAGGGTGAATTGGAGACTGGAGTATAGGAATCTACGAGCCGTTATTGCACAGAAAGGTGGACCAACGCGCTGTTAGGTAAGTGTTCCTAATATAAAGCTAACTCAATGTGTAAGTTAATGATTCTGTACGAACACCTAAAAAATAATTTTGCCACTCAAGCTTGTTGTATAACGGGTCTGAATGTGAATCTCGTAACATTTGGGCAGGAGTGAGGAGGTACTGAGAGAGAGGAAGGGATAACAGGGCAGCCGAACGTGTGGAACTGGGGTTCAAATGTTACAGGGCTGTTTGTTCACAGGATTTCTTTCAATACCCTGCCCCGTGAGTTCGTTAGACCATCGCTGTAAGGCAGGGGCGCAGTAAGGGTGCTTCATGGGCGGAGAGGGCTGGTGTGTCAAATGGGGCGCTCTCAAGAAATCACATAGGATGGATACAATAAAATATTTTTCTTGGTGTAAATTCATTTGAGGTTTTCCTTTTTATCGGATGAACTACAAGTGTAAAAAAAGATATATGGAATTCAAAAAGAAAGTTTCTTTGCGAAAGCAGCACAAGAATTAAAGGAATAATTCAGACCAGCCTTGTACGGCTCCTGCGTGTGCTCAGGGGTGGATTTTCGGCTAGGCGCACTAGGGCCTCACTGTTTGAGGGGCCCCGAAAACATATAATTGGATTTTCAGTTTTGTTTTGGTTTTCACGGACCGAAGCAAATCAATTCTTAAAACGACTACTTTGTATTGTTAATTGATGATATACTTTCTCATATTATTATTAACATATTTTTTCTTGCTGTTCCTCATATTCCGAATTTTCGAGTTCTTATCGATGTACTTATTTTGAAAGGAACGGTTGAAATAATTTTGAGTCCCTTCTAGTGGTAGGTAATGGAGATATTCACGCTTCCCACACTTTTCATTGTCTAAGGCGAATTCTTAACTGGCCTTCTGTGCTATAAATTACTTTCATGCTACTTCCAGCCAATGGAACACATCTGTGTTGGAACCTTTTTACCTCCCCCACCCCCGAGTTGCGATGAGGAGTGCTTGTAAAAAAATTCCTGATGATCGGGGGTTGCTGTTAATTGTTTTTTTTTCCTTCGCGGTAGGATAATCAATGAAGAAAGAAATATTCTTCATTGGATAATTCTTCTTAGGACAATCAAGTTCTTTCTCGGCCCTAATCCCTCGAAACCATCTTAAATCAAAAGAGTTATTAATATTTAGGCTGAAAAAGTAAAGAAATTTGAGAATACCACACTATCTATCTTATTTAATAGTGTTAAAAGTAATTTATATTGTACTGCAACAACATTTTCTCATTACTTTCTGCTCCCCTGGTTTAGTACTGATAATTATCAAGTATTCTCACCTTTTCTATTCCTTAAATTGACTGAAAACTAGCTTTTGAAAAAGCAATAGAAAGTTTCAACGATACTCTTACTCAAAAATCTAGCGTTACTACTTTCCCATTTTCAAACCGGATCATTTGCATTTAATTCGTAAGCTTCTGATGATCATGATCATATGTAGAGGATTTTAGGAAGGGAGTGTCTGACCCCAGATTTTAAACAACCCTTAAAAATAGGAAGCTAGAAGATTTGGGCTAGAGTGCCCGATAGGAAAGTGACACGGAAGCAAAGTAGAAAGGGAGAGGAAGACGCCTTTATTTATTACCGGGGGGCCAGTACCCAGGGTCCGACGGCTTAACGTGCCCATCCGACGCACGGCGGGTATTTAGTGGATCGAGCGTTCGTACCTGCCTGGGATCGAACCTGAGGCCCTTCCCGTGGCAGTCACGAACGTTGCCCACTCGGCCACTCGCGTGCCCTTCTGTTTCTGATAACTGCAGTGCAGGAATAAATGGAATACGGGTATTTAAAGTGCCAAACTTCATATCCATTAATTTCCTATTACCCTCAAAAATAATATTTTAAATATCTCAAAAATCAAAAAAATTGATGTGCTTGGACAGACAAAATTATTACACTAGCACTGTTTCTTATAGAACGTTCTAATAATAGGAAGGTATAATAGCATTTTAAAAATCGTAAAAACCTTTTTCTTGACACCCAAGGGGAGGGGGCCCCTGAACCTTTTAGCGCCTAGAGCCCCAAAAGATCTAAAGTCGCCTCTGCATGTGCTCCTAGTGTGATTACTGAGTAAGACACCCGAGAGAAATAATCAAAACTTCCAAAGTTGATATAAGCTTTTTGACTTGTCGGCGCACATATGTTAATTGCAAAACAATAAAATACCGAGCCCTATTGTTCATCTGCTGATGTAAACTGAAACACCCTACAAAGGACAACCAATATATTCAGCCCTCATTGAATCCTGCAGAAGCTTAACTAGTTATCCTGCAAATAGGGAGACATTCATATCTGCTTTATTGAAATATCAGCTAGATTTTACACAGCTTTCGTTCTATTTTTTTCATTCTTACCTACGTACACTGGCGTGCAAAAATTAAGAATGAGACGGTTTATCGAATGTAACGACGTGCAGAAGTGCTCCACATCGACTCAAATCATACCATAAGATCCCCAAGATGTAAGAATATGGGACAAATGAGCAAAACCGTCCAAACAAGGAATCCAAAAGATACAAACGCACTTTATTGAAAAGGTAGTTTCGAGCACAACTGGACAACAGACAGAAAAGTCAATGTGACAGGCTGCTGCCAAGAAAAACCCGGTCTTTAGTAGGGGATATAATCAGCCCTGACTGCGTTGCAGGATTTACAACGTCTATCCATGTTGAGGACGAGGTTGTCAAGGAGCTGTTGAGGCGTCGCCGCCCATTCCTCTTGTAGCGCCAATCGCGGCTGCGGAATCGTTGCTGGCGGCTGGTAACGTGCTGCCAAGCATCTCCCGAGAAGGTCCCACACGTGTTCGATTGGATTTAGGTCCGGGGACCTTGCGGGCCAATCCATGCGTTGAATATCTTTACTCTCCAACAGCTCTGCGACAGCCACTGTACGATGAGGTGAAGCGTTGTCGTCCATGAAGAGGAACTCAGGACCCACAGCATCTCTAAACAGACGCACGTGAGGCAGGAGAACCTCGATACAATAGCGGACACCAGTGACTGAACCTCCTTGGAATATGTGGAGGTCAGTACGGCTACCAAGCATGCTACCGCCCCAAACGAGAACTCCGCCACCTCCAAACCGGTCCCTTTCGGTGATGTTGGAGGTGTGATTGCGTGTTCCCTTCTCTCTCCAGATGTGTATACGTCCAGAATCGCTCGTCAGACTAAATCGGCTCTCATCCGTAAAGAGAACTTGACCCCATTGCTGATGTCTCCAGTTCTTGTTTTCCTGGCGCCACAGAAACCGCCGTCTCCGATGAGCAGGCGTTAATGGCACACACCGTACTGGTCGTCGTGCAAATAGACCACCTTTGTACAGCCTCCTGGCCACGGTAAAACGCGATAACGGACGTCCAGTTGCCTGTTGCATGTGCCTTGCGATTTCTCCCGCTGTAGGACAATATACCGGTCGTCCGCCGCCGTGGTTGCTCGTAGACGACCACTGCTAAACTCTCGGACAGCTGTTCCTGTCGTTTGAAATGCTCTCCAAACTCGTGAAACGATGCTGTGAGCGATCCCGAACTCCTCGGCCACACTAGTCCCACTTCGACCTTCTTCCAACTTCCCAATGACGCGACCTCGGGTAAAGTCATCCAGATGTCGTCTACTAGATTGCCTGTTGGCCATATCACAGAGTGGCAGCAACTCGACGTCGTTCAAACCGATGTACACCGTGCTATAGCTTTCACCGAATTGCTGAGCGTTTACCGCCCGTGTGCTTTATACCCTTCCGACCCCCCCCTCCTACGTCATGCTGCATATATGCGCATGCCCTACCGTACCGGACCCTAGTCTATCTCCTGAGTGGTCTTTCGGTCCATTCTGCTTGCTCGTTCCGCTGTTATGCTAATTTCTCCTCTTCGACCTTAATTTTTGCACACCAGTGTATAACACCTGCGTGAAAGTACCACAGCGATAACCGATAAGCACCAATGCTCGAGGGGATAAAAAGGTAAAACGGCTGTTTGAAAGAGAACAAAGCGTAAACTAGGTATAAATACATGCTGACTATTTTTTTAAACATTCTATTTGAATATATTTATGGTTGATTCATTCGGCGTTAAGTTTGATCAGTTTTATCAACAAAAAGGGGCGCAAAACTGTGATCCTGGAGAGGGCCCAAGCCCTATGAGCATTGAGCCCTCCCCGTGGCTGCGCCCCTGTTGTAAGGTAATTAAGCAGTTCCGAGGAGGACTAGATGGAACTTTGGCGTGGCCCGGGGGAAAATTTCATTGCGGGGCCTAGAAAATAAATCTCATATTTTTAATAAAGCCGTTACGTGAAAAATTTCGTCCGTAAAGAACACACACGAAAACTGTCATAAAGAAAAAATTATCTCAAAGAAGTGTTTGCTTTAAGCTTAAGAAAAAAGACTAATATGGAGTGAAAGCTCAGAGAGTAAAACGAGCTCAAACACTTGAATTTCTTTCCGGGGAGAGAGGTTTTCTTTTCGGCAATGCGCCCACGATCAAATTCGCTCAGATCACCACGTTTACCCATGTTCCGACGTCGACTGCAATACACCCTGCTGTCCGCCTGTTTATCGCCTGCTTTCGGTTTGGTTGTGTTCCACTCTGTGTGGAGGATGCTCATGACAACTGCTCATCACCCCTATCTCTAATGTTTTGTCTACTGACTATAAATCCATAACAATTTGACTTGAAATATTTAATTAGTTAACTACAATAGTACAAACTAAAGTGAAGTAAGCACTTACATGAATACATTACCCCTCGGACTGGGTGGCGGAGAGGGTCTCTTGAACATCTCACTTGTTCAGCATTTGATATGCACTCTCTCCACTGCTTTTCTACCGACATTCTTCCACTAGCACACGAAGCTTCACCCTCACTGTTGCAATTTCGTACTGTATGCCACCATTTCTATTCCAGGACAATGCCCAGCGGATTTTCTTTGTCTGTTTAAATATGGAATTTTATCAAATTTTGTTACTTCGCTTTTTAAAATGGGATCTTAGATTTTTCTGTCCCTCGTTAAATTCGGCGATTTAATTAAATTTTGTGCGTTAAAAGAGATTAAATTAGCTGTGAATTAACATTACACCAAACAAAAGTTCCTGTTTTGCTCGCTAAATCCGAGATCTCGCTAAATATGGACTCGTTGTTACCGGATTCTACTCTACTTTAAGCAAAATATCTTACCGCTATTAAAAAAAAAAAATGATTCAAGATAACGTTCCTGATCCAGGTTTTTACTACACGTGTGCATGTTTTTAGTTATGAATTCTGAGTAGTTAGTCGAGAAATAAAAGCATGGTCCTTCCTGTTATTGGCTCGACTTTGATTTAATTACTAAATATTTTTTTTATAATGTTCTACAAAAAGTTTAACGAAGTGAATCTCCATTTTGCAGCATGCGTAAAAGATCACATATTCACTTACGTAGCAACATGTCGTTTAATTAAGTACTCTTAGAACAAGCGTAGGTTCCAATCTGGTGAATGCAGGGTAAACTACGCCATTCATGGGAAGACTAAATTTCATTCATATCGGGAAATCTTCCAATGAAAGAACGCATTACGAAAATAACTGAAAACACAGAAGAGAAAAAGGAACGCTTTATTTCACCATGTAATTCGAGCTTAAAATCATTCGTTTAACAGATATGAAAACAATTGTTCCTCATTGTTATATATTGGTTAGTAAACAAGCAAGGAAGACTTCTTTTCGACGAAAATGCTTGCCTTTAGCAAGTTACAATTGATTCTGAACACCAATATTTATACACTGAGTGGCGATTTTATTATGACCACCCCTCAGTACTTCGTTGGGCCACCTTTTGTCTTTAATACTGCGTCGATTCTTCGTGGCATGGACTCCATGAGATGTAAATGCATGTATGTGGTTTGTGGAATCTGAGACCATGCTTAATGAATAGCACTTTCCAGGAGTGTGAGATTGCAGGGTTGTGGATCCAGCTGTCTGATGGCTCGTTCAACTTCATCTCACAAATTCTCAATGTGGTTGAGATCTGGAGATTGTGGGGGCCACCTAAGCAAAGTAAACTCACCGGCATGTTTCTGAAACCAATCCTGTACAATACGAGCACTATGGCAGGACGCATTATCGCATTATCTTGTTGAAAGTAGCCATCGCCAATGGGATAAACCATCCACATGACAGGATGCACTTGGTCCGCAACGATGTTTAGATATGATGTGCCAGTCAGACGTTGATCAACACGAATTAAAGGGCCCAAAGCATGCCAGGAAAACATTCCCCAAACCATAACGTTGCCTCCACCAGCTTGAAGGGTTGTAGCAATGCATTTTGGGGTCCATGCTTTCGTGCTGTTTCGGCCAAATTCTCACTCGACCATCGGCATGGTGCAACTGAAAACGTGATTCATCGGACCACATAATTTGTTTCCAATTATCGACTGTCCAATCCTTGTGCTCCTGTGCGAACTGGAGACGTTTTCTCTTGTTAAATGCAGACAGCAAAGGTGTTCGAACAGGCCTTCGGCTGCCATATCCCATCCGATACAGTGTACGGCGAACAGTGCGTGCAGAAATCATTTGAAGAGATCCTTGATTAAGATGATCTGTAATTTGCTGCACTGTTGCCCTTCTGTTGTCTGTTACCAGTCTGGACACTCTCCGTTCCGCCCGAGCAGTCACTAGTCGATGACGACCACACGTTGCACGTAGAGACCCAGTTTTTGGCTGACAGTCCAGTCTTTAAACACTTTAACAACAGCTGCTCTGGAACATTTCACGAATGTGGCGGTTTCGGTGATACTCGCTCCATGGCTCCGAGCTCCTACAATCATCCCACGTTGAAAGTCCGTCAAATCGCAGTTTTTTACCCACCTCGTCACCCAAAAATCACTTTTACTACTGTCGCAAGCACTAAGCTTTCCCTTTTTATACTAGCCTCCGCAGCCTTTTTATAGTACCCTCTGGCGGCAACAGCGTGCAGCCATAGCTCATTTGCTTAAAACTGTCAGGTGGTCATAATAAACGAGCCACTCAGGGTATGGCGGATGTACATATTCACCTAAGATTTGCTTTGGAAAAATTAAAAAGAGAAAAATCTCACAATCACTCTTTTTTAAAGATCCTGGGAAAGATTATACCGGGTGTTTCAAAAAAGATTGAAACAAGCTTTTATCTCTTCAAAGGTTCATCACAGATACATACTTTCCATTAGGAAAATGCTCGAAATGAAGTAAAGACTTACGAAATGAGTTTCACTCTTGTGGGTGACATTTGCATAAAAATAAATAAAATATTTTCCATACAGCCTTCGCAGAACAAAAAAAATGCGCAATGTCCACTTGCAAACTCTCGGAGATTATGAAAATTGTAAACAAGAAATATGACACTGAATTTTCGGTTGTAATGAGCACGTCTTTCGTTCTGACGCGAATTAAATTTATCAGAGATATTCAAAATCAATGGAACCGGTTAGGAAAACAATCAACAGGTCTCTACAATCGATAATACATCCACAAAAAGAAACATCTACTTAGTTCCACCAGCGGCTAAAAAGCATGTTACGAAGATTAACAAATAGCGCACAAAAAGTTTCTCATAGCACAAGGAAGTTATCAGAGATAAAGAGACTTTCAAATCGAACAGTTAAAAGAAGAAATATAGAAAAGGAAACATGATATAAGTCTACGCCTGCTAGCGGAAGAATTTTGCATAATGGAAAAGTTCAAAATAGGCGAAAAATATTGTTCATGGAAAACGTTATGCTAAGGAAAAAGAACTTTCCAAATACGTCTCCAGGAAGCAGAGACAGCAAAAAAAAAAAAAAAAAAAAAAATCGACCTTAACGCACCTACCGGGAAATCTTTCCATTATTTAAAGTGGATATATGCTCCACCCCTCTACTGTAGTGAATGGCATTAAGCAAAAAAGAAATTTCTCAATAGTGTTTTTAGAAGCTGCGATAGAGCTGCGAACTGAAGTACACAAACACCACCTACCGACAGAAATGTGAACTACAAAATTCCTCATATACTAGCCTAAAATTTCCTTCAAAGTAAATGGCATCTGATGTTGAAATAATTTTTTAAATTAAGCTTTTGAGCCCCCTATCCATAAAACTGTGCATTATTTCGGGAAGAAAATACACACCCAGAGGTTGCTTAGTTTAGTAGCATCTGACCGAAGAAAAACGTTTTTTTAATTTTCAATCGAGTTTCTAGTCCTGAAGATATTGCTGTAAACGAAAACGTGAACTTACGCCCTCTGGTGTAAGATTTGTGCGTTAAGAAAAATTTGAAATTATACGAGAAACATTTTTCAGAGGAAACGCTCTCCAACAAAGAAAGAATTTTTCAAATCACACTCTTAGAAGCAGAGCTATGGACAAAAATAAGCTATGAATCTACGACCCCTGGCGGAAAAACCATGCATTATTTTAAGAAGAAAGCATTCTCGAAAGGTTTTTCGATGTGGACAGTATCGGTCCACGAAAGAATTTTTTCAAGCGAGTTTTTGGAGCTCAGATTTTTCTGCAAATACATCAAAAGCAGGAATTAACACTTACGCCCCCTGGTGACCAAACCATTCTCTACAAATATTAGAAATTATATGCAAAACATTTCCGATCAGGAGCTGTATGTGATATGCATGGGGAAGTTTTCAAATCGGAGTTTTAGAAGCAGAGATATCGGGAAAAACACAATTTACCTTTACACTCCCTAGTGGAAAATCTATGAATTACTTTACGTCCCCTTGCGGATAATTTACGCGTAACTTGAAAAAGTGACTATATTTAAACTAGTCTTCGACATAAATGGAATCGAATGGGAAAATAAAGTTTTCAATCGGATGTTTAGAAGCAAATATATGGAATAAAATGTATTTTGAATTCGACGTCATCTGCATTTACGCCCTCTAACGATGAAATTGTGCCTCATTAAAAAAAAACGAAATAAAGGAGCATCATTCACATATTTCAAGCTTCTCAATGCAAAAAGAATTTTTGAAATGGAACTAATAGTTGCAGAGATATGGTGTCCACAGACGAACAAACCTGTAACATAAGAAAGATCTTTTTTACAAAAGACGTGCTAAAAATGGAAGTTTTGTAGCAGCTGTTCCCTTATCCGCTTCGAGTGCTCCAAAGCTATGCAACGAAACAAGCTACTGTTCGTCATAAGCAGGCTCCAGACGATACATTGTTTAGAATTTTCATAGCGAATATCTCCACGAAGTTTGCAAGAAAAATGAGGGGGTTTATTATTTTACTCTAATTAGTATATTGCGCAACGATTTTAAACTGAACCTTTATTTATTTATTTTATTTTTATGCAAATGCCACCCACAGGTGTACAACTGCCATGTCATAAGTCTTTACGTCATTCTGAGTATTTCCCTAATTGAAAGCATGTATCTATGATCAACCGTTGAAGAGATAAAAGCTTCTTTCAATCTTTTATGCAACACTCGGTATACATTGCTCGACATAGAAAATTCCACATCATGAAGTGATTGTCGGAGCGCCACGTAAACTGGTGGGTATGTGTCGAACGTTGTGTTATGTAAATAGGCAGTTGTGAGCCAAGCACGAGATAAAAGGGCAAAATGGCTCAGCGTAGTCAAGGCCCTCTAAAAAAACACAAGGCCATGACATTAGAGAGATGATTTCCCTCCTTTTGGGACGTCACTCATGTGTCATGTCACACGGACTGATACGTCGCCGTCGTGTTTGACGTCACACGCGACAGCGTTGGAAACCAATCGGAAGCCATGGTTTCGCCGTGACATCATTAAAAGAGGGAACTCATCTCTCTAATATCATGCATTGCCTTGTGTTTTCTAGATGGTCTTGGCGTAACTAGCCTTGGTCGCCTTTATCTCTGTGTGTGGATCACTGCATCGGAGTGATCTCTGTGGAGAAAGCACGTGTAAGAAGCCTTGTTCACGTCATTAGGAATCCTGCCATCACATGGACACCTTTACCTGAGGATTCATCATAGGACTACGTACTGCTGGTTGCTCCCTGCGTTGCATCGCGGCGGAAACTCATGGGGATGCAACAACTGTCAGCCGAATGTGGCGACAATGGTGGCAGAAGGGTAATGTGCGTCGCCGTAGCGGGACTGGCGCTCATAGGCGGACGTTCAAACGCCTCGATCGCCGCATTCAACGACAAGACGTAGCAGCCTCACAATCCACAGCGAACGACATTCGATGAGGTGTACGGGTAGCTATGAACATCTCCGTACAGACACGGACTGTGAATCGCAGATTGGCGAAAGCAGGTGGTTTACGCTCTCGCCTCCTATTGCAACGACTGTCACTCACCGCACAAAGTGGCACTGGTGTCGTACCAGACATACTTGGCGGAAATATTGAATCACTAAAACAAAAGCTCTTCCCACGTCAGCAAAAAAAGATACTGCTGTATTAATTTCTGCACATTAAACAATAAGCTTAATTGCCATAACATGCAGGAATATTTGTTTTTACAGCAAAGCAAAAAAAAAAAAAACTTTAAACTTTGTTTTACAGCAAAGCCCATTTAGGTGCTTAACCAAGTTTTTCTACTTATTCAGAATTTTGCTGTTGCAGCCAAATATTTGTAAGTTGTGCAATGCAGTTTGCTGAACCAACCAAATATACGCCATGTTTACTGCCATTAACAATTTTGCAACCACAGAAAACTGTAGCTAAACATGCAGCTAGGTATTTAGTTAGGACCAACAGACTTGGTGACACCGGAAACTCCTGCCAAGTAAACACGTTTTGCGGCATATATTGGGCCATTTCATAATTATTGGCAGATGCCGACAAGGCGAATTTGCATAGCCGGTTACAAGGGACGCCTCATAGGAGGAACTACCAAACGCTCATGAAAATTGAATCGGTTCAGACCACGTGTTTAAAACGGTATTTCAGACAGTTGCGGACGTGATGGGGCAACCCGACGTGAGATCAGTGATTTTGCATGAATCCAAACTTGGCCGGAATGTGTCCGAAACGGTCGCGAATGTCAGTAGAGCGTGGGTTGTCGGAACGACGAGTGACAGAACTGTCCGTAGACTGTTTTCCAAGTTCCATGCCGGTGATGTTGCCATCGTCCATGAGCCAGGAGCCGGTCTCCCGGTTCTGTGTGACACTGTACCTTTAAGGCGGGAAGTGGAAGAAAAACCAACGTCCACTGTACATGAGCTCAGTGCCGAACTTTTCGTATCATCAGCGACAGTTTCCAGAAACCTAGCAGCTATGGGCAAGGTTAAAAACTGGATGCCTGGGTTCCACACGAACTCACTGAACAGCAGCAGACACGGCGTCTGGAAACATGCATTGCCCTCCAAAAACGTGAGGCTAGTGCTCCCTTTCTGCATCGGATCCTTACGGTTGATGAAAAATGGGTGCTTTATGACAAAAGGAAGCGAACAGCGCCGTGGCTCGATAAAGGGGAACCACCCAAACACATGTCCATACCCGAGTTGCACCCACAGAAGGTTCTGATTTCTGTGTGGTGGACTGCCAAGACTGTGGTTCATTATGAGTTTTTGCCGCGAGGTCAAACAATCACAACGGACGTGTGCTGCCGTCAGCCGAACGAATGTCACCAGAAATTATGCAGCAAACAACCATCGCTCGCCAATCGTTTGGGTCACATACTACTTCAGGATGGCGCACGACCGCATGTTTCTATTGGAAGCATGCGAAAAATCAACACCTTGGCGTACGAGGTCCTCTCTCACCCTGTTTATTCATCTGACTTGAGTCCCTCAGACTTTCACATGTTTCGCCATTTGGACCACTTCTTAAGGGCCAAACGGTTCGCTAACAAAGATGCTGTGGTTTCAGCCGTTAGCGACTCCTCGGACCACTGTGATGCCAGTTTCTGCCACCGTTGCATTTTCGCACTAAAAACACGTTGGGTACAGTTTATTGCTGCCGGGAGCAGAAATTGTTCGGAACAAAATGCATTTCGTCATCTGTTACTGCTGTTTGTTTCTTTGTGTCCGAACCGGCCAATAATTATGAAACGATCCAATAGTATCCATGATCGTATGCCTTTGTCTTTCCTGAAGGCACTGCCATTCCCACGTGCAACACCAGGTCATCGCATCATTTATATTGCAATTGTTGAATGCGCTAGAGATTGTTTGTTCTTTATGCACATATCATTACAGTAAATAAGGAGTTTTCAAGTAAAATAGGCATGTCAAATACATATAACAGCGACACAGAGCTAAGACTTTCCAAGTGAGATTCTTTAGAGATTTGAAGGTAGGTAAGTCTAAATACATTTTGTGGTGATTATTCGAATAAAATAGTGAATATTTTTTGCAATATCGCTGTGAGAGCGAAATAATGGTCACGTGCCGTGGCTCCGCCTCCTATTTATGAATCTGAGGTGTCCACGCTATAGGTGCTTCTCACAGACACAAGGCGGTGTTTCTGTTTCTCTGAAACACTCTCTAAACTCTATTCGGGCGAACAAACGAAGCCTCCCCACTTTGTTATGAAATCTGTGATCCAGGAAGGCGGATCAAAACAGCTGAACGAACAGAATAATAATCGCAACTAAGATATAAGGATCTCGAGAGGATTTATCTATACAATACAAACATTTATTAAATAATCAGTTAGGTTTCGACGGCGGTGGATTAATCTTCCTCTAGCGTCAGTTTTCCTTAAGGATAAGATCTGACCAGGCGTAGACCTAAAATCTAGGAGAATCACTTCCGAAGAAAATATCTAAGTCCTCGCTTTCGGCGTTGACGTTCTAGAAAGAATCTACCTACTTTTAGGTAGATCTGTATCTCTGAGAATATTATAAATAACTGCACTTCCCTGTCGTTATTGATTCAATCTTAGCCTGTGCTAAGGATTGACTTACTGTAGAGGAATCTATGTTACTTGGCATATCTGTTGTTGTTTTGTACAGGTCTCGGTCAGGGATTCCCTGACCGAGACCTGTACCGCTGCAACCAAAAACCTAATCTCTCCAAACATAGTGCGCAGGCTAATCTCACCCAGAGCCTCAGACCTCCGTAACTAGAGCGTCCGTCTGCTCACAAGAAAAAGGAAACGCTTCGCGTCCCTTTACCGGAGGACTACTCTCTCCGCTAGACGAAAGCAGACTGACTAACAGGTTCTTTCTAAAAGACCTGCTCGCCTCTCCTCCTCCGCGCTACGCATGCCCGAAGACCCCGGCGCTGACACTGCCCTCTCGCTGACCTGCTGACGTTGCTTGCATTCTCCGGTCACGTGGGCCGCGGGTGGCCGAGTGGGCAACGTTCGTGATTGCCACAGGAAGGGCCTCAGGTTCGATCCCAGGCAGGTACGAACGCTCGATCCACTAAATACCCGCCGTGCGTCAGATGGGCACGTTAAGCCGTCGGACCCCGGGTACTGGCCCCCGGTGATAAATAAGGGCGTCTTCCTCCCCCTTTCTACTTCGCTTCCGTGTCACTTTCCTATCGGGCGCTCTAGCCCAAATCTCCTAGTTTCCTATTTCTAAGGGTTGTTTAAGACCTGGGGTCAGACACTCTCTTCCTAAAACCCTCTACATATGATCATGATCACGATCTCCGGCCACGTGTTCTTCCAATGACGTCACTCGCCGACTAACCCTGGGCGTTGGCTAGGCGTGATTCGTTGATGGGTTTTAATCTTACTTTTCGTGTCTCTACGGTCCGTCACATCTCTCCATTAGGAAGTGCACCCTTTGAGAAAGTACATTCTTACACTAACACAATATACATTGTTATATTTACACAAAGGTGGATGGCTGTTTTCCAGGCTTTTAGGCGTCTGGGCGAAGCTGACAATGTACAGCGAAAGTCGCGGTATCATTGGAGATGTTATCAGTTCGTCGAAAAGGCCTCTCCCTTTCTAAGGCGTGAGAAACTAAGGTTCTTTGTTTGAGGCTCTCGACATCCGAAAAAAAAAATTCTCTAACCTTCTGTCGCTTTCTTGGGCTTGTACTGTTTTACTTTTCTTTGTGAAAAAGTAACATAATGTTCAGCATTATTATATTTTAACATAATTAATATGTCCGTTCTTACAATCGCGTTCTGATTTGCTGAAAATTATTAAGTTCAACACTGTTCATATTTCCCATTTCACCAAAATGAGGTTTTCGAACAAATCTAAATATTTGTTGCAATATTTCAGGAACTCAAAACATCTCTTGTTCAGGAGTGGTCATTAATACCCGAAGACCTCAACAATATCCACATAAGGAGTAATAGGAGTCATTGCTTGAGATGCATGGCTGTCAGGGGTGATCTAACTCCATATTAAAATATTACACGTCTTAAGCGAAAGACTTGAAATATTGTTCCATGGACTGTACCCTCGTGTAAAGGGCCGCGATAGCCCAGGGGTAAGAGCAGTCGGCTGCTATTCTGTTGGTTGAGGGTTCGATCCTAGCTTGACCGCTCTTACCATTAAAGTCCCGCCGTGCCTCGGAAACCTCGTTAAACCGGCGCTCCCGGAGTAATCGACCTCCGTTAAATATAATGTCCTCAGTTCTTTTCCTCTCGAAGGCACACGCTGCTCTGGTATCGTCTGGCATTTTGCCACGATGTCAGTTCACTCTTCCTTGTCTGGCACTCTTAACCATTTCTACGGATACCTGCCTACCCTCTTTCCTATCTGGTCCTCTAGACCCGACCTCCGACCGGTCGGTCTGATACCGTACCGGGGAGCGATTTAGTGTGTGTCTGGATTGATAATTTTACTGCACTGCGAAAGCAGATTGACGATTGTCCGCGCAAGAGAGTGATTCATTCCTCTTTCGCGTTTTTTCTTTTGCTCAAATTGGTAAAAAGTGTTCTGATGCAGTCGAGGGACTTAGGCGCAGAGACCAAGCGCGGGAGAGTGATTTATTCCTCCCTCGCGCTTTTCTTTTACGAATAATTCTCCTTTACGATGCCTATATTTGCAGTCACGGAACTCAAAACAAAAACGCCCTCTTAAAGGCGAAGTTCCGTGTAGCCCACACAGTGACTTTGGTATCAGATTGCGGGTACGTCGTCGTCGTACCGGCCCCCTAACCTAAGGACCCCTTGATCCTTGGCTAGGCCAAAGCCTGCGCGCCCTGCTTTCTAAGTGTTGGCTTGAGTGGGAGAGCCCCAGGGTGCCCACTCAGCACTTAAAATTTCTTGTGAGTTTTTTATCTCTCTCACACGGAGATGCCTCCTGCAAAGGAGAAAGCCTCTAACGCTTCTAAAGCTGCAAGAAACTCTGCTGCAACCAAGAATCCGGTTGTTACCATGAAAAAGCTGCCTGACCATCTAGCAGCTAATGGAGGGGCCTCTCCTTCACCCGGGCCATCCCGGGAGGAAGAGGAGTCACCAGCCGGCCCTTCGAAGATCCCTATGAAGGCCAACCGGGAAACAGCCACCTGTTACTTTCGTGAAGCGCATCCGTGATTTAGTGGCGGAGGTGAATTGCATTTTTGGTGACTCCTCCAAGCCTATTCACAAAGTCGCAGTGAGCAGAATGCAAAGTGTGTTGGCGCAAATCACGGATGCGTGCGAGGAACAAAGCCACAGGTTTGCAGCCCTAGAGGGCAGGCTGCAACAAAAAAGAGATTGACAGGGAAGAGCGGAAAGCCTCGAACCCGGAGTGGACTTCCTATGCCTCTGCTGCTAGGAGGAGGGCAAAGAAGGCGCCAGGGGCGGCGCCCGCCCCGAGTAAAAAGAAGGTGGTAGAAGCCAAGAAGCATGTCCTATTGGTCTACCCGACGGATGAAGAAAAATCTTCGGATGAAACGAAGAAGACCCTTGTGACGTGCATGCCCAGCAGGTCGCACACGACACAAAGGCAGATAGCAGCGAGAACAAACGTCTGCGTATCTCCGTTGGCAGAGCGACTTGTTCCGGAATAAGTAGACTCGGGTTCGATCCCCGGCGTGGACCAAAAATGACGGAGAAATTTACTTCGTTATAATGGCGCGCGAACTTCCCGGATGACCCGGCCGTTAAAGATCTCGCAATGGTGTGATCTTCTTTCCACACCGCGAGATAGGAAAAATAAGAGAATCCCTTCTCCAGCGCTTCGAAAAATAAATGTGTGTGACGTTGCATTCCACACACCAGATTGACTGGGAGTTCTCAAGTGCACGTTCTACAGCGGATGGCTGCCCGAAACGACACATGGTCCCGGCTGACCCGTGGGACATGTCCCGGCCCTCTTTCGGGGGGAGGAGAGAAATGTGACGTGCCTGCCCCGCAGGACGCACACGACATAAAGGCAGACAGCCGCGAGAACGAACGTCTGCGTAGCTCAGTTAGTAGAGCGACTTGTTCCGGAATGAGGGGACCCGGGTTCGATCCCCGGCGTGGACCATAAATGACGGAGAAATTTACTTCGTTATACCCTCCAGTCAGCAGTGAACCCGGCGAAGCTGCAGATTGGAGTGAAGAGCATAAGAAGGGTGAAGAAAGGTGGGGTGGCGGTCGAGTGTGCGAGGTCGGAGTACCTCTCTCGCCTAGAAGCAGAGCTAAGGTGCAATCCACTGACCAAGGATTGCACCTCCCTAAGACCCCACAGAAGAGACTCTCACGGCTCATCGTTTATGATGCTTACGGGGAGGTTTCGAAGGAAGACTTCGAGGCCGGGGTTAAAGAGCAGCATCCCGACCTCGAAGGCGGTTTTTCCGCAAAATTCGCCATTAAGGCCAAGGGGGGTAAGTCCCACTCGGGGGTGTAGGCCGAGCCCCTAGCCTTTAAGCTGCTTATTAAGCGAGGCAGACTAAACTTGGGTTGGTCTGTCTTGCGCTTAAAGGAGTTCCTCCGGAAAGTCCGCTGCTTCCGTTGCCATGGCTTCGGCCATTTTAAGAGTAACTGCAAGGAAGCAGAGGACAAATGTGGTAAGTGCGGTGGAGAGGACCATCGCCACATGAAGTGCGTTTCAGCTCCCAAATGCAGCAACTACTCGGCTGGGAACTCTAAGTTCAAGCTAAAGCTGGACACGTCGCATTCCAGCTTCAGCAAGACGTGCCGAAGTCTCGTAAGAGAATTGGCGCAACAAAAAAGCCGAATCAATTATGGGTGATCGGCGTAAAGTAGGTATAAGTGTTCTTCAGCTCAACGTTCATCACGCGACAGCCGCAACAGGACAGATCCTTAAGATCGCCAGTGAAGTCGCTGCAAAAATCCTACTATTGCAGGAACCTTACCACTCCCATTCTAGGGTGGCGAGGTTTCCCAACTCCTTACGGAGGTACTACTCTCGATGCGAGAAACCAATGACAGTCACAGTCATTCTTGACCCAGACCTGTGAGTCCTTGAGCTGGAATGCACACCCAATGTGGTGGCATTGGGCATAGAGAGGGGTACAGAGAAGATCTTGCTAATCAACGCATACTGCTCGCCTTCCGGTGGTTTCTCGGACGTGCTAAACCCCATATCTTGGCTGTTGGATTTCCACCCACAGCACGAGACTATAATTGCAGGTGATTTTAATGCAAAACGTCCCCTTTGGGGGAACCAGGATGAAGACGGGTGAGCTAGTGAACTTCTGGACTTCGTCATTTCGACAGATCTAACGATCCCGACAGCTTCCCCACGTTCCAAGGTGCTCCTGGGACATCGTGTATCGACCTCAACCTCACAAGGACCTCAGTCATCTCCTTCCTCCAGAACTGCCAGGTTCTGGACGATGTGAGCTTCAGCGACCACGTTGCAATATCCTTCAAGGTAGGTAATGAGAAAACTGGGAAGAAACCCAGACCGAGGCTCAACGTCCAGAACCTCAGATAGTCGGACCTTAAAGGCCGACTGTCGGATCTGCTTAGAGCCAGGAGCGCAGCAGATCTAGATGAGATAGATGACTTGAACGAATATGTCAGTCATCTAACTAACGAAATTGTAGCGATCTGTGAAGGTTGCAGGAAAGCGGGTGGCCGGGCAAGACCCCTGCTTCCCTGATGGTCGGAAAACCTGAGCCTTCTGCGAGGGAAGACCAGGCGCAGCAGGCGTAGAATCCAACTTGAGAGATTTGACCCGGACAGGAGGGAACGCCTGAAAAGGGAATACAATCTCTCATACGCTACTTATCGGAGAGCAAGAATAGCATCGAAGAGAGAATACTGGAGGCAAGTATGCGAGTCTAACGCTGTCGGAAATCCCTTCGGGATACCGTACAAGGTAGCAAAAGGCTCCCTCACCGGCTCACTGTTACTAGCATCCGTCAGGACAGAGAGTGGCACGAACACCGCCACTCTGCAAGACACAGTGGATGCGCTCTTGGGCCACCACTTCCCGGCTGATGAGGAGTCGGGAGACTCCCCTGATCAAAGATTGATTAGGAAATGCTGCAAAAACCCACCGGACACGGTGTACGACCCGCCATTCACGGAGGCGGAGGTAGGTGCTGCAATTAACAGCCTTAACACGGGTAAGGCTCCAGGCAAAGACGGGTTGTATTTAGCGGTGATCCGCGAAGTGTTCCTCACCAACTCGGGGTACTTTGTTGCCCTATTGAACAAATGCCTTGAACGTGGGTGTTTCCCGACAATGTGGAAGACAGCGCTGCTCGTCCTCTTCAGTAAGGAAAATAAGAGCTGAGCAGATCCCGCGGCCTACAGGCCCATTTGCCTGCTAACCGCATGGAGTAAGGTGCTGGAAAAGGTCCTGGTGACCCGAGCTACCCATTACCTGGTCGGCATAGGTAAGCTCTCCAGCCGCCAATTCGGATTCACGCCGGAGCGGTGTACCAGCCAAGCGCTGGTCAGCCTTACTAAGCTGGTAAAGCAAAATCGAGCACATGGAATGTACACCTGCCTCGTGTCCTTGGACGTGCGGGCACCTTTAACAGCGTCTGGTGACCACAAGTGTTGGACCGTCTGAAAAGACTTGGTGTCTTCAGGAATCTGTTCCTGCTCATTAGCGATTTCCTCTCAAATAGGAGGGTCGAGTTCAAAGTAGGTGATAAGACCTATAGCAGAGAATACACGAAAGGGTGCCCGCAGGGCTCTTTCTCGGGCCCCTTATGGTGGAATGTGGTGACCGATATGATACTCGCTCTTCCTCTGGAAGACGGGGTGCAAATGCAGGCCTACGCGGACGACCTTATTCTCATAGTGTCTGCATCAGGAAGGCACGCGATTGAGCGGAAGGTACACACCACTCTGTCACAGCTCGATAATTGGAGCAAGGAGTGTAAGCTAATCTTCGCTCCCGAAAAGACGACACTTTTGCTCATTGCCAAGAAGGGGGAACTGGTCACCACCCGGCCTTAAGTGTCGCTTTAAAGAGCATACCATCAAGGCGGTGAGTGAGATGCGATACTTAGGCGTCATCCTAGATATTAGGCTGTCGGGACTCCCTCACCTCCTGTACCTGAAAGACAAATGCACCTGCATTCTTAACAGGATTAATGGGATGCGGCTGACTGGGCCAGCTAAAAAGGTGCTCTATAAGCGAGGGGTAGAGCGTATACTGACATATGCGTATTCCGCATGGTGGTCGGACACGGTTAGAATGCGAAATGGTCTGAACCAAATTCAGCGCAGGGCGCTATTGGGGATCACTTGGTGCTTCCGCACCAAGGTTAGTAGAAGAGAAGGTTGCCTCGATACCTATACTTCCCTGCAATCACATTTTGGCTGGGGGAGGGACGTCAGTGACAGACCCGCGGTTAAGGTCAACGCTCACCCATCCCTTCCCCAAAGAGCCACATCCTATGTAATTTCAATGTAATCTCACTTTGAGCTCAGGAGTTTTTTGTGTAGCAACATTTTTCAGAGTGATCTATGAACTGCTAACTAATATTATTCAATATTCATAGCTACTGTTTTATGTGGCTGACTATCAGTGATGCCAGGAACGAGGTGCACTGTTGCAATTTGCAACAACAGTTTGTCGAAAACTGAAAAAGATCCTGATAAAAAGAACGTAATGTATTATTCTTTTCCAAAAGATTCAGAGATCAGGAAAAAGTGGATTCATCTTTGTCGCAGAGATGGCAAATGGAACCCAGCGTCCTGTACTGTGTGTTCAGAACATTTTGAACATGAAGATTATGAGTGGGATTTGAAATTCAAACTTTTAAATTTGCCACCCAAAAGAAAATTAAAACGCTTTGCCTTCTCTTCAAAAAATTTACTGAAAAGTTCTGAGGCTATAAAACACGTAGATTCCTGCAATAAAAATCGCATTGAAAGACTTACTTAAAGAGAAACTAAAAATAGGATTTCTGATTTGTTACAAGTAAACCATTCAGATAACAGTTCTGAGAAGCAAAATGCAGTGGAATCCGATGGAGTAACAGAAATCAGAGATATACGTATTATCAGGTGAGAATTATAATTAGGATTAAGTATTTGAATGAGAAGCTGCAGTCCATCTTAACTGCCAAAAGAAAAACCAGAAATGAAGATGACATTCGCTCAAAGAAGAGAAAACCTATGAAAATAGTAAATTAGGAAAAAAAAAAAAAGAAATCTTAGATTTACCCATTTAGAAATAACCTCTAGTTTCGCGGATTGGTGTGATTAAATCAATTATAAGTATATTAATTGGATTATAACTCATGTTCCTAAATCATGAAAAGTCAAAGAAACAGAACTGCAACTACAGTAAACGTAAGTACAAAATAATACACTTTATGCTTCAGTCGGAAATGTTCAGTTTTTATAATGCATATGCCTGTTTTGCTTTCTTTTTTCTAAAGTTTTAAATGTCTTTAATCTAAAGCAGGTTATGGCTATATCTTCCGTAAGGGTCCTAAACTTTTTCAAAATAAACAGGCTTTAAAAAAGAAGAAAAAACTAGAGTTGATTCCACACTCGGACGGGCAGATCTCGAGTCAAACCCTACGATGGGTCTGTCAGTGACGTCACGCGCCTCTCTCTTTCTCCGCTCCGAGATTTTCCGCGATCGAGGAAACCATCTCTTCTACTAACCTTGCTTCCGCACGACCTCCACAGCAAGTGCTAGCTGGGTGTGAACCGGCGGACTCGAGGGAAGCAGCAATGCAGTCCCTCCGCTACGGGAACGACGTTTTTCTGCTCGGACACCAATATCGGCCATCCGAGATAGAACTGTTGAAAATTGAATGGGCTTGCCAGCCGGCCAATGAGTTCTGTCCCACATGGGACAAAGCTCTCCCCACGGGGGATGGGAGGGAGCTGTTTACGTACGGTCCAAGATAGGTGGAAGCGTTGGTGCAGGGTTCTGGGAGTTTTCGGATGGCAACGAGACTCACGCGGAACGGATGAAACTATCGCCCAACTCCTGAGCAGAGTCGTTGGCGATCAGGGAGGCGCTGCGATTTGGTCTCTCCCTCCACAGCGTAGGGGCACTTAGCATTTTCTCCGACATCCAAGCGGCCTTGAAGGCGTTCTGCCAAATCGGAAGACTCTCCTGGTCGGAGAAATTAAAGCGCTGCTAAAGAATACAGGAAGTACGGTGATTACTTTCCGCTGTATCCGAAGCCATGTCGGTACAGTTGGGAACGAACGTGCTGACCAGCTAGCAAAGGAAAATTGCTGGAAAATAGGGCATAGACTTTCAGTTGTGAACTCCGTTGCAAAGCGTGTGGACGCAGCTGAAAAAAGCCACATTAGTGGAGTGGCAACATAGATGGGACGAAGGGGATACGGGCAGGAAAACACGCCGTATTCTCCCCGAGTCTCGATCAGGCGTATTGAGAGTGATGGGTTCCTAAACCAGGTACTAACCGGCCATGGCGTATCGCCGGAGTACTTCCGCAGGTTTGCGGTACGGGAACGAGTGTGTGGCTGCGGTGCCCAGACTGCAGATGTCGCACACACGATTCTTGAATGTGTTTGTTTCTCTTTCAAGTAAGAGAATAACTTTGGTAGCCGCCCCGGTGGCGCAGTGGTCTAAGGCGTTGGCCTCTGATCATTCGTCCGAAGGGGTCCGGGTTCGAATCCCGGTGAGGCATGGATGTTGTGTTTGTCTTACGGCACTGGCTCTCTCCCTTCCCTGGAACCAGTGACCCTAAATTAGGGACGGGCGACTGCTTATAGCCCATTGAGTTGCTCACGGTGGTCGTTAAACCTCCAATCAAAAAAAAAAAAAAAAACTTTGGCGCCAGAATTGGCAAAGACGAGAGACCTCTCGATATTGCTTGCGCGCTCAAGAGCGAGACAGGGGCTCACTGAGTTGGTCAAGCACCTCGTAGAGCAGCAGTCGGTCTACCTAATTGAAGGGTGACCGCAGAAGATAGAAGATGTCAGAGAAGAGGATCCGATTGACTCAGGCCCAGAGTCATCATCACCGCAGAACTGGCCCTGGCCCTGCGACAGCGTAAATAACAATGTAAATAGTTTCTTTTCATTTCCATTTCTGTGTGAGAGGGCTCATTAAATAAAGGATTAATTTCCCGCTAAATGAGACCCTCAAATTTTAATGTGCATGTATCTTTTCTTTTCAATAAAGGGCAATAGCCCCACACATTTCGCGCTTGCGATCGAGTTTCCCAGGCATAGGCAGAGGTATATTCTAGCCCCTGCCCAATGGCGCGCGCACACGGGCCATGACGGAGAGGTGGGAGGTGTCGGGTCTTTTGGACCGATCCTGTCCGGGTGAAGGACTACCGGCTCCTGGCAGGATTGCTCGCGCAACGCCGTGACGTAATCTCTGGAGAGAGTTCGTTTAACCCTGCGGAGTCCGTATTTGGACGGTGCAAGCAAATGGTCATCTGCTATTTCTTACCCAACCTCCCTCACTTCTGCTTCTAGTACGCGGCGCATAGATCCTAGGGCCGAGGTAGCTGCGTCTAAACTTTCCTCGGGCGGAAACCCTACGAGAAATGCACTACCGTTTGTGAAAATTACAACAACATGAAGGACTGCCGGTATTAGCTTGAAACTTACAGGATATGTACAAGTTGGGGCATACAAATGATTAAAATGTCAGTTAAAATACGCATGAGGTTCCGGAGCAGCGCCCTCTGAAATGTCCGGTCTTGGGTATAAAGAGTTGGCTCAAATGTGATGTTGCGGTCAGTGAAAAGCCGACATTGAGTCGAATGTTTCTAGAATATTTCTTGAGTGTCACTATGCCCCGTCGGCGACAAAAAGCCGCATTATGAACACCTAACGGACTTTGAACGAGGAAGGATTGTCGGCGGAGAGCAGCTGGATTTTTTCTACCGCGAAAATGCCACTCGGACGGGTCGAAACGTCACTACAGTGATGCGAATGTGGCGTCGGTGAACACATGAAATGAAAGCTGGAACGCACAGAATACCGGGAAATGGATAGCAAAATCACACGTCTGCACTGAATGACAGACACCTCTACCACATGGTAGTGACTGATCGCACAACGACATCCACGGTGTTAGTGGGGCAGTGGAGCACTGTCACAGGTCAGGCTTTGTCCTCCAGCACAGTTCCACGTCGTCTGCTTAAGAGGGGACTAGTCGCAAGCAGCCGATTGCTGCGCATTCCTTTGACCCTCGACCACAGGCTGCAATGGGGTATCGAGCACAGACATTGGCGCGGTGATTGGCAACAGGTCGTATTTTCTGACGAGTCACGATTCAACTTGAAACACCATGATGGTCGCATGCGTATCCGAAGACATCATGCCAAGCAGCACCTTGCAGTCATACCGGCCCTAAGCCAAGGGTCTTGGTTTGGGATGCCACTGGGTTCAATTCGCGATCTCGCCTGGTGCGAATTGAGGGAACCCTCAACAGCCAGCGATACATCAGGGGTGCTTTAGGGGCAGAGGTGATACCCTTCCTTGAGAGTTGCCCTGGCGCTATATTGCAGCAGGACCATGCTCGGCCACATGTGGCCCAAAATGTCCAAGACCTCTTCCACGCAAGGCAGACACCACCTCTAGCATGGCCTGCACGTTCGCCGGTTATATCCCTGATCAAACATGTCCAGCAAATGAGTAGCTAAGCGATTGGCTTGTCGAGCGCCTCTGCCAGTTGGAACAAATCATAGAAGCAGCTTGGCAGGCTATTTCCCAGGACGATATCTTAGACGTCTTCCATTCAATGCCACGCCGTGAAGGGGTTGTCAATGCTGCTCGAGGTGGCTTCGCACAATACTGAGTTTTGAAACAAAAAACTCTTGTACAGCTCTACAATGTAATCAGCATCTCCTGTAACATGAGGGATCTGTGATATAAATCTCATTTGAATAGCGCGATTCTTTCGTGGTGTTGCAATTCTCACAAACAGTAGTGAGCTGGACTTGAATGAGCTCTTTGATATACATTACAAGATTATGATATTCCGTTAACGGGGCAAAGAAACTAGCAATAAATAATTTTATTTATTATTCATCATTTCATTTCTCTAAAACAAATCTTATTTTTTTTTTTTTACCAAGCTGCTACTTATTAGTGTTCCAATTCAAACAAATCGGAAAGCTAGCCATTTTGAGCACAAGTACATGTACACCGAAGAGCCAAACATTACAACCACCTACCTAATATTATGTTGTCCTACCTAATACGTATGATGCTTATATGATGTTTCCAAGTAACGCCAAAACAGCTCTTACCCGGCAAAGGCGTGAAGGCTACAAGCTTTCTCAAGCTGTCTTGTGATGTCTGGTACCAACACATTAGCAGCAGATACTTTAACTTTTGTAAGTTACGTGGTTGAGCCGACGCAGATAGAATTTTTTCCGTTCCAATACAAACCACAGACGCTCGAATTGGATTGGTGTCCAGGAAATTTGGAAGCCAAGGCAATACCTGGAAGTGTTTCCGATGTTACGCGAACCATTCTCTGACAATCCGAGCCAGAAACTTAACTAGACATTCCTGTTTCGCCCCGATCTGTCATTTCTTTTCATTTTAATTTGGAAATTTATCGACCACCGCGAGTAACTCCAAGGAATATGAGCAGTCGTCGATCCACCATTTAAGGCTTCGGGTTCCAGGGAAGGGAGAGAGCCAGTGTCACAAGAGAAAAACACCAGGCATGCCACACCCGGGTGTCGAACGCAGTTCTACTCGGCGAACAGATGAACACTGACGAAACAATTAACGACATACTTCAATGGCATCCATATGCGGGAGGCACAATCCAAATGTGCCGCACCTGTGGCCGAGTGCTAAAAGGCATTGGCCTCTAACTTTGCGTCCCAGGTGAGGTAAGAATGGCGTGTTTGTCCTACCGCACGGACCCTAAATTAGGAATGGGTGACTACTCATAGCCCATTTAGTTGAGCACGGTGGTCAATAAACAATCCCCAAACGAACAATCAAACTCTGACTGTTTGTGCAGCTTTTACCAACTGATTCGAAGTTCGGACCTTCGATATCTCATCAAACGGGCCGAATGCAGCTAGCAGTCGTGACTCGCAGCCGCAGTAATGATAGAATAGTTCCAAGAGAATCTTCAACAATGTGAGCGACAACTTTATCTGGGAACATAGTAAAACTGCTCCTCCATTTCTGAATGCGAGCAAAAAAACATCGCTTGAATATTTTGACGATGAGGTGCGAATTTTAAACTGTTAAGACTGGCGAAACGTATGAGCAAATTCTGTAAAAATGGACAAATACAAAATCAACTCATGCAAAATCTTCGATTCCAATTTTAATCAGACTGAAAGCAGCGAGTATTGAGCCTTCTCTTGAGTTACTCCCGGAGCAGCCGCCCCTCCTGCTGCACCCTAGTTACGCCTCTGACCCAGGCTGTGTGGCATGGTGCAAGTATCCTGCTGAAAGAAAGCAATGCCAGAGAAGTTGCCATGAAAGGGTGTACCTGGTCTACAATAATGTTTAGGTAGAAGGTAGACATAATAGTTTCCTGCATATGAATGACTGGACTCCAGGTTTCCCAGCAGAACATTCCCCAAAGCATTACAATTCCTCCACGGGCGTACGCTTGCCGAGGAAAATGTGTTTTCTCAAACTGAGGTCTCTTGCCTAAGACACCATTTAATGGTCTTAACTGACAATCCCTGATTTATGCTCGATGTCCAGAACGTTATGAGCTCTCTCCCTACGTTAGGATGTACGTGGGTACTTTTCTTCGGTGGATGATGGGGGTGAAAGCATCGTTGCTCTAGTATGGTGTAGAGGCGCATGGTCATCCAAAATGGTGCAGTAGGTCTCGGCGTTGAGTCTACCAGGAATTGCGACCAAGGGTCCCGTGCCATACCAAGAGAAACACCCCCATAGCATAATTCCACCGCCGCCGAACTTCACAGTTGGCACAATACATTCCGGCAGGAGGCGTTCTCCAGGAAGACGCCAAACCCAGACCCTGTCATCCGAACGGTAGAGGGTGAAGGAAATTCCGTCTTAATTGTTTAGCTGAAGCTTTTTTTCCGGGTAGGGGGGTGGATAAAGGCCACTGTGAGCGACTAAGTGCTATAAGCAATCGCTTGTCCGTGATTATTTAGGGCCACTGGTTCCAGGTCAGGGAGAGACAAAGGGCCGTATGTGACAAACACACCACCTATGACTCATCAGAGACTCGAACACGGGCTCACCCTGACGAACGGTTATAATCCGAAGCTTAGACCATTGCGCCATAGGCAAGGCTTAGCCGAAATCTGAATGTTCTGCTTGCCTAACCCGCGCAATTAATGTCATGGGTTCATAATGCTAATTATTAGCAAGATATTAGATGATATCGGTATAGCACCCTTCCCTCTGCACGGACACCCATTCGTTTCCGTAGCGACTACAACATTACTAACTGTCTGGGCTGAAGTCTGAACGCTCTGCTTGCCTAACTTCCGTAATTAATGACACCGGCTCATAATACAATTAATATCGAGATATTAGAAGATACCAGTATACACTGCTCCTTACTTGTGATTCGCGTATCCAGACTCACAACATTAAGTCAGATGGCGAAACTAGTGTTTTCCCAGAGGCACAGAATCTTCTGTCTCTAGGGGAGAAATGAGAAAATAACATTTTTACTAAAGCGAAATATATTTAGTTGTTGTTTTAAATAGCATCTTGGAATGGTTAAGTTTACGGCTAGCATTTTAATATCTGTTTCACTGCACCAGTTTTTCATAGACAGGAACGTGGCACTCTCAGCTGGGAGCAGCATTTTCTCAAGTGAAAGCAGTAATCTTGCTGCATGTAAGATACTGCGTCCTCCTACTGATCACGTGATCTGATTCACGGCTCTCTCTCTCGGGAATGTTAGATTTCTCAGTCACGAAGGGGGAGAGAAGCTCTGCGAATCGAAGGGATAACGTGCTTTGCATTTACGCTGACTTCCCAGGCACTTAATGGTTAATTTTCACTTGAATACACTGGTGCTCAAAGTTAAAGGATAACCTACAAAAACATATACCGCTGCCGATTTATGTAAAAAAATACACTGAAAATTGGCAAATATACAAATTTCACCAGGAGAAAAGAAGACCACCCACATTTACTTTTGCCGCAGGGAAGCTAGAATATGCAAGTTAGGATTGCGTTAAAATTTCGCGCAAGTCTACGCTCATCTTTTAGTTCTTCTGGGCATCACTTTCTTTCACTTCAGGGACACGTCGAGCTGATTATGTCAGGAAGACATCGTATGGATGATTTTCAGCGGTGGTGAACGATTGGCAGGATGGAAGCAGGTCAGTCCCAAACAAAAGTTTCCAGAGCAATGAACGTTCCACAAAATATCCTGTCAAGACTCCGGGGACAGTTTCAACAGACACAGGATGTTCGTCGTAGAAGACATCGTATGGAAGATTTTCAGTGGTAGAGAGCGATTGGTAGATTGAAAGCAGATCAGTCCCATACAGAAGTTTCCAGAGCAATGAATGTTCCACAAAATATCCTGTCAAGACTCTAGAGACAGTTTCAACAGACAGATGTTCGTCGTTGAAGACATCATACGGAAGATTTTTCAGTTGCGGAGAGCGCTTGGTAGAATTGAAGCAGGTCAGTCCCAGACAGAAGTTTCCAGAGCAATGAATGTTCCCAAAATTTCCTGTCAAGACTCTGGAGACAGCTTCAACAGACAGAAGATATTCGTCGTCGAAGACATCATATGGATGATTTTCAGTGGTGGATGTTCGTCGCAGAAGACATCATATGGATGATTTTCAGTGGTGGATGTTCGTCGCAGAAGACATCATATGGATGATTTTCAGTGGTGGATGTTCGTCGTCGAAGACATCATATGGATGATTTTCAGTGGTGGATGTTCGTCGTCGAAGACATCATATGGATGATTTTCAGTGGTGGAGAGTGATTGGTAGATTGGAAGCAGGTCAGTCCCAAACAGAAGTTTGCACAGCAATGAACGTTCCACAAAATATCCTGTCAAGACTCTGGAAAACAGTTTCAACAGACTCAAGATGTTTGTCCTTGAAGACATCATATGAATGATTTTCAGTGATGGAGAGCGATTGGTAGGATGGAAGCAAGTCAGTCACAAACAGATGTTTCCAGAGCAGTGAACGTTCCACAAAATATCCTGTCAAGACTCTGGAGACAGTTTCAACAGACACAAGATATTCGTCGTTGAAGACATCATATGGATGATTTTCAGTGGTGGAGAGCAATTGGTAGATTGAAAGCAGGTCAGTCCTAGACAGAAGTTTCCAGAGCAATGAATGTTCCACAAAATACAGTATCAATACTCTGGAGACAGTTTCAACAGACAGAAGATATTCGTCGTTGTAGACATCGTACGGAAGATTTTTAGTGGTGGAGAGCGATTAGTACAATGGAAGCAGGTCAGGTCCAGACGGAAGTTTCCAGAGCATTGAATGTTCCACAAAGTATCCTGTCAAGACTCTGGAGACAGTTTCAACAGACAGAAAATGTTCTTCGTTGAAGACATCGTATTAATGATTTTCAGCTGTGGAGAGTCATTGGTAGATGGATGCAGCTCACTCCCAGACCGAAGTTTCCAGATTACTGAATGTTCCACAAAATGTCCTGTCAAGACTCAGGAGCCAACATATGTTTGTTATCGACCAGGACAAGGCCCTTGCAGAGTCACACCTGCTGCGGACGATCGCTATATGAGTCTAACTGCCAGACGGAACAGAGATGGCAACTCGCTTTGAAACATGCACCAGTTGCAGGAACGAAGATGCGCCGGCTACTGGAACTAGGATTTCAAGGCATCCCGTTTGTAGACTACTTCGTGAGAAATGCCGTTAAAGCAAAGAGACCAGTTATTTGTGACCCTCAAACCTCCTCCATCCGGCGAGCTCGTTTAATGTGGACTCACCAACATCACACTTGGAGTTCAGACTAGTGGGCGAATATTCTTTTCACACATGAATCGCGATTCAGCTTAAGTGCTGATTCATAACACATTATCATCTGAAAAGAACTAGGGACCTGCACCGCAACAGTCCGTCTAACGTCAGAGAAAGAGATTACTCTGATGGCGGTGCAGTGGTGGTCTACTCAGGAATCATGACGAACGAGCGCACTAATCCGCACTTCTTTCAGAGTTGCTATGTTACCGACCTGAGGTAGGGACAGAATCTTAAACCCATATGCCGGACCATTCAGAGGAGCCGGCAGTCAAGCTTTTATTCGTATGAACGATGATGTCCAACCTCATCGAGCTCACTTGGTCGACGATTTTCTTGAAGCGGAAAATATTCGTCCAATTGAGTGGCCACCAAGTTCTCCTGACCTCAATTCCATTGAACATGTATGGGATGCTCTAGGGAGGCACATTGGAGCTTGCGAGTTCACTTTATGAACTCAGAACAGCTCCTGTTGAGGAGTGGTCATTAGTTCCAGAAGACCTCATCAATAGCCTGATAAACAGTATAAGGAGTCGTTGCTTCAGCTGCATGGCTTTCAGGAGTTATCATACTCCATATTAAAACACCACATTTCTTAAGCAGAGAACTTAAAATGTTATTCTATGGACTGCTCTTTTATGTAAATTACAAGATTGTGATATTGACATATTCAAATTCTAAGTTTATGATTTTCTTTCGCTTGAGTTACATAAGTAATGTAATAATAAAACTCAAATGTAATTGAATTTCCCCAGCCACCCCAGTGGCTCAGAGTTCTGAGCGTTGGATTCTGACCATTCGTTCGAGATGGGTATGGGTTCGAGTCCCGATGAGGCTTGGATAGTGTGTTTGTCTTGTGGCACTGGCTCTCTCCCTTCCCTGGAATCAGTGGCCCTAAATTTGAGACCGGCGACTGTTTATAGCCCATCGATTTTCTCACGGTAGTCGTTAAACCTCTCCTCCCCCCCCCCACCCAAACAAAAAAAATCTTTATAAATACTTCAAGTTATTTTCAAATTTATAAATCATCCTTTAATTTTGATCACCAGTGTGTATTGAGGCATACATATAGATAGACTGTACTGACTAAGAAATTAAATCACCTTTTGTTATAGAACTACATCTTTATAAAATCAAGACCTCAAATCACGTTGACGAAGGCCGCCCTGGTGGCGCAGTGGTCTAAGGCGATGGCCTCTGATCATTCGTCCGAAAGGGGTCCGGGTTCGAATCCCGGTGAGGCATGGATGTTTTGTTTGTCTTACGGCACTGGCTCTCTCCCTTCCCTGGAACCAGTGACCCTAAATTAGGGATGGGCGACTGCTTATAGCCCATTGAGATGCTCACGGTGGTCGTTAAACCTCCAATCAAACAAACAAACACGTTGACGAAGAAAAATTCCACTGAAACGGTGAAGAAAAATGTACAGATTTTACTACTTTTCGTTTTATATAGAAAATAGCTCCAACGCGCAAAATTGGGTAAGTGATCTTGAACAGAGAGTTCAGTTTGTTATAAAGACTTTAATATAGAAATAAACGTAGCGATTTTCTTCACCCTTTTTCTATAATACTGATTGAATTTTTGATTTCATTAAGTAAAACCCCCTCTCCAAAAGATGGGAAGGATAATACACTATCTACCAACAAGTAATTGGACACCTGTGATAGCAAAGGAAAACGAAGTTTATTCACCTACAATAGTTGGTGGAGCCTCCACGAGCGGCGATTACAGCTGCGACCCTCCGGGGCATACTCTCAACCAGGCGTTGTACGATGGCTAGCGGTATTTTCTTCCACTCGGCTTGGAGAAGACAGGTCAGTTCCTTCACCGATTTCGGACGGTGGGGGCACTCCTTAAGTCGACGCTCCAACTCGTCTCAGAGGTGCTTGATAGGGTTAAGTTCCGGGCTCTGCGCAGGCCAGTCCATTCGATTAACCCCAGTGTCACCATACCAAGCCATGGTGGACCTCGCAACATGACAGGTGGCATTGTCATCCTGAAAGTAACATGGGTCCACCCCGTAAAACTGCCACAACGTAGGAAGCGCATGGGCATCCAAAATGGTGCAGTAGGTCTCGGCGTTGAGCCTACCAGGAATTGCGCCCAAGGGTCCCGTGTTACACCAGGAGAAACACCCGCATAGCATAATTCCACCGCCGCCGAACTTCACAGTTGACACAATACATTCCGGCAGGAGGCGTTCTCCACGCAGACGCCAAACCCAGACCCTGCCATCCGAACGGTAGAGGGTGAACCTTGATTCGTTGCTCCAGAGAACCTGTTTCCACTGTTCAACGGTCCACTGTCGACGTTCTTTGCACCACGTTAGCCGAGCAGCGCTATTGGACTTGGTGATCAAAGGCTTGTGGGCGGCAGCACGTCCATGATAATCGAGCAGATGGGCTTCCTTACGGATGGTATTCATCGAAAGAACACTCCCGGATGCCTGTTGAAACTCCTCGCGGATGTGGCCCGTCGATTTGGTGCGGTTCTTCCGAATTTCTCTGGCCAGCACCCGTCGGTCTCTAACTCCCAGTTTTGTGAGTCTGCCGGGTCGGGGCACATTCTGACAGTCACCTCTCATCTTCCACTTGCCAATCACGTAGGCCACTGTCGATTTTGGGTACTTCAACTAGCTGGATATGTCACGTATGGATCGGCCATTTCTGTGATACCCGACGATCACACCTTTCTCGAAATCAGAGAGCTCCGAACTGCGTGGCATCTTGCATGCGACTGGTTGCGTTGTTGTTTCCCACACGATATTTAACGGCGGCGGCCGTGACGTGTATCAGGACCGCAGATATCGTCGATTGCAGGGGTGTCCAATTACTTCCTGGTAGATAGTTAGGTCGACAGTGGTGTTAGATTTAGTTTTAAGTTGCGAGAACTTGCCTTTATAGGAGGAGAGGGACCAGCATCTTACGATTTGAATCTCGTTGGCTTGAGGTGTAGATAGTTATCTCAGGTTTCCATTTGGATGGTAATGTTTTAAGACTTTAGCTTATTTATTTGCAGATTCTCTGTTATAAACAAAATTTTCCTAAGTACCCAGTGCCGTATTAGCCAACGGGCTTAGGTGGGCTACAGCCCAAGGCAGCATAATTTCGGGGGGGGCAAAAGAAACGGAGAAAGATCTTGCAAAAACGAAAAAAAGAAAGCAGGACGAGAACAGGCAAAACATAAAAGAACGGAAAATATTCACTACAGAACCGCATGAATTCTACAAAGTTTATTTGGCTGAGTTATTTTGGGACGAGTGCCTTCCTTTCAGCGAATTTCTACGGCAATTGGACGGTGGCAACAGGATCATCTTTGAGATGAGTGATGAAAGAAGCGGTAAGGGGTTGTAGGAAGCTCACCTGTATGCGGACATTACGCCAAAGATTTTCCTGTGTACGCCGGATTCCCACAGCTGTGCAGAAAGAGCATCCTCTGTATTGCGACAACTTAAAATATACCTAGGTTCTGTGATGTCTGAACGTCGTCTCAACTTCAGGTTGAATCTGAACTGTTGAATCTTTTTCGGAATACAAAGCCCTGATAGATACCTTCGTCGCTTAGTAGTCGCGGCGGAATTTTCTATGAGAATCGGGTTGCTGCAGCTAACAACTAGCTTGAACGTGGATATTTAACTCCACCATATAAAATGAACCGCCAAGAAAACTAGGACACCTCTCTAATACCGCGTTCGTCCTCCTCGCCAAACGGTAACGGCAGCAACGCGACGGGGCATTGGACTCCACAAGCTCTCTTTATTTCTGTGGAGACAGTGGGCACCATGCTTCCTGAAGAGCGTCCATATTCGCCGGTGGAGGATTCCTAGCATCGACAGCACGTTGAACATCATCCCAAATGTGTTCAATGGCGTTTCAATCCGGCAAATGAGAGGTCTAAGTCAAGAAGACAAAATCCTTGGAATGTTCCTGTAGCCATAATCAGGCGACTGTGCACCTGTGCGGTGGCGCATTGTCTTGTTGAAAGAGGTCGCACCCGTCGGAGTGGTTGCAGGACATGAAAGGGCGCAAATGATCCCCAAGGATGTTTTTTAGTAGTGGTTTAACGACCACCGTGAGCAACTCAATGGGCTATAAGCCGTCTCCCGTACCTAATTTAGGGTCATGACTCCAAGGAAGGGAGAGAGCCAGTGCCGTAAGACAAACACAACATCCATACCTCACCAGGATTCGAAACCTGACCCATCTTGGACGAATAAATGGTTACGTAGCCTCCACCGGCCGATAGCCTCTCAAAGAAGGTTATGCAGCCTCCACCGGTCATAGCGGTGTGCAGAAGTATGAGGGATCTTAATGCGTGCCAGCTGAAAACACCCAACACCATAACAGAGAGAGCCACCGCTGGTCTGCATTATCCCTTGTAGACATGCGGGATCCATTGCCTCGTGGGGTTATCGCCACACCCGGAGTCGGACATCTGCCCGAAACAGTTGTTACCGCTATTCGTCGGACCAGTCTACACGTTTCCAGTCATCTTGCGTCCAAAGACGGTGTTCCGGAGCCCAGGCGAGGTGCACATCCTTGTGTTGTTGGGTCAGCAATGGCACCCGGGTGACCTGTCGGCTGCGGAACCCCATAGAACACACGGAACGTTGCACTGTCTGAACTCTGACGCTACTACTAGCCCCAAGATTGAATTGCGCTGTGATTTGCGGCAATGTTGTACTCCGGGCGAATGTCACGATGCGTACCAGACGCCACTGTCCACGATCGTCCAGGGTTTTTCTACGGGAGAGCCCGATCGGCCGTTTGTCAGAGGCCGGTTGAGTGAGTACTGTGCTATTGATTGCGAATCAAATCGACTGCTGTTCCAAAAGACTCTGCTAGCAGAGCGAGGGGAGTTGTTTTCTCCTCAAAAACTTGATTTTTCTTCTTTCGTTTTCAAAACGAAGGGAAGAAAAATTTTTTTTCATTAATTTGAAAAAAGTGTTTCGGTGCAGTCAGTTCGGACTTAGAAAAACTGTCCTTGTAAGGGCAAAGTCCGGGCTGCGGTCATAGCAAGGTGCGCAACTCTGACATACGAGCGGGTACGTCGTCGTCGTGCCGATCCCCCTGATCTACGGATCAGGCCAAATCCCGCACTCAACCGGGGTCAAGTGCAGGTTACAGCGGAAAGAACCCTAGAGTACCGCTGAGCACTTGACTGTCGAACGTTCTAAGTCTAACCGACCAGGGACACAGGTCCCAGGGCTTGCACTCGGCTAGCAACCCGAGTAGAGAGATGGCAGAGGACGCAGGGGCTCAAACCCCCGGTCCAAGTGAGCCTGTTGAGGCAGACTGCGGCTTGGCAATTCCGTCGGAATTCGCAAGCGCAGTCAACTCCTTCTTCCAAGAGTTGGAGAGGATTATTGAGAATCCAGCTAATAAGGTTCTGGTTAACACCAGGACCAAGATTAGAAAGGTAGCGAACTCGCTACAAGAGGCTTGCACCAAGCAAGTGATAGAAATGAGTCTCGCCCAAGGGAGACTCCAGGAGAGAAGGGAGAGGCGCTAGCGCGGCTCCAAAATCGTACGCAGATGCAGTACGAGCACAGCCTACTAAGGGGAGCAAGGCCCCAAGGCAAAAAGTGGCTAAGAAGCCAGCCGGGGAAAAGCACGAGAAGAAGCACGTACTTCTCGTGTACCCGGTATCAGACAAGGGCTCTCCCACGTCAGAGGAGGTCAAGGTGGCACTGCAAACACAGATTTGCCCCGCCAAACTCCAAATTGGAGTGAAAAGTGTCAGGAAGGTGAACGGGGGAGGAGTGATGGTGGAGTGCTCCTCCGCCCGAGACATAGAGAAATTGGACTCGGAGCTTAAGAGCAACGAAGTGACCAAGGAAAACCTTCGGTCGCGGTTGCCAGCGAAGAGAAACCCGAGGTTCATAATCTATGGGGTTAATGAAAACCTGTCAAGGCAACAGGTCGAGCAATGTCTCGTAGAACAGAACCCAGAGCTGGAGGAGAGCAGCCTCCAACTCAAGTTCTCTTTGAAGGTGAAGGGTGGGAAACGCCACTGGGTAGTAGAGGCGGACCCACTAACCTTCAAAAAGTAATGAAGCGAGGCAAGCTCGGGGTGGAATGGTCCGTCCACTCAGTAAGGGAATACTTGAGGGAGGTCCGTTGCTACAGGTGCAACGGGTTCGGGCACTTTAAAGCAAGGTGTTCCGAAGAGCAGGATAGGTGTGCCCGGTGTGGGGAAACCGGGCACAAGCGCCAGGATTGCAGCAACAGCCCGGTCTGCACTAACTGCCTGGCAAACAACAAGAAATTTAGGCGTCGAGTGGATATAGGCCACTCGAGCCTCGACAAGGAATGCCCAAGCCTTGTCAGAGAACTGGCTCTAATAAAAGAACGCACTCACTATGGATAAAAAACCTAAGAGAGGCGTTAAGGTGCTGCAAATCAATCTGCACCATGCAAGGGCAGCAACAACACAGGCCCTGGTGACAGCCACTGAGCAAAAGCTCATCTACTGCTTCTGCAGGAACCGTTTGGACAGGGGGGAAGAGTGGTGGGCTTCCTAACTCCTACCGGATCTACCACCCCAGGGTGGAGAAACCCAGAGTGGCCACGGTTGTGAAAGACCTGTCCCTAGCGGTTCTCGAGGTTAAAAGCTCCGAGAACGTGGTCGCCCTGGGGGTGGAATGTGGAGTCGAGAAATTCTTAATGGTGAACGTATATAGTTCTCCAGCAGGCGATTTGAGAGAAACGCTGAATGAGCTAATGGCTCTATTAGGGGAATTCCCCAGTCATGAGATAATAATAGCAGGCGATTTCAACGCGAAGAGTCCTCTCTGGGGTCAACAAGAGGAGGATGAACGCGGCCAGCTACTAGTGGACTTCGCCAATGCGGCAGACCTGAGAGTCTTGAACGATCCAGAGAGCACCCCGACCTTCCAAGGGGCGAGGGGCTCCTCTTGGATCGACGTGACTCTCGTCAGAGTCTCGCAGCGCAGCCTCGTCCAGGATTGGCAAGTACTGGACGATGAAAGCAGCAGTGACCATCTAGCACTATCTTTCGTTTTGGGATCGGAAAAGCCCATCCGACCCAAGCGCAAAAGGTTCCTAATGAAGAACCTCGACTGGTGGGCTTTTAAAGCCAAATTAACTACCCTGTTGGGGGGTAGGAGGGCAGAAGAGGCCGGAGAAACATCGGACCTCAACTCCCTCTTTGAAGAACTTACCAGTGAAGTCACAGCGCTATGCGAGAGTAGCAGGGGAAACAAAAGGGGAGCCAAGGATCCCCACCCCTGGTGGTCGGAGAAACTAAAAGCTCTAAGGGCGAGAGCTAGGCGGAGTAGGAAAGCTCTGCAAAGAGCGAAAGCTACACCGCAAGACAGGGAGTGCACAGAAGTGCACAAAAAGGCTCGTTCAGCATATAGGAGAGAATTGAATCTCTCGAAAATCTCTACTGGAGAAAACTGTGTGAGTTCCAAACTCCGGCAGACCCTTTCGGGATCCCTATAAGATCTCGAGGGGATCCATCACCGAACCGCTAAAACTAGCAGCGGTCGAAAGGGCAGACGGTAGCCTATCAAAGACTCTTGATAGTACCATAGAGAGTCTCTTGGATTACCACTTCCAAGGAGACGAGGGAGAAGGGGACTCCCCACGACAAAAAGAAATAAGGGATGAATGTCGGATCCCACCGGACACTGGTGAGGACCCCTTCACAAGAGAGGAAGTGGAGAATGCCCTCTCCAGTCTTAACACTGGCAAAGCACCAGGCAAGGACGGGTCCTGACCTCAGCATAGTCAGAGAAATCTACTATGCAAATCCCGGGTATTTTGTGGCGCTCCTAAACGAATGCCTCGGGAGGGGAATCTTCCCAGACTTGTGGAAAACAGCGGTGCTAGTTCTTTTCAACAAGACCGAAAAGGACAAAAATGATCCCGCAGCCTACAGGCCTATCTGTCTCCTCTCAGCGTGGAGCAAGGTGCTGGACAAGCTCATAACGAACAGAGCGCTTAGCTTCCTCATGGAGCAGGGAAAGCTAAACAGGAACCAGTTTGGTTTCCTTCCGGGGCGTTGCGCAACGCAGGCAATTCGAAGCCTCAGAGAGAGGGCAGAGAGGAACAAAGCGGTGGGGCTCCACACCTGCTTCATCTCACTAGACGTGAGGGGGGCATTCAACAGTGTCTGGTGGCCAATGGTTTTAACCAGACTAAAAGAACTTGGCTGTCCAAGGAACTTGTTCTCGTTGATCAGCAGCTACCTGTCTGATAGAAGGGTCGAGTTCGAAGCGGGGAATGGGCAAACCTCGCGCTCGTACCACAGAGGGTGTCCGCAAGGATCCAACTCCGGACCCATTTGGTGGAATATAGTGGCAGACGCAGCTCTGAATCTAGACCTGGGTCCGGCAGTGGAAATTCAAGCCTATGCGGACGATTTCGTTCTCGTGGTCTCCGCCTCAGGGAGACACGTGATCGAAAGAGAAGCACATAGCGCCTTGGATGTGCTAGACAACTGGAGCAAAGAAAATAAACTTTGCTTTGCTCCTGAGAAGACCACTCTGCTAGCAATAGCTAAGAGTGGAGTAATGAAAACACCACCTAAGTGCAAATTCCAAGGGTGCACTATCAAAACGGTGCGTGAAATGAAATACTTGGGTGTGGTCCTGGATCAGAGTCTATCAGGGCTGCCACACCTGAGGCATCTTAGAACAAGGTGCACGGTGATTCTCAACAGATTGAATGGCATGAGGTTATCGGGCAAAACCAAGAAGGCCATCTATCAGAGAGGAATTGAAAGAATTCTGACGTATGCAAGTGGAGCATGGTGGACACCCACAGTCAGAATGAAGAAGGGGATAAACCAAATCCAAAGGTTGGCGCTACTAGGGATAACCGGTTGTTTTCGCACAACGTCGACCCTGGCACTCCAAGTGCTGGCGGGGTGCGAGCCGGCAGACCTGGTAGTGGAAAGGGAGGCAGCAATGCACTGCCTTAGGTCAGGCGAGGACGCCTACCTACTCGGTGTCCCACATCGAGCCTCCAACATGGAGCTGGAAAGTGTGGATTGGGAGATCCACCCGGCCGAGGAGATTTGCCCACCGTGGGACAAGGAGAAACCCACGGGAGTTGGGCACGAGCTGTTCACGGACGGCTCAAAGTGGAAGGGACAAGTGGGGGCAGGCTTCTGTGCGTTCTCGGATGGGAACGAAGCCACTGCAAGATGCGTGAAATTATCGCAGAACGCTTCTGTCTTCCAGGCAGAACTTCTGGCGATCGAAAAGGCACTCACCTGGGCACTCCCCAGGCGTAGTGACGAAAGGATAAAACTCTACTCGGACAGTGAGGCAGCACTGCAGGCTCTGAGTAGATTCAGGGGAAAAAACCCCATCGTCCAGAGGATCAAATCCCTCTTGAGGGCAGAGGGAGATGGGGCAGTCAGTTTCCACTGGGTACGAAGCCATGTCGGAACCCAGGGAAACGAAAGGGCGGATCAGCTGGCGAGGGCAGCCACGCTGAAAGAGACGGTTGACGTGCAATGCAGAACGCCGCGAAGGAGCATTCGCGCAGCATTAGCACGACAGACCATGACCGAATGGCAGGTCAGATGGGACACGGGAGAGACAGGCCGGAAGACACACAGAGTGTTTCCAAAGGTCTCGACCAAACGTGCACAAACAAACAAGCTCCTGAATCAGGTACTCAGTGGCCATGGCATCAGCCCTGAATACCTGGGCAGATTTGCCATCAGGAGCTGCACTTGTCCCTGTGGAAATAGAGCGGCAAGCATAGAACACTGCGTGCTCGAATGCAGTGGCTTCGCCGAATGGAGAAACACACTGATCCCAGGTGTGCAAAGAACGCGAAGATTGGATCTGCTCATCCAATCCTCCGTTAACAGGAGGGGGATAATAGCCTTGGTTGAGAGGCTGACCCTCCAACAACATACGATCTTCCCCAATCAAATGGGGACCGAAACGCAGGAGGTGAACGTGCACACCGAAAGCGACTCGGAAGATCAATGAGGGCGAAAGTCTGTAGGCAAGCAGACGATGAGACCACCAATGTAAATATTTTGTAAATAAATTTTGCTATCTCTTGATGTTGTGAGTCCTAAGCATGAGGACAAGTGTATACATGTGTGTAGATGTTTTGTAAAAGAAAATAAAGGGAAATTATTCCCCAAAAAAGTTCGAGGGCAAGGAATCTTCCAGTCAACGATAAAGTAAGAAACGACCATTCCCGCCAGACAGAGCGGGAACCCAGACAAAGGTATACTAGGTCGCCTGCCAGCACGTCACCACGGGCTGGTCTCTAGGCCATTGGGGTGGCCAGGGTCCGAACCAGTGTCTCAAGGCAGGATAATTGTCGCAACATGTCAAAATAACATCCAAGGTGCTCAATAAGTCCCCGTGGAGCCAAGACAGATTGGCGGAACGGGACAATGAAATCAGTATATTACGGGAGAGCCCCAGGGGGCCCACTCAGCACTTATAAGTGTTGTTTGATCTCTCTCACAGAGATTACAGCTACACACAAGGGTACAACTGTCTCAAAGGGTGCAAACCCTAAATCTTCCGTGCCAACAGGGGATTGTAGTGTAATTGCCAAGAAGTTGACGTCCCCAGAAATGTCAACCAGGGAAAAACCATCTTCCCTTCCCGGGCCCTCCTGGGAAAACAGGGAGTCGACACCTGGCCCCTTGAACTCAGGTTTGGAGGTCAACCAGCGAGTCGAGACTACCCTGTTGGCAACACTTGGTTAATTTCTTGCTCGGATCTCTAGCTATGTAGTGGAGGTTGAGGCCATAATGGATTCTCACTCCACATCAGTCACCAAACCCATAGCTAAAAGGATCAGCGCGGTGCTATGCAAAATCACTAATGCGTGCGCACAACAGGGTCTGTTGAACGCAACTCTTGAAGGGGAGTTGCGGAAAACCAGGAAAGAGCAGAAGCGCTCTGTCCCAGAAGTGTCTTCCTATGCCGCAGCGGCTAGGAAGGGGACAAAAAGAGGCGCAAGGGCCGGCGCCTGCCCCGAAGAAAAAGAAAGTAGTGGAAGACAGGAGACACGTTCTCCTGGTCTATCCAACAGAAGAGGGTAAGACGTCTGATGACGTAAAAAGACTCTCCTATCTGCAGTACATCCAGCCAAGCTGCAGATAGTGGTAAAAGGAGTATGAAGAGTTTGTACAGGTGGGATCGCAGGTAAATGTTAAAGTCTTGAGGACATCAACCGTCTGGAAGATGACATCAGAAATAATCCTCTAACCAAGGATTGTACTCTTCCTAAGACACCCCAAAGGAGGCTCCCTCGTCTGATAGTATATGGGGTTGACGTAGAGCTCTCCCAGCAGGAGTTCGAGGACGTGACCAAAGAGCAGAATCCCGGCCGCGAAGGAGAACTCAACGCTCGTTTCTCCATCAAAAAAAAAGAGGAAAAGTCCACTGGGTAGTGGAGGCTGAGCCCCTGGCTTTTAGGGCACTAATAAAGAGAGGGAGACTGAACCTGGGATGGTCAGTCCTCCGGTTAAAATAATTTTTACGCAAAGAACGCTGCTTCCGTTGCAATGGCTTCTGGCACTTTAAAAGCAGCTGCCAGACGTTAGAGGATAGGTGTGACAAGTGCGGTGAGGTGGGATGCCACGCCTAAGTGTAGTAATTGCACATCAGCTAATGCTAAGTTCCGGTTGAAGCTGGAAATTAACCACTCCATCTTCAGTAAGACATATCCCAGTCTTACTAGAGAACTTGATCAACTCAGAAGCCGAGTCAATTATGGTTGATCGGCAGAAAGCAGGTACCCGAGAACTTCAGCTAAACGCTCCCCATGCGAGAGCCGCAACAGGGCAAATTCTCAAGACGGCCAGTGATGTCGCTGCAGAAATACTGCCGCTGAAGGAACCTTACCACACTCATGAAAGGGTCGCAGGGTTCCCTAACTCCTCACTGAGGTATCATTCACGAGGAGACAGACCTTGGTAACCACGGTCCTTTTTGACCCGGATCTCGTCGTCCTGGAGCTAGAATGCACTCCCAACGTGATGGCCTTGAGTACCTAGAGGGGTACGGAAAAATTTGCTCATTAATGAGTACAGTCCGCCTTCCGGTGATCTCTCGGACGTGCTAGACCCAAATTCGAGGTTGTTGGAAACCCACCAGCAACACGAGACCATCATTGCTGGAGATTTTAATACAAAAAGCCCCCTATGGGGTATTCAGGTTGTAGATGGGCGAGGTAGTGAACTCCTGGATTTTGTCAGTTCCTCAGACTTGACAATCCGGAACGATCCAGAGACCGTCCCCACGTTCCAAGGTGCGCCTGGGACGTCATGGATCGACCTCACCTTAACTAAGACTTCGGTCCTCTCGTTTCTCCAGGACTGGCCGGTTCTGGACGACGTGAGCTGCAGCGACCACCTTGCAATAACCATCAAGGCAGGAACAGAGAAAACTGGGAAGAAACCCAGAAGAGGTTCAACGGCTAGAGCCTCAACTGATCGGAATTAGAAAGCCGGCTGGCCGATCTGCTTGGCGAAAGGAATGCTGCAGATCTGGATGACGTGATAACTTAAATCAATTCCTTAGTCATCTCACAGATGAGATAGTTACGATTTGTGAAGGTTGCAGGAAAGCGGGGGCGGGCTTAAGCCCACGCTTTCCTGGTGGTCGGAAAACCTGCGTTTTCTTCGTGGAAAGGCCAGGCGATGCAGGAGATGGATGCAGAGGGAACGTTTCAAACTGGACAGGTGGGAACGCCTGAAAAGGGATACCGCTCCGTCGGCACGTATAGAATAGCAGTGATAGCATCGAAGAGAGATTACTGGAAACAACTGTGCGTGTCTATCCCAGAAGGGAATCCTTTCGGGATCCCGTACAAGGTAGCAAAGGAGTCGATTTCCGGCCCACTGTTACTGGCATCTGTCAGAATAGAGGGTGGCACCCACACAGCCACCCTGGAAGAGACGGTGGAGACTCTTCTAAACCATCACTTTCTGGCCGACGAGGTGTCGGGGGAAGCTTTGGAATAACCAGCGATCAGAGAACGTTGCAGATTTCCACCAGACACTGAGGATGACCCGCCGTTCGCGAAGGCGGAGGTAGGGGCAGCTATTAACAGCTTTAACTCCGGGCAAAAGTCCCGGTAAGGACGAGATAGATTTGCCAGTTATACGCGAGGTCTTCGCGGCCAATCCAGGGTACTTTGTTTGATTGTTGAACAAATGCCTAGAACGTGGGTGCTTTCCATTAGTGTGGAAAACCGCGGTGCTCGTTCTCTTCAGTAACGAAAATAAGAGACGAGCAAATACTGCGGCGTATAGGCCGATTTGACTACTTTCCGCATGGAGTAAGGTGCTGGAAAAGGTCCTCGGGACCCGAGCAGTCCATTACCTGGTCGGCCAAGGTAAGCACTTCAGCCGCCAATTCGGTTTCACACCGGAGAGGTGTACTAGCGAAGCGTTAGTCAACCTTACTCAGCAGGTAAAGATGAATAGAGAGCAGGGATTACACACCTGCCCCGTTTCCTTGGATGTGCGGGGCGCCTTCAATAGCGTATGGTGGCCTTTGGTCTTTGTCTTAAAAGACTTGGTCTCCCCAGGAATTTGTTCCTGTTGGTTAGCGATTTTCTCTCGAACAGGAGGGTCGAGTTCGAAGCAAGTGACAAAGAGTTTAGCAGAGAGTACACAAAGGGATGCACGCAAGGCTCTTGCTCGGACCATTTGTTGTGGAATCTGGTGGCAGACACGGCACTTGCATTGCCTTTGGAGGATGGAGTGCAAATGCAGGCATATGCGAACGATCTCATTCTCATAGTGTCCGCATCTGGCAGGCAAGTGATAGAGCGGAAGATACACATCGCTCTAGCTAAGCTGGACAATTGGAGCAAGGAGTGTAAGCTCTGCTTCGCTCCCGAAAAGATGGCACTACTGGCTATAGCGAACAAGGGGGAGATGGTTACTCCCCCCAAGTGTCGCTTCAATGGGCATGCGATCAAGGCGGTGAGGGAAATGCGGTGTCTGGGAGTGATCCTTGATACTAAGCTGTCGGGACTCCCTCACCTTCGTTACCTAAAACGTCGGTGCACTACAATTCTGAATAGGATCAACGCAATGAGGTTGACTGGGGCAGCCAAGAAGGTAGTGTACAAACGTGGGGTTGAGATAATTCTGACGTATGCGTGTTCGGCCGGTGGTCCGACACGGTTAGAATGAGGACTAGTGTCAATCAAATCCAGCGTCGAGCGCTGTTGGGTATAACTAGTGCTTCCGCACGACTTCCACGGCAGCTGGCGGGGTGCGAGTCGGCGGACTAGGTGGTAGCGAGGGAAGCAGCAATGCAATCCCTCAGCTTTGGCAGCAGTGTTCATCTACTACCACTATCAGTCTTCCGAAGTAGAATGGGCGAATATTGACTGGGCTTGCAACCCGGTCAAGGAAATCTGTCCCACATGAGACAAAGTTCTCTCCACGGAGAAGGGGAGAGAGCTGTACACGGAAGGCCCTAGAATCGGTGGATGCGTAGGTGCAGGGTTCTGAGAGCTCTCGGATGGCAACGAGACTCATGCGGAACAGTTGAAATTATCGCCCAACTCCTCTGTCTTACAGACAGAGCTGTTGGCGATCAGAGAAGCGTTGCGACGGGCCCTGCCCAGCAGCAGCGGAAGAGAAATCAAGGTTTTCTCAGACAGCCAAGCAGCATTGAAAGAGCTTGGCTAGTTCGGGAGTAAGACTCCCCTTGTCAGAGACGTAAAGGCTGTCCTTGAGGCTGTGAGCAATTCGGTGATTTCATTCCACTGGGTCCGAAACCATGTCGTAACCACTGTAAACGAATGCGCAGACCAGCTGGCTGAGGCAGCAGCTGGGAAAGAGAGTATAGACGTTCAGCTGCGAAAGCCACTGCAAAGCGTTCGAACTAAGCTGAAAAAAGCCACGAAGGTAGAGTGGCAGCAGCGGTGAGATGAGGGGATACGGGAACGAGAACACACAGTATCTTTCTCCGATTCTCTACCAGACGTCTGGAAAGTGATGGGTTCCTAAGCGGCTGCGAGACCCAGACCGCGGAGGTCGCACACATGATTTTAGACTGTGTTTCTCTTTCAGGTAGGAGACAAGTCCTCGCCCCGACCTAGGGAAAACGAAGGACCTCTCGATCTTGATCGCGTATCCAGAGCGCGACAAGAACTAATCGAGCTGGTCAAAGACTTCGTGGAGAGGCAGGAAGAATTTTTAACAGAAGGGTAACGACAGAAGATCGAAGACTGAAGAGGTGAACGACGACTTGCCCTAGGGTCGTCTAGATAGCACGGGCCTTAGTGCTGCACTGTAAATACACTGTTCATATCTGGTTTTTCTCTGTGACGGGCTCGTGATAATAAAGTTTTCCCTCGGCACGAGACCTCCAGTACATATATGGGCTTTGTAATGTTTAACCTAGAAACAAATAAAGGGCCTTGGCCCCAAACACCATCGCGCTGGCGAATAGATCTCCAGGCCAGACGCAAAATTAGAACCCCGGCCTATTAGCGCGTCACACGTACGGGTTATGGTAAAGGGGCGGGAAGTGTAGGTCCCGTGGGATCGGCATATCCCTGCTGGTCTCTGGACCGATCCTGCCCTGGTGACAGACTGCTGGATCCTGGTAGGATTGCTCTCGCAACGCCTTCACTACTAATTTTCGAGAGAGTTCCGCATATCCCTGCAAAGTCCGCATTTGGACGGTGCAGGTAATGCTAATCAGTTTGCTTACTGCCAGAAAAGCCCTGGACAATCGTGGGCAGCGGCGTCTGGCACGAAATCCTCGATCGTCCAGGGAGTAGATGAGAAGTAGAAAAGGAGTGTATCGGGAGTAGAGATATGATGGGTAGTAGGAAGCATAGAGCCAGCATACAAAGGAAACGAGTACCTAAAAGAAGAAATGGAAATTAGAAGACCAGCTAAGAAACTCCCTATATTAATTTCCTAAGGAATAGATAGAGAAACATAAATAGAGCACATAGAGTACGACATAAGAAGACAAAACAGCTTAAAAGAGCCTGATCATTGCGTAATACTTTTCTCAATCAAAGGAAAAGAGAACAAAGTTTACTGGGTGATGAAAGGACTTTAGATTTCTTCAAGGTCCCCAAAGGACTTTAGATCTCTTCAGAAAAGAGGGAAAATGAACCACAACATGAAGATACACACCGTTCGTGAGTTAAGAGAGACAGGATGCTTCAAGTGCAACGGCTTCGGGCACTACACGTCCAAATGTCCGCAGATTAAATTTTCAGAACAGAATGTCAGACGTTTTCCCAGTTAAATGACTTCTTACAGGGAATTTTCGAGCGGCTTCAAAAAACGAACTTCTTATTTGGTGTTCTACATGAAATTTTACTTAGTAGTATTTTCTTTCTGCTCCCTTTTAATCATCTCCCGAAGTTTTACAGACCTTTTTTACACTGGTTATTTTTTCGTGACGGCGCTTTTTGTTGTCCTCAATTTAGGACTTTCTTTTTGTATATCGCTCTCCAGTTTTCTTACATCCGCTCCACACAAAAGTCAGTTCCCTTTCTGTCAGTCAGGAAAGAAATTTTATGTGTCATTTTCCAAAGAGAAGTGTTCGATGAATAAAATCCCCCAGAGTTTGAAATAAACCTTTATAGAAGCGTAGTACAAAACTGCGTACCCTTTATTAGAGTGAATCAAAAGTCATTTCCATTTTGAAGAGTTGTCCTGCGTGAGGCCATAACTCAGTGGGCATGCGTTATACAAATAAGAACAACGAACGACTGGAAAACTGGTATCATCTAGTTATTATTGGAAAATTTTCTGCTGACAAAAGCTATGGAAGAAACATACACGATTCGAGTGCTGTTACGGTTTTTCTTTAAAAAAAAAAGTTGCCCGCTCCAGCGAGGGAAATTTGTTCTGTGGAAAGTGAACGAGCAGTGTCTGAAAGAACAGCAAGATTTTAGTTTCATCGATTTAAAAATGGGTACGGCAGCCTTGAAGACAAAGCACGTGCTGGAGGACCTTCGACGGCGAATTCTGAAGCTGTACGCTAATCCGTAGGGTCAAATGCGTGGAGAAGCACTAGACAACTGTCCCATGAGCTAGGAATATCCTCAGCACACAATTAGTCGCGAACTGCACAAGCTTGGCAAGACGCACAGAAGCTTTCGACAAGTACCCCATCAACTGACTGCTGCTCAAGCTCAGCAACGTGTGCCCGTGTGTCGCCAATTGTTGGAAAATCCACAGTACGACCGTTTCTTTTGGCGAATTGTGACATGTGAAGAAAAGTGAATATTTTTCCAGAATTCTGATATGGAAAAAACAGTGGTTAGATCCCAAAAAGTCACCAGAACCAGTCTCAAAATGAAGACGATTTGAGCACTAAGTTAAGCTATACGTATGGCTGAACTTTGATGTCCCCATTCATTGGGAATTGGATCCAGATGGCCGAGACATTAATACTCAGCTGTACTGTGGCCGGTTGGAGCTGATGTATGCCGCTTTAAGCCGAATGCACCGAATGTACATTATCCTGTTGGAGGATAATGCTCCCGCTCATCGTGCCAGGTCCACTAAGGAAAACATAGAGGAACGGAAGGTTATTGAACTAATACCCCACCTGCTTATGGTCTGGATCTTTCACCTTTAATCAACCACTTATATATTATTTGAAGAATTTATTCCAAATACGCGGCACCTCCAGAGAATCTGGAGTTGCCATGCATTTCAGATTACTCCACAGACTCTGGAGTTGCCACGTATTTGGAATCATTTTTTTCAAATAATGCTGCGTTTTGTACCATGGTACCGCGTGCCCAACCAACGTGACTTCGTTTCTTCGAATTATCACGTTTGCGCCTATTCATTTATTGTCTAGTCAAGTCACCGCGTTCAAATTGTTGAAACGTTCTATTATCCAGTTTGCAGTTAGGTGTCTACCTTCCTTGAAAAAAACCGTTTGGTTGATGTGCGAAAGCTTGGAAAGTTTTATTTCTATTCTACGCCAAGAAATTTCGGATTATTAGTATAGTTATACTATTTTGAGTATAATTGGCGTACAGTTCCTTCTTATTGATATATGATTTGTCAGTTGTAGCCTACGACTGACAAATTTGTTGTAATTAACATTGTACTATACAATTTCGATAAATTTAGGGCACTTATTTTTTAAGATTAAAACGCTTCTTAGCATGAAGTTTCTCCTTAATTCTAGGAATTTTAATATATCAAAATGTACTTCCATACAACCTAGCTCATTAAATTAATTGCTTTTGTGTGTGTGTGTGTGTGTGTATATATATAACTTGCGTGCTTGAAGCTTTCGTGGGCTGAATTTACTACAAAATGATTTTCCTTCTGCCTCCGAGAAGCTGAAGCGAGGTATTGATTTGAGGAGAAAAGCGAAATTTCTGCATGTTCACGGCGAAACGAATTGAAATGTTTTCTAAGAGGATATGTAGATAATTAGATCTCGAAAGTTTAGCAGAAGGTTCTTCGAAACGGAAGGTGTTACCCTCTCTCTAACACCAGAAATATTATTGAGACTATGAAAAGAGAATTCAAAGAAACTCCAGCATAGCAACGTGGCTTGCATGGCGTCGTATGTGCCAGATCGTAGTGTGAGACCTAACTCGGAAACTAATCGATATCTCCCGGGCCAACGGCCTCTAACTCTTTCCAACCCTCCCTACAAAACTCCCCTCTCTCTTCGCCCTCTTCCCCTGCCACCATCACCGGCAAGGTCTTCCTTCATCCACTGAGCATGCGCACTTTGTTTCACACACGCACACACGGGAGACATGTCTCGGCTCCCGAGATGTGACTACGGCGACACTGGTGGTGATGATGATGATGATAGTCCCCATTGCGATGATGATATGCAAATCGACAATAGAGATAAATGTAAGGCGGGGGAGTTCACATACATTGCCTTTCTGGAAGGAGTCAGACACTGGAGTGTCCTGAACCACACAAGAGAACAAAGGGCGTATTTTGAAATGGCAGAAGAAAAGCATTTATGAATATCGAAGCTCAGCGAACTTTCCGTTTTCTGCTGTTCTTCATTCACAAAACGGCGATACCTTTGGTGGAAAAATTCGTTGGGAATTAAATCAGTATGACCCCTCCTGCCGCGATCGCTTGATACTAATGCAAAACGGCATGGAGTTAAGTGGGCGGGGGATAGCATTCAGGAAAACAACCTGAGATATTAGGAGGTGGGGGGGGGGTTAACGACCACCGTGAGCAACTAAGTGGGCTACATGCAGACACCCGCCCCTAATTTTATGTTTTTATTGAAGGTTTAACGACCACCGTAAGCAACTCAATGGGCTATAAGAAGTCGTCCGTCCCTAATTTAGGGTCACTGGTTCCAGGGAAGGCAGGAAGATAGTGCCGTAAGACGAACACAACATTCATGCCTTATCCGGATTCGAACCCGGACCCTTCTCGGACGAAGGATCATAAGCAGGCGCTTAGACTACTGGACCACCGGGGCAGCGCCCCTAATTTGGAGCCGCTGTCTAAAAACACACCACCCATGTCTCACCTCAAACCCTGGTCCACTCGCACGAGCGGTCAGAGTCCCAGTGCTTAAGGTGGACGTCAAGTAATTTTGCTTCCTATTCTTCCAATGGAAAAACTTTTGTACACATTTCCTTCACAATTAGTGTGTTCCCAAGGATAAAATTTTGAACATCGATTAAAATAACTTCATATTATAATTTGGAATGCTTAATATTTTCTAAAACATAACAATAAGTATATTAAAAATCAATAACTTTTCTTTGGTGGTGTTGAAACCAGAAAAAAGATGGCGCCACCTACCTGTACTTTGATGACGTCAGTAGACAAACAAATGTTGGATTGCATAATTATGGTTATGTTTTAGAAAATTTAAGTATTCCAAGTTATAAAAATAAGCTCTTTTAATCGATGTTCAAATTTGCATCCTTGGGAACGCATTAATTGTGAAGAAAATGTGTACAGAAGTTTTTCCATTGGAAGTATAGGAAGCAAAATTACTTGACGTCCACCTTAAACTAATGCGTCCCCTGAACGGCAAGCTGAGATACAGCCATGCAATTTTAAACTCGGTTTAGTCCTATTAATACGGTCAAGTTTCTGATAATGTCGAAAAGTACTTGGAATGCATTTTAACTCTTTAACAGACGAACCCGAAAATTGCCGAGAAAAGCATTTATTTGAGGTCATGTCTGCAACATATTTTCTTGAATGATATATTTTTTTGTTTTGTTTGAGGTTTTAAAGACCACCGTGAGCAACTCAGTGGGATATAAGTAGTCGCCCGTCCCTAACTTAAGCTACTGGTTCCAGCGAAGGGAGAGAGTCGGTGCCGTAAGATAAACATTACATCCATTCCTCTTCGAACCAGGACACATCTCGAACGAAGGATCAGAAGCCGAAGCTTAGACCACTGTGTCACCAGTGGCTGAACGATGTTTCAAAAGTTAATGATGCCATGCCCTGAACATGTCCTTAATGAGAAGTATCTTTGCCTTCATCCTATACATTTTAATTATCACATCAAAAATAATTTTCTGATTTTTTATCTGGTTTTGATATATTTCATAGAAAAATGAAAGAATGGGCAAACTCATGAATATTTTCAAGTGAAAAAATAAATAAATAATGGGTTAACCCTTTAAGATTAAAATGTTTTCCTGTGACATAAGAAATAAATAACAGCCCGATAATTGACATAGGCCTCAACACTTTTGATTTCTTCTATTTTCTTCAAAGATTTGGAAGGATGTACTTCCGAAAACAAAGTGCGCATTTAGCTTGAAAAAAATTTCTGAGGACTGTCCGGTTAAAGGTTCCACACGGTCTTCCTTAGGAACAGGAACGTCTCTGGACTTGAAAATCAAGGTGGGCAACGTGCGGGCAAGTATTATTTTTGCCGGGGTAAGTTTGATAGCAAACTTTTACGAAACACTGAAAGAAATCATTTTTAATGTTTTTTTTTGATTGGAGGTTTAACGACCACCGTGAGCAACTCAATGGGCTATAAGCAGTCGCCCGTCCCTAATTTAGGGTCACTGATTCCAGGGAAGGGAGAGAACCAGTGCCGTAAGACAAACACAACATCCATGCCTCACCGGGATTCGAACCCGGACCCCGTTCGTACGAATGATCAGAGGCCAGCGCCTTAGACCACTGTGCCACCGGGGCGGCTTAATGCTTTTTACTACCAGCTGCAAAGAATTAGGCTTTCCCCGCTCCATCAGATACACGCACACACACCTGGATCTCACAAGTTATGCCACTGGTAAATCAACAAGATAACATGACAACGGCTAGTGGGTTAGTGATGTAAGATGCAGTGATAGTAGAATGTCACCATGGGCGCTTACAGGGGGGGGTGTCACAGGGGTTACTTGACCACCCCTGTAGAATTTTTTTTCCCTTTATTTTATTTTGTTTATTACTTTTTTATACTCTTAGAACTGGACCACAAGGAAATATGGAGTTTGGAGCGTTTAATTTAATATCCCAATTTTATTGGAAATTTGGAATTGAAAAACGATAACGTGAAAGCGGAAAACCTAGCAAACCGTGACGTAGTACGCCCAAACAAGTTCCGCTCAGGGTGGTGTGTGCTGAGGGTGTAGGAGAACTGGCCACAAAATTTTTAAGGGGTCGAATAAAAATTGCGTTTTTGACCGCTTTATGCCCACGACCGCCAGATGTTGGTTATCTGAGTCATACAAAGTTTCCGTAATTTCGTCTTTTCTTAATTGCGATAATTAATGTAATTTTTTAGAAAAAATGTTTATGACGTACATTTCAACAGAAGATTTCAGGGTTTTCAAACTACAAGTCTGCAAATTATCTGAGCGCATGTGCTGGCTCAGGAAACTTGTGTGTGTGTGTGGGGGGTTACCAAAAGTGTAAAATAATAAACATTTCTCGTCCGATCGGGAGATTTTCAGCATTTACAAGCTACGTACAACTTGACACATTTTCTGAGGGCCTACTATGCAAAACGAGGAGGGGGGGGGGTAATACCAAAACTGTAAAATATGAAGGATTTCTCGTCCGATCCGAAAATTTTCAGCATTTACAAGCTACAAACCCCCGGCAGGTTTCCTGAGTAGGCGCATGCCTTCAGATAATGTGTCGAGTTGTAGCTGCTAAATGCTGAAAATCTCCCGATCGGAAGAGAAATGAGAAATTCTTGATATTACGCTTTTTGCCCCCCACCTACCCACTGGCTTTCTGAGGCAGCAGATGCCCTCAGACAATTCGATGACTTGTAGATTGTAATGGCTGAAAATCTCCCGATCGGACCAGAAATTTTTTATATTTCATATTTTAGGTTTTAAGCTTCCCTCACCCCACCCCGACAAGTTTCCTGGGTTTGCTCATACTCGCAGAGAATTTGTTTAGTTATAGTTTATAGAAAAATATCGTAAATAAGAAAATACGAAATTACGGACATTTTATGTGTGTCAGATAACCAATCTCGGGGAGACGTGGCCACGGAGCAGCCCAGAACGCAATTTTTATACGGCCCCTTAAAATGTTTGTGGCCAGTTCTCCGGTGGCCACTTCTCCATTGGTCAGTTCTCTGGTTGCCAGTTCTCCGCTTAGTCTTAGCTCCGGAAATCATAGAAATGTCTACATTTCTTACTGAAAATGAAATATTAAAAAAATATGAACAATAGTTGCTCAAGTAGTGGGGAATATAGCCACACGAAATTTGTTTACGCAGAACAATTTTATGGCACTGAAATTGCAATGTGTCCAGTTCTCCGTACCCGGTGTGCTGAACTTAACACGCTTGGCGTGGCCCTGCTCGACACTGTTCAATATTTTGAAAACAGTTACCAATGTACATGAGAATACATACACTTTCTTCAAGAGCAGCATCAATTAATAATAATAATAATAGTAGTAGTAGTAGCGTTCTAGTGTAGTAAGTAAGTAGTAGTAATAGTATTAATCTTTCATTTTTACGAATTACTGTTTTCTACATATTAGCCAAACCTTAATTAATTACACTTGACCCCCCTGAAAAATTTCCTGCAGGCGCCCATAAATGTCACCAACCTTTCTCTTGCTGCGAATGCTCAATCTTAATTGCTTTTCAAAATTTTGCATTTTTCTTATGAAAATAGTACCGTACTTGAACACTTTTTTAAAAGAAAAATGTTCTATTTATGTACTTAAATCAAATTTTAACGTCTTGACCAGAGCGCATTTCAGGAGGCAGGGGACCCTGGGGCTGGACAGTATTTTGGGGCCCTAGTATTAGTGGCACATCTAGGATTTCACTATGGGTCGATGAATAAAAATATCCATGAGGAAACATTCCCAAAATATGACGAGGAAGCTATAAAAATATTCCTTCCGCATTGAAGTGTGTATCCCATGATTCATAGACGAATTAGTGTTAGTAAGAAAATGTAAAAATGCATGTTTGAATGATGGATACCAGTTCAGTTCTGCTTTAATCCCCCTCCCCCCAGGGTTCAGCTTGTGGAAATTATATCGAAGTAGTGGACAAAATAATATGATCCAAATATCATGATTCAAACGACCCCTTAATGTACGAAGATTTCCCCCAATTACAGATGTGTACAAAAAAACAAAACAAAAAAACAACAACATCTGTAATGCTTCCGAAAGATTTGGGGATGGAATGGGGGCGACTATACTTTTTACGGACTCCTCCTGAATAAGCGGAAACAAATAGACAATTATTTCACAAGGCAGTTTCTTATAGCTTTTTCTGTGCTATCTGCAGGAAAACAAAAACAAAACGCTGTCAATTTTTCAAGCATCCAGTATAATTCTGAGGCCTCTTGAAAATGCGCAGCCCGAGGCTGCAGCCCTCTAGCACCCTCTTAAATGGGCTCAGGTCGTGACACATAGGCACACCTCCCCCCTCCCTAAACGCCATTCCTTCAAGTTGGCGACTCAGCTTTGCACTCCTCATGTCCAAAGCAGACCTCAGCCACGTCCCGATCTCTCACTCCCTCGGTACAGGCTGAACGCTGGTTTAGCTTTAGACTCCCCTTTCCGTGTTGAAATCCCCTACTGAACAGAATAAACAACAGAGAAGCAATTAGTAATGACCCCTCTCAGAGAATTCCTATCCACCCTCTTCATTCGCCCCTGGCCATACAAACGTGAAAAAACAGCTTAAACTAAGGATTTCGCAAAGAACCTTGGGATTTCGGAGAGTGGAGAACAATTACATTTTCCTGGCCCTGCCAATGCTATTTTGATAACCTTTCTAGGAAGAAGTAAACAACGTATTTCCTAGGGGGAAATATGTAGGGCCACCCGACGAAAAACACGAGGCTCGTTATTACTTGGCAAAGTACACATTTTATTTTAAAGTTAAATAAAATAAAAAGTGGCACATCTTGAACTGGTTGCTGGAAGACCGGCACACACGAAGATTTGTCACACAGGAAAACTGCCACACATCTTTCAGCAACTTTGAAAACTGCCACACATCTTTCAGCAACTTTGAAAACTGCCACACATCGGAAAACCGCCACACAAGAAAACTGCCGCACGCTTCTCATTAAGGGGCCGAGCACAAATTGCTATTCCTCCGAGAAACAATGTGAATGTGTGGCAGTTTCCCAAGGTGCCTAACGATGGGAAGGAGCTCTTTTATTTGTCTGAATTTTCATGTAGGTTCATACTAAGTAAGGGCAACTGGCCACAGAAGTTAGAGGAGGGGGGAGGGGAGGATAAAGATTGCCGTTTCCTGGCCTATATTGAGAATTGAATTGGGAACTACAAACAAATTTCGAGAAAACGTTCTATGTAAGCCAAGCAAAAATTGCTGTGTTCAGGAAAGGACAATAAGGTGGGATTTTTTAATAATCCAGTTCTCCGGTGGCCAGTTCTTCGTACCCGCTTTTTAACAGCTGTTAATCCGCCGACTTTATATTTATAACGCTTACGTATCAAATCAAATCAATAGCATTGCGCTTTTACTTAGGCATTAAATATTAAAGTCATAGGCCACAGGCATAGGCCTATTTAACAGTTTTTATTCTACCAATGTCATATTCACAAAGTTTACACATCAAATCAAGTTAATAATATTGCGCTTTTATTTAGGCACGAAATATTTATTCACAGGCCCTAGGCCTAGGCTTAGGCACTTTTACCAGTTTTTATTCTACCAATGCCATATTCACAACGTTTACACAGAAAATCAAGTTAATAATGTTGGACGTTTACTTAGGCACGAAATATTAATTCATTGGCCCTAGGCCTTTTTAATAGTTTTGACTCTATCAATGCCATATTCACAACGTTTACACAGCAAATCAAGTTAACAATATTACGCTTTTACTTGGGCACGAAATATTAATTCATTGGCCCAGACCTAGGGCCTATGAACGAATATTTCGTGCCTAAGTAAAAGAGCAATATTATTACAGTTATTTTTTTGTGTAAACGTTGTGAATATGGCATTGATAGAGTAAAAACCATTAACAAAGCCTAGGCCTAGGGCCAATGAATTGATATTTCGTGCCTAAATAAAATCGCAATATTATTACATTTATTTGTTGTGTAAACGTTGTGAATATGGCATTGATAAAGTAAAAACTACTAAAAAAACCTAGGGCCTGTGAATTGATATTTCGTGCCTAAGTAAATCCCATTATTATTAACTTGATTTGCAGTGTAAACGTTGTGAATATGGCATTGGTAGATAAAAAACTGTCAAAAAAGCCTAGGCCTATCCAGCAAAAACAGTCTTTCTGGGCAAGCACTAGGCCATTGCTGGCTGCCAGCAATGGCCCATTACTATGTTGCTGCTGCCGAACCGTCAATAAAATGTCCGGGCGGCCAACAGAAGGGCCAGCAGTTCAAGCCAACAGCTGGCCCCCCATCAGTTGTCATATGCCAGAACAGGGCCATCAGTTGTCCATCACAGGCAATAGCTGCCACAAGTGGCCCTTCAGCGGCCCTGCAAGCACGTGCCAGAAATGTTGGCTAGCCTAATGTGGTCCGCTAGTGTGCCGGTAGTGGCAGCCGGCAACGACGTGACGTAACTGGTGGCTTGCCGAATCTTGTCCGCCGATTTCCAGTAGTAGCCATAAAAAAAAAAAATCAAGGACAACCGCAGTTCCCCAAAGCTACAACTTTTTTATTTCTACCCTTACGAAACTTGTGAATTTTAGCACTGCGCTGTGGAAATTTTCTCAACAGACCGGAAAAACGCCCGTTTGAATCTGAGTGGATACGAACCAGCGCCGTTCGTGTGGGAGCTGAGCTCTCTACCGACCGGACTAATTTGCCACACACTCACGTCTGCTTGAAGCTGTCTGTTTTGTGCGGAATATGTAATCGAATTGTCCCCTCTTTCATTTTATAATATTGCGAGGTATTTTTCATAAAAGTCAGTTTCATATAATTCATAAATTTATTTTTTCAACGTAACGATAGTTTTTATTTTACCTTAAGGGAACTTCACTCATTTTCAAGGAGTGTACATACTTAGAGTCGCTTTCCAAAGTTTTGTACTGTCCTTGTCGTCTTGAAAGGAGATTGTTGAATTAATATATATTTACCTGGGTTCATGTCATATTCTGTTACATTTTTAACGTTGTATCTTTCCTTTCCGTTGTCCAAAGCTACATTTGTTTTAAAGAGTAAAGATATTTTATTTTACTTTTCGTTATTTTTAGAAGCGAATTCCTCCCAGTCTTGAGTATTCAACCTATGAATGAGTACATTATATCCACATAGCGTTGCTTTTTTTTCTTTCAAATAATTAATAAATTTTGTACGCGTATAATTCTTTTTTTTCCAACAAATGTTTTTTTAACGGTTTTCCAAGACATTCGTTTCAAGCGGTTTCAATGTTTTTCTTGTTATTCACCCACTCCATTCCCATGAATAACCACCCACTCCATTCCCATGAATAACCACCCACTCCATTCCATGAATTGTTATTCATGGGAATGGAGTGGGTGTATTTCATGGCTGTAATAATTTAGTATTTCATAGCTTAATCTGATATCTTCGTCGACGTGGAATTTCATTAGTAAATTAATTCGCCTCTCTACATATGGATTTTTTTTCTTAACATCCACTAAAATAACACGATGGCGATAGCGTCGTCTTTAACTAACTGGTACCATGAGAGACACAGCAAGTGTTGCTTCTGCGCGTGCCCAGTCCCATTGCTTCCACCTGCTGTTGGGGTTGCATTGGTTGCCAGCAACGGGCCACTTGTGGCACTTGCTTGGAGGGCCACAATTCACGCCGATGCTGCAGGAACATTACTGGCTCGCCAACTGATAGCGGCGCCACCAACGGACCGCAACCGGGCCGTAAGCGGCAGATATTTTAGCCAGCAGTTTCCCAGTACTTGTGTTTTTGCTGGGTAGGGCCTATGAATTAATATTTCGTGCCTAAGTAAAAGCGCAACATTACTACATTTATTTGTTGTGTAAACGTTGTGAATATGACAATGATAGAGCAAAAACTATTAAAAAGGCCAAGGCCCAGGGCTTATGAATTAATATTTCGTGCCCAAATAAAAGCGCAATATTATTAACTTGATTTGATGTGTAAACGTTGTGAATATGACACTGGTAGAATAAAAACTGTTAAAATGGCCTATGCCTATGGCCTATGACTTTAATATTTAGAACCCAAGTAAAAGCGCAATGCTATTGACTTGATTTGATACGTAAGCGTTATGAATATAAAGTCGGCGGATTAAAAGCTGTTAAAAAGGAATTAATTAAGTAAAAGAAAAATATTACAAATTTGACATGTTATGTAAATATTTAGTGCCTAAGTAAAAGTGCAGCGTTATAAAAAAATCCCACCTTATTGTCCTTTCCTGAACACAGAAATTTTCGCTTGGCTTACATAGCACGTTTACTCGAAACTTGTTTGGAGTTCCCAATTCAATTCTCAATATAGGATAGGAAACGGCAATCTTTAACCCCCCCCCCCCTAGAATTCCTGTGGTCAGTTGCCCTAAGTATGAACCGACATGAAAATTCAGACAAACAAAAGAGCTCCTTCCCATCGTTAGGCACCTTGGGAAACTGCCACACATAATTCGGAAACTTGGAAAACTGCCACACCAGAAAACTGCCACACATTCAAAGTGTTCCTCGGAGGAATAGCAATTTGTGCCCGGCCCTTTAATGAAAAGCGTGTAGCAGTTTTCCTGTGTGGCAGTTTTCCTGTGTGGTGGTTTTCCGATGTGTGGCAGTTTTCTAAGTTGCTGAAAGATGTGTGGCAGTTTTCTAAGTTGCTGAAAGATGTGTGGCAGTTTTACTGTGTGGCAGTTTTCCTGTGTGGCAGTCCTCCCGTGTGGCGGTCTTCCGCCAACCAGGTGGGCAAGAAGAATTTCAGGCTCGCACCCTTGGCGACGTCCCTGCTTGGAAGCCCAAAGACATAACAACAAAAAAAAGAGTCGTAACCGGATGTGGGAGAGGAGGCCAGAAAGAAAAAGAATTCCGATTTCGAATGTTGCATATGGTACGAAAATTACATGGAAACCTTCCAGACAGGGCTTCCACTTTCAGGGAAATTTTCCCTTTTTAGGAAAAATTTGTTCCTGACAGAGAAAAAAAAATTGAGAAAAGGAAAAGAGGGGGAATTCTTAGATTTTGTTCCATTTCTTATTTTATATGTATTCATCCGTTCTTTCTTTTTATAAGAAATAAAGAAATGATGAATACACGTATTTTTTATATTAGTTACAAATTATTTTGACTGCTGCTTTGCAGAGATACATAAAAAGATCTTAAAAATTGAGATGTAAATAAAATCTGAGAGGTTCTGTTGCATTTCACCAAAATTTGGTATGATTTCATGTAGGATATTCCTGCCTGATTTCAAATGGAAAGACCTTAAAGTTTTACTAAAAGCTTCTTGTTCCTAAACTTGAAAATAAGAAAAGTCAGAAATATATCTCAGCTTTCACTGTTGGTTGAACCATGTGCAACATATATTTAAATAATTAAGATAAATAATTGTTTCGACAAAATGTATCTATTTTAAATGTTATACATGAAATCCTGTTATTTGATTTTTTAATTACTAAACTCATGAAAGAAAGATCAACACAAAAATTTATTGGGTTTTTTTTTCTGTGTAGCAGATTTTTTTGCTTTTGATACCTTTACCACACACAGAATGCAAATTTGCATATGAATTCTAAACTATGAAATATATTCTTGTCCATTGTGACAAAAGGTAAGCAACCCACTGGGAAAAAACAAAAAAAGGATATTTTTTACTTGTTACAATAGAGTACTGGTCGCTTGAAACCCAAGCCTTTTGATTTTCAATAATTGAAAAGAATTCAAAAAATGAGCAACTTTTTTTCGCTCTTCCCTGTTGATTTCATATTTAATTAAAAGTCTTCTCAAGAGAAAGCAAAGAAAAAGAATGAAATGCTTCTCATTTGATTTTTATTTATATCTAAATAGGATTGGATGGCTTCTGATCGTTCGTTCGACAGGGGTCCAGGTTCGAATCCCGTGAGGCATGGATGCTGTATTTGTCTTACGGCGCGGGCTCTCTCCCTTCCCTGGAACCAGTGCCCCTAAATTAGGGACGGCGACGCACATTGAGTTTCTCATGGTGGTCGTTAAACATCCAATCAAAAGTAAAATGAAAAAAATAAATAGGATTGTTTATTAAATGGCTATGTGCAACAACTCTCCCATTATTTTCATGTTGCTGTTACAAAATTAATATTTAGAAAGTGTCATGGATATATAGCATAATTTTTCCACGCAATTTGGGCAGGGAAATTTTTAAGGAATTTGTACTTTGATACAGGGAAAAAAAGGGATATTTTGTTCCTTGAGAGGGAAAAATAACAAAAGCTCATTCCAGAACTTGCAACTGACCGTTCGTCCGAGATGGGTTCGTTCGACCGTTAGTTTGTGGTTCGAGTCTGGATGAGCTATGCGTGGAATGTTTGTATCTCGCTCTCTCTCTCTCTCTCTCTCTCTCTCCTGGGGCCAGTGGCCCGAAATTTGGGACGGACGGCAGCCTATAGCACATTGATTTATGAAGAATTTCTCGTCCGATCCGAAGATTTTCAGCATTTACAAGCTACAACCCCCCCCCCCCCCGACAGGTTTCCTGAGTAGGCACATGCCTTCAAATAAAGTGTCGAGTTGTAGCTGCTAAATGCTGAAAATCTCCCGATCGGACGCGGAATTTTTCATATTTTACACTTTTGGTATTACCCCCCCTCCCTCCCCTCCCATCGCCGACAGGTTTCCAGAAAGTGCACATGCGCTGAGAAATTTTGTCGAGTTGCAGCTTGTAAATGCTGAAGATCTCCCGATCGGAAGAGAAATGAGAAATTCTTCATATTTTACGCTTTTGGTATTGCCCCCCCCCCCCCCGGACTAGTTTCCTGAGGCAGCAGATGCCCTTAGACAATTCGATTACTTGTAGCTTGTAATGGCTGAAAATCTCCCGATCGGACCAGAAATTCTTTATATTTCATATTTTAGGTTTTAAGCCCTCCCCCGCCCCCAACCCGACAAGTTTCCCGGGTTTGCTCATACTCACAGAGAATTCTTTTAGTTATAGTTTATAGAAAAATGTCGTAAATAAGAAAATACGAAATTACGGACATTTTATGTGTGTCAGATAACCAATCTCGGGGAGGTGTAGCCACGGAGCAGCCCAGAACGCAATTTTTATACGGCCCCTTAAAATGTTTGTGGCCAGTTCTCCGGTGGTCAGTTCTCCGGTGGCCAGTTCTCCGCTTAGGCTTAGCTCCGGAAATCATAGAAATGCCTAAATTTCTTACTGAAAATGAAATATTAAAAAAAAAAAAATTATGAACAGAAGTTGCTCAAGTAGTGGGGAATATAGGCACACGAAATGTGTTTATGCAGAACAATTTTATGGCACTGAAATTGAAATGTGTCCAGTTCTCCGGTGGCCAGTTCTCCGGGAGCCAGTTCTCCGGTGGCCAGTTCTCCGTACCCGTTGATTTACTCATGGTGGTAGTTACACCCCCACTCTCACCCCCACCCCCCAAGAAAGCCCGTCGCTGTGCAAAGAATAGCATTCCTGGAAAGAAAATAACATGTGTCTTTAATTATTCTATTGTGGTAAAAAAATATGAGAAACTGAAACATCTTGATTGCGCTTCTTACCTCTAATCCAGGGATCCCCAAACTACGGCCCGGGGTAACGCCTTCTGGTTGTGGGACCTTGAATTCCTAACAGACACTACCAACCATCTCAATCAACTCAATTTAAATTCGGAAGGGAAGAAAAAATTCGCACATAAGTTATTGGGGGTTTTTTTGTTTTTTTTTTATCGGAAGTCTTTCCAATCGAAGTTGGAACTGTGCAAGCGACAGTTAGTAGAGCAGAATATCTTGCACTTTCCATCTTGCAAATATCTATGGGACAACATGCCTGATAAGTTTGTTTTTGATGTTGAGCACTGTGTCAGAAATATTAATTTGTTGAAAGCTGAGATCGAAAGACGTTTTGGTGAGTTTTACAAGCATCAAAACTATTCCAGCTATTGCAGGACTCATTTAATTTTACGGTTGGTGATGCCGAGGCGAATTTACAGTTGGAACTGTTAGATTTGTAATCTAATAATAATTTTGAGTCATTGTTTAAGAGTGAAAGTTTGAAAGCCTTTTATTCTGTTTTGCCTAGAATTAGTTTTGTGAATCGGAAACGTTTTGCTAGGAAAATGCTTTCAGTGTTTGTAGCATATACACTATATTGACACAAGTCCCCGGACACCCCTTCAAAAGCAAATGAACGGATCCGCTGCGTTGTTAAGATGCGCGGTAGAGCTGCAGACCGTATAAAACAAGCCTGCAGCTGACCGCGATCATATCGCACTGTGAGGTTGAAAGAAAATGTCGCGGCGGGAAAGAACTGACTTAGAGAAAGGAAAGATTGTTGGGTGTTATATTAGCGGGTTGTCCATAAGAAAAACCAAAAGGAGTTTAAACATACCCAAGTCAACTGTTTTGGATGTACTGAATAAGTGGAAGACACATGGCGTGCCTGAAGCAGCAAAAAGTACCGGCAGACCAAAGAAAATCAGTGATAGAGGACGTCAAAGCTTTAGGAGAGTCGTTACAGCTAATCGACGGAGTACTTCACTAGACCTCAGTGTACAGGTGAGTAAGAATGCTGGAACCTCGGTATGTACACGTACCTTTCGCAGAGAACTTCATTCCGTGGGTTACCGTGGTCTTGCGGCTGCTCATAAGCCTTTCATCTCCACTCGGAATGCTACTCGTTATTTAGCAGGTGCAAAGAACATTTATTGTGGACCGTAGATCAATGGAAACGGGTCCTATGGACTGATGAATTCATAAACAGGATCCATCAGTCTGATGGCCGTGTGTGGGTATGGCCGCAGCCGGGGGAACACTATTTACCACAGTGTACTGTTCTTACGGTCAAGTTTGGAGCTGGCAGTGTATTCGTATGGGGGTGTTTTTCGTGGTATGGTGCCGTCCATTTGGTTATCGTGGACAAACCTGTTAACCAGCAAGTCTACCTCGATATTCTGGACAATTATGCCCTACCAGCTCTGTGGCAATACTATGGAACCGAGCCTTGTTTGTACCAGCAGGATAGTGCACTGAGCCATAAAGAAAGAACTGTTACGGCGTGGTTTGACGATAATTCCGTATCGTGTGTGGACTGCCCAGCACAGAATCCTGATCTTAATCCCATAGAGCACCTATGGGAGGAATTAGAGCGCCGCATAAGAAATTTAGAACCAAGGCCTGCTACTAAGCAATAGTTAGCGGCAGCATTATATACTGAATGGAAGCGTATACCTATCGCTCTGTTCCAAAACCTTATCGAAAGCATGTCTTGAAGGGTCAGTGCATGCATTAAGGCCAAAGGTGGACCGACACCGTACTAATGTATCTCAATAAATGCTATGTTGCGTTTCTCTTCTATGGATTCGGTGACTTTTTTCAATATAGTGTATGATTGTGAACAAGCTTTCTCCAAACTTAAATATGTGAATTCAAATTTTTGTTCACGACTGTCTGACAAGAGCCAGGCTTTTTAAAAATTGGGTTGTCCAACCTGAAACCAAATATCGAAAATGCAGCTACATCATTCCAGAAACAATACCGTTCTTCTCATTGAGTTTTTTTTTTTTTTTTTTTTTTCAGTTTTAGATGTCATAAAATCAATTTGTTTATGCCATGAAGTCAACTTACTAAAGACTAAACTTTAGACTTTAGTAAGTTTAGTTTTGTGTTCGGTTTTGATGTGCATAAATATTTTTAAATAATAATTTGAAAACCTTCATGTTAAATTACAGACCAGGTCCGGATGGAGCTCTTGCGGGACCCTGGGCGAAATTTCATTGCGGGGCCCAGAGCAAAATTTCATTGTGGGCACTAAAAAAAATAAATCTCATATTTTAATAAAGTCGTTTCTGAAAATTATCGTTCGGGAGGAAGACACACGGACACTACCGTAAAGACAAAACGATTATATCAAAGAATTATTTGCTTTAAGCTTAAGAAAAAGGCCACAATACGGACTGAAAGTTCAGAGAGAGACAGAGAGAAAGAGAGAAAAAAGAGAGAGAGAAAAAGAGAGAGAGAGAGAGAGAGAGAGAGAAAGAGAAATAGAGAGAGAGGAGGGAAGAGGGAGAGGAAGAGAGATAGAGAAAGAGAGAGAGAGAGAGGGAAGAGATAAAGAAAGATAGAAAGAAAGAGAGAGAGGGAAGAGATAAAGAAAGATAGAAAGAAAGAGAGAGAGGGAAGAGATACAGAAAGATAGAAATAAAGAGAGAGAGGGAAGAGATAAAGAATGATAGGAAGAAAGAGAGAGAGAGAGGGCGAAAGAGAAAGGGAGAGAGAGAGAAAGAGAGAAAGAGAGAGAGAGAGAGAGAGAAAAAAAGAGAGCGAGAGAAAGAGAAATAGAGAGAGGAGGGAAGAGAGAGAGAGGAAGAGAAAGAGAGAAAAAAGAGAGCGAGAGAAAGAGAAATAGAGAGAGGAGGGAAGAGAGAGAGAGGAAGAGAGATAGAGAAAGAGAGAGGGGAAGAGATAAAGAAAGATAGAAAGAAAGAGAGAGAGGGAAGAGATAAAGAAAGATAGAAAGAAAGAGAGAGAGGGAAGAGATAAAGAAAGATAGAAAGAAAGAGAGAGAGAAAGAGAGAGGGCGAAAGAGAAAGAGAGAGAGAAAGAGAGAAAGAGAGAGAGAGAGAAAGAGAGAGAGAGAGAGAGAGAGAGAGAGAAAGAGAGAGAGAGAAAGAGAAATAGAGAGAGAGAGAGAGAGAGAGAGAGAGAGAGAGAGAGAGAGAGAGAGAGAGAGAGAGAGAGAGAGAGAGAGAGAGAGAGAGAGAGAGAGAGAGAGAGAGAGAGAGAGAGAGAGAGAGAGAGATAGTAAAAAGTGTTAAAATCTACGATTTTCTTTCCCGGGAGGAGAGGTTTAGGTGCATTGTGACTCTTATAACAGCTTATTCACAAAATGATAAAAAGATACCTACTTAGCGAATATTTTTGTATAGGAATTATGATAAGGATCCCTCTAAAATAAATTGGTATAAACAGTTTTTTACCCTGATACATGTTTAATGACCGATATCTAATGCACAGTGGAGTAACTGACAAATTAGTGACATTATAAACTTTTATACGCGTTCATATATGAAAGTTGCTTTTTTTTTTTTTTTTTTTTTCAATTTCTTGTAACGTCGGAGAAGTGGCCTCGCCTCCATATATAGTCCGAAAGTAACTTGGATACTGTTCTTTTTATTTCCTTAAATTTAAGTAACAGGTTTTCACACAAATTGTTGGATATATAAAAATAGGGTACCACAAAATGATGAAATTGAATTTGTTATTTCATGAATGCGGAAAAGATTAAGGTGGTTACAAAAATCATTTCGAATCAGCAAATCTCAGCGTCCGTACGACGAACAGGGGGATAACGTATTCAAAAATGGGGAGATTGGAAACAAACAAAAAACTTCAAAAATATATATTTTAAGGGCCTAGCTCCCCCCCCCCAAAAAAAATGTAGTTAATTTTTTTTTACCGAAAATTATTTTGTTTTCTAAACTGCGGGTCCCCCTGAAGGCGCGGGGCCCGGGGCGCCCGCCCCGGTTGCCCCTATGGTCCAGCCGGCCCTGTTACAGACCATATAAAATTAGTTAGACCTTGACAAAGTTCATTGAAAATTTACCATATCTTCTGCATTGATCTGTTTTCGGTTTACCAATTTACTTTTAACCTCCCCCCCAGCTTTAGCCAATTTCCTCTCTTGCCCTCCTCTCTAAAAGTTTGGTGACCCCTGCTCTGACCGGTCAAAACAGAATTATTTACAGTCTGTTTTGAGGAATCGGAGATACCAAAACAAACGCCGAGGAGAGATGCGGTATTTCTCTCCATCCGATATTTAAAAAAAAAAAAAAAAAAGAAGCGTCCGACAGAAACTGAGAAATGATATTTCCAGACAAAGTGAACTAGCAATCCTTCGTCATACTTACTTCGATCTGATACTTAAAACGAAATTCTGGAGGCACTGTATACAGAAGGACAGAGTTGCTGACAAAATAATAACGCAAGCACGTCTCTATGTTGCTTCAAAAGTCTTGTTAATAACTGATGGTTAGATTATGCACCTGAATTTGTTAAATAATATACAACGGAACTCTGGGATTCCTTTTTGGTGTTTCGTGTTCGTGAAATATATTCAATAGCTCTCGACATGGGGAGACAGTGACACTTACAAGCTGCCAGAAACTGTAGTCAGAAAAAATACGTTTTCTTTTATCTTCTTTATCCACTGCGGTCCAGTTGATTTACAAAGGAAAATCGATTTTAGAAAATATATCGAAAAACAGGTTTAAAGAGGTTTGCTAACAAGGTAAAGTAATCGTTAGCTTCTAAATAATTCAGCAGATTGCCCCAAATGTAGTTCCATGCCAGTGGTGACGTGTGCTTTTGGTGTTTTTGTTTCTCATTCGTGTACTTATGACGATAAACCTCGTACAGCAGCAATATTTTATATTCAGAAAAGCATGCTATATCGGCACGTTTGTTAAAATTCGGTTTCAACGAAATAAAAGTGTGGTATTTATGGCAAACAAGAATCCAGTCATGCTTGGTTTCAACCTGCCCGAACTTATCTCAATTTTCCGTGGCGACAGCAGAGCGAGCATCGGCGAAATATTTAGCGATAAACTGCGTTTATGAATGAACTAACGCTTTTATTTTTAAAAATACTGCGTAAGCACACTGAGCTCTCATATCAAAGGCACTGAAAAGTTATTGAAAAATGCCTGCTGCCAGTGAACTGTCAGCATCACTACACACCCCTATTCCTACCCATCATTCCTAGCGACCGATCTCTCTGCCTTCCCCTTCTGAACTGAAAGCTGCCTTCTACTTCGCATTAATATCTTCACTTCAAAGGCGACCTGCCTCCCTTTTAAAGAGTAATTTGTGTAGTTCATGCATCACAGAAAAGACTGCAGAGCATATAGCAAGCACTACTTCCGCTAATGCAAGCATATCGACCAACGTCCTGAATCAAATTTCTAACGTAAAGTGCAATCCTGATCAACGGGAGAAATACTGATTAATGCTGATAAACTTCTCCGGATGCATGTGCGCCTCTGAAATGAGTTTTCTGAACGCGCTAACCGGGTTATCGTTTAAGAGATCGTTTACATTTTACAGAATTATGACCTTTACGATGTATTACGTGTAAAGTACGTGTGTACGTGTCATTTTTTTTTTGTATCTTCACCGCCTTTCAGGGAAATACAAATCTTTCTGACCGTCTGGGGGGGGGCTACATAAATTTCACCCGAATAAAAATATGCTGATGATAATTTAGACGTTAGTGACAGGAATCAAGATTTGACTTGACAACTATTAACTTCCATGAAGTAAGAGATACAATTCAATCTCTGAAGAGCGTTAAATCAGCAGGTTTTGGTGAAATTAACGCAGAACTAGTTAAGCACAGGGGAATAACATGCATTTATTGATTCCTCAGGATTTGTCATTTAGCATGGAAAAACGGTTTGAATTCTTATGACTGGTCTCCAGAGATCAATCACAGTGTCAGTTTAACCTTTTAACGACGATGACCCAAATATTTTGTATCACTAAATAGCATAACGCCCGAAACTGTCTATTGGTTCACTTCTTTGTTTAATAATAACATTAGTGACTGAGGTTGACTCCAGCTCATTCCTCATATGTGGTGCAAAAAAAGGGTAAGAAATCTGACTCACTCAGGGCAGGCGTTTTGGGCGGCTATGGTACGGGCGGTTTGGGCATCATAGTCTTCCAAGGGTTAAAGGAAACGTAGCAAGAAGAATTGCTTTAACTACCGTGGGAAATCTCCTTAACTAATGTGCCTTGCAAAATTCACGTAGAAATATAAAAAATGAAAATTAGAACGGCTGTGGAAAGCAGAAGCCGATTGGGACGACCAGGCCAGGCCGGGAATTTTTATTTTATTTATTTAGTTTTTTCCTATTAGAGGTCTAACGACCACCGTGAGCAACTCGACGGGCTATAAGCAGTCACCTGCCCCTAATTTAGGGCCACTGGTTCCAGGGAAGGGAGAGAGCCAAGGTTGGCGAGAGAACTAGAGCTAGCACTAAGATCACTGCGTCACAGAGGCGGCCGAGGAATTTTAGTCTTGGGATCCGTCTCATAAATTCCCTCGTGAAAAAAAATGCAATTAGATCCTGGATGAAAGGGAACTGTTAAAATATGTATTATACGTAGGTCATTTCAAAAGCTTTGCTCACTGCGCAGGCGCTGCCCGTAGGATGATGCAATCGCTCCTATCGTTGCGCCTGTTGTGAGTCAGACTTCAGTATACAGAGTTGTGTCTACGTTTGCTGGCTAATTTGTTCCTGTTCCAAAAAATTCTGCCTAGAAATGGAGGAAGAAAGTGAGTCATGCAGGTCAGATCTCACGTAGCGACCAGCGATCCTACATTAAAATTGGAAATTTGCGAAGAAAATCCCCTACCGAAAATCATACAGCTTTGTATGAAGTTTGTAAGGGTTAGTGTAGTGGATCGTAGCACAGTGTCATGGTGGACTTCTCGTTTCCGCCAAGGTCAGGAAAGCATCAAAGACGACCCCAAAAGCGGGCCGGCCGTCAGATGCAACGGACGACATTTCTGTGGTTATCGTCAACAGCATTTTGGAAGAAGATCAACGGAAAACATACGAAGAGATTGCATATGAAACAAACATGTCTACCGCTTCGGTCTTCAGAATCCTAACTGAAAAATTACAGAAGAGAAAAGTGGCTGCCAAACGGGTTCCGCATAATCTGAGTGAAAGAGCAGCAAGCAGTTCGCAAAGGGATCGCAGAAGAATTGCTTCAGAGGTACGAGACAGAAGGCGAGCAGTTTTGGGACAGAATTGTTGCTATGGATGAAACCTGGATACGAGATTTTGAGCCAGAACTGAAATCTCAGTCTGCTTAGTGAAAACATCCAGAATTACCTTGGCAGAAAAAGTTCTGATTATGTCCTATGACAAGGTTGGAGTGATAGCTACCGACAGACTGCCCGAGGAAACTACTGTAACAGAGGAATACTACAGAAGGTTTCTGAAAAATGTTTTGCGCTCAAAGATTCACCAAAGAAGGCCCGACATGCTCGAAGTTGGTGTCATCATTTTGCACGACAACGCGAGGCCACATGTTACCTGCACAGTAAGAGACATTCTGGAGAAGTATGGATGGAAATTGCTTCCCCACTTGCCATACAGTCTTGACATGAGCCCGCCAGACTATGACTTCTTCCCAAAACTGAAGTAGCTATTCCGTGGGAAACGATTCAGTACGCTTCAAGATGTTTCTAATGAAGTGACCAGAGTAATCCGACGCCTCAACAATGGAGGTGTCTTGACTGAAATACAAGACTTGCCCAGACGTTGGGCCGCTGTTATAAAGAAACATTTAGATTACTTCGAAGGCCTGTAAAGGTATGTTGTGAAATAAATTCGTTTTTAAGAGACAACCCACAGGGTGCAAAACTTTTGAAATGACCCTCGTAAAACGAATTCAGTCGCGAGCAAACAATTTTTGAATGATTGAAACTTACCTTTACTGGCATTGGCCTTTATTGATGCTACATTCAATCATGAGCGAATGATTCATTTGCTCATGATTGAATGTAGCATCAACCCACGCTCAGAACGAGGTGTTTTACCACAATTATTTTCCCCTGAGAAATTCAGTTTTCACAAAATCACTAGTCTTTTAAAGACGCCAAATTTAACCACAGTGTAACTTACTCTCTCACTCTTGTCTCGCACCGTCATTGTGTCTTCCCCTTCGTCAAATCGAGCGGGTATCCTGCGCTTTTCCCTCGTAATTTACAAAAAGAGACGATTGCTAGTGATCCCCCGAATCGCCGCCCCGGTGGCGCAGTGGTCTAAGGCACTGGCCTCTGATCATTCGTCCGCAAGGGGTCCGGGTTCGAATCCCGGTCAGGCATGGATGTTGTGTTTGTCTTACGGCACTGGCTCTCTCCCTTCCCTGGAACCAGTGACCCTAAATTAGGGACGGGCGACTGCTTATAGCCCATTGAGTTGCTCACGGTGGTCGTTAAACCTCCAATAAAAAAAAAAAAAAATCCCCCGAATCGTATGGCGTAGTTTGCAATGCCCCAATGAAGGATCCACATCGCTCGAAAATTATGCGTAAATACGCATGCGTAGAATGCCTCAGTGGAGAAAACTTGAAATAAATCTGTGTGGTCGTTCGACCTTGAGAGGTTTGGAGTCGCACGTGGGCGCAGTGGCGTTTGTTTCTCCAGGTGTAAAAGGGATGCGGTGGTCATACCGTCCTTTTTGTGTTCTATTTGTGGCTGTGTCAAGTTGTTGTGAAGCATGATATGTGAATATAACCGTGGTTTTACCTCGTATTGTGTTTAGTGAAGCGTGAACACAATCGTGATATTAAAGTTTCATTTTTACAATAAACGACGATTTTTTCTAAAATTAAGAATTTTAATTTTAGAAAAAAAAAATGTAGATTTTTTTCTGCACCACAGAGTTAGAATTATAACAACGTTCATCGACACACAGCAACAGAAAAATTGTTATCCGGCCAATGCTGGGATCGTACCCCAGATCTCTCGATATCTAGCCGAGTGCGTTCGCCTTACGCTACAATGGATAACAATCAACGGCGCTATGTGCATTTATCTGTCAGCTTCTGACATCACATATTCGTAGGATGGGCTCAGCAACTGAGACGTCTCCATTTGGTTGGCATTAAGGGCACTATTAATGAGAGCAAATAAATCCAAAGGGCGAGGCAAAGCCGCGGGTGGCTTAGTGGTTAGCGAGTCAGACTATCAATGCAAGGTCCTCAGGTTCGATCCTGGGCTGATCTTTCATAGATGGTGTGATTTACTAACAATAGCTGAATATCCGCCGTGCATCGGAGGAGCATATCAAGTGACGGCCCCCAGGCTGGACACACTGGTTAAATGGGTATCCTTTCCTATGCCCCCCCACCCTCTGAAATTCTCTCACCCCTCTATGTGCAACATCGTACTTGTACGGTGGCGCCATCTACTGTACTCTAATATCACTACAAACTGTTCTGTCAAAGTCGCTAGACTTGCTCTCATTCCTTCCGTTTCTGTGTCCTGCCCAAAAGGCGAACTCGCTGTAGGTGGCTGGAACCTAAACTCTTCTTACTGTGTACGGAAGTCCTACAAGAAAATGACAAATTCAAGAGGCGAGGACTATAGTGAAAATCCTAAAACAGTGACGCCACGTATTTAGAGGATTTTCACTATATAATTATAACATTTAGGACCATATTAGCCTGATATTGTTCTTGTGAATAGTAAAGGCAAATCGGAAAAACTTTAAGAGATGAATTGATATTATTATAAAAAACAATTTATAGGACATGTAATTATTGTTAAAAAACAATTTCTAGGACCTGCAGTTATTAATGAAAACAAATTATAAGTTATATAATAGATTTGTTGTGCACGAAACTGTGTTAAATAGTAGTTATGTTATACGTACCGTACACTGGTATATGCATTCCAGTTTACAACGAATATACACAGTCGTATCAGAATAATATGACCACCTGCCTAATAACGTGAATAACCACCCTTGGCCCGGATGACAGGAGCGAGACGGCGTGGCATGGACGCAATGAGGCCCTGGAAGGTTGCCCGAGGTACACGTGCCCATTCGGACTGCAGCAGAGCACGGAGATCCCGGAGATGATGTGGTTGTGGGTCGGCACGTCGAATCTGTAGATTCAAATTGCCCCACAAGTGCTCTATGGGATTAAGGTCGGGCAATTTCGCCGGCCAAGGGAGAACGGAGACATCGTTGTCGTGTTCCTGGAACCAGTCACGCACTGCCTTAGCGATGTGGCAGGTTGCACTGTCTTTTAGGCACCATCACCACCAGGATAAACGTCCGACATGAAGGGATGCATGTGGTCAGCGAGGATGGGCAGGTAGCCATTGGCGTTCAGGTACCATCCAGTGGTACCAGCGGTCCCAGATCATACCAGGAAAACATCCTCCAGATATGCACACTACCACCGCCGGCCTGTGCTTGACCGACAAGCGTGTCTGGGTGTTGGTTGTCATGTGTCTGACGCCGTATCCTCCACCACCCGTCACTTCTGTGGAGAAAAAACCTTGATTCCTCGGAGAAGGCAACCTCTTTCCACTCATCCACTGCCCAATGACGATAGTCCCATGCGAACTGCAGGCGTCGATGCCGATGAACCTGGGTTAACATGGGCGCCTTGACGCATCGTCGACTCTGGAGACCCATGCGTGACATGGTGCGCTCTACTGTTATCGGAGACACGTACCTGGGTGCGCCAGCGTTCATTTGCGTAGTTAATTGCTGCACTGTTGCTCGTCGCCTCCGTCGTCCCTTTACCAGAAGACGGAGGCGACGTTCTCCGCTGGGGTCGATGACCTTTGGAGATCCACAGTTATGACGTCGGGAGATACTGGGTGCGCCAGCGGTCCATTCTTGGTACACCCTTACTACAGCACCTGGTGAACAGCCCGCGAAGTCTGCTGTTTCTAAGATGCTTCCACCCTTGGCGCGGTAGCCGATGATCATTCCTTTTTTAACGTCCGTCAAATCACTACGTCTGCCCATTGTGCTCACGTAACGCACTATGGCTCCTCTGTCCTGGCCGGCCGCTTATATCTGTGTGTGTGGTCTACCTTGTCATGTGCACTCTGTGACGCGCCTGGGCGGGTACACAGTGACTCCGGGGGTGGTCATATTCTGACACGACCGTGTATATATATATAAATGCTGAAATGCATTAGAGCCTCTACTGCAATTGATGCACACCAGAAGGTGACAAGGACTGGCAGAATTAATGTTGCATTTCGTGCAGGTTTTATTGCCACCAAGACTAAGCTGACTGTGCTGCTTCCCAGGTGGCGGATAAGCGAAATGCTTCCAGATACCGAAGCTAGCTACTTTGTGAGATCCTGGACGAAGTCTGACCTCATGCTTCCAGATACCGAAGCTAGGTACTTTGTGAGATCCTGGTCGAAGTCTGACCTCATGCTTCCAGATACCGAAGCTAGCTACTTTGTGAGATCCTGGACGAAGTCTGACCTCATGCTTCCAGATACCGAAGCTAGCTACTTTGTGAGATCCTGGACGAAGTCTGACCTCATGCTAGAGGCGGAACTGACTTCGCAACTTTTAAGAATACCTCGATAGACTTAACGTTCTCTAGAGATAAAAGTGTAGCATGTAAGTCTTACAAATCGTACTACTCGCACCATTGTCCTGTCTTCAACAAAATTTTGCAAATTAGTCAGCATTGTGAGAAATAAATAAAATAAAAGACATGCCAGTTCGTTGCGTTCATTTCTTTCTTACCAACCCTACAAACACTCCGCCCCGACAACAGCGCCTGGGTAAGACGTTTTCTACCAAAAACCTGAGCGGTAGTAACCCCGACACAACCTATCCCGAATTTTCCCTTCGTGGTAGGAAAATCAATGAAGAAAGAAATACTCTTCATAGGATAATTCTTCTTAGGACAATCAGGTCCTTTCTCGGCCCTAATCCCTCTAAACCATCTTAAACCAAAAGAGTTATTAATATTTAGGCTGAAAAAGTAAAGAAATTTGAGAACATCACACTATCTATCTTATTTAATAGTGTTAAAAGTAATTTATATTGTACTGCAACAACATTTTCTCATTACTTTCTGCTCCACTGGTTTAATACTGATAATTATCAAGTATTCTCACCTTTTCTATTCCTTAAATCGACTTAAAACTAGCTTTTAAAAAAGCAATGAAAAGTTTCAACGATACTCCTACTCAAAAACCTGCAGTTCCTACTTTTCCATTTTCAAACGGGAACTTTTGAAATTAATTTTTCTTTTTTGATTGGAGGTTTAAGGACCACCGTGTGTAATTCAATGGGCTATAAGCAGTCTCCCGTCCATAATTTAGGGTCACTGGTTCCAGGGAAGGGAGACAGCCAGTGCCGTAAGACAAACACAACATCCATGCTTCACCGGGATTCGAACCCGGACCGTTTTCGGACGAATGATCAGAGGCCATCGTTTAGGCAACTGCGCCACCGGGGCCGCTGCATTTAATTCGTATGCTTCTGTTTCTGATAACTGCAGTGCAGGTACACTGGCGTGCAAAAATTAAGGACGAGACGGGTTTTCGAATGTAACGCCGTGCAGAAGTGCTCCACATCGACTCAAATCATACCATAAGATCCCCAATATGTACGAATATGGGACAAGTGAGTAAAACCGTCGAAACAAGGAATCCAAAGGATACAAAGGCACTTTATTGAAAAGGTAGCTTCGAGCACAACTGGACAGAAGAAAGAAACGTCCATGTGACAGGCGGCTGCCAAGAAAAATCCAGTCTTTAGTAGGGGATATGATCACCCCTGACTGCGTTGCAGGATTTACAACGTCTGCTCATGCTGAGGATGAGGTTGTCAAGGAGCTGTTGAGGCATCGCGGCTCATTCCTCTTGTAGTGCCAATCGCAGCTGCGGAATCGTTGCTGGCGGCTGGTGACGTGCTGCCAAGCGTCTCCCGAGAAGGTCCCACACGTGTTCGATTGAATTTAGGTCCGGGGACCTTGTGGGACAATCCATGCGTTGAATAGCTTCACTCTCCAACAGCTCTGCAACAGCCACTGTACGATGAGGTGTAGCGTTGTCGTCCATGAAGAGGAACTCAGGAACCACAGCACCTTTAAACATACGCACGTAAGGCAGGAGAACCTCGGTACAATAGCGGACACCAGTTACTGAACCTCCTTGGAAGATGTGGAGGTCAGTACGGCTAACAAGCATGATACCGCCCCAAACGAGAACTCCGCCACCTCCAAATGGTCCCTTTCGATGATGTTGGAGGTGTGATTGCGTGTTCCATGCTCTATCCAGATGTGTATACATCCAGAATCGCTCGTCAGACTAAATCGGCTCTCATCCGTAAAGAGAACTCGACCCCATTGCTGATGTGTCCAGTTCTTATGTTCCTGGCACCACAGAAACTGCCGTCTCCAATGAGCAGGCGTTAATGGCACACACCGTACTGGTCGTCGTGCAAATAGACCGCCTTTGTGCAGCCTTCTGGCCACGGTAAAACGCGATAACGGACGTCCAGTTGTCTGTTTCATGTGCCTTGCGATTTCTCCCGCTGTCTGCCGTTTGCCTGTTCTCGACTGTAGGAAAATATACCAGTCGTCCGCCGCCGTGGTTGCTCGTGGACGATCGCTGCTAAACTCTCGGACAGCTGTTCCTGTCGTTTGAAATGCTCTCCAAGCTCGTGAAACGATGCTGTGAGCGATCCCGAACTCCTCGACCACACTAGTCCCACTTCGACCTTCTTCCAAATTTCGAATGACGCGACCTCGGGTACAGTCATCCACATGTCGTCTACTGAATTGCCTGTTGGCCATATCACACGGTGGCAGCAACTCGACGTCGTTCAAACCGATGTACACCGTGCAATAGCTTTCACCGAATTGCTGAGCGTACACCGCCCGTGTGCTTTATACTCTTCCGACACTCCCCTCCCCACCTACGTCATGCTGCATATATGAGCATGCCCTACCGTACCAGACCCTAGTCTATCTCCTGAGTGGTCTTTCGGTCCGTTCTGCCTGCTCGTTCCGCTGTTATGACAATTTCTCCTCTTCGTCCTTAATTTTTGCACACCAGTGTATAAATGGAATACGGGTATTTAAAGTGCCAAACTTAATATCCATTGATTTCCTATTAGCCGCAAAAATAATTTTTGAAATGAATCTCACCTTTAATATATATTTTTAATAATTTTTGAGGTATGAATCTCACCTTCTGCATTTTACAGCCATAATGGTGTTCCGTGTCCAGCTGGGTTTCACTACTCAGAGCATCCTTGATGTAAAGGAAAGGGAAATGCTCGAAACCCTTCTGCTTGGTGCTGGCCCCTATTTCCTAACCCTATTTTACTGTATCATACCCCAGTAAAAATACTTGAGCGTTATCATGAATAAAATACTGGATTACACCATACATTTTTATATGATTTTCTATCCTTGTCATATTTACACCAAAGAACGGATTGTAATTTTCAAAATTTGTATTATATGGTGTAATCCCGTATTTCTTTCATGATTTATCTGCTCCTCCGGGCAATCACGGGATAGGATTCTTAACCTCCAGATTCGCTAAACATGAATGCTGGTTGATTCGACTAGAGAATTCTGTGATGGTTACATTCAAATTAATCGGGAATTTGACACTCGGTTGTTCTGGGTTATTTAGTGGTTAGCATACCCGGGCGCTATCTGGGAGACGTGGATTCGATTCCCGCTCCAGGACGACGACAGTTTCAAGTTTTCTGATATTATCTGATTTATCATCCTTACCATATTTACATAAAAAAATTCGAGGTAGGTAGTGTCGGGGTCACTACTGCTGAGGGTTTTGGTGGAAAACGTCTTACCCAGGCGGTGTTGTCGGGGCGGGGTGTTTGTAGTATTGGTAAGAAAGAAATGAGCCGAACGAACTTACATGTCTTTTATTTTATTTATTTCTCACAATGCTGACTAATTTGTAAAATTTTGTTGAAGACGGGACAATGGTACGAGTAGTACGATATGTACGACTTACATGCTACACTTATATATCTGGAGTACGTTAAGTCTATCGTGGTATTCTTAAAACTTGTGAAGCCAGTTGGATCCGTGGGCAACACCAATCTGAATTTGTCGTTTGCCGCCCCGGTGGCGCAGTGGCCTAAGCGATGGCCTCTAATCATTCGTCCAAACGGGGTCCGGGTTCGAATCCCGGCGAGGCATGGATGTTGTGGTTGTCTTACGGCACTGGCTCTCTCCCTTCCCTGGAACCAGTGACCCTAAATTAGGGACGGGCGACTGCTTATAGCCCATTGAGTTGCTCACGGTGGTCGTTAAACCTCCTATCAAAAAAAAAAAAAAAAAAAAACTTGTTCAGAAACTGTTTCAGACGATCGTTCGACGCCTCAATGTTAAAGTCCCCGGTGAGCAGAAGCGGTATGTTTGGATCACAGGGCCAGTCGCTAACTATTGTTCTGACATGCTCTGTGTAGTAAAGCGTTAGTTGAAAGAAAAACATCTCGATGTAGTTTAGTGGTGTCTGTGTATGAATATAAACTGACACTAGAACGAATTTGAATTGGTAGGGTATCTCAACTTCGACTAGTACGCCGTCGCCGACATGAATATCTTGTAGACACTTGAATCCAGAATACTTGGGTATTAGCCGTCGTGAAACGGGTCTAGCGACATGAGCCCTGCACGTTTTCTGATTCTTGAAGACTGCCGTGCCACCGTAGAGTCCACTACGCTTCGTCTTGCCAGTGTCACGACTCGTCGTACTGGGCTGTTGGTCGTCGTCATCGCCGTGTCTGTCGCACTCTTTAGACTCCATGTGTTTAAAGCCGGGTATGTCGACGGTTTTGTCTTTATCCAACCAAGTCTCCGTGAGTGCCAAGTAGCGTGATACGTGAAGCCGTTACCCTTACTCAACGTTGGCACATTTCCTTGCTTTACTGATGTCCAGCAGTTTGAGCACAACATAAACTGTTGTACGTCTTCATCTGTGAATTCCTGTTGCAAGAATTGCAACATAGCTGCATTAGGCCGTTTTAAATAATTTTGGAACCATAAGCGATCACAAACTCTACAAACAAAACCCAACTTGTTACCATAGTACGACTTTTCAAAGTGCTTCGTCGCCAGACGCCAATGGATTATAAACGCTAAATCTTGGTTAATAAACATCTCATCTGCTTGTATTTCCTCGCATTCCATCGGTTCTATCTCACTGTCGACATCCATTGCCTGTGAACTGGCGTTAGGCGTTGCGGCGTCTGTGCGACTGGTACTCGCCTCAATTTGTCGAAGCTGCCTCATCCTCCGCATTCGTTCTGCTGCTGTAATAGATGCCTGTTTGGATTCCTCATTTATTCTTCTTTCACTTTGTAAGCGTTTACGATAGGCATTTATCTTTTTGTTCTGAAGATATTTCGACATTTTTGAAATTTTAACGAAAATTTGTCCAAGTTCAACATTTTGTCACTGTATATTTTTTCAAGTTCTTTCACTATTGTCACTATGAGTGTTTTATTTTATAGTATTCGTCGAGCTCTGTTAAACGACACCTTACACAACGTCCTACGCGTACGCGTTCCCGAGCTATACTAATTTTGCCTCGCGGCGAACCGGTAATTTTCCACTCCAACTTGGCAACCATCTTGTGGCGGCGTGTGACATCACGCGCTCAAGACTAATATTGCGTGACATTCTTTCATCCTTGCTCTTTTAAACCGTGTATTGCTTATTTCGATATGTGATATAGTTTTAAAGTTATTAAGATTTGTCTAGTATACACAAAATTGTAATATCGACTTTCGCGAGTTTCTCCCCATACCGGTCTCGCGGGGTAAGACGTTTTCCGTCAAAACGGCTTGTCATCTTCAAAATTTGTACTTGAGCGTTAGTTTGTTAAACTACAATGAAAATGTCAATGAGGGCAGCAGCAAATTCGCAAATGCGGGTCTTCTTCTGGTTCGCCAAAAAACACCACCTGGTTCGTAAAATCTGTTGCCCAACCGTTAATGATTATTAGTTACCAATTAACTTCACGTGAATATAACAAAAAAAAAAAAAAAAAAAAAAAGAAGAAGAAGAAAATGCAATGTGAAGTGGAATGTCAGAGGTAACTAACTTCCAGTAGCTAGTGTTAATTATTTTGAAATATTGTAATTGCATATGCGTGTGGATAGTAAATAATGCAAACTTGTGCGTCATCACGGCAGAAAGAAGACTAGTTTTACCTAAAAACTCATGTAGCATGTATGATTATAGTATCTCAAGCCCAGAATGTTTCGTCTTAACGACTTCAGCATAAGGGGGCGCAATATTTTGTGGTTTGCCCCCGGCGCAGAAATGCCTAGTTACGCCTCTGAAAGTAACAAACGTGTTCATAGTTTTGACCGCTAGAGTGTGCTATAATCGCAAGAGTAACTCTCAAGTCGGGTGACGCAGCAGTTTTCGTGTAGCCATCATTGAAGTAAGACTGTGTGAGTGTAGCGTGTCAGGAGTTGCGTAATGGGGCAAAGAGCTGTGATACTGCCACAGAAGTATATCAAGACCTAAAAAAAGTTTTCGGCGACTAATAGAACACGATATTAGAGTCTCGGGCCTACAGAAAGCAGTTAAAAAATGGCTATTCCTGACACGCGTATTTTACTTAAAAGGAAAGACCATTGGTATCAACAGAAATTAAAAGTTTCCGTAGTGGGTGCGTGCGGACTCTTAGCAGCACTTCGTTACGGTGCTCTTTCCGGATCGTACCTTCTTCATTGATAAAAAAAAATGTTATATCACACACCAAGGCTCAATAATAAGTTTCAAATTGAAAATTTATATAATGTTTTTTTTTCTCTTGCAATGCTGCACAACTTTCCACTGTTAGAATGCTTGCACAGCCCATGCATAGATTAATTCTTACGTATGCTCCCACCCCAATACTGATATTGCTGTTTTGTAAAAAATATTACAAGTGTAAGAAAATAAAAGTAAATAAAAATATGTGTATGTTGTACAAAAATGTGCGTGTTGATAAAAAAAATTGTTTTTATTTTTTTTTTGTTTCTCTTAGGAAAAAGGAGAGTTTTTTTCTTTATGTGTAAAAATTTATATGTTGAGTGCGTAGTGAAGGTGTTGTCTAGTTTTTATCTGATTATTTTTTCTGTTCGATTTTTTGAGCCGATTTGGGTGTTGTTAATATGATAACAGTACAAAAAATATTAATAAAAATAACAACATATATATCTAAAGAAACTCTTTGAACGTATATTTCCTAAAAACTATCTCCTCTTCATTGTGAAAACTGCTGCATTTCCTAGAAAAATTAAAGAAAAACACAATCGTAAACAAAAATTTCATAAAAAACTATTTTTTTCTTTTCTTTGATTACTATATTGTAATAATTATGGAAAGAATATGTGTGTGCAATAATCGTAATGATTAGAAATTCTGTCTTATATAAATGAAGGAGTCGGGTGTAAACCATGGTAACCAACACTTCTGTCGTTGTGAGATACGTAGATTACAAGTAGTAAAAAAATATAAACGTTTGCACTTATCACAAATTGAAAGTTGTATTGTGGTGCCATATGTTGACATAAATGTATAATAAATACTCTAAAATGCTCAGATTACCACCACAGCTGTTTTTCGTACGCAACTCATCTTTTTACAAAAATGCTGGTTACCATGGTTTACGCCCGATCCTTTCAATTATGTAAACGTATCTACAGAAACTAGTATTGAGTGACAATGTTAATTTAGTGATGAGATGGACTGTTGTGGGTTACCCATTATACTGCAAATAATGTAGAAATCAATAATCCTCCTAAAGAAAAGGTATAGTGGAATCATATTAAACCCCCAGGGCTACCTCCGTTCACGGGATTACAAAAAATGATACACAAGTTTATGGCGATGACTGTCCGAGCCGTGCATAGGTGTTCGACTGGTTTTCAACGTTTAAAGATGGGAAGGAGTTCCTCGAGGATGAACCACGCACAGGACGTCCAATTTCTGCACAGACAAATGAAAATGTGGTGAAGTCTAGCGAAACTGTTGCCTATAACATGCGAATAACCAGTAGGCTACTCGCTATGCAGTTTGGTGTCGGTAAGAAAACGACCACGGTAATCTTAGGAAAAGGTCTGCACTCGCGGAAGATTTGTTCGAAGTTTGTGTCGCACACGTCAATACGCCCGTACACTGTGCGCTGACAGTTTCTGTCTTCGAAGTCGATCTGTTTGATCGAACATCCACCCTACCCACCAGATTTAGCAACCGCAGGATTTTCCTCATCCCAAAGGTGAAGTGTGGCTTAAAAGAGGAGTGCTTCAGCGACATTGAGGACATCCAATGAGGTGTGATCAACAGACTGAAGGATGTTCCGGTTCGCGACTTCCACCGTACCTTCGGACACCTGTACGAAAGATCTCACTGTTGTGTGGAGTTGGAGGGCGATTAATTTGAATCTTGTCAAGTGACAATTCAAAATATTGTTTGTTGTTTTCATATGATATTTTTCTCATTACTTAACGGGCACACTGTGTACATCAAAATGGCAGTGACGGCATTTGTTATGTACCTTTGAATAGTAATAAACAGTTACCGCCACTATCTTAGTACAGAATCTAAATCGTGGTCGATTTCTTTTGTGGGATTAGGGAAGATCCGTTATATACTAGTATCCACGAAATGCATACTTTCTGTGACTAACTGTTTCGTGGAGAAATCTTTCTCCTAAGCAATGATATCTGATTTGGAACTGTTTTTCTTGGCGTAGTTTTTACAAACTTACCGTGGCCACTAGAGAATCGAAGTTGCACCTGCATAAACAGTTGCCCTGGGTAACGGATGATAAGATAAAAAAGAACGGAATGCGTGGTTCCCTCAATCGGAAGATGCACGTTGTGAAAGAAAGTTCCGCTTCCTCCTGAAAGAAAAACAGAACGAAGACTCATTTTCTTTCCTTCTGTTTCCGAGTGACGTATTAACATTCACGGTTCCACACATTAGGCAAGTAACATTTCCTTCCCAGCAACCATGCTGCGCTAAACATTCAATTGAATAAATCTAGTCTATTATCTCTTTAAGAAAATACTCAGTTTTTTTCTTTTTTTTGCAGCAATATTATTCTCAGAGTTAAGGTGGACGTCAAGTAATTTTGCTTCCTATACTTCCAATGGAAAAACTTCTGTACACATTTTCTTCACAATTAATGCGTTCCCAAGGATGAAAATTTGAACATCGATTAAAATAGCTTCATTTTATAACTTGGAATACTTAATATTTTCTAAAACATAGCCATAATTATGTTAAAAATCAATAACTTTTCCTTTGGTGGTGTTGAAACCAGAAAAAAGATGGCGCGACCTGTACTTTGATGACGTCAATAGACAAACAAATGTTGGATTGCATAATTATGGTTTTGTTTTAGAAAATATTAAGTATTCCAAGTTATGAAATGAAGCTATTTTAATCGATGTTCAAATTTTCATCCTTGGGAACGCATTAATTGTGAAAAAAATGTGTACAGAAGTTTTTCTATTGGAATATAGGAAGCAAAATTACTTGACGTCCACCTTAAGCGAAGCTACGAACTCTCAGTTCCTTTTTTTTTCTTTGTTTCGAGGTTTAACAGCGACTTTGAGCAACTCTAAGGGATGTAAGCAGTCGTCCGATCCTAATTTAGGGAGAGAAAAAGGGCCAGTGACTTAACACAAACACATCACCTATGCCACATTTAGGACTCGAACTCGGACCTATCTTGAACGAAACCTAAGTCTCTAATCATTAGTGCCACCGGAGCAGCAAATTTCGGTTTTGGGTCACGCACTTCCCTTTTTATGTTTAAACACTTCATCTCATCTTGCAAAGTTTCAAGACAAAAAGCTAATCAAATTTTAAGACACTTGGAATTTAAACAATATTATTTCTATGCATTTCAAGTATCTAAATTTTGATCAGTTTCGTCGCGGACATGGTGCTGCAGTGGTCAGAACGCTGCTGTCTGACCATTCGTCAGATATAGGTCCGGATTCGAATCCCTGTAAGGCATGGATGTGGTGTTTGTCTTACGGCACTGGCTCTTTCCCTTACCTGGAACGGACGACCGCTTATACGAGTTGCTCACGGTGGTCGTTAAACCCAACGTTTGTTTCGTCTTAAATAAAATAAATCCCTGCAGAATATTAGACAAGCACATTTCCTAATGCATTGTTATGAATAGTATTTCATGTGATTTCAGCAAAAGTACGGTTTTACATGAAAAATATTACTGAAAAAACTGCTAAAGAAGAATTTCAAAATGGGGTTACAGATTTTAGTCTTCGTTATACGCTCTAAAAACAGAAATGAAGGAATTTTTTTTCACGAAGATTTTTTTCTCTTCACTGCTGTTAATAATGCGAAAGTATTCTAAAAATTCGTGGGGAATAACAAAAATATACACTGCAACCTTTCTTCTTAGAGGCAAAGTCATTTAAAATAAGAAAATCGATTCATTCTTGTAGTTATTTACGAGAAAACCGAATCTTCGTGCAACGCACGTTTGCGAATTATGAGCATGGCGCATCGACCGTGCTCAGCGAACTGTAACCCTGCGCTCATAGGTGTTTTATCAAGAGTAGACTCTTTACCTATTTAAATATCTCGTAAGTTAAAATCGTTTACCCTCTTGTTAGGGCTTTAGGAAAGATTTGGAGACTGTCACTTTCATAGTTATATATCAGCGGTGTTAATGAGGCACGCTCCCTCTTTTCGCTTTTGAACGTTATTGTAAGCCGTTCATCAGGGAAGCGAGTGCCCGAGTTTCAGTTTTTATTGCATTGTTGACAACGATCTTTTATCTTTTGGGTACAGGGGCGGGAGGGGGGGCATATCAAGCATTTAGCAATTCTAATATATTCAAGTTTTGATGGGGCAAATTCTCACTGTGGGTCAAAATGGTTAACGAGGGCTGTGAGAGTGCATGGTTGGCATCGAGCTAGCCTGTGGTCTTGCAAAAGTAGTTAAGAGAAAGAAGGATACCATACCCCTATACACTGAGTGACCACTTTATTATGACCACCTGACAGTTTTAAGCAAATGAGCTATGGCTGCACGCTGTTACCGCCGGAGGGCGAGGCTATTATAAAAAGGGAAAGCTTAGTGCTTGCGATAGTAGTAGAGGTGATTTTTGGGTGAAGAGATGGGTAAAAAATGCGATTTGACGGACTTTCAACGTGGGATGATTGTAGTAGCTCGGAGCCATGGAGCGAGTATCACCGAAATCGTCGCATTCGTGAAATGTTCCAGAGCAGCTGTTGTTAAAGTGTTTAAAGACTGGACTGTCAGCCAAAAAACTGGGTCTCTACGTGCAACGTGTGGTCGTCATCGAGTAGTGACTGCTCGGGCGGAACGGAGAGTGTCCAGACTGGTAACAGACAACAGAAGGGCAACAGTGCAGCAAATTACAGACCATCTTAATCAAGGATCCCCTCAAAGGATCTCTGCACGCACTGTTCGCCGTACACTGCATCGGATGGGATATGGCAGCCAAATGCCTGTTCGAACACCTTTGCTGTCTGCAGTTAACAAGAGAAAAGTCTCCAGTTCGCACAGGAGCACAAGGATTGGACAGTCGATAATTGGAAACAAATTATGTGGTCCGATGAATCACGTTTTCAGTTGTACCATGCCGATGGCCGAATGAGAATTCGGCGGAAACAGCACGAAAGCATGGACCCCAAATACATTGCTACAACCCTTCAAGCTGGTGGAGGCAACGTTATGGTTTGGGGAATGCTTTCCTGGGATGCTTTGGGCCCTTTAATTCGTGTTGATCAACGTCTGACTGGCACATCATATCTAAACATCGTTGCGGACCAAGTGCATCCTGTCATGTGGATGGTTTATCCCAATGTTTTTCAACAAGATAATGCGTCCTGCCATAGTGCTCGTATTGTACAGGATTGGTTTCAGGAACATGCCGGTGAGTTTACTTTGCTTAGGTGGCCCCCACAATCTCCAGATCTCAACCCCATTGAGAATTTGTGGCATGAAGTTGAACGATCCATCAGACAGCTGGATCCACAACCCTGAAATCTCACACTCCTGGAAAGTGCTATTCATCAAGCATGGTCTCAGATTCCACAAACCACCTATCAACATCTCGTGGAGTCCATGCCACGAAGAATCGCGCAGTATAAAAAGCAAAAGGTGGCCCAACGAAGTACTGAGGGGGTGGTCATAGTAAAGTGGCCACTCAGTGTATACACTCACGGACAGTGAAATTTGCGCACCAAGAAGGAAGCATCGGATTGAACTGAAATTTTATGGACGTAATGATACAGATGAATGATACACATGATGGCAAAAACAGAGCTGCAGGACAATTACAGAGGGATCTGTGGCACGCAGTCCGATCATCTTCAATAGCGCGTCGCACCGCCTCTTGCCGCGATACATCCTGCTGTCCGGCATGGAGGCGAACAGACGCCTGATGCTGTCCTGTGCCAGACTAGCCCACATGTGTTGGACGGTGTGCTCCAAATCCCGGATTGTGTGGCACGGCGGCAGCCGGCGTTTCAACTCGTCCCGCACATGATCGATAGGGGACATGTCCAGGAAGCGGGCAGGCCATGGAAGTGTCTGGACATGAGATAGGCAGTGCTGGGAAACCTAAGCCGTGTACGGGTGGGCAATATCCTGCTGGTATAGCCCACCTGGAATCCCGGCCAGGAATGGGAGCAGATGGGGCCGTAGGATCTCATCCACATACCGCTCGCCCCTCAATGATCCATGTTCCACCGCTAGAGCTGATCGGCTATCGCAGGCAATGGCTCTCCGTCCTGGGAGAATGGAGTGGATTTGGGCAGACACTAATCTGCAAAAACAAGTCGAAAAAAGCAAACTTAGCAGCATGATGATTGAGAAAGAACAATAAGCAGAAACAAATCAACGTGTTAATGATATTAAGAAACAAAGAAATCAGGACAAAGCTCGAAAGGTCTTTCCGCATATACGCACTTCACGGAATAAACCTAATCTTCACTACAAAACAGCGAGTCTCTATGGTTTCCCTGAGGGCAGTGCCCCTGGCGGTAGTATAAGGAGCCACTCGCTTGATCTGGTTCCACTTCGGGATGGCGGAATGGGTAACCACTTCCCGGGATAGAACGGTTGTCAATTTTCTATGCGGGACGTCTCGCTTGTGTTCGACTAGTCGAAAAGCGAAAGGGCGTTTTGTCATTCCAATGTAATGTTGTGTGGTACCATCCGGGTATTCCAATGGTATGGAATACACTCCCGCATCAGTCAGGGAGGTATGGGTGTTCCTGGATGATAGCAGGTGGAGTAATGTCGAATTTGGTGAGCGTATCCCAAAGCTAAGCCCGAGTTACTTTAAGGTGTTCTTCAAGAAGTAAGTTAGGGGGGGGGGTACATAAGGGTAAGTCCCAATGTATTGCAGAGAAAGCTTGGTGTGGCGGCTACCCGGGTTGGAGAATACAGCGTCGGCGTTCTTGATAATGTCCTCGATCACTTGCACACTGTAGCCTGCGGAAGATCCAGATCTCTTAGGTTGTCGACTTCTTCAGGTCTGGATGCAGTGTCCGAGGAGAGAGAGTAAAGACACGTTTAGCCCTGTGTCTGAAAATGGCTAATTTGTGCGCAACAGGTCCCATAGAGGTTGGGTAGGATTACGTTCGGGACATATGTTGGCTTGTAATAAACTTTGGTTTGGAGGAATCCAGAACGTGATTTCTTGACTAGGACGACATAAAACGGAAAACTGCCGTTGTCTGCACACTCCATGGTGAAACGTATGTTCCGGTGGAGGGAATTAATGAAAGCGAAAAATGCGTTCAGTTCATCAACTCCATGCTGCTAGATAAAAAATATATCGTCGGCGTATCTGAGATACATAAGAAGAGCGAGAATAAGAATTTTTGATTCCAGCGGTCTGAGCTTCGCTTCAGCTAGCACAGCAGATAGCGGTGAGCCCATGGCAACATCTTTGAACTGCTTGTAAATTAAGTTATTGAAACAGAAAAAAATTTGATTCCGTCACGACTTCTATCGCATAGGAGATGCCCAATAGCGAGTCCCGTGAGCGTCACCTGTGAGGTAGGTAGGTAGCTTCGTCGGTGTTGTTCAATTGGTAGAAAAGTCGACTCCGGAGAAGGCAGATGAGGTTTGATTTTCACAAAATACTCTATATTGTCGGTCCCGTTTCTCTTCAATTATTGACTGATGTGACAATTCAAGCAGAATTTCATCAGTTGATAAATACCCAGTGGCTGCCTCGTCGTTCATATTTTGTCAAAGGATGATGGAATGAAGACCAGTGTCGTCAATTGCATTATCATCAGGATTAAACCTTACTGTGCGCTCTTTGATGATTGCTTCTGTTTCGAAAACAAATGCCTTACCTCAAGCGAAATCCGAGACTTCCCGAACATCGTCAATGGAGTGTACACTGCTGGCCACCCAAAATGCAACACCGAGAAGGAAACATCCGATTTTTCTTTTTAATCCGCAGCATGCGTCGCCTCCGAAAGGACATGCAAACGATTAGCATTGCAGGGCATAAGCAAATCATGTGCGCCCGGCACGCCACCGAGAAGCACTATAAGAAGGGTGCACAGAAAGCGGGGTGTAAGTAGTTGAAGTGTGTTGTGCTGCCGGACCTGTGCGTGGGAAGCTTCATGATGTCTCGTCGCAGAATACGGCAGTCATTCCAGCACGTTTCGGAGTTTGACAGAGGACGAATAGTGGCTTATCGCGACAGCGGTTTATCGTACCAAGACATCGGCACCCGTGTGGGACGACATCCAGCCACAGTGAGGCGAGTATGGATTCGGTGGGTGCAGGAGGGACGGACGGACCAACGTGAGCGATTGCCGCAGCCGCTGCACACCACCGAACGAGAGGACTGGCATGTTTTGCGGCGGGCATTGACTGCTCGCACCGCCACATCACAAACGTTAGCGCAGGAATTAGGGTGTGTTGCGCAACTACCTGTGTCAGCACGCCCCGTTCGACGTCGTCTGCAGGAGCGGGGACTTGTTGCACGGAGCTCATTGCTCAGATTACCATTGACGTTAAACCACCGGCGAGTGCGGCGGCAGTGGGCCGTTGAACGCCGCACCTGGACTACGAAATGGCACGACATTGTCTTCTCCGACGAATCCCGCTTCTGCCTGCAACACCACGATGGTCGGATCCGCGTGTGGCGGCACCGCGGCGAGAGACTGTATGACGCCTGCATTATGCATCGCCATACCGGTCCGTCGCCTGGCGTTATGGTTTGTGGTTCAATTAGATATGACACCCGCACCCCTCTGGTACGCATCGCCGGTACACTCAACAGCCACCGTTACATCCCTGACGTTTTGGAGCCTGTAGTCCTCCCTTACCTGCCAGCGGCCACGATTCAACAGGACAATGCGCGCCTGCACGTGGCACGCATCGTGCAATAATTCTTCACGGCCCACTAGGTGTCACTGCTGCCGTGGCCTTCCTGTTCTCCGGATATGTCACCCATCGAACACGTCTGGTAGCTGATCGGTAACCGAGTGGCCCGGGAAGCACCACCCGCGGCTACGCCTGATGAACTGTGGCAACGCGTGGAAGCAGTCTGGACCGACATACCCCAAGCCCACATCCAAAGCCTCTTTCGTTCGATGCCGCGGCGTGTAGCGGCCGTTATTGCCAGCCACGGGGGCCACACGAATTATTGATGTCTGCGTGTTCCGGAAGTCGCACGGGCCTGTAAGCTCAATCGTTTCATCTTTGTATCTGTTGCTATGTGTCCAGTAAACCTGGCTTTGCTATCTCGTGTCCTTCTTGGTGTTGCATTTTGGGTGGTCAGCAGTGTATTCCCGGAAATTTTGTCGCAAAAACTTTTGCGAGTGGAAAAAAAATAACGGTGAATTGTTAAAGGGCTATTTTACTGGATTTCTTTTAGTTCCATATCTCGTCGATTCGTCTGGCTTTCCCTTTTAAAGAAATCAAGCAGCTCAAGGATTTTAGCTATTTTTTGCACGATAATGAAATGAATCAAGTAATGCGCAATATACAGCCTCTCCTTTACAAATGTCAACCCCACCTTATCGTGCGTGGTGCATTCTGTTTCAACTGAAGGGGCTCTGATGACCATCACATAACGGTATAACTATACCACCGAGACAAGACGAAATGCTATCCCACATTCAGCAACGATCTCGGAAAATTATCCAAGGAAAAAAATCCACGGAAAAAAAAAATTCAGGGAAATAAAATCCAACTCTAACGGAACAGGTATCTATTTACATGATCGACACAGGGCCGGATAAAGGGGGAGGGAGGTGTCTGTAAGGGGTATAGTCGTGGGGCCCACCATGACCAAGGGGGTCAAGAATGCATGCCTGGGCAAATAAGAGAGAGAGAGAGAGAGAGAGAGAGAGAGAGGTTTATAAAATAATTTTGCTTTCGTCTCATATGATTACCTCTTGGTTAGAAATGAAACACAGGCAAGAAGATGAGCAGATATCAAGGCAGTGACTCGAATGAGTCGGCGAGACAGCTTCACCTTTTTCACTATACCACCACCCACACCTCCCAATTTGCAAACCGTTAAGGGTCGAAGTCTCCTGGGAGTTCCCATTAGATAAAAAAAAAAAAAAAAAAAAAAAAAAGATGCACAAAGAAAAGTATACAATGCTAAATCATAAGAAAATCCAAGACAAAATCTAGGAATCTTAAGCATTTAACACATGTTCTTATGAGAACGACGAAAAATACAACGACTTATGTTATGAAAGCTCTGCAGGTAATTCATTAACTTGAAGAATACACTACGTATTAATTATCACAGCATATTGCTACAGCTTCGTGTTTTAACGAACTTCATAAAGATTTCCTTTCATAAGTTTTGTGTGGGCCCACTCAAATGCCTTAGCTTAGGGCCCCTTCCAAATGCCTTAGGGGCCCACTAAGGCCTAAATCTAGCCCTGAATTGTCATATTTCGTTCCTGTTCTTACATATTTAATCCATGTTACTAGAATATTCTTTGCTGCATTTCTTCGCACATACCGCGTTGTTTTCCCATTATTAAGGTACACGCCAATGGGGTTTTATGGGCAGCTATTTCTGAGAGCCGATGCTTGGTGCGTTTGCAATCTGAGCTTTCATATTTCTCAAGGTTTGCTTAATTTCTAGTCTAAGTATTTTAACTACAATTGTGATATCAACACGCTCATGTGCTAACTTTATCGCGTCGTTGGACACAAGATCTTTGCTCATGAAAACACTGAAAAAAAGATCCAAGGAAAAAAAAGCCTAGGGAAAAAAAACCCAGGGAAAGAAATTCCAACTCCAACGAAACAGTTATCCATTTACGTGATTGACATATTTCATTCCAGTTGTTATGCACCGATAAGTAATTACATAATGACGTAAATATACCCCCGGGAAAAAATACCCCAGGAGAAAATACCCCTGAAAACTGAATTGCGGAAAAAATGACCCCGGAAGAAATACCCCCAGAACAAACGGTTCACTGTAAACTGCCACACATCTTTCAGCAACTTGGCCACAAAAGTTCAAGGGGGTGGGGGGGGGGGTTGCTGTTAAGATTTGCCGATTCTGGGCCTATATTGAGAACTGAATCGGGAACTCCAAACGAATTTCGCGAAAACGTTCCATGTAAGCCAAGCGAGAATTGTACTTTAATTTGAAGAAATAAATTGCCGAGGGTCCGAGGTACACTTGGTTGGTGGGTGGGGAGGGGCAACCCCAACTTCCGTAATATTATATTCTGGGCCGCTGGAGTCTGTCAGTGTATCCAGGAAGTTCCCCTTGAAGTGTCCGCTAGGTCCATGAGCTGGGGGGGGGCTTTTCCCCAAAATGTTAAAATGGACGTAGAGCTGTAAACATTAGTACCATGCTTTATATAATGATTCTGTACACGACCACAAATTTTCAGGAGGGTTGGGTAACCCCCCCCTTCCGTTCCTAAGAGCTATTCAGGGGTAACATCGAGGATACACTGACCGACTCTAGACTCGTATCCCTTTCACAGGCTTCACCAAATTTCTGGGGGAGGGGGAAGGGCATACATAGTTTACCGTTAAACACAACATGAAGCAAAGAAGCCGCCCCGGTGGCGCAGTGGTCGAAGAGATGGCCTCTGGTCATTCGTCCGAAAGGGGTCCGGGTCCGAATCCCGGTGAGGCATGGATGTTGTGTTTGTCTTACGGCACTGGCTCTCTCCCTTCCCTGGAACCAGTGACCCTAAATTAGGGACGGGCGACTGCTTATAGCCCATTGAGTTTATAATGAATTCAACTTTCTCTACTAAGCTTCTTCTAATGCTTGTTGTTTGTTAATTATATCATGAATAAACTTTCCTGCTAGTAGTGTAGTAATAATAATAAACAAGCTTTTAACTGCTAGTAATGTTGTAGTAGTAATTAAGATGAATAAAGTCTTATGCTGGTTGTTAATAATAATAACAACTAATGAAATAAACCTAACAGCCAGACAGAGATCTGACAGAACTATGAACTGAGAAAAACGTACTTACAACATAAGCTTTATTCAGAGAAAGTCCTGGTATCCTCCAACATACACGAAGCTCTACTCACATAAACGAAGATCTCTTTACACATAAAAGCTCTCTCACGTAACACAACCAAAAAGCTCTCTCGCACATAAACAACAGCTCTCCCTACGCACATCAACAACAGCTCTCTTAGGTATCGTTGAACGCGCCTCAGAGTAATAGGAAGCTGGTGAATTATGAAATTGTGAAGAATGCCTGGGGACTTGTAAATCATTCATATCAAAGTGAGACCCACAGGCTTCTTGCAAATTGTCAAAAAAAACACTATCACCATCGAAGTTTGATTTAGGGTGAAAAATTGAAGTTGTCTCAGGTAAGGAAGACATGGGTAATAATTGTCAAGATCTCGTGTTCGAGAAAAGTTCGGGCGCCAATTACACTGCCGGACAATTGCTAAGGACGGATTACAATAGCAACGATAGCAACCATAAAATGGAAGGCAGGAAAATGTGGAAATTAGCATAAGTGCGGGATACAGTAAGACGTGTTGTGCGTATGCAAATTTTGGATTGCCGAACTTGTTCGTGACGTCATAGCGCTGATAAGAGATATAAAGGATTTGACGCGTATTGACCGTTGTTGTTCAAACGCAAAGTTGAAAGGGAAAGAATCAATTGACGAACTTACAATTTTCAGTATGTCTTTCCGACATCACCTAGATGATTTTACGCGTGGCCGTATTATTGGCAAGATTGAAGAAGGGCGAAAAATAACAGATGTTGCCAGGGAGTTCGACGACAGCCACAGTGTTGTTTCAAAGCTTTGGAAATCATTTCAAACAAATGGAGAGTGTAGCAAACGTCACGGGGAAGGTCGTGTTCGCAGTACGACACCTGCAGAAGATCGGTACATAGTGCTATCAACAAAAAGACACCGGCGCAGCACAGCTAGTGAGGTAGCAAATCAGTTTATGGCTGCTACTGGCAAGCGGATCTCCCGAAAAACTGTCGCCAGACGTTTGCATGAAGGAGGACTATACGCCCGCCGTCCTGTTGTGTGCATCCCATTGTCCAGGCGACACCGTACCGCCCGTTTGCAATGGTGCCATCAACATCGCAATGGGACTGATAACGACTGGTCTGCTGTCCTCTTCTCAGATGAGAGTAGAAACAGTCTATCGTCTGATTGTCGACGACAACTGATCTGGCGTGATAGTGGTACTGCATATTGTCCAGCAAACATACAGGAAAGGGACCGATATCCGACATGTAGTGTCATGGTATAGGCTGGCATCGTGATCAATGGCCGTACGTCCCTCTATGTGCTTCCAACTGGGACTATGACTGGCCAACAATACATTAATGATGTTCTGCTACCTCATGTTCGCATGTTCCGTGGTGCTGTCGGTGATAGATTCATTTTCATGGACGACAACGCAACATGTCATCGAACAGTCGCTGTCCAGGAGTGTCTTGAGAGCAAGGATATTCAACGCCTCGTATGGCCAGCACGTTCTCCAGATCTGAATCCCATTGAAAATGTGTGGGATGCTTTGGGGAGGAGTCTTGCTGGTCGCCAATGCCCTCCAATAAACAAGGACACCCTCATCCGTGCACTGACAGAGGAATGGGATAAATTACCCCAACAGCTGCTTGATAATGTTGTGCAAAGCCTGACACGACGTGTGTAATCTTGCATCGCCCTCCATGGTGGCCATATCCCGTATTGACATCTTACGCCGGAACGCCTGCGGACGGTAATTGCATTTTTTTCACGTTTACGTATTCTGCACAAAATGGCCTGTTTGTTCCTTGAACACGTTCCAAAGCCTTCTGGATTTCAGAGCACAATAAATTGTCTTTCTTGTAATGTCCTGGCATTCTGACATTATTTTATTTCACTTGGCATCCAACCACACTTACTTTTTCATGCGCTATATAGCCGTTTATGATCCGTCCTTAGCAATTGGCCAGCAGTGTATAATGACGGAGAAATTTACTTCGTTATAATGGCGCCCGAACTATCCGGATGACCCAACCGTTCAAAATCTCGCAATGGTGTGATGTTATTTCCACACCGCGAGATAGGAAAAATAAGAGAATCCCTTCTCCAGCACTTCAAAAAAAAAAAAAAAAAAAAAAACTAATAAGGGGGAGATGATGTAACGTACCAGGAGATGTGACGTACCTGCCAGAAGGACGCACACGACATAAAGGCAGATAGGAATCAGAATAAAAGGTCCGCGTAGCTCAATTGGTAGAGTGACTTATTCCGGAATGAGGGGACCCGGGTTCGAATCCTGGCGCGGAAAGAAATGACGGAGAAATTAACTTCGTTATAAGTTGCTCACGGTGGTCGTTAAACCTTCAATAAAGCAAAGAAATAGCGAGCAAATTAATCCCTTACCTTGAACACTTGTCTGCGCTCTTAGAAACTTGCACCCCACCCTCCTGAAAATTCGTGGTCGTGTACAGAATCGTTATGTAAAGCATGGTTCTCATGTTTACAGCTCTACGTCCATTTTAACATTTTGGGGGAATCCCCATCCTCTTCCAGAGCTCACGGACCTCGCGGGCGCTTCAAGGGGAAGAGCTTGGATACACTGACAGATTCCAACGGCCCAGAATCTAATATTAAGGAAGTTGGGGTTGACCCCCCCACACACACACACACCACCACGCCAAGTGTACCTCGGACCCTCGGCAATTTATTTCTTCAAATTAAAGTACAATTCTCGCTCTCGCTTGGCTTACATGGAACGTTTTCGCGAAATTCGTTTGGAGTTCCCAATTCAATTCAGTTATGAATGTAGGCCCAGAAACGGCAAATCTTTATATCACCCCCCCCCTCCCTTGAACTTTTGTGGCCAAGTTGCTGAAAGATGTGTGGCAGGGTTGCCGGTAAATTGCCACACCGGAACACTGCCAAACATCAGTGTTTCTGTGTGGAAGTTTACAGTGAACCGTTTGTTCTGGGGGTATTTTTTCCCGGGGGTATTTTTTCCCGTGGGTATTTTTACCGTTTACCAATGACCACCCCCAGCCTAGAAAACTGAGCGCGCCTGGAGACCGAACGGTGGCGCAGGTGAAGTTCACAGAGCAGTGTATATACAACCCGAGAACCGGCTTTCGGTTAGTAGAGTGTTCGGGGTCAGAATGGGAAAAGCGGCCGATTTATCGCAGTTTGATAAATTACAAATTGTGATAGCACGATGCCTCGGAACTACGATCTCGGAAACGGCGCAACTTGAGGGTTGTTCACGTGCCGCTGTAGTGAGTACGTATCAAAAGTGGTACACAGATTGCCAAACGACGAACCGTCGTTTGTGTCGTCCGCAGCTCATTGATGCCAGAGGTGTAAACATATTTTTTTAAGCGTTTTAAGATAACACAACAGGTAATTTGAGAGAAAACAAAAATACCTTTACGAATCAAAATACGCGCCGTCATTATCTATCACCTTCCACCATCGGTCGGGCAGCTGACGGATTCCAGTCGTGAAGAATACTTCGTCGTTTGACGCGATGAAGTCGTCAACCCATTTTTGCATTTCGTCACATGCCCGGAACCGTACAGCAGACAAATCATGTTGCATCGATCAGAACAAATGATAGTCTGAAGGAGCTATGTTGTGATTACATGCCGGGTGCTCCAAAACTTCCCAGCCAAGCGTCAATAACGTTTTTCTGACCGATTTCGCGACATGCGGCCTAGCGTTGTTATACAGTAATTTCATGGGACGCAATCCTTTGCCAGTGAATGGACGCTTCCGACAGATTTCCGGGTTCAGTCGTAGCAATTGTTGCTTATAGCGATCAGCAGTAACAGTTTGACTCTGTTCCAATAGTTCATAATAGAGCACACTCTTCATATCCTACTAGTTGCACATCAGAACTTTCTTGGAGTGAATATTGCGTTTCGATGTCGAAGTCGTTGCTTCACCGGGGTCTACCCAATGTTTTTTGCGTTTGGGGTTGTCGTACCATATCCACTCGCCCGTAACGATTTTCCACAGGAAAGACTTTCTGTGTTGTTTATTCAACAGATTCAAACACTTCATGGCACGCTCATCCTTGTTCCTCTGGCTCAGGTTATGTGGCACCCATTTTCCTTCCTTCTGAATCTTTCCCATTGCGCATTGCGCGTAAACGACTGGGAATGGTTTGTTCAGTTACCCCCAGTGGTTCAGCTAGTTTTTTTTTTTTTTTTTTTTTTTTGCGTTTGAGACGAATCTTCATCAGCAATGCTGTGACAGCGCTCAGACTCGAGCGCTGCACATTTAGGTCGAAAATCCACTCCCTAGTATATTTATTTATTTAATTATTATTTTATTTATTCACTTATTTATTTATTTATTCATTTTTATTAATTCGTGTATTTTTTGAGGAAAGAGTACGTTTTATTTACTTTTTATTTATTTTGCCATATACTTTCGGGGGATTCTTCTTTTCTTTTTTCTCTTCGTCTCCCATCTCACAGCGCAAGGCGTCGCATAGCGTAAGACCAGCTAGACAGCGTTGGCGTCACCATGGACGGACAGACATTTTAAGGAGACAACGCTGGCGACATCCATCGGCGAGCTGACTTTGTAGTATGTTTTATAGGGGCAATAGAAGTGTCCACCGTGTCTAGCATCCACAATGCGTGTTGGGTAGACCGTAGACTTTTTGGAACCGGAGCTAACAGCTTTTTTGGGTTAAGATTTATGGCCGGTGGTTATATCACGCGGCAAACGTAACTTCAGCGGTTCTCAGAATTTTCACGGGAACGGGTAGGAATCTTGACCCCCTAACGAATAGATGAACAAAATGTTAATTCTCTGACCAGTAGGATTTAGACTTGGGCATTTAATTCGAGGAGGCTTGCATTTGCCAGCTAGTGATTGGATGATGGGATATTTTGAGGTAATGTGGGTCTTCTTGGTGGTTGTCGAAATTTTCCAAGGGAAGGGAAGAGAAGAACTTCACTTTTACTTTTTGTTTTTTCCACGGCGTGCATCACTTGCACTTTCCTCCATGACTGTCACCTAGGAGCTACCAATTATTACGGCAGGACAACCGTAAGCTGCATACAATTTTCTAAGCTGCGGATGGGAGATCTCAACAGAGGTTTCCGGATGAACGGACCCTACTAAGGACCCTTAGGGCCCATACGACGGTTGCAGCTGCGGATGGAAGATAACACCCACCGGACGAGAATTCTCCTGGGTCAGGAGTGGTCAGCGGCGTGAACCCAGAGACTTTAAGATGCGAATACCCAGAGGCATAGCCCACATCGTTCAAAGAACTTTTCATTTATGTGTAACCGCCAGGACGTCATACCCGGATGAAGCCACAGCCGCAATGGGGTCGCCAGGCCAGATTCGGATGTTAAGGTAGGAAATCCGGTAAACGGTAAAAATATCCCCGGAAAAAATACCTCCGGAGAAAATACCCCCGAAAACTGAAAAGCGGAAAAAATGCCCCCGGAAGAAATACCCCCAGAACAAGCGGTTCACTGTAACAGGAACACTGATGTATGGCAGGGTTCCGGTGTGGCAATTTACCGGCAACCCTGCCACAAAAGTTCAAAGAGGGGGGGGTATAAAGATTGCCGTTTCTGGGCCTATATTGAGAACTGAATTGGGAACTCCAAACGAATTTCGCGAAAACGTTCCATGTAAGCCAAGCGAGAATTGTACTTTAATTTGAAGAAATAAATTGCCGAGGATCCGAGGTACACTTGGTTGTCAGTGTATCCAGGCTGTTCCCCTTAAAGCGCCCGCGAGGTCCGTGAGCTTGGGGGGGATTCCCCGAAATGTTAAAATGGACGTAGAGCTGTGAACATTAGAACCATGCTTTACATAATGATTCTGTACATGACCACGAATTTTCAGGAGGGTGGGGTGAATTCACCCTCCCCCAAGTTTCTAAGAGCGCCGACAAGTGTTCAAAATTTGCTCGCAATTTCTATGCTTCATGTTGTGTTTAATGGCAAACTATGTATGCCCTTCCCCCTCCCCTAGAAATTTGGTGAAGCCTGTGAAAGGGATACGAGGTGCTTGGTTTGGAGGGCTCTACCCCCAACTTCCGTAATTTTATATTCTGGACCTCTAAAGTCGGTCAGTGTATCCTCGATGTTACCCCTGAATAGCTCTTAGAAACTACGGGAGGGTTACCCCACCCTCCTGAAAATTCGTGGTCGTGTGCAGAATCATTATATAAAGCATGATACTAATGTTTACAGCTCTACGTCCATTTTAATATTTTGGGGGCACCGCCCCCTAAGTTCATGGACCTCGCGTAGACTTCAATGGGAACTTCCTGGATACACTGGCAGACTCCAGCGGCCCAGAATATAATATTACGGAAGTTCAGGGTAGACCCCCCCCTAACCAAGTGTACCTCGGATCCTCGGCAATTTATTTCTTCAAATTAAAGTACAATTCTCGCTTGGCTTACATGGAACGTTTTCTCGAAATTCGTTTGGAGTTCCCAATTCAGTTCTCAATATAGGCCCAGAAACGGCTATCTTTATAACCCCCCCCCCCTTGAATTTTTGTAGCCAAGTTGCTTAAGATGTGGGGCAGGATTGACGGTAAATTGCCACATCGGAACACTGCCACACATCTGTGTTCCTGTGTGGCAGTTTACAGTGAACTGTTTGTTCTGGGGGTATTTCTTCCGGGGATATTTTTTCCGGGGGCATTTTTTCCGCTTTTCAGTTTTCGGGGGTATTTTCTCCGGGGGTATTTTTTCCCGGGGGTATTTTTACCTACATCCAGGAAATCCATCCTAGTCTTTCTTTTGGTGGTTTTATAAGCAAATAGTTAATCGAGTACAGGTTCCTGTCAGAGAGTCGAAATCATTTTTGCTAGTATCGTGAGTGCATCTTTATTATTATGCAAAACCTAACTAATAAACTGTTTTGTTTGTTAATTTGTCTACGTTCTATCATGAGTGTTTCGTTGGTTAAAAATTGTGTGCTCAACCCTGGATTTTTGCAGAATATATAATTTTACGACAGGGACTTAGAAAATCACTTCACTTATGCTTTTTTTAACTAGACGTTCACGAAAACATTGCGGCACACAGCGGACCCTGACTCCCAAAGGAAAATCTGCTGTGTGAATCACATCGCCCCGTCAGTGGATCCTGAAGCTGCGTCAGCCCTAAATCAGGGAATCGCAGAATCACAATCCACTCGACACCCTCTTGGTTCCCAATATTACGCCGGGTGAACCCAATTAGGAACCCGCGCGATAATAATGCTTGTAGTTCCTCATGTGCAACCAACCTTCTGCAGGGCGCCGCTACGTTCTTGATCGCTAATAACAGAATCACCTGCTTTAAACAGTCTAAACTAGAACTCACACGTGCATTTCGATACAGTATTCTTCCCCAGAACAGAACAGATCGATGCACATGCTTTTGCAGCACTTTTTCCTTGATGAAATTCGTAACGAATGCAGTGTCGAATAAAAGCAGTATCGATTGCCATCTTTCACCTACCGATGTGCAAGTGCGTTTGACTATTGGGCAAACTTCTATGTCACATTCTATACTCTGGACCAGTTACGGTCACATGACAACAATGCGGAGGAATGTCGGATATGCAAATTAGCGGTATACATCACACAAAAAACGCTTTAAAACTTATTTGTACACGTAATATATATTTTATTAGTAATTGGAAAGCCGCCCCGGTGGCGCAGTGGTCCAAGGCGTTGGCCTCTGATCATTCGTCCGTAAGGGGTCCGGGTTCGAATCCCGGTCAGGCATGGATGTTGTGTTTGTCTTACGGCACTGGCTCTCTCCCTTCCCTGGAACCAGTGACCCTAAATTAGGGACGGGCGACTGCTTATAGCCCATTTGAGTTGCTCACGGTGGTCGTTAACCCTCCAATAAAAAAAAAAAATTGGAAACGCACTTTAATATGGCGGAGATATTTTTATCGCTTCCTAATATTTTGAGAGATGTTTTCTCCAGGATATTTTCATTTGCACCTTCAATATTTTGGGCTTGCTTCGTATTAAAATCCTAGGGGCGCCTCTGAGGACCATGGTAACAGAATTAAGACATCTCGCAGTGATTTCGTCAAGTTCAAAACATTTCTTCATCACCATTTTTTGATGAAGGCGATTTTGCCCCATTTTCTTTTAATAAAAGATAGTTTTGAGCTGCTGGCATTGTAATCGTGCATCGAAAAATTCACATTCATAACATATTGATATCATAATACAGAATTGCACCTAGAAGACATTTATTTATGGCAGTAAATTTTTAATTATCCTTGACTATTTTAAGATTCGTTCACATGCGTTTTCAGCATTCCTTTCAGGTGTGATATGTCATGTTGTACTCTTTCAAAACCATGTGCTCTCCCGAGCTCTTTAAATTTACCGTCCCATCTTTCTTCGAGGCGTTCTAGCTCTTAGGCGAAAGATAGCTTAAGGGTGCATTATCCTCACATTATTTGATGTAGGGTGGTAAAAGAGAAATGTTTAAAGAGGGAAGAGGCCTAGCCTTGATGACTTCGGAGGGCAGGGAAAAGAAGGAAATGTCAAGGGGCCTGTATCACTATATCCTCATGACAATAAGGAGCCTTTAAGCTTGCTTCCTTTATTTGGCCACCCGTGTCATTTGAAAGTAACACCGATGTTCCTGGCAGAAAGGACCTTTAGTGATGAGTCCTTAAGAGCGATATCAGTTGCAGACGCAGAATTAGCCGAAGCTCATCAAACATCAGATGAGAGGGTAGGTTGTACCATGAAAGAGCATTCTAGATATAAATCAATGACCCAACAAATGGGCTTCTGCCATATTGTCTTCACCCCCGATCTTGCGATGAGGTAAAAGGGAGCAGTAGAGGAGGAAAAGACGTGTGGGAGACACCTCCCTGTGACATCTTGGGTGGGGGGAAATGTAGGGGACGACAAAGGAAAGATACAGGCCCATTTAGAAGAAAGGTCAGTGTCAAGGTCGTCTGCGTCTGCGGGAGGGGACGAGAAAAGATGTCTGTCCACATTGTGTGCCATTATGAATGAGTGCCATTTATTTACGTGGGTCTTTGCACATGTGTAAACTGACAAAAATGAGGAAAATATATTTGGCTGTTCCACTTGAGCACCATGACAACATACCACCCCTGACCGTGTCTTCACGCAGAAACGCTAGACGACACGCATATTACTCAGAAGAACATTTCTTTCGTTCGGCTTTTGTGTTAGATGGTAAATTTAAATTTCAACGAAATTTTGAAATATGAAGTGCGTAATACGTGGGAAATACATGTGTGTATAAAAAAGAAGAAATTAATAGGCATACAAAACTTGGCTGGGGAGCATTTAGAAAAAAACGAATTCAAGACAACAGGGCGCCGGACAAATTAGGCACAGGGCAACTGGACACCGGAGATTTGAAGTAAAAGAGAAATATTAATAAATTGACATGTTATGTAAATATTTGGTGCCTAAGAAAAATTAGGAGTTATAAAAAAAACCCTCCTTTTTGTCCTTTTCCGAACATAGTATGAGTTCTGGTGTAATTGCTTTGTTTCGTTGAAACCTAAGAAATGTGCTATGGAATCATGAATGTGATGTAATCCATATTCATGATTATGTGCTATGGAATCATGAATGTGATGTAATCCATATTCATGATTATGTGCTATGTAATCCCGATCCAGGACGACGAAATTGTCAAGTTTTCTGATATTATCCTTGTCATACATGTATTTACACCAAAAAACGGATTGTCATCTTCAAAGTTTGTGCTATGTAATTTTTAAAAAATTCAATTGTAATTGTCGTTTGTCTTACTGGGAACGTTTTCTCCTTTCAATTCTTCTCAGAGCGCCAAGAAACGGCAATTTTTACACGGCCCCTAAAGATTTGTGCCCAAATGTTCGGGTGCCCAAATGTCCGGTGACCAAAAGTCCGGTGCCCAAATGTCCTAAACTCATGACAACTGGGCATATGAGTAATGGTGTGCACAAATCCCCCCATCTCATTATCATTGAGAAATTAAGAAATATTTATGATTTTCTGTCTGAAAGACGGGGCAGTCATTTGGGCACCCGGACATTTGGGCACAAATGTTTAAAGGGCCGTATAAAAATTGCCGTTTCTTAGCCCTATAATGAAAATTTGATCAAGAAAACGTTCACCGTAAGACAAGTACAATTATACTTGAATTTGGAGAAACAAAAGTACATTCGTGAATATAAAAAAAAAATGCATAGCACATTTCTTAAACCTACACGGGTTTCAACGAAACAAAGCAATTGCAGCAGAACTCATACTACTAGTATGTTCGGAAAAGGACGACAAGGTGGGATTTTTAATGACGCAGCCTTTTACAAGGCCTAGGCCTAGGGCCTATGAAATAATATTTAGTGCCTGAGCAATAGCGCAATATTATTACCTTGACTTGAGACGTAAACGGGAACGTTTTCTGGATTCAATTCTCATCAGAGTGCCAAGAAATGGCAATTCTTATACGGCCCCTAAACTTTTGTGCCCAAATGTCCGAAACCCGGAAGGAACAGGACAATTTCCAAGAGCGATTTACCATCAGGTCTTAAAAGAAAAGTGTTTAATCAAAACGTGCATCCTTCCAGTCCTTACTTATGCATCAGAGACATGGACCTTAAATAAACAAAGACATCCAGAGGCTGCGGACATCTCAAACAAGCATGAATAGGTAAATGCTAGATGTAACTAAGATAGATAAGAAAAAGAGCTCGTGGAACAGGAAAATCAACAAAGTGGATGACATCATTTTCAAAATGGCAGTGAGATGGGCATATCTGCTAGAACTCACCTCCACCAGACAACTGAAACGCTGTGTTCCCCCGAAATTCTTCGTATTTCTACTAACATTGGGAGTTCATGTTAAGGGTAATTAAATTATGCAAACTGTAAGGTCGAAAATTAATTATTCATGAGTGTATTCTATATTTTATGTAAATCAGTATAATTTACGTCTATTCATAAAGAAATTAGGCCACGTGTTTATGTGTTAGAGACTGAATTCCGCTTCAGAAAAAAAAACTAACTTTCTTTCGAAGGCATTGTTTCAAAAACTGTAAATGTCTGGACCCGTTCAGATGGCGCCAACGAAGCACGAGGAGAGTAATCTCAACGGAAACGCAGCATTCCAGAGAGCACTTAGCGGCTACATGAAACAATCCATTAAGATGTTTTCTCGTCGAGCTGGACAAAGCACAACGGTAAAAATCGCCAGGCTGTCTGGTCGGCTATATTATTTTCTTTGTACGGGAACATGTAGCTAATGGATGCATATTGTATTGATGTACCTTTGTAGGGTTCGATTTTAGGCGACGGCGGCTAAAATGAAAGTGACACGTGCAGATCCCGAAAGGAGATAAGAACGACAGGTGAACGCGTTAGTGAAAGTCAGGCTGGAAGTGATGATACGAGTTGGGAGACATTGGAGCTGGGCGAGCGCTCGTTCCGAGGAACAAAAATTGCAGAGTCAGGTAGTGCCTCGTGGCAGCGAACCAAAAAATGTATGCTGGGTACTATCCCGGCAGAAGGACGAGAAGAGAGAGCACGTGCTTTAGAGGCAGAAGGAGTATGTAGCGCGGGACGGTAGCGTTTGGATGTATGGAGCGAAGTCTCTCCTACGAAAAGTCGAGAGAAGGAAGAATGGAGAGCGGTTCATGTTTGAAGTCTCTGATATTTTATAGCTCATATTAGTCCGGTGTGCAGATACACCGTAGGTTCCAGAAAGGATGAGCATCTTGGCATGGATGAGGTGCCGAAAGATCTAAGTAGATTCTCGACGTCCTGGGCTTCATATAAGTTAAGCCGATTATAGAAGTGTGTAAATAGACACCGGTAGGAGTCACGTGTTGAACCACCGAGACCACAGATCATTTTTCACGAAGCCGTCGGTCGGAAGGAATCGATCCCGGAGATAATGAACATTCTTCATTAAATTTGTTTAAGTTTTTCACTTTCGAGGGATTACTTCAGTTGGTGTCAATTGCCTTATTTATACATTCCCTCCCTTCCTTGATTAGCAGATAAACATAGTAAAGCTGAGGAAGAGAGCGCCTGGGCATTCGTTTCTCAGGAGAATGTTACGTAAGAACGAACCTTATTCTAGTATACTGTGTACGGGTAGGTACCGGGCAAAGTAAGCTGACGTTCCAAAGCGGAGGCGGGTCAAGGTGCCCGGGCGATAAAACTCACCCCTACACAAACTTCGGTTTTAATTGATCCGCCCTAATTAAAATTCATAATTTACAGGTATGCACTGATTTTTCGTTCGTCCCTATAATTTAGAACAGGACTTAGGAAAGATCGGGAGAATAATTTTCTTTTTCTCTCATCTTTCTTTTTCTTCCCCCCAGACTTACAACCGCAATTCAATAGAGAGAAGCATACCGAGGAAATATCCTGTTATTCGAAAAACTTTTCAATTCGCAAACTCACAAATCCTGGATATAATGCCATAAGTCCCGGAAAGGCAACAACTAGTCGTAAGCGTAATTATTTCTCTCGGCTCCATGATATTTTCGAAAGCATGGAAAGTAACTGGTGTGACAGTTAAAACCCTATATTTTCATAGGTCTTTCCCCGCTAATAGAGCACGTCCGGAAAACATTCTCTGACCAGCAGTCAAGAGGTTACCTGGCGTAAACCACGGAACCCGGATCCAAACATGACAAATCTGGCAGTGGTCGTAAAGTTTAAAGGGCCTAAGCAACAAAAAAGGAATTCAGGACGGGGAGTGGTGTGACAGTTAAAGCCCTATATTTTAGTGCTGGCTTCGGTATTTGCAGCTGTCGGTGGCTGCAAATCCCAGCAGAGGATTTTGGGACCCACCTATAGCGCATCGAAAAGGGCGGAGAGTAACCAATAGTGCGCCAGATGCTACCCCTTATCAGTCTCGACTCCTCCCCTCAGGACAGAAAGATACTACAGGCAAGAGAGGACATGGTTGAATACAGGACAAGACAAAGAGAGGTCACAGTCAGAAAAAAAGTTGAGTATGCCGAGGTCTCAGAATTAGGCTGGAGAGTGAGTAGCAAGAGAGTTAGTAAAGAGATGGTAGTGTGACGTATATTCTATTTTAACTTTCATTTTTAGTTCCTTTTCCTACGTAAATTTGAGTTTGTTCTCTTTTGCACTTTCCCAACTTAAAGTGATATCTTCACTCTCAGACTATAAAAAGCTGGATTACCTGAAATCATCCCAGAATCCAAAACCTAAAGATATCACTATTCCCTTCGTCAATATTTCAAGCAGGACACTCACACTGGAGGAAAAAAAGTTTTGGAACTTGGACCAAAGTTCTGCTTCCGAACGAGACCAAATCCAAAAACATCATTTCGGAGCTATGCTTAAGCGAAATACTGACGAGCTCCCACTTTCCAAAGAAGCAGGTGTTTATGCCATCCCTCTACAATATCCGGATGGCTCCAAGCGATATTACATTGGGATGACCAAACGTTCATAGAGTCAACGAACATAAGAGGGACATAATGGACGGTAAATTAACCACGGCACTATCCAGAGAAGTCCAGTTCAAGTCCGCCGATCCTATGTGGGATGACATAAAGAAATTAGCGGCCTACTCTACTCCTAAATCCACTGCCATTCGGGAAACATTGGAGATCATTACCAACGATGAGGCCTGCAATGATAGCGTCTCACTAGAATTACCACGAATTTGGAACCAATTCTTCAAATAATCAATGCCTTTCGTTTTCCTCCAAGGTTCCGCGTGCAAAACGAACATGATGCCTCGTGTTTTTATTGAATAATTACGTTCGCATCTCTTCGTTTATTGTCAAGTCACCGAGTTCAAATTGTTGAAACGTTCTATTATCCAGTTTGCTGTCTACCTTTTTTGAAAATGCCATCTGGTTGATGTGCGAAAGCTTGGAAACCTTGATTTTATCTACGCCTATAAATTCGGATAACTAGTATAGTTGTACTATCTTTTAAGATGTTTTCTGTTTCATACAGTAAAAGATTAAGCCATGCAGGTATGTTGTTCAAAGTAACCAGCTCTACTGGTCCTAGAATTAATCTTACATAAAGATGTCTCAGCACGATCTGGAACACTTCCATCTAATACACGCAAGTCGCAGAAGTATCCCAAGGACTAAATAGCGGCCCGCGACAGCGCACGGGAACCGCACATCGAGGAGGGTATACCAAGAGCAAAGGGCAACAAAACAGGGTGTAGAATGCGTCGACGTGCTGGACAATTGTGACAGTAGATTGCGGGTATATTGACCTACAGACTGTGAGAATGCTTACGTGACGGATCCGTTCAATCCAGGATGAGCGAGTTTGAGGGAGGACATAGAGAAAGGCCAAACCGCCGTATCGCAAGGCATTTGGATCAGAGCGACGCGTCAATCGGAAGATGTCGGCGCCATTGGGTCGAACAGAGCGCCACAATCCAGCGGCACACGGGGAGTGGACGGCCGAGGGCAACGGCAAAACGCAAGGATCGAGTGACTGTGAGAGCAGAACGAACAGAACCGAATTCGTTGCTCTCAATCATCCGTGGCCATGTTGCTTCGACCACAGGTACGCAAGAGGCCCTTCGGACCTTTGCCAGACGAGTTGCAGCGCGGGGATTACATTCAAGGAAGCCAATCTGCCGCTTACTACTGACCAGAGAGCATCGCCGGCATCGGTTGCAGTGGTGTTGGACCCGATCAAGGAAGGATAGTGTCCAGTGGCGTTATGTTACCTTCAGTGATGAGTCACGATTTGCAGTTGGTGCCGATAACCGGCGCATACGTCTGGAGACGAGTCGACTAGCGCACGGATCCTGCCTTTACCGTGGAACGGCATAGGGCACAGACACCCGGGCTGACTGTCTAGGAAGTATTTCCTACAATAGCTGGACACTTTTCGTAGTCCTCCGTACTAACATATCGGCTCCACGGTACGTCGACGCATTCTAAGACCTGTTGTGTTACCCTTCATGTCTCACATAACCGAGAAATTTTTCAACAGGATAATACCCGGCCACACATGGCACGGCTCTCCCGGGTCTGTCTCTGTAATGTCGACACCATTCTAGGGCCATCCCGATCTCTCACCGAACAAACATGATGGGACCCCACCTACGCCCATCTCTGAATGTCGGCGAACTGGCCCGCAATTTGGATACTATCTGGCATGCCATACCTTAGAACAGTATCCGTAAACTGCATGTGTCTATACCACGCTGGATTTCTGCTTGTATCCGAGCCAGAGGTGGCGCTGCAACGTATTGACTTGTTTCACTCATGTAGCTGTTTTATCCAAAGGAATGGCCCAACTGCTGTGGAATTGCAATAATTTCCTCTTCTATACATGTTACCAATTTTCATCTCGATTGGATGATTTTTTCTGGGTGCTTCGGGTTTCTTTACTTTGTGTGTGTGTGTGTGTGTGTGTGTGTGTGAAGATTGTATTAGCTGTTTTCGTTTAAGAGGATTAGGGCGGAGGAAGAACTTGATTACCCTATCCCAAAGATAAAAGGTAATAAACAGCAAACACCCCCGATCATCAGGACAGTTTCTATACAAGCACTCTTCATCGCAACTCAGGGAGACAGGGAAAATATTTCAACATAGATGTTCTTCCTTGGCTGGAAGTAGCGAGAAAGTTTTATATCACAGCCAGTTAAATATTCGCCTTAAACAACGAAAAGTATGGGAAGCGTGAATCCTTGTTTCACCTACCACTAAAAGGAAGGCTAAATTACTTTAACAGTTCCTTTCAAAACAAAGACATTGATAAGAACTCGAAAATTTGGAATATCAACAACAGCAAGAAAAAATATACTTTACTAATATGAGAAAGTAAAATATCACTTGACAATGCAAATGAAGTGGTCACTAAGGATTGATTTGTTTCAGTCCGTGAAAACCAAAACAAAACTGGCAGTCCAATTATAGGTTTTCGGGGCCCCTCAAGCTCTGAAGCCCTAGGCGCGCGCCTAGTGGGCCTAGTTCGCCTAGTGGGAAATCTGCTCCTGTATAAGATATTTATTTTCGTCTAAAACCATTATGTACAGATAAAAGCAACTTTAAAAACAGGCAAGATCTTTCAAGTCTTCACAAGACTCAATATCAAGCCAAAGTGCAGCCCAATGTGTAATGGACAAGACCATATACACTATATTAAGAAAAGTCACCGGACACCCCTTCAAAAGCAAATGAACGGATCCGCTGCGTTGTTAATATGCGCGGTACAGCTGCAAACGGTATAAAAACAAGCCTGCAGCTGACCGCGATCATATCGCACTGTGAGGTTGAGTCAAAATGTCGCGGCGAAAGAGAACTGACTTTGAGAAAAGAAAACTTGTTGGGTGTTATATTAGCGGGTTGTCCATAAGAGAAATTGAGAGGGTTTTAAACATACCCAAGTCAACTGTTTTGGATGTACTGAATAAGTGGAAGACACATGGCGCCTGAAGCAGCAAAATGTACCGGCACCAAAGAAAATCGGTGATAGAGGACGTCGAAGCCTCAGAAGAATCGTTGAACCTAATCGACGGAGTACTGCACAAGAACTCAGTGTACAGGTGAGTAAAAATGTTGGAAATTCGGTATGTACACGTACCATTCGTAGAGAACTTCATTCCATGGGCTACCGTGGTCGTGCGGCTGCTCATAAGCCTTTCATCTCCACTCAGAATGCTACTCGTCGTTTAGCATGGTGTAAAGAACATTTATCGTGGACCGTAGATCAATGAAAACGTGTCCTATGGACTGATGAATCCAGATACACGATCCATCAGTCTGATGGCCGGGTGTGGGTATGGCGGCAGCCGGGGGAACGCTATTTACCGCAGTGTACTGTTCCTACGGTGTAGTTTGGAGCTGGCAGTGTACTCATGTGGTGGTGTTTTTCGTGGTATGGTCCCGGCCCATTGGTTATCGTGGACAAACCTGTTAACCAGCACGTCTACATCGATATTCTAGACAGTTATGCCCTACCACCTCTGTGCCAATACTATGGAACCGAGCCTTGTTGGTACCAACAGGATAATGCACCGAGCCTTAAAGCAAGGTTTCAACATCGCTTTAATGAGACTCATGAGCAGGTATGCGAAAAACGGGAGGTTACATGGCTGAAAACGAGCAATAACAAAGTTATATGCAAAGCACGTGAAAGTAATAAATACAAAGCACAAGAGGCCAGCCGTAGGCCAGAAAGTGAAGCATCAATTGTCCAAAACATAAAATGCAAGAGTCACGAGGTAGTCACTACAGAGCATCAGGGTGGGAGTCCCGAAGTAAAAGCGAAGTCCCCCGAAGGTGTCGCGAGGCAGCAGAGAGTTCAGAAGCATAGGCATCAGGAGCAAGATCACAGGATAGAAAAGCATCATAGCAAGAAGTCACGTCAGGAAAATCTTCGCGACACGGACGATATAGATGAACATCAGAAGTAGGCTACATTACAGACTAATTAGCATCATGTAACTCCGGAGAAAGGGTAATCTTCTTGCAACGTTGACGTATGGAACGACGAAAGCGCCTCTTGGGAATATCACCCCCATGAGGCGACAGAGCATTGTAGAGCAGGAGACGAAAGAGCAGACACAGCAGTCAAACAGGCCAAGATGGAGTCGTGGGGCTCGGAAACAGCACGAAGAGCGCAGAGCGAAGATGTAACTGAAGCATCGGGAGAGGCTGACGGGAAGAAGGCATCATACGTCTCGAGAAAGGTGGCAGTCTGAGTAGGAGAGAAAGTGGGCCAAGAAACAGCAGGAGTGATGACGGCTTCAACACCAGAGGCATCCGAGGAGTACTTGACAGAAGAGTGTTCCGCAGAAGACGGTGGGGTGTAATCAATAGATATCACCGAGGCCCAAGTCTGTACAGGAGCAGCAGCGGCAGGCTGAGAAGGCTGTGCAGAAGAGGAGAAACCTTGGGGGTAGCGGCAGCAGGCTGAGATGAGGGCACCACAGACGGCGGCGGAAAAAGTCCACAAGAGGCAGGCAGGGTGGAGCCATACGACGGCACTGACGAAAGGATTGAGGGCATAGAAGACACCACAGCTGTATCAAAGGGCGTTGGCTTCGTGAAGAGAGCAGACGCAGGTACAGCAGAGGAACTGGTGGTGGAGAGCGGGCACTGCGAGCGATGATGGCCATGAGCTTTACACGAAAAACAGTGATAAGCGGCGAACACATTGATGACAATCGTGCGATAACCTAAGAACACTCGGAAATCAGTAGGGCAAGTAGTAATGGAGTAAAACCGTTAGAGGACAGCACAAAGCAATTCTATTACTGTCCTGTCGCCGTGACCGTGTCGCGTTCGGAAAATGGAAGAGTATACTATATGTATCTATTTATAGTTTGTCGTAATGTTGCATTCTACCTGAGCTTTAATAATATAGGCCTCGGGTTGAGACATTTTAGCAACCTTTAACCCACAGAACTTTTGTCAGTAAAGTTTATATAAAAATACCAACAATAATGGCACACAATAATGAAAAAATGCCGTCTGAGCACGGTATACTCCGGGGTCCATACCGGAACACCCAGATAGGTTTTTATCAAAACACAAAAGTAAAAGGTTAAAATCATAAGACCTTTCGGACACCCGCACCGGGATCCATCATCAGATACACTAAAAAAGAGAAAAATGGGTTAGCCCCAAACATATGTATATATAATGTTGTATATGACGAAATGCCACCTAGTGTGGAATGGGAACAAACTGACAAAACACACGATTAAAATACCGATTAATGATTAAACTGCAACAGGTTGACCTGTCGAATTATGAAAAGCATTGTCCGAAAACAAGAATGTCCAAGGTCTCGGTACAACATGTGGAACATAGTCGATGCAGCACAAATGTCCCGTCCAAATAATGAATAAACTTTAGGCGAAAGTTAAATGCGACCTCTTACTTGGGGTAACGAGGATCGTCGCTTCATTTCAGATGGAAAAGTGTGTTTCCCGAGTGACCCCATCTAGCGAGTGCAGTTGTCATACCGAAATTGTTAAAAAGACACAGGCCTAGGGCCTTATATTTATTATTATTTCTTCTTTGTGTGTGTCTGAAGAGAAGTACCATGTGTTTCACATGGGTACCTCATCACCTGTTGAGAGAACAATTGTTAGCCAGAGTTCAGGTGTGACATGAGGGGAAACATATTATTGCAAAAGATCCAAACTTTCTAAACATAGTAATAACTGCCGTTGAAACATGGGCCCACTATTTTGACCCTCCTCACGAATCACACAACGGGTGTCTCTGAACACACAGGCTCGCCTCCTCCGAAAAAGTTCGCCAAACCAAATCAGCTGGGAAGGAGATGATAATAATTTTCTTTTATCATAAAGGTTGTTTAGCAACATGCCATTCCACCACAAATTACTGCCAATGCTGAGTATTAAATTTCAGTCTTGAAGCGTCTGCTACAACACATATCGATTAAGCAACCGGAAATGATGGGTAAGTGGACGCTATATCATAATAACGCTCGCCCACATGTGGCTGCTTGTGTTCAACAGTTTCTTACGAAATGCAGTATTGAAATCATGCCACAGCCTGCCCCGTGCGATTTCTGGTTGTTTCCAACAATGAAGGAGAAGTTCCGTGGCGCAACATTCAACACAGATGCTGACGGTATTCAAGCTGTACCGGGGCCGCTAAAACAGCTTCAATAAACTGCCTTCGCCACATGCTTCGAAAAGTGCACTAAACGATGGGACCGTTGCACATCATCCAGTTTTTATGGAACGGCCGTTGTAGTTATGTAAATCTTATTAGTATGTTTTTTTGTTTTTTTTATTGGAGGTTTAACGACCACCGTAAGCAACTCAATGGGCTATAAGCAGTCGCCCGTCCCTAATTTAGGGTCACTGGTTCCAGGGAAGGGAGAGAGCCAGTGCCGTAAGACAAACACAACATCCATGCCTGACCGGGATTCGAACCCGGACCCCTTACGGACGAATGATCAGAGGCCAACGCCTTAGACCACTGCGCCACCGGGGCGGCTTATTAGTATGAGCCAGTCGATTTAAAATTGTTAAAAAGGCCCAGGTCTTTGGGCTTTATAACTATTATTATTTCTTCTTTGTGTGTGCCTTAGCGGATTTAGGTAAAAATACCCTCGGGAAAAAAAATCCGGGGTATTTTTCCCGACGGTATTTTTACCTACATCCATGGCCGACAGGACTGGGATTCGAACACCCGTCAGAAACGTCCGCTTCCCACACAGTGCATAGTGACTTAACCAACTGCGATATGCCGGTGTTGTATATACTTTATCACTGCTAAATATTCACCTTGGAAACATGCACGCGACCTCAATCTAGAACGGTAAACGGTAAAAATACTCCAGGAGAAAATACCCATGAAAACTGAAAAGCGGTAAAAATACCCCCGGAGGAAACACTCCCAGAAGAAACGGTCCACTGTAAACTACCACACAGGAATATTGATGTGTGGCAGTGTTCCAATGTCGCAATTTACTGGCAACCCTGCCACACATCTTTCAGCAACTTGGCCACAAAAAGGTTAAGGGGGGGGGGGCTATAAAGATAAAGATTGCCGTTTCTGCGCCTATATTGAGAACAGATTTGGGAACTCCAAACGAATTTCGAGAAAACGTTCCATGTAAGCCAAGCGAGAAATGTACTTTAATTTGAAGAAATAAATAGCCGAGGATCCGAGGCACACTTGGTTGGGGGAGGGGGATGGGCTCTAGCACCTCATTCCGTAATTTATATTCTGGGCCGCTGGAGTCTGTCAGTGCATCCATGCTGTTCCCCTTGAAGCGTCCGCGCAGTCCGTGAGCTGGGGGAGGGGATCTTTCCCCCAAAATGTTAAAATGAACGTAGAGCTGTAAACATTAGTAACATGCTTTATATAATGATTCTGTACACGACCAAGAACTTTCAAGAGGGTGGGGTGAATCTCCCCAGTTTCTAAGAACTCTTCTGTGGTAACATCGAGGATACACTGACAAACTCTGGAAGTACAGAATATCAAATTACGGAAGTTGGAGGTAGAGCCCTCTATACCAAGCACCTTGTATCCCTTTTACAGACTTCACCAAATTTCTGGGGGGGGGGGGGAGGCTATACATAGTCTGCCAATAAACACAACATGAAGCATAGAAATTGCGAGCAAATCCCTTACCGTGAACACTTGTATGCGCTCTTAGAAACCTTGGGGGAGGGTGAATTCAAAATTTGTGGTTGTGTACAGAATCATTATATAAAGCGTAATACTAATGTTTACAGCTGTACGTCCATTTTAACATTTTGAGGGAAAGCCAACCCCCAGCTCACGGACTTCGCGGACGCATCAAGGGGAACATCCTGGATACACTGACAGACTCCAGCGGCCCAGAATATGATATTACGGAAGTTGAGGGTAAAGAACCCCCCCCCCCCCTTCCCAAACCAAGTGTACCTCGGATCCTCGGCAATTTATTTCTTCAAATTAAAGTACAATTCTCGCTTGGCTTACATGGGACGTTTTCTCGAAATTCGTTTGGAGTTCCCAATTCAGTTCTCAATATAGGCCCAGAAACGGCAATCTTTATAGCCCCCCCCCTGAACTTTTGTGGCCAAGTTGCTGAAAGATGTGTGGCAGGGTTGCCGGTAAATTGCCACACCGGAACACTGCCACACATCAGTGTTCCTGTGTGGCAGTTTACAGTGAACCGTTGTTTCAGGGGGTATTTCCTCCGGGGGTATTTTTGCCGCTTTTCAAAGTTTTCATGGGTATTTTCTCCGGGGGTATTTTTACCTACATCCGTCGGTCATCTAGTCTACGTTTTTTCCGCAGACTCCCTGGGTCTGGGGTCACGAATGTGTTGATGGTTTCATGTGAAGTCGACCCCGGACACACTTTGCCCCTTGTCTCGATATGCAGCAGAGGAGTTGCGAGCCGGCTTCAGTAATTCGCCATTATCCTCATAGATGGAATATTCCTCTTTGAGGTATTCAATCCGCCCTGAGCGGAAGAGGGAGACCAAAGTATCTACAATTTGAATTGCTCGAAAAAAAAAAAAAATCCCACGTGATCATCCTTTCCCGAATATAACACGAGTCATATTGTTTCACGCCGAACACCGTAGCTTGAAACAATCTACAGCAACGGCTCTTTGTCTACCGAAATGAAAGCACAATTTTCACATGACCCCTAATGCAATTCAACAAAGCACATTTTTTTGTTGGTATGAGAGTAACTTACTTATTTTGATGGAGTTTCCAATTCAATTCTCGTTTTATAAGTGACAACAGGGCTGTAGCTACCGGGAGGGCAGGGAGGTGGTTACCCTCCCAGAATGGTCATTCCAGGGGCATAAATTCATGCTCTGGGGGATGTAAAAAAATAGAAATTGTAAATAAAAAAGAAAAGTAACACCTTTCAGTATTTTCTTTTTAAAGACTTTAGTTAGTCTCATACAGTATTCCGTGCAGTTAACCAGGGTACAGAGTAACATACACTATGAGGTGTGAACATCTTATATCCATGAAGGGAATTTTCCAAAACAGTAAATGGAGGCATAGAAAACAATATGCCTAACCGCCATAACCTTTTCGAACATGTCTTGGGGTGAAGAGCTAATTAATCATGTGTGCTCTATCCCAGAAAGTTCTCTAACCGTTTGACCTTGAAAGGAATTTTTCCAAGCCCTAACCCTAAAGTTTCTTCCTATTGTTACATTCGTTCTGCGCTGGTTTGTTTTTCGTTCTGCATTTCTGTAGAGTGTTGTGTTGTCGGCGTTCTTATAACGTTACGCTTTACTTGGCATTTACCACCTATGATTCTTGGGTATTTATTTAGTTTTTACATTTTTAATAAAATTATGTCAAAAACCTGAAGTGCTATTTTTGAAAGATCATAATATGTACTTTCCTTTAATGACGGAGTATGAGAAAATAAAAACCAAGTTCTATTTGAATGGAACGCGAAGGTGCGTAATTTCAAGTGTCACCCTCCCAGATAAGAAAAGTTTGCTACGGTACTGAGTGACAATATTTGTTACGCAAGTCAGACTTACACACAAACATATTTTTTTATGTAGGTGAAATGGCCAAGAAAGCGCAATTTTTAATCCCCCCCAATATGTGAGTGTGGCTACTTCTCGGTGTGGCCAGTTGTCCTAGACTCAAAGGGTACGATGTCTCTTGCCATTTCTGAAACACGCGAGCCTGTGTGTGTGTGGACAATTGTCTTAAAGAGACAACTGTTGTCGCTAGTAGATAAAGAAAAAATGATTATTGGGTTGTCGGAAAAGTCATGACGTATTTTAGCCAAGTTTTGCTAAGGTCATTTATTGATAGAAAAAACAAAGATCAATCAATGATATAATGCCCGTTTTGTTCGATAACCTTTCGCCATCTTTCAGTGAGCTGCAGAATGCCTGTTCATAGAAGGACCTGTCTTTCGTGGCGAAAAAACTGCACAAGGTGCTGATTTACAGCCTCATCTGAATTGAACGTTATACCACGCAGGACTGTTGAAGAGAACGAAACAAGTGGAAGTCTGACGGCGCAAGGTCAGGCGAGTATGCTGAGTGTGGCAACACATCCCACCCAAGCTCCAATAATTCTTGGCGGGTGATCAAATTTGTGTGTGGTCTCGCGTTGTCGTGATGGAACACAACACTTTTACGATGAACGAGCTCTGAACGTTTCTGGATGATGAATTCGTTCAAACTGTCCAATTGCCGACAGTACACATTCGAATTGATTGTTTGGTTCCGTGGTAGGAGCTCGAAAAATACACCTTTAAAATCCCACCACACTGAGACCAGAACCTTCCGCTGATGAATGTCTGCTTTGGATGTCGGTTGAGGCGAAGCAGTACGTCGGGACCAAGACCGCAGATGTTTATACGCGCCGTCAATTGAGCTTCTTTGAGCTCATGAGGAACCCACACATCGAGCTTGCTTACGTATCCCAGCTTCTTCAGGTGGTCGTGAACGCTTCAATGATGAATGTGCATTGTCTCTGCAATCTCTCGTGTCGTGTAACGTGGGTTTGACTCGATCAATGCATTGATTTGACCGTCAGCAACCTCGGTGGGCCTTCCGGACTGAGGAGCATCGTTGAGGACAAAATCAGCAGCACGGAATTTTGCGAACCACCGTTGGCACTGACGTTCTTGTAGAGCATTATCACCATACACTTTACGCAACTTTTCACATGCTTGACGCGCGTTCTTCCGTTTACGGAAGTAAAACAGTAAAATATAGCGAAAATGCACAGTTTGGTGGTTCATCTTCAACTTGATGTCAAATCTCTGCAAATCAACCAAATCGTTCACTATTCCTTTCAGACTGCAGCTAGAACTGGCTCCTGTCGAATGCCATAGCGATAACAGAGCTGCGCATGCCTGTAGTACTTCCAAACCCACCCAACCGCCATCGGGTGCTAACATACGTCATGACTTTTCTGACAACCCAATAGATAGCATTTTTTTTATTTTTTTTTTTTTTGATTGAAGGTTTAACGACCACCGTGAGCAACTCAATGGGCTATAAGCAGTCGCCCGTCCCTAATTTAGGGTCACTGGTTCCAGGGAAGGGAGAGAGAGCCAGTGCCGTAAGACAAACACAACATCCATGCCTGACCGGGATACGAACCCGGACCCCTTACGGACGAATGATCAGAGGCCAACGCCTTAGACCACTGCGCCACTGGGGCGGCAGATAGCATTTCATCTATATTGCTTTCAATTTACTTTTATCAGTTGTAACTGTCAAGTGGTTCAGGAATAACAAAGATGGCACCGAATTCTTAGATGCACATGTTTTTTCAAAACGTTTCCGAGACGAAAGGAAATTTTTAAAGCACATTTTTAGCAAAGGAAAAAATCCGAGAAGGAGAGTATGCATTTACCCCCTCTACTGTAAAAAATATACATTATTTGAAATGCTCAATGTGGGCACAGTGGCGTACCGGAAAAAACTCGAGCACCCCCAGCAAATTTTTTTCGGGGACTTTTTACGAAAATTTATTAGCTTTCAATTACCGAAAATTTTAACTTCCTTATTATTAACTATAGGCTTTACGGGTGTTTTCATAAATCAAATTCTTTGGAACCTACGAGTATTTTTCCTAAAATCAAAATTTTGTCACCTTATTGCGTGAAACACAAATGTGTACGTTAAAATTAAAACGATTGCCTTGGTTACCGATACAAATTTATTGCAAAATACTTACGTCAAACTTAATCATATCATGCAAAACATATTTTAAAGAACTAAGGTCTGCTTTTTGAAATGCCTCACGATCGCCCACAGAAAACATGCAACTGCTGTGTGAGAGTGTCTAATGACTTCGCATTTATACGAAATGTCATAACATGAGTAAGCAAAGAACTAACTAACGATTAAGAACTGTAGTATAAAAAACGTAAAACTACTTAATTATTTGTTCTGGAATATAAAAACCACCCTTAACATAATGCCACAATGTTTTGCACAAAAATATTTTGATTCTGTTATAAAAAAATGACAAAAAAAAAAAAAGACACAGGTCTATTATTTTTCGCTCCCACGAAGAACACCTTTTAGTTCATTATATTCGGAAGAATGCTTAGTTATATGTGCAAACAACTTTAATACAATAACACCTTATCTTCACTGGTATAAAAAATCCGCTCATTAAACTGATTTTCTTTTTCGCATTCTCTTGTTAACATACCTGCCTAGAAACTAATTCAAGGGCTGTGAACTTGAGAATCCTTGAAACAGCAAGGGCTATTTCAAGGGGCCTCGAGTGCTTTTGAATAGTTTCTTTCCCGTCATCCAGTTTTTATGAACCACAGCAACGAAAATGGTTTCTAAAGATTTTACGTATTTACTGAGGAAAAAATGTTTTTCTTCTTAATACTTCATTCAAAGCTGCCTAATTCTTGACTGTTTCTTTAACAAGTTTCATACGAAGTTTCCGCAAAAATTTTGTAAAATCTTTTTGCTCGAGCTAGCTTTTAACCATGAGACCCCCCTGCCCCGCACTGCGGGTATTGGAGGTCTATCAGTACGCCCTGTGTGAGCAGTGTTTTCCCTATAGGGAATGGAACCAGTTACGAAAAAAATTATTTAACCGGATTTCTAGAATCTATAAGATATCCACAAGTAAAAAGCTATTTACGCCCACCATATACGTGCATCCGAAGAATCGCCAGTTGAACACAAACCTTAACAAAAAGAGCGCCAAAAATGTGCTTCATTTGAAGAAACAGGGTGCACAATATTTTTCATAATAAAGGGTATCCTACGAAGAAAGGGTTTTTGGAATTGGAGATACTCTTTCAAAATATGAGCTCAGACCCTCTGACGGCAGAACTGTAAATTATGAAAATACAGAATATGCGCAAATATTCAACGCGGTAGCCATGAGATGGAGAAAGAAATTTTTAAATGAGTCTTCCAGAAACATAGCCAGATTTTTTTATTTTTTTTTTTGCATATACACGCTGTTTATAGCAAAACTGTATAACACCTAAAGAGGATAACGGTTGCAATCTTTAACATAGAAAATTGTACACAATGTGAAAATAATTTTTCCAATACGACTTGAAGTGGAGATGCACAGTTGTAAACAAACACACACTAACACCACCTAGCGTCAAAACGGCGAGTTACGAAAAATCCAATACTAGACACGAAATGATCCACGAATGAATGGTATCCGATATTAAAAGATATTTTTCAAATCGGACTTATGGGGGAGGGGTCAACGACCGCTGTGACCAACTCAGGTCTGTAAGCAGTCTTTTGTCCCTAATTTAGGGCTACTGATTTTAGAGAAAGAATAGAGCCAGTGGATCAGAACACTGCCACCGTGACAGCAAAAATTGAACTTCTAGAAGCAGAGGTATCGAGAAAAATACAACAAACATCGCCACCTAGCGTTAAAATGGGTATTATTTTGAGTAGGGTGGGCGGCCGAAGATGGGGGACACGGGGGTCTGGACCCCTCTCCCTGGAATTTCATGGTCCCAGTAGGGCCTTCATTCATACCAAGCATGTTTAAAATTTATGATTCACATGTAGTATAACATTTTTATAATTAACCCTTAACAACCCAGGTCCGGTCTCGCGGGTTTTATTAAGGTTATTTTTATAAGTATTATATTATTTTACAAACAAACGATCCCCAAAACTTTAAAAAATATAAAAAATAAAACGTTAACATGAAGTGAACGATAAAAATGTGGCGGTCTGAGAGACCGGACGTGGATTGATATGTGACAAACAGACCTGGGCAGTTAAGGGTTAAACTTTCCTGGAGACCATCACCACGTTTCGGAGTTTTCTGGAAAACGCTTCAACTTTGAAAATTAATTTTACACAAATCAATTGAAAAGTTAACTCACCGTTGTGTTTTTCACTTTAAAAAAGACCGTTAAAGAATTCTCAAAGGGCAATAGGCTGGATGTATTGCTGGAAGAACTGACTGACCACCGTTAAATAATTGAGATTTTAGGTTGGATTTCACCATGGGGTAGGAGAATACCCAGAAGCAGAAGATGGGTGGATGAAATTCAAAAATATGCTGAAGTGACTTGGAAGAGATACGCTCAAGAAAAAAGCTAATGGAAGAGACCTTCATCCAGCAGTGGATTGACAATAGTTGACGATGATTTATTAGAATACTTGCAATATAACCTACGGGGTTTTTTTATTTATTTTTTTATTTATTGCTTTAACTCTTGGAGATGTTGTCCCCTCACCCCCACCCCACCCCCTGAAATCATCGGGTTTCGCCTCCCATGGGCAGGTAATACCGTTCACCTCGAAGACATACACATATGTTTTCGAGCTGAGCTGTATATGACCGAAAGAGATTTTTTTCAATCCGCTCTTTAGACGTGGAGATACGGATGCAGATATGTTGTAAACAGAAATATGCACTTGCGCCCGCAAGTGGAAAATTTATGCTCTAAGAAAAGTTCAAAATTATACGCAAGACGCTTCTCATCATGAACTCGGTCTAAGACGAAAATAATTTTTCAAATCGGACTGTTAGAAGCGGGTGGGTCGGTATCTAGAAAAATATGGTGTGTAAATTTTCGTAACGCTGTCCCCAGCCGAAAAATCGTGAATTATTTTAAGCTGGAAATGTTCCCAAAATGTTTCCTTCGTGAGCGGCGTCTGCCTGATAGCGAAATATTAGATAGAAAATTATTGGCGTCTGTTTCATAGAGAAATTTCAGGCGACGTTTAAGGAGCGCTGATACTGCTCCAGATATCGAAGATGCAGAAACATGCAGTTACGGCCGCTTATGAAAAAATGTCCACCAAAATTTTTAAATTACACTCAAAACGTTCTCCACCAGGAATTCTATCCAACGAAAAAATAATATCTTAAATTGGCCTTTTAGAAGCTGTGATGTGCCTGCTCCGCAGGACGCACATGAGATAAAGGCAGACAACAGTGATAGCACATGCTAGTGTAGTATAGTGGATAGCACTCGGAGCTCCGGAGCCGAGAGCTTCGAGTTCCGCCACTGGCATAGAATTAATGGAGAATTTACTTCGTCATACTGGCGCCCGAACTTCCAGGATGCTCTGGCTGTTAGGTTTCACGCAATGGTGTGATGTTCTTTCCACACCGCGAGATATGAAGAATGAGAATCCCTTCTTCAGTGCTTCGAAAAAATTAAATCAGTGTGATGCTACGTAACGTATACTCTAGATTCAGTTTCCTTTTGATTTTACTATCTCTTGTTATTTTATTTTCCTATGCAAGTTATCTTCTCACTTAACGAGATGTTATTTCTCCCGCTGAATTATATGTGGCAACGAGTGTAAGTCATGACGTGGTGGTATGCAGTATATATAGGCGCGTTCAACTATACCAAGCAGCTTCGTTTTATTTGTGATAGGTTCTTCCATTATTATTGTTATCTACGATAGTACGAAAGTTCTGAATATCAGTAGTTGTGTTTTGTTGGAGTGTGTTTGAGTAATACCAGGAGTTCCCCAATAAAAGGTTAAAAGTGAGTACGTTTTCTTAGTTCATTTTATTGTCAGACCTCTGTCTGGCCGTTAAGTCTATTTCATGGAGTGTCTACATTAAGTCCAGGGTATATTGTGTTTACCGCTCTAATAAGGAGCCTTCAAGGTACTAATGTACTAAAACCGAAGTTATAGTACTGATATTCAAGATAATGAGGAACGCTGAGTAAAAAGAAGTTCCATATTCAATGAACTTATTGCACGTGCGTGTCTAACCTAAACAAACTCTAGCACTTTGAAGATTAGGCACACTTTAGCTACGTCAAGTAACCTTCCAATAACCCTAACGTGACTTAACGAAAGTTTTCCTGCAATACACACCCAGCCGGAGAGCTTTATTCATTATAGCTAAGTTCCACACACCAAATTGTCTGTGATTAATCAAATGCACGTTCTTCATTGGATGACTGCCTACAGCGACGCATGTCCCGGCTGACCCATGGGCTGTGCCCCTGGACCTCTTTGGAGGAGGGGGGAGATGTGACGTGCCTGCTCCTGAGGACGTTCATGAGATAAAAGCAGATAGCAGTGAGAGCACATGCCAGTGTAGTATAGTGGATAGCACTCGGAGCTCCGGAACCGACAGTTATGGGTTGGAATCCCGTCCCTCGCATAAAAATGATGGAGGAATTTACTTCTTCATAAACCAGAAATATCGAGGAGAATGAGATATGACTTTACGATCCCTAGCGAAAAAACTGTGCCTTATTTGAAGAAGAAATTGTATGCAAAATGGGTTTGCCTGTAAAAGGTATCGGAAGGGAGAAAGAACTGTCTCAATTAGATTTTTAGAAGCAATAATACGAAAAGAAATACGTTTTGAATTTGACATTTTCGGTTACGCCTCCTAGCGGCTAAAATATGTTTCAAAAAAATGGCAAGGAGCATCGTTCGAGCAGTTACGGCTTTCTAAAGAATAAATAATTTTTCTAGTCAAATTTATAGGAGCAGAGACGTCCACACAGACGGACGGACGTAGGCAAACGTTCTAAAAACGCAATATGATCACAAGCTCAAAGTTGGCAATTGAGAATAAATTTCACAGTAAAAATTCTATGACTGGCTAAAAATTTCCACTTCAATTACTGTACAAAGAGTAACTGACGTGATATTAAACACATATTTAAAGAAAGGTATTTCTAATTCTCAGTGCTTTTAAAATAATTGGATTTTCTGTCACATAAAAATACTGTTGATTGGAGGTTTACAGAATGAAGTGCCAAATAATAATAAAAACAAAAACAAGCTGGGATACCTCTCTAGTACCGCGTTGGTCCTCCTCGCGATAGGAAAACGGCAGCAACGCGTCGGGGAAGGGTCTCCAGGAGTTCTCTGTAGTACTGTGGAGACAGTGCACGCCATGCTTCTTGAACAGCGTCCTATACAGTTCCGTAATATTCGTCGGTGGATGATTCCTGGCATTGACAGCATGTTGAACAGCATCCCAAATGTGTTCGATGGCATAAAAGGCCGGAGTTTGGCATCCTGACTAGGTCCCCGGCAAACAAAGGGGACCTAGTCGGGATGCCAAACTCCGTGGAATGTTCCTCTAGCCCCAATCGGGCGACTGTGGACGTGTGCGGTGGCGTCTTTTCGTGATGAAAAAGGTCGCGCTCGTCAGAGTGGTTGCATGACATGAACGGGAGCCAATTATCCCCAAGGATGGTTACGTTGCCACCACCTGTCAGAGCGGTCTGCAGACGTATGTGGGGTCCTAATGCGCGCCAGTTAAAAACACCTCTCACCATAACAGAGCTACCACCAGCTTGCATTGTCTCTTGTAGGTATGTGGGATCTATTAGAGGTCTGCGCGGGCCTTAAGTTGGAAAGCCCAGCCCAAGCCCGCACGTCCAAAGCCCGACCCGTTTCAAATTTTTTAATTAAAGCCCGACCCGGCCCGGCCCGTATATTTCTCCTGTTTCCAAGGCCCGGGCCGGCCCGAAAAATTTCAACAATTACCAAAACTTGAATTTGACACCGGTGCACTATATAGGTCATTCGACTCCTGAAGATTTTTCGTTTTCTTAATTGCTACACGTATTCTATTACAATAAACGTTAATTCAGAATATTTATGAGACTCTGTATAAGTCACGTGACGTCCGAGGAGGGGATGGGGCTTGTATACTCAAAAATATTGCATGGAAAGGGCAATTTCCACGCCTTTTAAATTTTCTGGATTTTCAAATTATCATTCCCTACAGCCGGACCCTGGAATATCCTTGGGGATAAGGAGGGGGGGTATTTTGAAAAGTACGAAATATCCAGAATTATGAGTCCGATCGTTTTAACTGGAGAAGATTTTATGGCTTTATAAACTGCACCTATCTCTACTGGCATATCATATCGCTGGAACCCAATATGTCTCTCGTGTGTGTGTGAGGAAGCACATTTGTGCCGCCTAAGATGCGATGTTCCAGACTTTGTGCTATCGTAACTCAAAACGTTTTTGCATTTAGTGCACTACACAACGTTTACCGGCCGACTAGTTTCAGAACGGGACAGTAATTTAAAATATTTCCAAATATCGCTTTCCCCCTTTACATTGTCTATAAGCACATATCCTCCGGAAGCGATTTTTTCGCAAAAATCTTTCGCTTTCTTAAACTCCATAAAAAAGTATGGAAGAGTATTTATCAGCAACACTGAACTGAGCATATGCTAAGGGAAAACAACGACAGACTGGCCAGCTAATCAGTGTCACAGAAGTTTTGAAAACGGCTGCCTGATAGTATAAATGGGGAAAGTACGGCACAGATTTATACACAGAAGTAAGTTTCTCCAAGCCCATTTCTCCCGTGCCTTTTAAGACAACTTAAAAGCTTTTCACACATCTAGAGAACAGAGTGCCGCCGACCAGAACAATAAAAAAGATCGTCTGCGACAGCCCTGGTCTGCGAGCGGGTGGCTCGGTTTATAAATGCTGCAGTTAATAGCATGCCCTGAAGCATGAGAGGAGGGTGAAAGTTAGGGATAGAGAGAAGAGGGACCACATTCACATTGAAAAACTAAGGGAGCTGACCCACTCCAGATGTTTTGTAGGAGGGAGGATGTCGTAAAACTTCTGTTTTTTCCATCAGCGGAAATTATTCAATCTTATCCTGCTGCTGTATGTTGCGAGTTTTCCAAACGAGAAAGGCATCGTACAGCGATTGTTTCGCTCATAAAAAAAACCTGCTCGGCCCGTGTCTATTTTACATTAAATATTGGACCAGGCTATACGTTTCCAGTCATCTTGCGTCCAATGGCGGTGTCCCCGAGCCCGAGCGAGGCACACAACCTTTGGTCGTCGGGTCAGCAATGGCACCCGGGTGGGCCGTCGCCTCCGGAACCCCATAGAACACAGAAAACGTTGCATTGTCCGAACGCTGATGCTACTACTGGCCACAGCATTGAATTCCGCTGTGATTTGCGACAATGTTGCACGCGGGCGGATGTTACGATGCCTGCCAAACTGCACGATCGTCCAGGGCTCTTCTATGGCCACACCGATTTCACACTCTGGATTTTCTCCCGAGTTTGTGTAGTCCAGGTACAGTTTTAAAATTTTTGACCGTGTAAATCCAGATTTCGTGGTAATTTCCGAGATGGAGTTACCCATTTCGCGGGCGTTGACTGTCGGTTAGAGTTATGTTGATCTGGTACGATTCATTTGTTTATCCTGTGCTGTCGTAGTGCATTTTGATTTGGGGTGTAACTACAAAGCGAAATCTCACTCGTCTGTCTGTTTTGCAGAGAAGGTATGTTCGATTATTAAACTCTTCGGCTCATTCAGAATTTTTATTTCGCTATTATCTTATATTGACTGTAGAGCAGTTACTGATTCACGAACGTATTAATACCGGAAGATGTTTAAATCTGATAGTGTTATCGAGAGCCGCTCATTCATATGATACTCGCAGGGGTTCAGAGTTCTCTGTCCCTTGGGCGCGTACAGGCATGATGTTTAACAACATTAGTGTATTGGGCCTTCGAGAATGGAATAGACTTCCATTGATCATTAGATCTGAAATCCGATACCCTGTTTTCAAGCGACTGTTGAGGAGTTTTTTTATTGAAAATTATATAAAAAAAGGGGGAGTAGGGGAAGGGAAAGTGATTTTTCCTGTCTTGGGCTTTCTGGGTGTTATTTAGTGCATACTTTAATATCATATTCGTTGTCTTGACTGGACTTCAAAAATATTTTTTTTTTAATTTCAGAGGATCAGGGGCTTGTCAGGCTAAAAATTTAATATTTTCCCCTGGCTCCTTGCCGCACATTTTAAATTGATATTGAAGGTGTTTTAGTCATATTGACAACATTTGAGTGTGAATTTGTTCCTGTATTTTATGTTGTAAAGTATGTATCTTCGTAACATGGGAATTATATTGTTAAGAACTGGAAAATTGTCTTACTTATATTGGTTTCATTGGTGTATTATATATTCTTGTTATTATTAACCTTAGATTATGTGACATATTGTTCGTTTCTTCTTTGGGTGTTGTATTGTGATATTGTACAGCAAAAGAGTTATAATAAATAAATAAATAAATAAAATAAAATAAATCATACCACGTTCAAAATCGCCCAAATCCTTATGAGCTGCCAGCTAAACTGCGAATGCTACTGCTTGAGTTTACGGAGATATTTACCTCTACGTCGTTTGCGGACGATACCATTTACCGCATGGATATGGTGGCATGTAGTTGAAATGTAGCACCATTCCTAGCTTTTTCGTCACCTCAGTGTAAATGCTTTAAATAAATTCGAACATACTGAAATTGTGGTATTGTACAGTACCATCCATACGCAATTTTAAATTCCATTCTTATGTGGACATACGGAAATATCAAGTAATGATCAGTGTTGTATTTATACGCTAGAACAACTTTCAAACAGAAATAAGTGTTATACTCTAAAGTTCAGGTGGACGAGTATTATACACTGGCGTGCAAAAATTAAGGACGAGACATATTTTCGAATGTAACGTCGTTCAGAAGTGCTCCACATCGACTCAAATCATACCATAAGATCCCAAGATGTAAGAATATGGGACAAGTGTGCAAAACCGTCCAAACAAGGAATCCATAGGATACAAACGCACTTTATTGAAAAGGTAGCTTCGAGCACAACTGAACAGAAGACAGAAACGTCCATGTGACAGGCGGCTGCCAAGAAAAATCCAGTCTTTAGTCGGGAATATGATCTCCCCTGACAGCGTTGCAGGATTTACAACGTCTGTCCATGCTGAGGACGAGGTTGTGAAGGAGCTGTTGAGGCATCGCGGCCTATTCCTCTTGTAGCGCCAATCGCAGCTGCGGAATCGTTGCTGGCGGCTGGTGACGTGCTGTCAAGCGTCACCCGAGAAGGTCCCACACGTGTTCGATTGGATTTAGGTCCGGGGACCTTGCGGGCCAATCCATGCGTTGAATATCTTTACTCTCCAACAGCTCTGCGACAGCCACTGTACGATGAGGTGTAGCGTTGTTGTCCATGAAGAGGAACTCAAGACATACAGCACCTCTAAACAGACGCACGTGAAGCAGGAGAACCTCGGTACAATAGCGGACACCGGTGACTGAACCTCCTTGGAAGATGTAGAGGTCAGTACGGCTACCAAGCATGATACTGCCCCAAACGAGAACCCCGCCATCTCCAAACCGGTCCCTTTCGATTATGTTGGAGGTGTGATTGCGTATTCCCTGCTCTCTCCAGATGTGTATACGTCCAGAATCGCTCGTCAGACTAAATCGGCTCTCATCCGTAAAGAGAACTCGACCCTATTGCTGATGTGTCCAGTTCTTATGTTCCTGGCACCACAGAAACCGCCGTCTCCGATGAGCAGGCGTTAATGGCACACACCGTACTGGTCGTCGTGCAAATAGACCACCTTTGTGCAGCCTTCTGGCCACGGTAAAACGCGATAACGGACGTCCAGTTGTCTGTTGCATTTGCCTTGCGATTTTCCCCGCTGTCTGCCGTCTGTCTTTTCTCGCCCGTAGGAAAATATACCGGTCGTCCGCCGCCGTGGTTGCTCGTGGAGGACCACTGCTAAACTCTCGGACAGCTGTTCCTGTCGTTTGAAATGCTCTCCGAGCTCGTGAAACGATGCTGTGAGCGATCCCGAACTCCTCGGTCACAGTAGTCACACTTCGACCTTCTTCCAACGACGCGACCTCGGGTAAAGTCATCCAGATGTCGTCTACTGGATAGCCTGTTGGCCATATCACACGGTGGCAGCAATTCGACGTCGTTCAAACCGATGTACACCGTGCAAGAACTTTCACCGAATTGCTGAGCGTTCTGAGAGCATTTGTCATTTTCATGTAGGACTTCCGTCCACAGGGAGTAGAGTTTAGGTCCCAGCCACCTACAGCGAGATCGCCTTTTGGGCAGGGCACAGAAACGGAAGGAATGAGAGCAAGTCTAGCGACTTTGACAGAACAGTTTGTAGTGAGATTAGAGTACAGTAGATGGCGCCACCGTACAAGTACGATATTGCACATAGATGGGTGAGAGAATTTCAGGGGGACATAGGAAAGGATACCCATTTTACCAGTGGGTCCAGCCTGGGGGCCGTCACTTTACGTGCTCGTCCGATGCACGGCGGATATTCAACGATTGTTAGTAAATCACACCATCTCTGAAAGATCAGCCCGGGCTTGAACCTGGGGACCCAGCATCGACAGTCTGAACCACTAAGCCATCCGCGGCTTAATTGCTGAGCGTACACCGCCCGTGTGCTTTATACCCTTCCGACCCACCCCCTCCTACGTCATGCTGCATATATGCGCATGCCCTACCGTACCGGACCCTAGTCTGTCTCCTGAGTGGTCTTTCGGTTCGTTCTGCCTGCTCGTTCCGCTGTTATGCTAATTTCTGCTCTTCTTCCTTAATTTTTGCACACCAGTGTAGGATCGACGTGATTTCAAGGAGGTGTTAGAGACTAAAGGGATTGGATTTTTAACTGCTATATCAATTGCAATTTAAACCAGGTCACCTTCACCTACTAGCAGTTCATTTTTTTCCCTCAATGGTTCTAAATTCACGCGACTTTCAGGTTCTGACTGGAAATTTATGAACGGGAAGTAAAAGTGTGCAAAAAGAAAAATTTTATGATCGTTTAAGTATCAAACGAATATTTAAGATAGCTAAAAGAGTCCCTCGGCAAGTAGCTTTAGAGTATTAAAATTTCCCTATGACTACGGTGAAATTCCCAGTGTAAAAAAAAATTCGATGTTTCCAAAAATATCCAGTTTTTATTTGCTTTTCAAGCGCTGTTGGGTGCAAAACGAGTTTTAAAGGTGAAATTTAAATGAATTTTAAACAGTTAAAAGAATGGTACATGATTTTAAGCGCTCCCAGGGAGAAAAAAGAAATAAAAGCACTTAAGGCTCACTGTTCTGTGTGACCAATCACTCAAACTCTTTGCTTTAAGTGAAATAACTTCACGAACTCACTTAAAAAATTTACAAATTCCGAAATGCAGTTTCTGTGAAGAAATTATAAACTTCATTAAAAATGTAAGTGCATCAAGTTTTTTTTTTTTTTTTTTTTTTTTTGGAGGTTTAACGACCGCCGTGAGCAACTCAATGGGCTATAAGCAGTCGCCCGTCCCTAATTTAGGGTCACTGGTTCCAGGGAAGGGAGAGAGCCAGTGCTGTAAGACGAACACAACATCCATGCCTCACCGGGACTCGAACCCGGACCCCTTTCGGACAAATGATCAGAAGCCATCGCCTTAGACCACTGCGCCACCGGGGCGGCCATCAAGTTTTGGACCCATTTAAATTAAATTTTTAATGTCCTTATAGCCACAAAAGCGTTTCTTTTAATTACAGGAAAAAGGCAAGAATGATTCGGTGTGCATCAGTCACACCGAGATATTGACGGACAGACAAATCGACTGCTTTTTTTTTCTTCGAAACCCAAGCACAAGAAAGGGTTTTCTGTATAATATCTGCAAACTTAAAACAAATTATCAAGGAAAATGTTTTTGCAAGGCCACAAATTAAAGTTTTGTTAAGGCATGGCATCCGATTCGCTGCTTAGGGTGACAAAAAAATCAAATTTGTTTCTGTACATAACTGAAAATGGGAGCTATTAACTGCATACATTGGGCAGATCATTATCCTCACCCCTATCTCCACGAGCCGAAGCGTCGCACAGCACGACCTGTGACGTAAGTAACCCGTGTGGAATATACAGGGTGATTGTAAACTCCTTCAACAAAGCAAAAGGGGTGATAGTACACAACAAGACGAACAATATTTGCAATGGGACCTAGGGTCGAATTCCACTCCTAGTACCAGAAAAGAGCACGTTCGAAAAATGTCCAGCAGGCACACAGAGTTCCAAAAAGTGCATGAAAAGCACAAGATGCAAATCAGGTGCGCTGAGCACGTGCGTAGACGATGAGGAGCAAACATTTAAAAACGCAACCGAATCCTTTCAGCGATATTACCGTGCGAACATCACATGAGCATTGACGTATATATCAGACCGGCGCAGCGTACCGTGTGTTCCTGGAGCAAGTGCTTCCCGGTCTGTTGCAGGATGTTCCGCTAACCACACGGAGGGACATGTGGTTTATGCATGATGGGGCCCCAGCACACTTTGCCACCGAGGTACGGCACTTCCTAAATGCGACATATCGCGGGCAGTGGATTGGACGCGGTGGACCTGTGGCTTGGCCCCTACGTTCCCCGGACCTTAATCCACTGGACTTCTTCTTCTGGGGGCACATGAAAACATTGGTGTACGAGACACCTGTGGACTCCCTGGAAGATCTCGTCGCGCGAATCGCTGTTGCTGCGGACAAGATCAACATCACACCGGGAGTTTACGAGAGGGTGCGACAGTCCTTCATTCGCCGGTGTGGGCGCACCGGCGAATGAAAGACTGCTGAACGACGCCCTTGGACGTCAGTTTGGGCAGCTCCTTTGAGTCTTCCTCTGATCTGCTCAACGACGCCCTTACACGCCAGTTTGAGAATCTCCTTTGAGTATTTCTCTGATACGATTGGAATTGCGCAACTCATAAATTAGGTATGTCTCTTTGATTTCACTGTTGAAGGCTCAACGTGGATATGTAACTTTACTCTTTTCTGGCAGTAGGAGTGGAATGCGGCCCTAGGTTTCATTGCAAATATTGTTCGTCTTGATGTGTACTATCACCCCTTTTGTTTTGTTGAAGGACTTTACAGTCCCTCTGTACACGGCTCGACATAGAAAATATCATACAAGGAAGAATTTCTCGGAGCACCATACACAGTGGTGGACATATGTCGACAGATGGATTATGTGAATATTTGAAGTTGCGAACCAGTCACGTGATAGGTGAGGGCGATGAAAGGTTATAACGGCTCGGCGTAGCTACGTCTATTCGTTTTCACCTGGGCGTGTTGACCATTGCACCGGAATAGGCAAGTGAGACATCTGGATGCAGGCGCAGACTGGGCCTTCACATCTTGGCCCGGTAGACCTTATGTTAACTCATGAAAGGAATTAAGTAAGTATATTTATACTTCAATATTCTTGTAGAAGCAGTGGCGTACCATGAAAACTCGGGGCTCCCACACTAAAAATGTCTTCGAGGCCCTTTTGCTAAAACATGTCAGCCTTCAATTACTGAATTTTCTAAATTCAGTATTATTAACTAGATTTTGCCCGCGTTTCAAAAATTCCATTTTTTGGAACCTACAATTATGTTCCGTGAAACCAAATTTATTGCATTTTATTGACTGCTGACCGCTTGTTTGTGTGTTAGACACTGTATACCCTCTTTATACACTCATGTTCATAAAAACCGAACACCTGACAGAAGTCGAGCTACGACTTTGATTTTTACTGGATATGCTAATCAGGCAATATCACAGAAATTATTAGCATTTCGGCGTCATAGGTGCATGCGCACTGCTTCTAGGCAAATCAGATCGCGCAACGTTATAGACCCGAAAACGGCCGTTTTTCTGTTACAAGCGCCGTGTGGCTCGGACGGAATGTCAGTGCTTGGTCAGCATTGGGTAAGGATGCTACGTAGTCGTGTAAGACAGTCGTACAGTCACATAAGCGAGTTCGACAGAATTCGCATTATCGGCATGATATACTGCAATGCTTCCCTCCGGGAGACTGCCTGCCGTGTGGGGTGTAGTGTGTCTGTCGTGGCAGGAATGTGCAGGAAATGGTAGGAAAAAGGGCATAGGACACAAAGAAAAGGTTCTGTGTACACAGACAACGCAGAGGGACAACAGTCGTCTCATAAAGCTGTCGTTGATTGACCGTTCTGCATCATCAACAGCGTCGGCGCAGTAGTGGCGAACTGTGACGCAATCTCCCAGTCAGCTGTAACAGTACGTAGCCGGTTATTACAGTTCTGAATGCAGGCTCGTCGGCACCTTCTCAGACTATCTTTAACACCGCAGCAACGGACTGCCAGGCTGCAATGGCGCATCGAACGATGGGAGTGGCGTGACGAATGGCACAATATCGTGTCTCGGACGAAATGCGCTTCTGCTTAGATGAAAATGATGGCCGCATCAGTGTCCGCCGAAGACAGAGGGAGAGGCGTCAGGAAGAATGTATTCGCACCATTCATGCCGCGCCAAACACGAGGCATTATGGCCTGGGATGCTATCGGGTACGAAAGGAGATCACCTCTCGTGAGAGTCTGTACCACAATAACGAGTGCCCGGTACGTCAATGATATTCTAAAGCCGGTTGACGAACTTTGGACGCGGGTCAATACAGCCTGGATGGCTATTCCAGAGGACACTATTCAGACATTATTCGATTCGATGCCTCAGCTGTACGACCTCCCGCCAGCAACTCTTGATGAACTTTGGACGCGGGTCAATACAGCCTGGATGGCTATTCCAGAGGACACTATTCAGACATTATTTGATTCGATGCCTCAGCTGTACGACCGCCCGCCAGCAACTCTTGATGAACTTTGGACGCGGGTCAATACAGCCTGGATGGCTATTCCAGAGGACACCATTCACACATTATTTGATTCGATGCCTCAGCTGTACGACCGTCTGCCAGCAACTCTTGATAAACTTTGACCGTGGGTCAATACAGCCTGGATGGCTATTCCAGAGGACACCATTCACACATTATTTGATTCTTTGCCTCAGCTGTACGACCGTCCACCAGCAACTCTTGATAAACTTTGACCGTGGGTCAATACAGCCTGGATGGCTATTCCGGAGGACACCATTCACACATTATTTGTCTCGATGCCTCAGTGCATACAGCAGATGATACAAGCCAGAGGTAGCCGCACCAATTATTAGCTACATCGATGCACCTGGTTATCTATGACACAGATATGCTAGTCATTTGTTCTGTATTGCCTAATGGACATATCCTGGAAAAATCGGAGTCGTACATCGACTCATTTCAGGTGTTCTGTTTTTCTTTTATGAACATGAGTGTAGTTTTCCTTGCATAGCAAAGACGATTTGTCGTTTCTCAGATGCTTGCAACTTCTCACCTAGCGCTCTCGCAGTACTGCCTCGATGTAGGGCAGGTTTGTGGGTGGGTGCCGTGTGTTCTTGCTTTTACGGCATTAAAAACATAACATATCTACTTCCGTGTCCACGCCAGGGAAACGCGAAGTGTAGTGGGAATTTTGTGGGAAAAGAATATCACACTACATGATTTTCAATGGCTGCTAGCTCTGAAAGATTTCAACTCAAGTGTTCTTTCATTTACGTAGAATTTATTTCTGGGACAAATGCACAGGATGCTCAAACATTTCTAGAACAATTTTCCAGCAATACAATTAATGTTTAAAATAAAATTATTTCTTTCCTAAATGTTCTATCTGATAGCCCTTTGTCGTAACTATGAACTTGCATCTAACGGGTGAGTCAAAAGTCGCAGGACACTCTTGTGTTTCAGAAACGGGAGGGAAAATGAAATATCTGAATATCCCAACAAAGAATCGGTGAGAGGCGTACCTTTTAGGCTATTTACGGAACATGGTCGCCATCTTGAAATCCGCCATATTTGATCAAGGTAAAATTTTTCAAATGGCAAGGGGGTCATGTTGCATGTCAAACAACACCAGAACGTTCTCAGAAATTGATTGCCCTAATTAGATTTGACATATCTGTTGTGGTTCACAAGTTATCAACACACAAATTTGAAATAACAACATCTAAAGTACCATGTGATGAGCAGCTATTTGATGTGTTCAGTATGTTGTTCCTGTTGCTGAACACAGAGCTGGATGCGCTTGATCCAGTCGTTATGCACCATCACGAGATTATCGGGATAAATGCGGTTACAGGCCCCCAAGATACGTTGCTGAAGGTGGTATTTGTCGCGGATTTTCTCAGCATACACCAGGTGTTTCAGATGACACTACAGATAAAAGTCGAGTGACGTGAAGTCGGGGGATCTGGGAGGCCACTCCGCAGGGCCACGCCGGCCAATCGAATGACCAGGGAATTGAATAACTAGTCATTGACGAACAGTTGCTCCGTAGGTGGTGGAACCACATCGTGTTGGAAATAACAAGGAAAACTGCCATCTTCATTCAGAGGGAAGAGGACACTGTTTCCTGTGGCATTTTCAGGTAGCACTGAGCATTTTTGGTTATCGTCGATGAAAATGGGTCCGATCACACGCGTGCCCGATATTCCACACCACATCATAACCTTTAGATTACCAACGACTTTAGTTGGTTCCGTCCAGTGGGGGTTCCTGTCACTCCAGTACCTGTGGTTCTGACGGTCAACCTCACCACTGACATAAAAATTAGCTTCGTCACTGAAACAAATGCCCTGGGCGAATGAGAAATCCCGTTGATGTTAGTATAAAACCCAGGTGCAGAATTCGACACTTCTATCAGGGTCATCCTCTGATAGTTTCTGCTGCATCTGGATCTTGAACGGATGCGGTGTGAAGAATCCGTACAATGGCTGACTGGCTGATACCACATTCTGCTGCGAGACGTTGTGTGCTACGTTGTGGACTCTTTGCAAAGGATGCCAAGACCATTGTTGAGGTTTCCTCGTCGGTAGCAGTTTTCTGCCGACCACTACGTGGCGTGTCGTCCACAGTCCCAATTTCTCGGAATTTGTATATCAGGTATGCAGCAGTGCTGTGCGAAATTGGTGGCCTTTATGGGTATCGGTTGTTAAAGTCTGCGGCTATGATACGGCAGCTGCGTTCCCCAGACATTAGGAACAACTCAATCTTATCCTCTTTCTTCAATGCCATCTTCATTTACCTGCAACAAACAATGGTAATTTTAACTTTCTGTGTTGATAACTTGTGAACCACAACACATATGTCAAATCTGGTTACGGCAATCAATTTCTGAGAAAATTCTGGTCTTTTTTGATATGCAACATGACCCCCTTACTATTTGAAAAATTTAACCTTGATCCAATATGGCGGATTTCAAGATGGCGGCCATGTTCCGAAAATAGCCTAAAAGGTAGGACCGATTCTTTGCTGGGGTATTCAGATATTTCATTTTACCTCCCGTTTCTGAAATACAAGGGTGTCCCGCGACTTTTGACTCGCCCTGTAGATTTCCAAGATAACAGGGCATTTCTAATCACTGTTTTAGGTCGGCGTTTAGAAAGCGCTCTTTTTAACACTCCGAAGGCACAATAGACCATTGGTGACGCATCAGGGGACTTTGAAGGAATAGAAGCAAAAGGTATAGACTTGATACCCGCCACCTTTTTCATCTTTTTTTTTTTTTTTTTTTTCAAGAAATAGGGTGGTAGATTTGGATGTATGACTGTTAGCTTTACTCTGATGGAGTTCTACTCTTTGAAGGCTCTGTGGATAAAGGAATGGTATTTCTTCTTTAAATATAGGAGTTGAAACATTGTTTTGGTAATATGTAAAATTGGTTTTAACATTATTTTCAACTTTTCTTAACTTTTATTTCCCGTTGTACGAGGAACCAGCAATAATCATGAATTCTTTACTAAAACTTTCTTTGAATTCTTGGAAACAAGTTTGTTAAGTCTTTTTCTGCTCTTTGTGACGTACTACAGAGGTGAAAACATGTGTCAAGACGATAAATCTGCAGCGAGACATTCTGTCCGCGTAGCTGAGTTGGGAGAGCGACTTACTCCGGAGTGAGGTGACAAGGGCTCGATGTCCATCGCGGACAAACTTGTGTTTTCACATCTTTTGCGATAGTAAATGGACCTTGTTTTGTTACAGTCGTTTAAGGTAGATCCATGCTTCATCAACAATCACAAATAAATTTCTGTCTCCGGCTAAGAGATTTTCATAAAGAAGTCTACACAGTGTTCTGCGCTCAGCCACGAGCCTAGACAAAAGGCGGAGAACATTATATATTTTTTTGTTCAGATTCAAATCTTTCTTTGTTTATTAGTTTGCGTGCAGTCGATACAGATAATTTTAACGACGTAGCGTTTGCTCTTTGTGTCGGTGGGTTTTCTTTTAAGACCAGAGACTTTACTTTTCAAATAGTTGCAAAAGTATGCACCTTCTTTGGATATTCGTCTGATGTTCTTTTTCCTGTTAAAAGCCATGCTTGACGATTTCCCTCCTCTATTATTATATTATTAATAACATTGCTTATTTTGCATTAAGAAATGCTAATTCCATGATTTTCACAGTTTTTTGAATTACAGAATATGAATATTTCTCTTCGCAAAGACCAGAAAAAAAAAAACCCTTCTATCCATAGCTTGTTTACGTGCGCCATTTTCGTAGCAGACGATATTTAACTGCAGCAGATGTTTCTTGTTCACCTAACACGCTGTTACCAGTTTCAATTCCTTGAACTTCTTTTATTTTCTATAATCTTTTTATCAAAGACGTTCTAAAAATGTGTGAACTTCCTCTTTATTTGTAATGTAAATTTTTCGCAGGCTTCTTTCGTGTGACATTCTGCAATCACGAAAATTGCCCATTACTTTATTGTTCCTCTGACGTGGACAAAGGAATGATACGCCATGTTGCAATGCTATGGCGACAAAGACATGTTCCCTCATCATCATCATCATCAACAATCATGTGTATTAATCCCGTACGTGTCTGATACCATGGGGCATCAGATTTCATTCGTCTTACATTGTTTTACTACCAACGCATCGACACTCATCTGGTAAACCCAGGCATCCTAGTGAGGTGGGGGGGGGGGGGTTCCAAGGACAAAACGCGTCCTTTGCCGACTTCAAAGGGAACCACATGTTGTTCCCCACCAGAATGTACGGTTTTGCGCATTTTGAAATGTTCACACTGATGCACCGTGTTGAAAATAAAAGTGTTGCTTTTGATTTTCTTTCACAGTCGATGTTAAATCTATGTGTTTTACATTGATTTTATTTTAATTCAACTTTTGTTGTTGGAAGGAACTACCACTGAAGTTATGTTTCTTTGTTGTTGATATTTTCCTATTAACTTCCTTCCTCTAGAGAGAAAAAATTGCTCTTTCTTGAAAAAGCGATTTAAGTTAAGAATTTTTTTCTGCTGGGCGTTCTTAAATAGCATTTTTTTTGTGCGCACGTGTTTTTTTCACGGATCATTGACACGCTGATTGCTACAAGACATAAGTTAAGGGTAATCTTGTCGGGATGGGGGGTGAAAAATATGTAAGTTGTGAAGGACGAGAAACAGATTTCTTCCTGACGGTTTCGTTTTAAAACAGGAAAAGGGAATGAATCGCAAGATTATTATTTTTTTTTTTTTTGCATGAAATTCCTTTGAGGCAGTCAGGAAGAATCACCCACCCCTGAAAAAATAAGAGCATCTTGTCTCTTTAACCAAAATAGTAAACATACGAAGCGCAGAGAAATAATGCTTGCAGACGAAAATAAAGCGCTCAGGTAAAGGAGGCGCTGTGCTACTGATATGCCACTAAAGAATAAAAGAAAGGATGTGCTGAAAATTGGCTAGGATATAAGGATAATGGCATCAAAGATTCGAACGTAGATAAATATGAGCCTTCCTTTAAAAAAAAAAGCCAAAGTGTATCAACAACAACCATTCTTAATCCACTACTGGATGAAGGACTCCCAAGTCTTTTCCACAATTCTCTTTTTGGACAATTGTCTTCCAGGTCATTCCGACGTGGTCCGTACTAAAGCCCACCGGACACTTGTCCACTATGGATGATTTGTTGATAATACGTAACGTCGGAGGACGTTTCTGATCTAGTGTAGGAAAACTGATAACATAAATATTTATGGACCGTATAAAAATTGCACTTTGTTTTAGAAATGTATAAAACAAGTGCAATTTTATAGGGTCCATAATTATTTATGGACCGTATAAAATTGCACTTTGATTTAGTGAGTCGCAAAGCTTTTACATAAACCTTGTGTCGTAATGATCTTACATAAGCATTTATATCCGTAGGAAAACTCGTCGTATATTTCGTTTTGTTCTACTAGGAAAACTCCCACATTTTGACAAGATCTCGGAACGAAACGCAATTTGTTATTTATGCAATTTGTATACGACCCCGTAACGTCGCAGACTCTGAAGGGGACAAATCTCCCGGGAACGAATTTACCGTTTCCCGTAGAGATCTAGTGTGTCGTTTTTGATTTGCATGTGGCGTGCTTTATTTTGGGATTTATCCCCCCCCTCCCTCCAGTTGATACAATTCGAAATCTTTTTCAAAAGGTGCGTTGGGTCACACGGTATATACAAAATTAAAATTTCGGCGGGTGTACAGCATCTCCCAAAATCAAAGCAGGTCATGATGCTTAAATTTCGAAAATATGGTGCCGATAATTCCTAAAGTCGCTATGCTGAGTGTGCTCAAGTACAATGGGCTCGTGTCCAGTGGGCAAATGTCCGGTAGGCATCTCGCCGGTGGGCAAATGTCCAACATCCCAGTCCAACATGCTTTCAAATCTCACCCACCCATCTGGTTCTTTTCCTGTATCCAGTCTAGTGTTGGCTTCGCTAATTTTTAGTGTGGAGGTGGACGCCAACTTATCAGAAGAATCCTTGTTGTTTGCAGGTTCCTGTCATTGGAGCAGGGAAGCAAATAAATAAGTCGTTAAACAAATTGAATGTAATCGCAGATGATTTCGTCCGCACATATATTTATTTTTCAGATTAGGGGAGAAAGGGGAAATATCAGTTTGTGTGAATACATACTATATACTTCCAGCGAGTGATGGATATTTCGGGTGACTTCCTGTATGTAATTCTCGCCAAAATTTCCTTCTATTTCATCCATTGCTAAAGCGTTTCTCCCTGCCTTGGGTCAGAGCAAAATCCTTCATCAATCATCCTTCTCCCCTCAAATCTCCAACGAAACTTCTTGTTTATGACTACTACCACGTCTCCTTCCCTTTCACTATCTATGTCCCCGAGAAAGATGCTCTCGACGTAAGAAGTTGACTGTTAATTGCTTACTCGGATTGTCCCTGGCGGGGAGAAAGTGTCCTTCAACAATGGGGGGAAAGAGGATGTTCTTTTGTTCGTGGGAGGTACAACGGTTAATGAAAGAATGAATTTTCCTCAAAAGGAATCTGTGCTAAGCTCCTTTTTAACTGGTATTTCTGTTGTCTAACGGTGATAAGTTCTTCAAGCAATGCGTCCAACACGTTGCCACTTGATGATCTTCACTTTGATCATGGCGTCATTCACTCCTGTCATTTTCCTGATTGGTGAATTAACTTTCCTATCTTTTGAAATATACAGTGCAAACTTTTGGGTTGTATGAACGTACATTATTGTCAGTTACATAAATATATGTTTACGTTTGGCAATATATCTCTGCTTTTACAAGTCGTTTTGGGAAAATTCTTTCTGCATCCGATAGCAATAGTTACGAGAAATTTTTCAAGCACAGTTTTTTTAATGCAAAATATTCCCGCTATGCACAAATTTTGATTTCTAGTTCAGCGATATATTCCTTTTTTAATAATCAGATTGAAAAAACTTTACTTTTTTTACGGAGTTTGACGGCCCCCGTGAACATCTGTGGCTACAATCAATCCTCCGTCACTAACTTAGGAGCACTGTTATCAATGAAGGGACGGAATAAGAAAATGCACACTATCCGTGCTTCATCAGGGACTCAAACCCGGGCCCAGTTCGCACTATTAGCCATAAGATCACACCTCTGAGCACTCGGCCATCTGGGCAGCAAACTGTCTTTTTATAGGGGCTTGTTTCTGCTATGCTCAATATTTGTTTGTTTTGTTTAGAGGTTTAACGACCACCTCGATGGGATATAAACAGTCGCCCGTCCCTAATTTAGGGTCACGGGTTCCAGGGAGAGCCAGTGCCGTAACACAAGCACAACATCCATACTTCACCGGGACTCGATCTCGGATCCATCTCGGACGAATGGTCAGAAGCCAGGGCTCAATTTCCGCATGCTGTCTGAACATTAAGATGCAATTAATTTTTTAGTAAGAGACATACACTACATTATCATAAATATCCGGAAACGCCTCTTGATGGTGAATGAGGTCCCGCGCAACCACTACGTTACAGTCCCAACTATAAATATGCTCGTATAAAGATATTAGGCAATAGCACGACAGTGAAAGCAAGATGCCGAAATCCTGATTTCCAGATCGCGGCATCTTACTTTCACAATTCCATAACTGATTGCCAGTACCAGCACGGATTGATAATTGGGGGCGCAGTCGCTTCGTACGTGGCATTTCGGAGGCATAGAAGATCACTGTGTAGACGATTGGTGATTTGATATTCAAATAGCAGCTGACTGGTGCTGAATCTAGCATGAAACGATCCGCTGACAGGAGAACTCTGCAAAGAATTGTCCTCTCAGAAGGCAAATCAACATTGTCTTGAACCACCTAAGCTCTATGTGAGGCTATTGGGACCAGTGCCTCACCTAGGAATTCTTGTTGGAGGAGGCTGTATAAATATACTGTATATAGTATTCGTACACAATGTGTGTACATATATATAGTGCACGCCTATAGTTTATATACGGTTGTGACGTACAAGTATGTTCACTGGTGGCTAGAAATGTGGATTTGAGATAACCCGTCAGCTATACTCAGACTCATACTCGAGAAGTACTTAAACCTACTTACATAAACATGAGCAACTACAGGTTTAAAAATGTACAACACGCTGCTTTGCAGAAAGGTTTAAAATTCGCCTATCAGATGTGGTCATGTAATAAATTTCAATTTAATTCCTCAAGTGGAACAAGTCATTAAGGCATTACCTTCTGATGTACAAGATTCGTGTCGACACAAAGTGGCAAGAGCTTTTAATAGTTTTCAAAATCAAGCAAGGTTTCATAAGCCGACCTCAATACTAGATGAACAGAAACAGCTAAAGCTCCTACAAAAGAATCCGGACTTGGCTATAGTAGCGACAGACAAATCTATACAAATAGTCATTTTCAATAAGCAAGATTACCTAAGCAAGATGCTAGAGACTATTAACAGGATTCCTCATATCATTGTCTCGAAAGACCCTACAGCTGTCATTCTAAGGGCTGTGAGCAATTTAAAAAATCGGGACAGTCTTCCAAAAAGCATTGTTGATTCTATGTGTAAAACATCAGGTCCAAGAATCCCAGAATTATTTGGAAGGGTTAAAACCCACAAAGAGGGCTTACCAATTCGCCCACTGGTGTCCAGCCGTTCAAGTCCTACTATGCCTCTTGAAAAGGCGTTAGCAAAATTTCTCTCTCCTTTAACCTCTTCGTCTAGTTACTCTATTTCAAGTTCTACCCAAGCAATTGAGAAAATTCGTTCATTTAAATGTTCTGGTCAACCTTTCTTCATGGCTTCGTTAGACGTCATCTCTCTTTTTCCTAATGTTCCTCTTACTGTTGTTCACAATATTATTAATTCCAAATTGTCTGCTTTAGATTTATATTCGCCGTTGGAGATACAAGCTGTTGACCGTGCCTTGAAGCTTGTTAAAGAAAGATCGTATTTCAGATTCAACAAACAAATTTATTGGCAGCTTGAAGGTGCCCCTATGGGGTCACCTCTTTCTCCTGTGTTGGCAGAAATTCTGCTTCAAAATTTAGAAAACCAGGCTCTGGGCCAATTTGATGTTAACCCTTACCTTTTTATTCGTTACGCTGACGACGTCCTGGTTTTCTGGCCGTCTACCAACAGCGACCTTCCTAAATTTGTTGACTTTCTTTCTTCCTTTCATCCAACCATCAGGTATTCGGTTGAAATGGAGAATAACCATTCGTTACCTTTTTTGGACATCTTCCTTGTACGTGATCCTGTTTCACATTCTGTCAGTTTTTCTGTTTACAGAAAACCTTCACCATATTCCTCTTTAATTCCTTTTGCATCTGCCCATCCTGATGATCAAAAATTGTCAACGTTTTACTTTTTGGTTGATCGTGCCTTCTCACATTCTTCTTCATCAATTACTCGTAATCAGGAGTTCAAGAAAATTACAGACTTAGCACGAATTTATGGGTACCCCGAAAACACAGTTCAACGTATAATTGGGAAAGTTGCAAATAGGACACTAATTTCCTTGTCTAAGGAGAATCAGAAGCCAAGATTTGTGGGGTCAGTACAATTTATTCCACTTATTGTTCATGCCCTAAACAATGCCTGCCACAGATATCAAGAAGACTTTGGAGTCAAAACCATGAACATCTTATCATCGATCCGTAGCGACCGTGATCCTGTGCCAAGCCTCGACAAACGGGGTGTTTACAGTATTCCGTTGAGATCAAACGACCCAGGAACTAACGATTCTCTATATATCGGATCAACTTCTAGGAATGCTCATACTAGACTTGTTGAACATTAATACAATGTTCGGAACGGATCACAAACGACTGCCTTGGCAAGAGCAGTTAACAGTGGTACGTTTTTCCAGATTGGGACAATTTGTCAATTCTGGCATCTCCGTTATGTAAATCAAATTTGTTATTTACAGAAAGTTTATTTATACTTAAGAACTTTGACTCTTGTTGCAATGATGATTTACCTAATTACATTCCGGGGGTTTGGAAGAACCTTATTTTGAACAAACAGTACCCCCTACCTTAAGACGTTGACTCTCGTGCACAGGCTTTTTGATTGACTACGCCACATATGTGTTTTACTTCTCAAGTTTTAAGTTGTAATCTGGCATTGTTCTTGATATAACCATATGTAATCTCAGAGTTCGATTAATTCAAATCTGAAGATGGGTCTATAGTAGACCCGAAAGTACTAATGTATTACAACCTTTTGATTAAAGTTTTATAGTCAGCATCATCGACTTTTATAATATCGTGTAAAAACGGCAAGTGCTGTTTATATTAAAAAAATACCCAGATATTAATGGTAGGGCAGTGTAGAGTCATATCGGCATTTCAAACTGTACCTGCTCTTGTATATACATCTCGTATTTAGGAAATTCTTTTTGCATGCGATTTATAGTGCCGTTACAACCATTTCACATAACGTTTCCAGTTTTCTGCATGCCCAGTTTTCTCGCTAGGTGGCGTAAATTTTGAGTTTTTGTTCTACGATAACTCAGTTTCATCAGGAGGGTATGGAAACACCGCTTTCATACTACGTTTCCACATTTGTTACTACATCTTACTTCCGAATTTCCTGTTTTGAAATTTCTTTTTCTGTTAGATTGCTTTAAGCGTGACTTGAATTTTCGAAGTATCCTCTTGAACATTTTCCTGCAAGGTAGCGTGAAATCAGTTTTTCATAGAATCCTGTTACTTGTGTGAAACCCAAATTTGCCGTGGCGTTACTTGAATTCACATCCTTCTGCTCCCGAGCCGAATGCTTTCTCAATTAAACTACACCGGAAAGGGTTTAAAGGGTTTATTACTACTACTTGCCGTCTTGACATATGCGTCACCTCTGAGGTAAGTACGTCACATGTCGGCAAGACGAGGGCCCAAAATCGCGGGTCCACCTCAAACCTTGGTTGAAGTAACTACACTGCTGGTTACCCAAAATGCAACACCAAGAAGGACACGAGATAGCAAAGCCAGATTTACTGGACACATAACAACAGATACAAAGAGGAAACGATTGAGCTTACAGTCCCGTGCGACTTGCGGAACATGCAGACATCAATAGCCCGTGTGGCCCCCATGGCTGGCAATAACGGCCGCTACACGCCGCGGCATTGAACGAAAGAGGCTTTGGATGTGGGCTTGTGGTATGTCGGTCCAGGCTGCTTCCACACGTTGCCACAGTTCATCAGGCGTAGCCTCGGGTGGTGTTTGCCGAGCCACTCGATTGCCGATCAGCGACCAGACGTGTTCAATGAGCAACATATCGGGAGAACAGGCGGGCCACGGCAGCAGTGACACCTCGTGGGCCGTGAAGAATTGTTGCACGATGCGTGTCACGTCCGGGCGCGCAATATCCTGTTGAAACGTGGCCGCTGGCAGGTCCTGCAGGCAAGGGAGGACTACAGGCTCCAAAACGTCGGAGATGTAGTGGTGGATGTTGAGTGTATCGGCGTTGCGTATCAGAGGGGTGCGGGTGTCATATCCAATTGCGCTCCAAACCATAACGCCAGGCGACGGACCGGGATCGTGATGCATAATGCAGGCGTCATACAGTCTCTCACCGCGGGGCCGCCACACGTGGATCCGACCATCGTGGTGTTGCAGGCAGAAGCGGGATTCGTCGGAGAAGACAATGTCGTGCCATTCCGTAATCCAGGTGCGGCGTTCAACGGCCCACTGCCGCCGCACTCGCCGGTGGTGTAACGTCAATGGTAATCGGAGCAATGAGCGCCGTGCGACAAGTCTCCGCTCCTGCAGACGACGTCGAACGGTACGTGTTGACACAGGTTGTTGCGCAACACATCCTAATTCCTGCGCTATCGTTCGTGATATGGCGGCGCGAGCCGTCAATGCCCGCCGTCAATGCCCGCCGCACAACATGCCGGTCCTCTCGTTCTGTGGTGAGCCGCGGTTGCGGCAATCACTCAGTTCGGTCCGTCCGTCCCTCCTGCACCCACAGAATCCATACTCGCCTCACTGTGGCTGGATGTCGTCCCACACGGGCGCCGATGTCTCAGTACGATAAACCGCTGTAGTGATACGCCACTATTCGTCCTCTGTGGAGCTCCGAAACGTACTGGAATGACTGCCGTATTCTTCGACGAGGCATCAGGAAGCTTCCCACGGACACGTCCGGCAGCACAACACACTCCCACTACTTACACCCCGCCTTCGGTGCACCCTTCTTATAGTGCTTCTCGGTGGCGTGCCGGGCGCACATGATTTGCATATGCCCTGCAATGCTAATCGTTTGCATGTCCTCTCGTGGGCGACGCATGCTGCGAATTTCAGACCAATCGGATGCTTCCTTCTTGGAGTTGCATTTTGGGTGGCCAGCAGGGTAATTCCAGACGATGGGTGGAAAAAGCATAACACATTTTTCGAAGAGCCTAATGGCCAGTAGATTCATTTTTACGTTCAAGCGCCGATGTGGAATTCAAATTTGCCGATGGCGAAACTCGAATCCACATCCTTTTATTCCGAAAGCGAATTCTTTCCCAACTAAACTACACGGACGAAGTATGTCGCTGCAACTTTTCCGTCTTGACATGTGCGTCACCTCTGAGATAGGTAAGTCACAAATGCAAAATTTACAGAAAAAATCTTAGGTTGATGCATAAGTTCATGCCATTTTAGTACACGAGTGTTTCCCAGATCAGTAGTAACGGTGCAGATGGCCAGTGGTATATCAAAATGTAGCCAGTAATATCGTGTATCTAAATCATATTGCGTTGTGTGATTGTGGCTAATGGTTTTTTTTTTTTTTTTTTTGGTTTTCAGGTCCGAAAGTATGGAGTGACAAGTAGATAGGAATAAACATTTCCGACATCTGCTCCTCTACGAGTTTAACAAGGGGTCCTCAGCCGCCGAGGCTACTCGATAAATTTGTGCTGTGTATGGGGAGGATGCTATTGCTCCGAGGACAGCCCGCAAATGGTTTGAGCGGTTCCGAGGTGGCAATTTTGATCTCAACGACTCTCCACGCTCAGGTCGTCCATTTCACTTTGATGAGGATCGTTTAAACCATCTCATCCACTTGAATCCGCATCAAACCACATGTGAATTGGCCACTTAGATGGACTGTGATCAGGCCACCGTGATGTGACACTTGGAACGTATGGGGAAAGGTCCAGAAATTGAGGTCTTGGGTGCCTCTCACTCTCACCGAGGACAACAAGAATCAGCGTGTTGCCATATGTTGTTCCTTGCTCGCCCGTTATCGCGAATGTTTTCAGCAACGCAAACCCTTTCTGTCACTTATTGTTACTGGAGATGAAAAGTGGTGCCTGTACGTGAATGTCAGGCATCGGAGGGAATGATTAATCCTAAACAAGAAGCCCACACCACGCCCAAAACATGACCTTCATCTTGCGAAGATCATGTTGTGTGTATGGTGGGACATGGAAGGCATTATTCACTGGGAAATGCTGCCGAGGAATCCGACCATCAACGCTGCACTCTCATCAGAAACGGCCACATCGGCGCCATGGTGTCCTTCTCTAACATGATAACACACTCACTCACAGTGAAAACATGACCAAAATGGCCATTGAGGAAATAAAATGGAAGATCCTTCCACATCCGGCCTTTTCCCCAGATGTCGCTCCCCTTCAGACTATCACCTGTTCCGATCTCTATCTAATGCACTCCGTGGCAGAACGTTCAGCAATAATGTTGATCTCCAGAATTTCCTTGATGATTTCTTCGCAGCAAAACCTGCACGTTTTTTCAAGAATGGCATTACAGACCTATCCAAACGTTGGGACACCGTCGTAAACAGTGGGGAGGGGGATACATAGTTGATTGATTCCGTTTTCCCTTCTGATGTAATACATTCCTGTAGTGAGGTGAAAAAGGGCATTAACTTATGCATCAACCCAATAATACCTTTTGATTTGGTGTAGTAGGTCTGAATCATTTGTCAAAACACATGCTTATTTAACTCAAGAATTCGGTCTAATCCTAATCGTTTCAGTTTCGGGGTGTGTTCAAAAAGTACCGGTACTACAGCTGCAGGTATTATGCTCAGTGTGCGATACCAGAGTTCAGTTCGTGTTTGGTAGTTCGGGTGTAGGAGAACACTTTCAACTTGCCATACTTCCTCTAGTATTTAGCAAAGCAATCATCACAATATTTGAAGGTAATTATTAATACTTCCCCTCATTATCAAATCGTGGGCAGTTCACGAACACCATTAAAAGTACCAGTGCCATTAAGTCTCTGTGGAAAATGTCTGTGATTCAGAGATCCAAATCTCATTTGTTGTAGCAAGTAATAAACATCTCTCGTTTCAAATGGCCTGAACAGTTGAAATTACAAAGGATTCTTTTCCGGCAGCTCCATTTAACCGTTCTTTTCAATGAACATCCGAATAATCCAGGCCTTGTGCGGCGTGCTTTGTGTACAGGCCGCTGTTCATCATGTAGCAGTGATCATGACAGGATATGCTTTTTTAGAAATGACATCTGTTGCTCTGAAATCATGGTGATATTCTCATCATGCGCCTTCCAAAACGCCATGCTGAGATCATCTATGTCAACTACCAGAAAGATTTTACGATCATACAACTCTGCACGGGGCAAAGGTGCCACGGAAATACCAGGTTCGATAACAGGACCGTGACTGATGTCGCTGCCAGGGTGTATAAAATTCCATCCAGCTTTCATCTAAGCAGAGAGACCTTGTGAGCACCCTATTATTGCGATGATGCCACGCAAGATTATTAAGCGCTATTTCGTAACGGAATTCCCTCTGTGTCGTGGTTCGTGTGTGCGGTATCCACGTCGCTAGTCTGCTCATTAGGCCTAGATCTTCCCTCAGCACAGTATAAACCATTGTGCGAGAGATAATACCCAATTGCGTGAAAATGCCATTGACCCTCACCCTGCAAGGGTGCGTCTTTTGACTTCTTGTTTGGAAATCGCCCAAAGATATAAAACTCCTCTGCATCTTGGCGTATCTTGGGTGATGTTATGCCTTCCTTGTATCTTTTCATCCAGTTGAGCAGCGCCGTTTTCTTAAGGGAATTTCGATCTACTGTTGTCAGGCACCGCCCTCTGAGTACGACAGAAAAGTTCGAAAAACACTCTGGTCTTCGACTGTCACTGAAAAACACGCTGTTCTTCGACTGTCAAAGGAGCACCTGATTGTATCAGCTACTCCATTGTTATTACAATTTTCCCTAGCCGATCGGTAGGCACAGAGTCCGATATACGTACGGCGCAATCGGCACAGATCGCCTGTGTTGCCACTTCAGCTTTCTAGACAATCTAATAGATATTACCGTAACAGGGTTCCTCATGCATAGTTTCATATCTGTATTTGCTTTCATTCTCACCTATTATTTTGTTGAGTGTTGTGTTTTAGTAGTATGGGGATTTTACAATGGCCGATGAGCAGCGAGTATGGATAAAGTTCCGTCTAAAACTTCCTCGCAAACATTTGAAATGTTAGAAATAGCATTTGGAAAAGCTCAAAGCCATTCAGAAACTTTTAAGTTGTTCAAGAGATTCATATAAGATCGAACATTGATTGAAAATGATCCTCGTTTCCATAGCCCCGTGTGAATAAAATAACAAGAAGTGATAAACAATTGACTGTTAGGAATATGTGTAAGTATTTGCTATCTCAATTGGATCATTTAATGGGGTTTCGACACAGGATAAGGGGCTGAGAAAACTGACAGCAAAGTTTGCGCAAAGTTTCTCAGACATAATCATCACCTTGCTGAGGTTTGTCAGGACCTAAAACATCGTGCTTCAATTGACTTTACAGAAAATATTCTCGCAGGCGACAGATCCTGAGTCTATGGCTTTGAAACATAATCCCACAATTAATCGAATGGAAGACAAAAGCACTCCTCGACCACCTGTGACGTATAATCTAATTCAACTTCCATTTTTAGTTTATTTTTCTATGCACATTTGAGTTCGTTCTCCTTCGTGTTTCTTAAACTTAACGTGATATCTTCATTGGCAACACCTTGAGGTAAGAACGCGTGACGTGTGAATGTGTCCGATGAGAACTGAACGTTATATAATGTTTGAGCAGCAGCAGAAGATTGGAAATGATGGTATAACGAAGTAAATTTCTCCGTCATTTCTGTCCACGCCAGGATTCGAACCCGGATCCCCTCATTCCGGAATAAGTCACTCTACCAATTGAGCTACGCGGACGTTTTATTCTGATTCCTATCTGCCTTTATGTCGTGTGCGTCCTTCTGGCAGGTACGTCACATCTTCTGGTACGTTACAATGGTAGTATGATGATATAATAGTAGTTGCAGAAGTTAAAGTACTAAAAAACAGCTACACGAGTGGAACACGCCCGTAAGTTGTAGCGCCACCTCTGTCTCGGATACAAGCGATTACTCGGCGTGACATAGGCGCATGCAGTTCACGGATACTGTCCTGAGGTATAGTATGCCACATGGTGTCCAAATTTGGGGACCGGTTCGCCGACATTCCGGGATGGGCCTAGGAGACGTCCCATCATTCCCCAAACATGTTCTATTGGTGAGAAATTGGGATGGACATGGAAGGGTGTCAACATTACAAAGACATGCTCGGAAGAACAGGCCGTGTATAGCCGGGCATTATCCTGTTGAAAAATAGCTCGGTGATGCTGCGACAGGAATGGCAACACAACAGGTGGTAGAATGTTGTCGACGTACCGTTGAGCCGTGAGGATGGTACGGAGGACTACCAAGGGTGTCCGGCTATCGCAAGAAATGACTCCCCAGACAGTCACTCCCTGTGTGCGACCCGTGTGCGGTTCCACGGTAAAGGCATGATCCGTGAGTTGGCCGGTTTGTCTCCAGACACGTATGTGCTGATCATCGGCGCCAAGTGCAAAACGTGACTCACCGCTGAAGACAACACGACGCCGCTGGACAATATCTCACGTTGATCGGGCCCCACACGACTGCAACCGGTGCCGTCGATGCTCACTGATCAGTGGCAAGCGGCGGAGTGGCCTCCTCGAATGTAGTTCCCTGGTTTCCGTGACGTAAGTCGTCTATAGAAACAGTCCGGATGGACACTTCTGTACCTCTAGACGACGCAACATGGCCACGGATAGTTGAGAGCAACGAATTCGGCTCTGTTCGTGCGGCTCTCACAATCGTTCGATCCTCGCGTTCTGTCGTTGGCCTTGGCCATCCACTGCCCGTGTGCCGCTGCGTTGTGTCCTCCTCGACCCATTGGCGTCAACATCGTCCAATTGCCACGTCGCTCCGATCTAAATGCCTGGCGACACGGCGACTTCACCAACCGTCCTCTCTCATCCCAATTAATTACACATCCTCTCTCAAACTCGCTCAACTGCACGTATTGTGCACGGATTCGACGTCGAGGCATCCTCACAGTCCATGGAGGTTAATGCAAGGGCAATCTGCTGTCACAATTGTCCCTGCGTGCGAGCTTTGCTCGTGATAAACATTCCTCGATGCGTGGTTTCCATGCGCTGTTGCGAGCCACTATTTCGTCATTGGTCGTTATATTTTAATCATTTGCATATTCGGCCATGAGGCACTGCATACGGAGTTTCATCAGGAACGAACGACCTTCTCAGACGCTTCATTTTTTGTTTTGTTTTCTCAAAGGGAGTAAGTACTATATATTAATATGATTTAATAGTATGAATTTTTAATATGCTAATATCCATTGCCTATGCGTATTTTAAAGTGGTCAGGAGCTATTCAAGATAATCGAACGTGTGCCAAACTGTTTTTTGTTGGGGAAAGAGCCTGAAATATCCTTTTTCGGAGGGAAAGCGAGCAACGCCACAGTCAAACAGTCGTGACATATTGACGCAGCTATGGTTTCGTCAGCCATGGAAGAGAGCAAAAATTTTACTTTACCAGTGATGAGAAAGTGAACTCTAAAAAAAAAAAGTGAATCAACGCTGCGCTAGAAAAACGGAAGCGAGCTCAGGCGCGCGGACCCAAAAAACGATAAAAAAAAAAAAAAAAAAAAAAAAAAAAAAAGATGAAGAAACACGGAATCGTGAAAACAAATTCATTCGAGAAATTGCTTTAACAAATGGAAAATTCCGATAGCTAAGCAGAGAAAGAAAAGAAAACGAAAACAAGAAAGAAAATGAATCAAAGAATTAATGAAGTTCAAAATATTATTTCCAAACAAATGAAAAGCGCTGACTGCTAGAGAGAAAAAATAAGTTCGTTGATTACTGGCTTCACGTGACGCAAAAGAAAAACTGAAATCTAAATATTTGTCAAAAGTAAAAATAAAAATTTTTGAGGATATTCAAAAAACAAACAAAAAAAAAAGACCAAGAAGCAAAACGTATAGAAGAAAGTGAATTATCACGAGATAAAAATTAAATATCTATTCGATTTCAACGATGCAATCCTCATACAAACTGTTGATCAATTCCGGTTTGCAAAAATCTGTAAATGAATTATGCCGAATCTTACTTTCATTTCCAAAGTTTGGCCTCTTCTGCTGATACGATTTTGATTCCTGTTATTTTTTCCCCTTCTTTTTACCCCGTTCAGAAATAAAGCTTGCGCTGGATTTCTGTAATGAAAGTGTCAGAGAGTTAATACGAACCTTCTTGTCTTGTAGATGTAGAAAATAATCACCAAAATCCTGCTATCATGTCCTGCAATAGCAACGTGGTTTTGCCAGAGCGCAATGTTTTGTTGATACCAATTTGGTCAATATGTAAAGTGAAGTACAAAACATATTTCAAGAATGGAGATATGATATTTATTTCTTAGGAAAACAATTAAACTATCTCACTAAAAATTCAGTTCTTTCAGTTATTCAAAGTCATAAATCAGCGATAATTACAAAAGTTTTAAGGCATGTCCAGGGCCGTAGTTACCGGGAGGGCAGAGAGTGCGGTCGCCCTCCCAGAATGGCCATTCCAGGGCGTAAATTCATGCTCTGGGGGATGTAAAAAATAGAAATTGCTACTACAAAAAAAAAGTTTCACCGTTCTGTATTTTTTTAAAGTGTTTAGTTAGTCTCATATAATTCATGCAGTTAACCAGTGTACAGAGTAACATACACTATGAGGTGTGAACATCTCATATCCATGAAGAGAATTTTCCAAAACAGTGAATGGAGGCATAAAAAACAATATGCTTAACCTCTATGACCTTTCCGAACATGGCGTTGGGATGAAGAGGTAATATTTGCTCTGCACAGAAAGTTCTCTGAGCGTTTAACCTTCAACGGAATTTTTCCAAGCCCTACTCCTAAAGCTTTCCCTATTGTTACGTTATCTATCCGATACTCATTCGTTCTGCGCTGGTTTGTTTTTCTTTCTGCATTTCTGTGGAGTGTTATGTTGTCGGCGTTCATATAACGGTTACGCTTTACTTGGTATTTACAACATATGGTTTTTGAGTATTTATCTAGTTTTTACATTTTTAATAAAATTACGTCAAAAACCTGAAGTGCGATTTTTGAACGATCATAACACTTTCCTATAACGGCGATGTGTAAGAAAGAAAAAATCACGTATTATTTGAGTGGAACTCGAGGGGGAATAATTTCAAGTCTCGCCCTCCCAGATAAAAACTTGCTAAAGTCCTGGGCATGTCCAACGTCTCTCCCCATTTACACCTTCTACAGGAAAGTTCTGGTTGTCTTATGACAGCGCTTGTGGTTGTACAGAGGATGTTGATACATTTTTAGGAAATTTTTGATAAGAGATTACAGAAAGTAAATGAAGTTCAAAAAATTGAAACTAGCAACAGTACGTTATTTGAACCCGAAATAAACATCTGCTACAGTTAAATATCGTCGGCTAAGAGAATGACGCACGTAAACAAGCTGTGGAACGAAGGCAGTGGCACATCTATGAATTCTTGTTGGAGGGGACTGTATATATACGTAGTATACGTACACAATGTGTGTACATATACAGTATGTAGTGTACGCCTATAGTTTATATACGGTTGTGACGTACGTCGCTCTTAAGCTCTTTGGGGATTTAGGAAGAAGACACCATGCAATAGAAGACACTATGTAGTTTTTTGAACATGTGAAATAATATTTTTGAATGTTTAATTTGTGACGTACGGCTTTGGAAAGAAGACACCATGTAATAGAAGACGCTATGTCAGACACTGTGTAATGTTTTGAACATGTAAAATAATACAAATTTTGAAGATGACAATCCGTTTTTTGGTGTAAATGGGACAAGGATGGTAAGTCAGATAATATCCGAAAACTTGAAAATTCCATCGTCCTGGAGATAAAAACCCGAGTCTCCCAGATAGCGTCCAGGTATGCTAACCACTACACTACCCATAACGACCAAGTCTCAAGTTTCCGATTAATTTGAATAAAATCATCATAGGATTCGCTAGTCTGAGCAACCGGCATTCATGCTTAGCAAATCTGGAGTTTAAGAATCCTATTACGTGATTGCCCGGAGGAGCAGATAAATCATGAAAGAAAAACGGGATTACTACTTTCATGACTTTCACGATGTAAAATAATATTTTTGAATGTTTAATTTCTGAAGTACGTCGTTCTTAATCTCCTTGGAGAGGGCTTAAGCATTCAAAGCCCCCTTCCTCCGTGGGTGCGCCAATGAAAGAAGGTTACGTCTTTGCTCTTTACGAAGAGAAATATTCGTATTCTGTAATTAAAAACACTGAAAATCATAGAATTAGCATATCTAAATGTAAAATAAGCAATATTAATAATACAGGGGAAAATCGTCAAGCATTGGATTTAACAGGCAAAAGAACACCAAACGAATATCCAAAGAAGGAACATACTTTTGCGGCTATTTCAAAGGTAAGGTCTCTGGTCTGAAAAGAGAATCCGCCGACCCAAAGAACAATCACTAAGTCGTTAAAAATCTCTGCATCAACTGTAAACAAGGTAATAAACAAAGATTTGAATCTGAAAAAAAAAAAAAAAAATGTTTACCGTCTTTTGCTTAGGCACCTGGCTGAGCGCAGAACACGGACTAGACTTCTTTATGAAAATCACTTAGCCGGAGACAGACGGAAATTCATTGTAACTGTTGATGAAGCATCGATCTATCTAAACGACTAAAAAAATCGATTTACAAACTTGGTTCCAAGAATCCAAAGAAAGTTTCAGTAAAAGATTCATGATTATTGCTGGTTTTTCGTACAATGTGAAATTGAAGTTAAGAAAAGTTGAAAATAATGTTCAAATCAGTTCTACATACTCGTATCACCAAAGTAATATTTTAACTCCTATATTTAAAGAGGAAAAACCATTCCTTTATCCACAGAGCCTGTAAAGAGTAGAACTCCATCAGGATAAAGCTACCAGTCATACATCCAAATCTACCACTGTATTTCTTGAAAAAAATGAAAAGATACGGGTATGAAGCCTATATATGTTTTGCGGGCCGCGGGTGGCCTGGTGGTCAACGTTCGTGACTGCCACGGAAATGACCTCAGGTTCGATCCCAGGCAGGTACGAACGCTCGAACCACTAAATACCGCCGTGCGTCGATTGGGCACGTTAAGCCGTCGGACCCCGGGTACTGTCCCCCGGTAATAAATAAGGGCGTCTTCCTCCCCTTTCTAATTCGTTTCCGTGTCACTTTCCTATCGGGTACTCTAGCCCAAATCTCCTAGCTTCCTATTTCTAAGAGTTGTTTAAGACCTGGGGTCAGACACTCCTTTCCTAAAATCCTCTACATACGATCTGATCTGATCTATACGTTTTGCTCACATTCCTTCAGTTCCCTGACGTGCCAACAATGGACTACTGTGCCTTCGGACTGCAAAAAAGAGTTCTTTCTAAATGGAGATCAAAAACAGTGATTGGACTATGGGAAGCAGTGCAAGAGGAGTGGAATAAAATACCACTACCAATTTTAAGAAATGTCCTGTTATCTTGGAAATCTAGATGTGGGTTCATATTCCAGAGAAAGGGCTATCAGAACATTTAAGAAATAAATTATTTTATTTTAAACATTAATTATATTATGAAAGAAATACGGGATTACGCCATATAATACAAATTTTGAAGATGACAATCCGATTTTTGGCGTAAATGTGACAAGGATGGTAAGTCAGATAACATCCGAAAACTTGAAAAATTTCATCGTCCTGGAGCGGAACTCAAACCCGCGTCTCCCAGAAAACGCCCGGGTATGCTATGTGATGGTTATATTCAAATTGATCGGAAACTTTAAACTTGGTCGTTCTGGGTGGTGTAGTGGTTAGCATACCCGGGCGTTTTCTGCTCCAGGATGATGAAAAATTTTCAAGTTTTCGGATATTATCTGACTTACCATCCTTGTCACATTTACGCCAAAAATCTGATTGTCATCTTCAAAATTTATGTTAATACTGTAATATTGCTGGAAAAATCGTTCTAAAAATGTATGGACATCCTCTGTATAACTCAAGTTGATTCTTAAATGCAGTCGTTTGAATCCAATTTGTTTTGAGGAAACAGTCATTGTTTCATTGAAGCAGTGTTTGGACCCATTGTCAAATAAATAAAAAAATAAAAGAATAAATAAAAGTAAAATATTAAGGAGCCAACATTAAATGCATAGTTAGTGAATTGCGTAAAAATACCACGGGCATTTTCAAAACAGTACAAGTTTACTGAAACGTTATCACAAACAATATAATATCTTTTGAAGGTTTTTCCCACTTTGGTTGCTCAGTGGGAAGTGCGCTTGCTCGTTTTAATTATCATATCCCTGCCTCAACCAATACACTTTTTTTTATTGTTGTAATGTTGATGAAACATACTTTCACACTTGGACATCACAAACAAAAAGAATACCTGGTTATTAAAAATTATTCTACATATCTTATTTTGCTTCGTCATTATTGACGGGCTTTAACCTAATATGATATGCGTAATTGTTTAAAATGGGTTGTAGATTTGACTTTTACGTTATGTTAACTTTAAAGTTTAACTTAGTTTTAACTTAACTTGAAATGGAATGACTAACTTAAAGCCTCAATGTTTCATTCGGCTTGATTACCTCTCAGTCATTCGGAACATACTAAAAATCTTAACTAAACATATCACTTCAACAATACGGCCAGGCCCAGGATTCAATGATAAAGTCTGCTTTAAAGGCTTCCAAACCACTTTCTTTATTCAGAAATCAGGCACGTTCAATATTCAAGATTAATAAGTCGTCGTAACACAATACGCCAGATAAACACTCGGCACTTTTTGAGTAACAAACTCTTCACTCAACACATATCCACATCTGAATATAGCATTCGTTTATCTCATCATGAATCGCTCCTAACAGTGAATATCGTCTAACATCGCTTTGCTCTCTTCGTGACATTGAATACTGTTCTACTCTCTACATGAATACAGCTCGCTTAGTTGCATCTAACATTCCACTCTGAGCTCTTTATCTTGGGAGTCTTTAACTATACGTTGTTTGCCCTTTGACCTGCTGTCAGGATTTCCAACTTCAAATTCATCAGCAGAAATTCTGTGGCGTTAAATTTAGAAAATTTTTAACGAGAAGAGACCAAATTTACATAAGAACAGGGGAACTCAAAAGGTAAGTTAAATTACATGTATACGTCCCAGTTACAATTTGTAGATCAAGAGCTATCAAGAAGAAAGGAAAGACATGAACTAGATTATTCTGCCGTCCGTCATTTCAAGTAATAATTCAAACGCAGAAAAATGAAAGGAAATATTCGTCTAAGCGTTTGCACAGAACGTGTACACACACACAAAAAAAAAAACTAAAGAAAAATAATAAAGATTTTGTTTAAAATCGAATAGAATCAAACATTAAATACTATATGAATGATACTTTGGTTTACGAACTCCGAGACATTTCACAGCCAGTGTTCTTTCTCTGACATTTAATTTTTACTTTTTAGTAGTGATTATGTTTGCTATTCATTGTTTCCTTTCAGGTTTTTTACTGGATCCTAAAAATCACGCGTTCTGTTAGAAGGTACACTGAGAGGAAATGTGCTTTAGAATATGTATCAGCACGTGTAGTGTTGCCGCCTGCAAGGAAAAGTGTTGAAAATACATTTATGATTCGCCTTTTATTGATAATTTCGAAATATTGATACCAAAATGAAAAATATATTGACAAAGACTTTTCGACTTACTTGAACGGACATGTTCAACTGGAAACTGCAGCTCAGCGTGTTAATACGTTGCGAGATAGCAACAGCGCTGTTCGTAACATTTAAAATGCTATGGGAGACCCTTAAAAGAATTTATTCATCAGAGGCAACGCGATTATCACCTAAAAAAGAACTAGTCGTTTTAGAAAGGAAGAGGAATGAGCAGCCGCTGCCTAATGCGAAGATCAAACTTCGAAAAATGATAACAGATTATGGTTCACTCCGTGATCAATCTTCGCCGCTCAACAGTTGTGCCTTTTCGTCGTTACGGCAGTTGTGATTTTTTATTATTATTTTATTTAATGACAGATCATTGTCACGAACTGTATTAAACGGCTAGCAATTTGTCTAGGACATTGCGTTTACAGGGAACTGATTTTAAAATTAAAAAAACTTGTCTATGAATCATTTTGCAATATGACGGAGTTTATGACTTCGAGTAGGAAACCTACAATCACGGGCGGGAAGAGAGTTAAATACGAATATTTTTTTGTCGAAACCTGTGCATGGATGCCCCTTAGCTTAGTTTTCAGGAGGTGGCAAACAGAAGTTGTTACTGCGAATAACATGCACTGTGTTATCAAAAGTATTCTGACACTACCATTGCATAAGTGCAAAGAACGGTTGCGCAGGAAGGTGCGCTGTTAGTGGGGAAGATACGTATATAAAACTGAGATGTTCTGTCATGTTATCAGTATTTTTGAAGAGGATACGGCCGCCCCGGTGGCGCAGTGGTCTAAGCGATGGCCTCTGATCATTCGTCCGAAAGGGGTCTGGGTTTGAATCCCGGTGAGCCGGCCCGGTGGCGCAGTGGTCTAAGCGATGGCCTCTGATCATTCGTCCGAAAGGGGTCCGGGTTCGAATCCCGGTGAGGCATGGATGTTGTGTTTGTCTTACGACACTGGCTCTTTCCCTTCCCTGGAACCAGTGACCCTAAATTAGGGGGACGGGCGACTGCTTATAGCCCATTGAGTTGCTCACGGTGGTCGTTAAACCTCCAAACAAAAAAAAAAAAAAAAAAAAAAAAAAAAAGAATCCCGGTGAGGCATGGATGTTGTCTTTGGCTTACGGCAGTGGCTCTCTCTCCCTTCCCTGGTACCAGTGACTCAAAATTAGGGACGGGCGACTGCTTATAGCTCATTGAGTTGCTCACGGTGGTCGTTAAACCTCCAATTAAAAAAAAAAGAGAAACCATAGAGACTCGCTGTTTTGTTGTGAAGATTAGGTTTATTCCGTGAAGTGCGTATATGCGGAAAGGCCTTTCGAGCTTTGTCCTGATTTCTTTGTTTCTTGATATCATTAACACGTTGATTTGTTCCTGCTTATTGTTCTTTCTCAATCATCATGCTGCTAAGTTTGCTTTTTTCGACTTGTTTTTACAGATTAGTGTCTGCCCACCTCCTCTCCATTCTCCCAGGACGGAGAAATCTTCGCTCTCTCCAAGAGTAAAGCCCTTGTCTGCTTCTCTCCCTTCCCTGGAACCAGCGACCCTAAATTAGGGACGGGCGACTGCTTATAGCACATTGAGTTGCTCACAGCGGTCGTTAAACCTTCAACCGAAAAAAAAAAAAAAAAAAAGGAAAAAAAAAGAGGATACGCCGGTGGACCTGAACTTTGCCAAATCCAGCGTAGGCTAGTCGTAGGATGTCATTTGAGTAACGTGTCCATACTGAGCATTGCAGCTAAACTAAACATATCAAAACCGACTTTAAGTGATGTCGTGAAGAGATGGAAGCATGACGGTGCAACTACAGCAAAAAAACGTCCCTACAAATTGACCAAACGTGACAGAAGAGCCATGATAAGAAGTGTTAAGACATTCCGTTCTTCTTCTGCCGTTCTCATCGCTGCTGAAATAGAAAACGTTTGTAATGGATGTCTTAGTATCGTATCTATCCGCAGAGAGTTCTGCAGTGTGGGTTACTATGGTAGAGCAGCGGCACACAAGACACACATCACTGCCGTGAATGCGAAACGCCGTTTGGAGTGATGTGTCTGCCGTCATTCCTGGACTGTGGGTGACTGGAAAGCTGTTCTTTGGAGTGATGAATCACGCTTTTAACTTCCAATCTGATGAGCGTGTTTGGATTTGGCGACAGCTCAGCGAACCATTTTCATCGGACTGTGTTCTTCCAGCTGTTAAGTTCGGCTGAAGCTCCATCATCGTATGGACTGTAGAGCTGAGATAGGCCGAGCCCGAGTGCGAACCGGGCTCGGGCTGTGTAATACTTACTGGAGTTCGGGCTCGGGCTGTGTAATACTTACTGGAGTTCGGGCTCGGGCTGTGTAATACTTACTGGAGTTCGGGCTCGGGCTGTGTAATACTTACTGGAGTTCGGGCTCGGGCTGTGTAATACTTACTGGAGTTCGGGCTCGGGCGGGCCCGGACTCTGAGAGAGGGAGATAATTTTCTTCCTTTTTCTTTTAATGTGATTTTATTGGGTTGTCGGAAAAGTCATGACGTATTTTGGCACCCGATGGCGGTTGAGCGGTTTTGGAAGTACTAGAGGCATGCTCTGTTGTCGCTATGGCATTCGACAGGTGCCAGTTCTAGCTGCAGTCTAAAAGGAATAGTGAGCGATTTGGTTGATTTGCGGAGATTTGACATCAAGTTGAAGATGGAAGACCAAACTGCGCATTTTCACCATATTTTAATGTTTTACTTCCGTAAAGGGAAGAACGCGCGCGTCAAGCTTGTGAAAAGTTGGCGTAAAGTGTACTATGATAATGCTCTACAAGAACGTCAGTGCCAGCAGTGGTTCGCAAACTTCCGTGCTAATGGTCTTGACCTCAACGATGCTCCTCGGTCAGGGAGGCCCGCCGAGGTTGATGACGACCAAATCAAGGCATTGATCGAGTCAAACCCACGTTACACGACACGAGAGATTGCAGACACATTGCACATTCATCATTCAAGCGTTCATGACCACCTGAAGAAGCTGGGATACGTAAGCAAGCTCGATGTGTGGGTTCCTCATGAACTCAAAGAAGCTCAATTGACGGCGCGTATGAACATCTGCGATATGCTCATTAAACGTGAGGAAAACAATCCTTTTTTGAAGCGACTGATAACTGGTGACGAAAAGTGGATTGTGTACAACAATGTGCTGCGCAAACGGTCTTGGTCCCGACTTGCTGCTTCGCCTCAAACGACATCCAAAGCAAACATTCATCAGCGGAAAGTTCTGGTCTGAGTGTGGTGGGATTTTAAAAGTGTCGTGTTTTTCGAGCTCCTACCACGGAACCAAACAATCAATTCGAATGTGTACTGTCGGCAATTGGACAGTTTGAACAAATCCATCAAGTAAAAGGCTATAGGGAACGTAAGAAAGAAAGCATTTGCTTTGAAAGGGGATATTACCGCTCTTACAGTTTATGGCAGTGCGTTAAATGCCCTTTTACTTTGCATGTGGTGTGATCTCATCTGCTGCCCGCTATATATAATCAGATGTTATCCCATCCGGGATTTCTTAAGTGGTAGTTAATGCTGTACAACTTCTCTTACACCATCATCACCTAAGATGAAGCGGTTGTATGAGAGAAGCCGCTTTTCCTATGCCAAATACCATGGTCATAAACTTTCCCTACTGAGACGAACTGCAAATTCATCCAGCTGGGTACCATTCCCTTTGCGGTGACAGTTGAAGTTTTAAATGTCTCCTCCCAATGGGTGGAGAAGGAGGAGAAGGACTTGTATTTTCTGAATTCTGTTCTCCTTGAATTGGGGGGGGAGTGGGAAGAGTAATTAAAGTCTGTTGACAGGCAGCTTGTGATTCGCAGTAGCTGTTTTTATTTACTTCAGAATTTACGCAACCTAAGAATTTGATCTGAATATTTTTGTTCTTCAACTTGTGATAACCAGCAATGAAGAGAACAGGCGTTTATCTTCCAAATAGCTTAAAACACAAGCAAAGTAAAATAGAAGGTTTTGTTATTTCAAAAAGTGAAGATTCATCAAAATCGAATGTAGTTTCGGAGAGTACTCCAAGGAGAGTAGCCGAGGATACCCAAGCTATTGGTAATTCAGCAACTGTCCATAATGATTTTGATGATGTTGGTGTTGAAACTGAGCGTATGGAAACCTTTCCTGATGTATGGTTTCATCAACAGTGGGTTGAAAGAAAGCTGAAAAAGTCTTTGGCAAGATAGTAAGGACGGATGCTCGGGATGCATTTTCTGTTCTAAGGTTAAGTCCCTAGGGCCAAATAAATCTCAGGGCTTATATATTAATTCCGAGTGGAGTAACTTCAAAATATCATATAGAGGAGACACGAAGGAGAAGAAATTGAAATCGCTAAGAAACAAAATTAACCTCCATGGTGGGTAAGATTCGCACAGAAAAGCTGAAGAAATTATAAAGTCAGCTAATAAAACTCAATTGGAAAACATTACGCAGCATCAACTTAATAAGTATCACGAAGCAACTTCGAAAATATTTAATACTACCTACTACATAGCAAAAAAATCTCGGCCTTTGGCCGATCACACGGAGCTGATTCAGCTTCAGAAAAAAAAAAAAAAAATGGTGTGAACGTTGGTGTGACCTTGCATTCTCGAACCACCTGTTCAGAAATTGTTGAGCACATCGCCAGTGAATTTAAGAAGAAACTAGGAAATAAACTTGTCAGGAAAAATGCCAAAATTTCTTTACTAATCGATGAATCAACTTCTGTCAGTAAAAAATCCACCTTAATAGTTTATATCAGAACACATCTCAACGATGAAGATACAACAATTTTTCTTGATCTGGTTGAACTTGAAGATCAAAAAGCCTCCACAATAGCAGCAACACTGCTCCAGTGTTTAAAACCTTATAGACTGGAAGAACACTACCTCCAAAACAATTTATTATGCTTTGCAAGTGATGGAGCTAGTGTTATGCTGGGTGTGAAATCTGGAGTTGCTAAGTTATTAAAGGGGAAATTCTCAAACATCCTGATTTGGCACTGTTTGAACCATCGGTTAGAACTTGCTGTCAGTGACGCACTGCGTGACCAAAATTCTTCCTATCACTTCCAAGTCTTCATTGAGGTGATATACAGTCTTTATCACCAATCACCAAAGAACTGCCGGGAATTGGAAGTTCTCGGTTATGAGCTAGGCATTCAGTTAAAGAAGGTTGGTCGCATTTTCAATGCTAGGTGGATTTCAAGTAGCTTCAGAACTGCGCAAGCTTTATGGAAATCGTACCCTGCTCTAGAAGCACACTGTAAGCAGTCATCAACTGATTCATCTAGAACAGGAAGTGAAAAGTCAAAGTACTGTGGCCTACTAAACAGACTACAATCAGTGGATTTTTTTTTAGAGATTTAGCCTTTTTTCATGATGTTTTAGAAGGAATTGGATGCTTGTCTGAATAGTTACAGGAAAGAAACTGCAACATATCACGAACTGATAAGCTTATTCGAAGATCAGTCTACCAAATGGCAACTTCAAAGGAATCCACCTTTACCCCAACAGAAAGTTAAAAGAAACTGGAAAAGGGCAATTTTTAACCAGCATAATCAACAGCTTAGAGAACCGATGCCATACTACTCAATGTTCCAATGTAAAGCAAACAGGAAAATATGTCAACAAAGAAAATTACGATCAATTAATGAGCGACATAAATGTTCTTGATTCAAACTTGTGGCCAACGGATCTCACTGTGCTCTACGGACGGGACTCTATAAAACGATTGTGTGAAATGTTCCGATTGGATAAAACCAAAATTTTAACCTGCTTCAGGGATTATCTTGAAAATGGGGGTAAGAGGATCCCACAAGGTTTGCGCCCTCTCTCAAATTGTGTAAGTTCTTTGCCATGCAGTTCTTCCGAGTGTGAAAGAGGATTCAGTGCAGTGAATAACATAATCAGCCCTTCGCGCAGCAGACTTCTGATTAAACATGTTTCGTCATTAAGGTTTATTAAGCTAAATGGCCCGCCAGTGTCTCTATGGGATCCTTTACCTTATGTGAAAACTTGGCTTTTAAAACATTCCTCAGCTGAGGAAACAAAATCCAGACATGTGGATCATGTAGAAATCAAATCAATGGAAAAAAAGGATCTGTGGAAGCTGTTCTGAAGGAAAAGAAAAGTACGAACTTTTAGTTTTTATTTTTATTAGTAAAAAAATCCCCGAATAATTTTGTTACTGCTTCATACTTTTCAAATACTTTTTTATGTCCACATTTTTTTTTATTTCCAATTCAAGTCATGCTTTTTTTCATTATTAAGGGGATGGCTACTGAAATGTCAAATAAATGTTGACTATCTAAACTGCCATCAAACAACTAAAAGAAATGATAATTGCTAACCCACAATGTCCACGACCAAATTTATTAAACCTAAAACTCCAGAGCACAAAGGCTTTCGTGTTGCGGTGTAGGTATATTCTAATCTATCAAAAGAGGAAAGTGAATACTGATTTTATTTCTATTGTACGTAGTGCCCCCTTTTTAACTCAATTTTATTAATACGTTGGTGTTTCCAAAAGCACAACCAGAGTAAATAAAAGCTTCGCTGGGGGGAGAGGAAGTTGAGGGAAAGTTAACTGTTTCATTATGAGCAATTTAACTGTTTCATTATGAGCAATGTCTTCTTTTTTAAACTTTGCTGAGCAGAAAGTTGCGTCAACCACGAAATTGACAAATTGGCATTCATAATAGACCCTTTAAATACAAAAGAGGAAACGGATTTCACATTATTCTATTCTTGACATAATTATAAGCATTTTAATTTGTATGTTTACAGTGAATGAAAATCGTTAACTTCAAATATAAAATTTAAAAAATAAAATGTAATGAAATAAATATTAAACCGTAAAGATGCATCTTCCTTTACATAAGCATCCATACCAGTGGCTGCTCCCGACCAAAATTACTGGAGAGGCAAACTATTTTTCAGTCGTCTAGATTCAAATAAGTTTATTTATTTTACGTAATTTTTTCATATTATATATATTTTTCGCTTTCTCATGTGCGAAGTAAAATAATTAAGTAACGTGACCCGTGAAAAGATTTCATCAAATTAGACAAAGGGTTCCAATTTTCTTCTGCATCAGGAAGAAGCCACCCCCCCCCAACAAAAAGAAGCCTTAAACAGTTCAGTAAGGTGCCATACACTTGCCTTGTTTGTGTATGAATCAATTTCATAAATTTCATTCACTGTCCATTGCTGACAGAGGAAAGGGGATTTGAGGGAATAAACCCATCTGAAATTTTTTTTAATAGTCAATGTACTTCGAAAATTAAAGAAACTCCAATAGAAAATGAACAAAAAATTATGCTTTGCAACGTTCTGGCTCGCTGTTTGTGAAGCTTCCTACGGCGGGTTACAGTTTAGAATATTTCAATTTTTCACTTTATAGTTTACAATGTTTAAATTTTGCAGTTTGCGAATTTTCCGCTAAGGGTGCTGAAAGAGTGAAAAGTCATGAGTCATGCGCGTTGAACTTTTTTTTATTTTAGATATTATTAAAAAAAGGTTTTGGAACTGATAGAACATACAATCATTATTTCTGGAACATTTAAATTTCTCAAACAGTTCACATATTTCAAACTTGAGGGCTAACAAATTCTGATTTTTAACATTTCTGAAGTACCAGTCATGGACAGAGTATTCCAGTCAGAATACAAAATTATTTTGTGTCTGTCTCATGGATAAGGAGGCAAAATTGTTCGCTTTGGCATCTTTTCAGTTTCCACTTCGTATGTTTCTCATTAGGAGCGCGAGAAATTTCCCGTGACTATAAGTCCAGTGGAAGAATTGCTCGAATTTCTACTTGTGTTGCATGAACATTGTAGTAAAATTTTTGGTCATATTTCTAATTGTAACGTAAAACCCTAAGATATTTGGCTTTAGTACTTTTAATAATACTCTAAAGTAAGTTTAGTGTTCACTTCACATTATTTACATTACGGTATATATAACTACTTCAAATTACACATTTGCTTCCACTTTTCGAACAAATTTGCCTAATATATGGCGGTCTCCTTGCTACTAAACAACAAAATTTGCTAGTGCGAATTTTTATTACAAAAAATACTTCTAGTAAGGAGAAACAAATAAGTAAAATCATGCAATGCATTGATTATAACACGCTTTCCAACATGCCAAAGACAAGATGCCTATTTTTGAGGGTGGCATACATTGGTTCACATTACGCCTGAGGTTCACATTACAGATCACCATCATATCTATTTCTGTTTCTGTTATTTCTATCATAAAGAGCTACCACCCAAGCGCTTTTTATAATTAAAAATTCCATTCAAGTCGGATAGTTCTCAAGAAAATCATTGAACAAAAGTACATTTTCCACAAAAGGCACGCATCTGCACTTCCTGCAAGTGCTAATAACAACCATTTTCTATAGACTGACCCCAATGTTGGTTCGGAACAACATACTAAAATTTGGACGCAATCGAGGCAATTTTCCGCAAGCAATCGCGCAGAAGGTCGGGAAATAAATCCCGGACCTGTATATTGACCATTAACCCCATTTCGACCATTTTAAATAGGTTTCGTGCCCAGGTTATTATAAACAACATACTAAAATGTTATCGAAATTATACGACATTTACTCGAGTTATCGTGCAGACGGATAGACAAAAGGAGGGACAGCCGGGTATATACGTTTCCTCAACCTACGGTTCTAAAGCGTAAAAAAAATGCATGGGCATTGTATAATAGTTAAAAAATTATACATTTAAAATTGTCAAATTGCAAAAAATATGATCGTTTATATTTCGACAGAAATTTAATTGTGGTCAGTTATATTTCGGCTAATAACCGGAAATCACAGCTGTGGTTCACTAAAGCGCCACACAGGAAAATTGCCATACATCTTTCAGCAAATTGGAAACTTGCCACGGAGGAAAAATTGCCACACAAGAAAACAGTCACATGTTTTCATTAAGGAGCCGGGCAGGCACAAATTGCTGTTCCTCCGAGGAACACTTTGAATGTGTGGCAGTTTTCCAGTGGGGCAGCTTTCCAAGTTTCCGAATTATGTGTGGCTGTTTTCCAAGGTTCCTAACGACGGTTTAGCGCAAACGGCCTCAAAAGTTCAAGGAGGGGAAGGAGGGGGGCTATAGAGGTTACCGTTTCTTGGCCTTTATTGAGAACTGAATAGGGAACTCCAAACAAATTTCGAGTAAACGTTCTAGGTAAGCCAAGCAAGAATTGTACTTTAATTTGAAGAAATAAATTGCCGTGACTAAAACTATTTGAAGAAATAATTGCATTTCTTAAAACTACAGTGTTCGACGAAACAATATCGTCCTTTTCTGAACACAGCATGACTCATGCTGTGTTCAGAAAAGGACGATATCGTGGGATTTTTTAATAAGGCTACATACACTTTTACTTACGCACTAAATATTTCCATAACATGTCAAGTTTGTAATATTTTTCTTTTACTTAATTCAAAGGCCCCACACAATGGTCTTTTTAACAGCTTTTAATTCGCCGACATCATATTCATAACGTTTACGTATCAAATCAAGTTAATAGCATTGCGCTTTTACTTAGGCACTAAACATTAATTCATAGGCTCTAGGCCTTTTTAACAGTTTATATTCTATCAATTTCATATTCACAGCGTTTATAAATCAAATCAAGTTAACAGTATTAGTTTTAACTTAGGCAGGAAATATTAATTCAGAGTCCCTAAGCCTGGTCTTTTTAGAAAATTTTAATAAGCGCAACATATTAACTTTGAGTTGATAGGTAAACACTGTGAATATGACATTGGTAGAGCAAAAACTATTAAAAAGGCCTTGGCCAAGGGCCTGTGACTAAATAATTCTTGTCTATAAGTAAAAGCGCAACATTATTAACTTTATTTTCTGTGTAAATGCTGTGCATATGAAATTGGTAGAATAAATACTGTTAAAAAGGCCTAAGCCTGGGGCCTATGAAATAATGTTTAGTGCGTAACTAAAAGCGCAATGCTATTAATTTGAGGTGATACGTAAACGTTGTGAATATGACATTGATAGAGTAAAAACTATTTAAAAAAGCCTAGGCCTAGGGCCTATGAATTAACTACGTAAAAGAAAAATATTTCAAACTTGACATGTTATGCAAATATTTAGTGCGTAAGTAAAAGTATAGTGTTTTTAAAAAATCCCACCTTATCGTCCTTTTCTGAATACAGCCTGAGTCATGCTGTAATTCTGCTGTTTCGTCGGACACTGAAGTTGTCAAAATTAAAATACAATTCTGGCTTGGCTTACATAGAACGTTTTCTCGAAATTTGTTTGAAGTTCCCAATTCAATTCTCAATATAGGCAAAGAAACGGTAATCTCTATAACCCCCCCCCCCCCATCCTTGAACTTTTGTGGCCAGTTGCCCTAAACTCGAATGACCGGCATGAAAATTCAGACAAACAAAACCTCCTTCCCCGTCGTTAGGAACCTTGGAAAACTGCCGCACATAATACGGAAACTTGGAAAACTGCCACATACTCAAAGTGTTCTTCGAAGAAACAGCAATTTGTGCCCAGCCCCTTAGTGAAAAGCATGTAGCAGTTTTCCAAGTTTCTGAAAGACGTATGGCAGTTTTCCTGTGTGGCGGGTTACTGCCACACAAGTAAACTGCCACACTCTAGACTATGGAGTACGGCAAAAAATAGCACATAATTATTATGTAGGTATATTGGGTGACTTTCGAGAGTGCATTGTGCTAAATTCTTTTAGTCAGAAAATTTTGGGGAGGGGTGCTTGCCCCCTCGACGGGACAGCTTTGGTGAAAGTCGCTTCCTGTGTTTCTGACAATACGGAGTATTCCAAAGTTTTTGAAATTTCCAATTGCGGTAGACCTACTGCTACAACTAACTCACCTTCCTGTAACGTACCAGGAGATGTGACGTACCTGCCAGAAGGATGCACACGGCATAAAGGCAGATAGGAATCAGAATAAAACGTCCGCGTAGCTCAATTGGTAGAGTGACTTATTCCGGAATGAGGGGATCCGGGTTCGAATCCTGGCGTGGACAGAAATGACGGAGAAATTTACTTCGTTATACTTCCCACTGTCAATTTAGGCAGTGGTTGGCAGTGCCAGACATGATGTAGGAGACTGCCAGGGTACTTTTTCTTAGGACTGCACCAAATATAAAGCTTGGTTGGAGAGCTTTTAGGCCGCCCCGGTGGCGCAGTGGTCTAAGGCGTTGGCCTCTGATCTTTCGTCCGAAGGGGTCCGGGTTCGAATCCCGGTGAGGCATGGATGTTGTGTTTGTCTGACGGCACTGGCTCTCTCCCTTCCCTGGAACCAGTGACCGTAAATTAGGGACGGGCGACTGCTTATAGCCAATTGAGTTGCTCACGGTGGTCGTTAAACCTCCAATCAAAAAAAAAATAAAAAAGAAAAAATGAGCTTTTAGAAGAAACAATACAATTTACCATTATGTCTTAAAAGAAAAGTGTTTAATCAATGCATCCGGCCAGCTCTTACGTACGGAGCAGAGACTTAGTCTATAACTAAAAGAGACATACAAAGGGTGCATACAACTTAAACAAGAAAGATGACGCCGAATTTTCGGGTGTAATAAGCACGTCTTTTGAATCCGTTCTGACGCAAATTAAATTTATCAAAGCTATTCAGTGTCAATGGAACCGGCATGGAAAACAATAGTATCTGACGGAAGAAAGAAGTTTTTCAATCGGGTCTTTAATCCCTCAGATATTGGTGCAAACGGAATCGTGAGCTTACGAACTCTTAGAAACAGAGTTATCGACAAAAATAAGATGTGACTTTACGTCCCCTGGTGGGAAAACCATGCATTATTTTAGGAAGAAAGTATTCTCAAAAGGTTTATCCATATGAGCGGTATCGGTCCAAGAAAAAAAAAAAAATAGTAGAGTTTTCAGGAGCCCAGATTTTGCTACAAATACATCAGAAGCAGAAATTAACACTTATGACCCCTGTCGGCCAAACCATTCTTTACCAAACATTAGAAATTATGTGAAAAATATTTTCCATCAGGTTTTGTATGCGATACAGGATGAATTTTTCAAATCGGAGTTTTAGAAGCAGAAAACGCAATTAACCTTTATGCGCCTTAGCGGAAAGTTTATGATTTACGTGAAAATTTCGAATTTATAAGAAAAACATTTCGCATCGGAAATACTATCCAACAAAGAAGGAATTTTTCAAATCGGACTTTTAGAAGTAGAGATATTGACAAAAATAAGATTTACATCTACGCCCCTGGCGTAGAAACCATACATTATTTCAAGAAGAAAATGTTCCTAAAAGGTTTGTCGACATGAGTAGTATCGGTCAACAAAAGACTTTTCTTTCAATCGAGATTTTAGAAGCTCATATTTTGCTGCAAATACATCCGAAGCGGAAATTAAGACTTACGCCCCTGGAGGCCAAACTATTTTTTTTTGTTTTACAAAAATTAGAAATTATGTGCAAACGATTTCCCACCAGGAGCTGTATCCGGTGCAGAAAGAATTTTTCAAATCGGTGATTTAGAAGCAGAGATATAGGGAGAAACGCAATTTACCTTTATGCCCCCTAGCGGAAAGTATATGAATTACTTGAAAAATTTGAAATTATATGAAAAACATGCCACATAGAAAACACTATCCAACAAAGAAGGAATTTTTCAAATCGGACTCCTAGAAGTAGAGATATTGACAAAAATAAGACATACATCTACGCCCCCTGGCGTAGAAACTGTGGAATATTTTAGGAAGAAAATATTCCGAAAAGGTTTATCGATGTGAGTGGCATCAGTCCACGAAATAATTTTTTCAATCGATATTTTAGAAGCTCATATTTTATGGCAAATACATCAGAATCAAAAATTAACACTTACGCCCCCTGGTGGCTAAAGTATTCTTTACTAAGAATTAGAAATTATATGCAAAATATTTTCCATCAGGAGATGTATCCGCTGAAAAAAAAAATTGAAATCGGAGTTTGAGGAGAGGAGTTATCGGGAAAAATGTAATTTACTTTTACGCCCCCTAGCGGAAAATCTATGCGTAATTTGAAAAAGAAACTGTATCTAAAATACTCTTCGACATAAATGGAATCGAAAGATAAAAGAATGTTTTCAATCGGATGTTTAGAAGCAAATATGTGGAATAAAACGTAATTTTGAATTCGACAACATCTGCACTTACGCCCGCTAGCCGCGAAATTGTACATCGTGAAAAAAAAACAAAAACGAAATAAAGGATCATCATTCGCATATTTCAAGCTTCCGAATGCAAAAATAATTTTTTCAAATCGGACTAATAGTTGCAGAGATACCGTGGGTACAGACGGATGGGCGGACGGATAAACCGATAACATAAGCACGATATTTTTTTACAAAAGACGTGCTAAAAAACGTGGAGAGATGCATGTTTGGTACAGCCAGGAAAGATAAGCAGAGGAACTCATTTATCAGGAAAATGACAAGAGTGGAAGACATCATGATCAGAGTAAAATCCCTGAAATGGCAGTGCTCTGGTCATAGTGCTAGAAGAACGGACTACCGATGGACAACCGAAATTTTAGACTGAATACCAAGGGGCAGGAAAAGACCCAGAAAAAGACCACAGGGAAGATGGATGGATGAAATTTAAAAGCATGCCTGAGTGACATGGAGGAGAATGGCTCAAGGCAGACTGTTTTGGAAGAAACAGTAGGAGTCTTTCATCTAGCATTGGATTGACAATGTTATATATATGCCCTAAACTCGACATACCTGATGGACCCATCTTTGGAGCGCCAGCGCCAGGCCACTTCTTTTTCAGGATTGCACCACTGCTCGTAAAAGTATGGTTGGCAACAACCTGAGGTTAAAACGTGTGGATATCTGAGATAAGAACGGAAAGATATATATATATATATATATATATATATATATTTTTAGAAGCAGATGTGTGTGGATTGATGGTGGAAATTAATGCTAGTTGTGGATACGTTATTGTTTAATTGCCGTTTGAGTTATTTGAAGGCTGCGTGTTCTACTTTAATGTCAGTGCTGTGTTTCTTAGTCAAGAGTTATAGTTGATATTAACTCACGTCCGTTTGATCTCACCTTGTTGAAGTGCTAAAAGGATATTTATCTGATTATACACTAATCACAAGTAACCTTTTCTGAAGTTACTTGAGACACTCATGATTCGCATAAAAGTGAAGTTATCAAAAACTGGTTTGTTAGTGTTCAGACACCTGTACTTAAACGAATATTACAACATACAGATGCACATTTACGATGCCTTCGCCAGGCTTATCTGAATCAGAACAGAAAAAGGTTTCCCATCCTACCCAGACGGCAGAGTGCAGAGTTGGAAACGGGTCAAAAATTTCGGACCTGGACCAGACTCGACCCGATCTGGACCCGTAACTGGCTCGGACAAATCTGCTTTGAACTATAAATTCGAAACTCAATTTATATATTATACATACTGTATAAACGTAATATATAGATTCATCCCAATAACTGTTTGATATTTAATAACTGAAATCCTTTTTTTAATAATAAAATGTTCTTACTTGCTAAATTTCAGTGCCATTTTTAGTGCCACTATTTTGCGTAATCCAGAGGTAATGGCTGACTATGACCGTGACCATGGAGTATATTACAAATGGGAATCATTATTTACGATTACACAAATGTATTTTTAGCACGTCTTTTGTAAAAAAAGATCGTGCTTATGTTACCGGTTTGTCCGTCCGTCCGTCCGTCTGTACCCACGATATCTCTGCAACTATTAGTCCGATTTGAAAAATTCTTTTGCATTGGGAAGCTTGAAATATGAGAATGATGATCCTTTATTTCGTTTTTTTTTTTTTACGATGTTCAATTTCGCCCCTAGGGGCGTAAATACAGATGATGTCGAATTCAAAATTTGCTTCTGAACATCCGATTGAAAAAAATTCTTTTATCTTTCGATTCCATATATGTCGAAGAGTATTTTAGATATAGTTACTTTTTCAAATTACGCATAGATTTTCCGCTAGGGGGCATAAAAGTAAATAACATTTTTTTCCGATAACTCTCCTTCTAAAACTCCGATTTGAAAAATGTTTTCTTCAGCGGATACATCTCTTGATGGAAAATCGTTTGCATATAATTTCTAATTTTTGGTAAAGAATACTTTAGGCACCAGGGGCGTAAGTATTAATTTTTGCTTCTGATGTGTTTGCCCTAAAATATGAGCTTCTAAAATATCGATTGACTAAATTCTTTCGTGGACTGATGCCACTCATATCGACAAACCTTTTCGGAATATTTTCTTCTAAAAATATTTCACAGTTTCTCCGCCAGGAGGCGTAGATGTATATCCTATTTTTGTCAATATCTCTACTTCTAGGAGTCCGATTTGAAACATTCCTGCTTTGTTGGATAGTGTTTCTGGTGTGACATGTTTTTCATATAATTTCGAAATTTTCAAGAAACTCATAGACTTTCCACTAGGGGGCGTAGAAGTAAATTATGGTTCCACCTATGTCTCTGCTTCTAAATCTCCGATTTGAAAAATTCGTTCTGCACCGGATATAGCTCCTGATGGGAAATCCTTTGCACATAGTTTCTAATTTTTCTAAAAAAATGGTTTGGCCACCAGGGGGCGTAAATCTTAATTTCCGCTTCTGATGTATTTGCAGCAAAATATGAGCTTCTAAATTCTTGATTGAAAAAATTCGTCGTTTGTAGACAGATAGTACTCATGGCGACAAACCTTTTAGAAACATTTTCTTTTTAAAATAATGCATGGTTTCTACGCCAGGGGGCGTAGATGTATATCTTAGTTTTGTCAATATCTCTACTTCTAGGAGACCGATTTGAAACATTCTTTCTTTGTTGGATAGTGTTTCAAGTGTGACATGTTTTTCCATATAATTTCAAAATTTTCAATTAATTCATAGACTTTCCGCTAGGGGTCGTAATGCTAAATTGCTTTACCCCTATATCTTTGCTTCTAAATCTCCGATTTGAAGAATTCTTAATGCACCGGATACAGCTCCTGATGGGAAATCCTTTGCACATAATTTCTAATTTTTGAAAAAAATGATTTGGCCACCAGGTAGCGTAAGTCTCAATTTCCGCTTCTGATGTATTTGCAGCAAAATATGAACTTCTAAATTCTCGATTAAAAAAAACGTCGTTTGTAGACCGATACTACTCATGTCGACAAACCTTTTAGGAACATTTTCTTCTTGAAATAATGCATGGCTTCTACGCCAGGGGGCATAGATGTATATCTTATTTTTGTCACTATCCCTACTTCTAGGAGTCTGATTTGAAAAATTCCTTCTTTGTTGGACAGTGTTTCCGATGCGAAATGTTTTTTCCCTATAAATTCCAAATTTTCAAGTAAATCATAAACTTTCCGCTAGGGGGCACAAAGGTAAATTGCGTTTTCTGCGTTATTTCTGCTTCTAAAACTCCAATTTGAAAATTTTTTCCTGTATCGTCCTGTATCGCATACAAGACCTGATGGAAAATATTTTTCACATAATTTCTAATGTTTGGTAAAGAATTGTTTGGCCACCAGGGGGCATAAGTGTTAATTTCTGCTTCTGATGTATTTGTAGCAAAATCTGGGCTCCTGAAAACTCGACTAAATTTTTTTTTTTTTTTTCTTGGACCGATAGTGCTCATATGGAAAAACCTTTTGAGAATACTTTTTCCTAAAATAATGCATGGTTTTCCCCCCAGGAGACGTAAAGTCACATCTTATTTTTGTCGATATCTCTGTTTCTAAGAGTCCGATTTGAAAAATTCTTTCTGTGTTGGAGAACGTTTCCGGTGCGAAATGTTTCTCATATAAATTCATGTTTTTCTTAACCCACAAGTCCGCAACCAATGGGCGTAAGCTCACAATTCCGTTTACAGCAATATCTGAGGGATTAAAAACCCGATTGAAAAACTTCTTTCTTCCATCAGATACTATTGTTTTCCATACCGGTTCCATCGACTTTGAATAGCTTTGATAAATTTAATTTGCGTCAGAACGGATTCAAAAGACGTGCTTATTACACCCGAAAATTCGGTGTCATCTTTCTTGTTTTAAATGTATTTAGATTGTTCACTCTTTCCATGCTTTGATGGAGGTGCGCATACTTTCATATGGTCCGTTAGATTTTTGGTTCCATAATTTTTTATTACACCGTCGACATCTTTCTTTGTAATTATACACTTTCCACATTTTGAACAACAAGCAAAACCAACCAACACAGAATTATTCACCGGTTTCTTAATGAGACGAAACAATTTCCAGCATTCACTCTTCCCGTTGTGGTTTTTAACAAGCATATATTTGTTGGCCACGATGCCTTTCTCAAATTCCTTAATATTAAATCTATCCATATTAACAAATAAGGAGTTAATTTCGACATGACATGTCATGGGGGAACGGCATGTTAGCACATCAATCGAAAACCTCTGAATGCTCAGTGTAAAAGATGCGATGTGAAAAGTAACTCTTAGTCATACAGTGAACTTCGCACAGAGAGAGTGAATCAGCTGAGAAGCAGACGAATGGTGTTTGCCTGTACCTTTGCCCTGGAAATCTCACTGTAAAAGAACGCAAAGGAAGGATCTTTTTACGATATGGAGTCGGTGTGTTGTCTGACGTCGTTCGGTGGAAATCTTCGCTGCTTTAAGAAAGAGACGACAATATTTTTGCATGGCAAATCATTATTCACTCCGTGGGCACCAGTATCAACTACAGAATTCCACTACGCGCATTTTTCTTTGGAATATATTTTTCTCTTTTCAAAAATAAAACCGGGTCAACATCGGGTCAGGAACACCTTGACCCGACCCGTTGGACCCGCAAGAAATTGTTGACTCGTTGACCCCGCTGACCCGTGACCCGTTTCCATCTCCGGCAGAGTGGTACAAAGCGTTCGCTTCTAATCATTTGTCCGAGATTGATCCGAGTTAGAATCCTGGATGAGTGGTGTGTTGGACTTACGGCACATGCTCCCTGGATACAGTAGCCCTAAATTAGGGACGAACGAGTGCATATAGCCCACTCAGTTGCTCAAGGTGGTCGTTAACCCCAACAACAACAAAAAAGTATTTCTCTAGTCTGTCTCCCAGGAGAGAAGATAGCGTACTGAGTACTAATACAAACCGGTGCCACGTAGTAGGAAAACTTTGCATCAGAGAAAGCTTAAATATTTTTATAATTTTGGTCATGTGTGTATAATTTTGGTCAGAGTTATACTTGACGCAGCTTCTTCTTTTCTCAACCTTCCCCATCTTTTTCACATTTAGAAATGGAATTCCACGTGCATGCACCGGCGGAAGAATAAAATGATAAAGTAAGCACATAATTTACCTAAAGTCCTGCTAAAACCTCTTTTGTGATTATGGCATATGAACCGATAAAATCTCGCTAAAGCATACGTTATTCTTCAGAGTGAAAAAAAAAAAAAAAAAGGCAAGTGCAAATATGTGGGATTAGTTTCCACGGCGGAAAGATTTTTCCTCGGATTTTGAATACAATTTAAAAATATTTACTTCACACGTGTACCCTATTAATGAATAAGGTCATTAAGATAATGACAGGGCATCACATCCTCCGTTTTTGCTACGCTGAGTAAACAGTACTCTGACGAGCAGATCTTTTTACGCTTAAGATTTTCGCAGTTTGATGAATATCTGATGTCAGATTGGAGTGCTTCTGGCAAATTTTGTCAAGCTCCATTTATCTTTACAGTAGTTGCCTTTTTTTCTATAATGAAGCTCTCATTTCAAAAGTTGGTATTCTTAGCATGGACCTTCCAGGAAAGTGCTATTGATTTCTGAACGTTCCTTAACAATGGTGGGGGAAATGAGTAGAAGAATATGTAAATACTCGTGTTCCTTATGCTTACACTAAATGTTTATTACACATTTTTCAAAAAACCTTTCTGGAAATTCTCCGCGGAATTTACTATGACCAAATTTTTCTCTTTTACAATACTAACCGTCTACGTAGCACACGTTACGCGAAAGTTAAAGAATTTGCATTATCTTTAATTAAAAAGCTCTTAAGTGCTCATTCCACAGTGGCGTATCACAGGTCCCCTTGGATAAGGGCCTCGAGATTCTTGTGCCAGAGTGAGTCAGAAGTTCGTCCCGTTTTCACCAAAAAAGTTTAATGATGCAAGAGAAGGCATGCATGCTCACCTCCTTCTGCAAACTACTGGCCGTTGTTTTCTATAGTAGTTCCCCAATGTTCCAGCTGAGACACGATCCCACAGAAGTACCAATCGGCAGGTTTCGAAGACAAACTCTGATGCCAAATTCCACACCTACCACTTAAGCAAAGTGCCGTACTTATAAGGAAATGGGCCATGAAGCGAAACAGGTGGTAGTCTGATGGAGGCAAAGTCGGGACTGTGCGGAGAATGGGTCGGAACTCAATCCTGTAGTTTTCGGCTGAACACTCTCGAGGTGTGACCTGGGACATTATCCACTTTCAGCAACACCCGCTTCCTATTGATGAACGCTGGGTGACGTTGGCGCAGAGTATCGTGAAACCGCTGCAGTTGTTCGGCATGAAGGTTCCCTTCCACAGCCCGAGCATCTGGCATGAGTTCCCAGTGCACAGAACCCTCACAATTCCACTAAATACTCAGCATGACTTTCCTCTCGAACCTCCTTTTTTGCACTACTGGGTGTACTTCCTGGCGTAGTCTTAACCGCTGATTCCCATTGGTAGGATAACGAAGGAATACCCACTTTTCATCACCTGTGACAGCATAACGCCAAAACCTGCCGTCCTGTGGATTTGATAGCAATCTGCGACCGAGAGCGACACGTTGTTGCGTCTGCTGGAATGTCAATTCACAAGGAACTATTCTTTGGCTCCTGGAGGAGAAATCAATCTAGTGATTCAGAACACCCTGCCTCAGCTACCAATTGCCGTGTACTGGTTTCCGTGTCACAGCTTCGGCAGAGTGTCAAAATTGCTGGTCGTTGGACGTCCTGAACCTGGCTTGTCTTCGAGACTAATATCGCCATAACTGAAACTCCGGAACAAATTTCGCGCAGTGCTTTTCTATCCACTGTTTTTCTTCGCCTTCAACTGCACAAATTGCTCTCGCTGTTGGTACCGCATTGAGCTCTTTTCTACAGTAACGGCGTAGGAGCACCCGAACAGCAAGTTTATCGAGGAATCATCTGCTTACCTGATCGCAATGTGATGCTGGGCGAAATGCACGTCATCCCGACACCCTGTCTACGCTAGCGCGCGTTTCGCCAAGAGTAGAGGCGCAACGTTGTATGTAGCTCAAAGTTGGACGAACTTATGACTCACCTTGGTATTCTATTAATAATGAGCCTCTATTTCCTACTAATAACGTCAACAAACTTTGCGCATTTTTGTTGTGGCTACTTTGTTCCTAATATCATGCGAGGGTCGCATCGAAGAGAAAATTAATAGGCTTATAATACTTGGCTGAAGTGCATTTGAAAAAAGAGCAACTTTCAAGAGCAATTTAACATTATGTTTTAAAAGAAAAGTTTTAAACAAAATACCTTCCAATTCTCACTCGTAGATCAAATGCATGGACCTTTACCAAAAAGGATTGCGCGCAACTCAAAGAAAAATGGACAGAATTATGCTTGGTATAATCAAGGCCATCTAGAAAACACAACGCCATGACATTAGAGAGATAAGTTCCCTCTTCTAGTGACGTCACGCAGAGGCTTCCGATTGGTTTCCAACGCTGTCGTGTAGGACATCTAACACGATGCCGACGTATCAAGCCGTGCAACATGAGAATGACGTCACAAACGGGGGGAACTCATCTTCTCTGTCATAGCCTTGTGTTTTCTAGACGGCCTTGGTATAACAAAAAGAGTGAAAAAAGAACTCGTGGATCAAGAGAATGACAAGAATAGGTGTTAAAACCATCAAAATGTTTTTGTTTCGTTTTTTATTTGGGGTTTAACGACCACCGTGAGCAACTCTATGTTTCGTTCTAACTCTACGGGCTATAAATAGTCGCTTGTCTCTGATTTAGATTCAGTGGTCCCAGGGAATGGAGCGAGCCAGTGCCGTAAGACAAACGCACCAGTCATGCCTCCCTCGGAACTCTAACCTGGGCCCATCTCGGACGAATGGTCAGAAGCCAGCGCTTAATCCACTATGCCGCAAAGTAAGGTCTCAAGTGGCAAATGGGCGGGATGGTCAAAGTAAGGTCTCTTATTGATCAAAGTAAGGTTTCTTAAGTAGCAAATGGGATAGATCTATTGCTAGAAACACTGATCACCGTTGGACAATTGAAATACTATACTAGATACTAAGGGACAGTAAAAGCCTCAGAAGAAGAAAACGTGAAAGACAAATTCAAAAGTATGACGTAGAAGGGAAATTGCTCAAGGCAGAACTGTGAAAGAAATTTTGGAAGACCTTCCAGCAGTGGATTGAGAATGGTTGATGATGGTTAAGAATGGCCATGTCTTTCAGACACCGCATCTGTGGCTACCTGGAGTTCTTTCTTCGTTCTCTGAAACATGTTCCCCAGTTGCACAGACTACGACGATATCCAATGGCTGTCTCTTTGTTGCTCAAACCAAGGCTGCCTAGAAAACTCAAAGCCAGGACATTAGAGAGATAAGTTCCCTCTTTTAATTTCTGTGTTGAATTTCTGTGTTGATTTCCGCCGTCTTTACACGATCATTATTCTAAAAACAGAATCAAATAAACACATTTGACTGTTTAGATGATTTATTGTGATGAATATAATTATTAAATTCATATGGAAGACATTAGAACTTTCAGGCCCGCAACGGACCCATCTTCAGATGTTATTAACAGAATGGAACTGAGCATGATTTAAATACATTAATGTTATGTGGTTTTCTTGATATTGTGACCTGCTCGTGATGGACATCATATCTTGTGAAAAGTTTGTTAACATCGATAAATATATTACGTGTCAAGCAACGTATTAAAAACTATGTTTGAAGGAAATAATTGGTGTAAGTCTCTACATGTTATAACTCATTAAGTACCGTTTTCCAAGGTAAAGGGATGTGACAAGGAGTATCATCATTGCAGCATTCTTCGCCATATTTGTGAATAAATAGACTTTCTAGTAGTAGGATTGATGCTTTTGAGTAGGGCGTGGCGAGGATGTTGGCTTCGTTCCAGCATGGGTAATGAGATCCTTTGCATGATAGCCTTGATAGGGAAGTCCTTGATGAGTTTGTCTTTATGTTATATTGGTGCTCTTTTAAACGAGTTTTTAATGAGCGAAGTGTAGATCCAACATATATACGATCTTCATCTTCAATGTCTATTGTCTTCATTGGGGTGACATATACTCCATATCTGTTGTCCAAAGGAACAACGTCTCTATCATTTTTTATTCCTGGAAGTACATTGTGTGTTCGTACACCGAAGCCAATATTGTGACGATGACAAACGTTTTTGAGTATATTGATGATGCTGGGAATGTATGGAAGTGATCCCACATATTTAACTGGTCTCTGATCTTTTGATAATGACGTCACGCCGAGGCTTCCGATTGGTTTGTATGCATAGGCGCCGACTACGCGGGGGCAACGGGGGCGATCGCCCCATCAGTGATTAGACCACGGGGGGCGAAAGTAAGTTTTGTCCCCCTCGGTTTCCTCTGGAAATGCATGTTTTTAAAATTTTTAAATATGTTGGTTTTGTACCAACATTTTAATTTTATCTAACAATGCTGAGTTTTTTTCTTTTAGTTAACTGTGCTCTTTCTACAAAGAGAGAAGAGGAGATTGGGGTGATACTGGGACTGGGGTGGTCGAGGGACCACCGCAAGCTATTTTCTGTTAGGAAATTGTAAACAGAAGTCACCGGGAGGATCGATCCTTTGATGTCGTTAGCGCTTCCCTGTTCCTCCCCTTCCTCCTAGCCCTCATCCAGTGTCTTAGGAAGAATCACTGTTGTTCTGGCTCTACCAGAAGGCACGACAGGACATTGATACCTTCAAGTCATCTACTTGTCGCCTCTATGCTCTGTGCAGGCGACATGCAGTCGGATTCACGTCTACCTATATAATAGCCAGTTTCTCATCAATTCCCACAGAGGCAATAAACTGTAACAGAGGTATCGTAAGGTACTGCAGTCGCAGTGGCCGACAGGACTTTACAGGGGAAAGGGCTAGTCCATCTCTTTGAGGAACTGAATGCCGACCCGTGTCTGAAAGGGTGGGTGGAAAATGGGTTGGCCACTTGTTTCTTCGTCATCGCGCTGGCCTGCTCCCCGAGCTTCGTTTGTCAACTTCCCTACAAGACCCGATTTTTCTCTGTTATGGTTTTGCACGCCCGCGGCTTTTCTTGGTTTTATACTTTGTAGTATTTGTTTCACTTTGTGTTTTATTTAAGTTGTACACTGGGTGTTGATTTTTATTTCCGTGTTTTTAACGAAATGTCATGTGCCGATGCAACGTGCCGAAATACGCATATGAACATGAAAGGACGGGACACTGTTTTCGACGTTCTTTCGTGTTTATAAGAAGAATATTTATCGCGTTTCGATATAGATCCTTCTTTAAAAACTATTTGTAAAAACTGCCTCGAAACTAATTCTGAAACTAAGACTAATATCTGATGGCTGTTTAACAGTACCATCATATTCTTGGGATAATATTGTAATACAAATTATCCCAAGAACATGAACAGATGTTTTGAACAGATTTTCTGCTCATTTCACGGCAGGACATTTGCTATTGTGAGAACTCATAAATGAGCTAGAAAAACGTTTTCCATCTGTCAACAAAGACGCCATTCGTCTATTTTGTAGAATCCGAACATTTATTCGAATTCGTTTTCTGAACAGAAATTCACTATTATAGTGCCACGCAGGAAAACTCTGCAGAAAATGAAAAAAAAAAATGGATTGACTCATAGGCAGAGAGAAAAACATAAGTTCCCCCCCCTATTTGAGCAATGAAGAAAACAATTCCACATTTTGGGCAATAAAGAAAGAAATTTCATATTTTGTGCCATTAAGAAAACATTTTCCAGTTTGTGCAATAAGCAACATATCTTCATTTCATGAAGTAAATTTTGTTCACTTTTTAACTCAGTGAACTTCAGAAATCATGATGGATATAACATTTAAGTAAATAATTTTTATTTTATACATTAATAGGGTGTTTGAACTGCTTTTGCGGAGTTTGAAGAAGTCAGTAACTTTTCGCGTCTTAAAAGTTTTAAACCACTAATGTTTGTGACAGAGAAAATTTTTTAAACCACTAACTTTTTCTAGGGAATTACTTAAACAAATTGTATTTCATCAATGTTTTCTGATTTTAGGACCCAAAATCCTTAACTTTTGTTTCCGAAAAAGACAATTTCTAATATCTGAGTGCGCATCGCAGTAGATGGCACACTAATCTGTTAAATACGGTAATAATATTGACTGAAAGTGCCTTTCCTATGGTGTTCCGTTAGAGCTCACCTCCCCGTGGCTCTTGGCTTCAGAAGAGCCAGCGCAGCAACGTCATCATGCAGCCTCGGCTGCGTGTCTCAGGGGTGAAGCGATAGCCCTATGAACCAGGCACGTATCCAGGATTTGGGGGGGGTCCGAGTCCGAGCAAAGAGTAATAATAATTGATATATAGCAAATATAGGTAGCAAGTTGTATTGACCATATGCAACCTGCGGCATGCATAGTGTACATTTTACTATACCACGTCTCTTGGGGGAGGGAGTGAGAAACCCTGAGATTGCAGAGACTAATTTTCGAACTGATATAACAGAAATAAAATAATAAATTCGGGTTGCTACAAGGAATAAGGGAAAAGACCAAATGCGAAATTTATAGAAATGTGAAATGTATTAAACTGCCAATTTAAATTGCACAGAAACTTGAAACTTGCCGTCAAGATCATTCATAAACAAACCGTTCTATATTCATTCATTAATTTTAATAGACCCCATGAAGAAGCTTAAGAAGTCCTTTACTGCCTTTTTCTTTTTACTGTGTAGGTAGCCGTAGGCCCAAGCATGGGTTCAGGGTAGGGGCGCGTGTGGACAGCGCAGATGCCCCAGTGCCCCTTCCCAATTGCCAATTTGTTTATAGCTTTTGGGGGGCAATTATTGAAAAATCAATAAAAAAATTAAAAAATCCACATTTTTTGTTTTTGCTGTTGTTGTTGGGTAACCTTTTTGAGGGGCCCGGACCACATCAGAAAAAAGTGATGCTGGATCAAAAGAAAATAGATTTTTTTTAACAATTAGAAAACTCGGACACCTTCATCATGCTCAAAATAGTTAGTGGCATTTTCCAGCATATACACTATCTACCAACAAGTAATTGGACACCCCTGCAATCGACGATATCTGCGGTCCTGATACACGTCACGGCCGCCGCCGTTAAATATCGTGTGGGAAACAACAACGCAACCAGTCGCATACAAGTTGCCACGCAGTTCGGAGCTCTCTGATTTCGGGAAAGGTGTAATCGTCGGGTATCACAGAAATGGCCGATCCATACGTGACATATCCAGCGAGTTGAAATACCCAAAATCGACAGTGGCCTGCGTGATTGGCAAGTGGAAGATGAGAGGTGACTGTCGGAATGTGCCCCGACCCGGCAGACCCACAAAACTGGGAGTTAGAGACCGACGGGTGCTGGCCAGAGAAATTCGGAAGAACCGCACGAAATCGATAAGCCACATCCGCAAGAAGTTTCAACAGGCATCCGGGAGTGTTCTTTCGATGAATACCATCCGTAAGGAAGCCCAACTCCTCGGTTATCATGGACGTGCTGCCGCCCACAAGCCTTTGATCACCAAGTCCAATAGCGCTGCTCGGCTAACGTGGTGCAAAGAACGTCGACAGTGGACCGTTGAACAGTGGAAACAGGTTCTCTGGAGCGACGAATAAAGGTTCACCCTCTATCGTTCGGATGGCAGGGTGTGGGTTTGGCGTCTGCCTGGAGAACGCCTCCTGCCAGAATGTACTGTGCCAACTGTGAAGTTTGGCGGCGGTGGAATTATGCTATGGGGGTGTTTCTCCTGGTATGCACGGGACCCTTGATCGCAATTATTGGTAGACTCAACGCCGAAACCTACTGCACCATTTTGGACGACCATGAGCTTCCTACGTTCTGGCAGTTTTACGGGGTGTACCCATGTTACTTTCAGGATGACAATGCCACCTGCCATGTTGCGAGGTCCACCATGGCTTGGTAAGGTGACAATGGGGTTAATCGAATGGACTGGCCTGCGCAGAGCCCGGACCTTAACCCTATCGAGCACCTCTGGGACGAGTTGGAACGTCGACTTAAGGGGTGCCCCCACCGTCCGAAATCGGTGAAGGAACTGACCTGTTTTTTCCAAGCCGAGTGGAAGAAAATACCGCTAGCCGTCGTACAACGCCTGGTTGACAGTATGCCCCGGAGGATCGCAGCTGTAATCGCCACTCGTGGAGGCTCCACCAACTACTGAAGGTGAATAAACTTCGTTTTCCTCTGCTATCAGAGGTGTCCAATTACTTGTTGGTAGATAGTGTGGAAGGAAGCAATACCGCTATACAGAGAAAAATTTTACATTTTGAGACTTCTTTCGAAATAATCAGTGCACTTGAAAAAAATATTCCAAGTATGAGAGACAGGTTCGATTCAACGTGGGAAAACTTGAAAAAGGAGTGGCCATTTCTTGGTTTAGACCCACCCAGAGAACCCAGAAAAACAAAAAGGCCAGCTAAATGCGATTACAGCCCAGTTGAATCTCATGTCTTCACAGCGAAAGATCGCTATAACAGAATTTATAAAGAAATTATTGATCATGTGCTAACTGGTTTGCAAACCAGATTCAGTACTGAAACCAAAGAGTTTTTACAATATGCTGAAAACTTCTTAATTGATACCAGCGTTTCCCCCCAAACTGCTTGCGATTTTTTTAAGGATGATTTGAACTCTGATACCTTAAAACTACATAGGGACATGTTCTATGACATATTTAAGGGACAAGAGTTAACTGTATCATGTTTTGGAAATGTCGTGGAAATATACAAGACGAAACAGCACCTTGTTGTGTACTTAAACAGAGCTGCAAAAACCTGTGCGACTGCTTTTAACTGTGCCATTAACAACATGCACCAGTGAACGTTCATTTTCCATGTTGCGAAGAGTGAAAACATACTTGCGAAGTACGATGTCACAACCACGTTTAAATCATTTGGCACTACTTAACTGCTACGATATTGGTGTTGCCGCCCCGGTGGCGCAGTAGTCTAAGCGATGGCCTCTGATCATTCGTCCGTAAGGGGTCTGGGTTCGAATCCCGGTGAGGCATGGATGTTGCGTTTGTCTTACGGCACTGGTTCTCTCCCTTCCCTGGAACCAGTGACTCTAAATTAGGGACGGGCGACTGCTTATAGCCCATTGAGTTGCTCACGGTGGTCGTTAAACCTCCAATCAAAAAAAAATATATATATATATATATTGGTGTCAGAGTCTTTAAATTTAGTAAATATGTTTTTTTTTTTTTTTTTTTTTTTTATTGGAGGTTTAACGACCACCGTGAGCAACTCAATGGGCTATAAGCAGTCACCCGTCCCTAATTTAGGGTCACTGGTTCTAGGGAAGGGAGAGAACCAGTGCCGTAAGACAAACACAACAGCCATGCCTCACCGGGATTCGAACCCGGACCCCGTTCGGACGAATGATCAGAGGCCATCGCTTAGACCACTGCGCCACCGGGGCGGCTAGTAAATATTGGTAATGACTTTATCCGTAAATGTTCTGTTCGTGCAAACACGTTTGCTGTTATTTAAGAATTTGGTAATGAACAATAAAGTATAATTAATCTGGGAATTTAAAATTCCATCGAACATTAAGTTGAAATATATTATTATTCTTCTACTATATGTTATTGCTTTAGTGCGCATGTGCTTGTATATGTGTGTCGTTAAACGATCAATTTTAAAAGTGAATGCTACTTTCTCGTGATTTTTTTGGTTCGCCCCGTGGCATTCATGAAAAGTCGGCGCCTGTGCTTGTATGACGTCAAACAGCACACCGACGTATCAGGCCGTATAACATGAGAGTAACGTCACAAACGGAGGGAACTCATCTCTCTAATGTCATGGCCTTGTATTTTCTAGACGGCCTTGCTTAAACTGCCAAATATTGGCAAGCACTGTAGATATCCATGCGTCATATTAGGGCTTGGAATTCATTGAACCGCATATGAATTTCGTCGATTTTTATTGAAACATTTATTAGCTCTGAATTCAATATTATACTAGTTTCTATCATACTGACTGATTTTTTATTAAGTATCAATGTACTTACTGTTGCCGAAGCATTAGTATCACAATTTATCTACGCAGAAAAACCTATCTTTTAAATTTTTCTGTATCGTATTACCAAAGTCTCAATCTCTCGCAAAACACAATTTCACTGACTCCCAAGCCATCTCCCACTCTATTAAAAGTTGTAATTTAGATATCAGTGCGTTGTTATCAAAGGATTTTTTTCTCAATCTATCTGTTCCACTTACATATGTTATTTATAATTTGATCTTTAAATTGCAACAGTGTTGTCCCGAAACATTTGATCATTTGATCTCAGCCCAGTCTATGTGCTCCAAACATTCTTCGCATCAAAATCAACTTTAAAATACCACTGCATCTTTAATGAAACGCTTTCTCGGCATGTCTGTTCTTCTGATTCTTTTCCATTAAAATTCGTAAATAATACCACGCATTATTTCCAAAGCAGTATTTCTCAGTCTTTATTCCATGCGCAATTCCCCGCCCCTCTCTTTTTCTTGTAATTTTATTTATCTTTTACGTATATTTAGATATAGTGTCGAGTTAGTAGTTCGTGGCATCCGATGATTGGGTGCCAGGACTTCGGCCTCTTGCGTTTGTGCCCCAGGCTAAGTTGGACCCTTTTTTAATTGCAAACAGTTGTTCATGATATTCAGAAACAATTGTACCCAGCGCAGCGCCAATTCCCCCCCCCCCCCGTTTTTTTAAAGACTGTGGAATCAGCCAAAAGTATTTTGCTTTCCTTTTAAATAGACGAAAGATGTATTGCTCAGGGAAGATATAGGCAGGAGTTTCAGATATTGATGCAGCAGAAGTTGGAAAAGTTTTCACAAAGAACATACTTAGCTGGACAAAAAATGGGTTTGTTTGACAGTGCTTTTTGTAGGACGTCGTAAAACTCCAGGAACCCGTTAAACATAAAAAAAACAAATTAAGAAAAAGCTCCTAGAAGTTCGGAATGGATTTCCTGCGCTGAAGCAAATAAAATAAAGAACTGTCGTTAATACTATGCGCCTAGCATTTGATTCAATTTTTGTTTTTTTTAATTTCGCACAGCATCTTGAACTTATCGTTTTCTTTTCTAATGTAACTTTGTGATTGCAAGTTTAAAAAAAAAAAAAAAAGGAGAAGAAGAAGAAAGAAGGAATGAAGACAATAAACGCAAACTTTCGCTTTCCCTGCGAAATTCGCTTTGTCTTGCTCTTGGGCTCTTTGGAGGGTGACCTGGGCAAGCACCTGGGGTTGGAGGTAAGCATTTTGGGATCCGTATTCACCTGCTGGAGCAGGTGACCCCCTGAGTGGAAACCACCTCACAAAGACTCAATGAGGTGGGGAACTTGTTTGTTTGATGTCCGGCACTGACCTTGAACCGTCTAGACGTCAGTCGACGATCTCTCCAAGCAGGCGAACAATGGAAAGTTCTAGAACCTGTCCTTGTATCTCTCCATCACCAAATAGCTGCTTAAACGCAAACACGCGGATATTCACTGGGTAGATATGTGAATATTGTTCGGCCATCACTGAATGAAGGGAAGCACCTTGGCTGTGCTGTCGTCGCCTTCTTCCCATCGCGGCCCCTATAACAGCGCAGCATTTCGTGATCTTTTTTGTAGGAAATGCCAATGAAATATGATTCAGGTTTTTGCGAAACAACGGGTTTGTCTCTGTCAAAATTCATCCTCCTGCTGGCTCTGAGAATGTATTAGAATTTTCTTGGAAATCGGTAGGGATGGAGTTAGAGGTGTGGTCATCTCACTTTTCAGAACGTCAGCCACCTCATAACTTTACGCGAACCAGACTATCCACTTTCATTCACCATTAGAAGAAACTAAAAAAACCCATGAAAATAAAGAATTCAGGTAACTGTCTGGCCACTGAATAACAAGTCCCGGAACTGCATCTAAACCGAAATCCAAGGAGTATTCCGACAAACAAAAAACAAATATACAGGGCGATCTATTTAAAACGGCCAGAGCCTAACCATCAATTTACGGTGTCCAGTACAAGCACATGAGCGGGCGCGGGCTCTTATCCCACCCTCCCCTATCTTGAAATGTTAATAGCCCCTTACTATGAAAAAAAAAATATTTTGGTAAATCAAAGCAAATTTAAAAATATATACAGGGTGTCCATAAAGTATTTCCCACATTACAAAAAGTAATATAAAACATGTATCACAGGTACAAGAAAGGGATTGCCCGACAATGATGGTGCACAAGAAAAGACTTTTTTTTTCTTTCAGTGTCAGTACACCTCCACGTGGGCACCATTTGTGGCCCGGAGGACATCTAAGCGATATTCGATTTCACGCCATGTTTTGTTTAACATCTCATCACAGACAGAACCAATGACGTCCGTTATTCTACTCTTCAACGTCTCGACATCCGGAACACTGCTACAGTAAACTTGGTTTTTCACATAACCCCACAGGAAAAAGTCTAGGCCGCCCCGGTGGCGCAGTGGTCTAAGGCGTTGGCTTCTGATCATTCGTCCGTAAGGGGTCCGGGTTCGAATCCCGGTCAGGCATGGATGTTGTCTTTGTCTTACGGCACTGGCTCTTTCCCTTCCGTGGAATCAGTGACCCTAAATTAGGGACGGGCGACTGCTTATAGCCCATTGAGTTGCTCACGGTGGTCGTTAAACCTCCAATCAAAAAAAAAAAAAAAAGTCTAGAGGGGTTATGTCGGGAGATCGAGGTGGCCATGTAAGTACTGGTCATTTCGACGTGAGCGATGCATGCAGATCGTCGTGATGACGGCAGTACATATCGGTGGGGACAGTGGTGTTGTCCGGCAGCAGCTCATAAAACACGACACCCCGCATAGCCCACCAAACAGACAGCAGGACCTCCGGTCTGGGGGTCAGCATGGGCTTCTGTTTTTGGTCCAACCACTGGTTCAGGACACTGACATTGTCATACAGGACCCATTTCTCGTCACGTGTCACAATACGGTCCAAGAAAGGTTCAACTCGGTCAAGTGAAAGTTGGGAAACGTATGAGTGCATGCGATTTGCTTTCTGCTCAACTGTGAGTTGTTGGGGTACCCAAACTCCCCTTTTGTGCACCTTCTTAAGTAGGCCTACTCCCGCACGTGGTGACACGTCGGTTGGTCTCCGCTAAGGTCTTCAGCGTGTCCATAACCACTACCACTATTGCGGGTCTTTCGGCATTGGGACGACCTGAAAGGTCAAAGTTTCTCTCTCGAAACCGTTCGAATCAACGACAGGACTGGCTATATGATATGGCATTGGGATACACACTGGTAATGTTCCTTACAGCACTTGCTGGGGTGCTACCACGACGAAACTCCTACAGCATGCAATTGCGGATGTGCTCTTTGTCCACTCCCATGTTGGCTGGCGCTAACACTCTTCACCTTCTGACGGCTAACTGCCACTGACTTAAGCCACCTACCTACTGATGTCATTCCGATGTGCTGCACAATCTCTGTGGCCAATGTGCGTCGTGGCTGGGACTTCGATTTCGGATACCTCGTCATCGGACATTATTTTCTTTCCAAGCCTATGTGTTACTACGCGTTATGTGTTTTTCTAGTTCAATCGGTAGCACACGTGGTTGTCATTGAAAACGTACTCGGTTCGAACCCCGCCACGGGAAAGGGTTCGTTAACTTCGTACGCCAGGGAAGAAGAATCTCTGACAAAAATGCTGAAAAGGTGAAAATCGAAGATTTTGCGAAATTTCTGCATAAATACGGAAAGACCCGAAACGGACTTTTTCTGAAATAGACGGAATTACCGACTACGTAATATCTGTCAAAATACGGAAGTTAGAAGAAACGGGCGCTTTTAAAAACAGAAATTTAGTTAAAAGACGGACACTTACCGGCGTCTTAGCCACTCGTTATCTTCAAGAATTTTCCCTGAATTCACACCACTTATTTTTTACAGTTTACGTTAGAGTGTTTGTCAGTTGTTATAAGATGAACTCCACGTTATTGAGGGAAAAGAAGCAATTTACTTTGAAAATGCTGATGAATAGCTAAATACACTGCTCGACTTAAAAAATGTCACACCATGAAGGAAAGTACGAAATGAAAGTTCAACATGAATGAAAGTACGCGTCAAAAATTTTGGACCTGAACGTCACATGACTGGACCCACGCCGGGCCCGACCCGGACTTAACCCAGACAAATCTGCTTTGACCTATAAATTTGAAACTCAATTTATAATTATACATAATCATTTATATATATACAGTATGTGATTATGTATGTGATTATGTGTAAGTCTATATATAATGTATAATGTATAATTATATACACGATCGAGTCACATTATTGTGACCACCAGCTAATATCCAGAGTAACCCCCGTGTGCGGCGTGGACAGCAACTAGACGGGCTGGGAGTGACTCAATAAGGTGCTGGAAGGTGTTCACAGCCATGCCGACTGCAGTGCATCTCATAGCTGCTGGAGGGTGCGTGGTGGAGGATCCATAGAGCGAACAAAACGATCGAGGTGGTCCCACAGATGCTCAACTGGGTTTAAGTTTGGGGAATCAGGGGGCCAGGGAAGTACTGTAAAGTCTACATCGTGCTCTTTCAACCACTCTCGGACATTTCTAGCTGTGTGACTCGTGGCATTGACGTGCTGGAAGATCCCATCCGCCACCCAGGGAAGACAATCAGCATGTATGGGCGTACGTGGTCTGCAAGGATGGATTCACAACGAATTCGATCCATATTGCCTTCCACAGGAATGGGTGGACCCAGAGAATGCCACGAAAACATTCCCTAAACCACAACGCTGCCCACACCAGCTTGTGTTCTGCCGGCAATGGCTGAAGAGTGTTTTCTCTCCGACGTTTCTCGTCTTATACGCCAACGTCCTTCCGTTCGGTGAAGCAGAAAACGTGACTCATCGGAGAAGGCAATCCTTTGCCAATCAGAGGAGGTCCAATTCCGATGCTACCTTGCAAATATAAGTCTTTTCTGCCGATGCACCTTGGTCAGCATAGCTGCAGTGACCATCCGGCCGCATCGGAGCCCCATACGCAGTAGGGTTCGCTGAACTGTCGTTTTAGACACACTTCCGGTAGCACCCTAGTTCATTGGGCAGTGAGTTGCTCCACGGTAGCGTGTCGATCGGCCCTCACGCACCTTCGAAGCCGACGTTCACCTCTCACATCAATGGGAGTGGTGCTCCGTTTCAACGTCGCTTATTCGCAATATTGCCATTTCTCCAATAACGATACACTTTAACCACAGCAGCACGCGAACAGTTCACAAACTGCGCGGTTTCAGAAATACTGCCACCCTTTGCCCGAAAGCCGTTAATCATCAATTTTTGCAAATCTGATAAATCGCTCCTTTTATCCATGGCAGCAAAGAGGGATATGTTTTCAGATTGCCTACAGCACACCTTATAACCTCCCAAGCCAGCTCACGACACGTGGCTTCTTTCATTGGCTACGCGCTGTTGACGTCAAAAGTAAGAGGTGGTCACAATAATGTGACTCGACTGTGTATATATATATATATCATCCTTCACATAACGTAACTGTTTACACATGTTTTCAAACACATCTGCGAGAGTCAAAAAGTCCCTCCGAAGTGATGTTAAGGATGTTCCACTTAATATCATCATCATCATCATTGTCAACCATTATCAATCCACTGCTGGACGAAGGTCTCCCCAAGTTTCCTCCACAACGGTCTGTCTTGTGCCAGTCTCCTCCATGTCACCCCTGCATACTTTCGAATTTCATCCACCCATCTCCTATGTGGTCTTCTTCTGGGTCTTTTCCTGTCCCTTGGAATCCAATCTAAAATTTCGGCTGTCCATCGATGATCTGTCCTTCTGGCAGTATGTCCAGCCCATTGCCATTTCAGGGATTTAACTCTGATCATGATGTCTTCCACTCTTGTCATTTTTCGGATCCACGTGTTCCTCTTCTTATCTCTCCTGGTTACACCAAGCATGCACCTCTCCATGCGTCTTTGAGTTGTCTGCAGCCTTTGTATGTCTCTTTTAGTTAAGGTCCACGTCTCTGCACCATACGTAAGCACTGGAAGGATGCATTGATCAAACACTTTTCTTTTAAGACATAATGGCATATTGCTCTTGAAAATTATGCTGTTTCTTCCAAAAGCTCTCCAGGCAAGTTTTGTACGCCGATTAATTTCTTCATCAATGTGACCCTCACTTGATATCTGCTGTCCAAGATAAACGTACGTGTCTGTTATCTCCAGCTTTTCTCCATCAATCGATAAATCTTCATTTCTTGTAAAAGCATTGAACATCACTTTTGTCTTCTGAAAGTTCATTTTTAATCCCACTTCTTTACTCTTGTCAGCAAGTTCCTGGATCATACTCTGCAGCTCTGATGGGGTAGTTGCAAAAATGACTACGTCATCAGCAAAACGAAGGTGAGTTAGATAATCTCCATTAATCTTTATCCCTTTGTTTTCCCAGCTCAGCGACTGAAAAACACCCTCCAATGTGGCATTAAAGAGCTTCGGAGATATGGTGTCACCTTGTCTCACTCCCTTTCCAATTTTTACGTGTGTTGTATTTTCAAACAGCCTAATCTTTGCACTTGCATTTTCATAGATGTTATTAATAATATTAATGTATGCATCTTCAATACCGCAGGTTTTCAGAGCCATTGTAACTGCTGATGGTTTCACCGAATCAAAGGCTTTTTCATAATCGATAAAAGCCATGCACAATGGAAGTTCATATTCCCTCGCTCTTTCAATTAGTTCTCTCAGCACGTGGATATGATCTATTGTGCTGTAGCCACTCCTGAATCCAGCTTGTTCTCTCGGTTGAGCCATGTCTAGTGCTACCTTCAAGCGGTGTGAAAGAACTTTAGTGAAGATTTTATAAACTACTGATAGGAGGCTGATAGGTCTGTAGTTTCCGAGATCCTCAATGTCACCTTTCTTATGTAGCAGGATCATTGTAGCGGTGTTCCAATCCTCAGGAATCTTTCCTTCATTAAGGCATCGAGTGAAAATTTGGGCGAGTACTGTTTCGATTTCTCCACTTGCTTCTTGTATGATGTCTACAGTAATTCCATCTTCTCCTGGAGCTTTTCCTCGCTTCATGTTCTTGATTGCATGTGCAACTTCTGCTGGAAGGACTGGAGGAACTCTGGTACTGGTATCTTTCATGATGTCTGGAGTGCATATATCATCCCTTTCATATAATTTGGAGTAGAAATCTTTCACTCTTGTCAAAATTTCGCCTCTATTTCTTGTTACAGAACCATCTTCTTTTCTCAGTGCCATAATCTGTTTTCTTCCCTTACTGAGATGTCCCTTTGCTATCTTTAGGCTTTGGTTGTTTTCAATTGCTTTCCTCACTAGTTCACAGTTGAATTTCCTTACGTCTTCAGTGATACTTTTTCTTACTGTCTTGCATAGCTCTATATATTCCACTTTGGAAGTCACATCTTCTTTAGTTGTCCTCATCTCTCTTCTTTTTTGCATCAACATTTTGGTTTTTCCTGATAATTTGTTCACATGCAACTTGTTCTTAGACCCAGCTAATTTTGTTGCTGTTTCCATAAGAGCTTTGGTTACTTTTCTGTTAACTTCAGAGATGTCCACTTCTTCCGATGTTAGGCCTTCTAAAGCAGAGAACCTGTTCTTCAGTTCTAACTTGAAGGTATTATGGTGTTTTTTAAGGTTGGTTATGTCAATAGATTTTGTTTGTCTTATGAGCTTGCCACGTTCAAGTTTAGTGTTGAGGTGCATCTTACATCTCACCAATCTATGGTCACTACCTGTGTTGAACTTGTTTAGCACACTGCAGTCTTCTATGACGAATTTTTTGTTACACATAATAAAATCAATTTCACTTGTCGTCCCATTTGGATGTCTCCATGTCCATTTCCTGTGTGGCTTTTTCTTGAAGAAGGAGTTCAAGATGAAAAACCCTTCTGCCTCTGCAAACTCAACGAGAGTATTTCCACGCTGGTTTCTGTTGCCGTGACCGAATTTACCTACTGAAGTTTCATTCTGTTGCCGTTGCCCTATTTTTGCATTGAAATCTCCCATAATTATTTTCAAGTGCTGCTTACCTTTATTATTTAGATGACAAATTTCCTCATAAAATTCTTCAATTTCTTCTTCAGGATGACTTGTGGTGGGTGCATAAGTTTGAATAATCTGAGCCTGGTATCTTTTCGAGAGTTGGATAACAAGTCGTGCAGCTCTGTCAGAGGAACTTTCAACTTCTACAACTTTATCCTTCAGTTTCTTGTTTATTATAAATCCAACACCACTACTTCTGCCAGTATCTGTCCCACGATAGTAGAAGAGATGTCCACTTTTCAGTTCGATGAGATTTTCTCCTTTTCTCCTTACCTCACTTAGCCCCACGATGTCCCACTTGATCCTTTGTAGTTCCTCTTCCAATTCAAGAAGCCTTGAATCAGAAGATAGGGAGCGTCCATTGTAAGTAGCCAAGGTCAGCATCAGATGGCAGCTTAGTCCGGTCCTCCGGGGATTCTTAGCACCCTCTGCCTTCATGTCACACTGGCCGCTGCCTTGGCCAGGTACATTCCAGCTGCCGGAGACTGAGGGCCAAGATTTAAGTTGTGGAATCATTTTGGAGGGGTTTGGCCATAACTCACCACGCTGGCCAAGCGGGTTGGTGAGTGTGGGATAGAATTTCCTCTGATCCCGATGGTATAGTTATACCGCTATGGGCGGTCGTCAGAGCCCCTTTAGTGGGAACAGGATGCACCACGAGAAGGCGGGGTTGACATTTGTCAAGGAGAGGCTGTGATGTTACGCATCACCTGACCTTGCATCCCCCACTTAATATATATATATATGTATATATACTTAAGAGCAAAACTGAAGACTAAGGAAAAACTTTAGAATTTAGGTGTGAGTCAAAATTATATATGTATTTTTTTGCTTAGGTATCTTCTTTATAGAATATATGTATATATATATATATATATATTATATTCTATAAAGATACCTAAGCAAAAAAAATATACAAATATAATTTTGACTCACACCTAGTACAACATAGAAAAGGTTATGTATCTACCTGTGTGAGTAAAAGGAGAAAAGAAAAAAAAATAAAATAAAACAACTGAATGTAGAAGGTGTCGAGAATACTGAGCCTTGGCTTTATCAAGGACCAGCAAAAACTCTGCATTTTCTCACTTCCACAAAGACCTAGTTGGAAATGGGTTTCTGCAAGGCCATAGATGCAAGTAACATTCCCACCTAAAATAGTTTAAAATATATATATATATAAGTCATGTCCTCCGTAGAGTAGCATGACCTAGCACTAGTTAACAATTTCGCTTGCATCCATTAACCTTCATGGCCCGACCCATGCTCTTCATCTGTTACTATTAAACAGAGAGAAGAAGATTAAAGAGAACTCAAGCTGTGAGAGTGACATAATAAATAGAAATGATTTTCAGCCATAACGAAATTCCAAGTTCGTTTGAGAGAGAATTTAAACCTGAAAAACAAATTTTACATTGCAATTAAAAAAGGAAATGTTAATTTATAACGAACAGATTTTTGAAAGAAAACTTGAGTCTAAAACCCCCTACTCTACAACTTATGACAGCACGAAAACGAGAATAAGTTAAAGATAATAATTAACTAAAGAAAACTTTGTGAAAGTTATATACCTTAAACAGTTAGTTGCAATATGTACAAAGTATTTCAGCAGTGCTTTAAGTGCATAATTAATTAGTTATTAAGAACTTAACTACTTTGAAAAAACAGCGCATAGACAGCGCATAGACAGCGCATAGAAAAGGAACAAGCTTAGCCATCTTCTGTTCCTAAGTACCACAAAAGACGCTCAAAGTTACAAAGAAAAGTAAGAGTTAAAACCCGCATAAATGTTAACAGACAAACCAATGCTTAAAAGCTGAAAAGCTAAAAAAATACAGAGAAAAGGTACATGAAGTACTAACATTGAACTTATAAAACCTAGAGCCCAAAAACAAGGAAGAGAGCTTACCTCTTGTGTTACAAAAACATTTCTCCTCACAAGAGGAGAACATGGCTGACCTCTTCCGCCACTCCCTAGACGCTGGGGGGCAGTGAGGGTGGGGCTGATGGCCTCCTCATACAGCAAGAAACCAACGCGCGGAGATTTTAACCAGAGAAAAAAATATAAACTTAAGACTGTGGATCTGTATGATCAGAATGAGCAGAATTAACTCTCCAGAATACATGAGAAATATTATAAAATACACGAGCAGTTTATTTAATAATCTTTGCATGTATTAAATCACCTTAGTGAGCTTCTATAGATTAATCAGAATCTTATTAATTTTAATGTTGGTTTTACTATTTTTAGTATAGCTATCCTAGTGATGAATAACTAGTTTTCTTTTTTATTTGTTTTTATTTTCTTTTATAAACAGATTTTTAAGCTTTTTTGTGATTTTGTTTATATTATTTAATTTTTTTGTTTTAATAGGACCGTCATATCCATAGCACTAAGGTTCCTTTAGGTAGTTAATAGGCATCCTCTAGCCAACTTCCTTACGGCTTTGATTGGTCAGAATCATATTATTAACTGTGTAGAAAATTAAAGCAGATCTGCCAACCTTACTCTATTATTCAGAATAATTTTTCTTAAAGTTCTTTTGATGAAAGAAGAAGGAATTTCGTTCTCTAGAAAACTTTCTAATAGTATATTAATGTGGTAATTGAAGTCCAAATTGTTGCTGCAAATTCTTGAAATCCTTAGGACCTGAGAAATTAGTACATTCTCAATTACTTTGGTTGAAATGTTATTATTCCAGTGTAGATATTTAATTACTTTGAAAGGAAAATTAGCTCTTTTATCAAAGAGGCTAATAGATGGGTTACCTCTGTTGAGCTTAATGCTTAAGTCTAGGAACTCAAGTTCCTGATTACTGTGGTTGGTTTTACATAAGTTAAGAGAGCTAGGATAGATATTATCAAAATCACTCTCTATAACTTCGGAATTATTGATACACAGCAGATCATCAATATATCTAAAAGTGTAAAGGTAGTTATCTGAGCAGGTGGGGTGATTTTTAATGAATTTATATTCCTTAAAGAACAGGAATAGATTAGCGATATTCGTGGACGTTGATGTTCCCATTGGAATACCGTTCACTTGCTTATAGAGAGTATTATTATATAAGATATGGTTGTTTTTTATGCAGCAATTGAGATAAGAGTTCCAAGTTCCTACATCAACAAATTGGTTAAGTTTAAATTCTGCATACAGCTCTTTAAAGGTAGTGATTATATCTGATAAAGGCAGATTAGTATATAGGTTTTCAAAATCATAACTATTAATATCTAGGGGACAAACTTTGAGTATAGTAGAAATTACTTCTGCATTATTATTAATTATCCAAAAATCTCTGTACATCAAGTTAGAACAGTTTCTAATGTGTTTCAAAACCTTCTTTAAGACATCTTCAAAAGCAAGATCTATTGTCTTTTTATGACTCCTTACTCCACTAGCTATGAACCTGAACTTCACAGGATCCTTATGAAACTTAACCGTTGCAAAAAGAAATGGAAATTCAGGCCCATATCTTCTAGTTTGCGGAATTTTAAGTTTCTTGAAGAATGCCTTAAACCGATTTTCTAACTGCCTGGTAGAATAACTTACGGGCTCGTATGTTACTATATTATTGAGTTCCATAGTTAACAATTCAAAATAGAACTTCTTACAGATAATTGCAAAATTATTGTTAGCTTTATCCGTAGTGGTAAAAATAAATTGGTCTTGTAGTTTGGAGAGTGACCTTTTAGCTTCTCCAGAGAAAAAGAGATTTCTGTCGAAACAAAAGTCCAGACCTGCCAACTCACCGGTGAAGCTATTGATTATATTATATTTCCATTCTGCGAAGGCCTCAATAGGCTGATTGTACGTTAAACTGGTTTTTACGATGTACTTATTTACATCTTGAGTGAAGCTCTCAAGAATCCTTTCTTTGGAAATTGTGAAGGAAGGTCTGAATTTAGAGCCATACTCTAATAAATTCCTAAGCTTTTCATTTTCAACAAAACTCAAGTTTCCGGTGATAATATGGTTGTAATTCTTATCATAGTGAACTGTTTCTTTATGTTCATCACAAGAACAAGTAGTAATTACTTCAAGCACTCTGTCCTTAAATGTTTTTTCAAATTCTGGAATGAAACTGCTGACCATGTTGATAAGCATGTTTTTGCTTTGGTTCTGGACATTCTTAAACATATTCTTAAAGATAAAATTTCTCTTAAAGAATTTTCCAGTAATTTTGTTACCATCAGGTTCCTAAATAAAGCCTACGATAATCTCAATGTAAGGAAGCTGTTCTACAATAATGCAATTTTTTTTTCCCATCCACAGGCACCAGTCTATTGTAAGTTTTAAATATGTTAAGACCTTAGGGTCAATAGTTAAAAACTACAAACTTAACTCTTCGAGCTACATTCCTGTAATTACTACTTGTTCTTGTGATGAACATAAAGAAACAGTTCACTATGATAAGAATTACAACCATATTATCACCGGAAACTTGAGTTTTGTTGAAAATGAAAAGCTTAGGAATTTATTAGAGTATGGCTCTAAATTCAGACCTTCCTTCACAATTTCCAAAGAAAGGATTCTTGAGAGCTTCACTCAAGATGTAAATAAGTACATCGTAAAAACCAGTTTAACGTACAATCAGCCTATTGAGGCCTTCGCAGAATGGAAATATAATATAATCAATAGCTTCACCGGTGAGTTGGCAGGTCTGGACTTTTGTTTCGACAGAAATCTCTTTTTCTCTGGAGAAGCTAAAAGGTCACTCTCCAAACTACAAGACCAATTTATTTTTACCACTACGGATAAAGCTAACAATAATTTTGCAATTATCTGTAAGAAGTTCTATTTTGAATTGTTAACTATGGAACTCAATAATATAGTAACATACGAGCCCGTAAGTTATTCTACCAGGCAGTTAGAAAATCGGTTTAAGGCATTCTTCAAGAAACTTAAAATTCCGCAAACTAGAAGATATGGGCCTGAATTTCCATTTCTTTTTGCAACGGTTAAGTTTCATAAGGATCCTGTGAAGTTCAGGTTCATAGCTAGTGGAGTAAGGAGTCATAAAAAGACAATAGATCTTGCTTTTGAAGATGTCTTAAAGAAGGTTTTGAAACACATTAGAAAACTGTTCTAACTTGATGTACAGAGATTTTTGGATAATTAATAATAATGCAGAAGTAATTTCTACTATACTCAAAGTTTGTCCCCTAGATATTAATAGTTATGATTTTGAAAACCTATATACTAATCTGCCTTTATCAGATATAATCACTACCTTTAAAGAGCTGTATGCAGAATTTAAACTTAACCAATTTGTTGATGTAGGAACTTGGAACTCTTATCTCAATTGCTGCATAAAAAACAACCATATCTTATATAATAATACTCTCTATAAGCAAGTGAACGGTATTCCAATGGGAACATCAACGTCCACGAATATCGCTAATCTATTCCTGTTCTTTAAGGAATATAAATTCATTAAAAATCACCCCACCTGCTCAGATAACTACCTTTACACTTTTAGATATATTGATGATCTGCTGTGTATCAATAATTCCGAAGTTATAGAGAGTGATTTTGATAATATCTATCCTAGCTCTCTTAACTTATGTAAAACCAACCACAGTAATCAGGAACTTGAGTTCCTAGACTTAAGCATTAAGCTCAACAGAGGTAACCCATCTATTAGCCTCTTTGATAAAAGAGCTAATTTTCCTTTCAAAGTAATTAAATATCTACACTGGAATAATAACATTTCAACCAAAGTAATTGAGAATGTACTAATTTCTCAGGTCCTAAGGATTTCAAGAATTTGCAGCAACAATTTGGACTTCAATTACCACATTAATATACTATTAGAAAGTTTTCTAGAGAACGAAATTCCTTCTTCTTTCATCAAAAGAACTTTAAGAAAAATTATTCTGAATAATAGAGTAAGGTTGGCAGATCTGCTTTAATTTTCTACACAGTTAATAATATGATTCTGACCAATCAAAGCCGTAAGGAAGTTGGCTAGAGGATGCCTATTAACTACCTAAAGGAACCTTAGTGCTATGGATATGACGGTCCTATTAAAACAAAAAAATTAAATAATATAAACAAAATCACAAAAAAAAGCTTAAAAATCTGTTTATAAAAGAAAATAAAAACAAATAAAAAAGAAAACTAGTTATTCATCACTAGGATAGCTATACTAAAAATAGTAAAACCAACATTAAAATTAATAAGATTCTGATTAATCTATAGAAGCTCACTAAGGTGATTTAATACATGCAAAGATTATTAAATAAACTGCTCGTGTATTTTATAATATTTCTCATGTATTCTGGAGAGTTAATTCTGCTCATTCTGATCATACAGATCCACAGTCTTAAGTTTATATTTTTTCTCTGGTTAAAATCTCCGCGCGTTGGTTTCTTGCTGTATGAGGAGGCCATCAGCCCCACCCTCACTGCCCCCCAGCGTTCAGAGTGGCGGAAGAGGTCAGCCATGTTCTCCTCTTGTGAGGAGAAATGTTTTTGTAACACAAGAGGTAAGCTCTCTTCCTTGTTTTTGGGCTCTAGGTTTTATAAGTTCAATGTTAGTACTTCATGTACCTTTTCTCTGTATTTTTTTAGCTTTTCAGCTTTTAAGCATTGGTTTGTCTGTTAACATTTATGCGGGTTTTAACTCTTACTTTTCTTTGTAACTTTGAGCGTCTTTTGTGGTACTTAGGAACAGAAGATGGCTAAGCTTGTTCCTTTTCTATGCGCTGTCTATGCGCTGTTTTTTCAAAGTAGTTAAGTTCTTAATAACTAATTAATTATGCACTTAAAGCACTGCTGAAATACTTTGTACATATTGCAACTAACTGTTTAAGGTATATAACTTTCACAAAGTTTTCTTTAGTTAATTATTATCTTTAACTTATTCTCGTTTTCGTGCTGTCATAAGTTGTAGAGTAGGGGGTTTTAGACTCAAGTTTTCTTTCAAAAATCTGTTCGTTATAAATTAACATTTCCTTTTTTAATTGCAATGTAAAATTTGTTTTTCAGGTTTAAATTCTCTCTCAAACGAACTTGGAATTTCGTTATAGCTGAAAATCATTTCTATTTATTATGTCACTCTCACAGCTTGAGTTCTCTTTAATTCTTCTCTCTGTTTAATAGTAACAGATGAAGAGCATGGGTCGGGCCATGAAGGTTAATGGATGCAAGCGAAATTGTTAACTAGTGCTAGGTCATGCTACTCTACGGAGGACATGACTTATATATATATATATTTTAAACTATTTTAGGTGGGAATGTTACTTGCATCTATGGCCTTGCAGAAACCCATTTCCAACTAGGTCTTTGTGGAAGTGAGAAATGCAGAGTTTTTGCTGGTCCTTGATAAAGCCAAGGCTCAGTATTCTCGACACCTTCTACATTCAGTTGTTTTATTTTTTTTTTTTTCTTTTTCTCCTTTTACTCACACAGGTAGATACATAACCTTTTCTATGTTGTACTAGGTGTGAGTCAAAATTATATTTGTATATTTTTTTGCTTAGGTATCTTTATAGAATGTGAATTCTGAATTTTCAAAACTGCTGCGTTGCGCGTTTTGATTTTCAGGTTATTTTGCACCCTTCGTTCTAAATTCTAAAATTTTTTCCTTAGTCTTCAGTTTTGCTCTTAAGTATATATATTATATATATATATTAAGTGGAACACAGGCGGTGATTCACAGTCCGTGTAGATACGATGATGTTTATAGGTGCCTGTACCAGTGGCGGCTTTTCAGGTGAAGTAGGTGAAGTGCCTCTTCACCTATTTTACTTAAAATAAAGTTTTATTCAGTAATTTGTATAATATATATATATATTTTTTTTTTTTTTTTTTTTTTTTGTCTCTATTGTGTTACAAAATACTCAAACTTTTGATTAGATATCAAATCCCATAGCGCGTTCAAGACGGAAAACAAGTCCTCATACGCAAAACAGTGCAAGTGAAGAGCCGAAATGAAAACCCTTGGAAGTCTGCAGCTGTCGACCAAGTTGCTATGGTAACCGTGACGTCAACCTCCCCTATCTGGCGCGCAAGTGAAGTGTTTTATCTTTCGGCTCCGAAGCTCTGCAGATGGAATCGTGACCTTCGGAGGAGATCACGGTGAAACGTTATGTTTTACCCAGGGCATCTTGCAGTGTTGTGATACATGCTTTCCGAAAGGGATTTTTTTTTTGTGCTTTGTGATTATTTGTCAAAAAGTTTAGCTGTTACTGTAGTTTCGTGTACAGTTTAACAGTTAGTGATAATTTTAATTAAAGTATGTATCCTGTGAACGACATTGTTTGTAATTTATTACAAACTCCATTTAATCGGTGGAAAGATGAAGATAAAAGAGACATTTTACTTCAAGGACGACCGACGGATTCACTGAAAATTGTTGCCAAAAAAGAAATCAAGAAGAGCGGTAAATCCTACAATATTAATTTAAAAAATTGTTGGTTCACTGAATATAAATGGCTTTGTAGTACTTCTGTGTTACAAAAATTATTTTGTTGGCCCTGCTTACTTTTTAGTAATAAACATTCGACGTGGAATAAAGACGGATTCTCATATTTATTAAATATAACACGCTCACTTCATAAACATGGTGATTCTAGCGAACACCTGAATAGCGAGTTAATGCTAAGGAATTTTGAAAAAATCAGAACACCATTGCCGATGCCCTGAGGGAGAATGCTAAGCTTTTGAAAATGCTTTTCAACGAAAACGTTCGTTTAAATAGACTTTTCCTGCAGACAGTAATTGATGCAGTATTATATTTGAGAAAACAAGAACTAGCATTCCGTGGCCATGACGAAAGCATGGACTCGATAAATCGTGGAAATTTCAAGGAATTACTTTCATTGTTGATATCAAGAAGTCCTTTAGAAATTCTAAACCAATACAAAAAGATAAAAATGTATTCACAGGTGACTCAAAAACTATTCAAAATGAATTAATTGAATGTATTTCAGACCGTTGTGGAGGAAACTTGGGGAGACCTTCGTCCAGCAGTGGATTGATAATGGTTGACCATGATGATGTTGATGATTTCTGAATATATAAACGATCACGTTAAAAATGAAATAAATGAAGTTCAATGCTTTTCTATTCAAGTAGATGACACCACAGACATAAATCAGACTTCTCAGTGCTCTTTAATAATAAGATTTGTTGATTCGGAAGGTGTATTGGCTGAGCGATTTTTGGGTTTCCACGACGTGAGTGGAGATCGAACGTCAGAAGCTTTTACAAAATGTTAGACAAAAGTTTGGAACAATTCGATTATCAACACAAATTAATAGGACAATGTTACGATGGGGCAAGTGTAATGTCTGGACACTTGAATGGGCTCCAGAAAAAAATCAAGGATAAAGCTTCTCAAGCTGTTTTTGTTCATTGCTTAGCACATCGTTTGAACCTTGTACTACAGCCGAGTTTTTCTAAAATTTCAAAGTGTCGTATATTTTACGCAAGCCTCACTAGAATTCCTTCGTTTTTTCACCACTCAGTGAAGCGATCTTATACACTCACATCTACAACCGTAAGACGCATACCAACCATAGCAGAAACTCGATGGTCCTCCACTTCGAAGTTAGTAAGTGTAATTGTTGAAGATTGGGATAAATTGAAGGAAGTATTCGAATTTCTGACAAATAGTGAGCAATCAGACAAAAAATCAATTCAACTTGCCAAGGGATTTTTAAATGATATGAACACTTTTGAATTTACATTTTTGGCAATAGTATTTAATGAAATTTTTGGCCCCACCGATCTATTATTCGAAATTTTGCAGAAAAAATCACTAGACATAAACTACTGTGTAACTCAAATTAAAAAAACTCGTGAAATTTTGAGTCATAAAAGGAACGATGAAGTATTTGAAACACTGTCTGGAAAAGCTAGCAAAATCACAGAAATAAGCAGATCTAAACGGGAATATGCTGCTCTTACACAAGAAACAATTTTTAAAAATTATAAACAATTGTATTTTGAAATTTTAGACCACATTCTTATGGAAATGGTTATAAGATTTCAAGACTGTGAAAAACTTCAATTTGTTTGTCTTGCTGATACAACCAAATTCGAACAATTTAATTCAAGCTTTCCCTCTCACGCTTTTGAAAATCTACAACATTTTTACGGGAAAATATTTACTAAACTTCAGCGCCTTAAAAATGAACTGAGTCTTGTATATGCCAACGAAAAATTAAGGAATATATCGACTCAAGAACTTCTTCGAGTGCTTCATGAAGATAAAGACATTTTTACAGAAGCTTATAAATTGGTTGCCCTCATTTTAACCATTCCATCTACAAGTGTGTCAGTGGAAAGAAGTTTTTCTTGCCTTAAAAGAATACAAACTTACTCAAGAAACACCATTTCTCAAGACAGACTTGCTTCTTTGGCAAATATTTCTATTCAGAAAGATATTTTATTGATGCTTACGAACAAACAACCATTCTATGACGACATAATCGACAAATTTGTAGCTTTAAAAGAAAGAAGAATTGATCTAATATACAAAAAATAGGTCAGTCCTCATATAGTGATTTTCATTGAAGACAGTAGATATCTTTTCATATTGCTCTTGTAGCTCTTCACCTATTTTTTCAACCACGAGCCGCCACTGGCCTGTACAGCTCGTCGAGTGTCGTCGGTTCTAGATTGTAGGGCTGCTTTGCCATGGAATTCCGCGGTGTAGGCGTTCGGACGTCCGCTAGTCTCGCTACGGCGATGCAGGTTACCTTTCTCCAACTACTGTCGCCTCATTCGGCTGACAGTTTTTGTATCCCGATGAGTTTCTGCCAGGACGCAGGGACCAAGCAGCAGCACGTAGTCAAGTGCTTTTGCCACGGAGTTGTGCACACACTCAAGTGAGGACAACCAAAATTAGCTACAGCGAGCCATTTTGCCCTTTTTTCTCCTTATAACGTGATTGGTTTGCAACATAGCCATCGGCGCCTATATGGAGGGGTAAAAGGGGGCACTTGCCCTTCCCTGGAAATTTGACTAGGAGTTTTTGGTTCTTGAAAGCTACTACAAACACTTTTGCGGTGACCAGAGCCCATTTAAGGAGACAGGGGGCTCGGAGGCTGGACAGTTCTTCGGGGCCCCCAGTATTAGCGGCACATCTAGGATTTCACTATGAGTGGCCGAATAACAATAACCAGGGGAAAACATTATCAAAATATGATGAGAAAGCCATAAAAAATATTCCCGCAATATTGAAGTGGGTGAATCAGTATTAGCAAGGAAATGTAAAAATGTATGGTTGAAAAATGGTTACCAGTTCAGTTCTGCTTTAATCCCCCTCCAGGGTTCAGTATGTTGAAATTATATCAAAGTACTGGACATAATAGTATGATCCAAATAAAATGATTCAAATGAATTCTTAATGTATGAAAATTTTCCCCAATTACAGATGTGTACAAAAAAAAGAAATAAAGCATCTGTAATGCTTTCCAAAAAGCCGAAAGAATTTTTTTTTTCACAAGGCAGTTTCTTAATAGTTTCCGTTGAGCTATCTGAAAAAAAAACAAAAAAAAACATGTGGAACTCTGTCAATTTTTCAAGCATCCTGCATTGCAGCCTCCCTGGTCTGCCTTTTAAATGGGCTTTGGCCGTGGCACTATTTCTTACTGTTATTTTTTTTTTTTTTTTTTTTTTTTTTGAACTTCCGAATGCTGGTGTATGCAGTAAAAGTAGGGAAAACGTTATGAATTTACAGCAGAAAGTAATAATTTTTTTTATTGAATGCTAGGCAACAGAGCACGTGCATACGTTATTGAAAAGCATAAAAGGCGAAGGAATGAAACATATCATCGTCTACAGCAGCCATTCACTGCTGGACAGATATTTTAAATTTTTTCCAAAACTTTTTCTTGAGGGTATTTTTTTCTTATCGATGCCCGATTGAGCGATCATTGTGTTTCGTAGGGCATGCGTTACAAGTAGTCAAAAGGCGCAAGCAAGGCTCAGAGAAATAACAAATATGTTTTTTTTGTTTTTGTTTTTTTTTACTGTTCCAACAAGCTGTTTAATTTCATTTATCCATCTCCACCAGTGGCGTAGAGAATGCACAAATAAAAGTCAATTATCAACGGTATATGTCGATGCTTTCGGTGCAAAAAAACGCACGAGCGGATTCGCTTCTTTCGACTATGAGAATCAGTCTGGCGAGCGATGACCAACTGCATAACACAAGCATGCCTTCGAGAGACTTTGCTGTTCTGATGCGAAGAGATTCGATGCAATCGACTGCTAGCGTTCCCATGACAACATGATTGCGCGTATGGAGGTGAATTGAACATTGCTTTGCGCAACGGTTCGCACAGAAAAAGAGAAGCTTGGACTATCTCAGTCACTCGCACGCTTCCGCGTGTAACAGCGCGTGTTTCGCGAGAGTTGTTTCACTTTCTGTGAAGTGTCAATGAATTAAAATCAGTGATATTATATCTTAAATTCGTGGCTTTGTTGGATGTTTTGATAAATTTTGTGAAAGCTCCCCAGAACATCTACTGTCAGAACTTAAAATACTATGCTTCAAATTTTGATGCAGCTTGACTGAAAAATGAACTGAAGTGTTTTATTCCCTTGATGAAAACAAAACAAATTAGTAAGGCATTACTTGTTACATAAAGTTAAATAAATTGGACATAGTGTTTATTGAGGTGTACAAATTAGCAGACCTAATGTTAAACTTTCCATCAACAACTGCAACTGCCGAAAGAAGTTTCTCTGTAATAAAAAGAATCAAGATATATCTTAGAGCCACACAAAGACATGCACATTCGAGGAACTTGGCTGATTTGTTAATAGAGAAAAACGCTCTTTTTAAATATGAAAAAGTACTCGGAAGAAACATTTTTGTGAAAACGTAACACTCAAGTTCACACAAAAGGAAAGAAGAATGGAGTTCGTGTACAAATAAAGTATTCAGAAGAAGAATGGAGTTCATGTACAAATAAGCGTTCAAATCCTAATCCTCATAATTATTTTGTATCATGCTAGCAATAGATAGCATGTACCTAAAATAAAAAAAAAAGTTACTTCTATTACTTAACAATTAAAAATTAAACTTTGCAATTAAAAAAAACAGTACCCGGGGGGGGGGGCGTGAGATAGCCGAGATCTCGGACCCAAGATACGCCACTGATCACGTAGGTTTTGTGTCTTCTGATTTTCACTTAAATTTACGGAGTAGGATCCAAAAATTCGGGGACAGTGCCTACCAGTGACAACGCAAGGATGTAGTTAAAGTTACGGCGTCTGAAATACATCCCACCATTCCTCCCCTCCGTAGTCAGAATGGTTTGGCCCATGGAAAGTGATTGGAATGCGCGCGCAGGCGTTTGTTGCAGTGGTTACCCGTCTGTCTTCTGCGCTGTGAGAAACATGGCTTTTGAAGAGCAACGTTGTAACGTTAAATTTTGTCAGCGTTTGGGTAAAACAGCTGCAGATATCTTAGAAATGCTTTCGAAGGTGTACGGTCACTCTACGATGGCGAAATCGAAGGTGTACGAGTGGTATCGGAGTTTCAAAGAGGGCCGAGAATCCATCGCAGATAATGAGCGCTGTGGTTGACCTATGGCTGCACGGAGTGAGGAAAACATTGCCTATTCCGAATTTATTCCTGAGGGCACAACAGTTAACAAGGAACGTTATCTGGACATTTTACGTCGCTTACGGGAGTCAATCAGTCGTAAACGGCCGGAGATGTGGCGAAGTGGGCAATGGTACCTTCTCCATGACAACGCACCTGCACATCGGTCCCCACTTGTCACGGAGTTTCTCGCCAGAAATCGTACTAATGTGCTCCCACATCCCGCCTATTCACCCGACTTAGCCCCATGCGATTTTTACCTCTTTCCACTGATGAAACAAAATCTGCAGGGTTGTCGCTTTGTGTCAACAAATGAGGTAAAAAGAGCAATGCAGAAGACATTACGATGGCTTGCAAAACATGGCTGTCAGCAATGCTTCTAGAAGCTTTACGATCGCTGGCAAAAGTGCATCGTCACCCAAAGGGGATTATTTTGAAGGTGGTTGTGCATCGGTGTTTTAAAGTATTCAAGGTAAGGAACTATGCGCCAAGTCCCCGAACTTTTGGATCCTACCTTGTATGTGTTGTGTATGTGGTAAAAATGGTTAGATAACAAGAAGACACAATGGAAATTTGCGTGTGGTGTTTCTGTATGTTAGTAGTTACACTTTTTTACTTGCCCCTGCCTGAAAATAAAGCTATGGGAATTCATATGCAAAACCCAACTGTCTCCACATACCCACCAATTCACATGGCGCTCAGACAAATACTTCCTGGTGTGGCATTTTTTATGTCAAGCACTGTAAGTATCCCACCCTTCCCTTACCCCACGCCATATTGTAGTGTGTCGTGCCTGCCCCGCAGGACGCACATGAGATAAAAGCAGATATCAGTGAGAGCACATGCCAGAGTAATATAGTGGATAGCACTCGGAGTTCCGGAGCCGAGAATTGTAGACTCGAATGCCGCCCCTGGCATAAAAATGATGGAGAAATTTACTACGTTTGGCGCCCGAACTCTCTCGAACAAATTCATAGAGGAAGTCAGAAATGTCAAATATCACGGATCCTCTCGGTCTCTTTGACCACCCTAGGCATTATGTTGTGCGTAATAATACTCCAGCAAATACTCCACGCACTCAGCTTTATACTGTACCTCAGTCATAATTCTCCTATGCCACTGTATGAGACCTGCGGTTCAGATTTATCGGACAGTGAATACGCAAGTTACGAAAATCCTGTTCCGCGTACTTCAACTGCGGCTCCTCAGCAGCAATTCACCCCACCAACCCAGTTGGAAGGAGCAAAATCCTTGCTCATTATGTACCCCATGCGGGTTCAATTGTATTCAGGGGGCACGGCAGGTCGCTTAAGTTTCTTGAAGATCTCGAAAATCACTTCGATTTATATAATATTCCTGAGGATTGCCAAGTGCCTATTTGCTGGCACATGTTTACAAGACACTGCCAAGCTCTGGTACAGACAGTGGCGTCGGTTGAAACCACAGGGCTCTTATCATCAATTTAGGGCTGAATTCTTGGAAGTATTTCACTTTGGCACAAATAAGGCCGGCCTTGCTCAACAACTGTTTTCCAGGCGACAGTGGGCGACAGATTATGAGATCCCGCTGCAGTAGATTCTGATATTATATTGACACTTTACTACAGCAGCTGAACCCCTTCCTGCAGGATTTTTTAGAAGTTAGACGTCCTGTCACAGTTCACGAGTGCCTGAAACTCATCCGATTTTTTGAGGAACGTCACAGCAAAGGGTAGTCTTCACAGAACAACCCATTACCTCAGATCCAAGAATACTGACAATCCAGGCAGGTCCAAGAACCTCCTCTTCAAAGACAGAGTTATCAGCAGCCTAAACAGAACTTTCCACAACAAGGACAATTTTTTTTATCAGCCCAGACAGGCTGCTTATCAATCGAGGGTGGATAATTCCTATCGGCAGACTAGATATGTGCCGCCGCACCGGTGGGCTCCACAGGTGCGACAGTCCTAGTGATACTCATGCTGCCTACAGCGACACATGGTTCCAGCTCTATCAGGGGGGAGATGTGACGTACCTGTCCCGCAGGACGCACATGAAATAAAAGCAGATAGCAGTGAGAGCACATGCCAGTGCAGTATAGTGTATAGCACTTGGAGTTCGGGAGCCGAGAGTTGTGGGTTCAAATCCCACCTCTGGCATAAAAATGATGAAGAAATTTACTTCGTCACCGTAGCGTTGCTCATTTGGTAAACAAGGCACGACTACCTGATTGCCTGGGATGGCGGCAAACTCCCACACTTTCTTCTGCTGCTAAGAAAACTTCACGGCGGAAAACTTCCACACAGGTAAACTCCTACGCCTTCTCATATATGGGGATGTACACAAATTCCGTTTCGTTCCGAGATCTTGTCAAAGCGTGGGAGATTTTCTAGCTGACCAAAACAAAATGTGCGAGTTTTCCTATGGATATCACTGAGTATGTAAGATCAAAACGACACAAGGTTTATGTAGAAACTTTCCGACTCACTAAATCTTGAGTTGTGATTTTAATATTTGGCATGTGATAACATGCAATAAAAGCTAATCAAAAGAGACTCAAAGAATCAATCTTCGGGTCCTGACAAGGCACCTACGCTGCACGTCTTTTTGTGAAAGATCTTAAGTTACAACCTAAATATTTTATAAACATTTTATTAAAGCTAATAAAAGTCACTCAACGGATCATTTCTCAGCTGTTTCCAAGGCACCTAGGCGGCGGGCTCTTTTTATACGATCTGTAATGTTTTTCGATTAAAATGTCACTACTTAAAACATTACTATCGTACTATCTGTCAGTTGAACTCGTAGCATTGTAACTTCGAAGTCTTAAGCACCGGATAGCTAGCCCACTAAAATCTTTAATTTACACTGAGCTAAATTAGGTGACCGAACGACCAGAAAAAAAGAGTCCATATTTCAACTTACGAAAATCACTGTCCTTCATTATCCAAATATTTCAGGTCACTTTACATATAGAAAGTCATGAAAATATCATACAACGTATAACGCAACATTAATCTATCCACTTCACATAACATCACCACACTTTTCACTGCCTAGTCCAACATTATATCTCTCGTTCTTATCTGTCAACACGCACTCTGACCTCAAGACTGTTGCCAACTTCATTCCGTGAGCGAGAAAACTGTAACGCTCAGGTTGAAACACTTAACGAGAATGAACTCAAAATTTGCAAAGAGAAAGACAACAAAAAATGAAAGTTAAATTAGAGTGTACATCATAGATCTTAAATTAAAAACTTTGTGTCATTATGATCTCACATATACGCATTTATCTCACTAGGAGAACTCAAACATTTCGATTTGGTCAGCTAGGAAAATTCCCACACTTTGACAAGATCTCCGAACGAAACGCAATTTGTATGCATCCCCTTATTGTATGAGAAGGTGTAAGAGTTTACTTGGATCTGAATACCAGCCCCGTGCTGGTGTTTAAAATGTGTTTGAAACAATTATCAAGAATTAAATAAAGAGTTCACGGAATTTATCTCTTGCGGCTTGTTTTGTATTAATTTTCTTCCACTTTCATACTTTGTTCGAGCAAGCTCCCCGATGTCCCATATTTCGTAAAAACGCTTGGAAATAAAATCTTGAGGTACAGTTTATGAAAATTTGATTTTCAGAAGTAATATTTAGTAAGAATACTCACTTACGAATGATTATAACTGCAATTTCAGTTAAAACATACGTCGAATGTCGTAGTTTATCTTTTTCACGTTTTTCTTTCACTTTTCTACTGATAATCGGGTAGAAATGGTTCCACCTTTTCAGCCTTGCCCCTCCAATAATTTGGTGAAGTTATTGGAGAGGCAACTGCAGGTGCGGCTCCTGCTATGGGGCTGTGGGGCTGCAGCCCCCCTACCCAAAGCCGTTTTTTTTCATGCCGTACCAAGAGAGAAAAGTTTTGTAAACACTGCTGTATGTTTTCCAGCATAATGCCACGACTGCAGTTTTCTGAACTCAACTGTAAGTTTTCCCTGCATAACACCAGTGGGAGCGGGAAGAATGTTACGAACTGCGCTTCTCGCAGCCCTGACGGCTATTGAAACCAACTCATGTGGGAAACTCTGCCTATTCCCACATCAGTTCGTTTCCTTTGAATAAAACTTCCCTGGGGACTGCATTCATGGCAGCTCTCGCTAGCAGGTTTGCTCGCGAATGCAGTCTCGTTGGGTGGGCCTGTGTGCTTTGTTGATTAATACGGTTCTTGTGCTTCCGAATAAGACATAAAATAGGGGAATGAATTAAAAACGATGACGAATGTTGAATTAAAGTATTAAATAAAGTACGTTTGAATGTATTACTCAACCTGGTTTTTTTTCTTCCAATTTTTGCTTTGTTCCTGCTTTTATTCAACGTAATAATTCTACAACATTGTTGCTCCCATCTAATAACAAATACTCAGTTGCCGGGACTTTTGCAAAAAAAGTTTTACTTATATTTTCTCTTCTGGTCAAAATGGACATGTGAACAAGTTGCGATTAAAAATAGAGTTCAGTATTGGGTAAATTGAAAAAAAAAAAAAAAAAAAAAAGGATAGAGAGATATTAATTTCTGCAGCGAAATACTTACATAAAATTGATTTTTTCAATTACCAAGCACAGCGAAATTTTCGCTTTTAAATTCATGTAAATTTTTATTCACCAAAAATCATTGAAGTCACTCCACTGGATACATTTTATTTTTCTGCTGCATCCCCCTCCCTCCCAAAAATCAGCTGCACATTTCAATTGAGATAGTGTACTTAATTACTTTGAAAAGAACATTTAATCAGATATCATTGTTTAGAAAATTTACGAAGTTGGTTGGAAAACAAATTTTTCTACACTAAATTGTTATCATGATGGCTTCAGAATTAAAACTGGGCTGAATATGTTTGCAATCCGTTTTTATTAAAGAGAATGCCGGTGTGTGAGTATCGCAATAACAACTCATCGCAAAATTCTGGCAGACCCTGCAAAATTCCGCAAAATGTTTTTCATCGCCGTCCAAGTTGCAGTGGTCGGTATCAAGTCGAAGTTTCAAAGGGAGTGTATCAGAAGAAAAAATATTTATTGTCATAATTCTAGGGGTCACAATGAGACACTTGAGAACGCGTACATGACCTTGAGTGTTTCTCCGCTACCACAGACGTACGCATTAATTTTTTTTTAATTTTTTGTCCTTATATATATATATAATACGTACAGTATATGCATGTATATATAATTTGCAACCACTATCAATCCACTGCTGGATGAAAGTCTCCAAGTTTCTTCTTCCACAACAGTCTGCCTTGAGTCAGTTTCTTTCATGCTTTCGAATTTCATGTACCCATCTCCCTCTTGTCATCTTCTGGGTATTGTTTTTTTCCTTGCTATCCAGTTCAATATTTCAACTTTCCGTCGGCGGTTCTTTCTTCTAGCAATATGTTCATCCCATTGCAATTTCAGGAATTTTGACCATGTCTTCCACTGTTGTCATTTTAACGATCCACGAGTTCCTATTTGTATCTCTCCAGGTAACATCAAACATGCACCTCTGCATGCTTCTTTCAGTTGTCTGCAACGTTTGTATGTCTATTTTAGTTGAGGTCCATGTCTGTGCTCCATGCGTAAGAACTGGAAGGATGCACTGATTAAACAGTTTCTTTTTAAGAAATAATGCATCCGACAAAGTTTTATAGGTCGATTATTTTTTCATAAATGTGACAATGTGGCCATCGCTTAATATATGTTGCCTTATTTAGGTATCGGTACCTTTACATTTTCCTTATCAATCGCTAAATATAAAATCTAAATATTAATTTCTTGTAAAAAAAAAAGCACTTTCGATCAGTACATATATATATTATTGTTGTATTATTATTATTAAACGGACAGCATCAGCACAGGGGCAGTAACTCGTGATATCTACTACGAAATTGATATGCAGCCCCCCCCCATCTCAGCTTACCACGAGCCGCCACTGGAGGCAAGACTGAAAATGACCAAACGGCATTGGACGAATTGTCCGGGACAGCTGAAAAGGTGCTCTCTATGTCTTTCCCGGCAGTCTTGCAAACTCTATTTATACGCCAAAACAGAAACTGAATTTATCATTGAACACTCTACCCATCCCATACCGATCATCATTCTAACCTCGAATCTCTACGTGGACATTACTGAAGACATTCATGACGATGAGCAGAAGTGATAGGCAAACAGTTCAGTAGGAATCAGGACTTCAGCCCTGTTTCCAACAAGAGATTGTAAACTGTGCGAGGAATCATGTGGAGCACAACAAAACATCCTTAATCTGGGCAGAAGTGTCTCTTCTGTTCGATAAAGCATCGGATAAGCCGGTTATCCCTTTCGTTGATGCTTCTGGAAAGAGTGTCTTCCTCTCTCCATTATGTCTAGTATCGACAAACTGCAGACACGACGTCAGGTTCAACGACATTCCGCTCTCTCGTAGGCAAACTATTGTCTGTGGAGTTGAACATGTCATTATCTAAGTGCTGCTCAGTAAATTCAATTAATTTTGGTGAAAAAATTCTAAACATTTGATATTAAAAATAAACAAAATAGCAATTCAAACCCAGGATTTGTTCACAAGAAAAATTAATTCTTAAAAGTGGTATAAAGTAAATCGCCTGCAAACTTAATAATTTATTCTAAAAATCCACTGTATAAAACTACCATGAATAGTCAGTGTTTCACCCGGATTAAGACGGTTTACAGATCGTAAGCACGCCACCTGGCGGTCAATCATAAATTTTCTGTAGATAAACTACATGTTCACGGTGTTTAAACTGTTTGAACTGTTACTGTATTTTAACCTTGACAATCTGGTACCGTTCTTCTTAAAGTGGTTATATGCCTGTTTTTTCACGTGCAATCAGTCGACTGGCAACACCTCTGTGGGCAACACGTTCCTTAGACTGTTAATGAACATTACGGTATGGTACCGTAAATTTACAGATTATTGACTGGCCACTCAGCTGCCGGTGTATCTACAGTAATCTGACCCTGCCAAGTTTTTACAGTGTCCCTTTTCATTTAATCTCTAAATTTCGACAGAATTGGACAAAATTTTATTGACGTTCGAATTTCCATTTCCGTCAGCGTATCATAACACTGGTGTCGTCTAAATTCAGGTTCTCTGTCTTCTCTAATTGCGCAAAACCTTAAACTCTCCTCCAGCATCTCGCACCGAAGGAAATATACGAAATGAAATTAAAATCGTTCATCCAGGGAGTAGAAAAAAAATTGGTGAAGAAAGTAAAAAAGAAAAGGTCAGATCATAAGAGGGTGGAATCTTCTTCGAAGCCCATATTTAATCAGTGAATTCAGGCGGGGAAATCGAAAAATTGTTTTGCACTCTAAGAACGAATAATCGCGTTATGAAACGGCTTATATCAAAGGATATTTGTTCAAATGAAATTTTATATTTTTTCAGGATTTCAGGATCGTGATAGTTTCGCAATGACAGTTCTAGAAGTTCTGTATTTAAATCAAATTTGGGTTTATCTCTCTCTCTGTATATATATATACACACACTGTATTGACAAGGGTCACCGGACACCTAGAAGAGAAACACAACATGAAAATTTATTGACATACATTAGTACGGTGTCGGTCCACCTTTGGCTTTAATGCATGCACTGACCCTTCGAGACATGCTTTCGACAAAGTTTTAAAACACAGCGATAGGTATGCGCTTCTATTCAGTACATAATGCTGCCGCTATTTGTTGCTAGGCTTTGGTTCCAAACTTCTTATGCGGCGCTCTAATTCATCCCATAGGTGCTCTATGGAATTAAAATCAGACCTCTGTGCTGGCCAGTCCACACGCGATACGGAGATTGCATGAAAGAATGCCCACGGAAAAAACGCCCACGGAAAAATCGCCCACGGAAAAATCGCCCACGGAAAAAACGCCCACTTTTCGAAAGTAGGAAAAAACGCCCACGGAAAAATCGCCCACAGACAAGATGCTCACGGGAAAAATATGTGTTTAACTGATAAGTTTTTATGTCTGTTATAAACGGTGTTCGGACAACTAGTCACAGACTGCTGGCCAAAAAACCGTTAGGGGTCATATAAAAATTGCGGGTTCTAATCCACCTCACCTACATAACGCGAATATGGGAATGACGGAATGAAAACTTTTAGAAGGGCCTGAACGTTAGTACTAATATTATTTTCTGCCTGAGTAATACTGCAATATTAATAATTTGATGTGTAAAATATTTTCTGCAAACCTTACAAATACGAGAGGAAAGTTCGGATTGCACTGATGGACTGTAGAGGTTGTATGGTGTTGGCCTGAAAGCCATGGTAGTCTTATGCAACAGTTATTTAAAAACATACTAATGATTCACCGTTGTCTTCAAGCCAACTGCTGTACAATATTTTTCTAGAAACTACAAATAAAAAAATTCTATGCGAGTATGTGCAAACCCAGGAATTTGTCTGGGGAGGGGGGTGCTTAAAGTCTAAAATATGAAATATAAAGAATTTCTGGTCCGATCGGGAGATTTCCAGCGTTTACAAGCTACAACACGTCGAATTATCTGAGGGTATCTGCTGCCTCAGGAAACTAGTCGGGGTGGGGGGTGGGAGGTAATACCAAGATCGTAAAATATCAAGATTTCTCTTCCGATCTGGAGATCTTCAGCATTTAGAAACTGCAACTCGACAAATTTTCTTAGCGCATGTCACTCTCTGGAAACCTGTCGGCGAAGGGGGGGGGGGGGTAATACCAAAAGTGTAAAATATGAACAATTTCTCGTCCGATCGGGAGATTCTCGGCAATTAGCAGCTACAACTCGACACATTATCTGAAGGCATGTGAATGATGAAAATCTCCGGGTAGGACAAGAAATTCTATATAATTCACAATTATCATATAACCACCCCATCCACCCCACCCCCAGGTTTGCTGAGTAGGCACGTGCCCTCAAATAATCTGTCCAGCTGTAGCTTGTAAATGCTGAAAATCTCCCGATGGGACAATACATTTTTCAAATCTTACAGTTCTGATATTACCCCCCCCCCCCCCGACAGGTTTCCTGAGTCAGCACATGCGCTCAGATAATTTGCAGACTTGTAGTTTGAAAACCCTTAAATCTTTTGCTCAGATGTAGATCATAAACATTTCTTATAAAGAATTACATTAATTATCGCAATTAAGAAAAGACGAAATTACGGAAACTATATATGACTCTGATTACCAACCTCTGGGGATTGTGGGCACGAAGCGGTCAAAAACGTTATTTTTATACGGCCCCTTAAAATTTTTGAGGCAAGTTCTCCGGTGGCCAGTTCTCCTACACCCATCATGTAGAAATTAACTGTTTTAGTTGTCCTTTGGAAAACTCCCAGGAAGCTATGAGTGCGTATTTTTTTCTTTACACTGGGAAGAAAAGAAGTATGCCTGTAACTTGAGATTATACTACTCACGGGGAAGACACACCCCGACCGGTGGCCAACCGATAAATTTAAATGAAATATATCGCTTGTTATTTGGGGTGCGGTCGCTAGCAAACGTTCCAGCTGCAGGTGCACAGCACCACTTTGACGAAAGAAAGATGCCCCCTCCCCTCCGCTCGCCGTATACAAAAGAGGATTTCCAAAAAAGACAAGAGTGGAAAGAAAGCACATTACACAAAGTTATATCTGTACATTGCGCCTTTTACGAAAATCGCTTTTACAATTAAATGCATCATACTTTAAAAGTATTTATAAATAAAATAATCTGACTTTTAATTATTTCCCTTTTAATTGATATAGTTAAATAACAAACATGCATAGTTTTACAAAAATTAAGACTTTACTTTAAAAAATAAGAATAGTCACAAATTTATTACAGTAAAGCCGAACTGGAATTTTTTAAGAAAGTAGCTACTCTACAGTAGTAAGTTGAAAGTTAACAATCTTATTTGGTTCTTCACTAGGCCACCCGCGGCCCTTAAGTCATAAGTCCTAGGCCTTGGCCTATTTAACAGTTTTTATTCTAACGATGTTATATTCATAACGTTTACGTAACACATCAAATTATTAATATTGCGGTATTACTCAGGCAGAAAATAATATTAGGACTAACGTTTAGGCCCTCCTAAAAGTTTTTGTTCCGTCATTCCCATATTCGTAAAATTTACATAACAAGTATTGTCAATAATCAAACAGAAGTCATCGCTCTTTCCACGTTTATAAGTGAGTCACGGAAAAATTCTCAGTGGCCGCCACCAGGAATCGAACTCAGGGTCTTCCAGTTACGCGCCGGATATGCTTCCACTGCACCACAGCTATTCCTATTCCACGTCAAATGTCTGTATTAATTGTCAATAATATTGCGCTTCTACTTATGCACCATACATTCAATCCATACATTAATTAATAGGCCGTAGGCCTAAGCCTATTCAACACTTTTTTCTTCGCCTGTAAATTAATTAAGTAAAAGAAAAATATTGCAAACTTGACATCTTATGTAAATATTTAGTACCTACGTAAAAGTGCAGCGTTATTAAAAAATCCCACCTTAGGGTCCTTTTCCGAACATACATGAATTATGCTGTAATTCTCGCTTGGCTTACATAGAACGTTTTCTCGAAATTTGTTTGGAGTTCCTAATTCAATTCTCAATGTAGGCCAAAAATCGATAATACTTACACCCCCCACCCCCCACCCTTGAACTTTTGTGGCCAGTTGTCCTGTGGCCAATTCTCCTACACCCATTTTCGTTATGTAGGTGAGGTGGCCAAGAAACCGCAATTTTTATATGACCCCTAACGTTTTTTTGGCCAGCAGTCTGTGACCAGTTGTCCGAACACCGTTTATAACAGACATATAAACTTATCAGTCGATCACATATTTTTCCCGTGAGCATTTTGTCTGTGGGCGATTTTTCCGTGGGCGTTTTTTCCTACTTTCGAAAAGTGGGCGTTTTTTCCGTGGGCGTTTTTTCCGTGGGCGTTTTTTCCGTGGGCATTCTTTCCTCATACCGATACCACGCTGTAACAGTCCTTCCTTTATGGATCGGTGAATTATCCTGCTGGTAGCAACAAGGCTCGGTTCCATAGAATTGAAACAGGGTTGGTAGGACATAATTGTTCAGGATATCGAGGTAGACATGCTGGTTAACAGGTTTGTCCACGATATCCAATGGGCCGGGATCATACCACGAAAAGCACCCCCAAACGGGTACATTGCCAGCTCCAAACTTGACCATAGGAACAGTACACTGTGGTAAATAGCGTTTCCCCGGCTGCCGCCATACCCACACACGGCCACCAGACTGATGGATCGTGTCTTGTTTCATCAGACCGTAAGACACGTTTCCATTGATCTACGGTCCACGATAAATGTTTTTTACACCATTCTAAACGACGAGTAGCAGTCCGATTGGAGATAAAAGGCTGCTGAGCAGCCGCAGGACCACGTTAACACATGGAATGAAGTTCTCTGCGAATGGTACGTGTACATACCGAGGTTCCAGTGATTTTACTCATCTGTACACTGAGGTTTTGTGCATGAGTTTAGGACATTTGGGCACCGGACTTTTGGGCACCGGACATTTGGGCACCCGGATTTTTGGGCACTCCCAAATGTCTGGTGCCCAAAAGTCTGGTGCTCAAACGTCCGAACCCCGATTATGAGATATAAGTGAAAAAATTTTTGTGCACACCACTTGCTCAAGTAAGGAGAAATATAGGAACACTATAATTTTTAACGCAGCGCAATTTCATTGCTTTAAAAGAGAATGTGCCCAAATGTCCGGTTCCCAAATGTCCGGTGCCCAAAAGTCCGGTGCCCAAATGTCCGAACCCCCCCCCCCCCCCAAAAAAAAAAAACAAGAAAGATGACACCGAATTTTCGGGTGTAATAAGCACGTCTTTTGAATCCGTTCTGACGCAAATTAAATTTATCAAAGCTATTCAAAGTCAATGGAACCGGTATGTAAAACAATAGTATCTGACGGAAGAAAGAAGTTTTTCAATCGGGTTTTTAATCCCTCTGATATTGCTGTAAACGGAATCGTGAGCTTACGCCCTCTGGTTGCAGACGTGTGTGTTTAGAAAAACATGAATTTATATGAGAAACATTTCGCACCGGAAACGCTCTCCAACACAGAAAGAATTTTTCAAATCGGACTCTTAGAAACAGAGATATCGACAAAAATAAGATGTGACTTTACATCCCCTGGTGGGAAAACCATGCATTATTTTAGGAAGAAAGTATTCTCAAAAGATTTTTCCATATGAGCGGTATCGGTCCAAGAAAAAAAAAAAAATTTAGTCGAGTTTTCAGGAGCCCAGATTTTGCTACAAATACACACTGCCACACGGCAGTTGTACGTTTTGTGCGTGCAATCATTAGGCATTTCAAAAAAGCTGGCCCTAGTTTTTAAAAAAAAAATCAATTTTGCATGATGTGATTAACTTTAACCTAAGTGCTTTGTAGTAATTTGTGTCGGTGTAAAACCAAGGCAATCATTTTAATTATAACGTACACATTTGTGTTTCACGCAATAAAGTGGAATAATTTTGATTTTACGAAAAATACGCATAGGTCCCAAAGATTTAGATTTATTAAAACACCCATAAAGCCTAGTTAATAATATGGAAATAAAACTTTTGAGTAATTAAAAGCTAATAGATATTCGGGAAAGGGCCTCGAAAACATTTTTTGCAGGGGGGCCTCGAGTTTTTCCGGTACGCCACTGCTTTGACATCAACGAAAACATACTTCAGTAGTCATTTTAAAATTGCGTTTAAATTTTTTTTTAATGCAGATTTTTTAGTTTTAGTAACCTACTTAACTAGCGGAAGGGGGGGGGCAGGGAAAAAGCAAAATTGTTATCACTGACCTTGCGCTTCAGGAATTGTCATTATGTGAACGCATGTCATTCTTTTCACGCAGAGGAATTCTAGATCCCCTCCCCTACATCAAGCAATTTATAAAACTGTTTTCTAAGTGACTATATATTTTTTTTTTTTTGTGTGTGTGTGTGTGTGTTATATGTAGGTCAGGAGTGTAATTTTGCGAGCGCCGGTATACAAACATTAGTTCGCACGGATCGCTGAATCGTTAGCTATGCTGTGAGAAAGCGAGAGAGGGATTTCTACGCTCTGTGCGTCAGCTTGAACCGTAAATTGACATCCTGTGGACCCCTATTGCGCGTCGGAAGGTGTTATTAGGATCCCATTCTCTTTGTCCGTCGACGATCGGATGACCTTCGAAACGGCCGACGCCTCCACTTGAGGGCGCATCACAATCCCACATGTGAAGCGGCATCAGAACAGAAGGAAAGAGAGAAAGAAAGAGAAAACGTTCTTCTTTGTCTGCTGCCCTTCACGCAGCTTGGAAACGCAGTCGAAGGTGAAAACCAAGCCTACGCCACGGAATGTGGTAGGCTACCACCATGCTGGAAGATCAGTTCTGCCAAACAAGGCGATCTCCTGAAATCTGGCTCAATAATTTTGCTCTAGAATTTGATTACTCTAACATATGTGTCGGAGTTGAAATAAAGTGTACCTAAAGAGACGTGATTCCCTTTTTATGAAACAATGCAATGCAAAAAAAAGTATTAAATACAGTCAACCCCTGATGTATAACCCGGTAAACAGTAAAAATACTCCCGGGAAAAAATACCCCCGGAGAAAATACCCCTGAAAACTGATAAGCGGAAAAAATTGCCCCCGGAAAAAATACCTCTGGAAGAACTACCCCCAGAACAAACGGTTCACTGTAAACTGCCACGCAGGAACACTGATGTGTGGCAGTGTTCCGGGGTGGCAATTTACCGGCAACCCTGCCACACATCTTTCAGCAACTTGGCCACAAAAGTTCAAAGGGTGTGGGGGGGGGGGGGGTATGAAGACTGCCGTTTCTGGGCCTACATTGAGAGTTCACTGTAAACCGCCATTTCATTAAGGGGTCGGACACAAATTGCCATTCCTTTGAGGAACACTTTGAATGTGTGGCAGTTTTCTGGTGTGGTAGTTTTCCAAGTTTCCGAATTATGTGTGGCAGTTTCCCAAGGTGCCTAACGATGGAAAGGAGCTCTTTTGTTTGTCTGAATTTTCATGGCGGTTCATACTTACGGCAACTGGCCACAGAAGTTCGAGGGGGGGGGGGGTAAAAAGAATGCCGTTTCTTGGCCTATATTGAGAATTGAATTGGGAACTCAAAACAAATTTCGAGAAAACGTTCTATTTAAGCGCCAAGCGATCAGGAAAGAACAATAAGGTGGGATTTTTTTAATAACGCTGCACTTTTACCTAGGCATTAAATATTTACATAACATGTCAAATTTGTAATATTTTTCTTTTACTTCATCAATTCACAGGCCCTACACCTCGGCCTTTTTAACAGCTTTTAATTCGCCGACTTTATATTCATAACGCTTACGTATCGAATCAAGTCAATAGCGTTGCTTTTTTACTTAGGCACTAAATAGTCATAGGCCACAGGCATAGGCCTTTTTAACAGGTTTTATTCTACCAGTGTCATATTCACAACGTTTACACATAAAATCAAGTTAATAATATTGCGCTTTTTATTTAGGCACTAAATATTTATTCACAGGCTCCAGGCCTATGTTTAGGCCCTTTTACCAGTTTTTATTCTACCAATGCCGTATTCACAACGTTTACACAGAAAATCATGTTAATAATATTGGGCGTTTTCTTAGGCACGAAATATTAATTCATATGCCCTAGGTCTAGGCCTTTTTAATAGTTTTTACTTTATCAATGTCATATTGACAACGTTTACACAACAAATAAATGTAATAATATTGCGCTTTTACTTAGGCAGGAAATATTAATTCATAGGCCTTAGGCCTAGGCCTTTTTGACAGTTTTTATTTTACCAATGCCATATTCACAACGTTTACACATCAAATTAAGTTAATAATATTACGCTTTTATTTAGGCACGAAATATTTATTCACAGGCCCTAGGCCTAGGCCCTTTTACCAGTTTTTATTTTACCAATATCATATGATTCCAAGGGACAGGAAAAAGGAGTGACATGAAGGAGACAGGCTCAAGACAGACAATTGTGGAAGAAACTTGGGGAGACTTTCATCCAGCAGTGGATTGATAATGGTTGATGATGATTTATATTTATAACAGAAATCCCGTAGCGAAATGTATAAGATAATCGACACTAAAGTCGTAAAATTCGATAAAATAAAAAAATGTAAGAAATAATTAAAGCGTACAAATTAATATTCGAATTTTGCTAATTTAATATACAAATTCAACTTACCGTTATATTAGGAATTCAATTCGAATTTTGTAGATCGGTAAATCCAATGTTTTTAAATTAGCACCCGATCACCTTGACATCTCAAAGTGATCGCGTGCTATTATATAGCACGCAATGACTTTGACATCTCGAGAGTACTCGCGAATTGATCGATACTTTCAGTAGTTAAACATTTGTTTTCGGCTCGCAGAACAATTAAAATATGAGCATCTGGCGGTCCTTGCTTCCGAAAATCAATGGTGTAGATATGAGTTGTCGATTTTCTCAAAATACTGAACTGTCTAATCTTCCACGAGTGATTTCAACTTCACCTTGTAAGTAAGCCCTTTTCGAAATATTTTGCAAAATGTACGATAATGTAACGTATTTGTCTGAGTTTCATCTCAGCATCAAGAGATGACGGCGCCGCAATGCAGACGCAAAGCGTTCCAGACAGAGAGGTCTGGCTGTTTATATGTACAATAGTATGGCCCCAAGTCGATCGTTCACTTTGCTCATGTTGATCGAGTTTGAATGTGAAACATTGGAAAAAAGCGAATAACGATCTTCGTTGTTTGCATACAATCGATCGCGAGATTTTCAGCGTTTACGAACTACAACTTAAATTCTCTGGAAGCTTGTGCAAACCTAGGAAATATGTCGGGTGGGGGGCGGGGGGGGGGGCTGATACCGAAACTATGAAATATAAATAATTTCTGGTCCGATCGTCAGTAGATTTTCAGCGTTTGCGAACTACAACTCAACAAATTCTCTGATGCCATGTACAAACGCGGGAAAACTGTCGGGGGGGGGGGGATTAATGCCGCAAATCTGAAAGCACGGGAAAACGCATGGAACCTGTCTGGAAAGGGGGGAGGCTTAATACCGAATATATAAAATATAAAGAATTTGTAGCCCAATCGGGAGATTTTCGGCGTTTACAAATTACAGCTCAACAAATTTTCTGTGGGCATGTGCAAACGCAGGAAACCTGTCGGGGTTATCCCCCTCCCACATACAGGTTTCCTGGGGTAGGAGATACCTGCAGATATTTTGTGCAGTTGTAATTTGTAAACGCTGAAAATCTCCGGAACTTACCAGCAATTCTTTATGTTTTATATTTTGGTATTAAGTCTCCCTCCCCCGACAGGTTTCCGGCGTTTGCACGTGCCCTCAGATAATTTGTTGAGTTGTAGTTTGTAAACGTAGAAAACCTCCCGATCAGACCAGAAATTCTTTATATTTTATATTTTGGGCATTAAGCCCCCTCCCCTTCAGCCCTCCCACAGACAGGTTTCCTGCGGTAGCAGATGCCCACTGAAATTTCGTAGAGTTGTAGCTTGTGAACGCTGAAAATCTCTGGATTGGACTTTACATTTTATACTTTTGGTATTCAGCTCTCCCCCCCCCCCCCATCTCCTACCAGGACAGGTTTCCTGCGTTTGCACATATCCGCAGAGAATTTGTTGAGCTGTGGTTTATAAACTCTGAAAATTCTTTTCTTGAGTTGTAGATTATAAACATCTTTTATAAAGAATTAAATTAAATATCGCAATTAAGAAATACGAAATTACGGAAAATTTATGCGTCTCAGATAACCAACCTTTGGGGACGTATCCGCGAAGCGGTCAAAAACGCAATTTTTGTACGGTCCTTTAAATTTTTTATGGCCAGTTCTCCGGTGGCCAATTCTACACCCTATCGTGAGAACTGGTAATGGAGTCTTCAGCGGAGTGAGATAATTTGACTTTATCATTCGCAATGGAGTGTCATTCAATCACTTATGAATACCTGACATGCGCATTCGAGTTTTCGCCATCCCCCACACACAATGCAGTTACCCGCGTTCACCCTCCCACTCGTAAAAATCTTGGTTCTTCCAGAAAATGCTAGTTCGCGTAATAATCTCGATCGCCCATGCTCATACGGGGCAAGCAAATTCATCTGGTGCAAAGTAATCCTGCAGTAAAAGTTATTGGAAGACCAGCCATTTATACGTACGAAATTTTATTGGGTTGGTGCGAATGAAATGTCCGGCAAAGGACCAGCCCACGTGGACGGCGAGAACGGAAAAGTAGCGCAACTTATGATACTTAGGCAAAATAATCCCCCTCGGCAGCGAAACATAGTTGCCATCTGTCCAGCAAGGCCATAATCCCGGAATGAAAAAAGTCTTGTGGCTGGGACCCGAAGAAGTCATCAACTGCACGTTGAACCACGTTGTCTGTCTTGAACTGTTTCCCGGACAGGAAGTGATCCAGGCAACGAAACAGATGATAGTCTGTCGGAGATAAGTCCGGTAATAGGCAAGATGAGGCAGTGCTTCATATCCCAAGGCCTTTAGTGTCAGCATAGTTCGTTGTGCGACCTGAAGGCTAGCGTTGTTCTGGTGCAGAAGAACACCATTTCTGTTGACCAAAGCCGGTTGTTTCGGCAGTAATTTCCAGTGCATCTGGTGTAATTCAGCACAATAACGTTCTGCAGTGATGGTTTGGCCTCTTGCCAAGAAACTCCGATGAACTATCCCGGCTGTGGACCACCAGACAAGGAGCATCATCTTCTTGGTGTGTAGGGGTGGCTTAGAATGCCGTCCAGCAGGCTGTTCCTTGTTTAACCATTGTGCAGATCATTTCCGATTATCATAAAGGACTCACTTTTCGTTGCAGGTGACGATTCGATGCAGTAGAGGTTCCTGTTTATTCTTGGCAAGCAGCGACGTGTGGACATCCAAACGCCTAGCCTTGTTTGGCAGTTGTCAACTCATGCGGCAGCCATATGTCCCGCTTTTTGACCTTACCCAGCGCATCCAGACGCCGAACAGCTGCCGTGTGGTGGACACCTCTGCCGCTATCTCACGCCACATTTTTCGTGGGCCCACTTCAACCACACGTAACAGAACATAGTCAGAAACAGCAACAGGTCGGTGACCATTAGGGTGGGCCGAAAAAAACTTTTTCTTTTTTTAATTTGCATATCGCATAGTGTGGAAAAGTTGCCATTTGGGTCAGCAAGAACAGCAAAAGAAATTTTTGAAATCGACCAATATCTTACGTCTCCGCACGGCACACTGAGTTCGCGTTTTTCCGACCGCATTGGGCTGTAAGCAAAAACGAATGGAATGCTTTTGTAATTGAAATCGAGTAACCCCTAGTGCGAAAAAGTGCCCTTTAGTTCTCCCAATAACAGTGAAAAAAAAGTTTTGAAGTTGATTAATATGCTATGTCTCCGCTTTGCACACAAATTTCACCCCTTTCTTCCCACATTGGGCCCGTAGGCCTAGGCTAGGTAAAGGCCTCCTGGCATGTAAGGCATAGGAAAAATCCGTAGGAAATTGCACTGTTCTGAGTGCACCATACGTGCGCATGTGTAGTACATTCAGTTTGCTTTGCAATGTGTAGCGTGTAGCTCTTCGCTCGCTTCCAATGTCACATATGGAAACAAATCAGAACTCACCAAGAGGAGGTGGTTACACTTCGAGTTCCGCCCACCCTCTCTCCAGCTCAGAATTTTATTTCTACGTGGTATACCTTCTTCGGTAATCCACATTACTCGAAAAATGTGGCATTAATTGCCGTGATGCAATTGTTGCTCTTATGAACGAATCTCTGCGGTTAGTCGATCCAGATCTTCGTCTGAGATGTGTTTTGTCAGGGGTGGTTCGGTAAGACGCGTTTTGGTCCAATCGATCATCTCATAATTTTCATTAGCATCCAAATTCAATTGTGGTACTTCGAATTCTCGTATGACATCATTTATTTGTTGTTGTCTAGCTTTCCTTATTCTTCTCCATCCAAGAGCTCTAACGTGGGTGCGTTCGTCCGCAATCATACTTAGCAATCTCTGGGTGACTGAAGAACAAGTTTCTCTTGATCACTGCATCAATGTCGTCGCAACTCAAAACCCATCGCAAACTTTGATCTGTGTTGCCAACTACATAATGAAGGCATATGCCCTGGTTTAGTTTTCCATAAACAAGAAGCCTTCGTGCACAAAAGGAGCCAAGCACTTTTGGGAACTAATCAAGTTATCGCGCTTCATGGACTTGAAGTGCAAAGTAATCATTGATGTAGTGATCAAGAGAAACGCGTTCTTCAGTCACCCAGAGAATATATTGCTAAGTATGATTTTGGACGAATGCACCCACGTTAGAACTCTTGGATGGAGAAGAATAAAGAAAGTTAGACAACAACAAATGAATGATGTCATAAGAGAATTCAAAGTGCCGCAATTAAATTGGATGCTAATGAATATTATGAGATGTTCGATTGGACTAAAACGCATCTTACCGAACCACCCCTGACAAAACACATCTCAGACGAAGATCTGGGTCGACTAATCGCAACTTCTGCCGCAGCTGGTGAAGAAAGTTTCATTGCCACACGCAAGCTGTGGAACGTTGCGTGAAACAGGTGGCCGAAGCAGCTGCCTCAGTGTGTGCTTTTAAAGCTAGAGTTTTGTTCATAAGAGCAACAATTGCATCACGGCAATCAATGCCACATTTTTTGAGTAAAGCAGATTGCCGAACAAGGTATACCACGTAGAAATGAAATTCTGAGCTGGAGGGAGGGTGGGCGGAACTCGAAGTGTAACCACCTCCTCGTGGTGAGTTCTGGGTTGTTTCCATATGTGACATTGGAAGCTACACGCTACACTTTTCAAAGCAAACTGAGTGTACTACACATGCACACGCATGGTGCACTCAGAACAGGGCAATTTCTTATGGATTTTTCCGATGCCCTACATGCCAGAATGCCTTTACCTAGCCTAGGCCTACGGGCCAAATGTGGGAAGAAAGGGGTGAACTTTGTGTGCAAAGCGGAGACATAGCATATTGATCAACTTCAAAACTTTTTTTCACTGTTATTGGAAACACTAAAGGACACTTTTATGCACTAGGGGTTATTCGATTTCAATTACAAAAAATCAATCCGTTTTTGCTTACGGCCCAATGCGGTCGAAAAAACGCGAATTTAGTGTGCCGTGCAGAGACGTAAGATATTGGTCGATTTCAAAAAAATTCTTTTGTTATTCTTGTTGACCCAAATGGCAACTTTTCCGCACTAAGCGATATGCAAATTGAAAAAAAAAATTTTTTTCGGCCCACCCTAGTGACCACGTGCTTCGTTTTGCAGGTCCGCATCTCCTTCGAAACTTCACAAACCTTCGCCGGTTCATTCGTTGGTTGTATTCTCCCCAAACGCTTTGTTAACGTTTCGAGCGGCAATTCCTGCAGAATGGCCCAGTTTAAATTCATACAGGAAGATGACTTTCAAATCCGGCGTCTGCATGTTTCCTTTGCAAGCCACGTTACGTCCTTCACACACGTGCTAGCTATTTATAGTAACTCTATGAAGTAATACCCGCAACATCTGTGGGTGGTTCAATTCCGATCTGGTGGGGGCCTGTGTCCACTGCTCGTTCACGCCGGACACTTTATTCGCATCAACCCAATGTATGATTGTGTAACAAGTCACATTTGATTGGGAGTCTTGGTTTTGAATAGCTTTTCTCTGAGATTCGAATCAAAGCCCAAGGAAGAAGTTGGCATGGGGTTCGCGCTGGAAGGCTCGAGTTTGCCCCGTGCTAACTCGACTTCTTGATAACATATCACTTTTAAAAGAGAGCATGTTGAGCATACGTATTAATTTAGTATAAAGACATGCTGTAATATATCAGTTATAATTTCATGCTAAATTCAATACAACAAAATTTTTTCAAATCTATTGAACAGTAAGAAATATGAAGGAAAACAAGAAGTCGCATGGGTGGCCGAGAAGTAGAAGCGCTGGCTACTAATCGTTCGCCCGGGATACGTACGGGCCTGATTCCTGGGTGAGGCATGTATGGTACACTTGACTTACAGTACTGGCTCTCTCCAATCTCGGGAACCGACGGCCTTCAATTAAGGAACGGGCGGCTACTGATACATTCAATGGACAAGACATTAGAGATACCTACCTAATAGCGTGTTGGTCCTCCTCTAGCGCGAATAACAACCTGAATACGCCGAAGCATCGACTCCATCAGAAGCCGGAGAGTTTCCCGAAGTAATTTCAACCATGCCTGTTGCAGCATTATCTGCAATTCCGCCCAAGGCACCGGTCCAGGATCCAAGGATTTGATGTCTCGCTCCACGGCATCCCAGAGAGCTTCCACGGGGTTTAAATACGGGGACGTTGGGGGCCACTGGATGATTCCAAACTCAGATGAGTGTTCCTCAAGCCATGATTGGGTGGTTGTGGCTCGGTGCCCTTCTGAAACATACCACTGGTCGAAGGATACGCGAAGGCCATGATAACGTGTAAGTGATCAGCCAGCACATGCTGGTAGGGCGCCACAGCGATTAAGGACCTCTCCAGACACACTAAGGGACCTAATGTGTTCCATCAGAAGGCTCCCTAAACCATCACAGAGCCCCCACTGCCTTGAACAGAGCCGACCTGGCACGACGAGCCATGGCCTCATGCTTTCGACGACACACCCGCACCCTCCCGTCAGCTCTGTACAGCTGGAAACGGGATTCATCTGACCACATGACGCGGCGCCACTCTGAAGAGGTCCAGTTTTGATGTTTCCGGATCCACGCGAGGCATAAATTTCAATGACGAGCAGTCAGTAGTGGCACACGAGTAGGGCATCGGCTTCCATACCCCAAAGTATGCAGAGCGCACTGTACCGTTAGCAAGCTGTCGGTCTGTACGAGCCTTTACAGTCCACGACGACGCTTGACATCAATGGCTGTGGTTGGCCACCGCTTTCTCTCTGGGCTCTGCTACGTCCGTCGATGGTATACTTGTGGTACACCCTTGACACGGTTGCCTCCGGGATCACTGAGACTCCCAACTAGACTCATTAATAATGACCAGATTAATTAAATTCCCAATTACAATAATTTCCACACTACAACATCCCCACCTCAACGTTCTTAACAACAGTAAAAAAAAAAAAAAAGATCTCAAGGGACTGCCAAGTGAGAATGGATTTATAGCGGGGCCGGTTGCTCTCCCAGAAATGGTCATACCGGGGGCGTTAATTCGTACTCTGAGGGAAATAAAAATAGAAACGCACAACTTGTGAATAAATTTACTGAAAGTTATACATTTCAGTAATTTTCAAAGAGAAAAAGCATTGATTGTTTTTTTATTCCGCGCAGCTAATCAGATCAGAGTACAGAGACCTATGCTATTAAGTGTTAGCCACTCCTAAACATGAAAGTAATTGTCGAAACCAGTGGATATAGGCATATAAAACAATATGTGGATATGCCTGACATTAATGACCTGTGCGGACCAAAGTTGGAAATGGGTCAAGAAGTTTGGACCCGGACCTGGCCTGGACAAATATGCTTTGAGTCATAAATTCGAAACTCAATTTATATATATTTTTTCAATTATATCCACAAAGGGCGTTCAAAAAGTCTCTCCGCAGTGGCGGCATTGTAGGTTATATAGAAATCATATAAACGTATTACGGAAAGGTGTAATTTATTCACTTACCTACAGAAAGTGTTGAAACTGTCGTTCTTCATATAACCCAACTGTTCTACACATGTTTTCAAAGACATCTGCGAGAGTCAAAAGTCCCTCTGAAATTATGTGTTAAGGCTGTTCCACTTAATTTTGATGGTGCTACAGTCAAAGTTTTGAATTAAGTAATTTGTTGTAAGTTTAATTTCAGTTTTTGCTGTGTTCTTGATAACATATCAAGTTTCAGAATATGTTTCACAGCAACACCAATTTTCACGAGCTTCTGATGAGTTGAAAGTTTCCAAAATGTGGATGTTGATTTCATCATTGGCCTTCAAAAGGAAAGAACACTCATGAAACCAACATTCATGTTTTGGAAGTTTTCAATTCATCACAAGCTTGTGAAAATTGGTGCTGCTGTGAAACATGTTCTGGTTTCTAAATGAGATGAAACGACTGCCGGAATTCACACTTTCCCCTTTTTGTTTTCAGCAAGAACGTATTTGTTGGCCTAAACGCTTTTTTCAATTTCCTTATTATTAAATTCATCCACATTACAAGCATGACACGACATGCAATGGAACGGGATGTTAGCTCGTCAAACGAAAACCTCTGAAAGTTCAATGCAAGTAACTCTCAGTCTTACAATGTGACACGCGGGGTGTGAGAGAATGAATCACCAGAGAAGCAGGCGACAGATGTTTGCTTTTATCTTGCTCCGGACAATCGCACTGAAAACAAACGCAAAGACAGTATCGTCTTACGATATGGTATCGTCAGTCGGTGGAAATCTTTTTTGCTTTAAGAAAAAGACAGCATTTTTTGTATGACAAATCATTTTTCACTCCCCTGTTACCAGTATCGAGCACGGAATTCCACAGTACGCATTTTCCTTTGAAATAATTGTTTTCTTTTCAGAAATAAAACGGAAATAAAACCGGGTCAGGTTCACCTTGACCCGCAAGAAATTGTCTACCGGCTGCCCTATGACCCGTTTCCATCTCTGGTCCGGACACGTCGTGGGGAGCTAATCAGTCACTTGTGCCCTGTCACAGAAAACTCCCTTGAAACGTTTAACCTTCAACGGAATTTTTCCAAGCCCTACCCTGAAAGCATCTTCCTATTGTTATGTTTATTACCTAAAACTCATTCGTTCCGTGCTAGTTCGTTTTCAATTCCGAATTTCCGCGGAGTGTTGTGTTGTCGGCGTTCAGGTAACCTTTACTTAATATTCGCAACTGTTATCTCTTATGTATATACCCAGTTTTTACATTTTTAGTGAAATTATGCCAAAAAACCGAAAGTGAAATTTTTGAAATATAATACTTTCCTATCACGGAGGTAGGAGAAAGTAAAATCTGCGTACTACTTGAGTGGGGAACTACTTAACTCTGAGAAGCGTAATTTTAAGTCTTCCCCTCCCAGAAAAGAAAAGGTCACTCTGAGTCTGATTTAGAGACTAAATCTACTTTCAAACAGTTTCGGTTAGTGGGATGCTAATTCCAGTAACTGTGCAGTTTTGCTGTTGCATTTTCTTTTTATCAGAAAAGAAGTATAGAACATTCGCATTTTAGGAACAAAACAAATTATGCTGTATAGGGTTTACTGGAACGGGTACCGGCCAGAAAAAAAAAATAGTACCGGAACGCCGTTCCGGCCCCACTACCTACACCACTGGTAATTTGGGAAAGGCTCGTGATTTAAGTGACTTTGATAGTGGCTTGATAGTGACCCCTAGGCATGCAGATGTAAGCATCTCAGAAAAGCCAAGCCTCAGCTATGCAAGAACTACTGTATAGAAGGCATGATGCACATACAACAAAACAAGCAGTCAGCGATCTTCCTATGCACAGAAACGACTGGTCGATGTTCGAGAGCAACGGAGGCTGGGGAGGATTGCACCAAGTAACAGAAGAGTTCTATTGCACCAAGTAGCCACGCAGTAGAACAGCGGTATCGAGAGGAGAATTGCAGTACATTGGGGCGAATGGGCCTATTGCAACAGATGTCTCCTGCATGTACCACTCATCTCTACTAATGAACGAAAAATTATGATTTTTTTCGCTCCACCCTAGTGTACAATGAGTCTCTCATAAGCAACAAAACAAGCAGTCAGCGGTCTTCCTATGGACGGAAATGAATGGTCGATGTTCGAGGGCCACGGAGGCTGGGGAGGATTATACGAGGTAACAGACAAGCTGTATTGCGTTAAGTAACCTTGCAGTAGAACAGCGGTATCGAGAGAATTTCAGCCCATACACCCGCCGCACATTAGCACACTTATCACTAGTCTTTTAGAAACAGACTAATTCATCTATAGTGGGCACGGGAACACCAAAACTGGAGCCTTGATGACTGGAAAAAGGTCGTTTGGTCCGCTGGATAACGTTTTCAGTTAATTCACGCCGATGGACGGACCAGGTACGTATGACGTCAACAGCGAGAATAAATGGATCCAGCTGACTAGCATTAACTGTACACGGTGGTGAAGATGGTGTTATAGTCAGGGGTATGTTTTCACGGCAGGCATTGGATTCCTTAATACCTGTGGAACAGCATTTCAATGCCACGAAGTAGCTTGATATCATTGCTGACCAAGCACATCGTCGTGCATGCGCATGGTGTATACTGATGCAGATGGCTAAACAATACTCGGATTGTTACACAATGGTTCCAGGAGCATGGCAGTTACCTCAAAGCGCTAAAATGGCCTATACAGTCTCTAGATCTTAACCCGATTGAACGCCTATGGGATGAGATTGAAAGAGCCATTCGTAACAAAGACCGTCCTCCAGAGGACATGCAGCAATTAATGGACGACATCACATTCCCTTGGCTGACCATGCCTATGAAGGGATATCAGCACATCGCTGAGTCTATGCCACATTGAATCGAGGCTGTTTTGAAAGCCAAGGGCGTCTCAACATGTTATTAGGTAGGTGTTTCATAATAATTTGCAACTTCACGTGCCACGTGAGCGGGCCTTTTATAGGTCCGTTTACGTGCCATATTGTGACATGAAAGAGAATTGCTCAAATCGGAGTTGTGGAAGATACCTGAGGGAGACCTTCGTCCAGCAGTGAATTGAGAATGACTTGATATAATTTCCTGCATTTCCTGTCTGGTGTGTGTTAGTTTATTTTTCTTTCCGACGTCCAACTAAACTATTAGGTCGATTAAAGTGCCTAGTTATTATTAATTTGACTTAACCGAGATGTACGATTAATTTAACAATGTAGTCAATAAAGGAAACTAAACAGGACTCCTGACTTTCGCGATTAACTTTGAGACGAGATTAAGTTTCATTTCAGACAGAGGAAATCTGCTTAAAATTCTTTTCTCTGTTGACTTTTCATTACTGATGTTATTGAGCTGCGTTTTCGATTTGAAACGAGAAGCGCCAATTTTTGTCTGCATTGTGGAGATAAAAGCTATGCTGCCATCTAGAGGGGAAGTGAGGATTAATTTTGCTCTTCTTCTGACAGCATCGGGAAAACAAAACACAATCATGCTGACTATCAATCACAGACACATCCATAATTTGCTTCACAAACGGGTCTAACATTAATTTGCGAATTTTAAAGTCGTTGTTAACGCATAGAATTACGACAAAATCATTTTAAAATTTCGTTCTGACTGCGAAGTACATGAAAATAGACTTATTTCGCTGTGCGAACTTCTGCTGATTTATGGATGCCGTCTGAGGGTTTCAAATTTTAAAGCAAGCTGACGAGGTCTTTGAACATTAATATCGAAATACAAAACTTCTGGAAGAATGGATCTGGAATCAGATTTTAATGTAAAATTAAGACAGAAATTAAAAAATCACTAATTTGCGTGTTCAGCAGATTTTTTTGGGAAGACATGTCCCAAAATTTTGTTCAGACTCCATGTTCTCGCTGTGCGGTTGTATAATTTCGTGTAATTTTACATTTCAAGATTAGCATTCATTTAATGGTGCTCGGTATTTTCAGCTTTTAGATCCAGACATTTTAGATGACTGAAAAAGCTCTGTTTGTTTCATAACCATTACATCTTCAAGTTTTCATATTTTATAAGAGAGACAGTGGCGCAGCTACTATAAGGCGAGGTGGTGCAGTTGCACTAGGCCCCCAAACGTTTGAGGGGCCCATTGTTGGCTAAAAATATGCTACGGAAAGGGCGAAACGAGCAATGAAAATTTGATAATACAATAATGATAACCTTACAATTCTGGTTGCAGAAAGACTTTTTGATCGTCATGTTGAATCAGTAATTTTTATTATAACGAAAAATGACTGAGAATTTATGTTTTCCCCATCTTCTCTCTTTCCCTCGTTTGAGCCGTATTCTACGATAGGTCCCCTTCCCTATGAGCGATGTCGCACTTTTAATCTTGCCGACTGTCGTAGACAATGCCTCGTTCTCACGCTCTGTCCCGTTGATCATTCAAATTCCGCCATACGTTCTGCGTACTTACACAGTCAGGGGGCTACCGGCTGCCGTATTGATAACAAATACTCGTATCCGTGTATCGTTCAGTGTTGAAGAAATAACATCCTTCTTTCAGTGTTGTTCCGAATATTGGAAGCAGCAGGAACGTCGCCAAAGGGGTGCGAGGAAATTTCTCTTGCTCACCCTGCCACCCACCCATTTCAAGATGTGCAATTTTCCAATTTTTAATGACTTTAAAATACAGGGTGTCCATAAAGTCTTTCCCACATTACAAAAATTAATATAAAAATGCATTACAGGTACAAGAAAGGGATTGCACGACACTAATGGTGCACAAGTAAAGTTTGTTTTCCTTTGTCAGTACACTTCCACATGGGCGCCATTTGTTGCCCGGAGGACATCTAAGCGATATTCGATTTCACGCCATGTTTTATTTAACATCTCAGCAGAGATAGAACCAATGACGTCCGTTATTCTGCTCTTAAACGTCTCGACATCTGGAATCCTGCTACAGTAAACTTGGTCTTTCACATAACCCCACAGGGAAAAAGTCTAGAGGGGTTATGTCGGGCGATCAAGGTGGCCATGTCATGGGACCATTGTGACCAATGCATCTCTCCGGAAATGTGGCATTCAGGAACTCACAAACCATTATTGACAAATGTGTTGGGGGTCACCATCTTGTCGGTAAATAACCGAAGGTTGGAGTGCATGCAACTGAGGTGCTACAAAAAGTTACAGCATGTCCAGGTGTACGTTACATGTTACCTTGGGCTCTGTAAAAAAAAACAAAAAAAAAAACGGTCCGATAATTGTGTCATGCATCAAGCCGCACCATACGTTCACTTTAGGGCTAGGCCTCTGTTGTTCGGTGACATAATGGGGATTTTCTGATCTCCAGATTCGCACATTGTGCCTATTTACTGTACCAGAGACGTGGAATGTGACTTCATCTGAGAAATAGACACTGTGCAGATAATCACTATCATGAGCTATGCGCTGCAACATGGCGAGGCCGGTCATCAGGCTGAAGAGTCTGAACGATCTGTACCTTATATAAGCATACAGAAGAAGGCGTTTGCATATAATTTTGTAAACCGTGACACGGGGAACCCCAATTTCCAGTGAAGCACGTCGAATGGATTTCCTGGGGCTTCGCAGAAATGTCTCCTGAATAGCAGCAGTTGTCTCTTGTGTAGCCAGTGGTTGGCACGCTCGGCGGAGATCGCCAACACTAGCCGTCGCTTTAAACTTTTCATACCAAGCTTTTATGCTTTTACGGTTCGGTGGTGATCGCATGTACTCTTTTCTGAAATGACGCTGGACAGCAACCGCCGATTTGGTCTCGTGAAACCACAACACGTACGCCGCTTTTTCTTGCACGGAAACCATTATCGATGAAATGCTCCTCTTATTCAGCAGTAGCGCTCACCTAAAGAACAGAGGAAAAATACTTTGAGTGCTGCTATATTATGTTGCCAACCATTTCATTTTAACTTACATAGATTTTTTATAATAATTTTTGTAATGTGGGAAATACTTTATGGACACCCTGTATAATCTGGACTTTGCCATGGAGTAAAAGCATCGTGCTTTTCGTCGTTTAGCCCTACGTATTTTCTCCTAGCAAGTACGTCGCCCACTTCTCCGTAGAAAGATTATCAAAATAGCATTCGCAAGGCCATGAAAATTCAATTGTTCTTTACTCTTACAAATCATTAGTTTAAGCCGTTATTTCATGTTAGTATGGCCAGGGGCGAGTGAGTAGGGTGGATAGGACTGATTTGGAAAAAATGAGTGAAAGACAAGATTGCTGGCTTGAAGGAAGGGAGTAAAGGTAGGAGGAGGTATTGTGCCTGCGTGTCCTTATTTCCCGTCAATCCTAATCAGCGAATTTTTTTTTTGCTTTAAGACTCTTCTACTAAGCATAAAATTTTTCACCGTTCCGGTGGCGCAATGATCTAAGTCCTGGCTTCTGATCATTTTTCCGAGTTCGAATCCTGGTGAGGCATGGATGTTGCGTTTGGCTTACGGCATTCGCTCTGTCCCTTCTCTGGAACCAGTGGCGCCAAATCAGGGAAGGACGTCTGCTTATAACCCATTGAGTTGAGTGTCATTAACCCCTCCCCTCCACACACACTCCATTAAAAATTTCCTTTTTATCAGTGCGCACTACTCGTGTTAGAGGCAGTGTGTCAGGTATGTTATACAGGTGTGTAATTCTTCAGGTTTTACTAATTTTATTAAAACAAGATGGACGGGACATTAACAAACAAGTTACTAAAATCATGCAATGCATTGATTATGATACGCTTTCCAACATACCAGAAATCATTACTCAAGTTATGAGGATAATGGCTGTGGAATAAATCTCGCTCCTGTGCCCTGACCTTTGACCCCATTTCGATTATATTCAACAGGACCGGTTCAGTATACCTCCGGAATAACATGATAAAGGTTTGTCGCAATCGAAGCAATTTTACCTAAGTTATGACGCATAAGTGCAATGGAATGGATCCCGCTCCTATGTCCTGACCTTTGACCCCATTTCGCCCATTTTCAATAGGATTTGTCCCCAGGTGGTCCTCTACCACATACTAAACTTCCATCGAAATCGAACTATTTTTACGCAAGTTATGACGCATAATGGCAATGAAATGGATCCCCCTCCTATGTCCTGACCTTTGACCCCATTTCGCCCATTTTCAATAGGGGTTGTTTGTTCCCAGGTGGTCCCCTACCACATACTAAAATTTCATCGAAATCGAAAGATTTTTACGCGAGTTATCGTGCGGACGGACAGACAGACAGACGGAGAAAGCTGGAGCATATACACTTCTCCAAAATACGGTTGGAAAGCGTAAAAAAGATGCCCCAAACTTTGTATTGTTTTGTATTCCAGAAAACTTCAAGACGGATCAAAAATTAATGAGTATGTATCAAAAGAGGGGAAGAAGTATTGCACGAATTCCTTTGCAGCCCGTAATAAAAAGCATAAAAATTATTTCTTTCATTGTTTTGCAAAGCTATTAAACTTGCCCCAGCAAACATAATACTCGCCCACCTTGATTTCGAAATGTGGCGACGTCCCTGGTGAGCAGGCAACCATATGTTCTGCATTCTATACTTTTGGTTAAATGATGAGCTATCGGTATAATATGTAAGAAAATTCCATACGCAAAATGAAATTCGCGGCAATATGCTTAAGCATAACTGACTTAACTATACGGCATTTCTACGGAACAGCAGGGCTTCAACATTACCAGCTTCGCTACTGAAGAGCAGGAACGCAGCTAGACTTCGAAATCAGGACGGGCGACGGGTGGGCGAGTATTATTTTGGGTGGGGCAAGTTTGATATAGCAACTTTATTTAGGAAACACTGAAAGAGCTTTTAAACCGTTTGATTACCGGCTACAAATGAATTCATGTAATCCCCAACCCTCTCTCTTCCTGAACGCACACACACTCACGGATCTGACTACTTACATCATCGGTGTAAAATACATAGGAAGTGTTGGCAGTATGTCGCCTTCAACTTTTTTCTTGCTGTGAATGCATTGTCTTAATTGCTTTTCAAAATTTAGCATTTCTGTTTATGAAAATAGTACTGTACTTGAACGATTACTTTAAAGGAAAATGTCCTGTTTGTTTATTTAAATTAAATTTTAACATCACGACACGCAGACACAATACCTAACCCTTCCTTAACTCCCTTCCTTCAAGACAGTAACCTTACCTTGCGCCCTTCTCCTCCAAAGCAATTGTCAGCCATGTCCTGCTCCGTCATTGCCCTGGGAAAGGCGTAGGAGCGATAGTATAACTTTATTTATTTTTATGCGAGGTTTAACGACCACCGTGAACAACTTCTCGATGAACTATAAGTAATCTCCCGTCCCTAATTTAGGGCCACTGGTTCCAGAGAAGGGAGAGAGCCAGGGTCGTAAGACAAGCACAACATCCATGTCTCACCAGGATTCGAACCCAGAGCCATCTAGGACGAATAGTCAGAAGCCAGCGATTAGACCACTGTGCCACCGGGCCGCCATGGTGTAGCTTTTGATTCCACTTTCTGAGTTGGAATCCTTTACTTAGCAGCACAAGCAAACAGCAGAACATTTTCATGGCCCCGAGAATGCTAGTTTGATATCCTTTCTACGGAGACGTAAATAACGCATTTACTAGGAGAAAATACGTAGGGGCTACAGGACGTAAAACACGAGACTTATTACTTGGCAAAGTAAAGATTACATTTTAAGTCAAAAAATTGAAAAATGGCACATCTTGAACTGGGTGGGCAGCAGGGTGGGCAAGACAAATTTCAGGGTAGGCCATCCCCTTGGCGACGTCCCTGCTAGAGAGAAATAAATTTCTCCATAACTTCTATTATATTCTGAGGCACCCTAAGAGTGTACTGTTGTTAAAGACGGAGAGCCTTATAACGAATTCTGCGTGGAAAGCAAGAACGGTATCAGTCCGCGTTGCAGTGCACTCCTGCTGTTTCCTTTCCGTCAAACAATTACTCTTGCACTTGCTCCCACCAAGTCTCTATTCTTTTGTTTCTTCGACTCCCTGATGCTATTCTTTGATATCTTTAAATCCAGCAAAGAACAAATTTAAGGCCGAATTTCGCTAAGCATCAAAGTCAGTCTTAACACCATAAGGAACTAAAAGACAGGATCCCGTTTCAAGAGAATCAGTGGGGAATTTGAATGGGGGTGTGGTGGAGTCCAAGCTCCATCGCCTATTGCCTGCATCCCCTTGAGTTTCCCCGACTACCAATTTATTCTCCCTGTGTTGGGAGAAGTTTTCTGTCCCTTCCTCCCCTCTCGAAACTCATTTCCAGCTAGACAGCATCAGCCGCAAGAGCGAAGCTCTTGATTAAATACCCATATCAAATTTCTGAAAACGCTCTGACTTTTTGAAAATTGGTTTTAGATAGCAATTTTGTCCAGTAAACTGCTGAGCAAACAAAAATGGATTCTGAATAATACTTCTGTTCTTTTTGCTCTAAACGCTATGAGCTATTTTTCGTAGCGAAGGTAGCTGTTTTGTACCTTCAGTAATGGTACACTCTTAGGTTGACTCGTAGTACAAGATCACTTTAAATGATATTTACTTTTCTTCATTATTTTTTTTCCTTTCTGGAATTCAGGCAGCTCCTTACAATTTCGCCCGATTCCTGTCCGGTTCTAACACCACGAGTTTTATTGTTATCACCATCTTTCCATTGACCAGTTACGCCAGCATTCACCGAGAAATTAAACAATAGACAATTTATTGACACTAATATATACATATACATACCTCAAAGACTCAGCCCACAAATACGGTGGATGTTTGTTATATACAAAACCTACAATCATTTTGGAATATTACCCCTCTAAAGGTAATGCAGGTATGGCACCTGCAAGTCATACCCTCAGTAACATAATCCCATGAGTGGAAGGGCAATGTGCACTGGTAAATGATAGACCTCTTGAGTGTCTCGGAAAATTTGGAAAGTAGGTTGGAGAAGAGCAATACTCCTCCCTAGGACATTCCACAAATGTTCAATGCGTCCGAGTTCTGGAGAAAATGCATACCACTCCACATTCGCTGTACACCAATGAGCCATTAAGTTATGACCACCTACCTAATAAGCAGTAGGATCCCCTTTAGCCAGCAAAACAGAGGCCACTCGGCGAGGCATCGATTCGATGAGGTGGCGATAGGTATCCTGGGGTATCTGGTACCATAATGTCAACAGCAGGTCGTCCAGTTCCCGTACATTTCGGGGTGGTGGTGATTATGCGTGAACCCGCTTTTCCAAGTCGAACCACAAATGTTCGATTGAGTTCATATAAGGTAAATTTGGAGGCCACGGCATTTACAGAAAGTCACCAGCATGTTCCTCAAACCACTCCTTGACGATTATGGCCAGGGCCGGATTAGGGGGAGGGGTCTGTAGGGGCCCACCATGACCAAAGCCTTGGGGCCCACCATGACCAAGGGCCCAGGAGGCCCCGGGCAAATAATAGGTAGATAAGTAAGTAGGGAGAGAGAGAGGGAGAGAGAGATTTAGATCTATAAAATAGCTTTACTTTTGTCTTGTATGATTTCCGCTTGGTCAGAAATAAAGGCTTTAGGTGGAACAGATTTCAAGGCAGTTTACTCACCAGGGGCAAAGGTTTCATGTCGCTGTGTACAGCGAGGTTGGCGAGACAGTTTCAGCTTTTTTTTTCACTACCATCCATACACACCTCCCAATTTGCCCTTGGAACCATTAAGGGTCGAAGTCCCCCGGGGCTTCACATTGCACAACGGAAAAATTGCACTAAGGAAAGTATGCAATGCTAAATGATTAGAAAATCCAAGACAAAATCTAGGAATCTTAAGGCTTTAGCTCATGTTCTTATGAGAACAATGGAAAATACACTAGCTTATTATAAAAACTCTGAAGATAATTTGTTAGTTTGAAGAATACACTACGTATTAATTATCACAAGCATATTGCTACAGTTTCGTGTCTTAACGGACTTCCTAATGATTCCCCGTCATAATTCTTTGAGGGTCCACCCAAATGTTTTAGCCTAGGGGCCCACTAAGGCCTTAGTCCGGTCCTGATTCTGGCAATGTGGCATGGTGCATTATCTTGTTGGTAATGGCCATCACCAGCAGGGAACACAGTTGCCATGAATGGGTGAACTTGGTCCGCAACGATGTTCAGATGCTTGAAAACTATCAGGGATTGTGCTATTGAGATAACGGGGCCTAAAGTGTCCCAAGAAAACACCGCCCACAGCATAAAACCGCCGCCGGCCTGTTTCCGCCTAACTGTGCATCCAAGTGTTATATTCTCCCTAGGTAATCGGCGTATCCGCGCTCGGCCGTCTGCGTGATGTACCAGATTCTTGATTCGTCAGACCAAGCCACTTTCTTCCAATCATCCGAAGTCCAATCTCGATGATCTTGGGCCCATTTCATGCGTTGTTGGCGATGACGTGCAGTGAGCATGGGGACCCGGCTGGGACTTCACTGGGTCCCACTGTGGCTCTGCTGTCGCTGTGAACAATGCGCAACAGTCTCCCCTCCCCTCTAGCATCAGTGTGCTGTGGAGGATAAACAGCTGGACAACGATTCGTCATTTGGCCATATGTGCACCACTTTTGATGCGTACGCACTACAGTGGCACGTGAACCACCCACAAGCCGCGCCGTTTCCGAGATAGTAGTTTCGCGGTGCCGTGCAATCACAATTTGTCCTTTATCAAACTCTGATAAAACTGCAGCTTTTCCCATTCTGACTCCGAACACTCTACTAACCGAAAGCCGGTCCTCGGGTTGTATATATACTGCTCTGTGAACTTCACCTGCACCACCATTCGGCCTCCAGGCGCACTCATTTCCCTAGGCTGGGGGTGGTCATAATGTAATGGCTCATAGGTGTATACCTTGTTCAAGATATGCGTCGCCGATATAGGTTCTGTGGAGAAGATAGATATAACCCATTATATAATATTATATATGAAGTAACAAATTATTAGGAACTCATACCTACTAACGTTTTAGGCCGCCCTTGACCTTCAAATCAGCCTCAATTTGATGTGGCATGGATTCACATAGGCGCTCAAATCATTCTACAGGTATGCTCAGCCAAGCGGATATGCTGGCGTTTGTCAATTGGTGAATGTTCTCATTGTTACGAATGGCTCTTTTAATCTCATCTCACAGGGGTTAAATTGGGTTAATATCTGGGAACTGCGTGGTTTGTTTTAACAGCTAAAGACACTGTCGTGCTCTTGAAACCAAGGTGCGACGATCCACGCCTTGTGGCATGACGTATTGTCCTGCTGGAAGTAGCCATGTGCAAACACCATGCTCATGTACGAGTGTTCCTGGTTCCCAATGGTGACAAGATACCTCGTAGAATCCAAATGCTATTCCAGAGGTATTTAGGAACCCAGTGACCCTGCCATAAAAACAGACCTCACACCATTACTCCGCGTCCACTATCTTGTATAGTTAACGCTAGTCAGCTGGGATCCATCGATTCGTGCTCTTGGTGCAATCTTCTAGCCCATCCATCGGCGTGTATTAACTGTAAATGCAATTCACCGGACCAGGCGACCTTTTCCCAGTCATTAGGGCGCCAGCTTTAGTTTCCCAGTGCACACTGCTGTCAAATTAATCGGTTTTTAGCAGAGACGCGAAGATGGCATCTGTTATTATAGCAAAATTGAGCTAATCTGCGTCTAGCTGGTATATTAATGTTCTCTTCTCGATACCGCTGTTGTATTGAGCAGTTACTTGACGCAATAGAGCTCATCTGTTACCTCCCGCCTTCGCAATGCTTCTCCTTGCTCTATTCTCAACGTACGACCTTCTGAACTTCGTTTCATCTGGAATGCAGCACAATCAACTAATGCTCATCCTAAGGAAATCGACACGCATTGGCTTCACCTACACAACAGGCTTCCTGTTCCGACTGTACTTCACAGATTTCAGCTTACACCATCTCCCAACTGCCTTTACTGCTGCATACCAGGCGATGTGCATCATGTTTATTCAACTTGCCAAGTACTCTCACCGCTGTTTACCTATATTTTTGCACTTCTTCCCAAGATTTGCGCCACCAGCCACACCCACATTGAATATCTTTACCTCGTGTCTCCTGGCTGTACAACTCTTCACAAGCCAGCTATATGTGCCTACCTTTTTGTGTTACTCAAGTATGTCATATACTATTTTCACTTACACGCTGATTCGACTTACCCAACTGCTACAATTCAAACTGCTCAACAGAAACTCTTGATGTTTTTCCGCTGCAGACTTACAGCCCGACTGCAAACAGATTACATAGAAGCTTTACGCAAGAACTGTGTGCCTAAATTCCACAAAGACTGGTCTCCACTTGATTGTTGGTACGAGATCATCAATCATCGTATCAAACTGAACACTTAAAATTCATAAAACTTCCCACAATTTTTTTCTTTGTTTTTTCAAAACTATCTGCTTTCCATCAACGTTCATCAATGTCAAGATTTCCACTGTTCATAGCATACGTACACAAGTATTGTAACCATGTCTGCTAAATTCAAATGATCATGTCTGTTAAATTCAAAGACTCTTTATTTATTTTTATTTTTTTCCCTGCATCTCACCTCTAACATACTCATAATGTAAATATCATCATCTGTATATATTGTATAATTCTCTTGTTGTAAAATAAAGAACATTTAAACTCATCTGTTACCTCGCACCAGCGCTGGAGCAAGCTTTATTAAACTGAGAGGGGCGGGACTTGAAATTGCGCCCCTCAAGTTAAAAAGTTTCCTACTTCCACTCAAATAGTACCCAGTTTTTACTTTCTCCATTAGAGGAAAATATTATGATCCTTTAAAAATCTCACTTCCGGTTTTGGGCATATTTAAATCTAGGCAAACACCCAAAAGCCAAGTAAAATGTAAAAGGTATGTGTATGCCGACAACACAGCAGTACTCCGCAAAAATGAAGAATGAAAAATGAACCAGCACAAAACGAATGAGTATCAGTCAGTGAACGTAACAATAAGATGACTTCGGGGTAGGGCTTGGAAAAAATTCCGTTGAAGGTTAATCGCTCAGATGGGCTTTCTACAATGGAGCACAGGTGACTAATTAGTTCTTCATCCCTTCAGCCTATTCGGAAAGGATATGGAGGTTAGTCATATCAACATATCATTTTATATGTTTCGTACCAATGTTTTGGACAGTTATTTTCGTGCACATGTTAGGTCGATACCTAACGAAGTAAGTTACTCTTCACCCTGATTAGCCGCGCATCAGATACTCTATGCGGCTAACTAACGTCTTTAAAAGAAATATGAGGGTCATTTCGAAAGTTTTGCACGCTGTGGGTTACCTCTTAAAAAAACGAATTTATTTTCCAACATACCTTTACAGGCCTTTGAAGTAATCTAAATGTTTCTTTATAACAGCGGCCCAACGTCTGGGCAAGTCTTGTATTTCAGTCAAGACACCTCCATTGTTGAGGCGTCGGATTACTCTGGTCACTTCATTAGAAACATCTTGAAGCGTACTGAATCGTTTCCCACGGAATAGCTTCTTCAGTTTTGGGAAGAAGTCATAGTCTGGCGGGCTCATGTCAAGACTGTATGGCAAGTGGGGAAGCAATTTCCATCCATACTTCTCCAGAATGTCTCTTACTGTACAGTTAACATGTGGCCTCGCGTTGTCGTGCAAAATGATGACACCAACTTCGAGCATGTCGGGCCTTCTTTGGTGAATCTTTGAGCGCAAAACATTTTGCAGAAACCTTCTGTAGTATTCCTCTGTTACAGTGGTTTCCTCGGGCAGTCTGTCGGTAGCTATCACTCCAACCTTGTCATAGGACATAATCAGAACTTTTTCTGCCAAGGTAATTCTGGATGTTTTCACTAAGCAGACTGAGATTTCAGTTCTGGCTCAAAATCTCGTATCCAGGTTTCATCCATAGCAACAATTCTGTCCCAAAACTGCTCGCCTTCTGTCTCGTACCTCTGAAGCAATTCTTCTGCGATCCCTTTGCGAACTGCTTGCTGCTCTTTCACTCAAATTATGCGAAACCCATTTGGCAGCCAACAATTTTTCAGTTAGGATTTTGAAAACCGAAGCGGTAGACATGTTTGCTTCATATGCAATCTCTTCATATGTTTACAGTCGATCTTCTTCCAAAATGCTGTTGACGATAACCACAGAAGTGTCGTCCGTTGCATCTGACGGCCGACAGCTTCTTGAGTCACCTTCGACGCTTTCCCGACCTTGGCGGAAACGAGAAGCCCATCGTGACACTGTGCTACCATCCACTACACTAACCCCACAAACTTCATACAAAACTTTATGAATTTCGGTAGGCGATTTTCCTCGCAAAGCTTCAATTTTATTCTAAGGTCGCTAGTCACTACGCGAGATCTTACCTGACTCACTTTCTCCCTCCATTTCTAGGCAGAATTTTTCGGAACAGGAACAAATTAGTCAGCAAACGTAGACACAACTCTGTATACTGAAGTCTGACTCACAATTGACACAACAATTGGAGCGACTGCATGATACTACGGGCAGCGCCTGAGCAGCGTGCAAAACTTTTGAAATGACCTACGTAGTAAAGCGTAAACCATTCTTTTTTTAGTTAAAAGTTTCAGTAAATATACACTGATGTTCAAAATTAAGAGACTGTACATTTTGTCGAATTTCTGAAAAACTAATGGACACATTTTAATGAAATTTGGTATGGATGCACAGTTATATAAGAGAAAACATTATACCATACAACAGTCATGGTGCGCACTCATGATCGTCAGTAAGGCCCATCAGCGCAGGAATGTCCAAATTCCACGTTGCAAGATCAAACATAAAATGACTAATATGGGGTATGGTCCCCTCTCACAGTCATACAGCTCTCACAGCGTGACGTCATACTGGAAACGAGGCAGTTGCTGAGTCCCTGTGGCCCTCGGTCCTACTCCTGCAGCAACGCAGTTTTCAGCTCCTGGATGGTTCTCGGAGTGGAATGGCGAACTGCAATTGCCCTCCCAAGAGCGTCCCAAACATGTTCGATAAGGTTTAGGTCCGGCGATCTGGCTGGCCAATCTATCCAGCGAATATCCTCACTTTCAAGATAATCGTCGATTAGGTGAGCCATAAGGCTGTAAGATCTCATCCCTATACCTCTCAGCAGTCAGAGAGCCTCTGTCAAACACATGGAGAGGGGTGCGGCCGTCCAACATGATGCCTACCCTGACCATGACACCTCCGCTGCCATAGCGGTCCCTTTCTCGGATGTTGGAGGAAAGGTATCGGGTCCCAGGTTCTCTCCAGATAAAGCTACGTCGAGAATCAGTGTCCAGGCTGAATCGCGACACGTCTGTGAAGAGAACGTTACCCCACTGAAGTCTGGTCCAAGGCTGATGTTGTCTGCACCATGCTAAACGCGCTCTCTTGTGTGCTGAAATGAGCGGGACGCACACAGCGGGTCTTCTGGCAAAAAGCCCTCTCTCACGAATCCTTTGGAAAGCAGTAACCCTTGAAACTCGGGTTCCAGTGGCAGCATGCAGCTCACGAAATAGCTGTGCAGCTGTAGCAGTCCTGTGGCGCCTAGCTGAAAGTGCCAAATAACGATCTACATTGACCGTCGTGTCTCTTGGACGACCTTGCCCAGGCCTTCTCGATATGGATCCGGTGTCCTTAAACTGTTTCCACAAATTGCAGACGACACTGGGCGTTACATTGAACTCTGTAGCAGCCTGCACTTGCGATTGCCCTGCCTCCAATCTACCGACGATTCTCCACCTCAACTGATTTTTCCTGATTGCTTATGAAATTGAACCAACTCCTGCAAGAAACACAACGAATGTCGCCGAGGAGTACGGGCGAACTAATCGCGGAAAAAGCCACGTGTGCCTTTCATGCCCTCCGCTGTCACAGCTCCGCCCACTCGCAAGTGTACGCTTACGTATTCGACACTGCAAATTTGCATTCTTATTCGGCGGCATAATTTGTACCTTTGGTTCCGTACTTTTTGTGAAAATCGACAAAATGTGCAAATTCTCTTAATTATGAACACCAGTGTATATTCACACGTTGTGTATATCTATTCTTGTGTCCCACAGAGCACAAATGTACGCCCCTAGTATGACCGTTCCGGTCCTCCCGGTAGCGGCGGCACTGCCTCGCACAATTCTCTCCTATCCCCGCTTTGACCTCGAACGTCGACCAATCGTTTCTGCCCACAAGAAGATAGCTGATTGCTCGTTTTGTTTTTTGTGCACCACTCACAATATGAAATTCACAAATTTCCCGGTAACGGAACTCGTTCCGGAGCAGATGTTCTAACGAACTAAACTACACCGACGGAATGTATTGCTGCAGATTTGTCGTCTTGATACGTGCTTCACCTCTGTAGTACGTCACAACTGCACACCCTCAATATAGTTGTTCTCGGATAGAAGAGATGGCTTGCCGTTTCGGAGATGTTTTTTTTTTTTGATTGGAGGTTTAACGACCACCGTGAGCAACTCAATGGGCTATAAGCAGTCGCCCGTCCCTAATTTAGGGTCACTGGTTCCAGGGAAGGGAGAGAGCCAGTGTCGTAAGACAAACACAACATCCATGCCTCACCGGGATTTGAACCCGGACCCCGTTCGGACGAATGATCAGAGGCCATCGCTTAGACCACTGCGCCACCGGGGCGGAGGAGATGTTAGCACCTGCTCGCCTATTATCGTGCCTCTTTCAAAGTCAATTAAATCACTAGTGTTTTTTTCATTTTACCGCTGTCTGCGCTTCGCAGCACTATCTACATTTCAAGCATCTGGGCATCGAGTAAATCGTTCCCCAGTTAAACATGAAGAAATATTTATACAGGGTAAATCGTTCCTCAAACATCAGTTGAAATCGCATTCCATCAGTTTGTCGCTTCCCGCAGCTCGCCATTGTTTCACGAATGCATATTATCTCGTTGTCAGAAGCGTGTTGCTGCTGGCTGTGTTTATATTGATTTGGACCACATTTTGGGAATTTAAAGTTTCCAGCAATATTCTATATTTCATCTGTAATAACCTAACGCAATTTTTATCAGTTGATGGCCCGCGGACTCGCGAGTGTCCACATAACCCATCCAGGGGGTTTGTTGCATCATTCACATGAAAACAAAACAACTCCATTTTCTTATTTTTTTCTTTTAAATATGAAATGTTTAATACTCGCTGTATGGGATAATTCTTCCTAATGAAAAACTCTTAGGAAGACAGTATTTTTACGCGATACATCTGTCGGAGAAACTACGAAATAAGATGGCAGCGCCAGATAGGCAGCGCTTTGAGATTCGTTGAAGCCTCCGGAAGTTTCGAGAACTCGCATATAAGGAGGATGATTTTAACCGACGGAGTTAGTCTTATTTCAGTAGCGATTGTGACATGATTTCTCAAAGCGATATACCAACAGAGTGATGAGAACGTTTCGGGTTGTTTACCTTAGTGCGTGATAAATTAAATTGATATTTTGCGTGTTCTCGTGATTTTGTAGCCTAACACTGGAGACATACTTGTTTCAAAACCAAAATGGTTTGTGTCGCAGGCTGATATCGTTGTACATATGTTTTGCGTTACTTTTTTAAAGAAAAACCTGTAAAAAGTGAAAGCCTGGTTGCAGATGGGATCTTTGAAAAGACCAAGGAGTGACTCACAGCAAGAAACAAAAGACTCTAAGCTGGTGTCATCCGCTAGTACTGTTGATTCTAAAGCTAGTTCCAGGCCTAGTGTCAGTACGCGTACTTGTGTTAAACCTCAATCACAGAAAAAAGGAATCCGTAAGTACAGCTATGATTCTCTTCAGTATAGATTTTCTCAAGCTAAAGGATCTGATTTGGACCCAAAGCAAATGTGTATTTTATGTTATGAAATTCTGGCTAATGAATATATGAATCCTGCAAATCTTAGTCGCCATTTGGAGACAAAACATAGGCTCTACAAAAATAGATTTTTGCAAGATCAAACTCGTGGAGTTAAATAAGCAAAAAACCATAGAAAAAATATTCAGATGTAAGTGCTCAAGAAATGGAATCTTTGCTTCACATGACGTGGCAAAAATCATTGCCAAAGCAGGAAAGGCTCTATACGCGAGAAAGTGATTTTCCCCGATTATATAACTACACGCAAACGAGAACTTGATAAGACAGTGGCTAAGGATATCAACCCAGTATCTCTTTCGAACAACATTGTGAAACAAAGAATGATATATATACACTATCTACCAACAAGTAATTGGGCACCCCTGTAATCGACGATATCTGCGGTCCTGATACACGTCACGGCCGTCGCCGTTAAATATCGTGTGGGAAACAACAACGCAACCAGTCGCATACAAGTTGCCACGCAGTTCGGAGCTGTCTTATTTGGAGAAAAGTGTAATCGTCGGGTATCATAGAAATGGCCGATCCATACGTGACATATATCCAACGAGTTGAAGTACCCAAAATCGACAGTAGCCTACGTGATTGGCAAGTGGAAGATGAGAGGTGACTGTCGGAATATTCCCCGACCCGGCAGACCCACAAAACTGGGAGTTAGAGACCGACGGGTGCTAGCCAGAGAAATTCGGAAGAACCGCACCAAATCGATGGGCCACATCCGCGAGGAGTTTCAACATGCATCCGGGAGTGTTCTTTCGATGAATACCATCCATAAGGAAGCACATCTGCTCGGTTATCATAGACGTGCTGCCGCCCACAAGCCTTTGATCACCAAATCTAATAGCGCTGCTTGGCTAACGTGGTGCAAAGAACGTCGACAGTGGACCGTTGAACAGTGGAAACAGGTTCTCAGGAGCGAAGAATCAAGGTTCACCCTCTACCGTTCGGATGGCAGGGTCTGGGTTTGGCGTCTGCCTGGAGAACGCCTCCTGCCGGAAGGTATTGTGCCAACTGTGAAGTTCGGCGGCGGTGGAATTATGCTGTGGGGGTGTTTCTCCTGGTATGGCACGGGACCCTTGGTAGCAATTCCTGTAAGACTCAACGCCGAGACCTACTGCACCATTTTGGATGACTATGAGCTTCCTACGTTGTGGCAGTTTTACGGAGTGGACCCATGTTACTTTCAGGATGACAATGCCACCTGTCATGTTGCGAGGTCCACCATGGCTTGGTATGGTGACAATGGGGTTAATCGAATGGACTGGGCTGCGCAGAGCCCGGACCTTAACCCTATCGAACACCTCTGGAACGAGTTGGAGCGTCGACTTAAGGGGTGCCCCCACCGTCCGAAATCGGTGCAGGAACTGGCCTGTCTTCTCCAAGTCGAGTAGAAGAAAATACCGCTAGCCGTCGTACAACGCCTGGTTGAGAGTATGCCCCGGAGGATCGCAGCTGTAATCGCCACTTGTGGAGGCTCCACCAGCTATTGAAGGTGAATGAACTTCGTTTTCCTTTGCTATCACAGGTGTCCAGTTACTTGTTGGTAGATAGTGTATATATACAGTATTTTGATTGGAGGTTTAACGACTACCGTGAGAAACTCAATGGGCTATAAGCAGTCGCGCGTCCCTAATTTAGGGCCACTGGTTCCAGGGAAGGGAGAAAGCCAGTGCCATGAGACAAACACAACATCCATGCCTCACCGGGATTCGAACCCGGACCCATTTTGGACGAATAATCATAAGCCATCGCTTAGAGCACTGCGCCACCGGGCGGCAAAGAATTATATGTCGGATGATAGAAAACTGACTCATTTTAAGGGTAACGGGTTCAGAAAAAACAATAAGGTACATTTCTTCTTTTCGATGTGACGGCAGGTTCTGGGCTCGTTTAAATCATAGTCAGCAAAGGATTATCTCCAAAGAACGGCTACGACAGCTATATCAGAGTTTTTTAATTACAACATCAGCACAGCACAGCACAGCACAGCACATGACAGCCCCTCCCGATCCAGTTCACTTGAGTTGAGTTTAAAACACAAAAATGGCGTCATTCGCGACAAAGGGTTTAGACTTTAAACTTCTTTTCATTGCAAACTAACGAAATCATTGATATTAAAAACAAAGCCATCTTGCTAGTCTTCGTAGGCCATGTATAGGAAGAAAAAAATATGAATTAATTTTATTTTCACGTGAACTTGAACACACTACAGCAGAGTGCATTCTTAACCGCTATTGTGGCGCAGTGGTCTAAGCGATGGCTTCTGATCATTCGTCTGAGATGGGTCCGGGTTGTAATCCCGGTGAGGCATGGATGTTGCGTTTGTCTTACGGCGCTGGCTCTCTCCCTTTCCTGGAACAAGTAGTATTAAATTAGGCACGGGCTACTGCTTATAACCCACTGAGTTGCTCACGGTGGTCGTTAAACCTCCAATCAAAAAACAAAATTCTTGAATGAGTTTTTTTTTTTTTTTTTTTTTGGGCTGAGAACCACATTTTATGGGAGAAAGGTGCGGGCCTGACAACAGATGATGCTGTTGCTGAACCCGGGGTCTTGTTGTTCGAGTGGAGACTGTAGCTCCTTTAACGAAATGGACCCACTGATGAATTCACCAAGGATCTTTGGCTACGAAGAAGATGCCAGGCCCATTGAAAAAGGTACTTGATGAAGTAGTAGCGATTTCCATCAGATCTCGAGCTTTGAATGCCAGGACCTTCTCAGAATTGTATGAAGACATTAGAAGCCAACATACGCAGCTACTTTTGCATACAGAAGTGCGTTGACCGTCGAGGGGGAAATATTGAAGCGATTCTTTCAGTTACTTGATGAAGTAGGACTTTCTCTTACAGATTCAAAGTTAATTTCCATTTGGCCAGTTGAACAATTTTGAGTGGTTGTGTATTGTAGCATACATAGATGTTTTAGCATACTTGAACACTCTGAACACTAGCCTTCAAGGTAGTGATATGGATATTTTACTATGTTGAAGATAAGGTTGCGGCAGTGATTAAAAAATTACGGTTATTGGCAAACCGAGTTGAAGGTGGTAGCCTCACTTAACATCCCGACACTGGAGACATTTCTAGAGTCCACTGACGAAGAATTTCTACCAAAAGTTGGTCATCACTGAAGACCTGAGTGATTTAGCGACTAGCTTCAAAGATTACCACCTTGAAGCAAATCTTGAGAACTCATGGATAAGGAATCCTTTTGAATGTGGTGATATACAACTTATAATTCTATCTGCAGAAGACCTAGATGCACTTATTGACGTGACTTATGATGGTTCATTGGAAACAGTTTTCAAAGACTGTACACTGGACTAATTCTGGGGGAAGGATTATGAGAAGTGAAAAAGCTTTGAAACATCTACTTCCCTTTAATACCACATCTTTGTCAACAAACATTTTCGACATCGTAATATGAAGAACAAGCATAGAAATCGGCTCGATGTTGATGTATATTTGAAACTAAAAATATGAACCATTGAACCGGAGTGGAAGGGATTACTCGTGACAAAAGGAAGCATGATTTCTCCCATTACTTTTAGGTTGAGTAGCTGCTATATAAGTCATATTTTGTGCACTTGTAATAGCAAATTTGTCTTTTTCCCCCTAACCAAATCGTTTTCGGTTTTGCGTGGTAAAATGACAAATTTTATAGTCTGTTTTTCATTATACCTAAAATTATTTACTTATAAACCTTTCAAGCCGCCGATATACACTGAACCAAGTGGTGCCCAAAATTTACTGAGCTTCCCAAACAGAAATGTTCACATAGCAGTCAGTTTTAACGAAAGTTACGGCAAAATAGTTTCTTTCCCCTTCTCATACCAGTAATACCGACCATGAACGTGTCACTGGTGATAAGTGCTCTCTTCTAGGATTTTATTCTAGCGCTTTCTTCTAATCTGACCTATGACCTAAGGAATGAAGGGAAATAGCTTGTTTCTACTAAGTATCATGACACCAGTGTTTAGTCCCCCTGATACGGTTATCGTGCCACTAGACAGAAACAAGTGACTCAGATATAGTCTCTTTCTTAGGTTCATAGCCATTGTTATAGTTCTTTCAGCACTTAATCAGTCAGAAAGAAACGGTGTCAATCATTCCCCTAAATGCCTCTTTGAATAACAAAGCTAAGGGGAAAGCAATGCTTTCTGATAAGCAGGTTCACTCCTTCCAGCCGCATTCTACCCACTTCTTAAGCAGTAAATATGTTCATTCGAGTTGATTTCAGCCCATTATGCTAATCCCACGTAAATTCATTCCAGCCTGTTAAAGGGTTAAGGACTACCCTACATTTTCTACATCTACAACGGAGATTGGTGATGCCTTACGGTCAATGACAGTAAACGCAATGACTGCCGGGAGCGCAAACCGACCTTTGCCCATCTGCGATTCACCATCCAAGTCGTGACGGGGTTGTTCATAATCACCGTTTCAGCCGGTTGAATACTTCCTAAAATAGCTTTTGGCTCCGCAATTGCGTAGAGACGGATTGCCCCGATCCACGCGTGATGACGCCCGCTACGGCGATTGGAAACGTCTTCGTGCGCACAACATCTGTAGTCAACAACTTTCAACTATTCTGGCACCATGAGGCACATGGGCCGCGATTCGCCGAATCGACCAACCAGCTTCACGGAGACCTACGCACCTGCCTCTCTCAAATGCATCCAGCTGGTGATATGGTTTGCGACGAGCCGTATGTTGTAGTAGCTCTCAACACTCCGTTGCTTGTTCTTCACGATTTGGGGCACAAGACAAGACTTCGACAGCTGCCTGTGTTTCCCTTTTATCTCTCTCACATAGCACGCTTTTGGTTGCGTAGTTGAATGATTCGCACATCCAACTTTCCTGCAACAGCTACCAACTTGCATACCCATACGCCTACTCCTGGGTGGAGCAATTTCAGTACCTAGCAGTGTGTATGGACCACAGGGTGTCGCTGCATCGGTACGAAGCCAGTGCAAAGGTAAAGGAAGGATTTGTCGGAGTTTGAACTAGCTATATGTTAGTTGCGACGAAAGTGATGGCCATCCTCTCAGCTACTGCAGCCATTGTTGGCTGTTCGACCGCCGCCGTAGTAAAGGTGTCGCAGGAATGGTCCGACGAGTGACGAACATAAATCCAACGTACCGGAAAGGGGAGATCACCACTGATAGTCTAAGTGAATGCCGGTTGATTTTTGCTATCAGGGACAACAGGAGGCTTGTGATGCCTCTATGAACGGCAGACTACAACAAGGGCGAACAGAGAAACGACTCCAAGCGCACACTCCAGGGGCGGATGGGTTTAAGGACTCAGCTGCCATTCCATTCGTTGTAATGACGTTGAACGCCTGTCATCCACAGGCTGCAGTAACGGGTGCAGCGCGACGGCGGACGATTCCAGATACGACGAACCCAAGTTTCATTTGAATATTCTAATGCACAATCCCGTGTTTACGTCGCGCGGGTAAACAGATGCAACCAGACTGCACGTTGGACGGATGCAGAGCGGCGGTGCTATTATTGTACTATGGAAAACGTTCTCATAGGCATAACTGGGTCCCCCCATTCCCGTTGAAGACATCCTCACCTGCCTATGCGTTGTTTCGGGCGAAGTGTTGCCCTATGGTTACCGTGTATCAGAATAGCACTGGACTGTTTCAGAAAGACAACGTCCCTCGTCACAAGTCTCGCGGTGTTCAGAAATGATTGAAGAATCATGTCCAAGCTTCATGTGCTACCCTGGCACCCAGATTTCCCCGACTTTAATCCCATCGAGCATTTGTGGGATGCCACAGAACGCGGCTTTCGCCGGTCCACGCCAGTGCTTTGCTTCTTCCCATTGTGCCCATCTGGTGCAAAATACCTGAGGTCACCTTCCGTGGTATACTGGAGTCAATGCCACACCTGGTGCTAGCGGTTATCGCGGCGAAAGTTGGTCCAGCACGCTATGAGATCCTAACGTGATATCTCACGTGTGTACTGAGATTTGTCCTGTACAAGATAAAAAACTCAGTTCGCTTTCTAAAAGCAGCTCTATAAGGGAAGAATTATGAAAATACGTGGTAAAAACTCCAAGGATGTACGGAAAAATTTGGACATGATTACGCTTATTCTCAGCATTTCTGTTCCCGGAGAAACAAAAATACTGTAGCAAATGCACATTTACTCCTCTTGGGCTAGGAAACTGCACAACAAGAAAAGTGGAAAATATGGATTAAGCGAGACAAAGGCATTTTATACGGGGTGTTCGTAAACTGTTTTGACAAAAGAAGCAGGGTGATAGTACCCATCAGGACGAACAATATTTACAATGGAACCTAGGGTCGCATTCCACTGTGAGTGTCAGAAAAGAGTAAAGTTAGATGTCGAAGTTGAACTTTCAACAGTGCAAAGAAGGAGAATTAACGACATCATAAGTTGCAAAATCCCATTTATGGAGATCAGGGACAGACTCAAAGTAGATGCTCAAAGTGGCGGCCACGGGTGCCGTTGCACAATTCACACCGGCGAATGAAAGACTGGCGTGCCCTCTCAAAGACTCCTGGTGTCGTGTTTATCCTGTCCGCTGCAACAACGATTCTCGCGACGAGATCTTCCACGGAGTCCACAGGCGTCTCGTACACCAATGATTTCATGTGCCCCCAGAAGAAGTTCAGTGGGTTTAAGTCCGGTGAGCGTGGAGGCCATGCCACAAGTCCGCCACGTCCAATCCATCGTGCGGGATATGTGGCATTCAGGAAGTGTCTACTGCACCTTGATAAGCCAATCAGCTGCAACTGTCGATGCTGCGTCTTTTCTCTGGCAATTTGCATACGGTAAATGCTTGACAGTGATGTTCTGGCGATGTGCTACTTCTCCGGCACGAAAGAAATGACGTCTGAGATAGCGACTTGTGCTTGTTGGACGTATTTCGAAGTTACTCTTTTCTGACACTCAGAGTGGAATGCGACACTAGGTTCCATTGGAAATATTGTTCGTCTTGATCGGTACTATCCCCCTCTTCTTTTGTGAAAACAGTTTACGAATACCCTGTATACTTCCGCTACTACAGGGTAAACAAGCATCTAATGTTAAAGCCTCTGTTTTGATCGCGAAACAATCTCCCCGTGTGTTCCCTGTTTGGCTGCAACAAACTCACGTATAGTCACGGAGATAAAGATGTTTACAAACCCTTTTGACATGAACTGAATTACAACCATCCCTAAATGTTTTGATGTGGGTTGTAAACTTTTTGGTTTTCCTACGGAAGCCGGACTGAAAAATATATCGAGTCAGAGCAAACATTTTACGTCTGGCTTTTAAAAGCAAAGATGCAGTTTCCAGAAACGGCTCAACTGAAAGAGCATTGTTGTGAGCACGCCATTTTTAGCATACATAAAGAAAGTAGGTGTGTGCGCACCAGCGAGATCACAAAAGATGTCGTCAGCTCCCCATTCACCCCGAGATTCAGAACTTTTTTTGGAATATATTTGCATCAGCAGAATTCATGGTCCCATTTCTTTTCTTCCGTAATTCTTCCGTAGTTGGATTCTGAGAAATAAAATGAGATTTATTTTACATTTCATTTCTAAGTTTACTCTTAATAACACAAAGTTCCACCCGTTTTCAAACTGACGTCTTCCTCCACCTTTTCCTCCATACAACTTTTCCTTCATCACTGATATTTGGATCTAGCGACGTCACTGGCACGCACCCACACAGAGCTATGGGTAGTCTAATGGTTATAGCAGCTGACTGTTAACCTGCTGGTTACGTGTTCGAAACCGGCTACTGCGCACACCGCATACTCACCCCATCTCGGGCAACACATTAAGCAGGTGCACCCAAGGCAAGGACCCCCGGTAAAACCAAGGTAATTTAAATAAGGTCAATATTTACAAACAGGTAAACACACTCTCTGGTTAACCGAAGATGGGATACAGAGGCTAAACAGATGGTTATGCGTTAACTCCATCCAGTGCGAAAACTGCGAATCGGACAACACATCGATAATGTATCATTTTTTCACAGCTATCCTCATGCTAAGAATTTTCATTTTCTTCTCACAACCCATCTTTTAGGAGTGGTGATGTCTTATTACATGCAAATATTCTTCTGTCCCGACTAGCAGGAAAATTGTGCACCTGGAAAATCTAAAAATATCTGCATACGATGAAAAAAGCTTTTATCCAGTCTGATTTGGGGAAGGAGAGATATCGTGTGAAAATCTGAAAAAAGAAATGAAAGAAACCCGAATTTACACCTCATTAGAAATTTTTACACCTGAAAACACTCAAAAATGCATGTATAATCCCCCCCCCCCCCATTAGTCTCTTAGTTTTAAATTTTAATCAGTCCAACATTGCCAAATCTAAGAACAATTTTAGGCCACCTAGCGGGAATCAGAAAACAAAAATTGGATATGCAAAGAGTGATTATTCTCGTTGAACAAGCTGCTGTCAGATGCAAAAAGAATTTTGATCTTAACTTTTAAAATGCAAGTACGTCGAATTTAAAGACGAAGGAACGGAAAAAAAATCACTTTTTAAGCACATCATTTTACGCTTATAGTAGGCACAAAATGATGTGCCCTTGTGCTCGCCCCAAAAAAATTCGATAAAATTGGTAGCGCAATGTATTTTCGAACAAATAACTTAAGATGGGCTGAAAACACATGAAAACGATATCTGGTATTCACTGGCGAGTTTTAATGAAGTTTTTACAGCGCCGTTCATTGCAATCTGCCTTTCTAACTTAATTAAAACTTCCCCCGAGCAATGCTCTGGCTCTCATATTTATGCACGCCACAAGAATAACAAATCAGAAGTTGCCTTTGGCTGTTGTGCTTGAAAGAAATATTCCTGTTTATTTTCCAAATCATCCTGGTTTCCTAAATAAGTGAAGTAATTTAACGCTTCCGACCATCATTTTATTTCAGAACAGTTTCTTAAATTTAATTAATAATAACCTGAAGGAGAAGAATGCAGTTAAAGAAAGTGTGCAGGAACGTAGCTTAGGGAATGCAAGGGTGGATTGGAACCCACCCTGAAATATTTCTTGCCCACCCTGCCGCTCACCCAGTTCAAGAAATGTCAGTTTTCAACATTTTTTAACTTTAAAATCTGGACTTGGCCAAGTAATAAGTTTAGTGTTTTTCGTCGTTTAGCCCTACGGATTTCTCCCTACGAATTGCATTGTTTACTTCTCAGTAGAAAAGTTATCAAAATAGCATCCGTAGGGTCATGACAGTTAAATTGTTCCCCAGTCTTTCAAATCCTTAGTTTAAGCTTTTATTAGCACGTCTTTTGTAAAAAAGATCGTGCTTATGTTATTGGGCTGTCCGTCGGTATGTGGACACCGTATCTCTGCGACTATCTGTCCGATTTGAAAAGAAATGTTTGCATTGGGAAGCTTGAAATGTGAGAATAGTGGTCCTTGCATTTCTGCTCTTTTTTTATATTTTGTGTCGAGAACTTGGCCGCTAGAGAGCGTAAATGCAGATGATATCGAATTTAAAATACATTTTATTGCATACATTTGCTTCCAAATACCCGACTGAAAAAATTCTTTCTTCCTGTCGATGACATTTATAACGAAGACTATTTTAGGGAGAGTTTCCTTTTCAAATAACGCACAGATTTTGCGCTAGGGGCGTTAAGGTAAATTGCGCGTCTCCCCCAATATCTCTGCCTTTAAAACTCCGATTTGAAAAAATATTCCAGCGTCGAATAAAGCTCTTGATAAGAAATGTTTTGCCTATAATTTGTAATTTTTGATAAAGAATGGTTTGGCCACCACCAGGGGACGTAAGTGAATTTCTGCTTCTGATGTATTTGCTGCAAAAACTGAGTTTCCGAAAACTCGATTGAAAAAATTCTTTCTTGGACCGATACCACTCACCTGGGAAATTTTTGTCAGAATATTTTCTTCTTAAAATAATGCATAGTTTTTCCGCAAGGGGGCGCAGATATATATCTTATTTTTGTCGATATCTCTGATTGTAAGAGTCCAATTTGAAGAATTCTTTGTTGGAGAGCGTTTCCGCTGCGAAATGTTTCTCATATAAATTCGAATTTTTTTTTACCGCACAAGTTTGCCACTAGAAGGCGTAAGTTCACGTTCCCGTTTACAGTAATATCTGCGGGACTAAAAACCCGCTGTAAAAATTATTTTTCGGTTAGATACTACTAACTACGAAACTGTGTGTATTTTCTTCCCAGAATAATGCACAGTTTCTCTGCTAGAGGCACCATGTTTAACCTGTTTTTCTTAATATCTCTGCTTCTAAATGTACGATGTAAAAAATTCAACACCGGATGCCATTTGCCTTGTGGAACACTTTAGTTTAGCATTTGAGGAATTTTATAGTTCACAGTTCTGTCACTAGGTAGTGTTTGTGTACTTCTGTTAGGAGCTGTATCTCCGCTTCGCAAAAACCCTATTGAGAAATTTCTTTACTGTCTGCTAGAGGTCTGCACGGGTCGGGCCTTGTTTTAGTTTAGAGAACAAAGCAACGGGCCGGGCCGGGCTTTTCCCCAGACACTTAAGACTGGGTCGAGCCGGGCCGGGCCAAGTCGACTAATTATTTTTTTCGCAATGGTAATCCTGATGTGCTTAACTGTTTTGCTGGCTTTACGTACTTCCATGACGTAGCCCAGGGCGTAATCAGAAAAGCAGGGAGAGGCACTCACAGTGTTTTTGCCAATCTGTTGGTATTAAGATTGTAAAACCACTTTGAGGCTTGTTGACAACAAAAAGATTCGACCCCGAGCGAGTGTGTGGGTTGTGTAGAGTGGGGAACGGGGAGTGTCTGCAGTGGAGTGGGGGGTGTATTTGTATGAGAGAGTGGGGCGGCATGGATCTTTTCTTCTATCCTTAATCTGTATAGGAATTGACTTTTGTAGTGTTACCTCTTACTAGTTCAGAGAAAGGGAAATTCTGAACGAGCTTAGTCTTCCTTTTTCTCTCTCTTTAAAGGTTACATTTTTTTAACATTGTCAAAGTTCATAGTTAATATTTTTAGGCTTACATTAAACTAAATATTTTCAATAATATCTCATGTCATTATTTAATTTTCCCATTTTAATAAAATGCAATGGAAAGACGAAATAATGCCAAAAGGCGCATCACGGGCGGGGGCGGGCCGGTCCTAAATAAAAGCTGCAATTGAGGGGGCCGGGATGGGCCGAGTGTCTAATATTTGAAACGAGCCGGGGACGGGATGGGCCTTAAACGCACTGGCTTGGGCCGGGCCGAGCTCACCAAATTAGGCCCGTGCAGACATCTACTATCTGCCATTCGCTTCAACAGAGATGTGGAGTATTATCCTCTTTAAATAATGCACAGATTTCCCGCTAGAGGCGCGAAGGTAAATACTTTTTTTTTCGCTATCTCTGCCTCCGCGGCAGACGTATTTGAAAAGTTTTTTCCTCTTTTTCAACTGTCCCATTATGCAAAATTCTTCCGCTAGAAGGTGTAGAGTTATATCCTATTTCCTTCCATATTTCTTCTTTTAACTGTTCGATTCGAAAATCTGTCTCCGTTACCTTCCTTCTGCTATGAGAAACCTTTTGTGCGCCATTTGTTAATTTTCGTAAATACGTTTCAGCCGCTGGTAGAAGTAAGTAGCTGTTTCTATTTCTGGATGTTTTATCGATTGCAGAAATCCGGTTGATTTTTTCTAACCGGTTGCATTGAGTTTGAATAACTTTGATAAATTTGATTCGCTTTATCTTTCTTGTTTCATATTAGTATGACCAGGTGTGAATGAGGAGGGTGGATAGGAATTCACTGAGGGATGTCATTACTAGTTACTCTACTGTTTGTTTGTGTTACTAAGTAAGGGATTCCATCCCGGAAAGTGCAGCTCAAAGTTACCCCGGCGCTCTTAAGCTTGCCCCGGGACAGCGAGGGAGCAGGACGTGGCTGACGAGTGCTTTGGAGAAGAGTGCAAAGCAAGGTCGCTGGCATGAAGAAAGGGAGTTAAGGAACCACGAGGAATTGGATCTGCGTGCCCCGACGTTTAAATTTGATTTAAGTAAACAAAAATGTTTCTCTTTAAATAAATTGTCGAAACACAGTACTATTTTCATAAACAAATATGATAAATTTTGAAAAGCAATTAAGGCAATGCCACAGCAAGAAAAAAAGTTGAAAGCGATATTCTATCAACATTTGTATCTTACACCACTACCCCACTAGTCATTATCATGTTATCTTTTTGGTTTACCAATCGCGTTACTAGTCAGGTCAAGGTGTGTGTGCGTGTATCCAAGGGATAATTGCACGAATTCTTTGTAGTCGGTTGTAGAAAGCATTAAAAATTCTTTTAGTGTTTCGTAAATAAAGTTTTATCACACTTGTTCCACCAAAAATACTCGCCCACCCTGATTTCGAAGTCTAGCGACGGCGCTAGAAAGATGGAGTCACATATCGTATATCTTAAAACTCCCATTCTGTGTGTGTGTGTGTGTGTGTGTGTATTGCTTAACTTTTCTACACTTCTCGACGTAGAAAATGCCACACTGTGAAGAATTAAAAATGATCAAACTTACCAAACAAGTACGTGGGAAGGAAGTGTTTTACTTTGATGGTTTACGTGAATGCGATGGACGAGAAGACCGTACATTGTGGCCTGAGTCAGTAGGTCGTATGGCCTCCATGCAGGGCTATGCATTGGGCAGCACGATGTGTCATCAAGTTGAAAAGTCCTTAGATGGTGTTCTGAGATATCGCTGACCATGTATCGGTGATCTGTGTCCACAATTTATTGGCACTGCATACGAGTTGTGCAGAGTCCTCAAGACGTCTGCCAATGACATCCCACACGTTCTGTATTGGGGAGAAGTCTGGCGATTGCGCTGGGCAGGACAACAATTGAACATCTTATATAGCCACTGCCTGCAAATGTCGTATGATGTGTGTTCTACATTCATTTGCAAAAGTTTAAGACCACCTATCAATTTATTGAAAATTAAGATCTTCAAAGAATCAACTAATTACTAGTCAGAGATATTTGAAAAAATGACACCACAGATGAATACTTACATTCTTTAGAACACAAAAAGATCGAAATCAATATTTTGTTGGGCCACCTTTGCTTTTTAGAACGGACAGAATACGATGTGGCATACTCTCAATCAGGGATTTGCAGTAATTACTTGAAATGTACACTGGCGGAAAGTGAAAAAAGGACACCAAGAAGGAATTGGCGGACGATCATGAAATTTACATATGATAATCAAGTTTACGTAGGTGTGATGTTAATTTCGGGACCAACCGGTGAGCGCTTATGCCACAGCACGGCATGATATGCAAATTATCGTCGGTGGTATTTAAGGAGTACGGCGAAGTGAATGTAATCAGTCGTCGGCGTACGGACACGTGCGAAGAATCTGAAGAAGCTGCAATGCCTGGACATGGAAGACGTGTACGATTTCAGCAGTTATCGGACTTTGAGCGAGGTCGTCTAGTCGGACTCCGCGAGGCCGGGTGGTCGTATCGTCGTATTGCGGAGCGAATTGGACGGGAAGTATCGGTGGTGGTACGATGGTGGCGTAGATGGTCCGTGGAACATTCCTACACGAGAAGACGTGGAGCCGGGAGTCACAGACGGACTGATGAGCGGACCGATCGACGCATAAAAACAGCGGCGTTGTCAAGCAGAACATCCACTGCGACGCAAATCCGAGCTGCCGTTGCACCTGAGGTGACTGTGCGAACAATCCGCAACCGTCTACTGGATGCAGGACTACATGCACGTGTGCCTCTGGCACGTGTACCTCTGACTCCAGCCCACCGTCAGGAACGGCTGCAGTGGTGTCGCCAACGTCTGCACTGGAGAACGCAATGGCGATCTGTCGTGTTCAGCAATGAAAGCAGATTCTGCTTGGGAGCCTCCGATGGCCATATGCGTGTTTGCAGACGCACAGGGGAGCGTCTCCACCCTTCTTGCATCCGCCAGCGACACACAGGGCCTACACCTGGTCTCCTGCTGTGGGGAGCGATCACCTATCACTCCCGTACACAACTAGTGTTTGTACCGGGTACGTTAAACAGTACCTCCTTCATCAACAACATCATTCAGCCCGTTGTCGTGCCATTTGTAAGGTCGGTCCATCGTGGTGTTTTCCAGCAAGATAACGAACGCCCACACACGGCACGTGCAACGCAACATGCACTTCAGGGTGTGAGACGACTTCCATGGCCTGCACGTTCACCGGATGTGTCCCCCATTGAGCACGTGTGGGATTTTATGGGACAACGACTTATCCGGTCTCCACGGCCATCCACGACCATCCCCGATTTACGCGTCCAGGTTGAGGATGCTTGGAACTCAATACCACAAACTTACATCCAACATCTGTACGACAGACTCCATGCCAAAATTTGCACAGTGTGACGCAGTTCATGGCGGTTCAACCTCGTACTAACCATGTTACATGGAAATGTTATTTTTCAGTTTACCAGCAAATACAGCTGTATTTTGCCATAATGTTTTGATCACGTTATCCTCTGTATTCCATTATTATGCTGTATAAATTTCGTTGGTATCAGACGTCTCCTTCTTGGTGTTCTTTTCTCACTTTCCGCCAGTGTGTTTCCACCACACGTACCTTATCGGGTCAATCAAAGCTGAGGAATTTGATGGCTGTTTTTCTGCTACCTTGTCTTTTAAAATGGTCCAAAAATTTTCGATGGGGTTGAGGTCGGAACCATTACCGGGCCAGTCAAGCATAGTTATGTTTTTCCTATACAGGTAGTCCTTTACTGTCTTTGATATGTGGCATGCAGCACCATCCTGCATAAATATTGTGCATCTGTGCATTTGCACATGAGTTTACAGCTTCTCACGTAACATTTCCACATAAAAAGGACCAGTCATGATAGTGCCTGTCAGCAAAAAGGATAATGAAGCAGTACCGGATGCTGACATAGAACCCCATATCATCTGACTAGGAGGATGTCTCACGGTTCTAACGGTGTATTTTTCATCAAAAATTTTGCCTTTTGGCCGTCGAACATGTGCTTTACGTGATTCAAATTGACGCACAGTTGATTCATCGGAAAAAAGAACTTGGCTCCAATTTTTAGCAGTCCACGATTGATGACGCTTCAGAAACTGGAGTCTCCTCTTTTTCATGACAGAGGTTAGTCTAGGTTTATGTGCAGGTTTATAAGACTCGAATCCAAAATCTTTGCTAAGACGTCAGGAAGCAGTGCTGATACTAATATCAGACCCTTTTGAATGTAGAAAGATCTTGATTTTCTTGCACGAACTCCTCGCAGAACGCAGAACTATTCGCCTTGTGGTATTATCATCACGTGGAGTTGTTTTTTCTGGGACGCCCACTTTTCTTTCGGTCCCTAAATTCCCCTGTATCTCGATATTTCATGATCGTGTTATGAATAGCAGTCTTGCTCACATTCACCTTTCTGCTTATGTCACGTTCGGAGTATCCTTCAGGATATAAAGTCACTATTTGTGCCCTCTGAGTAACACGTAATGACGCTTTTTTGCCCATTTTTCGCTATATAGAACATACGTACAAAACCTCTCGCCATGAAAACAAGAAGTAAACTAACGCTCGCACGCTTCCCCCCAAATCTATCAACAGCTGCCGCTGCAGGATGATGCAACATCGACAGAAAATTGGGTAAAACAGATAGTAGCTGGCGCAATCGACAGAAATCTCCTAATACCGACAGGTGGTCTTGAACTTTTGCAAATGTCTGTAATTTAACTCTTATGTTTAGTTTCTTTCCCTATGTAAATGTTTAGTTCGTTCTCTTTAAGCGTTTCAATATTAACGTTATATTTTTCTCACTTACCGAATGTTATGTGGCAACAGTCTTGTGGTCAGGTTGAATGACGCATGTATGTTTTGACAAGATAAGAATTATGCATATAATGTGGAGAGCGAGCAGCGTAAAATGTGGGTAGATTTGTGCCGTCTTGCGTTGTACCTTCAAACATAGATATATATTTCTGATGAAGTTGTATTGCGACTGTGATACTTGGAACCTCATGTTACCGAGGTTCAGTTTTGTTCTGTTTGTTGAAGGAAGCAGAGTGCCGCTAACTGTGTATGTGTATTGAAGGTAACCCGTGACTTACTGCTGCTGATTATCATTGACGAGTTATCTGTGTGATGTACCTAGAAGACCGAAATAAATACCTTTGTTCGTAAGTAAATACTGTTCTCTTCTGGATGTTAGAAAGCTACATATTGCTCTTTATATAATTAAGGATTTTGTTCTAGTTATCCGGGGCATAACGCTAAGAAGCTACAGTGTTGCAAGAATCGCAGATAGTCCGACAAGTAATGTTGTAAGTGAAACATAATAACAACCCACCCTACAGTTGACAGTGTGCACGCGGGTGCTATCTTTTTGAAACTGGGTATCAAGGATACCACGGAGATACAGCAACAAAACGGGCTGCAGCACCTCATCGACGCATCGTCGTGTTGTCATTCTACCCAATGCACCTACGAGAGGTGAACGGCTGTTCAAACTGATAGCACCCAAAACCACTACACCAGGATGAGGAGCAGTATGACGCTCACGGATGGCAGCAAGATTAGCTCCGTGACCACATCGTCTCTAGACTCTCAACTAGCGGTCGTCGGCGCTGCGACAGAAGCGAGACTTGTCGCTGAATACGACATGGTTTCATTCGTCCCGCTAGGCATGTCTGATACGGCGCCACCGGAACCTTGCGCGACGATGTGCAGCGGTAAGTCGCAACTGCAGGTGAGAGCACAAACCTGTGATTCAGTCTTTGTCGATATGAGGATGTCCATAGCGGCCTGTACACCTCGTCGAATGTCGTCGGCTGTAAACTGTGGGGATGCTACGGTTTGCAGTCGAATGTGGCAATCGAGGTGTTTCGGGTGTCCGCTACGTGCACCGTCTCACAACGGTGACGCACGTTATTTTCCACCAACCACTGTCGTTACATTCGGCCGACAGCTGTTGTATCCCAGTGCATTTCCGCCGTGATGTGACGCAAGGACTAACCAGTCCTATAATGAAGCCCCTAGTAAAGTTATCTGTGTGATGATAGGATTCCCAATGAAGTCGCCCAGGCATTCTCACTCTTTGCACATGCTTCCACCGCCGAGGTCTCTCTAATGCAGTAGTCCACAAGCCCAGGCCAGAACGACCAAACTTAGCTACGTCGAACTGTTTTGCCCTTTTAGCCCTCTCTGTTATCACGTGACTGGTTCGCAACTGAAATCATTTACATTACTCAGCTGTAGACAAGTACCCACCAATTCGAGTGGCGTGCCGAGAAATACTTCCTAGTGTGCCATTTTCTTTGTTAAGCAGTGTACTACTGAAGGCTGTAGAGAAAATGCAATGCCTCGCACATTTGTCACAGGAAAGTCGTACTTAAAAATTGTATCAAAATCTCTCAGACGCTTTGGTGTGGTTCATCAGCAGAAAATCATTAAGCCGTCATCAACAAGTACATTGATATGTACGAATGTTTCCTTGTGTGAAAGAGACAGAAGAACTAGAGGAAAAGACAGAGACAGAGTTACATTCAATGCGGGAAAGCACTCTGAAAAATGTGGGAGACAGATGGAGATCAAAAGAGTCAAACCATGTCGGGACTTGCCTGTCTCTACCTACCGAGCAGAATAGTGACAATATGATCGGTGCTCAGATATTGCTCTTCCCCAGCTTTACTATGCACTATAACGAAGTAAATTTCTCCGTCATTTCTGTCCACGCCAGGATTCGAACCCGGATCCCCTCATTCCGGAATAACTCACTCTACCAATTGAGCTACGCGGACGTTTGTTCTGACTAATATCTGCCTTTATGTCGTGTGCGTCCTGCTGGCAGGTACGTCACATCTCCCTCCCCTGAAGGATGGCCGGGGGCATGGCCCACGGGTCAGCCGTGACCATGAATCGTTGCAGGCAGCCATCCGCTGTAGAACGTGCACTCGAGAACTCCCAGTCAATCTAGTGTGTGGAATGCAACATTACACATTTTTATTTTTCGAAGCGCTGGAGAAGGGATTCTCTGATTTTTCCTATCTCGCGGTGTGGAAAGAACATCACACCAATGCGAGATTTTGAACGGCCGGGTCATCCGGATAGTTCGGGCGCCATTATAACGAAGTAAATTTCTCCGTCAGTTCTGGTCTACGCCGGGAATCGAACCCGAGTCCGCTTATTCCGGAACAAGTCGCTCTACCAACTGAGCTACGCAGACGTTCATTCTGATTCCTATCTGCCTTTATGTCGTGTGCGTCCTGCTGGCAGGTACGTCACAGCACATAAATGGAATAGAAAAATTATTACTTACACCTACGCAATAACGAATTGCTCCAACTTTTGCCCTTACAACAATAGCAAAACATCTTGGCAAGGACTCAATGAGGTGTTGAAAACACGGAGGTGGCATTGCTACGAGGATCACGTGTCCTAAAGCATCCGCAGTTGCCGGCGGAGGTTGGCGGGCCGAACAAATTTTTCCAATTCGTCCCACAGATTCCCAATGTTGTTGAGGTTTGGCGACCGAGGGAACGATTCGAGAGTGCTAAATTCACTTGAATGCTCCTGGAGACAATTTGTCGTCACTCCGGAAATATGCGGTGGTGGCTTTGTCCCGTTGAATGACGGCTTCATGGCAGGGAAAGAGAATCGTTACGAACGGGTGCAGATGGTCGAAGAGGATGTTGCCATACCGTGTGCCGGAGGTCTCGACGGATATGAGATCCCCAAGGAAGTCCATGCACAGATACCCCAAACTGTTACACTGTCTCCATCTGTCTGACTCCAATTCGGCAGGCTAAGTCCATCGTTTCGTGTGTTTTACGCTACATATGCACTCCCCTATCGCTACACATGCACTCCCCTATATTATATTTAACTGGTGGAGTTGAAATCGTTATTCGTCAGGCCAGACAAAGTGTTTCTAGTCCTCCAAACTCTAGTTTCGATAAGGCTTTGCAAACTTCAAGATAATATTTCGGCGTCTTGCAGTCAACAAGGGGACACGATGTATAACCTATTTCTTCCATGGTACGACGGATAGTATTTTGCTCATAAGCTTGTGGACGTGCCCTTGTTGCATTTCAACGCTATCTGCTCCATTTTAGTCGTGCGATTCCGTGTAACAATGCGGGACAGTCTGCTTTCATCTCGAGAGTCAATTGCACGTTCACAGCCACATTTCTGTCGTTTGTTGGAAGTTTTGGCCGTATTTCACGTATTTTTGGTATGCACGTGCGACGATCTGACCTGACGTGAAAATTCCAGCAGTTCAACAGCTGCTGCGATTAAACAACTGTCCTCCTCACAGCTACTATCTGGCCACAGTGAAACTCATTCACGTCACTTCCTTTACCAGTGATTACTTTTCCCTGTCTGGTTTTCAATGCAAAGAGTTTTATTTATAGGCATTGCCAGTTTCACGTGTATGGATTCTATACTTCTGCTCTGCTTATTGTTTTCGGGATGTATAGAAATTGGCCCAATCAGTGTGTAATATATATATACTGTATATTACAAGGAAAAAAAAACATAAAAATATGACAGCCCTCAAAATAAACACATAAAACCTAAGAACGAGAAGGCAAACAATGAAACAAACTAGGCAAAAAAAAAAAAAAAAAAAACGAGAACCAAAAATTAAGAATAAAGGTATAAGACAACTCCCCCATCGAAGACAATGCATACAACTCCCTAGTTACTTATTAGACTGCTCAACTCAAACATAGACCCTGCTTGAACAGACAGTCGGAACCCAAAAACCAATTATGCCGCCTTCATCAGAACACCGACACATATAGTAGGTGATTTTTTTGGAGTCCGCATTGTCTTCAACGGGTGAGTGGTCTTATATTGTTATTCTTAATGTTCGGTGCGGGGTTTTTTTTTCTTTTGTTCTTAGTTTGTTTCATTATTTGCCTTCTCGTTTTTAGGTTTTATGTGTTTATTTTGAGGGCTGTCATATTTTAATGTTTTTTTCTTGCTTTTGATTTGAGATATCTGCATGTATATATATGTATATACGGTCGAGTCACATTATTGTGACCACCAGCTAATATCCAGAGTAACCGTCGTGTGTAGCGCGGACAGCAGCTAGACGGGCTGGTAGTGATTCAATGAGGTGCTGGAAGGTGTTCATAGGTATGTGGAGCCACGCGGACTGCAGTGCATCTGACAGCTGCTGGAGGGTGCGTGGTAGAGGATTCATAGAGCGAACAACACAATCGAGGTGGTCCCACAGATGCTCAATTGGGTTTGAGTCTGGGGAATTAGGGGGCTAGGGAAGTACTTTGAAATCTTCATCGTTCTCTTCTAACCACTCACGGACATTTCTAGCTGTATGACACGTGGCATTGTCGTGCTGGAAAATACCAACCGCCCCAGGGAAGACAATCAGTATGTATGGGTGTACGTGGTCTGCAAGGATGGATTTATGACGAATTCGGTCCATAGTGCCTTCCACAGATATGAGTGAACCCAGAGAATGTCACGAAAACATTCCCCAGACCATAATGCTGCCCCCATCAGCTTGTGTTCTGCCAACAACGGTTGAAGAGTGTTTGTTCTCCGATGTTTCTCGCCTTATACGCCAACTTCCATCCGTTGGACGAAACAGAAAACATGACTCATCGGAGAAGGCAATCCTTTGCCAATCAGCGGAGGTCCAATTCCGATACTGCCGTGCAAATGTAAGTCTTTTCTGCCGATGCACCTTGGTTAGCATAGGTGCAGTGACCATCCGTCTGCATCGGAGCTCCATACGAAGCAGGGTTCGCTGAACTGTCGTTTTAGACACACTTCCGGTAGACCCCTGGTTCATTCGGAAAGTGAGTTGCTCTACTGTAGTGTCGATCGGCCCTCAAGCATCTTCCAAGCCAACGTTCACCTCTCATATCAATGGCACGTGGTGCTCCGCAGTTGCCACATCGCTTATTCGCAATGGTGCCATTTCTCCTATCACGATACCCTTTAACCACAGCAGCACGCGAACAGTTTACAAACTGCGCTGTTTCAGAAATACTGCCGCTCTTGCCTCGAAAGCCGATAATCATCCCTTTTTGCAAATCTGATAAATCGCTCCTATTATCCAACGAGTGATATGTTTTCAGAATACCTACAGCACAACTTATGTACAATCCATGCCAGCTCACGACACGTGCCTTCTTTCATTGGCTACGCGCTGTTGACGTCAAAAGTAGGAGGTGGTCACAATAATATGACTAGGATACTTCTCAAATATATAACTGGGAAACTTCTCAAATACCGCGTTGGTCCTCCTCGAGATAGGATAACGGTAACGTTAGCAACGCGACAGGGCCGTAGACTCCACGAGCTCTCCGTAGTACTGTGGAGAGAGTGCACACCGTACTTCCTGAAGTACATCCCACAATTCCGTAATGTTCGCCTGTGGAAGATTCCTGGCATTTACCCGCTTCCCAAATGTTGAACAGCATCCCAAATGTGTTCGATATCGTTTAATCTGGCGAACAAACAGGGACGTCGCTAGACTTCGAAAGGATGGTGTGCGACAGGTGGACGAGTATTACTTTTGCTGGGCCAAGTTTGACAGCGACTTGATTAAGAAAACACAGAAATAGCAAATGTTTAATGCTTTTCACTACCTGTTAGAAAGGAATTCGTGCAATCTCCACCTTTTCCCGTGGATACACACACAGATCTGACTAGTTATTCCACTGGTATAAAATACAATTGTTGGTAGAATGTAGTCTTCGACTTTTTTCTTGCTGTATTCTTAATCGCTCTTCAAAATTTTGCATTTTGCTTATGAAAATAGTGCTATGCTTTAACAATTTCTTTAATGGAAAACGTTCTTTTTGTTTATCTAAATCAAATTTTAAGGTCATGACACACAAACACAATACCTAACCTTTCCTTAACTCTCTTCCTTCGAGCCAGTGACCTTACCTTGCATCCCTCTCCTCCAAAGCAGTCGTCAGCCACGCCCTGTTTCCTCACTGCCCGGGAAAAGACTTAATAGCGCTGGTATATATAGATTTGTTTATTTATGGGTTTAACTACCACCGTGAACAACATCTCGATGGGCTATACGCAGTCGCCCGTCCCTAATTTGGGGCCGCTGCCTCCAGGGAAAGGAGAGAGCCAGTGCCAGGTATAAACTACTGCGCTACCGGGGCGGCACTGAAATGCTTCTGTTTCGCTCGTGTATGATATATAAATTGATTCTGGAGCGATAAAGATGTGCATAATAATGGTGTGTTCCTGCTCAGCAAATTCTGACAGGGTCCTTTACGGCTATTAAAAAGGAATTTAAAGTAAAACATTTAGCAGAAGAAACGTACCGTCGAAAAACTGTATCGAAAAATTATTAGGTCTATGCAAAAATCCATCGCTCCACGTAGCTGGCTGTAAATGCTAAATCGTTGAATTTTTGTCATAATTTCGTTCTGTGGGAGTTAGGTGGCACAACTACTTCAAACGACACGTGTTGCGCGGACAGCCCACACGTACGGTTAATTGAGCTAGGACATGGCGACCAATAAGGTGCATATTCGTCAAAGTCTCTTCATGCTTAATCTCAAAAAAAAAAAAAAAAAAAAAAACCTTTGAAACACGAGAGTGGTATGTTCGGCATACGGCAAGAAAGCTGTAGGTGCAAGCACATGTCCGAGTGGTTTCTGAAGGTCAGAAGTGGTGATAGCAGCGTGGAGGACAAGCAGCGTAGCGAAAGGCCGAAGGAAATGAGAGTAGATTTGCAAACTCTTCTTGACGAAGGTGCCGTCTAGTCGAATTCATAATTGGCAGTACAGCTAGGCGTGAATCAGTTGACCGTTGTACGACGGTTGAATGCCACGTGAAAGATTCAAAAAGTGAGTTCCACGCGAACTCACTGAGCAGAACAATGGTAAGAGCCTGAACACATGTGTTTCATTGCCTGCCAGATATCGGAAAAAACTTCCCGAGGAAAATCATTACGGGTGACAAGAAATGGGTTTATTATGACAGACCGCAAATCGCCAAAGAACATGAACCGACTCCGACCAACCAACGACAACAACACCGAAGCCCAACATCCACGGTAAGCAAGTTCTGTGTATCTGATGGGACATGCAAGGTGTGGTGTATCACGAGCTTACGCTACAAGCCAGGTTTAACAGTCACGGCGGAGCGCTACAGTCGTCAACTACTTCTTTTGAACGAGGAACTGCAGCGGAAACTACCATTTTGGGGACATGGTATTCGGAAGGTTATTCAGTTGCATGCAAACCCACGACCCCATGTCGCAGCAGCGACCCAAGAAATCATGACGCTAGGGTGAGAGGTTCTCTTTCATGCGGCTTACTGCCCAAATTTAGCACCGTCGGACTTTCACTTGCTTCGCTCGATGCAACACTTCTTGGCTAGCCAGCGGTTCGCCAAACTTGATCTTCAAAAATGAATCGACGACTTCTGTAGGGGCGAAAAATTACGCTCCTATATAAATTATGTGTTGGACATTAAATCCCATCGATCTTAACGGATATGAACATTTCGGAACAAATATTTCCAGATGTATTATTTGGAAACGACTGTAAAACGTGGTAATGTACCTACTAGGTGACATTCCGATGTGCCTGTTTGACAGGTCTGTTGTATTCACGTAAGGCACAGCTGTTGTTCCTGGCCAGGGGAAATACAAACTGCAGGGCACACGGGAGCTCGAGGTCACGAAGGGGATAGTTAGAGGTCACGAAGGGGATAGTTAGAGGTCACGAGAGGATAGCTCAAGGTCAGTGACGGAGCGCACAGCTCAGGGAGAAAAGGGTAGGGGGCACCAAGAAGCAGGAGGGGGTCGCCCGCTCTTCGCGTGTTCCAATTAGGGAGAAGAGAGAGCCTCAGGCAAGTGAGGCAGGAGAAGTCACGGGAAAAAAACTTCAGGATAGGAATGAAAACGACAGTTGACGGAGAGCGAGCGTGGAGAACGGTCGACGACACATAGTGTGCTGTAAGCGGTTAGGAAGTGCTGGGTGACAGCACTGGGTAAAAGAAAGTTCGGTGATAGAAACGTGCCGGTTAGGGCACGGGGAAAGCAAACGTAGTTGGAATCAGACAGGTGGGTCTGGAACGACGTACGGAGAAAGTGATTTGAGAGAACACGTGTTCGGGACAGAACACGAGGCCTAGCTTCCGAAACAAAGGAAGAGAGACGAACGGAAGGTTACGACGATTAAAACCTTTCAAGTCTGTGATAGAAAAAGAACGGGCAAAAAGTATTAGCAGGAAAGGGTATTCTCGAATAATTAGATACCCTAATCATTTTTCGCGTGGAACTGCAGTTACAGGAACTCAAGGTCAAGAAACAATAGCTGCCGGAACAATTTACTTTGGATTAAATGTTTTTGTTAAGTTTTCAACAAGCCTGAGAGTGAATTCATGCTTGGAATTGTCTTGCCATTATTTTTACTCCCCCTCTCCTGAATAGCAGATTTATAGTAAAGCTGGGAGAGAAAGAACGCCGGGCTGTCTTCAATTTTTCATTGATAGACAGTCTCCAGACAAAGAACCTTATAAATAGTTTTCCTTTCTGCTGTGGGGAAATTTTCATCAGCGCTGGAAGCCAGTGGATGTTTGGCCGAGGAGCCATTAATTAACATAATGAGCTTCCACCCCTACAACTTCATCCCATCCAAACCGACGTTATTCGCTACCTACCCTATAGATGGCGTAAAGGTTATGTTATTTCACCGGTTTCAATTATGATTGAATGCGACTTGCTTGTGTAAGTACGAAATGTATTGAACCATAACGCTCTGAAACTTATGAATAATGATACGCTCGGAAACTTATGAATATGTAAAGTTTGAGACAACGGGAAGCCTTGAAATCGCCATGCAGGAGACCGAATGCTCTCTGAACATATGTAAAAGAAAGGTTGCAGGATTCATCATTCAAATCATTAGACTTTCCGAAAAGATTAAATATGCTGTATTCCATTCATCAACAAGTTGCCAAAAGAACAAAACTGTATCCTTATCGTGTGTCAGTGGTTGCTTCCGACTGATTATGAAAGACGCACCGGTTTCTGTGTGTAGTTTCAACAATTTGTGGCCGAAAATTCTGGCATTTTGGATTTCACCTGCTTTATAGATGAAACATTGTTTCACTTAAGTGGCTATATATATTCTCAAAACACGAAAGTTCACATGGGCACAGGAAAACCACATGCAGTACATGCGGAACTTGTATGGTGTCCAGTATCACGTAGACAGGAAAGTGTATGGCGGGCAGTATCACGTGGACGAATTATATCGGTCCTGTTTGTTTTTTAACGCAATTTCGCCACCGAAGTTTACTTCAAAATTTTCAGTGAATCTGCAAACCAATTGACAGATGAAAAAACTACTCTTTATTTTCAGCATGACTGTGTAACGTCTCGCATATCAAACGCACCCATTAGGGAAATTGAAAGCTTTCTTAGAGACTGAACAATCTCAAGATATCTGTGGCCAGCAAGGTCCTCGGATTTACGAAGCCCAGAGTATTTCCTATGGGGCCTGATGAAGGAAAAGGTGTACATGAAAATCTTCGCTCAATCAAAGACCTCAGAGTTGCCATAAACCAGTTCATTACGAGGGATAATTTAACAAAGGCATTTACAAATTTGAAGTGTGGTGTGCAGTTGTGTTTGAATGCCAGAGGTGACAAGTTCCATCATATTATGTATGAGAATCCTGTTTCACAAAGTTTAATGTGCATGTGTGTATAAATTTTCGTTAAAATCTACACTATGTGACAAAAGTGATTGGATACCCAAGCGCAGGCGCAAAGGTGTTCTGCTGTAGAAGACACGTGGTCGATAAGTTATAAAAGCGGCAACGGCAACACGTCAGATCAATCGCTGATAAAGTGGCTAGCAGGAGAGAGCTCTCCTAGTTTGAAAAGGACGTTATAATAGGCTTCTCAATTGGAGGTATGAGCATAAGAAGCATTGCTGATGTTAGACAGGTCGCAAAATCGACTGTGGCTTTTGTCATCAACAAGTGGAAGAAGACGGGACATTGCAGGAATTCACCTCGCCCTGGAAGACCTAGGAACAGGAGAATCAGGAAGACCAGGTCCCGAACAATGCATGTCATAGCACATGAGTTCTAGATGGCCACAGATGTTATGGTCACCGTATCATGGCCGAGCAGCCGCCCATAAACCTCTCATCACAAAGACCAATAAAGTCACGCCGCTACGATGGTATCAAAAGCTCAAAAATTAGACACTGGAGCAATGGCGTAAGGTGTTATTGACCGACGAATCCCGCTTCGCATTATTCCGATCGGATGAACGTGTCTAGGTTTCGCGGTTACCCGGAGAACGTCAGCTTCCGGGGTGTGCAGTGCTGACCGTGAAGTATGCAGGGGGTGGATTTATGGTATGGGTCTGTTTCAGCTGGTATGGTGTGGGCCCACAGGTTGTTACTCATGGCAACATGAACTCTGTGCTGTATAGAGATATCCTGGGCAACTCAATGCTCCCAAAGTTGTGGCACTTCTACGGACAAGACGATTGTTTCTTCCAGGACGACAATGCCACTTGTCATGTTTCCAGGGCTACGAAGGAGTGGTATGAGGAAAATCAAGTCTCGCGGATGGGCTGGCCTTCTCAAAGCCTGGACCTCAATCCCACTGAAAACCTATGGTATGAAGTTGAACGACGGGTGGGGTCTAGATCAATACGACCTTATTCACTGATAGAGTTGGTCGACGTACTAAAGGCGGAATGGACAAACATCCCACTCTCCGTACTCCATGGACTTGTGGGCAGTTTACCTCGACTGGTGGCTACTGTAATCTCTGCAATTTGAGGACCTACCTGCTATTAATATAAATACAGTACTGTTTTTTTATTTACTTACAGTGTCCAATCACTTTTGTCTACAGTGTATAATAAATAGTGACTTCAGGACAGAAAGTGTCAAACTTCTAGCTGGAAAATACTCCTATACGTTTAGGTCATTAGACAGAATGGCAATTGTACTGAATGATACTGAAGTTAATTCGATAAATTTGTTTAGGCCATTAGAATTGTAACTATACTGCGAAACAGTCAAGTTAATTTGGCAAGTACGGCTATTGGTCATACAACTGAATTCTGATTATGTTAAAGGATTAACTCCGTAAGCATAAATTGGTCATAAGACAGAATAGTGACCACACTGACCAGTAAAGTCAATCGATAAAAATACGCTAATTTTGAAATAATGATAAGTGGAATAACTTTTTTACGGGTCTTATATAGGTTATTTTTCATGAAAGTTGGTTGTCAAATTTTCGAACTAAAGCCTAGTTCGTCATCAGGACTATGTCACTGGAGTAGTTGCTGCCACTCAATTGGAAGAGTCCATCCGCAATTATCGTTAATTGTGGTACTTTACTTAGTAAAGAGGAAACTAGAAGAAGGGATCGAAATAGCAAGAAGAAGAAGATTATCGTTAATTGTGGTACTTTACTTAGTAAAGAGGAAACTAGAAGAAGGGATCGAAATAGCAAGAAGAAGAAGTACCACAATTAACGATAATTGCGGATGGACTCTTCCAATTGAGTGGCAGCAACTACTCCAGTGACATAGTCCTGATGACGAACTAGGCTTTAGTTCGAAAATTTGACAACCAACTTTCATGAAAAATAACCTCTATAAGACCCGTAAAAAAGTTATTCCACAATCACTATGAATAGAGGTGCCATAAATGCATTTACAAATAATGATAAGGTTAAATCGTTATTCAAAAACACCATCGTATTTTTACATATGTTAGTACTTAGTATACTGAAGTGTATGTTAGTGCATAATATTAGTACTTAGCAAACGTATGTTCTTCATGACTATTTTCTGTTTAAATGAGAAGTGTATTTATGGTTAGTTTAAAATCTTGAGGCTTTTCTATCTCGAGAACACACTGTGATTTAAGCTTCCAGTTTTATGTAGATTCGATATACACGGCGATATTCAGGAACATATCTTTCGCGAAGGACTGAAGACAGCTGTGCCTGGTGAAGTGTTTTATCAGCGCAATTGCTGAACAAGCCTCGTAACGAGCTCTACAGACTACATACTGTACTATACACCACTAATTGAAAAATATTCTTTGAAGTGGGCACGCAACAAACGTGCACGATGCGAATGGAAAATGATTTAATGATCATATTTATGAAACAAACAATTGCGTTTGTGTAACACTCTTTTACATTTCTCGCCGAGAAGAGATTTGCGTGTGTTGACGTATTCAACGTTATCTGGTGCTCAACGAAAGAAATTTAAATGCGATCATAAGGTGGCGATGAGCTTTCTCTTTAAATTCATACCCGTGGAAAGGGGACGAGATTTGTATGCACAAAATAAATGCGTAGTAAAAGACTTTCCTAATTAATTGCACTCTGCATGAAATTTTAATCGCAATGCGGCGCACGTACTTGTCAGAGACCTCGAGAAATTTTGCCTTTCAAAAACTTGGGTGCAAACCTTTTAATGGTCTGATTTCGCTTTAGAAAATCGTTTCTCTGAAGTAGGGAGAAATTTTCAAAAGTCCGACTTTCTTTTAGCCAAGAAAATGACATAAGTTTGCATTAAATATTCAAGTAATACACCACAATGAAATCATTACTTGCGGTGCGTAAGAAAAATCCGTACTGGTAAACATTTCAATCTAATTGCTAAGATAACTGAAAATAAATTCACTAGGTCTATTTCATACGGCTTTGAGAACGTTGTGAATAGAAACAATACGTAAAAATCACTCAGCCCTAGTATAATACAATGAAACATGGATATTGACTGCGCTTACCAGCATTTCATCATTTTTTTTTTTTTTTTTGGAAGCACAGTGAAACGCCTATTATCCGGTGCTCAATTACCCGTGGGGTGCGATTAACTGTGGTCTTCTATAGCACATACAAATTTCATTTTTTTTAAATTCTCTATGGAAGTGGATTCTTAAAATAACAAAAGTCATTATTGCGTATTTTAAATAACATTGCATCATAATTAAACAATACTGCTTCATCCTCCTAGCAGAACTTATTTGTCATCACTGTTGGAGTTCCCCGTTCTGTCGCTAGAGTGCCCAGTCAAGTGTATTACGAATCTAATCTAGTCTCCTTTGTCTGTTAAACATTTCGAAAGCTTGTTCGTGTACTCCTCCTAAATTTATGTAGCATTTACGACCCCTAAAATGTTGAGAAGAAAAGGTTGTTCTAATAATGGAAAATAAATTTTATATTAAAAAAGCATCTGCTGATCAATACCAAATATTTAAAATAATTTGGTATTGACCAGCAAACTGTAATAGTGGTAATTGTATATAACCTTTAATAATAGCGTAATATTGAACGGGAATGTTTATTTCATGAAATGTAATGTAACGTAAATATCTTTTAATTGTTGAATTTTAATGAATATGTAAATAATTAAGAATCCTTGCAGTTTTAGAATGTTTTAAAAGTAATCGTGGGAAACTTCTAAGGATATGATTTTTGAGAGCCAGTAAGTCACCGGAAACGATTAGTTATCGGCGAACTTCCTGGAGTGGACAAAACACAGGATTTCGTGTATGGATAGCTAATATAGAAGAAGGTTTTTCTTTAGAGTTTTAAAGCGACTCATTAGGAAGGACTTCCGTTCTCAAGGAAGACGTGTCCTTCGGGGAGGTGATTAGGAGTTGGAGACGGAATGGGAAGAAGGTGTTCGGACAGAATCTTCAGGCTCGTTTTTTGGAAGTAGTGCGGAAGACAATAGGAGAACGAGAATTCGAGGGTAGGAATGATGACGTGTGTTAGGGGAGAATGCGTCTGACGTGTGGAGAGCGAAGCGGCAAGACGTTGAAGGGAAGGAGTAAAATTTGGACAGGGAGGTTGTCTCCGTGTACGAGCGGTAACCATGAATGAATAGCGAGGAGTTATGGATCATGAGAGTTGGTCTAATCACAGGTGACCAGGAGTAATAATTAAATTAAGTAAAATCACGACAATAAAGGATTTTATCAAATGTCAACTCTCTTCTGTTAAATGATCTAATAGTACTGTATTAATGTGTACAGTGCTCAAGAAACCTGTCAATCTTCTGATTCAATCCTATTTCGGTAATATATGGAATGAGATAAAACAGCACTGTGACAAAACTAAAAGATGCAGAAACGCTAAATTCGTGGTAAGTAAAGATGATGTTGATTACATTGAAGTTTTACAAATTCGGTGACGTATATGAAAAATGAAACAAAAAATAATGCTACAAAAAAAAAAACACTGACTTTCTAAATACATTTAAAAAACTTCAGTTTTGTATTTACATACTACAAGAATGTTTTTCGTATGTTTTTATTGGTCTATAATGTTTTTATTGGTCAAGAATGTTTATCGTATGTTTTTATTGGTCAAGAATGTTTATCGTATGTTTTTATTGGTCAAGAATGTTTATCGTATGTTTTTATTGGTCAAGAATGTTTATCGTATGTTTTATTGGTCTATAATGTTTTTATTGGTCAAGAATGTTTATCGTATGTTTTTATTGGTATGTTTTTATAGTGTTTTTACGAATGTTACCCAATGAAACGTAAACTGGATTTACCAGGTGTTTCGAATTATCCGTGCTCGAGCATCCTCCAATTACCGCGGATAATTGACGTTTTATTGTACAAGAACAAATGGGGCAGCCGCAGTACACCATTTTCTGACGTTGGTTGAATTGCGTCGGTCAACAATGATGGAGAACTATAAATGTGAAGCAGAGAGATCTGACTGAATATTTAACGAAAAAAGAAACAAGAAAGATGACACCGAATTTTCGGATGTAATGAGCACGTCTTTTGAATCCGTTCTGACGCGAATTAAATTTATCAAAGCAATTAAAAAGTCAAAGGAACCGGTATGGGAAACAGTAGTATCTGACCAAAGAAAGAAGTTTTTCAACCAGGTTTTTAGTCACGCAGATATTGCTGTAAACGGAAACGTGAACTTACGCCCTCTGGTGGCAGACTTGTGCGCTAAGAAAACTTTGAAATTGTATTAGAAACATTTCCCCACGGAATTGACTTGCGAGCTAAGAAAACTTTGAAATTATATTAGAAACATTTTACGCCCTCTAGCGGTAAAATTGTGCATTGTACAAAAAAAAAAACGAAATAAAGGATCATCATTTGCACATTTCAAGCTTCCTAATGCAAAAAGAATTTTTCAAATCGGACTATTAGTTGCAGAGATATCGCGTCTACAGGCGGACGGACGGACGTACAGACAGATGAACGGACAAACCGGCAACATAGGCACGATCTTTTTTACAAAAGGCGCGCTAAAAAGGAATTCAACTTTACAATATTCACTAACGCATAGTTAGTTCGTGAAGGTTCCGCAGCTTCGTCCTGGAGTCTTTCATCTAAAACCTAGGAACGCATTCAGAGAGTTGCTAAGGAACTCAGGTATTTGGCACGACATGATAAAGAACTTTATTACCGACGTCTAGAGCAGAAGGAACCAAGTTGTACTAAGTGCATTCTCTGTATTGTGCGCTATCTTTCCTCTACGGTAATTGTTTTGCAGCAGTGATTTTAAGTTACTGATATGAATCCTCTCTTCATACCTTCAGTCGATATTTATTTCCATCCTATATTCTAGCATACGAAAATGCTCTTCGCGCAAGAATCAATGTGGGTTGTTTTTTTCAGTGACTTTCCTCCAATCCCCCCCCCCTCCGTCTTATCTCTCTCCGTAATTTTCTCCCTCTTCTTGACCCTTCATCTTTTCTCTGTCCCCTGCATACCTTTTGACATCCTCAAATTCAGATTTTAGAAATTACTTTGTTTCCACTCCTTAGTTTGTATCTACTACTGCACCCTTTTCTTATTCGTGTGCTAAAACCTACTAACACGTACACCACCTACTTGCGCATACCTGCTGTTCATTGACTTAATCTTACTGATGCATACATCTTGAACAACAGATTTCAAGCGAGGGTCACATCGAACAAATTAATAGGCTGTAATGTAGCCCGTTGTTTTAATTGAAAAAGAAAAACACGAAAATGTGCTACGTACAGCGAAAACAAATGACGAAGAGAACATTTTCCCACGACGAAGTGTTGCTATGGAAACTGCTGAGAAACTGGCTGACCAATGAAATTTGAGATGATGACTCTGTTTCAGAGAAAGAGGAGAGTAAGGGGTAAGAGAAAGATTCTCCTTATTTATTTTTTTTTTTTTTTTGTGCTTCTCCGTGAAAAGAATTTTAAACTTTCCGATTATTATGTTGATTTGTCTTTTTGCGTTAAATAAAGTTTGTTTTGTTTGCGAGTGTGGCATAGAGTAAATGAACTCCTACGACGGTACAAGGCGTGTAAAGCTTGTGAATCTGAAAGAAACTAAAGTTTTCAAGAACAATTTATCATTATATAATAATACTTAATCTTACTGATGGTTGCTATGTGTTGGTTAAACGTGGAAAGAGCGATGTCTTTGTTTATTCACTAAGGCCACTGTGACGTGCCTGCCCCGCAGGACGCACACGACATAAAGGCAGATAGCAGCGAGAACGAACGTCTGCGTAGCTCAGTTGGTAGAGCGACTTGTTCCGGAATAAGAGGACTCGGATTCGATCCCCTGGGTGAACCAAAAATGACAAAGAAATTTACTTCGTTATAATGGCGCCCGAACTTCCCGGATGACCCGGCTGTTAAAGATCTCGCAATGGTGTGATGTTCTTTCCACACCGCGAGACTGGAAAAAAATAAGAGAATCCCTTCTTCAGCGCTTCGAAAAATAAATGTGTGTGATGTTGCATTCCACACACCACATTGACTGGGAGTTCTCAAGTGCACGTCCTTCAGCGGATGGCTGCCTACAACGATACATGGTCCCGGCTGACCCCCGGCCCTTTTTCGGGGGAGGGGAGATGTGACGTGCCTGTCCCGCAGGACCCACACGACATAAAGGCAGATAGCAACGAGAACGAACGTCTGCGTGGCTCAGTTGGTAGAGCGACTTGTTCCGGAATAAGAGGACTCGGGTTCGGTCTCCTGGGTGGACCAAAAATGACAGAGAAATTTACTTCGTTATAATGGCTCCCGAACCTCCCGGATGACCCGGCCGTTAAAGATATCGCAATGGTGTGATGTTCTTTCCACACCGCGAGACAGGAAAAAAATAAGAGAATCCCTTCTTCAGCGCTTCGAAAAATAAATGTGTGTGATGTTGCATTCCACACACCACATTGACTGGGAGTTCTCAAGTGCACGTTCTTCAGCGGATGGCTGCCTACAACGATACATGGTCCCGGCTGACCCCCGGCCCTTTTTCGGGGGAGGAGAGATGTGTCGTGCCTGCCCCGCAGGACCCACACGACATAAAGGCAGATAGCAACGAGAACGAACGTCTGCGTGGCTCAGTTGGTAGAGCGACTTGTTCCGGAATAAGAGGACTCGGGTTCGGTCTCCTGGGTGGACCAAAAATGACAGAGAAATTTACTTCGTTATAATGGCGCCCGAACTTCCCGGATGACCCGGCCGTTAAAGATATCGCAATGGTGTGATATTCTTTCCACACCGCGAGACAGGAAAAAAAATAAGAGAATCCCTTCTTCAGCGCTTCGAAAAATAAATGTGTGTGATGTTGCATTCCACACACCACATTGACTGGGAGTTCTCAAGTGCACGTTCTTCAGCGGATGGCTGCCTACAACGATACATGGTCCCGGCTGACCCCCGGCCTTTTTTCGGGGGAGGAGAGATGTGTCGTGCCTGCCCCGCAGGACCCACACGACATAAAGGCAGATAGCAACGAGAACGAACGTCTGCGTAGCTCAGTTGGTAGAGCGACTTGTTCCGGAATAAGAAGACTCGGGTTCGGTCTCCTGGTTGGACCAAAAATGACAGAGAAATTTACTTCATTATATTTGGAGGATTTTCACTTTGGATCTCGCCCTTTGGATTTAAGTCATTTAACTGGTATAACTAATAGATAGCCAGTGCCGTTAATGCCCACCAGATGGAGACGTCTCAGCAGCTGAGCCCATCTTACGGATTATGATGTCAGAAGCTAACAGAAAAACACACATAGCGCCGTGGGTTGTTGGCCACCGTGGTGTAAGGCTAACGCGTTTGGCTAGATATCGAGAGATCTGGGATTCGGATCCCCAGCGGTGACCGAAAAACAATTTTTCGGTTGCTATGTGTTACTTAAACGTGGAAAGAACGATGTCTTTGTTTATTCACTGACGTCACGCATTTGGAAGATTTTCAATTTACAATTGTGCTTTGTAAGAAAAGTGTATAAAATAAGTGCATCCTTCCCGTTGTTACTTATGGATCAGAGACATAGACCTTAACTGAAAAAGACATACAGATATCCGTAAGAATCACATATGGAAATCAAGCAGCCAAAATATTATGTCCAGCGGGTCTTTGCCCAACACGAAGCAAATACAGCTAAACAATAGCGTGTGTGAAGGTCTTGAAACTGTATAACTAATACCTGTACTGAGCTCTGTTAATCAATGTTATTCTTGTACTTCAGAAGGGAAAGGCAGTTGACTGAAGTGAGTTTGACAAAGGCTAAATTTTAATGCCCAGACGACTGGATCAGATCATTTCCGAGACGACAACGCTTGTGGTGTGCTCACGCTCAGCCTTGGTTAGTATCTTCAAAAAGCGGTCCGAAGATAGAAAAACCACGAACCCTCAGCAAGATGTGGGCCGACTACGGCTCATCTATGCTGGAGCTGAGTGAAGGCTATCCCGTATAGTACGAAACAACAAAAGGGATACTGTGACGCAACTTTCCGGTAATTTGAATTCAGGTGACGGGAGTCATGTGTCACAACACACAGTACATTAAACCCGGCTGAAAATATGGCTGGTTTTCGTCCGGCTACTCTGAGTGCCCATGCTAACGTCGGTTCACCGTTGAAAGCTCCTTCAATAAGCACGCGAACATTAAAACTGGACCTTGAATAATTGGAAGAAGGTCACGTGGTCCGATGAATACACGGTAAAAAAATAAGTGGTTGGAATTCACGGTAAATTTCTGAAAATAACGTGCGGCAAAGTTGCAGGTAGGTATTTGTGTTTTTCAGAAATTTCCGTTTTTAAAAGTGCCCGTTTATTTTAACTTCCATATTTTCATAGATTTTCCGTAGGCAGAAATTCCATTTATTTCAGAAAAATCCATTTCAGGTTTTTCCGTATTTAAACTGAAATTCCGCAAACCCAGCATTTTCCCCAGATAATTCGTCCTCTCGAGTTAGAATTGAACCCGGACCGCTTGACCAAGTAACGCACGCCTTTATACACTGAGCCACATACAATCAGGAACTCGAGTCACGTACATCATAAAACAAACTAAGCGACAATGAAAATTTCTTTTAGTCCTTAATACGACTGATTTAGTCATTTTATTTTCTGTTGGAGCTTATTTTTTTTCTAAACAGGTTTGTAATAATTTCTTTTTCTGTAGGAGGACTTTTCACAAATTAAGCATTTATCATCGTGATTTTTCGAAGCAGCAAAATGCGTTGCAACTTTATTTTTTAAAACTGACAGTGTCTTTCAGTTATCTTTAAAAAAAGGTGAAATGTACTTTTTTATAGTATCATTTCACAAAAAAAAAAAGCTTCCAAATATAAAATTTACTCTTGATAGCTACAATGGCTTTTGTTTTAAGTTGTCCAAAGACTGATATAGAGACATTGTATAACCATCTGTGCAATATGTTAAGTACCCGATTTCTTACAGTAATACCATGTACTATAATAAATAGATGGTGCACAAAATAGGGGCGAGGAGAATAAATGTCCTGTGCCACAATAAACAATATTCATGCGATATGCCATCCACAATATCCGATCTTGCTAAGGAACTTCAAAATTCGACAGATGATTAAAATTTAAAAGTTAATCAAATCTCAAGTATTCTCACCAGTCGCTCTTATTACCGGAAATTTATCGCCATACGGATATGGAAAAAGTGAGAACGGAGTTTTTCCGTTAATATACGAAAGGACTTGCAGAAAGGTCTCCGAAAATTCAGAATTTTCCGTTAACACAACTCTTAAACGGTAATTTATCGTCAATATAAGAAAGAAACTGCGGAAAGGTTTCTGAAAATTCAGAATTTTTTCATGGTACGAAAAATCCGTGAAATTTAGGTTTCTTTCCGTCATTTCACGGAAAGAGTTGTAGAAATATGATTCGTTAATTCACGAAAAAATGACGGAAAGTGGCTCGTGAATTTCAGAAAATATTTTACCGTGTATAGTTTCCTGTTGTACGTAGTTTACCTGGGGAAGTATTGACACTAGGATCCACCGTGGGAAGAAAAGAAGTCGGTGGAGGAAGTGTAATATTTTGGGCAATGTCCTGCTGCGAAACAATGGGTCCAGCCATTCATGTGCAGGAAACTGACGTCTATATCCTACCTAAACACAATTGTAGACCAGGTACATCCATTTATGGCAAAGGTATTAATTACCCTCAAGCAGTGCCTTCTTTCAGCAAGATAATACGCCATTCCGTACAGTTCGAAAATGATTCGTGGAACATGAGGAAGACTTAAAGGTATTACCCAGGCCTTCAAATTACCCAGACATCAATGCAATCGAGCATCTGTGGTTTGTGTTGGATCATCAAATCTGATCTGCGGCGGCTCAACCATCACGTAACTTACAAGAGTTAAAGGATCTGCTGCTAACGTGTTGGTATCGGAAACCACAATACGGCTTTGGCGCCGACTTTGTGGGGCTTTGTGGGGCCAGGAGCACCCACGTAGCGGCGTCAATGCTGAAACTACACTGGTGTGCAAAAATTAAGGACGAAGAGGAGAAATTAGCATAACAGCGGAACGAGCAGGCAGAACGGACCGAAAGACCACTCAGGAGATAGACTAGGGTCCGGTACGGTAGGGCATGCGCATATATGCAGCATGACGTAGGGGGGGGGGGGGGTGTCGGAAGAGTATAAAGCACACGGGCGGTGTACGCTCAGCAATTCGGCGAAAGTTATAGCACGGTGTACATCGATTTGAACGACGGCGAGTTGCTGCCACCGTGTGATATGGCCAACAGGCAATCCAGTAGACGACGTCTGGATGACTTTACCCGAGGTAGTGTCATTGGGAAGTTGGAAGAAGGTCGAAGTGTGAAGAGTGTGGTCGAGGAGTTCGGGATCGCTCACAGCATCGTTTCACGAGCATGGAGAGCATTTCAAACGACAGGAACAGCTGTCCGATAGTTTGGCAGTGGTCGTCCACGAGCAACCACGGCGGCGGACGACCGGTATATTGTCCTACAGGCGAGAAGAGACAGACGGCAGACAACGGGAGAAATCGCAAGGCACATGCAACAGACAACTGGACGTCCGTTATCGCATTTTACCGTGGCCAGGAGGCTGCACAAAGGTGGTCTATTTGGACGACGACCAGTACGGTGTGGGCCATTAACGCCTGCTCATCGGAGACGGCGGTTTCTGTGGTGCCAGGAACACAAGAACTGGACGCATCAGCAAATGGGGTCGAGTTCTCTTTACGGATGAGAGCCGCTTTAGTCTGACGAGCAATTCTGGACGTATACACATCTGAAGAGAGCAGGGAACACGCAATCACACCTCCAACATCATCGAAAGAAACCGGTTTGGAGGTGGCGGAGTTCTCGTTTGGGGCGGTATCATGCTTGGTAGCCGTACTGACCTCCACATCTTCCAAGGAGGTTCAGTCACTGGTGTCCGCTATTGTACCGAGGTTCTCCTGCTTCGCGTGCGTCTGCTTAGAGGTGCTGTGGGTCCTGAGTTCCTCTTCGTGGACGACAACGCTACACCTCATCGTACAGTGGCTGTCGCAGAGCTTTTGGAGAGTGAAGATATTCAACGCATGGATTGGCCCGCAAGGTCCCGGACCTAAATCCAATCGAACACGTGTGGGACTTCCTCGGCAGACGCTTGGCAGTACGTCACCAGCCGCCAGCAACGATTCCGCAGCTGCGATTGGCGCTACAAGAGGAGTGGGCCGCGATGCCTGAACAGCTCCTGAACAACCTCGTCCTCAGCATGGACAGACGTTGTAAATCCTGCAACGCAGTCAGGGGGATCATATCCCCTACTAAAGACTGTATTTTTCTTGGCAGCTGGCTGTCACATGGACGTTTCTGTCTTCTGTCCAGTTGTGCTCGAAGCTACCTTTTCAATAAAGTGCCTTTGTATCCTTTGGATTCCTTGTTTGGACGGTTTTGCTCACTTGTCCCATATTCTTACATCTTGGGTATCTTATGGTATGATTTGAGTCGATGTGGATCACTTCTGCACGACGTTGCATTCGAAAAACCGTCTCGTCCTTAGTTTTTGCACGCCAGTGTAATTAAAGATACTTGGTCATGACTAAAATTGTTGGATCGGAAAGAATTTTTTTGTAATTCCATCCTTTATAAGCAGTAATATCTTGACGAAATATAGATCAGTACCTGAAGAGAAAATTCTCACATTGCAAAAGATATACGAGATGTGTTCAAAAAGTACCTTATATTGTGCCGAATATGCGACACTGTAGTTTATTTATAGAACTGGCGATAGCGGGGTTGCTTAATGACTTAGTCCAGTTTCAGACTTGCACGTACTTTTTTAATTCTCGCGTATTATTCTGTTGAGTATTTTTATAATTTCGTTATTTAGCGGCAGTGGAAATGCCAGCCGCTCAGAACTAGGTGAGCTATTAGGAGGGGGGGGACTAAGTATGACAGGGAGAGACATAAATTTTGAAGTTATAACGAAGTTAATTTCTCCGTCATTTTTGTCCACGCCGGGGCTCGAACCCGGGTCCCCTCATTCCGGAATAAGTCCCTGTTCGGGCGCCATTATAACGAAGTAAATTTCTCCGTCATTTCTGTCCACGCCAGGATTCGAACCTGGATCCCTCATTCCGGAATAAGTCACTCTACCAATTGAGCTACGCGGACGTTTGTTCTGACTGCTGTCTGCCTTTATGTCGTGTGCGTCCTGCTGGCAGGTACGTCACAAAGTGCTAGGCAGAAATTTTGTCAAAAGACTCCGTTCATGGGGATTTAACCTGACGCTGATGTTATCCCTGGCCCAAATAGTTTTTAGGTGCATACTGTACGTAATATTTATTCAACGTATGTGAACTATGCATATGAATCTCTGTGGCCAGTCACTATTTCTTCGCAATTTTAGCTTATTTACGTCGTTTTTTTTCTTTCTGTCTTTCTATTTCTTTTTTTGTTGTTGTTATCATAAGGCTGTTTATGGTTTATGAATTTTAGTTTGTAACCTAACAAGGAATTTCTCTCTCTCTCTCTCTCTCTCTCTCACCTTTTAAACTATAATTATAAAAATGGTGCGTTTCTGCTACTTTCTTAGAAATTGGACGCTCAGAGAATTTCTCATAAGCACAAACACTAGATTTAACAAAAAATTCATTTTATATTAACAGAACGTCTGTGAATGCGAAAAATTTAAGTACGTTTATCCAAGTTCCCTATAACATTTGACGGTTGCACTAGACGTGTGTTCTAACAGCTAAAAAAAAAATTTTGGAAGAGGGGGGAGGGGACTAAAGGGTGGACTCAAAGCATTATGCATGATCTGTTCTTTCCTTTGCTCTCGGCTTTAAGTTTCAATAGTGGTAACTGAAGTATTATTCTGTTGTTTATTCCCAAACCAAAAGCAGAGAAAGTGAATATTTTTTTCAATAGTTTATATCACTCTTATTAATGCCAGCACCGAATCAAGGCTTCCTGGGGGTGCTCATATAGAGGAGAAAGAAAGCAAAGGTGGAAAATACCATTTAAATACTTTGTTTCAGTAACATACCACCTGCAGAATGTGGAGTAGCTCAATTTTGGGAAACCACAAGTTGTCATTTTTGGACTCTAATTCAGTACGGCCTCACTACACCTGTCATACAAATTAGATTTAAAGCACTAAAACTTTCCAATCACACGTGGGTCACAATTAAAATAGCGCTGAAGTGATCCTTTCATGAGCGGAAGAAAAGTAGCAACTCGTACTTTAGAAGTCTAGTTTGCCGCACAGGTGGCGCAGTGGTGTAAGCGCTGAGTTCTGACCATTCGTTCGAGATGAGTCCAAACCCGGTGAGGTATGGATGTTGTGTTTGTCTTACGCCACTGGCTCTCTCTCTCTTCCCTGGAACCAGTGGCCCTAAATTAGGGACGCGCGTCTTCTTATAGCCCATAGTTGCTCACGGTGGTCATTAAACCCCTAAATATAATAGAAAAAAAGAAGTCCTTTACTCCGCAGCGAATTTTCGTCTAGGAGTTCATCGCTAACCCTGTAATCCGTTGACCTGGGAACACAATGACAGTTGCAGCTAGAAGGTCTTCGAAGTCATCCAGAGGAAGGCGTCGTATATGAAATAGTCATACCAGCGGTTTGTGAGACTTAACTGGGATAGCAAAAAGCGAATGAATTAGCAAATCTTTCTCAATAATTTTAAAATTATTTGAATTTCCTGGGCTTCGCCGTTAGATCAGGTATAACGAGGTAAATTTCTCCGTCATTTTTGGTCCACGCCGGGGATCGAACCCGAGTCCACTTATTCCGGAACAAGTCGCTCTACCAACTGAGTTACGCAGACGTTCGTTCTCGCTGCTATCTGCCTTTATGTCGTGTGCGTCCTGTGGGGCAGACGCGACACAACCTCCCCCCCCGAAAGACGGCTGGGGGCATGGCCCACGGGTCAGCCGTGACCATGAATCGTTGCAGGCAGCCATCCGCTGTAGAACGTGCACTTGAGAACTCCCAGTCAATCTGGTGTGTGGAATGCAACGTCACACACATTTATTTTTCGAAGCGCTGGAGAAGGGATTCTCTTATTTTTCTTATCTCGCGGTGTGGAAAGAACATGACACCATTGCGAGATATTTAACGGCCTGGTCATCCGGGAAGTTCGAGCGCCATTATAACAAAGTAAATTTCTCCGTCATTTTTGGTCCACGCTGGGGATCGAACGCGAGTCTACTTATTCCGGAACAAGTCGCTCTACCAACTGAGCTACGCAGACGTTCGTTCTCGCTGCTATCTGCCTTTATGTCGTGTGCGTCCTGCTGGACAGGCACGTCACACAGGATATACGCCACGGGACGCAACTGACTTAAACTCTGCAGGCCGACACAGTGGTCTAAGCGCTGGCTTCAGATCATTTGTCCCAGATGGGTTCGGGTTCAAATCACGGTTTGGCATTGTTGTTGCTCTTCGTGCACTGGTACTGTCTCTTGCCGGGAAACAAATACCCTAAATTAGGTACGGGCGACTGCTTATAGCCCATAGAGTTGCTCAAAGTGGTAGGTACCCCTTTCTCCTCAATAAAAATCCTGCATAGAGCAATACACACTTAACTTTTTTCTCCGTCAACACTTATCATTTGTGAAAAGAATAACCCATGGTTTAACGTTTTCTCTTGAACCCTTTATCAATGCAACAAACTCCAGACACCGTTTTCACCACCGACCCTGTGTTGACGTGAAAATGCTTCCTTTCTGATCATGTTGTGCGTATTTGAAGTTAAGTTGCATAAGAGGTAAGCTCTCTTCTTTGTCTTTGGGAATTAGGTTTTCCAGGTTCAATATTTGAACTTCTTGAACATTTTTTCTTTTTTTGCTTTAAGCATTTAGGCACTAGCAAGTTTATTAACTTTTTTTTGCGTATTTTAACTCTTTCTTTTCTTGGTATTTTTGCGCGTTTTTTAGGGAACTAAGGCCAAGCAGCCGGCCGTTTCATTGTTCTTGTAGTCTGCGCTGTGTTTTCAATGCAGTTAAGGTCTTAATAACTACTTAATTATGCACTTAAAGCACTTCTGAAATACTTTGTACATATTGCAACTAATTGTTTATGTCACATAACCTTCACAAAGCATTTCTTTAGTTTATTATTGTCTTTATTTTATTCTCGTTTTTGTGTTGTCAGAAGTAGTGGAGTAGGGGGTTTTTATAATCTAGTTTTCTTTTCAAGAATCTGTGCTTTAAAAAAAAATTAATATTTCCTTTTTTATTGCAATGTTAAGAACTTGTAATACTTTTGTATTGCTATTCAGGTTTAAATTCTCTCTCAGGCGAACTTGGCAATTTGTTATTACTGAACATTATTTCTGGTTCATTATGTCACTCTTACAACTTGAGTTTTCTATAATCATCTTCTTTCTGTTTAATAGTAACAGATGAAGAGCATGGGTCGGGCCAGGAAGGTTATGGATGCAAGCTAAATTGTTAAGTAAAGCTTGGTCATACAACTCTGCGGAGGTCATGACATATATATATATATATAAATTTTTGGTGGGCTTATTACTTGCATCCATGACTTTGCAGAAACCCATTTCCAAATAGGTCTTTGTGGAAGTGAGAAAATGCACAGTTTTTTGCTGGTTATTGATAAAGCCAAGGCTCAGTATTCTCGACACTTTCTGCATTCAGTTGCTTTTCTTTTTCTCTTTTTACTCACACCGGCCAATACATAACCTTTTCTATGTTGTACTTGGTATGAGTTAAAAATTTTTTTTTGGTTCAGTCTCTTCTTAATAGAATGTGAATTCTGAATTTTCATAACTGCTGCGTTGCGCGTTTTGATCTTCAGGTTATTTTGCAACTTTCGTTTTAAATTCTAAAGTTTTTCTTATGTTTTCGGCTTTGCTCTTTAGTATATATATATATATATATATATATATATATATAATACCCGAAAATCCTCCCGACGTTCTTCGAATTATTCTCAATCGAGGGAGAGGGGGGGGGATTATCCTGCTGAAAGAAGGCACTACTAGAGGGGAATGCTGCCGTTGTCATGAAAGGATGTACAGTAGCGAACAAAAGTATTTGGCGAAACCCTTTTTCTACCATAATTTTTTTTTTTTTTTTTTGCTGGACCAAATCGTGTCATTTTGGGATATGATATGTGTTATTCAGTTGTAAACATGACCCATGTGCAGATGGATCGGAAACCTTAACACAGATCAAGTACCAAGCTTAATCGCAAAGATCATACAAATTGACCAACAAAGTAGGTGTGAATCACATTCATTTAATGCAACTATAACATAAAACAAGCACGAAAAAACGACAAAACAATAACTGATACTTAGTGGGATAACCACAAGATTTAATAACAGCTACACAACGGGCCGGCATCGAGTCCACTAGCTTCTCGACGGTGACCTGTGGAATTCGTGCCCATTCTGCAGACTGCTGGTCGAACTTCTGGGCCCTATTCCGGCAGGTTTTCTTCGCACATCGTCTCTCCAGCTCCTCGCACATGTGCTCGATTGGGTTGAGGTCTGGAGATTGGCTTGGCCAGTCTAGAAGTGTGACCTGTTGCTGCTGGAAGACTGCCTTCGCTAATCTGGAGGTGTGCTTCGGGTAGTTGTCTTGCTGTATGATCCATCCGGGTGGCATGTTCTGGTTTGCCCATGGGAAGACATCGTTGATGAGCATGTTCGTGTAGCTCTGGCTGGTCATTATTCCATCAATCTTGATGATGGGGCCCATTCCATTGCGAGAGAAGGCGCCCTAAACCATGAGCGATCCTCCTCCGTGCTTGACAGTCGGCTGAATGAACTGGGGGTTGAATCTCTGGCCACACGGACGTCGTACGTATCGGATGCCAGCACTTCCGAACAAGTTGAACTTGCTCTCGTCGGTGGAAAGCACCTTACTCCAGTCGTCCGCGGTCCAGTGTCGATGACGGCGCGCGAACGCGACTCTGGCTCGTCGATTCTTGACTCCGATGAGTGGTTTCTTGGCGAGGCGTCTTCCATTCAGTCCACCAGCAATGAGACGACGGGAGATGGTCATTCGGCTGACGTTCAGGTCGTCGCTGTCGCGGAATTCGGTGACGATGTCCACAGCAGTCAAGGTGGGATCAGCACCAGATCGACGGAGGATGCGTCTATCCTGACGCAACGTAGTGGAACGAGGCCTACCACAACGTGGACTGTTCTCGACGGTCCCAGTCTTCTTATAACGTTGCAGGATAGCTGAAATGGACTGGTGTCGGATCTTCAGGACCCTTGTAATGTCGGTGACGCGCATTCCGGATTACATCATGTTCACGGCCGCCTGGCAAGCTCCAACAGGAATCTCCGCCTTTTTACCCATTTCTGAAAACCTAAGATTGACTTATTATCACACTACACATCACAAAAATCACAAGAAAAACATTAATACATGCAGCAAACAAATGGGTAATAATTGGCGACTCTTGAAGACGGCCCATTTCGAAGGACAAATTCGCTCTGAGCGAAATACAAACTACGCGGCATTGTGACCCACGAATCAACACATATCATATCCCAAAATAATCCGATTTGGTCCAGAAGAAAATAAATTATGGTCGAAAAAGTGTTTGGCCAAATACTTTTGTTCGCTACTGTACCTAGTCTGCAATGATGTTTAGGCAGATGGTAGACGTCATAGTTCCCTGCACATGAATAACTGGACTCAAGGTTTCCCAGCAGAACATTGCGGAAAGCATTGCACTTCCTCCACCGGTTTGTTTTTATCTCACGGTGCATCCTGGTACTAACACTTCCCCAGGAGGCAAACGACGTACGTGCCCTGCCGTCCACCTGGTGCAACAGGAAACGAGATTCATCGGACCAGACTACATTCTTCCAATTATTCAAGGTCCAGTTTTAATGCTCGCGTGCTCATTGATTGCGCTTTCGACAGTGAACCGAGGTTAGTATGGGCACTCGGTGTGGCCTGCGACAACGCAGTTCCATTTTCAGTAAAGTTCGATGTACTGTGTGTTGTAACACCTTATTCCCGTCACCAGCATTCAAATTACCGGCGAGTTGCGCCACAGTATCCCTTCTGTTGGCACGTACCATGCGGGATAGCCTCGCTCACCTCTAGCATCTTATGAGCCGTGGTCGACCCACACCTTACCGGCGGTTCGTGATTTTCGCTCCGCAGACCACTTTTGGAAGGTAATAAACACGACTGACTTTGAGCACCCCACACGGCTTGTCTCGGAAATGCTGTGGCCTTTGCCTAACTCGCTTAAGTCCTCTGCCTTTTCTAACTGAACAAAAAGAATAACACTGATTAACAAATATACACTATATTGACAAAAGTCACCGGACACCTAGAAGAGAAACACAGCATAGCATTTATTGACATACATTAGTATGATGTCGGTCCACTTTTGGCCTTCATGCATGCACTGACCCTTCGAAGCTCGAAGTGGTTGGGTTTTGAGCTCCGTGATTTTCGTTGCTATAAGGTGTTTATTGAGTGCTTTAGTTTCTGTGGTTGCGTGTATCTTCAAGTTGAAGTTCTACGCTTTACGTTCGTGTATCTCCCAGGTTGGTGAGTGCCATATTTTTTCATTATTCACTGTTTTATTTTTCAACCAAGCTGGTCTTTTTTCGTTAAAGTCTCGCCATTGCTTCGATGGCGGAGGCAGACAAGGGTGACGCCCACATCCTTATCTTGGCAGATCAGCCAGCTTCCTCTACTTCTTCTACCACTCAGCTTAATGAGGTGGCTCCCGAGCGTCATTGCGACGTCATGGACACATTTTCTTCTCCAGCTATTACTCCCACCAAGTGCGGTGGTGCCAAGTCTCCTATCTACATCTCAGCAGATGATGACGTATCCGTTATCAGCAATACTGAGCTCATAGCTTCTACTTCTCATCAACTTTCTGATTCGCTCTCACTGCTAGGAGCCGCTTCTTCGAATTCTCGACCCATGTCTGCCCAAGCGTCCTATGCTTCTGCAACTTCTGGGGTCCTCACACCCCCAGTTTCATCTGCTATGCCTTTTCCTGAATCCTATGTCACTGTCGTCGGTTCTACTGCTACAATTGACATACCAGAGGATTCCCGAGCTGGTCACCTTTTTTCCTCCACTATGGAACGGGGCGTCTATTTTGATGCGCTTCCCGACACTAAGCTGTGGCAATATAGCTGAGCCCTCAAAACTATCTTACCAAAGGATGCAATATACTTTATAGCTCGAAAACCCAGATCTGTCTTGGTCTATTTTAAGGATAAAGCGCATGCTGACCAGGTCCTTACGGAAGGTCTAACCATCAATGACGTGCATCTGTTAGCACAACCGGTTGCGCACCGCCCGGTGCAGGTGACCTTCTACCCCGTACCACCAGAAGTATCCGACGCTGCACTTTGCACCTTGCTCAGCAGGTACGGCAGAGTTGTTGGCTCCATAACAACTCTCTCTGCGGCTCCCAGAGACCCTGAAGACAAATCGATTCGAGGTTTTCGCCGCACTGCTCGAGTCCTCTTTTCATCTGATGCTCAGCTGAAAGCGGTTCCGAATGTTTTGCACATCCGCTGTGGACAGCAACGCCGAAGAGTTGAGATAATCACTTCACAGTATTGCACTATCTGTCAGAGCGAAACTCACATAAGGGCTCAGTGCCCACGTGCCTCCCTGCAAACAGCTCCACACACTACATCTTCTTCTACTTTGTCCACCAACGCTTCACAGACTTCTTCCTATTCGAGGAAAGTCGCGGAATCAAGATCTTCCAAAAGTCAGCTTACTGCCATTGGTCAACAAACGACTTTGATGCCTCCACCTCCTGCTGATCCTAAGAATTTTCCCAGGCTTCCAAAATCGACTCCCCCTTGTACTTTTACGACCACTGCTGATGTACATGTTGACCACTCCTCAGCTTTTACCGTTGGCTCCATGACACGAGTCACAGGTAACGCTTCGGGTTCAGACTCTCCAGACGATCATGAAGCTTTAGTGGTTGCTGGAAAACGCAGTGGTGCTACTCGCCCCAAGACGAAGAAGTCAAAGACTCTGGCGTCCCGAAGATCATCTCGCTCTTCTACCCGCTCATCCACTCGCTCCGTCAGCTCTCGACGACCGTTCTCCAGGTCGCCTCTACACACTTCCTCTGAGACAGCATGTGAGGGTGCCTTTCCCTCACTAGAAGAATTCACAACTTTTCTTGCTGAAAATGCTTTCCCTGCTGAACCTCTGCCATACGAGGACGTGCTGGATTGCCTTTTAGGGTCCTCTAGCCCTTCCTCAGCACGCACTTCCATTCAGCAGTATGAAGCAGCTCTTCCACAAGTGCTGGTTCAATTACACTCACTTGAAAACACTCTTCGGCGCACTGCGGACGAGGTCCCGTGGAGTGCTTGTTTTCTCCGTCGACTCCACTCCATCACTACAGCCAGTCAATTCCTACTGCATCCCACAACTAACCTAGACATTCAAGGTGGTGTCACTTAATTGTCGCGGTTTTGCGACACCTCTTGCGAATGCGCTGGTACGAGAGGATCTTGCTCCGCTGAATGCTGATATATTACTTCTGCAGGAAACAAACTGTACTTCCACCACTCAATTTCATCAATGGCGTCAGTGGGATCATACTTTCCATCACGCATACAGCCAACTGTCGCGTGGTGGCATGGCAGTTGGTGTTCACTCACGTTTTCGTTCAACTCTTTCCTCCTTCTAAGTGAAAAACTTATGTCGAGACTTATTACAACGAGTCTCTTTCACCGTCGCAGCTGAAAAATTTCATGTATTCAACATTTATGTTCCTTGCACTCCTACTCACGTGCCAGAGCTGTTTGCAAAACTTCGACGAGCTCTGTCACGTATTCCCATCACCGACCGGGTACTTATCGGAGGTGACTACAATTGCACTCTACATCCCCTAACTGATCGCTCTTCTTCTTCCAGAGAACACCGTACGGAAGTAGTACATCTCTTACAGTCTATCACTTCAGACTTCTCACTCGTAGATGTTCAACACCATTTGTCACCAACCCAGACTACACATACATGGCGTGCACCAAGAGCCATTGATCCTCCTACAGCAAGATTGGATCGCTTTTATGCAACTTCTCTTCTTCTACCAGTAATATCAGATTCATGCTGTACACCCACAGCTTCCTCGGATCATTGCGCCATTGCCATAACAGTTTCTGCTACTTCAACACAGCCACGTACAATCCGGCCTTGGACTTTTGACGACACTCTTTTAGATGACTCAGCCTTCTGCTCATCGGTGCGAGATTTTCTTGTGGATTGGCGTACAAGGCTTCATTCTGCACCGTGCCCCCTCAACGTTTGGTTGGAAGTAAAACGCCACCTCATACTACTGGTACGAAACCTATCATATTCGATCATGACACAACGGAGTATGCGACTTGATCATACTAGGCAAATGCTTTCTTTGCTCAATCTTGCTGATCCCCTATTTCAAGTCTACCAGGCAGAATTACATTCACTTTTGGTGCCACTTGCAAAACAAGCCCTTCAACGCCTTAAACTACAACACCTGAAACCTGATGCTTGTTCGTACGAATTCCTTACGTCACTTGAGTCAACTCGCCGATCCTCTTCTGTTCTACAGCACCTTCGTCTTCCAACTGGAGTAGTTTCATCCGAACCAGTTCCAATTTGTTCTATGGTACGTAATTACTACATTTCAAAATTTTGTGAAACTCCTCCTCCCTCCCCTACGGCTTCTGCTCTTCTGTTCTCTTCTTTGCCTCAGGTCCCTTCTCATCTTTCAGCCAGCCTCCTCCATCTTCCCACTTTAACTGAGCTCTCTGACACTTTCTCGTCCCTCAACCCCCGGGCTTCACCTGGCCCGGACGGTCTCCCTGTTTCTTTCTATAAGGCTTTTCTTCCTGCCCTCCTTCCATTTCTCCTCTGTGCCTTTTCTACTGCCATGCATCTTACATCTCTTCCAAGGAGTTTCACGCTCGCACATGTTGTACTTTTCCCCAAGAAGGGTGATCCGCTTGACTTGGGGAATTGGCGTCCCATCTCACTCTTAAATACTGATTATAAACTCTATACTAAATTTCTGTCCCGCCGGCTTAACCCCATACTCCCTCATATTCTCTCCACTAATCAAACCTATACTGTACCCGGGCGCTCCATCTCCCATAATATTCAGCTTCTTAATGATCTAATTCACCTCGCCCGCTCTCGCTCAGAACCCCTTGCTCTTCTTTCCCTCGATCAACGCTCAGCGTTCGATAATATTTCTCATGATTACCTTCTTGCTACATTTCTAAATTTCGACTTTCCTCCTTCCTTTGCTTCTCTTCTCATCTCCCTCTACCGGGACGCAGTTTTCCACGTCAAGCTGCTCAACCTTCTCACAGCTCCCATACCCTTTCGTCGCGGCGTGCGTCAGGGTTGCCCCTTATCCGGGCAGCTCTTCGCCCTCGCAATAGAACCTTTTTACGCGCAGTCCATCGATCCTTCTTTGCTTCACTACCACCGGTGGTAGCCAGCACACGTCATCATGTTGCAACCTATGTTGCCTACGCCGACGATATTACATTCTGCATTCGGCAAGACTCACAATTTCACGATCTCCACAATCTCTACAATACCTACGCCTCATGTTCCGGAGCAGCGCTAAACACAACGAAAAGCACAGGCCTATGGACCGGTTCGTGGGCTAACCGCACTGACTCTCCTTGGGGAGCAGAGTGGTCCAACACCTCTCAACGATTCCTAGGAGTCCACCTTGGAAAACCAGCAACTGCTTTACTCGTCACCTGGACGACTCTCCGGCCACGCCTACATCGCTCGGTCGCAATCTGGCGGCGCTCACAATTCTGCACCTCCGTCTTTCAAAGAGCACGTCTAACGCACACTTACCTGCTTTCAATGTGCACGTATTCCTGGTTGGCTTCGAAGCAACCAGCACTACGTCTTCTTGAACTCACCCGCTGTCAAACTCAGGTTATCTGGCCCGGCCATCACTGGGTCGGAGCACCTCAACTCAGCCTGTCTCCTTCCAACGGAGGCATTAGTCTACCCGACGTCAGATCCTATTACAAGGCTTATCGTGTGTCTACGTTTTTACGATCACTTGCGGCACCTGCTCCCTCTGCAGTTGCTGCTCGTGATGTCATAGTCTCTCCGCATAACCCACGCTTTACTCTCCTTTCGTTCTTACTCATGGACCACTGTCCCCTTCTCACACTTTTCCCTCCTGTCTACAAAGAGGCTATCTCCTTTCTTCGTTCCCTCCCTCTTTCTCGCTCTCTCCCTGCCTCCACAAATGACCTACTTTCCGAACCTCTTTTTTTTTTTCTTCTCTGCTACACCCTCCCCATCTCCCATGTTTTGCTTTTCCTTCATGGCTCCGAGCTGGAGTCGTTACTGTCAGCGATCTTGTTAACACCGATCTTTCCTGGCTCCCCTTCTCTTCTCTACCCTCTGCTCTCCGTTTCAATGCCAACGCTCACTTTGTTCACAACTCTCTTATTTCTACTATAATCTCCCTGTTCCCTGAGCTTGCTACTCCCTCAGGTCTCATTTCTGTTCACTCTGCCTCTCTCCTTCTCCCATTTTTTCTGTCGTCCATTGGTCCACCTCTTCATCTTGTCTCTTTCTCAACAGCTGATCTCTACCGTTTTCTCTCTCGCTCTTCCGCACCTCTTCCCATTTCTGGAATTCCACTTTCTTCTACCTCAGCAGTGTGGTCCGCTGCGCTTTCCCCACTTTCAGCACCCCTTGAAGTCAATTCACATTGGCTTTTCTTACACAACCGCCTCCCTGTGCCGTCGATTTTACATCGCATGACCATTTTATCTTCACCCTCCTGTCCGTATTGTGGCGAGGAGTCTGACGTCCAGCATGTCTTCATGTATTGCACAGTATTATTGCCAATACTCCATCTCGCTTTCACGCTAGCGCAACGATCCTGTGAGACCGTCCCCACCTTCAGCGCCTACCGAACACTACTTCTGAACTCTTCTCGCCCTATTCACCTTCCGGCAGTCTGCTCCTACATCTTCGTGCTTGTAAAACATATAATTCACGTGTATCATCTTCAGCGTCCCCCGAAGCTTCTACTGACATAAATAAAGTCAGTACTGCGTTACTTTGTCATTTTCGTAATCGCCTACTCTCCCGCCTTCGACTAGAACTTACCACTGCAGTTGCACGCTGCAGTGAACCACAGTTCCTATCAACTTGGTCACCAGCAACCACTTGGTTTGCAGGGTCGCCCACAACGCTTCACCTTACAGTCGGAACTTTTGTTTCACCTACCTCCTGATAGATACAATTTTTGCCATGCTGACTTGTCTTCAATCTCTGCTTCATCAGAGACTATTTTTTGTCTTTTCCGACAAATTATCATACATAAACTGTATTCTCTCACCACTATATTGAGCTTTGTGAATAGGTCGTTGCGTCAGCTACAAGCACCTGTAAATCTTCTTTCATATGTCATTTTGAGACGATTTTTCTATACACATTTCCTGTTTTTTCTTGCTTCACAACTGAGTGCAATCTTGTTCCTCAACATTCACTGTACTATATTATTTGTACTCTCTATTTTATCAGAATTTTTTTGTTTGTCTCACTATTGTACATCACTTTTAGTAGATCAATTATTGTATAGAATCCTATGAATTGTTCGAAGCATGAGCTACTTATAATTGTCAATTTCTTTTCACGTTTTTTTTAAGCCTCTGTTCTCATCCTCTTCACATGTATCATTTCGTGTATAACTCATGTGTAAATTTTTTTGTTTTTCATTACTCATCTTGCTGAATTATGTATTCTCTCTGCGGTGTCAGAGACTTTCTTTTACCACCTCTGACAAACCAATATATATAAATTGCAACTTCTCATTGTACAGAATCATGTATATAGGTCGTTTCACGAACCACAGACATCTGTAAACTTTGTCGTTTTTACAGTATATTCTTATCTTCAATTCCTGATTCAACAGTGTAATTTTACTTTTCAACTGTGTAAATTTGTGTTCTCCAATACTCACCGTGATGAGTTGTGTCTTCTCTCTGTATTTTCAGAGATTATTTTTTCTTTTGTATTCTCAGGAAAATTATTGTATATAACTATTTTTCATATCACCGTTGTATGTAACATGTAGTACCGCGAGCCAAATTCATCTGTAAATTTTTCATCATCTGTCTTTCGAACTTTCGATTTCATGTTTGTCCCTTGATCACCTGCAACCTCCTGGTTTTCCAGGTCACCCACAATGTATCACCTTTCGGTCAGAACTTTTTTTTCATCAATATTGTGTAAAATTTATACTCTATAGTGCTCATCATTCTGGATTGATTTTACTCTCTGTATTACCAGAGATTCATATTGCCTCGCCAGATTTCTACTTCACTTAACTGTTGTCATGCAAACGTTGCACCGAATCCTGTAATTAACGTAGCGCAAGCTGCACATTCTGTTAATTTCTCATCCCCTGTCTTTTGAATCTATGTCTGCAAGCTCGAATTCTGTATTATTCCTTGCATCAATACTGTGCAAAATTAATATTGTATAACGCTCTTCAAGCTGAATTGTTCCTATTCTTTGCTTTGTCAGAGACTTTTGTTGCCTCACCAGACACTCGAGTGTAATTAACTGTTTTTTTACTATCATCAATGTACAGAACCGTGTAAATAAGCAGTAGCGTAAGCTACAAGCATCTGTAAATATTTTTTTGTCATACATCATTTGAGATGATTTATTCAAGCACATCTCCTGTATCTTTCTTCTAATAAATACTGTGTGAAAACTGACCCTTCGAGACATGCTTTCGACAAGGTTTTGGAACACAGCGATTGGTATGCGCTTCCATTCAGTACATAATGCTGCCGCTAGCTGTTGCTTAGTAGTAGGTCTTGGTTCCAAACTCCTTATGCGGAGCTCTAATTCATCCCATAGGTGTTCTATGCTGGCCAGTTCACACACGATACGGAATTACCGTCAAACCACGCCGTAACAGTCCTTGCTTTATGGCTCGGTGCATTATCCTGCTGGTACCAACAAGGCTTGGTTCCATAGTAATGCCACAGAGTTGGTAAGGCATAATTGTCCAGAATATCGAGATACACGTGCTGGTTAACAGGTTTGTCCACGATAACCAATGGGCCGGGACCATACCACGAAAAACACCCCAACACGAGTACACTGTCAGCTCCAAACTTGACCGTAGAAACAGTACACTGTGGTAAACAGCGTTCCCCCGGCTGTCGCCGTACCCACACACGGCCATCAGACTGATGGATCGTGTATCTGGATTCATCAGTCCATAGGACCCGTTTCCATTGATCTACGGTCCACGATAAATGTTCTTTACACCATGCTAAACGACGAGTAGCATTCCGAGTGAAGTTCTCTGCGAATAGTACGTGTACATACCCAGGTTCCAGCATTTTTACTCATCTGTACACTGAGGTCTTGTGCAGTAGTCTGTCGATTAGCTGTAACGACTCTCCTGAGGCTTCGGCGTCCTCTATCACTGATTTTCTTTGGTCTGCCGGTACCTTTTTGCTGCTTCAGGCTCGCCGGGTGTCTTCCACTTATTCAGTACATCCAAAACAGTTGACTTGGGTATGTTTAAATGCCCCTCGGTTTCTCTTATGAACAACCCACTAATATAACACCCAATAATCTTTCCTTTCTCAAAGTCAATTCTTTCCCGTCGCAACACTTTCACTCAACCTCACAGTGCGATGTGATCGCGGTCAGCTGTAGTCGTGTTTCTATGCCGTTTGCAGTTATACCGCGCATCTTAACAACGCAGCGGATCCGTTCATATGCTTTTGAAGGGGTGCTCGGTGACTTTTGTCAATATAGTGTATATATATATATATATATATATATATATATATATATATATGGGATGTAAGGTCAGGTGATGCGTAACATCACAGCCTCTCCTTGACAAATGTCAACCCCGCCTTCTCGTGGTACATCCTGTTCCCACTAAAAGGGCTCTGACGACCGCCAATAGCGTTATAACTATACCATCGGGATTAGAGGAAATGCTATCCCACACTCACCAACCCGCTTGGCCAGCGTGGTGAGTTATGGCCAAACCCCTCCAAAATGACTCCACAACTTAAATCTTGGCCCTCAGTCTCCGGCAGCTGGAATGTACCTGGCCAAGGCAGCGGCCAGTGCGACATGAAGGCAGAGGGTGCTAAGAATCCCCGGAGGACCGGACTAGGCTGCCATCTGATGCTGACCTTGGCTACGTATAACGGACGCTCCCTATCTTCTGATTCAAGGTTTCTTGAATTGGAAGAGGAACTACAAAGGATCAAGTGGGACATCGTCGGGCTAAGTGAGGTAAGGAGAAAAGGAGATCTCATTGAACTGAAAAGTGGACATCTCTTCTACTATCGTGGGACAGATACTGGCAGAACTAGTGGTGTTGGATTTATAATAAACAAGAAACTGAAGGATAAAGTTGTAGAAGTTGAAAGTTCCTCTGACAGAGCTGCAAGACTCGTTATCCAACTCTCGAGAAGATACCAGGCTCAGATTATTCAAACTTATGCACCCACCACAAGTCATGCTGAAGAAGAAATTGAAGAATTTTATGAGGAAATTCGTGATCTAAATAATAAAGGTAAGCAGCACTTGAAGATAATTATGGGAGATTTCAATGCAAAAATAGGGCAACGGCAACAGAATGAAACTTCAGTTGGTAAATTCGGTCACGGCAACAGAAACCAGCGTGGAAATACTCTCGTAGAGTTTGCAGAGGCAGAAGGGTTTTTCATCTTGAACTCCTTTTTCAAGAAAAAGCCACACAGGAAATGGACATGGAGACATCCAAATGGGACGACAAGTGAAATTGATTTTATTATGTGTAACAAAAAATTCGTCATAGAAGACTGCAGTGTGCTAAACAAGTTCAACACAGGCAGTGACCATAGATTGGTGAGATGTAAGATGCACCTCAACACTAAACTCGAACGTAGCAAGCTCATAAGACAAACAAAATGTATTGACATAACCAACCTTAAAAAACACCATAATACCTTCAAATTGGAACTGAAGAACAGATTCTCTGCTTTAGAAGGCCTAACATCGGAAGAAGTGGATATTTCTGAAGTTAACAGAAAAGTAACCAAAGCTCTTATGGAAACAGCAACAAAATTAGCTGGGTCTAAGAACAAATTGCATGTGAACAAATTATCAGGAAAAACCAAAATGTTGATGCAAAAAAGAAAAGTGATGAGGACAACTAAAGAAGATGTGACTTCCAAAGTGGAATGTATAGAGCTATGCAAGACAGTACGAAAAAGTATCACTGAAGACGTAAGGAAATTCAACTGTGAACTGGTAAGGAAAGCAATTGAAAACAACCAAAGCTTAAAGATAGCAAAGGGACATCTCAGTAAGGGGAAAAAACAGATTATGGCACTGAGAAAAGAAGATGGTTCTGTAACAAGAAATAGAGGCGAAATTTTGACAAGAGTGAAAGATTTCTACTCCAAATTATATGAAAGGGATGATACATGTACTCCAGACATCATGAAAGGTACCAGTACCAGAGTTCTTCCAGTCCTTCTAGCAGAAGTTGCACATACAATCAAGAACATGAAGCGGGGAAAAGCTCCAGGAGAAGATGGAATTACTGTAGACATCATACAAGAAGCAAGTGGAGAAATCGAAACAGTACTCGCCCAAATTTTCACTCGATGCCTTAATGAAGGGAAAATTCCTGAGGACTGGAACAACGCTACAGTGATCTTGCTACATAAAAAATGTGACATTGAGGATCTCAGGAACTACAGACCTATCAGCCTCCTATCAGTGGTTTATAAAATCTTCACTAAAGTTCTTTCACACCGCTTGAAGGTGACACTGGACATGGCTCAACCGAGAGAACAAGCTGGATTCAGGAGTGGCTACAGCACAATAGATCATATCCACGTACTGAGAGACCTAATTGAAAGAGCGAGGGAATATGAGCTTCCATTGTGCATGGCTTTTATCGATTATGAAAAAGCCTTTGATTCGGTGAAACCATCAGCAGTTGCAATGGCTCTGAAATCCTGCGGTATTGAAGATGCATACATTAATATTATTAATAACATCTATGAAAATGCAAGTGCAAAGATTCGGCTGTTTGAAAATACAACACACATAAAAATTGGAAAAGGAGTGAGACAAGGTGACACCATATCTCCGAAGCTCTTTAATGCCACATTGGAAAATGTCTTTCAATCACTGAACTGGGAAAACAAAGGGATAAAGATTAATGGAGATTATCTAACCCACCTTCGTTTTGCTGATGACATAGTCATTTTTGCAACTACCCCATCAGAGCTACAGAGTATGATCCAGGAACTTGCTGACAAGAGTAAAGAAGTGGGATTAAAAATGAACTTTCAGAAGACAAAAGTGATGTACAATGCTTTTACAAGAAATGAAGATTTATCGATTGATGGAGAAAAGCTGGAGATAACAGACACGTACGTTTATCTTGGACAGCAGATATCAAGTGAGGGTCACATTGGTGAAGAAATTAATCGGCGTACAAAACTTGCCTGGAGAGCTTTTGGAAGAAACAGCATAATTTTCAAGAGCAATATGCCATTATGTCTTAAAAGAAAAGTGTTTGATCAATGCATCCTTCCAGTGCTTACGTATGGTGCAGACACGTGGACCTTAACTAAAAGAGACATACAAAGGCTGCAGAAAACTCAAAGCAGCATGGAGAGGTGCATGCTTGGTGTAACCAGGAGAGATAAGAAGAGGAACTCGTGGATCCGAAAAATGACAAGAGTGGAAGACATCGTGATCAGAGTTAAATCCCTGAAATGGCAATGGGCTGGACATACTGCCAGAAGAACAGACCATCGATGGACAGCCGAAATTTTAGATTGGATTCCAAGGGACAGGAAAAGACCCAGAAGAAGACCACATGGAAGATGGGTGGATGAAATTCGAAAGTATGCGGGAGTGACATGGAGGAGACTGGCACAAGACAGACCGTTGTGGAGGAAACTTGGGGAGACCTTCGTCCAGCAGTGGATTGATAATGGTTGACAATGATTATGATGATGATGATATATATATATATATAATCTGCCAAACTTCGTTGGAAATTAATTTTGGCAGCCCCGGTGGCGCAGTGGTCTAAGCGATAGCTTCTGATCATTCGTCCGAAAGGGGCCCGGGTTCAAATCCCGGTGAGGCATGGATGTTGTGTTTGTCTTACGGCACTGGCTCTCTCCCTTCCCTGGAACCAGTGACCCTAAATTAGGGACGGGCTACTGCTTATAGCCCATTGAGTTGCTCACGGTGGTCGTTAAACCTCAAAAAAAAAAATAATTTTGAAAGTTTTCCTTTAATTGCGGAACGTACCGTTGTGTGAAATTTGAGTTTTACATGTAAAAGGAGTTACCGTTCCTTGATATTATTTTACTATTAAGCCTATATTTTTACCGTGATTTCGGGCATGAAAGAGAAGTAAGTTTTTCCTTAAATCCTTTAAAGATTTATGAATGCCTACTAGAAAATATTTAAGGTTTTCAAAGAGACGAAGTAGTCTGACAAGTAAGGAGACGACAAAAAAATTTCAATTATGATAAGCATCTCACGGTATACATGTTATTTCTTTGCCCTAAAAAAAAGATTTGTCTATTGATATTGCTCGGTGGACGGTGTATCTTGTTCTTCTATTCCGATTTTTTAATATATCCGAATAGGACAAAATAGGTTCTTTATCCTTGAGTCGCGAAACAAAATCTGGATTACTGTGCCGCATTTGGTGTCGGTCGCTGCCATCTTGTGCTCTTTTAAGTAAAAATAATTTGGGTTATCGCCGAAATAGGCTGGGAAATGTTAGCCGACACGTGTATCTGAATTATATGAGTGTTTTTACGTTTAGCGTCATGGATTGCTAAAATATCTGTACATAAGACTTGCTTTTCCCGCTGAGAATGCAAACTGCACACTAAGAGACTTCACTTCGTATTCAAGTCTTGTCGTCTTCCCGTTAGTGAACTCACATAGACAGAGACTCCCTCAGAACGCCGACCACAAAACTAAGCCCTAACGCAATTTCGCTGCATACCAACTTGTCTTCAGGTTCTCGTTCCTTCTTAATGATCATTGTTCAGCTATGTTGTCCATTTCTGATTTCGATTCCATAAGGATAAACTCACCTAAATATGGGCATTTGAATGAAAAGAGAAGTACTTATAATACGGAATGAAGTAAAATTGAAACATAGACATCAGCTCAAAACATTTGTTGTGGAATATATTATCATATACTACCATTAAAACGGCGCTGAAACGTAAGTATTGTTTTCATTAACTGAAAGAAATGAATGCTTTAAAAAACTGTATGAACGTTAAAAGGCAGGAGGACTCAGTATGAGTTCGGAGATAGTCCCATGTCACATCCAAAAGTCATGAAAGTACTAGTTCAAAAATGTACTCACTTGAAATCATATGCGATGTGGAAGTCTTCGTAGGTGGTGTTTCACTTGTAGCAAATGAACTATTCACTAAGGCACGGATTAAAAAAAGGGATGGCTAGATGAAGTTAAATTTACTTGTATGGCGAAACTGTCATATGGTGGGAGTACTAGAAGTCCCGAGGTCATTTATAGTTTTCTTCTAATTTCTCTTAAGGCTTGACTTCCCGCAATTTATAGCAAACTGCGCTGCATCAGGTTCAGAATGACGGGAAGTCAAGCCTTAAGAGAAATTAGGCCTCGCGGAAATTGTAAAACACCTCGGGACTTCTAGCACTTCCACCATATGACAGTTTCGACGCACAAGCAAATTTAACTTCCTCTAGCCACCCCTTTTCTAATCAGTGCCTTAGTGAACAGTTCCCTTGCTACACGTGAAATACCCCCAACGAAGACTTCCACATCGCATATGGTTTCAAGTGCGTACATTTTAAAACTAGTACTTTCATGACTTGGTGTTTTTACTTTGGATGTGACATGGGACTGTCTCCGAACTCATATCGAGTCCTCCTGCCTTTCAGCGTGCATAGTTTTTTAAAGCATTTCTTTCAGTTAATGCAAAACAATACATAGAAATAAGTGTAAGCAGTGAAAGACACGTGAAACCTCCGAATACCGGTCACTATTCTGACCGGGAAAAAGTTGCCGTTGTTCGGAGGTTAGACAAATGCTTTCTTTAAACGCTGAATAAAACTCAATAAAATAAATCGTGATATAGACGATTTTAGGAAAGCGGTGTATGACGTCTGGCCTTAAACAGCCCTCAGGAATAGCAAGCTAAGAAACTAGGTTTAGGGTACGATATAGGAAAGGGAAAAAAATGTAACAGAGAGTGAAGTGTAACTTCACAGTTGTAAAGCTGCTTCTGTAAGCAGAAGGAGAACCCACAGGGACTACACTAACCCAGCAAAAACAGTCTTGCTGGACCAGCACTGCCAGCGGTGGCCCAGCATTATGTTGCCACCACCCAACCGTCAATAAAATGTCCGGGTGGCCACCACATGGACCAGCAGTTCGGACCAGCAGCGGGCCAACAGTGAAACCCCCATCAGTTGTCATATGCCAGAACAGAGCCATTGGTTATCGATCACAGACAGTAGCTGCCACAAGTGGCCCTTCAGCGGCCCTGCAAGCACGTGCCATAAATGATGGCTAGCCTAATGTGGTTCGCTAGTTTCCCGCCAGTGGCAGCCGGCAATCACGTGACGTGACTGATAGCTTGCCGTATATTGTCCGCCAATTTCCCAGTAGTAGCCATAAAAAAAATGATAATAAATAAAGGATAACCGCTGTTTCCCAAAGCTACAACTACTTTTTTTCCGCCTTACGAAACTTCCGCATTAGAGCACTTTGATGGGGAAATTTTCTCAACAGGACCTGAAAACGCCCGTTTGGATCTGGTTGAAAACGAACCAAGGACTGTCTGCGTGGGAAGCGGGCGCTGTACCAACGGGACTGATTTGCCACGCACGAGCCTTTGCTTGAAGTTGAGCCTCTTTCCAGCGGAATATGTAACGAATGGTTATCTTATTAATTTTACAATATTGCGAGGTATTTTTTATAAATGTCAGTTTCATATAATTCATAAATTTATTTTTTCAACATAACGATTATTTTTTTTTACCTTAAGGGAACTTCACTCATTTTCAATGTTTTCCAAAGTTTCGTGCTGCATGTCTTTGTCGTCTTGAAAGGCGATTGTTTATTTTACTTCTCGTTATTTTTAGAAGCGAATTCCTCCAGTCTTGTGTTTTGAACCCATGGATGAGTACATTATATCCACATAGCGTTACTTTTTTTTTTTTTTTTTTCAAATAATTGATAAATTTCGTACGTATAATTCTTCTTTTTTTTTTTTTTTTCAAACAAAACCTTTTTTTTTATGTTTTTCCAGGACTTTTGTTTCAAGCGGTTTAGTGTATGTTAAAAAGAAAGATTACACAGAAATTATTTCTTGTTATTCATGGGAATGGAGTGGGTGTATTTCATGGCTGTAATCTAGCATTTCATGGCTTAATCTGATATCTTCGTCGACGTGGCAAACATTCCAGACATGAAGAATCCAGTAAAATAACACAATGGCGGTAGCGTAGTCTTCAACTAACTGGTACCACGAGAGACACCACACGTGTTGCTTCTGCGCATGCGCAGTCCTGTTGCTTCCACTTGGTGTTGGGGTTGCATCTGTTGCCAGCTACGGGCCACTAGTGGCACATGCTTGGGGGCCCGCAATTCACGGCAATGATGCAGGGCCATCGATAGATGCCAGCTGATGGCGCTGCCACTAACGGAACGCTACTGGGCCGTCAGCTGGTGGCCAGCAGTTTCCCAACACTTGTGTTTTTGCTGAGAAGAGATACCGCCTCAAAGGGAAATATTCAAGACACGAAGAATTACCCCGCTGCCCCAGGGGGACAACTGAAACATACACGACAGTTGGATTTTGCCTGATGTAATATTCTTTGTCCTACCTTATCCCTTGCTATCGAAGGAACTGCGTAAAATCCAGAGGGACAAGGTGTCCGTTCGATGTCCTTCAGGACTGACTGTGGCGTCCGTTAGATCCCAGCAAAAACAGTCTTTCTGGCCCAGCACTATGTTGCCGCTGCCGAACAGTCAATAAAATATCCGGGCGGCCAACAGAAGGGCCAGCAGTTCAGGCCAACAGTTGGCGCATACATAAGTTGCCATATGCCACAACAGGGCCATCAGTTATCCATCACAGGCAGTAGCTGCCACAAGTGGCCCTTCAGCGGCATTGCAAGCACGTGTCATAAACGATGGCTAGCCTAATGTAGTCCGCTAGTTTCCTGGCAATGGCAGCCGGTAATCACGTGACGTAATTGATGGCTTGCCGAATGTTGTTCACCAAAATCCCAGTCGTAGCCATTAAAAATAAAATCAAAATCAAAGACAACCGCAGTTTCCCAAAGCTACAACTTTTTTCCCCAGCCCTTAAGAAACTTCTGAATTATAGCACTGCGCTGGGGAAATTTTCTCAACAGACCGGAAAGACGGCCTGTTGGATCTGAGTGGAAACGAGCTTTCTACTGACGGAGCTAATTTGCCACGCACGAGGGTGCGCTTGAAGCTGAGTCTTTTCCCTGCAGAGTGTGTAATCGAATCTCTTTAATTTTACAATATTGCGAGGTATATTTCATAAATGTCAGTTACATATAATTCATAAATTTATTGTTTCAACTTAACGATAGTTTTTTTTACCTTAAGGGAACTTCACTCATTTTCAAGGAGTGTACCAACTTAAAGGCGCTTTCCAAAGTTTCGTGCTTTCCTTGTCGTCTTGAAAGGCGATTGTTGAATTAATATATTTACCCGTTCATGTCACATTCTGCCACATTTTTAACGTTGTATCTTTCCTATCCGAAGTCCGACGCTACATTTGTTTTAAAGAGGAAATATATGTTAAATCTTCGTGCCTAATATCATAACCTAAAATATATAGCCGTCTGTGTACGATATGCAATAGAATTATTAAAAACTAGTATTAAAACCGTACAGTTGTTAAATATCTTTAATACTAAAAAGCATGACTAACTGCGCAAGATCTTTCGAAGTGCCCGGCACTTCATCATCAGGTCGAGTGATCAACTTGTGCTGCAGGAACTCATTTATATATATACATACAAGAATCCATCGGGTGTCTATGACGTAATCTGGTCGGAGGACATAGACGTACTAAACATCAACATCCGGCAACACGAATTACATTATATTATTAGGTAGTTCGGTGTATTCGTCCAATTTTTTTTTTTTTTTTTTTTCACAATTGGCAAGTCCATGACATTGGTATCACAGATGGGGTTTCATCGTTACAGCTCTTTTCCCACATGTTTGGATGAACAGGCTTTCAGTTAAGAGTAAGAATCTTCTGGATTTGGCCGTATCCAAAATACTGACGGCGTTGACGGCTCACACCGCCACACCACGAAGGTTAGCGCAGGAATTAGGGTGTGTTGCGCAACAACCTGTGTCAGCACGTACCGTTCGACGTCGTCTGCAGGAGCGGGGACTTGTCGCACGGCGCCCATTGCTCTGATTACCGTTGACGTTACACCATCGGCGAGTGCGGCGGCAGTGGGCCGTTGAACGCCGCACCTGGACTACGCAATGCCACGACATTGTCTTCTCCGACTAATCTCGCTTCTGCCTGCAACACCACGATGGTCGGATCCACGTGTGGCGGCCCCACGGCGAGAGACTGTATGATGCCTGCATTATGCATCACCATACCGGTCCGTCGCCGGGCGTTATTGTTTGGGGCGCAATTTGATATGATTTAACAGACATCCAGGATTCGCCGCTTTTAAAAGATTTTTAGTTATAGAGAGTGATACATACTATACTTGGCAGCAATGGAACCAGAGACCAAAGAATTCATCGGGTGGAAGCGCAAGACCTTCACTGAAGAAACGCATTTGTCCTTCCTCATAAACTGCAAGGATTTGGCAGTTATCCTTAAATATCTCAAGTGGAACTGCCACTACGTCACAAAAAAAGATGCCTTGGTAAAAAAAAGTGCAGAGAGGAAGCGCCTTACCACGGAGATTCCAGGTAAGAGGAGCTATTTAGACTTTTTACATAGAAAAACGTACACCAAATATTTACTTTGGGCAGGTCGTGCTCATGCTGTTGTATGTATTAGCTCAGACCCTGAGATAGTTTAACTCCATTCTGGAAACCCTGAGCAGGGATATGCATGAACGGCACATTAAAAAACTGAGGTATCCTGTGTCTCTTGAAGCAAGTTTTCGTCGAAGACATGTTTTACACTCAAACGGCACGTACGAGCCTCAACCGAATTATATTAACATCAGCTCGCGTGTATTGAACCAAATTCAAAAACGGGCCCTTAACCGAGGCACAAAATTTGCGTACCCGCTCAGTTGTTTCAATAAATACCGTGTAATTCCACAACTAGAGGGCATCATGGAAACCTTACCAGAAACTGAACGCAACTATGGGAGGTATAGACTGGCAAATACAATGAAAAACCATAGGCGTAAAACCTAAGGACCTGACTATCATCAATTTAGAGAAGAACAGCAGCAACTAAAAATCCTGCAAGATAACGATGACATCTAAATCGTAACTCATAATTATGAATAAGGTAGGTTATGTGTGAAAATGGTAGAACCGATTGATAAGATTACACACGTCAAAGTCAATAACGATCCTACGGCAGCAACCATTACAGCTGTGGCACAACTAAAGAACCATGGATCATTGCCAGCTGAAATAAAAAAATCCATGATATCAACCATCGGACCGCACGTTCCAAGACTTTTCGGAAAACTCAAAACTCATAAGGAGGGTCAGCCCTTAAGACCATTGCTTTCAGCTTATGCGAGCCCGACCCGCCCATTGGAGAAGGCTCTTGCCCAATATCTTTCTCCTCTTATCAAAAATTAGTCATACTCAGTCTCAACTTCCAAACAGGCCTTGGAAATCATTACGGCTCAACAACCTTACTTTAATTCCTTTTTAATAGCTTCACTAGATGTGCAGTGACCATACCCTAGTGTTCCTATACAAGAGGCTCTTACCATTATTAAAACTCGATTACTCTCTGTGAACACCCTTCCTCTTCAGGAAATCCAGGCTGTGGAAAATGCCCTGCGGCTGGTGCAGAAGCTTACGTACTTTGCCTTTGAAGGAGAGATATATTGACAGACGGGGGGAGCACCAATGGGCTCCCCCTTGTCGCCTATTTTGGCCGAAGTTGTTATGCAAGATTTGGAGGAAGATATACTAAATGAATGCCAACTTAAACCGAGCCTATACATACGTTACATAGACGATATCTTAATATCCTGGCCACATCAAAAAGAGTTAATCCCATGCTTTGCAGACTTGCTGGTTTCTAAATTTCCCTCAATACAATTTACCATAGAACATGAACTAGATAATTCCCTCCCATTTCTAGACTTCATCCTTCACCGAAATAGTGACTCAAATACTGTCAGCTACTCAGTTTATCGAAAACCAACAAATAACGATGCTATTATTCCAAGTTCTTCAGCACATCCATTACATTATAAGTTGTCTTCCCTCCGCTACCTTGTGAGACGAGCGATATCACACTCTTCTAGCTTGCAGTCCAGATGCAGTGAAATTAGTTATATTTATATACACCGAATTGCCGAAACCAATGGATATTCAGGGATGGTGGTAAATAAGATTCTCGACAGGGCACTGCAAACTGATTTCTCTACCCTCGAAAAAGACACGGTCGCAACGAAATACGTTGGATCAATGCAGTACCTACCAGATGTCATATCAATTCTGAAAAAGTTATGCAAGAAACATCATATAGGCTTCGGAGTCAGTACACGAAATATTTTGTCAATCATCAAGAAGGACCGTGAGCCCATCCCACTGGCAAATAGACTTGGAGTTTATTGTATTCCGTTGAAAGCCCATGATAGTCAGATTAGAGATGTGGTATATATTGGCTCCACGACACAAAATGTATCGAAAAGGGTTTCGGAGCACAAGTACACTATAAGGAATAAAATGGAGTCTACAGCACTTTCAAGAACAGTTACCGCAGGGACACACTATCCTGAATGGAACGCCGTCAGTATTTTGGATACGGCCAAATCCAGAAGATCCTTACTCTTAACTGAAAGGAAAGCCTGTTCATCCAAACATGTGGGAAAAGAGCTGTAACGATGAAACCCCATCTGTTATACCAATGTCATGGACTTGCCAATTGTGAAAAAAAAAAAAAAAAAAAATTGGACGAATACACCGAACTACCTAATAATATAATGTAATTCTTGTTGCCGGATGTTGATGTTTAGTACGTCTATGACAAGCGATTTTTTTTTAGACTAGTGAAAGGGATAGTTATAAAAGTGGTTCACTATATAGAGGTTTGACTGCTTGCAGCTCGAATTGAACTACTACACAGACATTTAGTTGCACATCTTCAGCCCTGTTAAATTACAAAACAACTTCCTGTACTTCTCTGTTTGTAACATACAGTGTATATCACAACTGTCTCTGCCGCCCCGGTGGCGCAGTGGTCTAAGCGATGGGTCCGGGTTCGAATCCCGGTGAGGCATGGATGTTGTTTGTCTTACGGCACTGGCTCTCTCCCTTCCATGGAACCAGTGGCTGTAAATTAGGGACGGGCGACTGCTTATAGCCCATTGAGTTACTCACGGTGGTCGTTAAACCTCCAATAAAAAAAACTGTCAGTAGAATATAATAAAACTATATTTCTTTAGCACAGTGGCACAAAATCGTGTACGAATCCGTACGATGACTAATTTTTAGGCGTCCCCATATTTACTAAAGCAGGAAAGCGAAATACTGAGACCATTCGTATTTTCCCTGCTGCTAATTTGCGCAAAGGATATCAGCTGAGATATGTACGCAAGATCATCATTAGGGCTCCTCCTACCTAAAGCTTTGAACAGCTTCGTTAGTCTTTATAGAGGGAGTCAAACGTTAGGGGCGGTATTAGAGGCCTTAATGCCACAGCAAGATCCTCTTCATACGGTTTAGTTATCAAGAAGCTCAGCGCATCGATTGCGCCCGCACAATTTAATTTGAACGTCAGTACCGGATCTGTATACCTAATTAAGAGGGGTTTCAGGGGGGGATTACTCGTAGGTAAAGAACATTTGCGGCATTTTTTTTTTTTTATTGGAGGTTTAACGACCACCGTGAGCAACTTAATGGGCTATAAGCAGTCGCCCGTCCCTAATTTAGGGCCACTGGTTCCAGGGAAGGGAGAGATCCAGTGCCGTAAGACAAACACAACATCCATGCCTCACCGGGATTCGAACCCGGACCCCGTTCGGACGAATGATCAGAGGCCATCGCTTAGACCACTGCGCCACCAGGACGGCCATTTGCGGCATCATCAGCTTCCTGTTACGATGTGTTTCACAGAAATCTGTCACACTCTCTTCACCAAAATTAGAGTCACGAATGACTTGGTAAATTTATATCAAACACTTTATTTCGAGAAAACGAACTCAAAATTTACCCATTTGTTCACAACACATGTGACGTACCTGCCAGAAGGACGCACACGACATAAAGGCAGATAGGAATCAGAATATAACGTCCGCGTAGCTCAATTGGTAGAGTGACGTATTCCGGAATGAGGGGACCCGGGTTCGAATCCCGGCGTAGACCGAAAATGACGAAGAAATTTACTTCGTTATAATGGCACCCGAACTATCCGGATGACCCGGCCGTTCAAAATCTCGCATTGGTGTGATGTTCTTTCCACACCGCGAGATAGGAAAAATCAGAGAATTCCTTCTCCAGCGCTTCGAAAAATAAAAATGTGTGATGTTGCATTCCACACAGCAGATTGACTGGGAGTTCTCAAGTGCACGTTCTACAGTGGATGGCTGCCTGCAACGATTCATGGTCACGGCTGACCCGTGGGCCATGCCCCCGGCCCTCTTTCGGGGGGGAGATGTGACGTACCTGCCAGAAGGACGCACACGACATAAAGGCAGATAGGAATCAGAATAAAACGTCCGCGTAGCTCAATTGGTAGAGTGACTTATTCCGGAATGAGGGGACCCGGGTTCGAATCCTGGCGCGGATAAAAATGACGGAGAAATTTACTTCGTTATACACATTCATTGTTAACGACTCAATAATCACCCGTATGCAGCATGCAAATCAGATAAACATATAAAACGCCGTATGTGCCCGAAACATGCCATTGGAAGTTGTTCTTTTCGTGATACAGTTTGTTCAGTGTTTTGCTATGTAAAACTATCAGCCTTAATTAACTCATTGGCCACTGAAATAGGAAATATTTTCGCATGGAATGGTATATGTACAAAATAAGCTGTCTATACATGCGATAAAAGCAAACCACGTCTTCAATAAGCAAATTAAAATCAATTTATTTACAAATTAAAAGCTGGTTAAAAGCAGACTAGCGCTTTCGGGGATCTCCCGTCCCCATCTACTGGTCAATGCGCCACGGGATTTAACAGAGTCAACCCTTATATATACTTGATAACACGACTCATCATGTACCACGTCACCAACAGACCATGATGTCACAGTATAAACCAAATTATAAAATTTCAATTCCAAATCAATATAACATAAATATAAGAATACAAAATATTTACAAAAATGTACTATTCCGATGTTTTAAAATTCCTCATGTGTCAAAGTCTCTTGTGGAGCAACCATTTTTCGCCAAGGTCTTGGTACAAATGTGGGGAGATCTAAATTACAACAGTTGTCTCCGTATGCAATAATATATAAACTTTCTGAAAAGAAAACAGTGTTTTTGTTGACATTGGATTTCAAGATTTTAACATTCTCCCAAACAGGGGTGTAACCACCCTGTTTAACAGCCATAGTAAAGGCAGTATTAATAGTTTCTGTCTGGAGGGTGTACTTGTGTTCACCCAACCGGGTATTCAGAGTCCTAATTGTAGAACCTATATAAAATTTGTCAATAACACCCGAATCCTCATGGGCGAGCGGAATGCAGTATACACCATATTTCATGAGTTTGGGTACACTATCTCTGTCATTTCTCAGTAAAGTAAATACATTTTTAGTGCAAACTCCAAATGTCAAATTATGCCTATGGCATATCTTCTTGAGGGTGTTAACTATTGGAGGAGATAATCCACCTTTCCAACGTATCTAGTGATTTTATTGTCCGTGGACAAGGTGGTGAATCTCAACCTGGTGAACCTTCTCAATAGACCGGGAAAGTAGTGCTCTGGGTAGCCGAAGATCCGTGCCAAAGTTGAGGCCTTAGAGAGGTCGTCCCGTCTTGCTCTGTTGGAAGAAGAGTGTGTGAATGCGCGTTTGATTAGAAATCGAAGTGATGATGCTTTTTGTTCAGGGGGGTGAGAAGAGTTAAACGGTATGATACATGGTATGAACGTAGGTTTTCGGTACACGGAGTATTTAATCTGGTGAGTGTTGAGGTCCCTTGATAACAAAAAATCAAGAAAAGGTAGCTTACCTCCCTGCTCAAGTTCTTTCGTAAAATTTATTGTGGGAAAATGTGAAGATAAGCAGTCAATGAAAACATCTAGTTGGGGAAGTGAGTAGGACTAAAAAGGAGCATATCATCGACATACCTGATTATCGGTAATGGTTGAAGTGGAGAGTCCAGCAAAACCCTGTCCTCCAAGGATTGTAAAATAATCTCAGCCAGCACAGGGGGGAGTGGGGAGCCCATGGGCGCACCCTCCCTCTGTTGGTATATTCTATTATCAAATTTAAAATATGATCTTCTGGCCACTAATTTCAGTGCTGAAAGAATGGCATCAGTTTCCAGCGGAGAGATAGAACTATCTTCTTGTAATGTTTTCGCAATTATAGAATGCACCAGATCAAGTGGTACATTTGGGAATAGTGAAACAACGTCTAGAGATGCCATAATAAAGCCAGTTTGTGGAGGGTCAAATTCCTTGATTCGCTCAAGAGCCTGAGTAGAGCTTTTAATTGAAACCGTGGAATGAAGTGTAAGGTGTTTCAAGTAAGATGCTAGCATAGTCTCAAGGGGTCTCGTTGGACTAGCATGCCCTGAGACTAATAATCTGAGGGGTTGATTTGGTTTGTGTAGTTTCAGTTTACCAAATACTTCTGGCACTCTAGGTCCCACAGGTGGTTTCATTTTTGATGACACAGAGGCAGGAAGGAAACCTTGGTTTCCAGAGGTTATGACGTGAAAAATCACGTCATAACCTCTGGCAAGGCATTAATAATGTTTTCAATCTGAGGTAAAGAGTGCATAGGTGAAAACTTCGAGATGGGGAAACTGAACTTGAGACCTCTATTTAAGGCTGTATGTTGACCCTCTGTCAGTTGAACTGAGCTGAGGTTCAAATAAGTCTTGGGTGTAGGAAGTTTAACCTTAGAGGCAGGAAATGAAACGGAGTGTTGAAGCCAGGAAGATCTTCTTGACACCAAGTCACAGAGTTTTTTTATGTGTCTTTGATTAATGGCATTTATTTCACTCTGCAAAGAAGTAAAAAATATCATCAAATTCTTACCCAGAATGATGTGATGTGTAAGATCAGCCATAAGGAGGTATGCATCATAAGATTTGCGGTTGAGTAAATCACTGTAAGCTCGTTTTCTTCTGATTTCTGCACTCAAACGTCTTCGTTCAGCGTTGACAATTACTCGTGTATCTCGTTGGGAAACCAGATGAGTGTGTATTCTGAGGAATTTAGGTATTACCTTTAAAGATCGACAGTTGGTGAGGAAGCTTAGATGTGCTTCATTGATAAAAAGCTTTTTACGAAGCGCACAAAAGGTCTTGGTCAGACTCTCCATATCCCGTGCGTTTCCAAATAATATGTAGCTAAAAGAGCCACACTAAATATCAGTTTGCAGCTATATGACTGAAATAGGAAATATTTTCGCATGGAATGGTATATGTACAAAATAAGCTGTCTATACATGCGATAAAAGCAAACCACGTCTTCAATAAGCAAATTAAAATCAATTTATTTACAAATTAAAAGCGGGTTAAAAGCAGACTAGCGCTTTCGGGGATCTCCCGTCCCCATCTACTGGTCAATGCGCCATTGGCCACTGATCGACATTCGATGGAGAGTCACTGAAGGAAATCTGAGCAGCTCCAAGAGGAGTTAGCAAGACGATTAAATGTGACCGAAAAGGTGTCCCGATCTATGAAAACAGTTGTGAAAGACAGGTACCATAAGCAGAAGATCAAGTCAGGGAAGTCTAAGAGCTGCTTCCACATAGGATGATTGCTTTCCAGCTCAAACTGAGATAGTTGTCTTGTGAGCTCCCTGCAGCTAGAACAGTATTTATTCACAGAGGCGAGAAGGCTTCAGCAGCAGTGGCACTGTGTAAACCACAATGTGTTTTGTGATCTTTTGCTTTTAAGTCTTTTTTTCATTTACATGAAAAAACGACTATTCGGTTTCCTGGTCAGCCGGCAAATCACGTTTGAAAGAGAGCTCACTGTAGAAGAAGAAATTCTGACTAATTCCGGACGATGTGTGGAATTAACTTCACACTTTTTTCAAAGAATCCAACTGCTAGGAGATTAATTTTACGTTCGGGCGACAATATAGCGTAAAAGCCATCTGCCTGTGATGGAATCAAATCCTTCTCTTCCGGAGCTGAATGCTTTCCTAGTTAAGCGTACACAAAACAGACATGAAATCATCGTCAAAAAGAGTTTTGTAATCTTTTCCCACATCTGTGGGAGGTACTGCCAAAACCCAGCAGAAGTTCCTCATCTGTAGCATGCCACGGAGCAATCTGCGACCTATATCTGACACATTAATATTTGCCTTTTTTAACAACTATTAAAATTTGCCTTTTTAACCACAGTTTTTCTCTTATTGCTTCAGAAATGTAGGTATTTATTTAATTAATCACTTAATTATGTTTTCGGTCACAGTAAATACGACACAAACAAATACGTATGAAAACATCTAGATCATAAATACGTAGGTCATTTCAAAAGTTTTGCACACTGCGCAGGCGCTGCCCGAAGGATGCTGCAATCGCTCCAATCGTTTCACCAGTTGAGTCAGACTTCAGTATACAAAGTTGTGTCTACGTTTGATGAGAAATTAGTTCCTGTTTCCGAAAATTCTGAAAAATTCTAATGGAAGAAGAAAGTGAGTCAGGTCATATCTCGCGTAGCGACCAGCGACCCTGCATTAAAATTGAAACCTTGGGAGGAAAATCCCCTACCGAAATTTATAAAGCTTTGTGTGAAGTTTGTGGGATTAGTGTAGTGGATTGTAGCACAGTGTCACGGTGGGCTTCTCGTTTCCGCCAAGGTCAGGAAAGCATCGAAGACCACCCAAGAAGCGGCCGGCCATCAGATACAACGGACGACACTTCTTTGGTTATCGTCAACAGCATTTTTGAAGAAGATCGACTGTAAACATATGAAGAGATTGCATATGAAGCAAACATGTCTACCGCTTCGGTTTTAAGAATCCTAACTGAAAAATTGTTGGCTGCCAAATGGGTTTCGCATAATTTGAGTGAAAGAGCAGCAAGCAGTTCGCAAAGGTATCGCAGAAGAATTGCTTCAGAGGTACGAGACAGAAGGCGAGCAGTTTTGGAACAGAATTGTTGCTGCAGACGAAACCTGGATATGAGATTTTGAACCAAAACTGAAATTTCAGTCCGCTGAGTGAAAATATCCAGAATCACCTTGCCTAAAAAGTTCTACCGCCAACAATCGAAGATTAAGCTGATGATGATTATGTCCTATGACATGGTTGGAGTGATAGCAACTGAGAGTGTCCGAGGGGACCACTGTAACAGCGGAATACTACAGAAGGTTTCAGCAAAATATTTTGCGCCCAAAGATTCACCAAAGAAGGCCCGACATGCTCGAAGTTAGTGTCATCATTATGCGCGACAACGCGACGCCGCATGTTGTCCGTACAGAAAAAGACATTCTGGAGAAGTATAGATGGAAGTTGTTTCCCCACTTGCCATACAGTCTTGACATGAGCCCGCCAGACTATGACTTCTTCCCAAAATTGAAGAAGCTATTCCGTGGGAAACGATACAGTACGCTTCAGGATGTTTCTGATGAAGTGACCAGAGTAATCTGACGCCTCAACAATGGAGGTGTCTTGACTGAAATACAAGACTTGCCCAGACGTTGGGCCGCTGTCATAAAGAAACATTTAGATTACTTCGAAGGCCTGTAAAGGTATGTTGTGAAATAAATTCTCTTTTAAGAGATAACCCACAGGGTGCAAAACTTTTGAAATGACCCTCGTATACACTGAAGAGCAATTGAATTAGAGATACCTGTCTAGTAACGTGTAGCACCAACTTTCGCCCTGATGACGGCGGCGATTCGTCTCGGCATGGACTCGACAAGGCACCGGAAGCGTTGGGAAGCCATATGGATCCACGACCCCTGAACAAGCTCCCACAGTTCACGAACATTTGATGGAGGGGGGTCATCTCTCTCAATGGCATCACAGATGTGCTCAATGGGATTGAGGTCAGGTGACCTAGCTGGCCAAGGAAGGAAGGTCACGTCGGTGGAGTGTTCATCCAACCATTCGGATACAATTCGGGAGCTGCATTGTTTTGTTGCAGGATGAGGTCCCCAGTGAGATGTTGAAGACGCACAAACGGGAGCAAATGATTGTCCAGGATATCCCAGTAACGTTGACCTGTGAGGGACGATGTCACACGTACCAGGGATCCCATTTCAGTCCACGTAAACAGTCCCCAGACCAGAATGCCCCCACACCAGCTTGAAGAGTATCCTGCTGGCAAGAAGGATCTATCGCTTCATTTGGTTTTGCGCCGTACTCGTATCCTACCATCCGCATGTACCAACGTGAATCTCGACTCATCAGTCCAGGCAGCATTTTTCCACGTGTCTAGGGTCCATTGGCAATGTTCCCGCGCCCATGCTAATCTTTGCACCCTGTGATGTGCGATCAGCAGCGGTACCCACGTGGGACGATGGCTTCTGTACCCCATAGCGAGGAAATGGTTCTGGATGGTGTGGCTGCTTACACGTTTTTGTGCACCAGCGTTAAATTGCCGAGTGATTTCTTGCACTGTGGGCCGTCTATCCGCTGTTACAATGCGAGCTAGCAGACGATGACCCCGCTCATCCATACGCTGTTGTCCACGGCAGTTGACCCTTGCAGGAATGGTTTTACCGGATTCGATGTACTCACGGTACACCCGTGACACAGTGGCTCGTGAAAATCCCAGTGCCTGCACGACTTCCGAGATGACCCCGACAATTTGTCCACGGTCAAATGCGCTTAGATCCTTCGTCTTACCCATACTGCGTCCGACTCTTACTGATTCCCGTCGCATCACTCCTTATATTGTCGGATCGCTGCATACATCATGTCGTTTCCAGCTTTCTCTAATTAAATTGTTCTTCAGTGTATTAATTTTCAAGCATAACATTTGTGCGTTTTCACTCTCAGTTGCAGCACTGTTGTAAAAATCCTGTTATAACCTTGGGGCGGTTCCCCGTCCTAATTAAAACGCACTCTGTTCCATTGTGGATTATCAACCCTTTCAGTTGTTTTCTTCTATCTACGATAGAATAGTTTTGCCCTTTCGTTTCAGAAGACGGAAAGGTTTTTACTTTGATTAATTATTTAATTGCCACCAAGCACTGAGCTGTTAGGGAAACAACCTGTAGCGTTCAGCAATGTGACTGTGTGTTTTCGATAATAAAGTCATTTGCAAAAGTTTAAGACCAGCTGTTGGTATTAGATTCCGGTCGGTGTTGCAATCATCCTACAGCGGCAGCTGTTGATAGAGTAGGGGAAGAGTGCGAGCGTCAGTTTGTTTCTAGTTTCCATGCTCAGAGGTTTTGTACGTATCTTCTATATAGAGAAAAATGGGCAAAATGGCGTCATTAAGTGTTACTCAGAGGGCACAAATAGTGACTTTATATCATGAAGGATACTCCAAACGTGATATAAGGAGAAAGGTGAATGTAAGCAAGACTGCTATTCATAATACGATTAAGAAATATCGTGATACGGGGGAATTTAGCGATCGAAAGAGAAGTGGACGGCTAAGGAAAACAACCCCATGTGGTAACAATCAAGAGCGGTTCTAGAGTTGCAGTATGGGGGGGGGGGGGTAATCATATTTGATAAGCTTATGTAAACTATTAACTATAGCATGTAATAATAACTAATATTTCATGAAATTTAGCTATTTAAATTAAAATTGCTTAAAATATATTCTAATTGAATTATATTAATTAAATTAATATTCATTAATTCAATTAATTATTAAAAAACATTACTGTTTATTCACACAAATAAAATCAAATGACGAACTCCAGTCTTCGGTTCTTCATATTTGCAAATCTGTCAATAACATTGTCTACTGATATGAAGATATCTCGATGAACATGAAGAAGGTCAAGGCCCAAGGCCAACCAATCTCTCTTGCGTCATTGTTGTTCTTAGCCACGTTTTCAACCTTTTTAATGCTGAAAAACTCCTTTCACTTGAAGTCGGGGGGGGAGGTAATTACCCCTATTACCCCCCCCCCCACGTAAAACCGCCGTTGGTAACAATACCATAAGGCGAATAGTTTTGCGTTCTCTCTCCGAGGAGTGAGTGCAAAAAAATTAAGGCCTTTATAATGAATTTAGCTTCTTCTACTAAGCTAATTATAGTGAATATAGCTTTCACTAATACTGAATTATGATAAATTCAGCTTCTTGTAAGCTAACGCTTCTTCTAATGGTTGTTGTGTTATTAATTATGAATAAACTTTCCTGCTAGTAGTGTAGTAATAATAATAATCAAGCTTATAACTGGTAGTAATGTTGTAGTAGTAATTAAGATGAATAAAGTCTTATGCTGGTTGTTACTAATAACACTAAATGAAATAAACCTAACAGCCAGACAGAGGTCTGACAGTAACTATGAACTGAGAAAAACGTACTTACAACAAATTCTTTATTATTGAGACTTCTCGCTCTCACATAAACGAACTCTCTTTATACAGCACCAGCTTTCTGACACATAAACCACAGCTCACTTCGTACAACAACAAACGCTCTCTCTATACAACAACAAACGCTCTCCTTCACATAAACCAACGCTCTCCTTCACATAAACCAACGCTCTCCCTTGGTATCGTTGAACGCGCCTATTTATACTGGCTACCACCACGTCATGACTTACACTCATTGCCAGATCTCATTCAGCGGGTGAAATAACATCTCGTTCAGTAAGAAGACAATTTACATAGTAAAATAAAATAACCAGAGATAGTAAAAATCAAAAGGAAAGTGAATCTAGAGTATACGTTACACCTTTCTACATTCAAAGGGTCTGATATTAGTATCACCACTGTTTCCTGGCGTCTTAGCAAAGATTTTGGATTAAAGTGTTATAAACCTGCACATAAACCTAGAGTAACCTCTGTCATGAAAAAGAAGACTCCAGTTTGCAAAAGGTCATCAATCGTGGACTGTTGAAAATTGGAGTCAAGTTTATTTTTCCGATGAATCAACTGTGCGTCAATTTGAATCACGTAAAGCACATGTTCGATGACCAAAAGACAAAAGGTTTGATGAAAAATACACCGTTAGCACAGTGAGACATCCGTTCATTAAGATGATATGAGGTTCTATGTCAGCATCCGATACTGCTTCATTTTCCATTTTACCGACAGGCACTACTATGACTGGTCCTTTTTATGTGAAAATGTTGCGTGAGAAGCTGTTTACTCAAATGCAAATGCACAGATGCACAATCTTTATGCATGATGGTGCTCCATGCCCCAGATCAAAGATAGTAAATGATTACCTGCAGAGGGAAAACATAGCTGGGCTTGACTGGCCCGGTAATAGTCCCGTCCTTAGCCCCATCGAAAATTTGTGGACCATTTTAAAAGACAAGGTAGGAGAAAAACAGCCACCAAATTCCCAAGCTTTGACTGACGCGATAAAGTACGTGTTCTGCAAAGATATTTCAAGTGACTACTGCAAATTCCTCATTGAGAGTATGCCACATCGTATACTGTCCGTTATAAAAAAACAAAGGTCGCCATAGAAAGTACTGATGTTGGTCTTTTTGTGTTCTAAAGAATGTAAGTATTCATCTGTGGTGTCATTTTTTCAAATATCTCTGACTAGTAATTAGTTGTTTCTTTGCAAATCTTAATTTTCAATAAATTGACAGGTGGTCTTAAACTTTTGCAAATGACTGTAATTCACACTTGAGGCTGGAAGATTCTGGATATGACTCCTCGACGACGATGGATTCGTAAAATGAAGGGGGCGATGAAAAATTCGTGGCTTTGATGACTCGTTATTTGTGATGCCTACGATGGGCGATCACAAAGCCCTCAGCAAGCACAACTCTCCTTTCATGATTAAAAAAAAAAAAAAAAAAAAAAAAAAAAAAAGGAGAAAGTGCGTATACATAAGATCAGGTTTGTGAACCTAGTCTTATCAGCAGAGGCGTAAATAGGCATTTCTGCGCCCGGGGCAAACCACAAAATATTGCGCTCCCCAACTGTCTTCCTATCTTATTTATATAGAACTGATTTTTATAGTACGTCTAAGTGCATATAAGTATATAAATACATACATTACTCGACAAACCAAAATTAGGTTCACACTAAGGGCTGTAGCTTAATGGCCGCCTGGGGAAGCTTAGCCTCTCCTGAAAAAGTTTGAACCTTCCCTACGAAAGACTCAAAGAACTTAATAATAATTAGCACAGTCCATATTTGGAAAAATAAATAACGAAAAACATTTTCAGTGTCACACCTAAAGCGTTATAATACATCGATCTGACTGAGAAGGAAAGCCCGTAAATCAGCTGATTGAAGATCTGCATCTCGAGCCGTAAATATGGAAATTGGAAAATAGTATAACTATACTAGTAACCTGATTTTCTTAGTGTAGAATAGAAATAAGTTTTCAAGCTTTCGCACATCAACCAAATGACTTTTTTAAGACTTTTTCGCACATCAACAGAGGCCTTTTTTTCGCACATCAATCAGGTGCCTTTTTCTGAACCTCGATGTCGGCATCAGGTCCCCGACACCTTTATATGCCATGCTTAAGGTGGACGTCAAGTAATTTTGCTTCCTATACTTCCAATGGAAACACTTTTGTACACATTTCCTTCACAATTAGTGTGTTCCCAAGGATAAAAATTTTAACATCGATTAAAATAACTTCATATTATAACTTGGAATGCTTAATATTTTCTAAAACATAACCATAATTATATTAAAAATCAAGAACTTTTCTTTGGTGGTGTTGAAACCAGAAAAAAGATGGCGCTACCTGTACTTTGATGACGTTAGTAGACAAACAAATGTTGGATTGCATAATTATGGTTATGTTTTAGAAAATATTAAGTATTCCAAGTTATAAAATGAAGCTATTTTAATCGATGTTCAAATTTTTATCCTTGGGAACGCATTAATTGTGAAGAAAAGGTGTACAGAAGTTTCTCCATTGGAAGTATAGGAAGCAAAATTACTTGACGTCCACCTTAAGGGAAACACCGACAAGTCCCCACTTTCCAATGGAACAGATGTTTATGCCTTCCCTCTACAATATCCGCACGTCTCCAAGTGACACTACATTGGAATGATCAAAAGTTCATTTAGAATTAGAGTCAACGAACATAAAGGGACATAAATAACGGTAAAGTAACCATGACCCGATCCAAAGAGGTCAAGTTCAAATCAGCTTGCCCCTATGTGGGATGATGTAAAGAAATTAGCTTCCTACTCCACCCCCAAATCTACTGCCATTCGCAAAACTTTGGAGATCATTACCAACATCGAGTCATTCCATGATAACGTCTCGCTGGAGTTGCCACGAGTTTGGAACCAGTTCTTGAAATAGCGAATGCCTTTTGTTTTCCTTCCATGATTCCACGTGCTAAACGAACATGACTTCTCGTGTATTTGTATGAATAATTACATTAGCATTAGTTCGTTTATCGTCAAGTCACTGCGTTCAGATTATTGAAGCGTTCTATTATTTAGTTTGCTGTCTTCCTTCCTTGAAAAAGCCATCCGATTGATGTGCGAAAGCTTGAAAACTTTTATTTCTATTCTGCACCAAGAAATTCGGATCACTAGTATAGTTATACTATTTTTAAGCACAGTTGGTGTACTTGTTATTAATTAATGGAAATTGGAAGTTCTAACATACCTAAGTGTATTCACAAAAGCTTGCTTAAAACAATGTAATAAGTTCGCATATGAACTTGTGGCTCTGATTTCCAGAATAAACTGTTACAATCGTACACCCGTATGTCTGTCCGTTTTCCCGGACTCTTTGCTATTACTGATTTTCAAATTGCTTTGCATTCAGTGAGGTCCATCGCAAAAGTTCAGGCGCAAAACAATAACTATGCCAACGAAGCAAAGGAACATAAGCATTGTAAAGTAAGTGAGACCCTTCAAACTGTGTCATACCATGCAATGGGAAACCGATACAAGCAATGGGTGTATTTATACTAGTTATGGCGGGAAAGCAAGAGAATCTACAAGACTTAGAAGTTTAGACACAACAGAAACGTAATGCAAACATTCCCTTGTTAGACAGACATGTATGCTATTTGCAGACACCTGTATCATTTCAAAAACACGTTTCTCTGTGGAATAAATCGGAATAAATTAAATTCTGTAGAGTTTCCGATTAATACAAATTTAAATTAGTAATTAACTATGCATAATATTAAAATTAATCAGTAGGTTGTCTTCGGTCTTTCTTCAAAGATTTTCCTTTGAAGTTCTCATAAACATTTCGACGAATTTTTCTGAATTCGCCTAATTTAGAAGAAATACATTGCATACTTTTGACGCATTTCAACCAAATTACTATAAACTTTTTTAAAAACGAAGATTGGAAATATGAAATTTCATCTTCATTGGTTAAACAGATTTTTGAGTCATTTCATTCTAAAACAACAAAAAGAATCTGGAGGGTACCTCCTGTTTTGGTACCATTAAGGGCACAAAAAGATGATATGCTCCAGGATTACAAAACGAAAAATTTTCTAGTCTCCCTAGAATTTGCCACTAGCTACGGTCAGGGCCGTGGCTACCGGAAGGAGGGGGGGGCGGTTGCCCTCCCAGGATGGTCATATCAGGGGCGTAATTTCATACTCTGAGGAAGGTAAAAAGTAGAAATGAACAGAGTGTGAATAAATTTACCGAACATTTTAACTCATAAACAGTTATACACTTTAATATCTTCTTCTGTAAATACTTTAGTTAGCGCATACAATATTACGCGCAGTTGACCAGACTACAGAAGTTACACTGTGAGTTGTGGATCATCTCATATAGATGCATGAAACTGTCCGAAACAGTGGATGGAGTTATGTAAAGCAATATGCTTTTATGCTTGACCTGGTTGCCGGAAAACCGCCACACAGGAAAATTGCCACACGTCTTTCAGCAACTTGGAAAACTGCCACACATTGGAAAATTGCCACACAGGAAAATTGCCACACAGGAACACTGCCACATGCTTTTCATTAAGGGGCCGGGCACAAATTGCTGTTCCTCCGAGGAACATTTTTAATGCGTGGCAGTTTTCCAAGTTTCCGAATTATGTGCGGCAGTTTTCCAAGGTGCCTAACGACGGGATGGAGCTCTTTTGTTTGTCTGAATTTTCAAACCGGTTCATACGAGTTTAGGGCAACTAGCCACAAATTCAAAGGGGGTGGGGTATAAAGATTGCCGTTTGTTGGCCTATGTAGAGAACTGAATTGGGAACTCCAAACAAATTTCGAGAAAACGTTCTATGTAAGCAAAGCGGGAACTGTATTTTAATTTGAAGAAATAAATTGCTGTGACTTATAAAACAACGGAATTACAGCATGACTAATGCTGTTTTTTCAGAAAAGAACGATAAGGTGGGATTTTTTAACAACGCTGCTGCACTTTTACTTAGGCACTAAATATTTACAAGTTTGTAATATTTTTCTTTTACTTAATTAATACATTGGACCTGCACCTTGGCCTTTTTAACCGCTTTTAACCCGCCGACTTCATATTCATAACGTTTATGTATGAAATCAAGTTAATAGCATTGCGCTTTTATTTAAGCACTAAACATGAATTCATAGGCCTTAGGCCTAGGTCTTTTTACCAGTTTTTATTCTACCAATGTCATATTCACAACGATTATTTACACATCAAATCAAGTTAATAATATTGGGCGTTTACTTAGGCACTAAATATTAATTCATAGGCCCTATGCCTAGGCTCTTTTAACAGTTTTTACACTACCGATGTCATATTCACAACGTTTACACATCATGTCAAACTATTAATATCTAAATATTAATTCATAGGCCCTAGGCCTTTTAAACAGTTTTTATTCTTTTTTTTCATAGGGAGCTTAACAACCACCATGAGCAACTTGATGGCCTATAAGCAGTCGCTCTTCCCTAATTTAGGGCAACAGTTTCCAGGGAAGGAAGAGAGCCAGCGCTGTAAGACAAACACAACATGCATGCCACACCGGGATTCGATTCCGGACCTATCTGGGACGAATGGTCAGAAGCCATTGCTTAGACCACTGCGCCACCGTGGTAGCAAACACTTTTTATTTTACTAATGTCATATTCACAACGTTTACACATCAAGTCAAGTTAATAATATTGCGCTTTTACTTAGGCACGAAATATTAATTCACAAGCCTTAGACCTAGGCCCTTTTACCAGTTTTTATTCTGACTCCGCCATATTCATGACCTTTACATATCGGTACAAGTTATGTTGCACTTTTTTAAATTTTCTGAAAAGGCATAGGCCAAGGGCCCATGAATTAATATTTAGTGCCTAAATTAAAGCGCAATGCTAATAACTTGACTTGATATGGAAACATTATGAATATAACATATGTAGAATAAAAACTGTTAAAAACCTAGGCCTAGGGCCTATGAATTAATATTTTGTGCCCAAGTAAAAGCACAATATTATTAACTTGATCTGCGGTGTAAACGTTGTGAATATGAAACTGGTAGAATAAAAACTGTTAACATGGCCTAGGCCTAGGGCCTATGAATCAATATTTAGTGCCAAAGTAAAAGCGTAATGCTATTAACTTTAGTTGACACGTAAACGTTATGAATATGAAGTCGACGGATTTAAAACTGTCGGCGTAGCAATGCTCTTAACTTGATTTGATACGTAAACGTCATGAATATGAAGTCGGCGGATTAAAAGCTATTAAAAAGGCCAAGGGGTAGGGCTTATGAATTAATTAAGTAAAAGAAAAGCATTACAAACTTGACATGTTATATAAATATTTAGTGCCTAAGTAAAAGTGCAGCGTTATTAAAAAAAAAAACAAAAAAACCCTTATCGTCCTTTTCTGAACACAGCATGAGTCATGCTGTAATTCCGTTGTTTTGTCGAACACTGTAGTTTTAAGAAATGCACTAAGTCACGGCAATTTATTTCTTTAAATTCAAGTACAGTTCACGCTTGGTTTACATAAAACGTTTTCTCAAAATTTGTGTGGAGTTTCCAATTCAGTTCTCAATATAGACCAAGAAATGTCAATCTTTATACCCCCACCCCCTTGAATTTGTGGCCAGTTGCCCTAAACTTGTATGAACCGGTTTGAAAATTCAGACAAACAAAAGAGCTCCTTCCCGTCATTAGGCACCTTGGAAAACTGCCACACATAATACGGAAACTAGGAAAACTGCCACACATTCAAAGTGTTCCTCGGAGGAACAGCAGTTTGTGCCCGGCCCCTTAATAAAAAACATGTGGCACTTTTCCTGTGTGGCAGTTTTCCAAGTTGCTGAAAGATGTGTGGCAGTTTTTCTGTGTGGCGGTTTACAGTGAACCGTTGCCTGACCTCCGTGATCTTTCCGAATACGTCGTAGGGACGAAGAGCTAATTAGTCATTTGTGCTCTATCACTGAAAGTTCCTCTGAGCATTTAACTTAGAACGGAATTTTTCCAAGCCCTACTCTGAAAGTATCTTCCTACACTAGCGCTCTTAACACTGCTTCAGACAGCGAAAGTACAGAAAATGGCTGATGATTGCTCTGTAGGAGAGGAGTGCAAGGCAAAGCCTCTGGCTGGAGGGGAGGAAGTTATCGGGCCGGAGGGGAGGTATTGCATCTGCATGGCACGACGTTAGAGTTTTACTGTAGTAAATAAAAACGGCATTTTCTTTTAAATAAATTGTTCAAGTGCAGTACTATTTTCGTAAGCAAAAATGCGAAAATTTCAACGCCAATTTAAGACAATACATTCAGAGCAAGCAAAACGTTGAAGGCAACATTCTACCAACACTTCTATCTTACACCAGTGGCATAACTAGTTGGATCTGTGTGTGGGGGGAAGGGGAGTACAAGGTGGAGATGCGGGGATTGCATGAATTCCTTGGTAGCCGGTAGTGAAAAGCATTAAAGCCCCCTCGGTGGCGCAGTGGTATAAGCATTGGCTTATGACCATTCGTCCGAGATGGGTCCGGGTTCGAATCCCATGAGGCATGGATGCTGTGTTTGTCTTACGGCACTGGCTCTCTCCGGAGCCAGTGGCCCTAAAAGAGGGACAGGCGACTGCTTGTAACCCATTGAGTTACTCACGGTGGTCGTTAAACTTACAAAAAAAAAAAAAAAAAAAAAAAAAAAAAGGCATTAAAAATTCGTTCTTCATTGTCTCGTGTAAAAAAACGTTGCTATAAAGTTTTCCCCACCAAAAATAACAGTCGCCCATCGTGATTTCGAAGTCTTGCGACGTCCCTGGGTATTCAAATAATTTTTTAATTTTGAGTGAAATTATGTCGAAAACTGGAAGTGAGATTTTTTAACGATCATTATACTTTCCCACTGCGGAAGTATGAGAAAGTAAGAACTGCTTACTCTCCATTTGAGTGGAAGGAACTTTTGAACTCAAAATGGCGTAATTCAAGGCTCGCCCTCTCAGATAAGAAAGGCTTGCTACGTCTACGTTCCTGGCTACAGCCCTGGACTCTAATGTTATCTCTATGGAGGAGGCACAATCAGACTGACTATTTGTATTGTATGGCTTTTCCCAACTGCTTCCTACCTTCGGTACCACATGAAGAAGATAGAATGCAGCTGGAAGAAGTGGCTCGCAGTAATAATCCAACAGCCTCCAAATAATCTTCAACAATGTGAACGACCTTCTTCTCTTGCAAAGCACATACAACAGCGCCTTCATTTTTAAATGCGAGCAATTAATATCCCCTAAACATTTTGAGAAAGAAATGCAAATTTTACTTTGCCAAGTTTACTGAAACTTGCCAAGCATATTACACTGCTGGACAATTGCTAAGGACGGATCATAAACGGCTATATAGCGCATAAAAAAATGAGTGTGGTTGGATGCCAAGTGAAATAAAATAATGTGAGAATGCCAGGACATTACAAGAAAGACAATTTATTGTGCTTTGAAATCCAGAAGGCTTTGGAACGTGTTCAACGGACAAACAGGCCATTTTGTGCAGAATACGTAAACGTGAAAAAAAATGCAATTACCGTCCGCAGGCGTTCCGGCGTAAGATGTCAATACGGGATATGGCCACCATGGAGGGCGATGCAAGATTCCACACGTCGTGTCATGCTTTGCACAACATTATCAAGCAGCTGTTGGGGTAATTTATCCCATTTCTCTCTCAGTGCACGGATGAGGGTGTCCTTGTTTATTGGAGGGCATTGGCGACCAGCAAGACTCCTCCCCAAAGCATCCCACACATTTTCAATGGGATTCAGATCTGGAGAACGTGCTGGCCATACGAGGCGTTGAATATCCTCGCTCTCAAGACACTCCTGGACAGCGACTGTTCGATGACATGTTGCGTTGTCGTCCATGAAAATGAATCTATCACCGACAGCACCACGGAACATGCGAACATGAGGTAGCAGAACATCATTAATGTATCGTTGGCCAGTCATAGTCCCAGTTGGAAGCACATAGAGGGACGTACGGCCATTGATCATGATGCCAGCCCATACCATGACACTACATGTCGGATATCGGCCCCTTTCCTGTATGTTTGCTGGACAATATGCAGTACCACTGTCACGCCAGATCAGTTGTCGACAATCAGACGATAGACTGCATCTACTCTCATCTGAGAAGAGGACAGCAGACCAGTCGTTATCAGTCCAATTGCGATGTTGATGGCACCATTGCAAACGGGTGGTACGGTGACATCAGGACAATGGGATGCACACAACAGGATGGCGGGCGTATAGTCCTCCTTCATGCAAACGTCTGGCGACAGTTTTTCGGGCGATCCGCTGGCCAGTAGCAGCCATAAACTGATTTGCTACCTCACTAGCTGTGCTGCGCCGGTGTCTTTTTGTTGATAGCACTATGTACCGATCTTCTGCAGGTGTCATACTGCGAACACGACCTCCCCCGTAACGTTTGCTACACTCTCCATTTGTTTGAAATGATTTCCAAAGCCTTGAAACAATGCTGTGGCTGACGTCAAACTCCCTGGCAACATCTGTTATTTTTCGCCCTTCTTCAATCTTGCCAATAATACGGCCACGCGTAAAATCATCTAGGTGATGTCGGGAAGACATACTGAAAAATGCAAGTTCGTCAATTGATTCTTTCCCTTTCAACTTTCCGTTTGAACAACAACGGTCAATACGCGTCAAATCCTTTATATCTCTTATCAGCGCTATGACGTCCCGAACAAGTTCGGCAATCCAAAATTTGCATACGCACAACACGTCTTACTGTATCCCGCACTTATGCTAATTTCCACATTTTCCTGCCTTCCATTTTATGGTTGCTATCGTTGCTATTGTCATCCGTCCTTAGCAATTGTCCGGCAGTGTATAAGCAAATTCTGTAAATGGACAAATGACAAAGTATAGCGTGAAAAAAAAAAAAAAAAAACCGTACCAGAAGCCATCGCAAAAGTTTTAAATTCAAATTGTATCAAATGGTAAGTACAGTAGTGATTTTTGTGCTCCGCCTTAGTTACGCCTATGCTTACCAGTTTTTATTGAATGCCTTGGAGGAAGAACGAGCCACTTCTTACTGTCTGAGTTAGTGTTGTACACAAGCTGATGAGTTTTTGTTTACGGTAACAGACGGCTTGTGAGGTAACCTTTAATTCGGGGCAGATGGCCGAAAGCTCTGTAAGGCAGAAAAAATGTAACGGTCACTGGTTTATGCCTCGTGCGTTTTCCCCTGCAGTTTCCTTTGTCCAAGACAGCCCTTATCCCCTGAGGACATCTGCCCCGCCGGCAGGAATAACCACCGTGCTTTGTCCCAACTGAGTAATCATGTTTGCGTACTTTTATTCCTCTCAGGCTGTTTCAATTACTCCCCGTTGCGAATTCCAAGCATTAAAAGGAAAAAAAGGAAATCATCTAACGGCTCAGTAGAGGAGGGACGAGTGAAATGTTTGACGAGAGCTCTGCCCGGATGTCATGCCAAAGAATAAATCCACGGAGAGCGTATCCGGGTGCTGGGGGAGCATCGTTAACATACTGTTACTGAACAACATATTCTGGAAACAATTGACTCAGACTTTAAATGAGAACTAGGTAAAAAGCTGAATTGTCCCATATATGTTTGCTGGCTCTGCACATATTAACCATTTTCTCTCCTCGCACAGTCAGATGGCAATGGTCATAAAAAAAGATTTATTTTCAATGTTTTCCGAGCTGTGGGAAGAAATAAGTGAATACATAGACTGGAAGAATGACCAAGCTCCTTGTTCTTTTAAGCAAATATGTCAATGTAAAGAAAACGGAAAAGTACTTGAATTATCCTTACCAGACAAGATACTGCGACAACTTTATCCGACAGATGAGAAAAGAAAAAGAGTTTCCTGTTTGAGATCGGGAAGAAATGGGAATGTTCTTTACATTTTTCAAACAAGCACATGAAGAAAGAAAAATGGAAAACTTCCAGTTTTCTTTGTATCAGCTGAGATATTTTTGAGATTTGATTAACCTGCAAAGGCGATTAACGAAAGATACGGGAAATGGAAAAGTTCCTAGATTTTTCTTTTAAGGGCGTATAAAGATAGTAAAAATTAAAAAGTACCCAATTCTCTTTGAATCTAGGAAAAAAAAATCCAAGGAAAAATGATCCACGGAAAAAAAGCCAAGGAAAAAAAAAGCCAGGGAAATAAAATCCAACTACAACGAAACTGTTAACCATTTACATGATTGACATAGGGCCGGATTAAGCGGGGGGTGGGGGGTGGTATAAGGGTTATAGCCTTGGGGCCCCACCATGATAAAGGGCTCAGGATGCATGTCTGGGCAAACAATAAAGAGAGAAAGAGGTTTATAAAATAGTTTGGCTTTTGTCTCATATGATTTCAACTTGGTCACGAACAGTGGCTAAAAGAGGAACAGATTTCAAAGCAGTGACTCACCTAGGGTAAAAAGTTTCACGTTGCTTTGTACAACGAGGTCGGTGAGACACTTTCAGCTTTTTCACTACCATCCACATACACCTCCCAGTTTGCACTTGGAACCGTTAATAGTCGAAGTCCCCTGTGGCTTCACATTGGATAATTAAACATGCGCTAAGAAAAGCATACAATTCAAAATCATTAGGAAATCAAAGACAAAATCCAGTAATCTTAAGCATTTAACACATACTCTTACGAGAACGAAGAAAAATACAGCGACTTATATTAATGCTCTGCAGATAATTTATTAGTTTAACAATAGACTACGTGTTAATTATCACAGCATATTGCTACAGATTCGTGTTTTAACGAACTTCATAAAGATTCCCCTTGATAAGTTCTGTGTGAGCCCATCCAAATGTCTAACCTTATGGTCCCACTAAGGCCGTAATATGGCCCCGGATTGACATATTCAATTCCAGTTCTTAGAATATTATTTATAGAATATTCTTTGCTCCATTTCCTCGTGCACATCGCGTTTATTTTAATTTTTTTTCCATTATTAAGGTGCACTCCAACATGGTTTCATCGGTACCTACTTCTCCGAGCCTATGCTGCTTAATCTGAGAATTTATAATTTGCAAGGCTTACTTATTTTTTAGTGTAAAAGAAAAGCTAAAAAAAAAAAGTCCAGGGGGGAAAAAAAACCCAGAGAGCCAGGGAAAAAATCAAATGAAAATTTTTATACGACCCTCTAAAGCTTCCTACATGGAAGTGACGCAACAAAATCAGAAAGGAAATTTTTATATTACCCCTTGAGCTTCCTACATGGAAATGACACAAAGGAATAAGAAATGCAATTTTTATACGACCCCTACATTTCCTACAAGGTCACCCAACATGGAAGTGGACACAAGAAATTCAAAAATGCAATTTTTGTACGGCCCCCTAAATTTCCTACAAGGTCAACCAACATGGAAGTGGACACAAGAAATTCAAAAATGCATGCAATTTTAATACGGCCCACTAGTTGCTCGAACTTCCATGGAATCAAATTATAGTGTCGTCATAATCTTTGAGAAGTGAGCAGTTTTTTTTTTTGTTTTTTTTTGTAGGTCATACCCACTCTCGTTATTTGTGATATAAGGGTAGGCAAAGTATGGTTATAAAAAATTATGAAATTCATATAAAGTTACACTATAAAAATGGATTTGGATATGTGAATTAATATGAACTACAAGATTCACGAAAAAAGCCGGGAAATTTTTATATGACCCCCTAAGTTTCCTACTGGTTAGCCAACATGAAAGTATCCGTTGTATTTTATTTCCATGGATTTTTTTTCCTGGCTTTTTTTTCCGTGGATTTTTTTTCCTGGCTTTTTTTTCCGTGGATCTTTTTTCCTTTGATTTTTTTTTTCCGGTAACCATTCTCTTTATCACTGGAATTATTTCCAGTAGCTTTCTCGAGGAGCAGCAAGTAAACAAACGAACTCATTATAATCAGACGAATGAAAAAGTCTAAGGTTTCAATATATCGCTCTACAGCTGATCATCAACAAAAATTTATTAAAAGAATGCTATATAATGTTGTCGAACTTAATATTTTCGCTGTGGCAAAATCTACCCCAAATTCTTCCTTTTATGAAAGTCTAGGGGATTACAGTTTTGATCAAGTTTCGTGGCTTTTGAAGTTAACAAAATGTTCAGTTTTATTAATTCAGGTCTTTTCAGTTTAGAAAGCATTGTGAGTTAAGAAAAAAAAATGGACGTTTTGCTTTTTTTACGCTTGTTAGCTCCTTCTTTCGAAGGGAAGGAGGAGAAGATAAAGGCTAAACCAAGAGGCAAAATATAATTGGACGAAATTATGCCAGCCTGCCATTTTCCTATTTCGATTTTTATAACGTGGAAACAAGAAAGCAAATTAAATTCGTCGTGTAGGGAAAACAAAGCGGAATTTTATGCCATTTTATATTTCTGGGAATTTTAATAGTAGAAACAGAGGGATCACATTCGGAATTGTGATAATGAATCAAAAAATAGTTTTCGCAATTTTATTTTCACTTGACATACAGTATGGTTATTTAATATCTGTGTGAAGGAGTTATGAGGTTGTTATGAGGTTGTTACTAAGCACATGGGTTCGTAAAGCCAAAAATTACTCTTAAGACAACAGCAAAAAAAAAAAGCTTACAAATTCTCATTCCAAATCTTTTATTGGCTGTCCTGTAGAGTAGACTCGCACATTGCTGATAAACACAACGACTGTAACTTGACACACAGAAGAGGCAAACACAGACACGCCAACACAACTTCAAGAAACACAATGACGAGTTTTTTGACGGCGTAATTTAACGAAATCTCAAAAATACCTAACGTCAGGGCCAGAGCAAGCTTTTTTTATCGGTACTGTAATGTCCTTAAGTTTTTAAGAGTTTAGACTGTATGTGGAAAAATCTCAGTTCAACCAGAACATTAATATTACGCGAAGCTTGATTAACTGTCGTAGCTAGTTCATTATAGTTGAAACCCAAAATAGCTTAATCTGTAATGTCCTTAACGAAGCACAGAGAATGCCACTTTTAGAATACCTCAAGAGATTCAGTGAAAAACTTACAATCATACTCACAATTTCATATTTTATTCCATCTCAGATATGCAATTGAATCCCAACGAATAACAATACACTCCAGTAACTAAAACCAAAATTCATGCGATATGCTAACCACAATATCCGATTTCGCTGCAGAACTTCAAAATCAGATCCTTCGACAGACGATTGAAATTTAACAGTTAACCAAACCTCAAGTATTTTCACGAATCTCTCCTATTACTGGAAATCTCTCGTCGTATGGATACGAAAAAAATGAGAACGGAGTTTTACTGCTAATATACGAAAAGAAATGCGGAAAAGTTGGCGAAAATTCAGAATTTTCCGTTAACACATCTTAAAAACGGTAATTTACCGTCATCATAAGAAAGGAACTGCGGGAAGGTTTCTGAAAATTCAGAACTTTCTTTGCGTACGCAAATCCGTGAAATTCAGGTTTCTCTCCGTCATTTCACGGGAAAGGTTGTATCAGAAATATGCTTCGTTAATTCACGAAAGGAATCACGGAAAGTGGCTCGTGAATTTCAGAAATTCTTTTACAGTGTAGGCTGCCATCTGATGCTGAACTTGGTATATTTTAATGGACGAATTCTATCTTCTTATTTAATAACTTTTTTAAATTGGATGAGGAACTCCAGAGGATTAGGTGGGATGTTGTTGGGCTGAGCGAAGTTAGAACAGGAAAGGTTCTGGGTTAACTGAAGAGTGAGCATCTCTGCTAACGTGGAACAGAAACTGACTGAACTAGTGGTTTTAGATTTATAATTAGCAAAAAGCTGAAGGGCAGAGTTCAAGAAGACGAAAGTTCCACAGACTGAGCTGTACAACTCGTTCTATAGCAAAGAAAATTACAAACACGCAAAAACTAAAAAAAAAAAAAAAAAACACATATTCCAATAACTAACGTTTAAAAAATATTTCTAGGCCTGTTTTTTTAAACATTAGTTATTAGAATGTGTTTTTTTAGTAGTTTTTGAGTGTTCGTAATTTTCTTTGCTGCTCTTCGTGAATATTCTTTTCTGCAGCTATTTTGCGAGATTAGATTTTCAATGTTTCTGCTGTGCTTTTTTTTTATGTGGGGCTATTTGCTTTATCGCTATATATATATGCCATTATGTCTTAAAAGAAAAGTGTTTGATCAATGCATCCTTCCATTGCTTACGTATGGTGCAGAGACGTGGACCTTAACTAAAAGAGACATACAAAGGCTGCAGACAACTCAAAGTAGCATGGAGAGGTGCACGTTTGGTGTAACCAGGAACGATAAGGAGAGGAACTCGTGGATCAGAAAAATGACAAGAGTGGAAGACATCATGATCAGAGTTAAATCCCTGAAACGGCAATGGGCTGGGCATACTGCCAGAAGGACAGACCATCGATGGACAGCCGAAATTTTAGATTGGATTCCAAGGGACAGGAAAAGACCCAGAAGAAGACCACATGGGAGATGGGTGGATGAAATTCGAACGTATGCGGGAGTAATATGGAGGAGACTGGCACAAGACAGACCATTGTGGAAGAAACTTGGGGAGACCTTCGTCCAGCAGTGGATTGATAATGGTTGACAATGATGATGATGATATATGTATATATTATATATATATACATACAATTTATTTCCTTACCACTACGGATAAAGCTAGCAATAATTTTGCAATTATCTGTAAGAAGTTCTATTTTGAATTGTTAACTATGGAACTCAATAATAGAGTAACATACGAGCCCGTAAGTTATTCTACCAAGCAGTTAGAAAATCGGTTTAAGGCATTCTTCAAGAAACTTAAAATTCCGCAAACTAGAAGATATGGGCCTGAATTTCCATTTCTTTTTGCAACGGTTAAGTTTCATAAGGATCCTGTGAAGTTCAGGTTCATAGCTAGTGGAGTAAGGAGTCATAAAAAGAAAATAGATCTTGCTTTTGAAGATGTCTTAAAGAAGGTTTTGAAACACATTAGAAACTGTTCTAACTTGATGTACAGAGATTTTTGGATAATTAATAATAATGCAGAAGTAATTTCTACTATACTCAAAGTGTGTCCCCTAGATATTAATATATTATGATTTTGAAAACCTATATACTAATCTGCCTCTATCAGATATAATCACTACCTTTAAAGAGCTGTATGCAGAATTTAAACTTAACCAATTTGTTGATGTAGGAACTTGGAACTCTTATCTCAATTGCTGCATAAAAAATAACCATATCTTATATAATAATACTCTCTATAAGCAAGTGAATGGTATTCCAATGGGAACATCAACGTCCACGAATATCGCTAATCTATTCCTGTTCTTTAAGGAATATAAATTCATTAAAATCACTCACCTGCTCAGATAACTACCTTTACACTTTTAGATATATTGATGATCTGCTGTGTATCAATAATTCCGAAGTTATAGAGAGTGATTTTGATAATATCTATCCTAGCTCTCTTAACTTATGTAAAACCAACCACAGTAATCAGGAACTTGAGTTCCTAGACTTAAGCATTAAGCTTCAACAGAGGTAACCCATCTATTAGCCTCTTTGATAAAAGAGTTAATTTTCCTTTCAAAGTAATTAAATATCTACACTGGAATAATAACATTTCAACCAAAGTAATTGAGAATGTACTAATTTCTCAGGTCCTAAGAATTTCAAGAATTTGCAGCAACAATTTGGACTTCAATTACCACATTAATATACTATTAGAAAGTTTTCTAGAGAACGAAATTCTTCTTCTTTCATCAAAAAGAACTTTAAGAAAAATTATTCTGAATAATAGAGTAAGGTTGGCAGATCTGCTTTAATTTTCTACACAGTTAATAATATGATTCTGACCAATCAAAGCCGTAAGGAAGTTGGCTAGAGGATGCCTATTAACTACCTAAAGGAACCTTAGTGCTATGGATATGACGGTCCTATTAAAACAAAAAAAAATTAAATAATATAAACAAAATCACAAAAAAAGCTTAAAAATCTGTTTATAAAAGAAAATAAAAACAAATAAAAAAGAAAACTAGTTATTCATCACTAGGATAGCTATACTAAAAATAGTAAAACTAACATTAAAATTAATAAGATTCTGATTAATCTATAGAAGCTCACTAAGGTGATTTAATACATGCAAAGATTATTAAATAAACTGCTCGTGTATTTTATAATATTTCATGTATTCTGAGAGTTAATTCTGCTCATTCTGATCATACAGATCCACAGTCTTAAGTTTATATATTTTTTTTCTGGTTAAAATCTCCGCGCATTGGTTTCTTGCTGTATGAGGAGTTATCAGCCCCACCCTCACTGCCCCCAGCATCTAGGGAGTGGCGGAAGAGGTCAGCCATGTTCTCCTCTTGTGAGGAGAAAAGTTTTGCAACTCAAGAGGTAAGCTCTCTCCTTGTTTTTGGGTTCTAGGTTTTATAAGTTCAATGTTTGTACTTCATGTACCTTTTCTCTGTCGTTTTTAGCTTTTCAGCTTTTAAGCATTGGTTTGTCTGTTAACATTTATGCGGGTTTTAACTCTTACTTTTCTTTGTAACTTTGAGCGTCTTTTGTGGTACCTAGGAACAGAAGATGGCTAGCTTGTTCCCTTTCTATGCGCTGTCTATGCGCCGTTTTTTCAAAGTAGTTAAGTTCTTAATAACTAATTAATTATGCACTTAAAGCACTGCTGAAATACTTTGTACATATTGCAACTAACTGTTTAAGGTATATAACTTTCACAAAGTTTTCTTTAGTTAATTATTATCTTTAATTTATTCTCGTTTTCGTGCTGTCATAAGTTGTAGAGTAGGGGTTTTAGACTCAAGTTTTCTTTCAAAAATCTGTTCGTTATAAATTAACATTTCCTTTTTTAATTGCAATGTAAAATTTGTTTTTCAGGTTTAAATTCTCTCTCAAACGAACTTGGAATTTTGTTATAGCTGAAAATCATTTCTATTTATTATGTCACTCTCACAGCTTGAGTTCTCTTTAATCTTCTTCTCTCTGTTTAATAGTAACAGATGAAGAGCATGGGTCAGGCCATGAAGGTTAATGGATGCAAGCGAAATTGTAACTAGTGCTAGGTCATGCTACTCTACGGAGGACATGACTTATATATATATTTTTGAAACTATTTTAGGTGGGAATATTACTTGCATCTATGGCCTTGCAGAAACCCATTTCCAACTAGGTCTTTGTGGAAGTGAGAAAATGCAGAGTTTTTGCTGGTCCTTGATAAAGCCAAGGCTCAGTATTCTCGACACCTTCTACATTCAGTTGTTTTATTTTATTTTTTTCTTTTCTCCTTTTACTCACACAGGTAGATACATAACCTTTTCTATGTTGTACTAGGTGTGAGTCAAAGTGCTATATGTATTTTTTTGCTTAGGTATCTTTATAGTATATAATATATATATATATATATATATATATATATATATATATATATATATATATATATATATTCTATAAAGAAGATACCTAAGCAAAAAAATACATATATAATTTTGACTCACACCTAGTACAACATAGAAAAGGTTATGTATCTACCTGTGTGAGTAAAAGGAGAAAAGATAAAAAAATAAAATAAAACAACTGAATGTAGAAGGTGTCGAGAATACTGAGCCTTGGCTTTATCAAGGACCAGCAAAAAAACTCTGCATTTTCTCACTTCCACAAAGACCTAGTTGGAAATGGGTTGCTGCAAGGCCATAGATGCAAGTAACATTCCCACCTAAAATAGTTTAAAAAATATATATATAAGTCATGTCCTCCGTAGAGTAGCATGACCTAGCACTAGTTAACAATTTCGCTTGCATCCATTAACCTTCCTGGCCCGACCCATGCTCTTCATCTGTTACTATTAAACAGAGAGAAGAAGATTAAAGAGAACTCAAGCTGTGAGAGTGACATAATAATTAGAAATGATTTTCAGCTATAACGAAATTCCAAGTTCGTTTGAGAGAGAATTTAAACCTGAAAAACAATGCAAAAGAAATCCAAATTTTACATTGCAATTAAAAAAGGAAATGTTAATTTATAACGAACAGATTTTTGAAAGAAAACTTGAGTCTAAAAACCCCTACTCTACAACTTATGACAGCACGAAAACGAGAATAAGTTAAAGATAATAATTAACTAAAGAAAACTTTGTGAAAGTTATATACCTTAAACAGTTAGTTGCAATATGTACAAAGTATTTCAGCAGTGCTTTAAGTGCATACATTAATTAGTTATTAAGAACTTAACTACTTTGAAAAACAGCGCATAGACAGCGCATAGAAAAGGAACAAGCTTAGCCATCTTCTGTTCCTAGGTACCCCAAAAGACGCTCAAAGTTACAAAGAAAAGTAAGAGTTAAAACCCGCAAAAATGTTAACAGACAAACAAATGCTTAAAAGCTGAAAAGCTAAAAAACGACAGAGAAAAGGTACATGAAGTACAAACATTGAACTTATAAAACCTAGAACCCAAAAACAAGGAAGAGAGCTTACCTCTTGTGTGACAAAAACTTTTCTCCTCACAAGAGAAGAACATGGCTGACCTCTTCCGCCACTCCCTAGACGCTGGGGGCAGTGAGGGTGGGGCTGATGGCCTCCTCATACAGCAAGAAACCAACGCGCGGAGATTTTAACCAGAGAAAAAAATATATAAACTTAAGACTGTGGATCTGTATGATCAGAAAGAGCAGAATTAACTCTCCAGAATACATGAGAAATATTATAAAATACACGAGCAGTTTATTTAATAATCTTTGCATGTATTAAATCACCTTAGTGAGCTTCTATAGATTAATCAGAATCTTATTAATTTTAATGTTGGTTTTACTATTTTTAGTATAGCTATACTAGTGATGAATAACTAGTTTTCTTTTTTATTTGTTTTTATTTTCTTTTATAAACTGATTTTTAAGCTTTTTTTGTGATTTTGTTTATATTATTTAATTTTTTGTTTTAATAGGACCGTCATATCCATAGCACTAAGGTTCCTTTAGGTAGTTAATAGGCATCCTCTAGCCAACTTCCTTACGGCTTTGATTGGTCAGAATCATATTATTAACTGTGTAGAAAATTAAAGCAGATCTGCCAACCTTACTCTATTATTCAGAATAATTTTTCTTAAAGTTCTTTTGATGAAAGAAGAAGGAATTTCGTTCTCTAGAAAACTTTCTAATAGTATATTAATGTGGTAATTGAAGTCCAAATTGTTGCTGCAAATTCTTGAAATTCTTAGGACCTGAGAAATTAGTACATTCTCAATTACTTTGGTTGAAATGTTATTATTCCAGTGTAGATATTTAATTACTTTGAAAGGAAAATTAACTCTTTTAGCAAAGAGGCTAATAGATGGGTTACCTCTGTTGAGCTTAATGCTTAAGTCTAGGAACTCAAGTTCTTGATTACTGTGGTTGGTTTTACATAAGTTAAGAGAGCTAGGATAGATATTATCAAAATCACTCTCTATAACTTCTGAATTATTGATACACAGCAGATCATCAATATATCTAAAAGTGTAAAGGTAGTTATCTGAGCAGGTGGGGTGATTTTTAATGAATTTATATTCCTTAAAGAACAGGAATAGATTAGCGATATTCGTGGACGTTGATGTTCCCATTGGAATACCGTTCACTTGCTTATAGAGAGTATTATTATATAAGAGATGGTTATTTTTTATGCAGCAATTGAGATAAGAGTTCCAAGTTCCTACATCAACAAATTGGTTAAGTTTAAATTCTGCATTCAGCTCTTTAAAGGTAGTGATTATATCTGATAGAGGCAGATTAGTATATAGGTTTTCAAAATCATAACTATTAATATCTAGGGGACAAACTTTGAGTATAGTAGAAATTACTTCTGCATTATTATTAATTATCCAAAAATCTCTGTACATCAAGTTAGAACAGTTTCTAATGTGTTTCAAAACCTTCTTTAAGACATCTTCAAAAAAGCAAGATCTATTTTCTTTTTATGACTCCTTACTCCACTAGCTATGAACCTGAACTTCACAGGATCCTTATGAAACTTAACCGTTGCAAAAAGAAATGGAAATTCAGGCTCATATCTTCTAGTTTGTGGAATTTTAAGTTTCTTGAAGAATGCCTTAAACCGATTTTCTAACTGCTTGGTAGAATAACTTACGGGCTCGTATGTTACTCTATTATTGAGTTCCATAGTTAACAATTCAAAATAGAACTTCTTACAGATAATTGCAAAATTATTGCTAGCTTTATCCGTAGTGGTAAAAATAAATTGGTCTTGTAGTTTGGAGAGTGACCTTTTAGCTTCTCCAGAGAAAAGAGATTTCTGTCGAAACAAAAGTCCAGACCTGCCAACTCACCGGTGAAGCTATTGATTATATTATATTTCCATTCTGCGAAGGCCTCAATAGGCTGATTGTACGTTAAACTGGTTTTTACGATGTACTTATTTACATCTTGAGTGAAGCTCTCAAGAATCCTTTCTTTGGAAATTGTGAAGGAAAGTCTGAATTTAGAGCCATACTCTAATAAATTCCTAAGCTTTTCATTTTCAACAAAAACTCAAGTTTCCGGTGATAATATGGTTGTAATTCTTATCATAGTGAACTGTTTCTTTATGTTCATCACAAGAACAAGTAGTAATTACAGGAATGTAGCTCGAAGAGTTAAGTTTGTAGTTTTTAACTATTGACCCTAAGGTCTTAACATATTTAAAACTTACAATAGACTGGTGCCTGTGGATGGGAAAAAAAAATTGCATTATTGTAGAACAGCTTCCTTACATTGAGATTATCGTAGGCTTTATTTAGGAACCTGATGGTAACAAAATTACTGGAAAATTCTTTAAGAGAAATTTTATCTTTAAGAATATGTTTAAGAATGTCCAGAACCAAAGCAAAAACATGCTTATCAACATGGTCAGCAGTTTCATTCCAGAATTTGAAAAAACATTTAAGGACAGAGTGCTTGAAGGACTTGAGAATTTTGTAAGTATTTTTAACAAAATTAGTGCCAGTTTTAAAGCATTCCAGAGTTTTTAGCAAGTTAGCAAAATCAACTTTGCTTGATGTGCGAAATAACCTCTGTCCTCTATTACCTCTAGAGCAGCTCTTATTATTAACAAGAAAGAAGAGTTCACGAATTGAAAATTTATGCTGATTATGCTTATTGTCAGATAGAGTGGAATTAAGGCCATAGGGATAAAGAGACTGATGCTGCAAAATTTCAAGGGATTCAGTTTCTAGCCGAGCATAGAGGTCAGGGATAATATGTAGTACCTCTATTTTCACTTTGTCAAAACCATGAGTATGGAAATGCTCTAATTCAAAGGTAGAGTACTGGTTGGCGTTTGTGGAGGGGTTCACTCCTGAATTAGAGAACTTGTTTACTAGAGACCTGTGACCATTAATCCTAAGATGAAGAGGATTTTTACTTTGGCCAATATAGCTAAGGTTGCAGACAGTACAGGTGAGCTTATAGATGGTATTGTAGGCTTTGCAAAACTTGTTGGAGCAATTATCCTCAACAGAAGAATACAGGTTAGGATCTGCAGATTTACATGTCAAACAACGTTTGTCATTTCATAACTTTAGATTACCTTTGCCAGCGAGTTCATACACTATGGGAAAGGGTGCTAGCCTAACCGAGCGGGAGGACTTAAAATATCTGAGCTGACCTCCAATCCTTTCATCGTCCTTAGAACTCCACTTGGGCCAAAACATACAAATCTGAGCAAACCAACTAGGAAAAACTTTTTAGAAATAAGCAGTCCAAGAAAAGACCAAACTCGAGTATAAACTACACTCCAAAAAGCTGCATCCAAAACATACTAAAAAGAAAAATTAGAAAATGAAAAAAAAAACCTCAAGTAAAAAAATAGTAATAAAAAAAAAAAATAATAATAATAATAAAACATTTCAACTAGAATTTGCGCATGAGCTGCTAAATAATAAATTGAAATTAGTTACTTAAGAGCAAAACTGAAGACTAAGGAAAAAAATTTAGAATTTAAAACGAAGGGTGCAAAATAACCTGAAAATCAAAACGCGCAATGCAGCAGTTTTGAAAATTCAGAATTCACATTCTATAAAGAAGATACCTAAGCAAAAAAATACATATATAATTTTGACTCACACCTAGTACAACATAGAAAAGGTTATGTATCTACCTGTGTGAGTAAAAGGAGAAAAGATAAAAAAATAAAATAAAACAACTGAATGTAGAAGGTGTCGAGAATACTGAGCCTTGGCTTTATCAAGGACCAGCAAAAACTCTGCATTTTCTCACTTCCACAAAGACCTAGTTGGAAATGGGTTTCTGCAAGGCCATAGATGCAAGTAACATTCCCACCTAAAATAGTTTAAATATATATATATATATCAGGAGAGATAAGAAGAGGAACTCGTGGATCAGAAAAATGACAAGAGTGGAAGACATCATGATCAGAGTTAAATCCCTGAAATGGCAATGGGCTGGACATACTGCCAGAAGGACAGATCATCGATGGACAGCCGAAATTTTAGATTGGATTCCAAGAGACAGGAAAAGACCCAGAAGAAGACCACATGGAAGATGGGTGGATGAAATTCGAAAGTATGCGGTAGTGACATGGAGGAGACTGGCACAAGACAGACCGTTGTGGAGGAAACTTGGGGAGACCTTCGTCCAGCAGTGGATTGATAATGGTTGACAATGATGATGATGATGATGATATATATATATAGGTGATACGCAACATATTCCAGCCTCTTCTTGACAAATGTCAACCCCGCCTTTTCGTGGTGCATCCTGTTCCAACTGAAAGGGGTCTGACGACCGACGAATAGCGGTATAACTATACCATCAGGATGTGAGGAAATGCTATCCCACACTCACCAACTCGCTTGGTCAGCGTGGTGAGTTACGGCCAAACCCCCCAGAGATGCTTTCAAAATTTCAAACTTGGCCCTCAGTCTCCGGCAGCTGGAATGTACCTGGCCAGTGCGACATGAAGGCAGTGGGTGCTAAGAATCACCGGAGGATCGGAATAGGCTGCCATGTTATGCTGACCTTGGCTACGTTCAATAGACGTTTCTTATCTTGTGATTCATGGCTCCTTGAATTGGAGGAGAAACCCGAAAAGATCAACTGGGACATTGTAGGACTAAGCGAGGTAAGAAGGAGAAAAGATCTCTTTGAACTGAAAAGTGGACATCCCTTCTACTATCGTGGGACAGATACTGGCAGAACTAGTGGTTTTGGATTTATAATAAAAAAAAAACTGAAGGACAATGTTTTAGAAGTTGAAAGTTCCTCAGACAGGGCTGCGCGACTCGTTATCCAACTCTCAAAAATGTACAGGCTCAGATTATTCAAGCTTATGCACCCACCACAAATCCTCCTGAAGCAGAAATTGAAGAATTTTATGAGGAAATTCGGAATCTAAATAGCAAGGGCAAACAGCACTTGAAGATCATTCTAGGTGATTTCAATGCAAAAATAGGGCAACAGCAACAGAATGAAACTTCGGTTGGTAAATTCGGCTATGGCAACAGAAATCAACGCGGAAATACTCTCGTAGAGTTTGCAGAAGGCGAAAGGATTTTCATCATGAACTCCTTCTTCAAGAAAAAGCCACACAGGAAATGGGCATGGAGACATTCAAATGGGACGACAAGTGAAATTGATTTTATTATGTGTAACAAAAAAATCGCCATCGAAGACTGTAGTGGGCTAAACAAGTTCAACACAGGTAGTGACCATAGAATGGTGAGAAATAAGATGCACCTCAACACTAAACTCGAACGCGGCAAGCTCATAAGACAAACAAAATGTATTGGTATAACCAACCTTACAAAACATCATAATCCCTTCAAGTTTGAACTGAGGAACAGATTCTCTGCTTTAGAAGGCCTAACGTCGGAAGAAGTGAATATTTCTGAAGTTAACAGAGAACTCACCAAAGCTCTCAGGGAAACAGCAACAAAAATAGATGGTCCTAAGATCAAGTTACATATGAAGAAAATTTCAGGAAAAACAAAAATGTTGATGCAAAAGAGAAGGGAGAAGAGAACTGATAAAAAAAAACAGCGACTTATATTAATGCTCTGCAGATAATTTATTAGTTTAACAATAGACTACGTATTAATTATCACATCATATTGCTACAGATTCGTGTTTTAACGAACTTCATAAAGATTCCCCTTGATAAGTTCTGTGTGAGCGCATCCAAATGTCTAAGCTTAGGGGCCCACTAAGGCCGTAATCTGGCCCCGGATTGACATATTCCATTCCTGTTCTTAGAATATTATTTATAGAATATTCTTTGCTCCATTTCCTCGTGCACATCGCGTATATTTAATTTTTTTTTTTCCATTATTAAGGTACACTCCAATATGGTTTTATCGGTACCTACTTCTCCGAGCCTATGCTTACATCTGAGAATTTATAATTTGCGAGGCTTACTTATTTTTTAGTGCAAAAGAAAAGCTAAAAAAAAAAGTCCAGGGGAAAAAAACCCAGATAATCAAATAAAATTTTTTATTTGATTCTCTGGGTTAAAAAATCAAATAAAATTTTTTATACGACCCTCTAAAGCTTCCTACGTGGAAGTGACGCAACAAAATCAGAAAAGAAATTTTATATTACCCCTTGAGCTTCCTACATGGAAATGACACAAAGAAATCAGAAATGCAATTTTATACGACCCCTACATTTCCTACAAGGTCACCCAACATGGAAGTGGACACAAGAAATTCAAAAATGCATGCAATTTTAATACGGCCCACTAGTTGCTCGAACTTCCGTCTGATCAAATTGTGGTATCCTCATAATCTTTGAGAAGTGAGCAGTTTTTTTTTTTTTTGTTTTTTTTGTAGGTCATACCACTTTCCCACTCTCGTTATTTGTAATATAAGGGTAGGCAAAGTATGGTTATAAAACATTATGAAATTCATATAAAGTTACACTATAAAAATGGATTTGGATATGTGAATTAATATGAACTATAAGATCCACGAAAAAAGCCGGGAAATTTTTATATGACCCCCTAAGTTTCCTACTGGTTAGCCAACATGAAAGTAGCCGTTGTATTTTATTTCCATGGATTTTTTTCCTTCGGCTTTTTCTTCCCTGGATTATTTTTCCGTTGGATTTTTTTCCGGTAACCATTCTCTTTATCACTGGAATTATTTCCAGTAGCTTTCTCGAGGAGCAGCAAGTAAACAAACGAACTCATTATAATCAGACGAATGAAAAAGTCTAAGGTTTCAATATATCGATATTGAAACCTTAGACCCTTCCAGTGCTTACGTATGGTGCAGAGACATGGATCTTAACTAAAAGAGACATACAAAGACTTCAGACAACTCAAGATAGCATGGAGAGATGCATGTTGGGTGTAACCAGGAGAGATAAGAAGAGGAACTCGTGGCTCAGGAAAATGACAAGAGTGGAAGACATCATGATCAGAGTAAAATCCCTGAAATGGCAATTGGCTGGACATACTGCCAGAAGGACAGACCATCGGTGGACAGCCTATATTTTAGACTGGATTCCAAGGGACAGGAAAAGACCCAGAAGAAGATCACATGGGAGATGGCTGGATGAAATTCGAAAGTATGCGGGAGTAACATGGAGGAGACTGGCACAAGACAGACTGTTGTGGAAGAAACTTGGGGAGACCTTCGTCCAGCAATGGATTGATAATGGTGATTATATATATGATGATGATGATTATATATATACATATAGGCCAAAAATTTTACTTTGCGAATTGAACAGGCTCCAGGGATACCTGTAATTTTTTTTATTGGAATTTTAACGACCACCGTGAACAACTCAATGGGCTATAAGCAGTCGCCCGTCCCTAATTTAGGGTCACTGGTTCCAGGGAAGGGAGAGAGCCAGTGCCGTAAGACAAACACAACATCCATACCTCACCGGGATTCGAACCCGGACCGCGTTCGGACGAATGATCAGAGGCCATCGCTTATACCACTGCGCCACCGGGGCGGTATACCTGTAATGGATGGATGGAATAGAAATTCAGAGCATAGATGTTACGCAGCATGCGCTCGCGATGCGCAAAGGAAAAATCGTTCAAGTTGTCACGGTTACGGCTTTCGGAATGTTTGAATGGCAACACAGGGGCGGATTTCCGACTAGGTACACTAGGCGCGTGCCTAAGGCCCCATAGCTGGAGGGGCCCCGTAAACGTAGAAATGGATTGCCAGTTTTGTTTTGGTGCTCACGGACGGAAACAAATCAATCTTTAAAGCGACCACTTTGTATTGTCGATTGATATTTCACTTTCTGATATTAGTAACATATATATACTTTTTCTTGCTTTGTTGATACTCCAAATTTTCGAGTTCTTATCGATTTTGAAAAGAACAGTTAAAATAATTTAGCCTTCCTTTCAGTGGTAGGTGAAGGTAGAATTCACGCTTCCCGTACTTTTCAGGGTTTAAGGCGAATACTTAACTCTTCTGCTGTTATATAAATTACTTTCATGCTACTTCCAGCCAAAGGAAAACATCTGTGTTGGAAACTTCCCCACTTCCCCACTGATTTGAGATGAGGAGTGCTTGTAGATACTGTCCTGATGATCAGAGGTGTTTGCAGGTAATTGTTTTTTTCCTTTGGGATAGGGTAATCAAGTTCTTTCTCAGCCCGAATCTTCCTAAACCAATCTAAACCAAAAGAGTTAATATTTAAGCTGGAAAAATAAAGGAATTCGAGAATATTACACTATCTCTTTCTTATTTAATAGAGTTAAAAGAAATTTCTATTCCCTCTACAGGCTTGTACTGATAATGTCAAGTAATCTCACCTTTTCTATTCCTTAAATCGACATGAAACTAACTTTTGAAAAACCAATAAGAAAGTTTCAATGATACTCTTACTCGAAAAACTGTGGTTCCTACTTTTTCATTTCCAAACCGGATCTTCTGCATTTATTTCTTGTGCTTCTGTTTCTGATAATTGCAGTGCAGTCATAAAACAATCTCACGCATCTTTTTGACAGAATAAAAAAAAATGTAGACCTTCTCTATTTTCCGACAGAGAGGACACCGGGTCAACGGGTGCACCAAGGTACTCACACGACCCATGGCTGGCGCCTCCCCGGCCCACATCCACACAGAACCGACACCACAAGCATCAAATACACAACAGCCTCCCTACAGCAACCCTAAATTCACACACACACACACACACACACACAAAAGAGAGAGACAGAACCCAAAAACTCACACCACCCCGACTCACACAGCCTCCTGCCGTCTCGGTCAGCGGCCTGCACCGTCAATCTCGACCGGAGACAAGACAAAATAAACTACCGACGAGGGGGTTAGAGTTTAACCTCCTCACCCTCCAACAAAACAACAAACACAAGTCACAAAAACATAACACTAGAAAAAGCCCAACACCCCCATAGATATCCTTCGGGCTTCAACGCCCGAAACTAAAGGCGTAAGTTACCCCAGTGAAAGGTGTAGTTGTTCTTGGTCTCAGTAACAACCCGAGGCCAAGGCCCCCACCGATACCTGAAAGTCCGGTCGGTCAAAGTGCGGGAGTCCACTCTTGCACTGTCCTGGAGCTCACACTTGACTTGAAGGATGACCGTTCTTGCACATAAGCCCGAGTTAGTCCGGGAATGCAGAACCCTGTTTCTCTCCCTCCACATTTTATAACGGACCTCGGTGATAATCATCCTCCATACATCCCTGCCCGCCGCCGGAGCAGGGTGCAGATAAAACACGTTAGCCGGACGAAACTGGAGGGCGTCAAGTTTCTTGTGCCAAGCTCAAGTCCAGATTCCTTGCCAGACCTGGTGAGCCATGGGGCACTTCCAAAAGAGATGGAACCGGTCCTCAATGCCCGCACATGAAAGACACCTGTCGAAGTAAATGCCTCCCCACCGAAGCCGTCGACTCCTCGTCGGAAAGACATTGTGAGCCAACCGCCACTTAAGTCCTTCTTCTTGTAGTCCACCATCGTCGAGTGAATGCTCATCCAAGCCTCTCTCATAGAGAAGTTCCTGGGAAAGTTAAAATTTTTGATGACGTGTTCTCTAGGCTTAGGGATAAGATAAACATACGACTGCCTCGCCCCCTTCCCATTGCGGCTTGCCTCTGTGAAGTCCCGCAGGCGACCACCCAAGAGATACTTCTTGTGAATAGACTCTCTACGGGGACCCACAAAGTTGTGGCCCGGTAGATATTTCTTCGCATCCAAACCTGTGAAGTAGGAAACTAAGTTCCTAAACGGGTGGTCGGCGGCAAGAACCTCCCTCACACTTGAAAACTGAAGTGCACTGAACCAAGTAGGAAGGTGCTTGACATCCAAGCCCCCTTCCTCCCTAGGACAGCACAGGACAGCCCGAGTCACCTCCTCGGTCTTCTTGCCGGCCCAAACGAAGCCAAAGACCGCCCTTTCCAGAAGCCTCATAATACCTAGGAATGGAGACTCCAATTCTCCGACAAAGGCGCACTTAGGAACCAAGAGGATATTCGCCAACTTGGCGCGGTTGACCCTCAAGATGTGTACCTCTTGCCAACGCTCTTACTATTTCTTGATATCCCCCAGGTATTTCTGTGAACCCCGTCCTTGGAAAATTGTATACCCTGTATCTGGACAGGTCCCTCAGGGATGGCCAAACCCGCGACCGCCAGCCGCTCCCATCTACTCCAAAACATAACGTTCGACTTATTCTCGTTGAGACGGGCACCTGTCGCCCTGCAGTACCCAGTAAAAGCTTCCTGCCAACCCCTCAAGCTGCCTTCCCATCCACGAAGAAGGTGATATCATCGGCGTAAGCGAGATACTTCAAAGAAGCAACAGTCCCCGGAACGGGAAACCCCTAACCCTGTTAGCACAAATGACTTTCCTAAGCAGGGTTTCTAACACCAAAACACTCATTTGAACCTCAAAGAGGGTAGAGAGACGCCCAGCTATGATCACCCTCCCGGAGAGACCTCTGTAGAAGATCCCTACCTTACTTCGAAAGAAATCCCTGAAGCCGTGGGCCTCCAGCAACTTCCCGATGAACTTGTGAGAAACCCTATCAAAGGCTTTACTCTGATCGGCGGGAAAAAGGCCCATATTAATACCCTTCTCGCCCAGGTAAGTGATAGCATCACTGATGCAACGCACGTTCCAAAACATACGAAGCCCTTGATACCACACATCTGATTGACACCGATGAGGTGTTTAGCAACCAAACAGAGCCTACTATTGATGATTCTGGCCAGGTTCTTGTAGTCAACAGTCGAGAGAGACACCGGTCTCCAAACACCTAACGATCTAGAAGGGGTGCCGGGGGTCTTGCAGAAAAGAATATCCATGCTCATCCGCATGGTTCCCGGCATTAGACCAGCCCTAACAATCTCATTAAACACCCTGCAAAGCCAGGGAGCTAAAATGTTAACAAACTTCCTGTAGAATTCCGCAGGAAGCCCATCGCACCCAGGAGACTTACCGGGTTTAAGGGCTTGGATCGCCGACCTAACTTCCGTACCCGTGAAATCCCCATTTGTATCTGGAATGTCCTCATTCGAGAAACGCGGAGTTCCCTCAAGCCAGTTGCCATTTGAGGTCGACTCAATTTTCTCGCCGGAAAAAAGGTCGCCGAAAAACCAATCTAAACCAAAAGAGTTAATATTTAGGCTGAAAAATAAAGAAATCGAGAATATTACGGTCCATGACATTCGTCTATGCCATGAACGGCTTAATTTCTTCGATTTAGAGAATTGTTCGCCATAAAAATACTCCTCCACGGAAAGTCATCCACCTTTTTCAAGTGAAATACTGTGCAGAAATTGCATTTTACCCGAATTTTCTAATGTCGAGGAATTCCGTTTGTCAGTCTTCAAGTATTTCATTTTTGTTTGATACCATGCTCGTTTCCTACTGATTTAACTCATAACGTAAAAACAAGATGTTTTTTCACAGCTGAAACAATGGAAAGAGCTCGTTTTGTAATTGAAACGTATTCTAATTTTATAACAATTTATACGCAATGTACTGATAAATTTAGAGAAATTCCATTTTCAGCGCCCTTAGCGTTAAGTTTGCCAAGTAACTTGCAACTGAAAAAGTGCTAAAGTAGTCCGTTTTGCCTAAGGCATCAAACTCAAGAAGAACTTTTGCTGTAACTGAGCTGGTCTCAATGTGAAAATCCTCCAAATACGTGGCGTCAGTGAATAAACAAAGACATCGCTCTTTCCACGTTTAGCAACGCACAGCAACAATATAAGGCTAACGCGCTCTGCTAGATATCGAGAGATCCGGGATTCAATTCCCCGACGGCGGCCGAATATTAATTTTTCGGTTGCTGTGCGTTGCTGAACGTGGAAAGAGCGATGTCTTTGTTTATTCCCTGACGCCACGTATTTGGAGGATTTTCACGTTGGGTCTCGCCCTTTGGATTTAAATGCTATAATTAATTTACAGCCAGTGCCGTTAATGCCCACCAGATCGAGACGTCTCAGTAGCTGAGCCCATCTTATGGATTTATGTCAGATGCTGACAGAAAAACGCACATAGCACCGTGGATTGTTGGACACCGTGGTGTAAGGCTAACGAGCTCGGCTAGATATCGAGAGATCCGGTATTCAATTACCCGGGGGAGGCCGAATAAAATTTTTTCGGTTGCTGTGCGTTGCTAAACGTGGAAAGAGTGATGTCTTTGTTTATTGAAATGGTATCTTTGTAGCGTAAAGCTAAAATTAACTAAATTTCTACTTCGAGAACTCCTAGCAGGAAATTTATGAACTAGTAGTGAAATTTAAAATGGCCAAAATTTAATAAAAGTTTATGTCTTATCATTCGCAAAAATAATTTTTGAAAAATTTGTGAAAAGCAAATTCTTTGGACTTAGCGCCTCTAGCAGGAAATTAATGAACTAATTGGAAAATTTAAATATTTCAGAAGGAACAGTTAAGCCTAATCTGAGAGGCACAAAAATAATTTTTCCCTCTAAATTTAATAATTTTTTCACACAATAGAACTTTAATTTTTTTATTTTCGACTTTGAAGCCCCTTAGCGGTAAATTCATGAAGTATATGGGATATTTAAAGTGCCAAACTTAATATCCTTTGATTTCCTATTAGCCGCAAAAATAATTTTTGAAATATTTCTAAAAACAAAAAGTTCGATGTTCATGGACAGACAAAGTGATTACACTAGCACTGTTTCTTACAAACCGTTTTGATAAAAAAAAAGATAGAATGACATTTTAAAGACCGTAAAAACCTTTTTCTTGACTTTACTGTTTTTTCTTGTTAATCCCACAAAAAAAATTCTGAGAAAATAAGGTGGGATGAAAATTTCTGAGAAAATTTCTGAGGACATAAAATGGGGAAGGGAGGCCCCTGAATCTTTTAGCGCCTAGGGCCCCAAAAGATCTGAAGTCGCCTCTGTGGCAACACCCTAATTTTTTTAACGTCACTGTAACAAGCGCTATGAAAAACGATAAGTGGCGTTGAAATGGTATCACTAGACCGAAAAGTGAACGAGATATCGTAAAATGAAGGACGGCATGCGAAGTACGGAATTCCAATGACAAACGGCGCTGCAGTCGGATGAATACTTGAGTTAACAAATGAGATGTCACTTGAAACACTGTTTAAATGCATCGTGCTACCGGCAACCAGAAACACTCAAGATGACACTCGTGAAATGTTATCTGAATCATTGCAATGGTGCAGCTGCGTTACGTGTCTTCCGCAGGAATCACCATTTACGCCGAAATCCGTGCTCTACTCAAGCTGTCCGTGACTTTTCCCTTAAGTTTGAAGATGCAGGATGCACGTGTGACAGATCTCGATCTAGACGACCTGCAACTCCTGTAGAAACTGTAGCTGAAATCCACTACGTTATTCATGAAGATTCAGGGGCACGTGTGACAGATCTCGATCTAGACGACCTGCAACTCCTGTGGAAACTGTAGCTGAAATCCACTCCGTTATTCATGAAGATTCCAGAGCACGTGTGACAGATCTCGATCTAGACGACCTGCAACTCCTGTGGAAACTGTAGCTGAAATCCACTACGTTATTCATGAAGATTCAGGAGCAAGCGCAAGAGATGTTGCACGGACGCTGGACTTCCCAAGAGTACCGTGATAAAGGTTCTCCTTTCAGTCCTTCACATGTTCCCGTACCGGTTTCATAGCGTGCACATGTTACAGGACGGAGACCGTGAACACTGTTTAGATTTCGCAAATGAATTTCTAATACGGAACGATGCCGATGACAGCTGGTTACTGCGCATTCCTTAGCACAGATGAAGCGCATTTTACCTTAACAGGGCGAGTGAACTCAAAGAACGGCCGCCCCGGTGGCGCAGCGGTCTAAGCGATGGCCTCTGATCCTTCGTCCGAACGGGGACCGGGTTCGAATCCCGGTGAGGCATGGATGTTGTGTTTGTCTTACGGCACTGGTTCTCTCTCTTCCCTGGAACCAGTGACCCTAAATTAGGGACGGGCGACTGCTTATAGCCCATTGAGTTGCTCACGGTGGTCGTTAAACCTCCAATCAAAAAAAAAAAAAAAAAAAAAGAACTCAAAGAACTGTGTGCACTGGTCGGACACTTATCCACATGAGGTGATACGTACTGATTTCGTACTTCGCACGACGTCCTTCATTTGACGATATCTCGTACACTTTTTGGTCTAGTATACTATTTTGACGACATTTACCGTTTTTCATGGCGTTTGTTACAGTGACGTTAAAAAAATTAGGGTATTGCCATTCAAATTTCCCGAAAGTCCGTAACCGTGACAACTTGCACGATTTTTCCTTTGCGCATATAGCGAGTGCATGCTGCGTAACATCTATATTCTGAATTTCGTTCCATCCATCCATTACAGCCATCCCCGGAGCCCGTTCAGTTGGCAAATTGGCAAAGTAACATTTTGGCCGCCTTGTATATACACTATCTACCAACAAGTAATTGGACACCCCTGCAATCGACGATATCTCGATCCTGATCCACGTCACGACCAACACCGTTAAATATCGTGTGGGAAAGAACAACGCAACCAGTCGCATGCAAGATGAAACGCAGCTCGGAGCTCTCTGATTTTGAGAAAGGTGTAATCGTCGGGTATCACAGAAATGGCCGATCCGTACGTGACATATCCAGCGAGTTGAAGTACCCAAAATCGACAGTGTCCTACGTGATTGGCAAGTGGAAGATGAGAGGTGACTGTCGGAATGTGCCCCGCACGGCAGACCCACAAAACTGGGAGTTCGAGACCGACGGGTGCTGGCCAGAGAAATTCGGAAGAACCACACCAAATCGATGGGCCACATCCGCGAGGAGTTTCAACAGGCATCCGGGAGTGTTCTTTCGATGAATACCATCCGTAAAGAAGCCCATCTGCTCGGTTATCATGGACGTGCTGCCGCCCACAAGCCTTAGATCACCAAGTCCAATAGCGCTGCTCGGCAAACCTGGTGCAAAGAACGTCAACCGTGGACCGTTGAACAGTGGAAACAGGTTCTCTGGAGCGACGAATCAAGGTTCACCCTCTACCGTTTGGATGGCAGGGTCTGGGTTTGGCGTCTGCCTGGAGAACGCCTCCTGCCGAAATGTATTGTGCCAACTGTGAAGTTCGGCAGCGGTGGGACTATGCTATGGGGGTGTTTCTCCTGGTATGGCACGGGACCCTTGGTCGCAATTCCTGGTAGACTGAACGCCGAGACCTTCTGCACCATTTTGGATAATCATGCGCTTCCTACGTTGTGGCAGTTTTACTGGGTGGATCCATGTTACTTTCAGGATGACAATGCCACCTGTCATGTTGCGATGTCCACCCTGGCTTGGTATAGTGACAATGGGGTTAATCGAATGGACTGGCTTGCGCAGAGCCCGGACCTTAACCCTATCGAGCACCTCTGGGATGAGTTGGAGCGTCGACTTAAGGGGTGCCCCCATTGTCCGAAATCGGTTAAGGAACTGGCCTGTCTTCTCCAAGCCGAGTGGAAGAAAATACCGCTAGCCGTCGTACAACGTCTGGTTGAGAGTATGCCCCGGAGAGTCGCAGCTGTAATCGCAGCTCGTGGAGGCTCCACCAACTATTGAAGGTGAATAAACTTCGTTTTCCTTTGCTATCACAGGTGTCCAATTACTTGTTGGTAGATAGTGTATATGCATATACACCCTTTGCCTAAAAAAAATAAACGAAGCACCCAAAGAAGGTCGTTCTATCTTCAGGAAACTCCGCATGCAAGTACCTCAGAGCCGGATTTGAAATGATTAAAAAATAGGGACTAATGACTAAAAAGTCGCCCGCAACAGCGCATAGCAACTGCGCATCGAGGAGAGTATATCAAGAGCAAACCTTGCACGCAGGGAGGATTGTGACAGTGGATTGAGGTTGCATTAACCTCCACGGACTGTGAGGATGCCTCGACGTCGGATTCGTGCACAATATGAGCAGTTGTGCGTTGAGCGAGTTTGAGAGAGGACGTATAATTGGGCTGAGGAAGGCCGGTGGGTCAAGTAGTCGTATCGCTAAGCATTTGGGTCGGAGCGATGTTGGCACCAATGGGTCAAACAGGGCACTACCCATCGGTACTCGGGCAGTGGATGGCTGAGTGCCCATACAGAACACGAGAATCCAGCGATTGTGAGAGCAGCATGAACAGAATCTAATTCGCAGGTCTCCACCATCCGTGGCCTTGTTGCTTCGTCTGCAGGTACGGAAGTGGCCACCTGAACCGTTGCCAGACGACTTTTTGCACAGAGACTACATTCGAGGAGGCCACTACGCCGCCTATCACTGACCAGCGAGCATCGCCGGCACTAGTTGCAGTGATGTCAGGCCAGAACTACATGGGATAATGTCCAGTGACGTCGTGTTGCTTTCAGTGATGAGTCACAGTTCCACTTGGCGCCGATGACCATTGCATACGTGTCTGGAGACGAGCCGGCCTGCGCACGGATCGTTCCTTTACCGTGGAACGACACACGGCTCGCTCACCGGAAGTGACAGTCTGAGAATCCATTTCCTACGACAGCCAGGACACCATTGATAGTCTTCCGTACAACCCTCACGGCTCAACTTTATGACGACGACTTTCTACGTCCTGTCGTGTTGCCACTCCTGTCGCAGCATCACCGAGCAATTTTTCAACACGATAATGGTCGGCCACACACAACACGGCTCTCCTAGGCCTGCCTCCGCAATACCCTTCCATGGCCAGCCCGATCGCGTGACCTCTTACCGATCGAACAAGTTTGGGACATGATACTTGTTCATGAACGCTACCTACGCCCATCCCGGAATGTCGGCGAACTGTCCTGCAATTTGGACACCATCTGACTTGCAGGACGGTATCCGTGAATTGTGTGTGTCTATACCAAGCCGGGCAACCGCTGGTATCCGAGCCAGAGGTAGCACTACAACGTACTGGCTTGTTCCACTCATGTAGCTATTTTATCCGAATAAATGGCTCAACTGCGCTGGAATTGCAATCATTTCCTTTCTTGCACAAATACATTGCACATGCCAATTTTCATTTCAATTGGATGATACCTTCTGGGTGCATCGTTTTTTTCTTGGGGGGGGGGGGGACATAAAGTGTATTAAGAAACCCAATACCCGCCCGGAAAACAGACCACAGACCATTGCACCGCCTGCACCAGGTTGTGCAGTTAACGCTAGAAGGTTGGGATCCATCGATTCATGCTGTAGGCGCCATATTCTGGTCCGTGCATCAGCGTGTATTAACTGAAAGCGTGATTCATCGGATCACGTGACCTTCCCTCGGTCTTCAGTGGTCTAGTTTCGGTGTTCCCGTGTCCTCTGCAGGCGAATTTTTCGGGTCTTAGCAGAGACTAGTGGTATACGAAGGGGATGCTTCTGTTGTTTCCTATTCACACCGCCAATGTACGCTATATTGACAAAAGTCACCGAACACCTAGAAGGGAAACACAACATAGCATTTATTGACTTACATTAGTCCGGTGTCGGTCCTCCTTTGGCCTTAATGCATGCACTGACCCTTCGACACATGCTTTCGACAAGGTTTTGGAACACAGCGATAGGTATGCGTTTCCATTCAGTACATAATGATACCGCTAACTGTTGCTTAGTAGTAGGCCTTGGTTCCAAACTTCTTATGCGGCGCTCTAATTCATCCCATAGGTGCTCTATGCTGGCCAGTCGACACTCGATACGGAATTATAGTCAAACCACGCGGTAACAGTCCATGCCTTACGCTAGGTGCATTATCCTGCTGGTACCAACAAAGCTCGGTTCCATAGTATTGGCGGTGTCAGGACTGAATTACACAGGAAAAAATTAGACCGGAATGAAATTACACAGCAAAAATTACACAAGTCGGAAATTGCACACAGAATGAATTTTACAACAGATTATACAAAATTTGTAGCTATGATTATACAAAATCATGAAACTCTAACTTAGACTGTAGATGGTTTTTGGAAGGGGTCGGAGCCCGGGGGTCAGGGCCCCCATACAAAATTTTCGTAAAATCTACAGTTTTCAATTTAGAACCACCAAATTTGGTATACTATCTCATGAAACTCTAACTTAGACTGTAGACGATTTGGAGAAGGGGCCGGAACCCAGGGGATCAGGGCCCTCCATACAAAATTTTCGTAAAATCTACAGTTTTCAATTTAAAACAACCAAATTTGGTATACTATCTCATGGTACTCTAACTTAAACGGTAGACGGTGTTTCGAAGGGGGCGGAGCCGGGTGGTCAGAGCCCCCATACAAAATTTTAGTAAAATCTACAGTTTTCAATTTGGAACTACAAAATTTGGTATACTATCGCATGGTACTCTAACTTAGACGGTAGACGGTTTTTGGAACGTAACGGGACGGGGGGTCAAGCCCCCATACAAAATTTTCGTAAAATCTACAGTTTTGAATTTAGAACCACCAAATTTGGTAACAGTTTACCAAATTTGGTGGTTCTAAATTGAAGACTGTGGATTTGTATAGCGGACATACGAGCGAACAAACATTCAACTTTTTATACATAGATTTTGGCAAATTAGGAAAAATTGTTGGAATCGCATCATCTGCCAAAACTGGACGATTGCGTGGTATGAATACATCCTCACCATTTACCTTATGAACGAAATTCCTAATAATATAATCGTCAACGAAATGTTTTTCACAAACTGCACTAAATGTATCAAGTGCGTTTTCAGCACTGGGTATTAATTTTTTCCACTGTTTGAAAAGCGCTTCATTTTTGGGTAGCCCAAACAGTGACAAACCATTAGTGTAATACAGTATTATATTACACCGTAGCACAAAACACTGATTACTTCTTTTTTTTTTTTTTGTCATAGTAATTCCAACAAAATGTTTTACATTTGGAATCATAGTACAAGAAAAGCCCACTTCTATTGATGATAACGCAGTTACTGTAACACAATCTCGTGAGACGGATAACCGTCAGCGAAAGCTACACATGGGCTAAAGCTACACATTCCAGCGAAAGCTACACATTCCTTTGCTGAAGCATTACGGCGCTAATACAACCAGTATACAATAAGTGTTTGCTTTTGCATTTATAGTGCCACTTCATAAATTTCGGTATTTAAAATTAATTTTTATTTTTCCCATGGATAATTTTGAGTATGGCATTAGTAATAGAGGTGGTCAAACTATCATTTACAAAGGATTTGAGTTTGTTCGCCATCGTGAAACTGCTAGAGGAACTATTCATTGGCGTTGTGCGAAGTTCAGAACTTTAGACTGTTGATCGCTGCTCCATACCAGAGATAACAAGATCATCCGTGAGCCTTCCGAACACTGTCATGCTAACAGGAGTTTTGAAACTGCAGCTCATAAACTTGCAAATCAAATGAAAATTTAAATGTCGCATCCAGAGGCAACGGCTCGTTCAGTTATAGCTGACAATTTAGTAACTGTGCCAGATGGGATAAAATGTGTCTACCAAAGAAAAGTTCCTTGACGAGGCGATTAAATGGATCCAAAGCTAAAACACTCGGGAACGTTCCGGCAAATCCAAATAACAGAAATTTTGAAATACCAGCGAAGTACGCAAATTGGATTATTCATGATTCCGGTGTAGATGACCCAGAACGCATAATACTTATTCGTCACAAGACACTTCTAGATCTCCTTGCGGTTAAAACTTTTTGGCTAGCAGATGGTACATTTAAAGTTGTTCCGGAAATATATTACCAGTGATACAGTATCCATGTCCAATGCGATTCAGGCATCGCTTTTCCTTGTGTACTGGATCTTCTACCAGGGAAAGAAGAAAGAATATACGTGAAGATGTTAAAATGTTGCTGGAGAAAATTCCCCAAGCCCGGCCACGAAAAATGTTGACTGATTTTGAAACTGCAGCAATGAAAGCTTTCCATACCGTATTTGAAAATATCGAAATTGGAGGCTGTTTTTTCATTTATCGCAATCTATTTTGCGCAAAGTAAATGAATGAGGATTGAAATCTTTATATGAATCTAATCAGTCATTTGCGATACACATTAAAATGTTATAATCACTTGCCCTGTTACCAGAAGAAGAAGTGTTGGCAGCATTTTTAGAAGTTGCTGACCTGTTCTCTGATTTAAACGAATATACTGAACAAATCGAGCAAATTCTTCTTTATTTCGAACGTACATATGTTCGAGGTCGACAGCTAAGGAACGGCACTTACAAACAACCTCTATTTAGTATTTCTATTTGGAACCATAGGCAATCTGCAGCAAACTGTATAGCAAGGACTACAAATTGAATCGAAGGATGGCATTACGGACTTCAGTCACTTTTTCAGTGTTCCCATCCAACTGTTTGGAAATTTCTGGACAACATCGTCAATGAATTATCTTTACAATATACAAACTATTTGCAGCATTTAACTGGTCAACGAAACCCCGGACGTGGTAGGTACATTTCTTTAAAACAACGTATTTCAAATATTGTACAGAATTACGACTCAAATAGGCGATTAGATTTCTTGCGTTGTGTAGCTCATATGACTTAGTGTTTTTTATTTGATGTTTTATATTTTAATTCAATTTTATCTATGTAACCGTTATGAAAAAGTTTAAGTATTTGATATGACAACCAACGAATTTAATAAATTAAAAAAAATTGAATAGTGTAATTTTTTCTTGTGTATTTGCCCAAAACATGGTAAGAAATTCTGTTAAAAGCACAATGAAGATAAAAACTATAGGTGAAGTATACATGTTTTTAGAACTTAATACAAGTGTCAAAACTGAAATAAAAGGAAAGAAAAAAGAATATGCCAAATTTCATTGTTACTTTAGATATTTTGACCTGTCAATATTTCGTAAATTGCACTTGCACTCGGTCAAAAAATATTACTTACAAGGACTCTTTAGTAACCTTTAATCGCTGTGCTCATATTTATAAGATTTGCATAACAAATCAAGTTAATAATGTTGCGCTTTCACTTAGGCACCAAATATCAATTATTGGCCGCTAGGCCTAGCCCTTTTAAAGAATTTTTAATAAGCGTAACGCTCTTAAATTGATTTGTCATGCAAACCTCATATGATCACGACATTATAAAAATTACTAAAAATGCATAATGAAGGTGGTCAAACTACCATTTACAAAGGATTTGAGTTTGTTCGCCATCGTGAAACTGCTGGAGGAACTATTCATTGGCGTTGTGCGAAGTTCAGAACTTTAGACTGTCGATCGCTGCTCCATACCAGAGACAACAAGATCATCCGTGAGCCTTCCTCTCTAGCACAAAACATTAATAGATAGTCTCGGGCGTATCTATTAATGTTTTGTGCTCGAGTAAAATTTCAATAGAATTAATTTGATTTTCTATGAAAACTAAATAAATATCAGATCGGAGGACAGAAAACTATAAAAAAGCCCTAGGCATAGTGGCCTAGGGTCTGCATAACAATTTCAGCCTCAGTAAAGCGCATTGCTAAAATCTTGGCCTTCTATGCAAACCTTATGAAAATTAGCACGGTGGACTGAAAATTGCTAAAAAGGCCCAGGCCTAGGGCTTTATAATTATTGTTTTGTACATGACTAAAAGTGTAACATTATCTTTAGTTCTTACTAGCAGGGGTACCCGGTATTTCCCTGGTAAATTTTACTATTTGTAGAATTACCAAGTTCAGCTGGTGAAAGTTAATGAAAGAAAAATATATTTCTGTAAATTTCCAGTAAACTTATTTTAAATTTTTTGATTTAGTTAATTTAATTATACGAAACAAAAAAGAATTTGCATTATTTACATTACATTGTATTTCTGCCTGATAAGGCACCCGCTGCTGGTGAAAGCTAACGTTTATTAATTTGTGTTTTTAATACACCATTAACAGGTTATTTTTGCACTTTATTGTTATCTACTGCCTTTAACTTAGACCGCAGGTGGGGTATTGGAGTGCTGAATTCAGCTGCGGTTCTTAAGAGTACAAAATATAACTTTTACGAAAATTTTGAATTGGGCCCCTTCACTCCGGACCCCGACTCCTTCCGCCTGCGTTCTAAGTTAGAGTACAATGAGATAGGATACCAAATTTGGTGGTTCTAAATTTAAAACTGTAGATTTTACGAAAAAATAAATATGGGAGGCCCTGACCCCCCCGGGCTCCGACACCTTCCAAAAACCGTCTACAGTCTAAGTTAGAGTTTCATGATTTTGTATAATCATGGCTACAAATTTTGTATAATCTGTTGTAAAATTCATAGCATGTGTAATTTCAGACTTGTGTAATTTTTTCTGTGTGTAATTTCTGACTTGTGTAGTTTTTGCTTCGTGTAATTTTTTCCTTGTGTAATTTCATTCCGTGTAATTTTTTCCTGTGTAATTTTATCATGTAACCAGTACTGCCAAAGAGTTGGTAGGGCATAATTGTCCAGAATATCAAGGTAGACTTGCTGGTTAACAGGTTTGTCCACGATAACCAATGGGCCGGTACCATACCACAAAAAACACCCCAACACGAGTACACTGTCAGCTCCAAACTTGACCGTAGGAACAGTACACTTTGGTAAATAGCGTTCCCCCGGCTGCCGCCGTACCCACACACGGCCATCAGACTGATGGATCGTGTATCTGGATTCATCAGTCCATAGGACCCGTTTCCATTTATCTACGGTCCACGATAAATGTTCTTTACACCATGCTAAACGACAAATAGCATTCCGAGTGGAGATGAAAGGCTTATGAGCAGCCGCACGACCACGGTAGCCCACGGAATGAAGTTCTCTACGAATGGTACGTGTACATAACGAGGTTCCAGCATTTTTACTCACCTGTAAACTGAGGTCTTTTGCAGTTCTCTATCAATTAGCTGTAACGACTCTCCTGAGGCTTCGACGTCCTCTATCACTGATTTTCTTTGGTCTGTCGGTATGTTTTGCTGCTTTAGGCACGTCATGTGTCTTCCACATATTCAGTACATCCAAAACAGTTGACTTGGGCATATTTAAATGCCTCTCGATTTATCTTATGGACAACCCACTAATATAACCCCCAACAAACTTTTCTTTCTCAAAGTCAGTTCTCTCCCGCCGTGACATTTTCACTCAACCTCACAGCGCGATATGATCGCGGTCAGATGCAGGCTTGTTTTTATACGGTTTGCAGCTATACCTCGCATCTTAACAACGCAGCGGATCCGTTCATTTGCTTTTGAAGGGGTGTCCGGGGACTTGCCAATATAGTGTATGTCGGGTTGAGCGTGTGCTGAAATTATCCTCTCGATACCGTTGTTCTACTGCACGGTTACTTACTGCAATACAGCTCATCTGTTACATCGTACGATCCTCCACAGTTTCCGTTGCCCTCGAACATCGACCATTCGTTTCTGTGCATAAGGAGACCACTGACTGCTTGTTTTGTTGCTTATGAGACACTCATTGTACACTAGGGTGGAGCGAAAAAAAGCCTTAATTTTTCGGTTATTAGTAGGGATGAGTGGTACACGAAGGAGACGTCTTCAGGCACATTCGCTCCAATTGGGGGGGGAGGGACTGTGTGTGCTGAAATTGTCCTCTCGATACCGGTATAGCACTGCGCGGTTACTGGACGCAATAGAACTCGTCTCTTACCTTGCAGAAACCTCTTCAGCAGTCGTTGCTCTGGAACATCGACCAGTCGTTTATGCCGAAAAGAAGACCGCTCACTGTAACGGATTTTCTGAAATTCACGAGCCACTTTCCTTGATTCCTTTCGTGAACTAACGAAGCGTATTTCTGATACCTTTCCCGTGAAATTACGAAAAGAGACTGTAACGTACCAGGAGATGTGACGTACCTGCCAGAAGGACGAACACGACATAAAGGCAGATAGGAATCAGAATAAAACGTCTGCGTAGCTCAATTGGTAGAGTGACTTGTTCTGGAATGTGGGGATCCGGGTTCGAATCCTGGCGCGGACAGAAATGACGGAGAAATTTACTTCGTTATAATGGCGCCCGAACTATCCGGATGACCCGACCGTTCAAAATCTCGCAATGGTGTGATGTTATTTCCACACCGCGAGATAGGAAAAATAAGAGAATCCCTTCTCCAGCACTTCAAAAACAAAAAAAAATAAAAAATAAGGGGGAGATGATGTAACGTACCAGGAGATGTAACGTACCTGCCAGAAGGACGCACACGACATAAAGGCAGATAGGAATCAGAATAAAACGTCCGCGTAGCTCAATTGGTAGAGTGACTTGTTCCGGAATGAGGGGATCGAATCCTGGCGTGGACAGAAATGACGGAGAAATTTACTTCGTTATAAGACCTGAATTTCCAGAAATCATTCCGCAGTTCCTTTCGTAAATTAACGGAATAGCTCCGTTTTCACCTTTTCCGCATCCACATGATGAAAATTTTCTGGTAATATAGGAGCGATTCGCGGGAATACTTGAGGTTTGGTTAACTGTTAAATTTCAATCGTCTGTCGAAGGATCTGATTTTGAAGTTCTGTAGCGAGATCGGATATTGTATCACATGACTTTTGGTTATTGTGACACAAGGTATTATTACTTCTCTCCACGTTTTGTGTACCAGTTATCATATTTTGTGCTATCCTATGAAATCAGGTACGTAAATTATTGTACAGGTACGATGTCCTTTATCAGTCTGTAAAGTCCTTACGACTAAAACTTTTACAGCTGTTAAAAGTAAATTTTATACACCGATGTGCCATTAAATTATCACCATCCTCAGCCTAGAAAAATGAGCGCGCCTGGAGACCGAGCGGTGCCGCAGGTCAAGCTCACAGAACAGTATACAGTATATACAACCCGAGGACCGGCTTTCGGTTAATACAGTGTTCGGAGACAGAATGGGAAAAGCTGCCGATTTATCGGAGTTTGATAAAAGACAAATTGTGATGACACGGAGCCTCGGAACTACGACCTATGAAACGGCGTGGCTTGTGGGTTGTTCACGTGCCTCTGTAGTGATTACGTATCAAAGGTGGTGCACAGATGACCAAACGACGAACCGTCGTCTAGCCGTGTGTCGTCCGCAGCTACAACAGTGGTGATCAGGGCAATGTGTCACAGCACACAGTTCATCGCAGCCTTCTGCGGATAAGCCTGCGTAGCCGAAGACCAAGGCGAGTCCCATGCGCTCACTGCACGTCATCGCCAAAAACGCATGAAGTGGGCCCAAGATCATCGAGATTGCACCGTGGATGATTGGAAGAAAGTGTCCTGGTCTAACGAATAAAGACTCCTGGTGCATCACGTAGACGGCAGTACACGGATACGCCGATTATCAACGGAGGCTATGGCACCTGGATGCACTGTTGGGCTGAAACAGGCTGGCGGCCGTGGTGTTATGCTGTGGGCGATGTTTTCTTGGGACAACTGTGTTCCCTTCTGGAGATGGCCATTACCAATAGTGTAATGCGCCATGCCACACTGCCAGAATCGTCAAGGAGTGGTTCGAGGAACATGCTGGTGACTTTCTGTTAATGCCCTGACCTCCAAATTCACCTCACATGAACCCAATTGAACATCTGTGGTTCGACTTGGAAAAGTAGGTTCCCGCTAAATCCCCCCCTCAATAAATGTAAGGGTACTGGAGGACCTGCTGTTGACATTATGGTACCAGACACCCCAGGATACCTATCGCCACCTCATCGAATCGATGCCTCGCCAAGTGGCCGCTGTTTTGCGGGCTAAATGGGGTCGTACAGCTTATTAGGTAAGTGGGCATTATGCAAAGCATGAGCCCAAGAAAAACGCATGAAATGGCTCCTCGGTGTATATAGGAGTTTTGTGAAATAATACATACTATAAAACAGTACGTTTCACCTTTTCTTAAAGATAATTGTGAATCATTGTCAGTTTAGTAAAATCTCAAGTTCCAAAGCATTCTGTTGCTTCTAAAAATCATCATGAGAAAAATATTTTATTTGGGATAGTCCTCCTGCAGAAAAAACTCAATTATTACAAACCTATTAAAGAAAATAACTCCAACAGAAATTAAAATGACTAAATCACTCGCGTTAATGTGTGTGTGGGTGAGGGGGGGGGGTCATCAACGCTCATTTGGAGTTCTACCTTGAACGTTAGTGTAATTTCTGAGTCTTTCTGGCTCAGTAGTCAATATGCGCGGTTTCTGTTCAGCCAACTGGAACGACTTCGGTTCGTGTCACACCGGCGCGCGAAGATTTTCTGGTGAAATGGCTGAAAAATTCAGCGTCTGCGGTTTAGCGAAATTTCTGTATAAATACGGAAAAACCTGAAACGGACTTTACTGAAATAAACCTACTGACTACGGAAAATCTGTGAAAATACGGAAGGAAAAAAAAAAAAAAAAAAACGGAAACCTTTAAAAACGCAAGTTTTTAAAGGTTTCCGTTATTTTCAGAATTTTTTCGTGAATTCACACCACTTAATTTTTACCGTGCTGACTGCTTGTTTTGCTGTTTGCGCATCCCTCATTGTACAGTTGTTCTTGCATAGCCGAGAAGGTTTGCCGTTTTTGAGATGCCTGCAAAACGCGTACTATCATGTCTCTATCAAAGTTGATTAAAAACACGAATCTCTCCCATAATGCCTCTGTTTCATACACGCCTGAATCCTTTGCAGTAAGCTGTTTATAAAGCTGTCTAAACATCGTAGTTGCGTACGTAAATCAGGATGGCACATGTCTGATTGCTATTGGTTGTTCCTAATAATTTGTTACTTCAGTGTATAGCCCATGTCATTCTATCGTCTCGTATCCTTCATTTTGCCCATCTTCTCAGTTATGCTTAATTGGTTCCCAGCATTTTGCGTATTAGTTGTGTTAACACTTTTAAGCACACGAAGTGCACCTATGTTTCGATATTTCGCTTTTCTTTGCCTCCAGTTTCATTTCCCGGTGTTGTATTTCTTTGATGGATTCTGTCCGAATGCATCTCTGGGATTTCTTGTGAAAGCAAGAACTTTTATATTATAGTTTATAACCACGCATCGAAAGAACGCAAATTGAACGAAATGTCAGCCCTTTTTCTTCATTTAATATATTGTTTTCCGTGTTCGGCATTTACTCCTACTGCTATTTCGTAAAGCACTTACAACATCACGATATTCTGTGTCACTCAGCCTCTGTGTAACGCTCAATCCGCACGCGAACAAGGTATTAAAGAACTAATAAAAAGTAGTAGACTGGAAGCATCGACAGACGAGGTAATATTATTGGCCAAGATGCTGGGAAGTGAAAGGAGAATCTCTTCCCTAGAGCTCCGCCTGGAGATGTTATTTATCCTTACACATTGCCATTGTTACCCGGAAGCCTGCCACGTGGGTGGATCCCAGTTGACTTGATTGACACAAAAAACCGCCTTGTAGAAAGCAGAATTGAAACAGCCAGGTTGATCTGTAGCAGCCAAAGCAAATTCACAGAAAAAAAGTACATTTGTGTGCTTGCAAACGGCGAAACTACATCTCCAAAACATAAAATTAGCTTTAGTTAATGGGCAGATTTTTAGTTTCTGTATTTTTAATATGACGCTATGGTTAAACAGATCTCATTCGATGCTCTTGGAACTTTCTCACCTTTCTTAAAGAGGTTTTTCCTGAACAGTTCTTTTGCATGTAGTCCCAACGCACTTCATGATTCCAGTGTGGTCATTTTCTGAGTTTTTGCAATTAAATACAGAGGGTGGTTGAAAGAGTGCACACAAGCTACACAAAACAGTCCAGTCAAAAAATTATGACTACCTGTTAGTGTAAGGTATGAATTCCTCGTGCAGCCAATACCGCAGATATACGACGTGGCACTGATTCAATGTGGCCTCTAAAATTTTCTGTAAATGCTATACCATTTAAACACCAGAGATTCTCGCAGATCATGAAGAGTCATGGGTGGTGGATCCATACATCGAACCTGTTGGTCAAGATAGTCCACAGATGTTCAATGGGATTGATGTCCGGCGAGTACGGTAGCAAGGATGATAAGCTAACGTCACTGGAATGCTCGTCGATCCATTCTCACACACGCATAGCAACATAGCAAGGGGCATTATCTTTCTGGAAGAAGCCCAAGACATCGGGGCAGACAGTCGTCGTGAATGGGAGCACCTAATACGTCACAATAGATAGGTAGCTTGAAGCTTTCATTGAGTGATCGAGGGGGATGATTGCTCTCAACGATTCCCAGGAAAACATGCCCCACACGAGCACACTGCCACTTCCTGCCTGCTTCTTCTCGAGCATTGTGCCGGGACGATTTCTTTCAGCAGTTCTTTGCCGTACACTCCATCGACCATCCACATGATAAGGCATGAAACATGATTCGTCTAAAAAGACGACTTTCTTCCATTGTTCAATGGTCCACTGCCTCCTCTCAGATAGAAATTCACGCCGTAATCGTCGATGTCTGGTCGTCAGCATGGGTAACTTGAGTGGACGGTGGCTCCAGAGACCCAAAGAGAGCAGAGTTCGTTGGACTGTGGTCTGGGATGCACTCTTCGATGTGCCTGCATTAAATGCTCTGGTCAGTTGTTCTAATGTGGCCCGTCTGTTGGACCGTACTAGTCGGGATAGCCGTCAACGCTCCGTGGGTGGTCTCTCCGGTTTCCTTCCATTCCTGGAACCCTTTAACAACTGCACGACGAAACAGCCCACTATATCGGCCTTTTCTGTAATACCACCACCCTTCATTCGGTAACCAACCATCATTCATTTTTCAAACTCTGTTAGGTAACGTCCTTTTCCCATTTTCACGCGAAACAGCATAGCGTCCGTGACTTCGTGTCCTTTTGAATGCCTTACATGATTTGCATAAGTTGCCATGCACACCATTAGGCTGCCGGTTACGGTTCCATCTTACATCAGGGGAGGTCGTCATTTTTTGACTGGACTGCGAATGTTTCACAATATACTGGCAAGAACAAGGAGCTACCCCTCGGGAGCTCTAAATCATTCTAGATCATACTAGATTTATTGCAAACGCATCTCTAGTCATACCAGATTTAGTAGATGCTGTAATTTTGCAAGATTTATTAGGTGTCATAATCTTCTAATTGCATTCTTTCATCTCACGGGACTTATAGCATTACATAATCTCGTCATTCGGCAATTATTAGATTCTCGCATCAAGAAAGATTTTTCAAGTAATCCCATCACGCAAGCTTTTCTTTGGGGCAGAGGGAGGCGAACGATCACTATCAGTAACTCTCCGGGGCGATGAGCTGTCACCCCTACCTAATTTAGGGCCACCAGTTAGAAGGAGGAGAGAGACAGCCAGCGACGTAGGACAAGTGCACTACTCACGTCTGGTCCGGGACTCGAACCCATGCCCCATCCCGGAGGACTATTCAGAAACCTATACCTCTGCATGTAACTTTCCCAAAAAGTTTCAAGGATAGACAAAAAAAAGAACACGTATTTGGTTTTCGTCATTGTGTTTTAAGGAGTTGTGAAAACACGAATTTGCCGGTGGCAGAACTCGAATCCTTCAACTCCGGAGCCGAATGCTTTCGCAATTAAGCTACACCGACAAGTGCTTATCGCTGCTACTTGCCGTCTTGACATGAACGTACGTCAGCTCTGTAGTATGTCATATGTACCCCCCCCTCCTCCCCGGCGCTTCTTGAGAAAGGGCTGGGACGGAATCGTATGTTTCCTGGTCAGCCTGCAAACTATGCTGGAAGGAGGTCACTGTAGAAGGAATTCTCATTAATTCCAGACGATGTGTGGAAGGGAACATCACATATTTTTCGATGAATCCTTCAACTCCGGCAATAGATCTAATTTTACGTTCGGTCGCCAATGCGAAAGCACAAATGTTTCTTGGGGGGGGGGGTAACGTTTCGAACCCACATCCTTCCTCTCCGAAGCCGAATGCTTTCCCAACTAAGTTACTTGCCGTCTTGACATTCACGTCACCTGTGTTGTACATCACAAAGTGTATATTATGAACATGTTTGGTCTAACAATAATATAATCGTAATATATATTCATCCTTCTTTAGATCAGCCTTAGGTAATCTACATGCCATTGGCCCAAAATTCGTTCAGTATGTAAAAATTCTGAATAGCACTTTTAAGAAAGAACACCCGATTTATCAAAAATCAATCTTGTCTGCTGAAAATTGTTTTTTTTTAATTTGTAATTCTGAGCAGACATTATATTTCTGGTCTCCTCTGTTTAAAGATTAAAGTTACCAATTTAACATAATGAAAGCTGAAATAATGTAATGCTGACATCATCGTTTCGAGAAATTAGGCTTTGTTATGGAGATCATTGATTTTTCCTGCGGTTCTCTGAGTATTTTTCTTCTTTTGTAAAGGGGGGATTACGTTGTTTCCCGCAGGGGAAAAAAGTCGCTAAAAGAGGCTCTATGCGTGTAAACTATTTCTTGCAGATTTTTACTTCTTGTTGCATTTCCCCCGGGTTCTTTAAAGCTATTTCCTGTGAGTAGGCATCTCTTTCAGAAAGTCGAACACTTTTTTGTTGTTGTAGTAGAATCGATCGCCCAATAGGATGAATACGCACTGAAGCGTGATCTTTTTTTTTTTTTTACACTTGCAAAATTTATTTAAAACAGATTTGTTTGATTTTACTTAGTTCTGATCAGCACGCTGCAATAAATTGCCCTAGCGGATAAAAAGAACTAAAGGAGGGGGGGTATTCTATATCAAAAGTGGATTTCGCAAATTTAGATAAATGGAAACTCTAAAAATATGGGTCGGACTCGTAATGGTTTTGGATATGACTAAATTATTTTTGGTCAATGAATAGAGGACGCCGAGGTTAAAAATTACATTGGCTTTCCCTTTTCACGAACATATTTTTTCTTTTACAAAACGGATTTTCGGATCTTTGAATAAAATGCACAGCAACCACAAAGCCCATTTTTCTGTTATTAAAAGACCGGCAATCGCAGGTTCCTGAATCCAGAACGCTGCTAATCGCATGATGACGTTAGAAAATATGTTGGCGGAAAACCGACAAAAATCGCAAAGAAAAAAGTTTTTCGTACAATAATTGTTTAGTGCTTTAGACGAAGATAACGTTTCGCTTATGAATCATTCTAATAATCTTTTCGTTGTACTGTAGCGCAAAATTAGCTTCGGCTAATATGATCACCTCACGGGCCGCGGGTGGCCTAGTGGGCAACGTTCGTGACTGCCACGGAAAGGACCTCAGGTTCGATCCCAGGCAGGTACGAACGCTCGATCCACTAAATATCCGCCGTGCGTCGGATGGGCACGTTAAGCCGTCGGATCCCGGGTACTGGCCCCCCGGTAATAAATCAGGGCGTCTTCCTCCCCCTTTCTACTTCGCTTCCGTGTGACTTTCCTATCGGGCACTCTAGCCCAAATCTCCTAGCTTCCTATTTCTAAGAGTTGTTTAAGACCTGGGGTCAGACACTCCCTAAAATCCTCTACATATGATCATATGAGCACCTCAGATTAAAAAGGAAACAGAGGTAGTCTTCCACATTTCTGTTCGTGACTTGTAAAAAAGTTCGTCAACAGCGAAGCACCGGAGCGGGGGGATGCTCCAAAAATGTCAACCCCTCCTGGCAGGGCTGGATTAGGGGGGGGTCTATAGGGGCTACAGCCTAGGGGCCCACCATGATCAAGGACCCAAGAGGCATGCCTGCGCAAATAATAGATAGATAGGGAGAGAGAGAGAGAGGTTTATAAAATAGCTTTACTTTTGTCTTGTATGATTTCCACATGGTTAGAAACAGAGGCTGGAAGACGAACAGATTTCAAGATAGTGACTCACCAAGGATAAAGGTTTCATGTCGCTGTAGACAGCGGGGTCAGATAGACAGTTTGTTTTTTCACTACCATTCACCCACACCTCCCAATTTGCACTTGGAACCGTTTGGTCAAAGTCCCCTGTTTCTTCATATCACATAACAAAAAAGATGCACTAAGAAAAGTATACAATGCTAAATCATTAGAAAATCCAAGACAAAAAATCTAAGAATCTTAAGCTTTTAATTCATGTTCTTGTGAGAATAATGAAAAATACACTGACTTATTATGAAAACCCTGCAGATAATTTAATACTCGTAGTTAGTTTCGTGTTTTAACGGACTTCATAATAATTCCCCGTCATAAGTTCTTTAGGCCCTCTCAGATGTCTTAGCCTAGGGAGCCCACTCAAATGTCTTAGCCTAGGGGCCCTCTCAGCTGTCTTAGCATGGGGCCCACTCAGATGTCTAAGCCTAGGAGCCCACTCAGGTGTCTTAGCCTTGGGGCCCACTCAGGCCTTAATCCGGCCTTGTCTTTTGGACATTTCATGGAAAATCACATTTCCGTTGAACAGTGGTGAGAGATTTTTCAAAGATATACTGGAGATCGAGAATATTAGGGGTTATAATGTTATAAAGTTATTTTGTTGTTATTTGCTTATTGTTAAACAGTCACTAAACTCTCTGCGTACTACTGCATAGAAGAGAACACTAACGACCGGGATACAGAAAATGCTAGTCGCTGGACTAACACTTTTTATTTTGTCCTTCCTTGAAGCACTCAGGTCCACGTGTCAAACGCAACTTGATATATTAATTGAACTAATCGCAGACGTATGTATCCTTAGAAGAGCAGGATATAACAGCTCATCATATAATAATAGAAACACTCGTTTCAATGGACTGTACCGTTATCCTCATACCTTTTGCAGAATACATCGTTGTCAACTCGCTCCTTTTATAGACTATATCGTTGTCAGGGATGTAAGGTCAAGTGACATGCAAAATGCATCCTCTTCTTGGCAAATGTCAAGCCCGCCATCTCGCAATGCATCCTGCTCCCACTGAAATGGCTCTGAAAACCGCCATACAACTCGGTATAACTATACCACTGGGGTTAGGGGAAATACTATTCCGTATTCACCAACCCGCTTGGCCAGCGTGATGAGTTATGGCCAAACTTACTTCAAAATGACTGCACAATCTACTCAATGGCCCTCAGTCTCAGGCCGCTGGAATGTACCTGGCCAGGGCTGAATTAAGGCCTTAGTGGGTCCAAAGACTAAGACATCTGAATGGGCCCTCAAATAATCATGACAGGAAATCATTATGAAGTGCGTTAAAACACGAAACTGTAGCAATGTACTTGTGATAATACGTAGTGCATTCTTCAAACTAATAATTATCTGCAGAGTTTTCATAATAAGTCACAGTAATTGTCGTTGTTTTCATAAGAACATGAGTTAAAATCTTAAGATTCCTAGATTTTGTCTTGGTTATTCCAATGATTTAGATTTGTATATACACTCATTGTCATAAAATCCCACGCACCAAGGAGGAGGCGTCGGATTCAAATGAGATTTTACTAGTGAGATGGTACATACCAAGGACAAAAGTGATTATAATATCACAGCAGCAGGACGATATCCCGCGGGCATACGGTACACACTCCGGTCAGCATTAGTACCACGTCAGACCGCCCGGATACATGCGGTGATACAGTCCGGCATGGTGTCAAAGAGACGCTGTATGTTTTCCTGGGACAGATTGGTCTACACTTCTTGCAAATGACACTCTAAATCACGAACACTGGGTGGGACATGGAGAAAGCTGGCGTCCCATCTGGTGCCACACGTGCTCGATGAGCGAAAGATCAGGCGATCTGGCAGGCCACGGAAGCGTCGCAGCATGACATAGATAGTCTTGGGAAACCCAAGCCGTGTGCGGACGGGCATTATCTTGTTGGAAAATGGCTTCGGGCAGCCCCACCAGGAAACGCAGCACACGGGGCCGTAGGATCTCCTGTACGTAGCGCTGGGCTGTCAACGTCCCTCGTATCACTGCGAGGGAAGTCCGGCTGTCATGCGCAATGGCTCCCCCACGCCTGCAGTTTGGGACGTGTGCCGCTGTACAGTGAGGTTGGGATTGTAGCGCTCACCTGCGGTTCTCCACACTCTGACACGATGGTCGTGAGTTCCCATACAGAAGGGGGATTCGTCGCTGAACACTATACGTCGCCAGTCCGTAACATTCTACGTTGCTCGCCACTGACGCCACTGCAATTGACGCCGACGATGGTCAGGTGTTAATGGCAGGAAACGTTAGTTAAGGCCGTCGAGAGTGCAGATTCGCCTCTGCCAGGCGTCTGGAAATAGTTCTGGCGGACACAGCAGTCCCTTGTGCAGCCGCCACATGTCTCTGGATATTGGACCTGGACATCGTCGCATTTGTGCGTGTCGATCATCCCACGGGCCCTCTGATGGTGATGTGTCTGGGTCGTCCAAAGCCAGTCCGCCGTGTCTGGGTACCTTCCCATGTCCATTGCTCCCAACACGATCACACCGTCTAAATGGTGACCTATTCGGCGCGCCGGCCACTCTGCCTCTCTCATCCCGATGTTTTTTTCTGTGAATTTTGCTGTGGCCACCGTGCCTCTCTCATGCCTCGTTCAAACTCCGTCAGTTGCCCGTACGCACATCTACGGCGGTTCCTCGGTATGTCTATCGCTCTGGGATCTCACCTGACTCTTACAGTGCACTTCGGCTTGAATGTGGAGTCCCCTGCGCGGCGCCTTATAAGCCCCCAAGGATTGCGATTGCAGCGCCGGTGTTGGACGCGCGGGCATGCGGAATCGTAGGAAACTTTAATCATTTTGACGTCTGCCCTCCCCGTAGCTATTCGCCCAGTTTCACGTTAATCGCATGGTTTTTTTCTTGGTGCGCGGATTTTTATGACAATGAGTGTACTTTTCTTAGTGCACCTGTTTTGTTATGCAAAATGTAAAGCCACTGGGGATTTTGGCCATTAACTGTTCCAAGTGCAAATATATTTGGAATGAACGCCAGAAAATATAAGGGATACCACATTAAATGCCACTCAAACCGTTTACACTTCTGTTTCACTTACCACTTTGTCGAGTGTTTCGTACATCGGATCAGTTCGAGGTGTATGTGGATCCTAGTGAAAAAGATGAAACTTTGTCGCACATACAGAGAGGGGGCTTTGGGGCCTTAAGCCCCCTCCAAGGAGATTAAGAGCGACGTACGTCACAAATGAATTATTCAAAAATATTATTTTACATGTTAAAAAAAATTACATAGCGTCTGAAATATTGTGTTCTATTACATGGTGTCTTCTTTCCAAAGCCCCAAAGAGATTAAGAGCGACGTACGTCCAACGTACGTCACACATTGTGTACCTATACTATATACTGTATAACCCCATCCAACAGGAATTCTTGGGTACGCCACTGACACCGCTGCACACAGCGACATGAAACCTTGACCCTTGCTGAGTAACTGCCTTGAAATCTGTTCGTCTTCCAGCCTCTGTTTCTGACCAAGTGGAAATCATACGAGACAAAAGTAAAACTATTCTGCAAATCTATCTATCTATCTACCTGGGCCCTTGATCATGGTGGGCCCCAAGGCTTTATATAGCCCCTATAGACTCCCCCCTCTGATACGGCCCTGCACCTGGCCAAGGCAGTCGTCAGTGCGACATAAAGGCTGTGGGTGCTAATAATTACCGGAGGACCGGACTACTCTGTAAAAATTAAGTGGTGTTTCTTCACGAAAAATTCCCGAAAACAACGTGCAGTAAAGTTGCCGGTAGGTGTCTACCTGTAAACGAAACATCCGTTCTTAAAAGTGCCCGTTTTTTTTTTTTTTTTTTTCTGTATTTTCACAGATCTTCCGTACTCAGAAATTCCGTTTATTTCAGAAAAGTCTGTTTCAGGGTTTTCCGTATGTATAGAGAAATTCCGCAAAATCGAAGACGCTGAATTTTCCAGGCCTTACACCAGTTAATCCTGTCGCAGCGGTGGAGATTGAACCGACGTCGTTTGGGTTAGTTCAACAGATAGCCCGCGTCCGAACCACTGAGCAAAGAAGACTCTGAAATCCCGTTCATGGCAAAACTAATTGCGCGACGACTTTTTTTTTTTTTTGTCATTAATACGAGGGATTTAGTCTTTATTTTCTGTTGGAACTTTTTTTAATAGGTTTGTAGTAACTTTATTTTCTGTAGAAGGACTTATCACAAACTATTTTTTTTTTCATCGTAATATTTCAAAGCAATAGAATACTTTGAAACTTGACATCTTTTTAAATTGAAAACGACTTTCAATTATCGTTAAGAAAAGGTGAAATCTACCTTTTTATAATATTGCTTCACAAAACTCGTAAATATAACATATATTTTTTAAACTATTTTAGGTGGGAATGTTACTTGCATCTATGGCCTTGCAGAAACCCATTTCCAACTAGGTCTTTGTGGAAGTGAGAAAATGCAGAGTTTTTGCTGGTCCTTGATAAAGCCAAGGCTCAGTATTCTCGACACCTTCTACATTCAGTTGTTTTATTTTCTTTTTTTCTTTTCTCCTTTTACTCACGCAGGTAGATACATAACCTTTTCTATGTTGTACTAGGTGTGAGTCAAAATTATATATGTGTTTTTTTTTGCTTAGGTATCTTTATAGTATGTGAATTCTGAATTTTCAAAACTGCTGCGTTGCGCGTTTTGATTTTCAGGTTATTTTGCACCCTTCGTTTTAAATTCTAAAATTTTTTCCTTAGTCTTCAGTTTTGCTCTTAAGTAATTTACTCTCGATAGTTACACTGCTGGCCACCCAAAATGCAACACCAAGAAGGAAGCATCCGATTGGACTGAAATTCGCAGCATGCGTCGCCTGCGAGAGGTCATGCAAACGATTAGCATTGCAGGGCATATGCAAATCCTGTGCGCCCGGCACGCCACCGAGAAACACTATAAGAAGGGTGCACAGAAGGCGGAAGGGGGGGGGGTGTCTGTAAATAGTGCAAGTGTGTTGTGCTGCCGGACCTGTGCGTGGGAGGCTTCCTGATGCCTCGTCGCAGAATACGGCAGCCATTCCAGCACGTTTCGGAGTTCGACAGAGGACGAATAGTGGCTTATCGCGACAGCGGTTTATCGTACCGAGACATCGGCGCCCGTGTGGGATGGCATCCAGACACAGTGAGGCGTGTATGGATTCCGTGGGTGCAGGTGGGACGGAAGGACCGACGTGAGCGATTGCCGCAGCCGCGGCACACCACCGAACGAGAGAACCGGCATGTTGTTCGACGGGCATTGACGGCTCGCACTGCCACATCACGGACGTTAGCACAGAAATTAGGGTGTATTCCGCAACAACCTGTGTCAGCACGTACCATTCGACGTCGTCTGCAGGAGCGCGGACTTGCGTCACGGCGCCCATTGCTCCGATTACCATTGACGTTACACCACCGGCGAGTGCGGTGGCAGTGAGTCGTTGAACGCCGCACCTGGACTACGGAATGACACGACATTGTCTTCTCCGATGAATCCCGCTTCTGCCTGCAACACCACGGTGGTCGGATCCGCGTGTGGCGGCACCGCGGCGAGAGACTGTATGACGCCTGCATTATGCATCACCATACCGGTCCGTCGCCTGGCGTTATGGTTTGAGGCGCAATTGGATATGACACCCGCACCCTCTGGTACGCATCGCCGGTACACTCAACAGCCACCGCTATACATCTCCGACGTTTTGGAGTCTGTAGTCCTCCCTTACATGCAGGACCTGCCAGCGGCCACGTTTCAACAGGACATTGCGCGCCCGCACGTGGCACGCAGATTTGATTAACTGTTGCCTACGAATGAATATTTCGTGCCTAAGTAAAAGCGGAATATTATTAACCTGAGATGAAACGTAATTGATATGAATGGGGCATGGTTAGAATAAAAAGTGTTTAAAAGGCCTAGGCCTAGGGCCTGTGAAATAATATTTAGTGCTTAAGTAAAAGCAGAATTTTATTAACTTCACTTGATACGTAATAGTTGTGAATATGATATTAGTTCAATAAAAACTATTAAAAAGGCCTAGGCCTAGGGCCTGTGAGAAAATTTTTAGCGAAAAAGTAAAGGCGGGATGTTATTGACTTGAGTTGATACATAATTATTATGAATGTGATATCGATAGAACAAAAACTGTTAAAAAGGCCTAGGCCCAAGGCCTGTGAAATAATATTTAGTGCTTTACAAAAAGTGCGATATAATTAACTTGAGTTGATAAGGAATTGTTATGAATGTGACATCGATATAACAAAAACTATTGAAAAGGCCTAGGGCCTGTGAAATGATATTTAGTGCTTAAGTAAAAGCGTAATAATATTACATGTACTTGATACATAACAGTTAGAAACATGACATCGGTAGAACAAAAACTGTTAAAAAGGCGTAGGCCTAGGGCCTATGAATTGTTATTTAGTGCTTAAGTAAAATACGCTATATTATTACCTTGAGTTGATGCGTAAACGTTATGAATATGACATCGGTAGAAAAAAGACTGTCAAAAACTCCTACGAATGAGGCATAGTAATTTAGTGCCTAATTAAGTAAAAGAGAAATATTAATAACTTGACATGTTATGTAAATATTTAGTGTCTAAGTAAAAGTGCGGCGTTATATAAAAAAATCCCTCCTTGTCGTCCTTTTCCGAACATAGTATGAGTTTTGGTGCAATTGCTTTGTTTCGTTGAAACCTAAGAAATGTGCTGTGCAATCATGAATATGATGTAATCTATATTCATGATTATGTGCTATGTAATTCCGATCCAGGACGACGAAATTTTCAAGTTTTCGGATATTATCCTTGTCATATTTACACCAAAAAAAAAAAAAAAAAAACATATTGTCATCGTTTAAACGGCAATTTTTGTACGGTCCCTAAAGATTGGTGCCCAAATGTCCGGGGCCGGGTGCCCAAAAGTCCGGGTGCCTAAATGTCCGGTGCCCAAATGTCATAAACTCCAATGCATCAGTCCATTTATTACTTGTGTATCAGAGACATGGAGTTTTAACTAAAAAAGGCACCCAGAGGCTACAAACTACTGAAAAAAGCTTGGAGAGGTCATTGCTTTTCATATCCAATAAGGATTGGAAGAAGAACTCATGGATCAGGAAAATGACGGCCGTTGATGACATCATGATCAAGGTAAAATTCCTGCAATGGCAATATGCTAGAACTGACTAACGTTGAACTACTGAAATACTTGACTTGGATTCAAAGGGACAGGAAAAGGCAAAGAGGAAGACCATGAGGGAGATGGCTAGATGAAATTCGAAGGCATGCTAAAGTGACATGGATGAGACTAGCTTAAAACAAAGTTGTTGAAGAAATTTGGGGAAACCTTCATCCAGCAGTGGATTTATAATGGTTGAAGATGATGATTATCATGGTCGATTCAGACCTTTTACAGAATATATCGTTATCTACTCACACCTTTTATACACTGCTGGCCACCCAAAATGTAACACCAAGAAGGACACGAGATAGCAAAGCCAGATTTACTGGACACATAACAACAGATACAAAGATGAAACGATTGAGCTTACAGGCCCGTGCGACTTCCGGAACACGCAGACATCAATAGTTCGTGTGGTCCCATGGCTGGCAATAACGGCCACTACACGCCGCGGTATCGAACGAAAGAGGCTATGGATGTGGGCTTGGGGTATGTCGGTCCAGGCTGCTTCCACACGTTGCCACAGTTCATCAGGCGTAGCAGCGGGTGGTGCTTGCCGGGCCACTCGATTGCCGATCAGCAACCAGACGTGTTCGATGGGCAACATATCGGGAGAACAGGCGGGTAACGGCAGCAGTGACACCTGGTAGGCCGTGCAGAATTGTTGCACGATGCGTGCCACGTGAGGATGCGCATTGTCCTGTTGAAATGTGGCCGCTGGCAGGTCCAGCATGTAAGGGAGGACTACAGGCTCCAAAACGTCGGAGATGCAGCGGTGGCTGTTGAGTGTACCGGCGATGCGTACCAGAGGGGTGCGGGTGACATATCCAATTGCGCCCGAAACCATAACGCCAGGCGACGGGCTGGTATGGCGATGCATAATGCAGGCGTCATACAGTCTCTCGCAGCGGTGCCTCCACGCGCGGATCCGACCATCGTGGTGTTGCAGGCAGAAGCGGGATTCGTCGGAGAAGACAATGTCGTGCCATTCCGTAGTCCAGGTGTGGCGTTCAACTGCCCAATGCCGCCGCACTCGTCGGTGGTGTAACGTCAATGGTAATCGGAGCAATTACGCCTTGCGACAAGTCCCCGATCCTGCAGACGACGTCGAACAGTACGTACTGACACAGGTTGTTGCGCAACACACCCTAATTCCTGCGCTAACGTTCGTGATGTGGGGGTGCAAGCCGTCAATGCCCGCTGCACAACATGCCGGTCCTCTCGTTCGGTGGTGTGTCGCGGCTGCGGCAATCGCTCACGTCGATCCGTCCGTCCGTCCCTCCTGCACCCACCGAATCCATACTCGCTTCACTGTGGCTGGATGTCGTCCAACACGAGTGCCGATGTCTCGGTACGATAAAACGCTGTCGCGATAAGCCACTATTCGTCCTCTGTCGAACTCCAAAACGTGCTGGAATGACTGCCGTATTCTGCGACGAGGCATCCGGAAGCTTCCCACGCACAGGTCCGGCAGCACAACACACTTCCAGTACTTACACTCGGCCTGCTATGCACCCTTCTTATAGTGCTCCTCGGTGGCGTGCCGGGCGCACATGATTTGCATATGCCCTGCAATGCTAATCGTTTGCATGTCCTCTCACGGGCGACGCATGCTGCGAATTTCAGGCCAATCGGATGCTTCCTTCTTGGTGTTGCATTTTGGGTGGCCAGCAGTGTAGAATGTATAGTTGTCGACTCGCGCCTTTTACTGAACATATCGTTGTCGATTCCTGCCTTTTAGAGACAGTGACGTTGTCGACTCTGGATGATTTGTTGGTTTCTGCAATATCTTGGCCTTGCGCCTGGGCTTCGTGGGCTTCCCATTAAATTCGACTCCGATGTTGACCGTGAAAGCAGCTCCTTACTGTAAAAATAAATTTTTTGAATTCGACTTCTAGATGCAAAGCTACCTTGTCAAATAGAAATATGCGCTTACGCCATCTAGTGGGGAAATTTGGAAGCGAAGAAAGGTAACAAAAAAATGCAAAACACTTGTAATGGTTAAGGTGGACGTCCAGTAATTTTGCTTCCTATACTTCCAATAGAAAACTTCTGTACACATTTTCTTCACAATTAATGCGTTCCCAAGGATGAAAATTTGAACATCGATTAAAATAGCTTCATTTTATAACTTGGAATACTTAATATTTTCTAAAACAAAACCATAATTATGCAATCCAACATTTGTTTGTCTACTGACGTCATCAAAGTACAGGTCGCGCCATCTTTTTTTTGGTTTCAACACCACCAAAAGAAAAGTTATTGATTTTTAATATAATTATGGTTACGTTTTAGAAAATATTAAGTATTCCAAGTTATAAAATGAAGCTATTTTATTCGATGTTCAAATTTTCATCCTTGGGAACGCATTAATTGTGAAGAAAATGTGTACAGAAGTTTTTCCATTGGAAGTATAGGAAGCAAAATTACTTGACGTCCACTTTAAAGCTATTCTTCGAAAAGAAAAGGATAAAAAAATATCTAGTACGGCATCTTGAAGCTGATATAAAGCGCCAAATACAAATAGATGTATGTAACCACATTTACACCACATCGCACAAATAAAAACTGCAGTACAAAAAGCCGAAAATGCACAGAAAGTTAGACTAATGGTTTTAGTTATTTAGTCAGGCCCGTACCCAGGTGGGGGTTGAAGGGTTATCTGGGGAGTGGGGAAGGGGGGGTGCTCTGTGTTCAACTACCAACTAACGTTTTCCACAAATATTGAACACAAGTTTTTCTTCGTTTTTCAGTTGTTGTTTTTTTGTTAATTTTCTTCTAGTGAATAATTTTTGCGAGCCAAAGCGTAAAAACAATAAAATCAAATACAAAATAGATAGGAAAAACAAGGCGTTTGAGAGAAAACTGAACTCTCTTGAAATGTAAAAATTAAACCATATTCTCTGAATTTACTTGATTGTAGTTGAATTGCGGGTTTCTTTATTACTGGATAAACTACTTAGTTTTTTAGTTTACTATTCTGGTCCTCTTCCGTGGGTAGGCGCAATATCATCGAAGAGTACTTGCTTCTTTCTACTCTTTTTCAGTTCCACTCTTTCTCTGTCTTTGATCACGCATTCTCTTTTGCTGGTGCTCGGTGGTAGCCTCTTCTTACCGTGGTCAACAGCCCAAAACCCCTTTCTTCCGAACTCAAAAACCAAAGCCCTCACATTAGCGCCACAACAAATCCTTTTCCCCTCACACACATGCTTTGTAAAAGCACTCCTAGTGATCTCAAAACAATTAAATGGGAAGAAGTCGAAAGCTCTCTCTCATTCGCTCAAGGATTTTGCTTTAGTACTATTTTCCAACGCCTAGGGGAATGCACATTTAGCTACCCACCCACCTCCCTATCTCCCTCAATAATACTTCACGGCAGCCAATTAACTACATGGAATTTTATTAACAGCACTTAGCTTCTCATAGTCACTAAGTGACGAACATTGTTTTAACTTTCTGCGCAACTCCGCGTCCAGCTCGACCTCTGTATTTTCTTTTTATTTTTATTTTTAATTTTTTTTTGTAACATTCTTCGATATTTTACGTTTCTTTGAATAAAAAAGAAAAGAAAAAAAAAAGCAATTTCTCTCTTCCCTGACCTTCAACACCAACAAGCCCTGTGGTTGAGAATCATTGGCGCAACTGTTCCTACTGATTCACCCCAAGAAGTAATTTCTTTTGAGTTATTCACTCGTCCATCTTGCATCATTTCAATTTTTATTTTTAAAAAAAGTTCAATAGATGAATAAATAAGGTATTTATGCTTGTAACAAAATACAAGGAATTTTCATAAACCGCCAAAAATAAGAGCTCAGAGAATTTACAACTTCCTTCTTTCAGGGAAGAGGCCTGAGCCCCCTACTTATAACTACGGCCCTGTATCCAGTGCACAAGGAATTCTTCCAGTCCATTTTTTGTATGGGCAGATATCGTTCCAAATATTAAAGTACTTTCACGCCACCTATCGAGTAAACTGTATATTAACAAATATAGGAGTAGCAGCGAGCATCGTCCTGACGATAGCAACTATGCAATTAAAAAAAGTATTCCGCGAATTCGACTTACAGATTAGGAAATATCTACGGGCAATAGGACAGACAGAACGATACAGTAAGTTAATTAGCGTTTTCCTTTTTAAAAACAAACCATGCTCACTTGTTTAATTGAGACATGTCAAAAGTGTTTGTTATGGTTCAAGTGTTATTCCATAAGCTGGGAAGTTGGAAAATGTTGATAACGACAAGTTGAACGAATGTAAACGAAAGTACAACTGAGTTAATTATCGAAAAAGATTTTGAAGAACATTAGTCTCTGCATTCCCTCTATTCAGTCTAAAGGTTTTAATGCACCTTATCTACTGGGTTTTAAAACAGTACGAAAGAATCACGCTAAATAGTTAATGACGGTTGGGGCGTTAGTTTTCGGTAATGAAATCAGAGCCGCATTGTGAAATTCATGACATGTACGAAGTCTCAGCGGACTGGAATTCTGGAAAAGGTAACAGAGCTTTTATATATTATCCGGGCGGATTTACATAGCTCCATCATTCAACGTCAAGGGCTTTCAGTGCCTCTAACGCTAAAATCAGCACCAGCAACATTCACTTCAACGCCACTGATGTTCTTCCCTTGGGTCTCTGACGACTCTAGGGTGCAATTGACAAACATGACGAAGGTGCGATTACTTTGCTAGATTGATTTAAAGTGCTACGTCATGGCAGCCTGGTGGCGTGTTCAGTAGCGTTGGCCCTGAATGACTAAGCAATATATTTAATTTTGCCTTGAAGGGATTTAGTTTCCTGGACCAACATCTCTCTAAAGTCTTGGAAGCTAACTTGGATGATACTTCTGGGTGAACTTACATAAATAAATGTTCTTATACTAGGTTTTCCCGCATTCTATACTCCGTTTTCTTTGAAGTTTTAATTTTCGATCTATGGAACTAATATAGAAATTTTCCTCTTTTAACAGTTTTTCATTCTGTGTCTTAATCGCAGGCAACGCTTTGCGCGTCTCAGCACTTATCGTTTAAAAACAGCGGTCCCAGTCAGAGAAGTTTCAAGAACCTGTGAGGCTCCCGGCGTATCGTGTGATCAGATGCTTAACGGGAATAAACCAAAATGCGGCGTATGCGCATTTAGTTCGATTTTATCATCTAAAAATATTGTTAGGTGTATCTTTCCCTTTCCGAAAAGAAGGTATTGAAATGAAGAAAATGAATTATCTATGATATCCCATACTCTGAGGAGGCTCTCAAAATGATATTTGGGAGCCCCTCAGAGCCTGAAGCCTCCGACATACGCCAGGTTTGCTCATGTGATAAAACGTTACTAATCTCAGTAATAAATTCTTCTCTGATATAACGTTGATCTTAATTTTAAAGCTTCAACTTACACTCTTTAAACCTGAATTGCTAAGAAAAAGAAAACATCCGAAAATCCAAAGACTGCAGATGTTTCTTCAAAATTGAGTAATACATGTTGTGACATATATCTCTAAATTAGCCTTCCTTTCTGAGTTTCTATTCTTATGTACAGTTTGTTACTTTGTAACGTATACTCTAATTTAACTCTCCTTTGCCGCCTCGGTAAGGCCGTGGTCCAAGCGCTGGATTCTGATCATTGGTCCGAGATGGGTCTGGGTTCGAATCTCGTTGAGGCATAGATGTGTTTATCTTACGGTACTGGCTCTCTCTCTCCCTTCTCTGGAACCAGTGGCTCTAAATTAAGGACAGGCGACTGCTTATAGCCCATCGAGTTGCTCACGGTGGTCGTTAAACCCCCAAATAAAAGGGAAAAAACCCTCTCCTTTTTGATTCCTGTAATTTAGGTTTATTCTGGTTAAGCATTTTCTAATCTTAACGCTACATTCTCTCTCGGGGAATATATTTTGGCCACCTGACGACAGTCAAGGAGAATGACTTATGGAAACAAGTATGCCAAAAGTGCTTGCTGTGTTGCATTGTATCAGAGTGATTGAGAGGTTAGAGGTTTGACTTGGCAATTTGTGGTAAGAACTGATGTTGTACAGAGAAAGTTATTAAACACGTGCTTTTGATCTGAGTCATTCACGCTGCATGTGCCGTCCCGGTGGCGCAGTGGTCTAAGCGCTGGCTTCTGACCATTCGTCCGGTTAGAATCCCGGTGAGACATGGATGCTTTTTGTCTTACGGCAATGGCTCACTTCCTTCCCTGGAACCAGTGGCCCTAAATTAGGGACGGGCGACTGCTTATAGCCCATCGAGTTGTTCATGGTGGTCGTTAAACCCCCAAATAATAAAAAAAATAATAAAGAACACACTGAATGTCAAGCTTCCTCGTTTGACTGACAAGTCTCGATTTGATGTCAAATTTAGCGAGCTATGGTGATTATTCTGTGTCACGAGGTAGTTGATTGTTTGCGAATTGGACTTGTGTTCTGCATGTAATATTTTGCTGATCTATATGAGTGCTTATTATGGACCAATAAAATAGTGTGGACAACGAAAGTACAACTGGCCATTGTTTTTGTTCAGTGCCTATTTAGCTTTTGACGTGTAATTAAGCTATCTGGAACACGACGTTAATCTATCCGGATATTTCACTATGCTTTACTGTGAAGATAGTTCATGCGGCAGAGATTAATGCACTTAAGTAAAAAGGGTCCTTTTACAGTGAAGTTTTGTTGCGGTTTCAGTTGTACCATAAACAATTAACAATAATGTAGGGGTGAGACATAGGCTCTCGTTCTAAGTTGCTAAGTCCCGCCTTCTTTCCGATAGGCGTCCGTGAGTTACTTAAACAACTCCCCACTGACAGTAAATTATCTGAGGTTCTCACTCTCGTAATTTATTAATTATAAATTTATTATCCAGGCCCCTCTTTCTCCGCCTTTTTGTTTAAATTATCCGCGAATCAAGGAAGGGAGAGAATGGCTACCATAAAGCACTTCATCAAATTTCAATAACTACTCTGTGAATAAAAAAGACAGTAAATTTAATGAAGCAAAAGTATTGGTAAGAGTCTGGTTCCGGTGCCAATGTCCACGTCGAAGAACTTATTTCACATGCGACGTCCGTCACGAATTGTTCAATCAAAAATCAGTTGCCTCATGGCAACTCTAATATCAGAGTCGTTCCAACTCTAGGCTTTCTCCCGAAGCACTCGGCTTCACGCTAAAACAGGAACTTCGTTCCTCGGAGCCCAAACTCCACACGTCTACCCGCCTTCCAAGCTCACCTCTCACTCCTCTTTCCTTTGCAAGAAGCCCTGTCTCTTATCCCCCTCAATTTGGAGAACCCCTCCTTTTCTCTGCCCCCCCTCTACCACGAGGCGATGACCTTCGATCTTGTCAAATTCCGGAGCGAACCTGACCTTTGTCCGCAGGCCAACTTGCTTCGTATCAGTAACGCAACAGTTCCTGCTTCTTGGAACTGGCCCTCACTTATTGTCTTTGTGTCTGACGACCTCATGTTTGACATTCCTTCTAACGGACTTCTGCGCGTGGAAACCAGACTCTATACAGACAGAACAAAACATACTACAATACTGACATTCTTTCACATAAAGGACGTATTCAGACCTCCCAGACAAGCTGGCGCCCTTCTACCGTTGGGCATTGTCTGCGTTTGTGTAGGTATTCTCTTGGACCAGATTTTCTGTGTCCGGCAATGTACTTCGAAACAATGTCTTTCCGCAGCTTTGATTAACTATGTACCTCCTGATGTCGTCAACGTACGCGAGGCATTTTGCATTGTATGTGCACACAGTTAATGAAATAAAGTTATTTCCTGAGTAAAACAAACATTCTTCTCGTGCGACATTTCGTCGTCCCACTGCACGTGACATAGCCCCTTTTTTACTTGTTTTTATATACATAGATTAACACTTGATCATATCTTAATTGATATGCATCTCATTATTATTTTTCGCCCTTACAAATACTTACATCCGTTTAACACTAAAATCCTACAACTCCTCCGTTAGATTTTCTTTTTGAACGGCGCGTTACTTCCCTGAATTTCTTTATACGTTTTGATAACCACTGAGAGTCATTCAAAGGTAAATAAAAACCATGTTGATAGTAAAAAAGAGTTTAGTGGTAGTACAGCGAATGATGCTTTCCTGAGTTCATATTTTGACGTACGCTATCTTGATGATACACACCGAAGAGCCAAAACATTATAACACCTGCCTAATATGACGTTGGTCCTCCATGTGCCGCCAAAACAGCTCCTACCTGGCGAGGCATCAATGCTACAAGATTTCTAAGGGTGTCTTCTGGTATCTGGTATCAACACGCTACCAGCAGATCCTTTTAACTCTTGTAAATTACTTGGTTGAACCGCCGCAAATCGGATTTGTTCTCACAAAACAAACCACAAATGATCGATTGGATTGATGCCTCGAGAATTTGGAGGCCATGGAAATATCTGGGAGCCTTCATGTCAGCAAACTATTCTCGCACAATCCGAACAGTGTGGCGTGGCACATTATTCTCCTGAAAGAAAGCACTACTAGAGCGGAACGCCATTACCATGAAAGGGTGTACCTGGTCTCCAATGATGTTTAGGTAGGTGTTAGACGTCATAGTTATATGCACATGAATGACTGGACCCAGGGTTTCCCAGCACAACGTTGCCCAAAGCATTACACTTTCTCCGCCGGCTTGTCTTCCTCCCACGGTGCATCCTGGTACTAACACTTCCCCAGGTAAACGACGCACACGTATCAGGCCGTCCACATGGTGGAACAGGAAATAAGATTCATCGGACAGGACGACCTTCTTCCAGTCACTCAAGGTTCAGTTTTGATGCTCACGTGCCCATCGTAGGTGCTTTCGACTGTGAACTGAGGTTAGCATGGGCACTCGGAGAGACCCGCGGCTACGCAGCCCCATTTTTAGCAAAGTTTGATGTTACTCCAGTCACCAGCATTGAAATTACGGGCGAGTAGTGCCATAATGTACCTTCTGTTGGCTCTTACTATACGGGATAGCTTTCGCTCACCTCTAGCATCGAAGAGCCGTGGTGGGCCCACACCTTGCCAGCGATTTGTAGTTTACCCTCCTCGGACCACTTTTTGAAGGAACTAACCGCGGCTGATTATGAGCATCCCACAAGCCTTTCCATCTCGGAAATGTTCTGACCCAATCGTCTGGCCATTACAATGTGGCCTTTGTCAAACTGGCTTAAAATAAGTCCGCTACGTTTCCCATTTGAAGAACAAGAGTAACACTGAGCTCAGTATCAGGTGTTTATCTGTTGTGCCTTTTCTATTTCTTCCACAGGAAGACAACACTTTTCCTCCATGGATGTAGAGAAAGTAATCCAAAACCTCTTGAACATTTTCAAAAACCGACAACATTGTGCCGGCTTATGTGCCACGACTACATTGCAATATCCCTTCCTACGTACACATACGTACCTAGATTTCCGAAATTCTGTAAACTGAAAATTAAACACTCCCATCTTATCAGTTTTAGCATATTCGCATTGATTATAAAAATCATGAAATAAGAAAGCATGGTAATTCATCTTTATGAGCTGCACATGCATTTAAAAGATTGAATTAACCTAGATTGAAGAAAACCTAAAACTTCTTTAAAAGTAAACTAATGGGTGTAACTCTTCCCACAATTTACATTTTCTCAAGTTGAACATTCATACAGTGGCGGTTCTAAAAAAAAGGGGGGTGGAGGGGGGGCACAATTCCTGCATTTGCCCGTAATTAATCAAAATTAATATATAATTCCCCAAAAAACGGTTATTTGGGGGGGGGTAGAACCGCCACTGCATTCATAAATGATAATCCTGTGAGAAACGTTGATAAGACTGTCAAAGGTGGAATCGTGAGATAAAAAGAATCCAACATTGCTTCGTAACACAACAAATTTGTAACTTTTTGACAAAACAATAACTGAACTTCTTTTGATCGCGATTCTGTAAACCAAGTAAACTGCTGAAAGAAATGAAGTTATACAGAGTATTTCATAAATTCAGGATATTGACAGCACATAAATCAACCGCATCATTTTAATTACGGACAACATAGGACGTAGAACACAAAGCAAACATGAAATAGTCCGAAAAAAGGTGTAGCGTGGTACTTTAGGCGTTCAAAGGAGAGAATATCTCATTTGCGCAGAAGGAATGAGAAACACACGAGGCTTACCTTGGTAAGTCAGTACGTTGTGACACCACCTCTCTTGCTCGCAACCGTTTGGCATCTCCGCGGCAGACTGCACAGGAAATGATACAGCTGGCTTCTGGGTAGCGCCGCCCACAGGCAGGGCAAAAGCTCAAGAAGTTCTGAAAGATGCCTGTCCAAGCCCCTTTGCCTGCAGTACATCCCAGATCTTCTCAATGGGATAAAGGTCGGGGGACCTTAAAAGTAGAGGTAAACGTGGAATACCGCTATCTTCGAGCTCGATGAGGTTGTCATTATCATCCACAACCAAAACCATGGCGCATCGCACAGTGGAAAATTATCACAGTACTCCTGATAATGTTGTCTCGATACACACTATCGTTCATGTCACCCTAACAAACATGCAGATATGTGCGGGCCACAGAAGCACATCCCTCCACCTACCATGATTGAGTCGCAGTAGAACGGATACACATGATGGCACAAATGCTGAGTGCCACGTGTTCCTGAGGCTCTTCAAGCACAAAATCACATCATAGGTCGGAATCTGGACTGGTAGCAGAATAGGACATCTTACCACTCTTCCTTCCACAAAGTGTTTTGTGGCGCTCACTTAATCGTTCTTGCCATTTTGCTGCATCTTGTGCTATTCGACGCACTAAATTTCTCGACCACAGGCCTTCCTGATACAGTCTTTTACGGACCGTTAAATCCTCTACTGCAGTGTTTCTCAAAGTGTGTTCCGTGGAACCTCGGGGTTCCGCAAGCAATTCGTAAAACAGCTCCGAAATTTTCAAGAAAATCTATGAATTCCATATTTTCCCCAATTACAGCCTTAACTAAGCAATTTCCCACAGCCAATAAAAACCAGTTCAAGAAAAAAAAAACACGTTCTGAAAAGTGTGATCAAGATAAAACTGTCAAATTTGCGAAAAGAACAAAGTACGATCAGAGCTATATTATTTTCGGATTTATTAACGATGATGATAATCCGCAGTGTGTCATCTGCAGCAAAGTTTTTCATAATAGCTCAATGGCCCCTGCTAAACTGCGGCGCCATTTAAGGAGTACACATCTAGAGCTCAAAGATAAAAATGTTGATTTTTTTGTACGCAAGCATGATGAACTTTTAAAAGTGAAAAAGTTTTTTTCATGCACCACATGTTAATACATTGAATGAAAAAGCTACCGAGTTTTCCCTTTCAGTAAGCTATCAAATAGTACAAGCAGGTGAACCTTATACAATAGCCGAGAATCTTATCAAGCCATGTGCTATTGACATGGCTAAGTGCATGTTCTTGGTGAAAAATTGGCCAAAGAAATAGCGAAAATTCCGTTATGAAGCGATACAGTGTCTCTCCAAGTGAAGAAAATAGCACAGGCCTGGAGGCGCAGTGGTCAAAGCGATGGCTTCTTCTCATTTGTCGCATCCCGGTGGTAAAATAAAACAAACAATGGTTCATAAATATAAAACAAAAAATGTGATGAAATCACCCAGCATTTGGAAGCTCTCCATGATTCAATGAGGTACTATTTTCCTGATGAGCAGCACGAAAAATTAAAAAGTAAATTATGGATTAAAAATCCACTTGTTATTAATGAAAAAAACTCCATGCTTTTCAGCTGATGGATATGAAAAATTTATTGATCTGATGTCGTATTTCTCAGTGACATCCCTTTATAAACCAGTGTCAGTGGCAGAATTTTGGTGCAGTTTGAAAGGGGAATATCCAGTATTATCGCAAAAACCTGTGTCAGTATTCTTACCATTTGCGACAACCTGTCTTTGTGAAACGGGCTTTTCTGTGCATGCCTCAACAAAAAATAAACACCGCAATAAGCTGCATGCAAAGCCCGATTATAACTTTCTTCGATAGAACCATATTTTAAAGAACTATGTGGCAATAAAAAGCAAAGCCATTCATCACATTAATGATTACAAGCATCATTGGCATAATAAATTTTATTGGCTCTATATTACCTTTTTGTAAGTATTATATTTTTTATTGACTAATTGCTTATTTTCTTCGATTCATTTTTATTTCAAATCAGTGACACATAAATGGCATATCAGTATATTAATTTTAATGGTACTTATAGAGCGGTTCCTTTGCTAGACATTGTAGAAAAAAGGGTTCCATAGGATAAAAAGTTTGAGAACCACTGCTCTACTGGAAGGCAGGTGGTGTTTCTCATAGCATCTCGGATGTGGTGGCTGGACATCGCGGGATTTTCACGAGAGTTTATTGTGAGATACAAATTGCTGTGCCATGATTGTACTTGGATGACCACTTCTCAGTCATTCTGCGACATCGGCTTGCTCCCAAGAACGCACAGGAAGTCTACTTATCACACCTTGGATCACATGAAGCTGCTGCAACATCTGTCTGTCTCCTGGTGGGCGAGGGGTTTGAAGGTCTGGCTTCTCACCTTTCGTTCGAGATGTACCAGGGTGAAGTATGGGTGTTGTGATTGTTTTAATAGCTCAGATTTTCTCATGGTGTTCGTTAAAGGCCGAAACAAATTCAACATTCCAATGGTCTTGTTGCGCTCTTCGACAGTCAGATGTCTCTTTTACATTGTTCACAGTCCGGCAGTCGTGGTTACAGACCCGCACCGTTAAAGCACACCTTAGCACGTGGTCTGCTTCGAAGCTCAGCTATCCCTCTTACATCTTTCTTACGTCCGTGCGTACCAAATTTGCATAACGTTGCTTTCGTACTCTCTCCAACATTTGCATAAACACGAGCTTGGGCTTCTGAACCGTAATATCTCTTTCTTTTTTTAAAGAGCTTATTTCGCTGGAAATTTAATCTTAAATTTTGATTGAGTTTTCGGAGAAAAACTTAATGTCTAGATAAAAAAAAACAAAATTAATAAGTCTGTGGCCAGTGAAAAATATATTAGTCTAATCATAAGAATGTTTCAGAGTTCAACCTAATCGTCGAGTAGATATGGCACTAAAGTTATGTACCGAGGGTCGGAGTGCTATTATTACCTCATGTCTTACTCTACGGGTTCCGTTGAGTGAGATGAGAAAGTCTTCGCTAATAGTTTTCATTTGGCAAATTGCATTGTCATGAACGTTTCAGAATACACAAACGAAAAACGAATCTTTAATCGGTTTTTGACCATTCATTTTTGTCGTTACACTGGACTAACACTTACAGCATTCTAAATATGACTCTTTCCTGTCCGTATCCATACCAGAGGATCAACGAAGCGCTGAACGGTTTTTTTATTTTTCATTTGTTCACGTCTTTTTGGTCTTCAGCTGGCATTCTACGAAATAGAAGATTAAACGACTTCTGCGGAATTACAGCAACTGGAAGCAGCTTGTGTATTAAGTAGGTTGAAAATAAAGTACAGTTGATGGACATCACCAAATTCGCCAAACACTTCTTTTCTCTCTAACTCGGATGCAGACACGTGAGCTGCTGTTTTTGTACGTATATCGTAATAACAAATTCAGTCTTGTAGCCTGAGAGGAAATGATCAACAAGTTAGTAAAATCATGCAATGCACTGGTTATGATACGCTTTCCAACATACCAGAAATCGCGCGCAGACAAATCCTCCTCCCTACCCTGACTGTCGATTCGTTCAGTATACCTCTGGAACAACATACTAAGGTTTTGTCGCAATAGAAGCATTTTTACTCAAGTTATGGGGATAATGGCTGTGGAATAAATCTCGTTCCTGTGCCCTGACCTTTGACCCCATTTCGATGATATTCAACAGAATTGGTTCAGTATACCTCCGGAACAACTATAACGAAGTAAATTTCTCCGTCATTTCTATCCACGCCAGGATTCGAACCCGGATCCCCTCATTCCGGAATAAGTCACTCTACCAATTGAGCTACGCGGACGTTTTATTGTGATTCCTATCTGCCTTTATGTCGTGTGCGTCCTTCTGGCAGGTACGTCACATATCCTGGTACGTTACATCATCTCCCCCTTATTTTTTTTTATTTTTTTTTCTGAAGTGCTGGAGAAGGGATTCTCTTATTTTTCCTATCTCGCGGTGTGGAAATAATATCACACCAATGCGAGATTGTGAACGGTCGGGTCATCCGGATAGTTCGGGCGCCATTATAACGAAGTAAATTTTTCCGTCATTTCTATCCACGCCTGGATTCGAACCCGGATCCTCTCATTCCGGAATAAGTCACTCTACCAATTGAGCTACGCGGACCTTTTATTCTGATTCCTATCTGCCTTTATGTCGTGTGCGTCCTTCTGGCAGGTACGTCACATCTCCTGGTACGTTACACAACATACTAAAGTTTTGTCGCAATAGGAGCATTTCTAGTCAAGTTATGAGAATAATGGCTGTGGAATAAATCTCGCTCCTGTGCCCCTGACTTTTGGCCCCACTTCGATGATATTCAACAGAACCGGTTCAGTATATCTCCGGAAAACCATGATAAATAAAGTTTTGTCGCGATCGAAGCATTTTTACGTAAGTTACGATGCATTGCATAGGGGCGATGGAATGGATCCCGCTCCTATGTCCTGACCTTTGACCCCATTTTGCCCATTTTCAATAGGGTTCGTCCCCAGGTTGTCCCCTACCACATACTAGAATTTCATCGATATCGAACCATTTTACGCGAGTTATCGTGCGGACAGGCAGACGGACAAAGCTGGAGCATATACACTTCTTCAACCTACGGTTGGAAAGCGTAAAAAAGGCACAAAATATACATCTTTCATTATTTTCACGGAATGTTTTCCGAAATTTCTGTAATAAGTAATATGTCAAATAAAAAAGGTATCGCCAAAGGCCCTTTACTTGAGCATTTCTCTTCCGTGGTGGCAGTTTGCGGGAATTAAGGGTGGACAACTCTTTTCCGTCAGCCATTCTCACGCTACACACTGATGGTTTGACAGAGCCAAAAGAGAAGGAAAATGACTCCTTCAATCTCGGATCGCTTTGAGCATCTTTCAGTTTTCAGCTGTTCGTGAAACAAAAGCATTTCCACTGCGACTATAAATTTATGAGATATTCATACATGGTTGCAGACAATTGCTAACTTGTGCAAGACAAAATGATTGCAGACCAGAGGGTAGGGGCAAGGGTCACCCACTTCTGTGTTGGTTGAAACATTACTCATTGAGTAAACGGCGATTTTGAAGCACTTCCTGCTGTACGAGTTTAGAGCACAAACTTCGTGCAAGACCTATCCACTTAGCACTCAGTTTCCCTGAGTAACAATGAGATCCTTTAATCTCTCCATTCAAGCTAGCGAAGTTTCCCAGAAGCCATGGCTTTGTGTCGTATTCTTATGAGAATTGGTTATCTGGGAATCTAATAAGTAATTGAGAAAATCAGATATCCTGGAAGCGAACCTCAATGAAAAATAATTTCAGCAAGAATGAAGAGGAGCATCTACAAATCAAATAGTCCTGAGAATAAAGAATTCACTTCAAAGGTATGTATATGTAGCGGACGAGAAATAAATATGTGAGATACAAGATTACAGTAAACCCTCGTTATCAGCAGAGGTTACGTTCCGCCAACATGCCGCGGTTGATAAGACTAGGCGTCTATCCAAGAACAGGGATTATCTGTACAAATTGTCCCAACTTAGCTATAAATAGCAGAAAATTCTGCATGATTTTATAGGTTATAGGATAAGTTAAAAGCGAAACTACAACTTAGACATTTATCAACATATGAAGATAACATTTAATTATAAAATGTGTTTTAGGAAGACTCTTACCGGAGCAAGCACTCTAAACCGCATCAGGTTAGCGGGTAGACTAAGGAGGCGGAAAAAAAAACCCCTTGTGATTGACGTCTGTTTCTTCTTTTTCAAGCTCTTTGCGAATTTCTTGATAAAGCCAAAAGCAAGCTTTCCACATCTCTTTTAAATTTCAATCCTTTATCCATGAAAGGGTCTTAATCTAAAACTTTATCATTTAATTGAGCAGTCAATGAAAAAATTTCATTCAACGTTTCCATGCGAAAACCCGGCTTAACAACTTCCATTTCTGTTTCATCTTCCAGTTCAGTTTCCTGCGGGTCGGTAATAAATTCTTCCGGTTCTTCCGACGTTAGTTCTTTACAGTCGTTTCTTGTGACCATTTCTTCTACGTCCGTGATATTAAGAAAATCGAAGCCTTCACACTCTACGTTTTGTAAGATAGTTACGATTTGGTCCACTATCGCATTCATATCTGCAGTTCTGGAATCTCTCACTACTTCTGGCCAAAGTTTCAGCCAACATGCATTAATTGTGGATGGTTTAGTTTCATCGAGGGATTCTTTGATGTTCAGAAGACAGTCAGACATGTTGTGTTTGTTAGAACTGATTGATTGTCCGTATTTTTCAATAGACCCTTCTTCCGGGTCGTCTCGCTGTGGGCTGCATACAGACTATGAATTACGTATCACAGTTACCCGCCTGACAACTTTGAGGGCAATGTCGAAATCAGAGAGGGAATCAAGATGTGGAATAACTATGTACGCTACTTTTCACTTTACGATAGTTTTCAATAAGTTGTTTTATATTTTCCATTATTTCACAAAAACATATAACCAAAACCGCGGATAAAAAATACGCAGATAACGAGGGATTACTGTAGTTTCACGTTAGGGAGTGAGAATTTTTTTTTTTTTTATTGGAGGTTTAACGACCACCGTGAGCAACTCAATGGGCTATAAGCAGTCGCCCGTCCCTAATTTAGGGTCACTGGTTCCAGGGAAGGGAGAGAGCCAGTGCCGTAAGACAAACACAACAACCATGCCTCACCGGGATTCGAACCCGGACCCCGTTCGGACGATTGATCAGAGGCCATCGCTTAGACCACTGCGCCACCGGGGCGGCGGAGTGAGAATGCTGCTAACTTATAAAGCACTGTATTAGCGGAAAATAAATATTTGAGGTACTGAGACGGCTTTTTATTAGGAAGCACAAATAGAGTGACATAACAAAGATACAGAACAATTGGATGGTTTTTCATTTCTGCTTGTGTATGAAACAGTTTGGCTCTTTAAGAGAGCGTTGTTAGGGCGCAGTGAAGATGTGACGTACCTGCCAGCAGGACGCACACGACATAAAGGCAGATAGGAATCAGAATAATCGTCTGCGTAGCTCAGTTGGTAGAGCGACTTGTTCCGGAATAAGTGGCGTAGACCAAAAATGACGGAGAAATTTACTTCGTTATAATGGCGCCCGAACTATCCGGATGACCCGGCCGTTCAAAATCTCGCATTGGTGTGATGTTACTTCCACACCGCGAGACAGGAAAAATCAGAGAATTCCTTCTCCAGCGCTTCGAAAAATAAAAATGTGTGATGTTGCATTCCACACAGCAGATTGACTGGGAGTTCTCAAGTGCACGTTCTACAGTGGATGGCTGCCTGCAACGATTCATGGCCACGGCTGACCCGTGGGCCATGCCCCCGGCCCCCTTTCGGGGGGGAGATGTGACGTACCTGCCAGCAGGACGCACACGACATAAAGGCAGATAGGAATCAGAATAATCGTCTGCGTAGCTCAGTTGGTAGAGCGACTTGTTCCGGAATAAGCGGCCTCGGGCTCGAATCCCGGCGTAGACCAAAAATGACGGAGAAATTTACTTCGTTATAAAGAGGAAAGAGATAAAAACATGACTGTCTTATAGATTTGCAAACCATCCATGAGTGGCGCAGGCTGAATTGTGAACATGCATTCTGCTGATAAGACCAGAACCAGTTGACAAGTACGAAACAAACATACATGACTGTGCAGAAAGTTATACCCATCATATAATAAGCAGCTGCATGCGTACATCAAGTGCAAAGTGCGAACATTCTCAGTACACAAGGGTCAGTTTTTCTGGTACTGCGAAACCGTCAGAAATACAACGAAGACAGAATTCACTGGGGAGGGAGAGAAAGAAGGAGAGATACTATGCGCGAAAAGAAAAGTCTAGATATAGATAAAATAACAAATATTGCGATAGAGCAAAATAGTAAAACAGAGAGCTAAAGATAAAAAAACGGATGACGTAAGTGACAGGATGCCAATAAGAATGTGTAAGAGAGAACAAGAATGGGAAGAGAGAATAAACAGGAAAAAAAGATGAAAAGGCAGTAACAGAGAAAGCGAACGAGAGAAACAGAAGAGTATGAAAAGAAGGACAAAAACATAAAGATAGAGAGAAAAGGACAACTGAGAAAATGAGAACGAAAATGTAGGGAGAGAAGGTAGAGAAAACAAAAGGTGAGCAGAGCAGGAAACAATATGATACAAAGGAGAGAGAGAAAAGGGGGAGAATGAGCGACCGAAAGGTTGAGCTGAAAAAATATTACAAAAATTACGCGCGAAAAACAGAGAAAAACAGTGAAAGAGGGAGTATGAGAAGAGAGACAGAAAAGAAAATGCGTAGAAATATATGAAATAACTCAGTAGGGAGAGAGAATGCGTGAAATGAGATGCAGGAATATGGAGGGATGCAGCGTGAGGATGAGGGAGAGAAACAAGGATGAATATTATACATGGAGTAATAAATATTAAAATGGATAGAGGGAGAATCAGAGAGAGCATCAGTGAACTAGAAAGTGAGACAGAGGAGGAGAGACAAAATCGAAAATGACGAAAAAAAAAAGAGCAAGTTAGGATGCGAGACATAAACAAAGGAAGCATATAAAAGAAACGGAAGAGAGTGAAAAGCAGAGAGAAGGAATAAACAGAAAGCATATAGCAGCAAATAGACTGGGCTAGGCAGTGACAAAGAGAGAAAAAAAAAGGGAAATGGAGAAAGTAAAAGAAAGATAAAGGGAAGAATATAAAAGGGAAACTGAATAAAAAGCAGCAGGGGAAATCACAGTTTAAAGAGAGCGAGAAGAGACAGAAAGGATTAGGTGTGCACCAGGAAAGAAGAAAAGTCATAATGTGCGAAAGACAGAGGAGGTGGAGGGAGAGATGAACAAGAAAGACGAGAGAGAAACATGTGGGAGTACAGAAAGCGAAGTGGTTTTAACAATCGTTAATTATGGCAGATTCGTAACAAAAGAATAGTGCCAAAGAATGGTTTAAGATGTCAGATTAAACATTAAAATGCCTGAAACTTTCCTCACTGTTCAGTCTCAGCTTTCACCTAACTTGAAGAAATTGGTCAGAAACGAGGATGGTTATATCAACAAAAGGAGAAAAAGCTGACAAATTTTAACAACAAATGCAAAAATGAAAATTTGAAAGTAACTTAAGGTAAACAATTACGAAATGAAATCCTGTATGGCACAACATCCTGGAAAAAAATTTAAAATGTTAAATGTTTAAGATATTTTTTGCTTGCTTTTCACTTAACCTGTTCCAAGCGTACTTTTAGGTATAGGCAAGAAACTTCAAGTTTTTAAAAGTGTAAAGGATGAATGTGCAGTGAAACAGCTGCACTTAGGAAGACTTAATACTGAGGGCCACGGTACACAATTATTATACCAAAATGAACTGCAGTTATTTGGTGCGTAAGTAGCACTTAAAATCATAGACATTGGTCTTTTCTCTGCATCATCAAAAAAGTTTCTGAATCGTTTTCAGATCAGTAATGTAAAAACGGACTTCGAATTAAGTTGAAAATTTTTCAGACATGTGCAGAATCTCTTTAATCGAAACAAGAAGCATATCACCAAATCTGGAGTGTAATGAGCTAAATTGTTTTGGCAAAATATCGCAAATTTATAATTTTAAAAACTATTTTAAGGAGTGCAGCCAGTAGCTTTCTGAAAACAGAAGTAAACACATTTCTATTTCGCGTCTGAAAACCATGCCATTACAAATACACCTATAATATCTGCGCTCTATAGCAACAAAATCGAAGAACATGTAATAGCCTTGTTAACGGTTACAGCTAACCAACGATACAAGAAAGCATTTTCTTAAGTTCTATTCGTTAAAGTGCAGATGTCGTGCAAAACATGTATTTACGTTTTCTCCACCTGAAAGCAAAACTGTGTCAAGGAAATCCGAAAAATATGAGGACACTTAGCCGTGGTAATATCTATCCTCAGGCCAAAGAATGTCTTTAGTCCAACTCATAAAAGCTAAAATACAGTGCCATGTACAAATATAATTTTTCTCCACCGCGACGGAGAAATTGTGCTTTAGGAAACACGCGAAAAATCTTGGTTATGTATATCCGCAGGTAAAAGAATAATTCTAATTTGGTTCACAAGAGGACCTTACGACGTATCCCTCAGGGATTTCAATAATACTGTTCGTGTGGATAAGCCTTGGTATGAACCTTTATTGAGCAAAGAGAGAAAGCGCGCTTCTCCAACGTCTTCGAGAGAATCGAAGTTAAAAAATCCTGAGAGACATAAGTTTTGCAAGGAGTTTAAGCGAAGATCGCGTCGCTCGCCGGCAGCTTGCCTGACTCATATATTCGCGAGATCGCTGGTTCGACTCTTGAGGAGCAAACAGTTTTATTTTACTTTCCAAAACAAAATTCAAATCAGAATGCAATTTATACATAAAATAATTGTAAGTCACATGGGTTTATACATTTTGTCTATTTCTTTTCATTTGACCATGTAAATTTTTCCTTTCTCACCCTCTGCCTTGAAAATTCGTTTTCGGAATTGTTTAAAGATTTTTTCTAAGAATTAACAAATTCGGACAGGTTATTGACCTATAAAACACAAATAAATAAAAAAATGTTTTGTTAATCGTTGGCAGCACATGGACCAGTTCTTGAGGCAGGATGATATCGGTCGTAGAAGTAAGGGAATCAATAAGTCACACATCTTGCACATCGCACAAAATCGGCTTTTTTACGCTTTCCAACCGTAGGTTGAAGAAGCGTATATGCTCCAGCTTTTTCCGTCCGTCTGTCCGCACGATAACTGGAGTAAAAATGGTTCGACTTCGATTAAATTTTAGCATGCGGTAGGGAACCACCTGGGGACAAACCCTATTGAAAGTGGGACAAATCGGGTCAATGGTCACGACATAGGAGCGGGATCCATTCCATTGCCCTATGCGTCATAACTTGCGTAAATATAGTTCGATTGCAATGAAATTTTAGTGTGCGGTAGGGGACCACCTGGGGACGAACCCTATCGAAAATGGGTGAAGTAAGATCAAAGGTCAGGGCATAGGAGCGGGATGCATTCCATTGTCTTTATGCGTCATAACTTGCGTAAAAATAGTTCGATTTCGATGAAGTTTTAGTATGTTATAGGGGACCATCTGGGGACGAATTCCATTGAAAATGAGTGAAATGGGGTCAAAGGTCAGGGCATAGGAACGGGATCTATTCCATTTCCATTATGCGTTATAAATTACGTAAAAATGCTTTGATTGAGACAAAACTTTTCATGTTGTTCCGGAAGTATACTTTACCGGTTTTGTTGAATATCATCGAAATGGGGTCAAAGGTCGGGTCATAGGAGCGAGATTTATTCTACAGCCATTATCTTCATAACTTGAGTAATAACTTGAGTAATAACTTGAGTATTGATTTCTGGTATGTTGGAAAGCGTATCGTAATCAATGTATTGCATGATTTTACTAACTTGTTTTAAACTTGCAAGGTTTGTTTAGGACGTCAAGAGGGAAGCATATTTCTTATTTAAAAAATCAGACAAGAAGTTTAGTTTTCGAGAGTCAAACCAGTGATCTCACGAGTATGAGTCAGGTACCGTCAAGCCACGCGGTCTTTCGTGAAACGCTACGTAAAACTTACTCTTAAGTTGCTCAGGATTTTTTAACTTCGATTCTCTCGAAGACATTTGAGGAAGCGCGCTTTCTCCCATTGCTCAATAAAGGTTCATACCAAGGCTTATCCACAGAAACAGTATTATTGAAATCCTTGAGGTAACATCGTGAGGTCCTCTTGTCATTGAGATAGAAAGATAGTTTGATATACTGTGTACAAATCTTCTGCAGGTGCCATGTCCACACAAGGACATAGGCAATTCATCGCCATGAGCTACGCACAGTCACCATACTAATTATCCTGAGGAATTGGAATTACTATGAGGTGGTTTCACATTGCCTTCCTAAGCAAGTGTGTAATGTTTTAATGTTAAATACTTTATCACTTAAACTCTGATGCTTAACACTAACACTTAACAACTGTCACAGAGATCGATATAGCAAGAAATGGAACTTAGAAAATATTAAATGAACTCATATATTCAGTTGCTTGAACTACTTGTGATTCAACTTTGCTGAATCACAATTTACTGTAGTTTAGATACAAATAGTGGCGCACCCAGTGGGGGTGGCCCAGGGGCCTGGGCCCACACCGTGAAGTATCATTTGGTCTTTCGTTCTTTGTTATTGACTGCTCATTTTTTAACATATTTGTATATGTCATCATCACCATCATCATTGTCAAGCATTATCACTCCACTGCTGGACGAAGTTCTCCCCAAGTTTCTTCCAGAACGGTCTGTCTTGTGCCACTCTCCTCCATATTACTCCCGCATATTTTCGAATTTCATCCACCCATCTCACATGTGGTCTTCTTCTGGGTCTTTTCTTGTCCCTTGGAATCCAGTCTAAAATTTCGGCTGTCCATCGATGGTCTGTTCTTCTGGCAACATTTCCAGCCCATTGCCATTTCACGGATTTTACTCTGATCATGATATCTTCCACTCTTGTCATTTCTATGATCCACGAGTTCCTCATCTTATCTCTCCTGGTTACACCAAACATGCATCTCTCCATGCTACTTTGAGCTGTCTGTAGTCTTCGTATGTCTCTTTAAATAACGGTCCTCGTCTCTGCAACATACGTAAGCACTGGAAGGATGCATTGATCAAACAATTTTCTTTTAAGACATATTGCTCTTGAAAATTATACTGTTTCTTCCAAAAGCTCTCCAGGCAAGTTTTATACGCCGATTAATTTCTTCATCAATGTGACCCTCACTTGATATCTGCTGTCCAAGATAAATGTAGGTATTGGTCATCTCCAGCTTTTCCCGATCAATCGATAAATCTTCATTTTTCGTAAAAGCATTGTACATTACTTTTGTTTTCTGAAAGTTCATTTTGAATCCCACTTCTTTACTCTTGTCCGCAAGTTCCTGGATCATACCCTGCAGCTCTAATGGGGTAGTTGCAAAAATGACTACGTCATCAGCAAAACTAAGGTGAGTTAGATAATCTCCAATAATCTTTATCCCTTTGTTTTCCCAGTACAGTGATTGAAAGACATTTTCCAATGTGGCATTAAAGAGCTTGGGAGATATGGTGTCACCTTGTCTCACTCCCTTTCCAATTTTTATGTGTGCTGTATTCTCAAATAGCCGAATCTTTGCACTTGCATTTTCATAGATGTTATTAATAATATTAATGTATGCATCTTCAATACTGCAGGACTTCAAAGCCATTGTAACTGCTGATGGTTTCACCGAATCAAAGGCCTTTTCATAATCGATAAAAGCCATGCATAATGAAAGTTCATTTTCCTCGCTCTTTCAATTAGTTCTCTCAGTACGTGGATATGATCTATAGTGCTGTAGCCACTCCTGAATACAGCTTGTCCTCTCGGTTGAGCCACGTCCAGTGTCACCTTCAAGCGGTGTGAAATAACTTTAGTGAAGATTTTATAAACCACTGATAGGAGGCTACTAGGTCTGTGGTTCCTGAGATCCTCAATGTCAACTTTTTTATGTGGCAGGATCATTGTAGCATTGTCCCAATCCTCAGGAGTCTTCCCTTCATTAAGGCATCGGGTGAAAACTTGGGCGAGTACTGTTTCAATTTCTCCACTTGCTTCTTTATGATGTCTACGGTAATTCCATCTTCTCCTGGAGCTTTCCCCCGTTTCATGTTCTTGATTGCATGTGCAACTTCAGCTGGAAGGACTGGAAGAACTCTGGTACCTGTTGTAATGTCTGGAGTACATGTATCATCCCTTTCATACAGTTTTGAGTAGAAATCTTTCACTCTTGTCAAAATTTCACCTCTATTTCTTGTTACAAAACTATCTTTTTTTCTCAGAGCCATGATCTGTTTTCTTCCCTCACTGAGATGTCCCATTGCTCTCTTCAGGCTTTGGTTGTTTTCAATTGCTTTTCTCACTAGTTTACAATTGAATTTCCTTACATCTTCAGTGATACTTTTTCTTACCGTCTTGCATAGCTCAATATATTCCACTTTGGAAGTATCATCTCGTTTAGTTGTCCTCATCTCTCTTCTTTTTTGCATCAGAATTTTGTTGTTTCCTGATAATTTTTTCGTATGCAACTTGTTCTTAGTACCAGCTATTTTTGTTGCTGTTTCTATAAGAGCCTTGGTTAGTTTTCTGTTAACTTCAGAGATGTCCACTTCTTCCGACGTTAGGCCTCTAGAGCAGAGAATCTGTTCCTCAGTTAAAATTTGAAGGTATTATGATGCTTTTTGAGGTTGGTCACGTCAATACACTTTGTTTGTTTTATGAGCTTGCCACCCTAGAGTTTAGCGTTGAGGTGCATCTTACATCGTACCATTCTATGGTCACTACCTGTGTTGAACTTGTTTAGCACACTGCAGTCTTCCATGACAAATTTCTTGTTATACATAATAAAATCCATTTCACTTGTCAATTCATTGGGATGCCTCCATGTCCATTTCCTTTGCGGCTTTTTCTGGAAAAGGGAGTTCATGGTGAAAAACCCTTCTGCTCCTGCAAACTCTACGAGAGTATTTCCCCGCTGTTCTCTATTGCCATGACCGAATTTACCTACTGAAGTTTCGTTCTGTTGCCGTTGCCATATTTTAGCATTGAAATCTCCCATAATGATCTTCAAGTGCTGCTTGCCTTTATTATTTAGATGACGGATTTCCTCATAAAATTCTTCAATCTATTCTTCAGGATGGCTTGTGGTGGATGCATAAGCTTGAATAATCTGAGCCTGGTATCTTCTCGAGAGTTGGATAACAAGTCGTGCAGCTCTGTCAGAGGAACTTTTAACTTCTACAACTTTATCCTTCAGTTTCTTGTTTATTATAAATCCAAAACCACTAGATCTGCCAGTATCTGTCCCACGATAATACATAGAAGAGATGTACACTTTTCAGTTCAATGGGATCTTCTCCTTTTCTCTTTACCTCACTTAGCACGACGATGTCCCACTTGATCTTTTGTAGTTCTTCTTCCAATTCAAGGAGTCTTGAATTAGAAGAGAGTGAGCGTCCATTATACGTAGCCAAGGTCAGCATCAGATGGCAGTCTAGTCCGGACCTCCGGTGATTAAGCATATTTAAACCTTAACACCCTCTGCCTTCATGTCGCACTGGCCACTGCCTTGGCCAGGTACATTCCAGCTGTCGGAAACTGAGGGCCAAGATTTAAGTTGTGGATTCATTTTGGAGGGGTTTGGCCATAACTCACCACGCTGGCCAAGCTGGTTGGTGAGTGTGGGATAGCATTTCCTCTAATCCTGATGGTATAGTTATACCGCTATTGGCGGTCATCAGAGCCCCTTTAGTGGGAAAAGGATGCACCACGAGAAGGCAGGGTTGACATTTGTCAAGTAGTGGCTGTATTATGTTGTATTTAAATATGTATTTTACGAATCTTGGAAAGGCATTCTAATATAGCGGAGGATTTTTATCGCTTCCTAATATTTCAGATGTTTTCTCCGGGATATTTTTATTTTCATGTTTAATGTTATATGCCACCCCCATAAAGAAATACTGGGTACGCCACAGGACATATACTCAATTCTTCTTTGAACAACTATAACAGCCTCGTTGACGGAATCGCATTATCAACCTCATAGATAACACTTATTTAACGTACAGATCAGTGGCGCATATTCGAGGCTAGCTAGACTAGCTGCGAAGTCCAGAGAATGCACAAATAAAACTGAATTAATTATACACAAATAAAAGTCAATTATCAAAGGTATTAAATATATGTCGATGCTTTCGATGCGAAAAAAACGCGTGCGGATTCGCTTCTTTGACTCAGTCTGGCGAGCGAAAACCAACGGCATAACGCAAGTAGCTCTTCCAGAGTCTTTGCAGTTCTGATGCGAAAACACACCTTCCGTACCATCGCTTGCTAGCGTTTCCATGACAACATGAATCAGCTGGTAGAGGCGAATGGGCCATTGCTTTGGGAAACGGTTCGCTCAGAAAAAAGAAGAGTTTGACTATCTCAGTTATTCGCATACTCTCGCCCATAAGTGTTTCGCGAGAGTTGTTTCAGTTTTTGCGAAGTGTCAATGAATAAAAATCAGAAATATTATATCTTAAATTCGTGGCTTTGTTGGATTCGAACTGTTTTGATAAATTTTGTGAAAACTTCCCTGAACATCTACTGTCAGAACTTAAAGAACTCTATGCTTCAAATTTTGATACAGCTCGACTAAAAAATGAACTGAAGGTGTTTTATTCCTTTGATGAATACAAAAACAAATCAGTAAGAGACATTGCGTGTTACATAAAGTTGAATAAATTGGACATAGTGTTTAGTGAGGTTTACATATTAGCAGACCTCATATTAAATTTCCATCAACAACTGCAACTGTCGAAAGAAGTTTTTCAGCATTAAAAAGAATCAAGATATATCTTAGAGCCAGACAGGGACATGCACATTCGAAAAACTTGGCTGTTTTGTCAATAGAGAAAAACATTGTTTTTAAATATGAAAAAGTACTCGAAAGAAACATTTTATGAAAACGTAGCACTCAAGTTCACACAAAAGGAGAAGAATGGAGTTCATGTACAAATAAGTGTTCAAATCATAATCCTCATAATTATTTGGTATCATGTTAGCAATGACATGTACCTAAAAATTTAGGGGGAAAGTTACTTCTATTACTTAACAACTAAAAATTAAACTTCGCAATTTTAAAAAAAAGGGTACTGGGGGGAGGGGGAGATAGCCCAGGTCTCGGACCCAAGATAAACCACTGGTACAGACCATCAAGATGACATTCAGTCCTACTACAGGCAGTATATCGCCTTACGTACACACACACCACCACCACCACACTGAGCGTGGCTTTTTATTTACCTCTCACACTGTCAGCTGTTGCCAAAAGGCAAAAGAAAATTCGGAGGTTTCGAAGTGCCTTCCGGAAAGAAATATAATGGAGAAGTAACATAATTTCACTAAGAACAGGAACTCAAAAAGGAAGGTTAATTTAGTTATAAGAGGGGCAGCAATCGTAAATGGCTCGATACGTCCAGGGACAATTTTGAGGATCGTTACACTTGCGAAAACTCTGGAAAACCGCAAACTAGATGGTCGGAAGCGGGATTAGAACCCGCATCAGTCGCCTACACAAACACGAGGTTGTATCTTCAAGATAACATAGCGATTAACTAGTATAAATTGACTTTTCGTACCTAAATGACAAATTTTGGTTTGGAAAAAAAAAAAAAAAAAGAAACCCATGAAAAATCTTGTGTGTGTGTGTGTGTGTGTCACATACATCTAACGCAGTAAAAAAATGTAAATACCGAAGTCGAATTGTCCTGTCTACACGCTGATGTCGGGATGAACAAAGTGGTATTACATGCACGTTATTTTTGACATGAATTCGTAGTTTAAATATGAGACAAGAAAAAAGAAAGCCGTGTTCTGCTTTCTTGAATTTACTTATTAGTTGTGATGAAAATCTTGCAGCAGCAGTAACTTGCTCCCACCAAGTAGAATTGCAAATTTCAGTTTCGTTGGCTTAATGACGAGGTTCAATTGCCATGAAGACGGAGACACAAAATGTCAAGATACAGCTCGGCGGACAAAAGATAATCCAAGGGATTAAATGTAGTCACCTGTCACAGTGAGCGTCGCCACTGTGCAAGAAGATTTGCTCATACGAAGAAGACAGAGCAAGCTGTTTTTTGTGAAATGCACTCCTAAAACTGAGATCCGATAAGTGTAAATCTGTGACTCATATAAGCTGTGTTGGAATATCACAAAATTTCTCTTAGTCAGGTCTTAAGAACGCGGAAATGCGATTTATTGGTTTATTTCCTGCAATAAAATGCTGTACAGATCCAAAAAATATCCTTAATTGTATTGAAAAACAGACTGGACGTCCGAGGTCATGAAATACACGAAATTTAAGCAAATACACTCACGGACAATGAAATTTGCGCAATTAGAAGAAAACATGCTACAACCGCGAAACTTTGCAAATAGCTAGAGTGCGTGCTGGTATGCAAATGATCCACGTTTGGTGCGAGTGCGCATGACCGCACACCCTGTGGTTGCGCTGCAAGCACGAACCGGCAGCCTTATAAACCGGCGTGTAGTCGATACCCCATGAAAGAGAAAAGAACCGGCCCACGCAAGCAAGAGTAAATAGTGACAAGAATGCCGGGTAGATGCCAGAGAAGTCGATTTACGCAACTTACGGACTTTGAGAGAGGCCTGATCATCGGGCTGAAAACCGTAGGGTGATCGGCGCGCCGTATAGCCTGCCACGGGGATCGTTCTGACCATACCGTCCGACTGTATTGGGAGCAGTGGACACGTGATGACACTACCACACGGCGGAGAGGCTACAGACGGACCAAGAGGACCACCGGCAGAGAGGATCGACGGATCGTGGGCCTGGCACGAACGGATCCCACGGGGAACCGGTCCATTATACAGGCAGATGTAGAGGCTCCTGTGTGCCGACGAACCATTTCCCGAAGCCTCGCGGAAGCGAATCTGCGATACCAGCTCCCCTTACGTGTGCTGCCATTAACACCAGAATATCCGCGACGCTGTGTACAGTGGTGCCAGGCTAGAGCGACGTGGAACGCCACAGACTGCCGACCTGTGGTGTTTAGCGACGAGTTCCACTTCGTTTTGGGGAAAGATGATCATCGTGTCCGGGTGTAGGGGTCCCTGAATCAACGGCACAATCCCAACCTCGCTATCGAGCGCCACACTTCCCCCACTGCTGGCATTATGGTCTGGGGAGCCATTGCCTACGATAGCCGATCAGCTCTAGTAGTGGTACGTGGATCATTGACGGGTCACGGTATGTGGATGAGATCCTACGGCCCCATGCGCTCCCATTCCTGGCCGGGATTCCAGGTGCGCTATACCAGTAGGATAATGCCCGCTCGCACACGGCTCGGGTTGTCCAGGACTGCATGCGTCATGTTCAGACACTTCCATGGCCGGCCTGCTCCCCGGAACATGTCCCGTATCGATCATGTGTGGGACCAGTTGAAACGCCGACTGCCGCCGTGCCGGACTATCCGGGATTTGGAGCACACCGTCCAACACGTGTGTGCTAGTCTGCCGCAGGACAACATCAGGCGTCTGTTCGCCTCCACGCCGGACCATATTTCAGCATGTGTCGCTGCACAAGGCGGTGCTACGCGCTATTGAGAATGACCGGACTCTGTAATCGTCCTGCAGCTCTGTTTTTGCCATCATGTGTATCGTTCATCTGTATCATTACGTCCATACAATTTCAGTTCAATCCGATGTTTCCTTCTTGGTGCGCAAATTTTATAGTCCGTGAGTGTATCATTATGCATTAGAACATCTTTTTAACCAGAAGCTCATGAAGTGCGAAATGTTCGGTCATGAGCAAATGTGGAAACTAGGTTGAAATGTAGCGGGGGTATCACTGACACGCAGAGAATTTTGATGCTACGCATCTTTCCAGACAGCAATAAAGTAAATCACAAGTAACATATTTCGATGTAACGAAATTGGGTAACGGAAGTAATCAAAATTATTGTTGAAATCTGATTTTAGAATGCTGTCTCATGAACTGACGCAACAATATAGTTAATTTAATTGTTTCTCAACAACACATTTTACTTCCGTTACCCATCGCCGAACATCAGTGGTGCAGGGCTAAGAAAATTTGTCTGGAGCTCCGAAGACAGACCCAGGCGTTATCGACTCCAGCAGATAAGGAGTGAGAGAGGACACAAAAAACCATATACCTGTATCTTGTGTGTGTAAATGTACATTCTACGCCAAGAAAATAGTTGCACCCAGAAGGAAGCAACCGGCCGAAGTGAAACTCGGTGGGTAGGTTTGACATCGTGAGACATGCAATTGATTCAAGTATCACGCTCGGCCGCGCATTTGACGCGAGCAAGGAGGGGTCGTAGCGCTGTGCCTGACCGGCTACATAAGGTCGTCCAGTTGCGCGTGCTTGCCATTATGACTTGTGCTGTTGTGTTGGTTCCATCCTTTTCAAATGAAGTATGCCTAGGAGAAAAGTTCGGAAGCATTTCAGGCAATTGGAGGAGTTCGAGAGGGTCGGTATCGTCGGGCTCCGGGAAGCGGGATGGTCTTGTCGCCGTATAGTGCGCCATACCGGTCGTGCGGATATCACCATCCGCACGACCGGTATGACAGGAAGGGTCTGGGAAAACGACCGGTATGACACAAGGTGCCCGGCAGAGACAGAAAGGGTCTGGGAGACCTAAACGAACCATAGAGAGGGATGACCGATGGGTTGTCCAACATGCGCGGAGTGACCTAACAGTCACGATTGCGGATATTCGGCGAGCAGTGGTGCCCTCCATGCATCGTCCGATTAGTGCCAGCACCATTGGCAGACGGCTGCACGACGTAGGACTACACGCACGCAGACCTTTACGACGACTGCCCTTAACACCGTCGCATCGTCGCCAAGGACTGCAATGGTGTCGTGCCTGGCTATCATGAAGCCTATCAGAATGGCAGCTGGTGATCTTCAGTGACAAGTCCCCCTTTTGTCTTGGAGGAAACGACCACCGAATCCCTGTGTGGAGTCACCGTGGTCAGCGCCAAGATGAACGGTTTGTTGTCGAGAGTCACACGTCCAAAAGGCCTGGTGTCATGGTGTGGGGCGCAATTGCCTACGATGCCAGATCGCCTTTGGTGCTCATTACAGGCACTTTGACAGCCCAACGTTACGTTAATGAGGTCCTGCAACCAGTGGACGTAGCTTCTCTGAACGCTCGCTCCAGTGCGATTTTTCAACAGGACAACGCTCGTCCGCGTACTGCTGCTGTCTCGAGAACTTGCCTTCAAAGCACTGACACTCTACCATGGTCAGCCGCATCGCCAGACCTATCGCCGATTCAAAATGTGTGCGATGCTATTGGGCGCGATATCCACGCTCCATGCCTACCGCACGATCTGCAGGAACTGCGTGAGAAGGTTCAAGATGCATGGCATGGCTTATCGCAAGACACCATTAGGAACCTGTACAACTCCATGCCGAGACGTCTGGCATGCTGTTTGAACAAACATGGCGGCCCGATGCCATACTGAGAGACACTACTTATTGGCTTGTAGCTCAATAAATATTGCCCATATCAGTCTCAATGTTTAATTATTTACTGTTCCTGGTAACCTCTATCTTCTCCCAGAATAGCATTGCAATTCGCCACGTCCTTCTTCTGGGTGCAACTGTTGTTTTGACGTAGAGCACACACACACACACACACAGAGAGAGAGAGAGAGAGAGAGAGAGAGAGAGAGAGAGAGAGAGAGAGAGAGCCGAGTCACATTATTGTGACCACCTCCGACTTTTGATGTCAACAGCGAATAGACAATGAAAGAAGGCACGTGTCGTGAGCTGGCTTGGAGGGCATATATGGTGTGCTGTAGGCATTCCGAAAACATATCACACGTTGTTGTCATGGATAAAAGGAGCGATTTGTCAGATTTCAAAAAGGATGATGGATGATTATCGGCTTTCGGGCCAATGGTGGCAGTATTTCTGAAACAGCGCAGTTTGTGAACTGTTCGAGTGCTGCTGTGGTTAAAGTGTATCGCGATTGTAGAGATGGCACCATTGCGAATAAGTGATATGGAAACTGCGGAGCACCACGTGCCATTGATGTGAGAGGTGAATGTTGGCCGTGAAGGTGCGTGAGGGCCGATCGACACGCTACAGTAGAGCAACTCACTGGCCGAATGAACCAGTGGGCTACCGGAAGTGTGTCTAAACAACAGTTCAGCGAACCCTGCTGCGTATGGGGCTCCGATGCAGACGGATGGTCACTACACCTATGCTAACGAAGGTGCATCGGCAGAAAAGGCACCTTGGTTATCAATATCGGAATTGGACCTCCTCTGATTTGTAAAGGAATTCCTTCTCCGATGAGTCACGTTTTCTTCTTCTTCCATCGGATGGACTTTGGCGTATAAGACGAGAAACATCGGAGAACAACCAACCTTCAACCATTGCTGGAGGAACACAAGCTGGTGGGGGGCAGCGTTATGGTCTGGGGAAAGTTTTCGTGGCATTCTCTGGGTCCACTCATACCTGTGAAAGAAAATATGGACCGAATTCGTTATGAATACATCCTTGCAGACTACGTACACCTATACATGCTGATTGTTTTCCCTGCGGTGGGTGGGATCTTCCAGCACGACAATGCGACGTGTCACACAGCTAGAAATGTCCGAGAGTGGTTGGAAGAGAACGATGAAGACTTCAAAGTACTTCCCGAGGCCCCTAATTCTCCAAACTTAAACTCAATTGAGCATCTGTGCGACCACTTCGATCGTGTTGTTCACTCTATGGATACCCTACCACGCACCCAGCAGCAGCTGTCAGGTGCACTGCAGGTTAGCATGGCTCCACATATCGGCGAACACCTTCCATCCAACACCTTATTGAGTCACTGCTAGCCGGTCTAGCTGTTGTTCGTGCTGCAAACTGCGGTTACTTTGGATATTAACTGTTGGTCACAATAATGTGACTCGACTGTGTTTGTCTATATATATATACCATGCTTTTATAAAAATGAAGATTCATCGATTGATAGGGAAATACTGGAGATAACCAATACCTACATTTATCTTGGACAGCAGATATCAAGTGAGGGTCACATTGATGAAAAAATTAATCGGCGTATAAAACTTGCCTGGAGAGCTTTTGGAAGAAACAGCATAATTTTCACTCACAACTTGAGTTTTCTATAATCTTCTTCTTTCTGTTAAATAGTAACAGATGAAGAGCATGGGTCGGGCCATGAAAGTTATGGATGCAAGCTAAATTGTTAACTAAAGCTAGGTCATACAACTCTGCGGAGGTCATGACATATATATATATAATTTAAAAAAATATATATTTAAAAAAAAAAAAATGTTGGTGGGCTTATTACTTGCATCTATGGCTTTGCAGAAACCCATTTCCAACTAGGTCTTTGTGGAAGTGAGAAAATGCAGAGTTTCTGCTGGTCCTTGATAAAGCCAAGGCTCAGTATTCTCGACACTTTCTACATTCAGTTGTTTTATTTTATTTTTTATTTTTTTCTCTTTTTACTCACACCGGTAGATACATAACTTTTTCTATGTTGTACTTGGTATGAGTCAAAAAATTTTCTTTTGCTTCGGTCTCTTCTTAATAGAATGTGAATTCTGAATTTTCATAACTGCTGCGTTGCGCGTTTTGATCTTCAGGTTATTTTACAACTTTCGTTTTAAATTCAAAAGTTTTTCCTTTGTTTTCAGCTTTGCTCTGCAGTATATATATATATATATATAAATATATATATATATGAAGTCAGGTGATGCGCAACATAATACAGTCTCTCCTTGACAAATGTCAACCCCACATTCTCGTGGTGCATCCTGTTCCCATTAAAGGGGTTCTGGCGACCGCCAATATAGCGGTATAACTATACCATCGGGATTAGAGGAAATGCTATCCCACATTCACCAACCCGCTTGGCCAGCGTGGTGAGTTATGGCCAAACCCCTCCAAAATGACTCCACAACTTAAATCTTGGCCCTGAGTCTCCGGCAGCTGGAATGTACCTGGCCAAGGCAGCGGTCAGTGCGACATGAAGGCAGAGGGTGCTAAGGTTTAAATATGCTTAATCACCGGAGGACCAGACTAGCCTGACATCTGTTGCTGACCTTGGCTACGTGTAATGGACGCTCCCTATCTTCTGATTCAAGGCTTCTTGAATTGGAAGAAGAACAACAAAAGATCAAGTGAGACATCGTCGGGCTAAGTGAGGTAAGGAAAAAAGGAGAAGATCTCATTGAACTGAAAAGTGGACATCTCTTCTATTATCGTGGGACATATTAAACTGGCAGAACCAGTGGTGTTGGATTTATAATAAACAAGAAACTGAAGGATAAAGTTGTAGAAGTTGAAAGTTCCTCTGACAGAGCGGCACGACTTGTTATCCAACTCTCGAGAAGATACCAGGCTCAGATTATTCAAGCTTATGCACCCAGCACAAGTCATCCTGAAGAAGAGATTGAAGAATTTTATGAGGACATCCGTCATCTAAATAATAAAGGCAAGCAGCATTTGAAGATCATTATGGGATATTTCAGTGCGAAAATAGGGCAACGGCAACAGAACGAAACTTCAGTAGGTAAATTCGGTCACGGCAACAGAAACCAGCGTGGAAATACTCTCGTAGAGTTTGCAGAAGGGTTTTTCACCATGAACTCCCTTTTCAAGAAAAAGCCTCAAAGGAAATGGACATGGAGGCATCCCAATGAATTGACAAGTGAAATTGATTTTATTATGTGTAACAAGAAATTTGTCATGGAAGACTGCAGTGTGCTAAACAAGTTCGACACAGGTAGTGACCATAGAATGGTACGATGCAAGATGCACTTCAACGCTAAACTCTAGGGTGGCAAGCTCATAATACAAACAAAGTGTATTGACATGATTAACTTTAAAAGACATCATAATACTTTCAAATTGGAACTGAGGAGCAGATTCTCTACTTTAGAGGATCTAACGTCGGAAGAAGTGGACATCTCTGAAGTTAACAGAAAACTAACCAAAGCTCTTATGGAAACAGCAACAAAAATAGCTGGTACTAAGTACAAGTTGCAAACAAATAAATTATCAGAAAAAAACAAAATTCTGATGCAAAAAAGAAGAGAGGTGAGGACAACTAAAGGAGATGAGACTTCCAAAGTGGAATATATAGAACTATGCAAGACGGTACGAAAAAGTATCACTGAAAATGTAAAGAAATTCAACTGTGAACTAATGAAGAAAGCAATTGAAAACAACCAAAGCCTGAAGAGAGCAAAGGGACATCTGAGTAAGGGAAGAAAACAGATTATGGCTCTGAGAAAAGAAGATGGTTCTGTAAGTAGAAATAGAGGTGAAATGTTGACAAGAGTGAAAGATGTCTACTCAAAACTATAGGAAAGGGATGATACTTGTACTCCAGACATTACGATAGGTACCAGAGTTCTTCCAGTCCTCCCTGCAGAAGTTGCACATGCAATCAAGAACATGAAACGGGGTAAAGCTCCAGGAGAAGATGGAATTACCGTAGACATCACATTAGAAGCAAGTGGAAAAATTGAAACAGTACTCGCCCAAGTTTTCACTCGATGCCTTAATGAAGGGAAGATTCCTGAAGATTGGAACAATGCCACAATGATTCTGCTACATAAAAAAGGTGACATTGAGGATTTCAGGAAATACAGACCAAGTAGCTTCATGTCAGTGGTTTATAAAATCTTCAGTAAAGTTCTTTCACGCCGCTTGAAGGTGACACTGGACATGGCTCAACCGAGAGAACAAGCTGGATTCAGGATTGGCTACAGCACTATAGATCATATCCACGTACTGAGAGAACTAATTGAAAGAGCGAGGGAATATGAACTTCCACTATGCATGGCTTTTATCGATAATGAAAAGGGCTTTGATTCGGTGAAACCATCAGCAGTTACAATGGCTTTGAAATCATGCGGTATTGAAGATGCATACATTAATATTATTAATAACATCTATGAAAATGCAAGTGCAAAGATTCGGCTATTTAAAAATACAACACACATAAAAATTGGAAAGAGAGTGAGACAAGGTGACACCATATCTCCAAAGCTCATTAATGCCACATTGGAAAATGTCTTTCAATCACTGAACTTCGAAAACAAAGGGATAAAGATTAATGGAGATTATCTAACCCACCTTCGTTTTGCTGATGACATAGTCATTTTTGCAACTACTCCATCAGAGCTGCAGAGTATGATCCAGAAACTTGCTGACAAGAGTAAAGAAGTGGGATTAAAAATGAACTTTCAGAAGACAAAAGTGATGTTCAATGCTTTTACAAGAAATGAAGATTTATCGATTGATGGAGAAAAACTGGAGATAACAGATACGTATGTTTATCTTGGACAGCAGATATCAAGTGAGGGTCACATTGATGAAGAAATTAATCGGCGTACAAAACTTGCCTGGAGAGCTTTTGGAAGAAACAGCATAATTTTCAAGAGCAATATGCCATTATGTTTTAAGAGAAAAGTGTTTGATCAATGCATCCTTCCAGTGCTTACGTGTGGTGCAGAGACGTGGACCTTAACTAAAAGAGACATACAAAGGCTGCAGACAACTCAAAGTAGCATGGAGAGGTGCATGCTTGGTGTAACCAGGAGAGATAAGAAGAGGAACTCGTGGATCCGAAAAATGACAAGAGTGGAAGACATTATGATCAGAGTTAAATCCCTGAAATGGCAATGGGCTGGACATACTTCCAAAAGGACAGACCATCGATGGACAGCCGAAATTTTAAATTGGATTCCAAGGGACAGGAAAAGACCCAGAAGAAGACCACATGGGAGATGGGTGGATGAAATTCGAAAGTATGCGGAAGTGACATGGAGGAGACTTGCACAAGACAGACCGTTGTGGAGGAAACCTTCGTCCAGCAGTGGATTGATAATCCTTGACAATGATGATGATGATGACTGTATATATAATATATATATATATATATATATTACCAAAAAGAGCATCTTGTCGACCAAAATCAAACAACCCAAAAACCACGCACATCAATGAAACCCAAAATAAACCCTAAAATAAAAAAGAATCTGACTGTTTTCAGAACCTCAGAACGGGTACTATAGATGCAATAACAATCAGATAAACTGAATACAAAAGAAAATACTTGCAGAATAGAAGAAGAAAGTTTCACATTATCACTCACGAATGTTGAAATCAAAGTAGCCCAAACGCAAGAACACCGAAAAGACCCCAAGTAAAAATCACGGGCCGCCCCGGTGGCGCAGTGGTCTAAGCGATGGCCTCTGATCATTCGTCCGAACGGGGTCCGGGTTCTAATCCCGGTGTGGCATGGATGTTGTGTTTGTCTTACGGCACTGGCTCTCTACCTTCCCTGGAACCAGTGACCCTAAATTAGGGACGGGCGACTGCTTATAGCCCATTGAGTTTCTCACGGTGGTCGTTAAACCTCCAATAAAAAAAAAGAAAAAATCACGGTTAAGTGTGTAGAAGTGTATGACTAGGTGTAGCTGTGTGAAATAAAAAGAGGAGGTTATTAGAAATCTTCAGCTGCAAGCAACCCACCAAACGGCATTTAGCAACCCGAGAAATTAAAATTGTTGGATTAAATGTTAATCTGTGTCAGCAAAATGGGTGTATTTAAGGAAAACCGTTTAACACATTTAGTAGAGCCCAATAATTGCAACAACAATTTTTTTAAGAAATTGTACCGGAAAGTTATTATCAAGAAGTACCTGAAACATCCATCTTAATGATACCATAAAACCAAGGGAAGAGTTGGAAATCCTTAACAAACGATGAAATTGAGTGATAACAAGATTTCTATGAATCGATTTTGAAATATTTGACTCCCAAAAAGCATAATAGTTAATATGAAAGTTAAAGGCTTTCCTTTTGTCATATACTGTACCTCAGTTCGGTAGTTATCCTTTAGGGCTGTGATTCTAATATCCAAGAAACACATGGTTCCAGTATCCAGATTGGTCTTTTGAAGTGTAAGCTGCTGAGGATAAAGAACGCAAGCACAAGCACCAAAATTATCCCAGTTGAATACTATAACATCATCAATATACCTCATCGCTCTACCAGTAATGTTACCATTTTTTTCCCGAAATGCGTTTTCATAAAAATGAAGATGTGCTTGAATAAGTTGTGCTTGAATAAGTTGCACCCATGGGAATTCCACATTTCTCTAAGTATATATCTGTAAGTATATAGCCCATACAAAGGTAATTGTTGTTAATGCAGAAAGATTTCATTGCGTCCCAATAGGATCTATTAATGTTAAGAAAATGTTCAAATTTGGTAAAAAGTTTATCACAGATTCGGTTTAGGTCAGACAGATTGATTGAAGTAAATAAGTTATTGAAATCATAAGTGTCAATACCAGAAACATGAGCTGGATGCAATTTTTCAATAAAAGCAAGCACCGATTGATTGTTGTTTATAATCCAAGTATTGCTCAAGGAGTCAAGAATCTTTTAAAGAAGTTGTTCAAAATTTTTTTTGTTAGCTGCCTTATTATAACAATTTTTTGCTGAGGTAATGATTCTAAATCCAATGGGATTTTCATGAAATTTCGGCAGGACATAAAGAAAACGGAATCGCACATTAGCATTTCTTATCTTGAGCTTCCTGTGTAGAGTAATGATTCTTTTCTTGATGGTGTTCTGATTCTGTGCAACACACGTATAAACCGCATGGTCAACCAATTCAGATTTTAAAATGTCCCTATAAATTTTTCGGCAAATGATGGCAAAATTATTTCCTGCTTTGTCAATAGATGTAATAATAAAATTGTTCTTAAGTTCCTTAATATAAATAGAATCCACAAAGTCCTCAATACCTGAATCATCCAAGTGAAGTGCAAATAATTTACTTTTAAAATCATGTACTATGAGACTCATCCATTCCGAAATTGCCTGATAGGGCAAGACTGAATAGAATGCATTCTTAATAGCAAATTGCACTAAATCATGTTTAAAGGAACTAAGAATTCCCTTTAGTTGCACTTTTTTGTATTTTCTAAAATTTGCACCCTTTTTCATGAGACACCTCAAATTAGCATTTTCAATAATATCCAGGTCACCAGTAATTATATGATTACGATGACAATCTACAAATTTCTTATATTTATCGAGATGACAGAAACACGGGAACTTCGAGTTATCTTCAAAACATCCAGCCACCTCAGTATAGTTGAACAACTGTCTCCCGATCGGCGTATCATATTTAAAGCAGAGCGAAATTTTCAGGTTCTTAATCGGGAATCGATCCTGATGCGCACGAAAAATGCTGTTAAACTGTAGTTTATCGAAGGCACTATTGACATATTGTACCACAAAATAACTCTTTTTGTGGAACACAGAATGACGTCTGTTATCAGTGCTTAGCCTATATGAAATCAAATCCGAGACTAAGGCCTTGATATGATAATTGTTATAATCAAAATTACAATGTACCTCTTTAAGGAATTTAAGCTTTCTGAGATTCAACGAAAAATTTTTTTCTTTACAAAATCCAACAACATTCACACTACAGTTGTCCAATTTTTTGAGAAGGACATAGAAGTCAATGAAGCCTTGTTTGCATAGGCCCCTGCCTCTACAACCCCTTCTACTACGATGTCTCTGGTATCCAAAAGGTTTAATCCTGTAATTCAAATATATAATATCATTTTCGTCAGTTTTTTCATTAGTAATCTTTTTTTCCGTTAAAAACCGAATTAAAACCATAGGAATAAATTGTCTCCAATTGCAACATGTACATATTTTCCAAAGTCAAGTGTTGGGTCAAATTATCCTCAACTGCAAGGATCTGAATAGAAATTTTGCTAAAGCCAAATATTTGAAAATGCTTAAATTCTATGTCATTTTTGTCCTTGAATAATTTAATATTCGACCTGTGGCCATTTATCCTCAGATTTAATTGATTTGAAGTTTGACCTACATACCTAAATTTACTTTGGCCACAGGTAATTAAATAGACAGTATTTTTAGTTTTACAAAACAAACGTGACACGGCAGTAACCTCCTGCACTGGATCCATGGCCAAACAGGTTTTACAACGGCTGTCCGTACATCTAGCAAACTTCAAAGAGCTATGTCGAGGCTGAACAAAACTCAAAAAATGTTTCTGCGAATTTTCAATTTTTTTAGAATTATTAACTTCTGAAACAACAGAACTCAATGGAGACCTTCGTAATTCCACATTGGCAAACCCCTCTGCCTCAGTTTCACCAAGGGGAGCCAGTAATAAACTTTTCGGATTAATAACCTGACTCAAATTGTCATTCGCGGACCTTGACAACCCACGAGACGTCCGAGGTGGTATAGCATTTTTTTGAGACTTAAGAATCGTGTGACATAGTGTTGCAAAGCAAAAAAATAATGATAATATACAATGAAAGAAAAAACAAAAGAAGCCACAAGTTAAAAAGGAAACCACAAACATAAATCCAATACGACATTAATCCAGCTGCGCATATATCAGCCAATGTTTTGTTTCATTGGATTGCGTCCTTTTTGGATTGATGGTTTGATGATGTCTGTTCTTGGGTTGGTTGTTCGTCCTTTTGCTTTTTGCTTTTTACTTCTTTTATATATATATATATATATATATATACACTCACCAACCCGCTTGGCCAGCGTGGTGAGTTATGGCCAAACCCCCCAAAATGACTCCACAACTTAAATCTTGGCCCTCAGTCTCCGGCAGCTGGAATGTACCTGGCCAAGGCAGCGGCCAGTGCGACATGAAGGCAGAGGGTGCTAAGAATCCCCGGAGGACCGGACTAGGCTGCCATCTGATGCTGACCTTGGCTACGTACAACGGACGCTCCCTATCTTCTGATTCAAGGCTTCTTGAATTGGAAGAGGAACTACAAAGGATCAAGTGGGACATCGTCGGGCTAAGTGAGGTAAGGAGAAAAGGACAAGATCTCATTGAACTGAAAAGTGGACATCTCTTCTACTATCGTGGGACAGATACTGGCAGAACTAGTGGTGTTGGATTTATAATAAACAAGAAACTGAAGGATAAAGTTGTAGAAGTTGAAAGTTCCTCTGACAGAGCTGCACGACTCGTTATCCAACTCTCGAGAAGATACCAGGCTCAGATTATTCAAACTTATGCACCCACCACAAGTCATGCTGAAGAAGAAATTGAAGAATTTTATGAGGAAATTCGTGATCTAAATAATAAAGGTAAGCAGCACTTGAAGATAATTATGGGAGATTTCAATGAAAAAATAGGGCAACGGCAACAGAATGAAACTTCAGTAGGTAAATTCGGTCACGGCAACAGAATGAAACTTCAGTAGGTAAATTCGGTCACGGCAACAGAAACCAGCGTGGAAATACTCTCGTTGAGTTTGCAGAGGCAGAAGGGTTTTTCATCTTGAACTCCTTTTTCAAGAAAAAGCCACACAGGAAATGGACATGGAGACATCCAAATGGGACGACAAGTGAAATTGATTTTATTATGTGTAACAAAAAATTCGTCATAGAAGACTGCAGTGTGCTAAACAAGTTCAACACAGGCAGTGACCATAGATTGGTGAGATGTAAGATGCACCTCAACACTAAACTCGAACGTAGCAAGCTCATAAGACAAACAAAATGTATTGACATAACCAACCTTAAAAAACACCATAATACCTTCAAATTGGAACTGAAGAACAGATTCTCTGCTTTAGAAGGCCTAACATCGGAAGAAGTGGATATTTCTGAAGTTAACAGAAAAGTAACCAAAGCTCTTATGGAAACAGCAACAAAATTAGCTGGGTCTAAGAACAAGTTGCATGTGAGCAAATTATCAGGAAAAACCAAAATGTTGATGCAAAAAAGAAGAGAGATGAGGACAACTAAAGATGATGTGACTTCCAAAGTGGAATATATAGAGCTATGCAAGACAGTACGAAAAAGTATCACTGAAGACGTAAGGAAATTCAACTGTGAACTAGTAAGGAAAGCAATTGAAAACAACCAAAGCCTAAAGATAGCAAAGGGACATCTCAGTAAGGGGAAAAAACAGATTATGGCACTGAGAAAAGAAGATGGTTCTGTAACAAGAAATAGAGGCGAAATTTTGACAAGAGTGAAAGATTTCTACTCCAAATTATATGAAAGGGATGATACATGCACTCCAGACATCATGAAAGATACCAGTACCAGAGTTCCTCCAGTCCTTCCAGCAGAAGTTGCACATGCAATCAAGAACATGAAGCGGGGAAAAGCTCCAGGAGAAGATGGAATTACTGTAGACATCATACAAGAAGCAAGTGGAGAAATCGAAACAGTACTCGCCCAAATTTTCACTCGATGCCTTAATGAAGGAAAGATTCCTGAGGATTGGAAGACCGCTACAATGATCCTACTACATAAGAAAGGTGACATTGAGGATCTCGGAAACTACAGACCTATCAGCCTCCTATCAGTGGTTTATAAAATCTTCACTAAAGTTCTTTCACACCGCTTGAAGGTGACAATGGACATGGCTCAACCGATAGAACAAGCTGGATTCAATAGTGGCTACAACACAATAGATCATATCCACGTACTGAGAGAACTAATTGAAAGAGCGAGGGAATATGAGCTTCCATTGTGCATGGCTTTTATCGATTATGAAAAAGCCTTTGATTCAGTGAAACCATCAGCAGTTGCAATGGCTCTGAAATCCTGCGGTATTGAAGATGCATACATTAATATTATTAATAACATCTATGAAAATGCAAGTGCAAAGATTCGGCTGTTTGAAAATACAACACACATAAAAATTGGAAAAGGAGTGAGACAAGGTGACACCATATCTCCGAAGCTCTTTAATGCCACATTGGAAAATGTCTTTCAATCACTGAACTGGGAAAACAAAGGGATAAAGATTAATGGAGATTATCTAACCCACCTTCGTTTTGCTGATGACATAGTCATTTTTGCAACTACCCCATCAGAGCTACAGAGTATGATCCAGGAACTTGCTGACAAGAGTAAAGAAGTGGGATTAAAAATGAACTTTCAGAAGACAAAAGTGATGTACAATGCTTTTACAAGAAATAAAGATTTATCGATTGATGGAGAAAAGCTGGATATAACAGACACGTACGTTTATCTTGGACAGCAGATATCAAGTGAGGGTCACATTGGTGAAGAAATTAATCGACGTACAAAATTTGCCTGGAGAGCTTTTGGAAGAAAAAGCATAATTTTCAAGAGCAATATGCCATTATGTCTTAAAAGAAAAGTGTTTGATCAATGCATCCTTCCAGTGCTTACGTATGGTGCAGAGACGTGGACCTTAGCTAAAAGAGACATACAAAGGCTGCAGACAACTCAAAGTAGCATGGAGAGGTGCATGCATGGTGTAACCAGGAGAGATAAGAAGAGGAACACGTGGATCCGAAAAATGACAAGAGTGGAAGACATCATGATCAGAGTTAAGTCCCTGAAATGGCAATGGGCTGGACATACTGCCAGAAGAACAGACCATCGATGGACAGCCTAAATTTTAGATTGGATTCCAAGGGACAGGAAAAGACCCAGAAGAAGACCACATGGAAGATGGGTGGATGAAATTCGAAAGTATGCGGGAGTGACATGGAGGAGACTGGCACAAGACAGACCGTTGTGGAGGAAACTTGGGGAGACCTTAGTCCAGCAGTGGATTGATGATGATGATGATGATATATATATATATATATATAGGGATGTAAGGTCAGGTGATGCGTAACATCACAGCCTCTCCTTGACAAATGTCAACCCCGCCTTCTCGTGGTACATCCTGTTCCCACTAAAGGGGCTCTGACGACCGCCAATAGCGGTATAACTATACCATCGGGATTAGAGGAAATGCTATCCCACACTCACCAACCCGCTTGGCCAGCGTGGTGAGTTATGGCCAAACCCCTCCAAAATGACTCCACAACTTAAATCTTGGCCCTCAGTTTCCGGCAGCTGGAATGTACCTGGCCAAGGCAGCGGCCAGTGCGACATGAAGGCAGAGGGTGCTAAGAATCCCCGGAGGACCGGACTAGGCTGCCATCTGATGCTGCCCTTGGCTACGTACAACGGACGCTCCCTATCTTCTGATTCAAGGCTTCTTGAATTGGAAGAGGAACTACAAAGGATCAAGTGGGACATCGTCGGGCTAAGTGAGGTAAGGAGAAAAGGAGAAGATCTCATTGAACTGAAAAGTGGACATCTCTTCTACTATCGTGGGACAGATACTGGCAGAACTAGTGGTGTTGGATTTATAATAAACAAGAAACTGAAGGATAAAGTTGTAGAAGTTGAAAGTTCCTCTGACAGAGCTGCACGACTCGTTATCCAACTCTCGAGAAGATACCAGGCTCAGATTATTCAAACTTATGCACCCACCACAAGTCATGCTGAAGAAGAAATTGAAGAATTTTATGAGGGAATTCGTGATCTAAATAATAAAGGTAAGCAGCACTTGAAGATAATTATGGGAGATTTCAATGCAAAAATAGGGCAACGGCAACAGAATGAAACTTCAGTAGGTAAATTCGGTCACGGCAACAGAAACCAGCGTGGAAATACTCTCGTAGAGTTTGCAGAGGCAGAAGGGTTTTTCATCTTGAACTCCTTTTTCAAGAAAAAGCCACACAGGAAATGGACATGGAGACATCCAAATGGGACGACAAGTGAAATTGATTTTATTATGTGTAACAAAAAATTCGTCATAGAAGACTGCAGTGTGCTAAACAAGTTCAACACAGGCAGTGACCATAGATTGGTGAGATGTAAGATGCACCTCAACACTAAACTCGAACGTAGCAAGCTCATAAGACAAACAAAATGTATTGACATAACCAACCTTAAAAAACACCATAATACCTTCAAATTGGAACTGAAGAACAGATTCTCTGCTTTAGAAGGCCTAACATCGGAAGAAGTGGATATTTCTGAAGTTAACAGAAAAGTAACCAAAGCTCTTATGGAAACAGCAACAAAATTAGCTGGGTCTAAGAACAAATTGCATGTGAACAAATTATCAGGAAAAACCAAAATGTTGATGCAAAAAAGAGGAGTGATGAGGACAACTAAAGAAGATGTGACTTCCAAAGTGGAATATATAGAGCTATGCAAGACAGTACGAAAAAGTATCACTGAAGACGTAAGGAAATTCAACTGTGAACTAGTAAGGAAAGCAATTGAAAACAACCAAAGCCTAAAGATAGCAAAGGGACATCTTAGTAAGGGGAAAAAACAGATTATGGCACTGAGAAAAGAAGATGGTTCTGTAACAAGAAATAGAGGCGAAATTTTGACAAGAGTGAAAGATTTCTACTCCAAATTATATGAAAGGGATGATACATGTACTCCAGACATCATGAAAGGTACCAGTACCAGAGTTCTTCCAGTCCTTCCAGCAGAAGTTGCACATGCAATCAAGAACGTGAAGCGGGGAAAAGCTCCAGGAGAAGATGGAATTACTGTAGACATCATACAAGAAGCAAGTGGAGAAATCGAAACAGTACTCGCCCAAATTTTCACTCGATGCCTTAAGGAAGGGAAAATTCCTGAGGATTGGAACAACGCTACAATGATCTTGCTACATAAAAAAGGTGACATTGAGGATCTCAGGAACTACAGACCTATCAGCCTCCTATCAGTGGTTTATAAAATCTTCACTAAAGTTCTTTCACACAGCTTGAAGGTGACACTGGACATGGCTCAACCGAGAGAACAAGCTGGATTCAGGAGTGGCTACAGCACAATAGATCATATCCACGTACTGAGAGAACTAATTGAAAGAGCGAGGGAATATGAGCTTCCATTGTGCATGGCTTTTATCGATTATGAAAAAGCCTTTGATTCGGTGAAACCATCAGCAGTTGCAATGGCTCTGAAATCCTGCGGTATTGAAGATGCATACATTAATATTATTAATAATATCTATGAAAATGCAAGTGCAAAGATTTGGCTGTTTGAAAATACAACACACATAAAAATTGGAAAAGGAGTGAGACAAGGTGACACCATATCTCCGAAGCTCTTTAATGCCACATTGGAAAATGTCTTTCAATCACTGAACTGGGAAAACAAAGGGATAAAGATTAATGGAGATTATCTAACCCACCTTCGTTTTGCTGATGACATAGTCATTTTTGCAACTACCCCATCAGAGCTACAGAGTATGATCCAGGAACTTGCTGACAAGAGTAAAGAAGTGGGATTAAAAATGAACTTTCAGAAGACAAAAGTGATGTACAATGCTTTTACAAGAAATGAAGATTTATCGATTGATGGAGAAAAGCTGGAGATAACAGACACGTACGTTTATCTTGGACAGCAGATATCAAGTGAGGGTCACATTGGTGAAGAAATTAATCGGCGTACAAAACTTGCCTGGAGAGCTTTTGGAAGAAACAGCATAATTTTCAAGAGCAATATGCCATTATGTCTTAAAAGAAAAGTGTTTGATCAATGCATCCTTCCAGTGCTTACGTATGGTGCAGAGACGTGGACCTTAGCTAAAAGAGACATACAAAGGCTGCAGACAACTCAAAGTAGCATGGTGAGGTGCATGCTTGGTGTAACCAGGAGAGATAAGAAGAGGAACACGTGGATCCGAAAAATGACAAGAGTGGAAGACATCATGATCAGAGTTAAATCCCTGAAATGGCAATGGGCTGGACATACTGCCAGAAGAACAGACCATCGATGGACAGCCGAAATTTTAGATTGGATTCCAAGGGACAGGAAAAGACCCAGAAGAAGACCACATGGAAGATGGGTGGATGAAATTCGAAAGTATGCGGGAGTGACATGGAGGAGACTGGCACAAGACAGACCGTTGTGGAGGAAACTTGGGGAGACCTTCGTCCAGCAGTGGATTGATAATGGTTGACAATGAGCTATGCAAGACAGTACGAAAAAGTATCACTGAAGACGTAAGAAAATTCAACTGTGAACTAGTGAGGAAAGCAATTGAAAACAACCAAAGCCTAAAGATAGCAAAGGGACATCTCAGTAAGGGAAGAAAACAGATTATGGCACTGAGAAAAGAAGATGGTTCTGTAACAAGAAATAGAGGCGAAATTTTGACAAGAGTGAAAGATTTCTACTCCAAATTATATGAAAGGGATGATACATGCACTCCAGACATCATGAAAGATACCAGTACCAGAGTTCCTCCAGTCCTTCCAGCAGAAGTTGCACATGCAATCAAGAACATGAAGCGGGGAAAAGCTCCAGGAGAAGATGGAATTACTGTAGACATCATACAAGAAGCAAGTGGAGAAATCGAAACAGTACTCGCCCAAATTTTCACTCGATGCCTTAATGAAGGAAAGATTCCTGAGGATTGGAACACTGCTACAATGATCCTGCTACATAAGAAAGGTGACATTGAGGATCTCGGAAACTACAGACCTATCAGCCTCCTATCAGTAGTTTATAAAATTTTCACTAAAATTCTTTCACACCGCTTGAAGGTAACACTGGACATGGCTCAACCGAGAGAACAAGCTGGATTCAGGAGTGGCTACAGCACAATAGATCATATCCACGTGCTGAGAGAACTAATTGAAAGAGCGAGGGAATATGAACTTCCATTGTGCATGGCTTTTATCGATTATGAAAAAGCTTTTAATTCGGTGAAACCATCAGCAGTTACAATGGATCTGAAAACCTGCGGTATTGAAGATGCATACATTAATATTATTAATAACATCTATGAAAATGCAAGTGCAAAGATTAGACTGTTTGAAAATACAACACACATAAAAATTGGAAAGGGAGTGAGACAAGGTGACACCATATCTCCGAAGCTCTTCAATGCCACATTGGAGGGTGTTTTTCAGCCACTGAGCTGGGAAAACAAGGGGATAAAGATTAATGGAGATTATCTAACCCACCTTCGTTTTGCTGATGACGTAGTCATTTTTGCAACTAGCCCATCAGAGCTACAGAGTATGATCCAGGAACTTGCTGACAAGAGTAAAGAAGTGGGATTAAAAATGAACTTTCAGAAGACAAAAGTGATGTTCAATGCTTTTACAAGAAATGAAGATTTATCGATTGATGGAGAAAAGCTGGAGATAACAGACACGTACGTTTATCTTGGACAGCAGATATCAAGTGAGGGTCACATTGGTGAAGAAATTAATCGGCGTACCAAACTTGCCTGGAGAGCTTTTGGAAGAAACAGCATAATTTTCAAGAGCAATATGCCATTATGTCTTAAAAGAAAAGTGTTTGATCAATGCATCCTTCCAGTGCTTACGTATGGTGCAGAGACGTGGACCTTAACTAAAAGAGACATACAAAGGCTGCAGACAACTCAAAGAAGCATGGAGAGGTGCATACTTGGTGTAACCAGGAGAGATAAGAAGAGGAACTCGTGGATCCGAAAAATGACAAGAGTGGAAGATATCATGATCAGAGTTAAATCCCTGAAATGGCAATGGGCTGGACATACTGCCAGAAGGACAGATCATCGATGGACAGCTGAAATTTTAGATTGGATTCCAAGGGACAGGAAAAGACCCAGAAGAAGACCACATGGGAGATGGGTGGATGAAATTCGAAAGTATGCAGGGGTGACATGGGGGAGACTGGCACAAGACAGACCGTTGTGGAGGAAACTTGGGGAGACCTTCGTCCAGCAGTGGATTGATAATGGTTGACAATGATGATGATGATGATATATATATATATGTATATCAAGAAGTGCGTACCGGACAATATATATTATATACACACTGTTTAGTACCAAGTTCACTAGCTATTTCTGAGATGTATTCGGTAAACAAGAGGTCTAAGGATTTGTGCCTAACCCGCATGAAAACAGAGAGAGCGAAGAAGAACGAGAAATAACTCGGTTAAGATTTATGTTAAAAAAATATCGAATTCAATGGGTGAGATTGAATATATAAATTTTAAAAATCCGATTCAGCTAGATAAAAAGGATCCTGGCCTCAACTGCACCCCTGCCAAACATTATTTCATCACGTTTTACATAAGCGTAACAGTATCTCATTGCAATCTGCATGAATTACAAGAATCTCATGCTAAATGTGATAAACGCCATTACAAAAGTGCATTTTTGATGCTACGAAAACCGTGTGTTGCAGCAAAATTTGGTTATCTCTCTACCGGGGGGGGCGGGTTATTGACATTCAATCGGTGGTATGTTAGGGGTAGTTTCTCACGATCGTCTAAATCTGAATAATATATAAATAATAATGAAAATAATAAACAGTCGAAATACTTACTATTGCTGCCGCCATAGTTTAGTAAATATTAAATTTTATGAGTCACATATCTTCTTTCATTAGTTTCACGACAATAACATTCGTTAATTCACCTATATAAGTACCGCTCAACATCAGGAATTAGTCAACCTTATTGGTTGTTATGATTTAATTCCACTTGATATGTACCGGACTGTGGCTCGGTGTGATCGTAAGGGAGGCGAACAAAAGCAATGTGTTGTATGTAAATAAATGCATACTCTCGAATCAAGGGCGCCCATATGGGGGAGAGCAGGGAGGGATCGTCCCCCAGCCGTTAGTATAGCTAAATTTTTGATAAATTTAAAGCACTAAAATAGACGAAACCTTTTTTTAAGGCATTTTTAAAAATAATAAGATAATGATTGATTGTATCAATTATTTTGTTGTATTTTAGTATATTGTACATTTACTAACTAAAATGTTTGATAGCCTTGAAGGAGGTAAGGATTTTTCTTAGCCCCCCCTTGAAGTACTCATATGGGCGCCACTGTCTCGAATCACTTGTTTTATTTCACACCCACAAAGATCTTGTCATGCGAAAGATGCACAGCATAAATTATCTACAAAGAGTAATAGGGTAATCTCTCGATATATTTTCTGGGTTTAACAACCCCCATAAGCGTCTGAAGTCATAGGGAGCTTAGACGTTTATGGGGGTTGTTAAACCCAAAAAGCTGCCCGTCCCTAATTTAAGGCAATTTTTTTTTTTTTTTTTTTTGATTGGGGGTTTAACGACCACTGTGAGTAACTCAATGAGCTGTGAGTAACTCAGTCTACTGTGAGTAACTCAGTCCCCCGTGCCTAATTTAGGGCCACTGGTTCCAGGGAAAGAAGAACGCCAGTGCCGTAAGACAAACACAACATCCATGCCTTACCAGGATTCGAACCCGGACCCATCTCGGACGGATGGTCAGAAGCCATCGCTTAGACCACTACGACATATAGGCGACTTAGGGCCACTGGATTTCTTTTTTTTTTTTGTTTGAGGTTTAACGAGTACCGTGGGCAAATCAATGGGCTATAAGCAGGCTCCCGTCCTTAATTTGGAGCTAGTAAGGGAACTAACCAGTTCCGTAGGACAGCCACAGCACCCATGCTTTATCTGGGACTCGTGCCTGGGCCCAGTCAGATGAACAGTCAGAAGCAAGCGCTTAGACCACTGAGCCACTGGTTCCAGAAACGGACGAGACATTGCCGTATGGAAAACACACAATCCAATCTAATCAGGGCCGCACCAGTGGCCGAGTGGTCTGAGACGCTGGCATCTGACCATTCGTCCGAGATGGGCCTCTCTGGAGTCCCTGTTGCGGCATGGATGGTGTGCTTGTCTTCCTGGACCCAGTTACCTCAAATTAGAAGAGTTGCTTATCGTGGTCGTTGAATCCCTCCTAGAAAAGAAAAGTTCATCCGCAACTTGAACCCAGCCCAAATCGGACAAATAACCTGATGGTCGAGCCTGGGAAAAGATTTAGATGATGAAATTAGTGTCTGGGCTAAATTTACTCTAATAGAGAGCTTAAGTGCATGAATCATTTGCATAACATACAGGTAGGAAAATCAGTGACTCAAAATGTGTTGAAACCTGAACCCTGGAAAAACAGTTGAGTCAGATGACATGAAAAGCTTTTAAAATAGGAAGTTCAAATGTTGAAGATTCACCTGACTTATTTAAAGCGCAGGCAACAAAGAACTTTGCTCAGCATATAATGTTTTCAGTAATAAATTAAATTAAAGCTAGGTAGAATTTTCAGGTTTAGTAGGATTAGTATACTGTGTGTAATTGCTTTGCACGAATGTGTGCAAAAACAAACAGAAGATAAAATTTCTCGTCCGTTCCAGTATTTCTCGACATGTTACGCTGTCTTTTATTTAACTCCACGTTGAAAAAGTAAGCTGGATAGATACTCAAAAACATCGTTAATCTCAACCAACAATTGCTCACAGAAATTTCATTACAGGAAAAGAGGTTTTTCTCATCATCATGAAAGAAGCTTTATTAACATCATAAATGTGAATCGGAGTTGTATACGGTTAAACGAGGCCAATTCTTTAATTTCGAATTTTCCGTTCCCTGCATCGATTCGTCTGAGAAGAGATCTGAATGATAAATTTCAGCTCGAAACGACTTACGGTAAAAGGAGTGAGGGAGGGAGGAGGATAGGGTTAACGCAAAAAATAAATGAACATAAAATCAACTTTACTGGAAACTTCATTAAGTGAAGGGGAAAAAAGCGTGGTGCCCGGAGAAATCTGAAGTGTAAGGAGTAGTGAGTGCTCTGCAGTTTAATACACCTTCATTTGAACGTCGCCAGACAATGAAGTTCCTCTCGTCGAGCCGACGGGAACAGTAGTGACGTCATCGGCAGCTCGCAGACAAAGGTCCCGCGTTCTGATGGCGCTGATCGATTGAAGCTTGCCTTGGCCGTGAGAGTCGGAGTGTGTGAGCGCAGTTGTGGAAGAGAGAGAGAGCTTCTGCAGTCGATCCATATATCGACTGGTTACAACAGCAGGTCATTCACCGACGCTATGCTGTTCTTCTGATTCCGCAACCCCCACCCTTCCTCGCAACAGACGGCGTGGATTGGGATTCAACAATATCCCAGCATCACTGCACCCGGGAAAGGTACACGTGGGAGGATTTGGGAGTCCCAGGTATAGATCATGTTACGAACAGCGGAACCCGCGGAAACCTAGGATGGCATATGCCATGTGTATTGCCACTCCTAGCTTGCATTAAAGTTTTCAGATCAAAAATGCTTGAGCAACGTATGCTCTCTCTTGAAAATGCAAAGAAAGCTACCTTCCATAGCAGTTCAGTAAGAAATTTGCATTCTGGTAGCAGAAGAACCAGGGCAAACTGTCATAAATTCCTTTCCTAGTCTCTCTCGCTGATTCTCTTCACTTCTCTACGTTTCTTTTCTTTCATCTTTAAATTCATTCCTCCTTTTCGTTTGCTTTCCATGATCTCATGTTTATTTTATCTTTTCCCGTCCATATTTACTGAAAATGAAACTAATGAAGCGTTGTAGTGCCGTTTTTAACTTCTAAAATTTAATACCTTCACAGACACAAATGCTAGAATCACTCTGTAAATAACATAAGAGAAGTACGGTAAATCAAATTCCAACATAAGATGCTTTTCTGGATCTTATGTTGGAATCTGAGCATTAAAATGCCTTCACCTATATTTAAGAACACTACTCGGAGATTGTATCACACTATTGGGGAAAATCTAAGTCATCAACTAATAACCATCCGAGTATTGTGCTACCCAACAAAAATAGTTTTTGTTCCATTTTTACATCTCTTTTGATAAATGAATGCATGCCAATTTGAGAACTGGGGATTTCTGCATTTATAAGTCAAACTTGCAAAATTCTGCTTGAATGCAAGATAGCTGAAAAAATGTCTCAGATTTTTTCTATGTATTTCTTTGTGTTTAATAGAGGCCATTTTCTTTTCCGCTATGTGCTATTAATGCACGTTTATATTTAGCTTTCAGGACGCAGTTTTGGGACTATTGTTATATCGTGTCTCTACAGAGGAACAATCAAAGATGAGTAACCAGCGAAGTAACAGTTGCACCTTATTTCAGGGATGTAATTCTAAATAAAAAAGCGCCGTAGGGTTGAACAGATTAGGTAATAGCACTGTGAAAAAGAAAACCCTGAAAACTGTCAAAGGCAATTTGAAATGAAATTTGTCGTTATCATTTATTAGTTTTTATTAAAGTTTATTAGTGATTACTTTCATCATTTTTGTTAAGCTGCTTAATTTGAGCAATTTTTAAATACAAGAAAGAACATTATGTTGTAATCACATGTCATGATTATTAAGTTTCTTTTTAAATACTGCTCTGTGGCTCCACAGTCCACACAACGCAGTGATGTATTCAGACATCTTCTCGGGGGTGCTCAGCCCCCGAAAATCCAGGACCCCCTCCCCGTCGGTTTTTCGGCGATCTCCCCTTATATTTAGTCTAATTGCTTTCGTTTACAGCTGGAAATTTGGAGAAGTTAATTAAAAAAAAGCTTAATGAGGGAAATATAATAATAATAAAAAAAACTCCCATAATAATAAAAAAATAAAAAACACCCAATCTCAAATTTTTATCATCGTTTAACAAAACATTAAACAGTTCTCGCTGAAGAGACAGTTTTTCAAACCCTAACAACTCGGACTACTTCCGAAGTAAGAACCTAATTCCACAGAGTAGCGATGTTTGCACTGCAATACATCATCATATTTCGAAAACTAGCATTCAGCTTTATTTCAGTCTATCGGATGCCGACTTTTCATGTATACGGTTAAGAGTCAGGGTAGCTAACGTGACGTTAGTGCTTCTAATACAACAAAATATTTGCTGCCTAATTTTTAACAATAACACTGTATTAGAAATTGTTCCCATAAAAGTTCTTTTTTCCCTTGCGGTGGGTTGGTTTACAATCTGTGACAAAAAAAAAAAAATCAAAAAATTGAGGCACCTCAAACTGGCATCCAAACGGTTAGTTAGATTTTTTTTTTTTTTTACTACTATGTGCTAATCGAAATAATATAAAGGGGCTGAAACCAAATGGCAGGAAAATGGTTTACATCATTCGTTTTCAGGTAACACTGTAATGATTCCTCAATAATCAGAAACAGGCTTGTATTAAGGAGGGTACATTTTTGCCACTCCTAATGTTTAAGGGGGCGGGAGACAAGGGTTCTCCGGCACAGCATTATCTTACTAGCATCTTCAATATTTTACACCACACCATGGTGAGATCCGTGGTGCATTACTGAATTAAAGCAAAAGTATAACATGTTTACATGTTTAATCACTTATATGTGTAGATTACTTGGAATTCGCATTTGCGATATACGTGCATAAGAAAAATTTTATACTCTATTTAAAATTTTTATATACATATATTAATGTATATGTAAATAACAAAATTGTGATTATATGTATAGGTATAATCAATCAACCAGTTTCAGCCCCTTCAAAATTTGTAATTGCCTTCAGTATTAAATGCAATACTGACATAATTCAATATTATTCGGTGTAATTAATACGCTTTTCCCGCTAAGATTGTGAGGTGGATTTAAGAAATGTCTTTGGTGTTACCTATAAGGAATCAGAAAGAGGGTTCAAGGGTTCACTTTTATTGTAGCTGATTTCCAATGGTGAGTTGTTTAGTAGATTTTCTCTTCGCAGCCATAAAACACTTGTCCCTCAACCTAAGTAACGAATTTTTTTTTTTTTTTTTTTGCTGTTCTTTCTTCGAGCAGCTCAATCTAAGCCCACGGAAAGCCACCTTCGATTATGTAATTTTTTCTTTATTAAGAAGGCATCTTTTTTTTAAATTTAAGGATGACTTCTTAGCAAAGGAATTCCCACTCTCCTTACATCAGAATCTTTAGGATTCGTGAGGCGCCCTATTGCGTGATCATACTATTTAGTCTCATTCTTGCAGTACGAATATTCTGTTAAGATCCGAGTATGCTTCATGTAAAACACAGTATTCTCTACTTTTGCTTTCATGATTATCTAAAATAATTCCTTTGCCCAACTTCTCTTACCATGTAACCACGAAAAGTGCCTTAGTAACGCTAAGCCTAGAAAAAAAAATGCCTTGAAGGCCCTTGACTGCTCTATTTAAAGGGTGTTGAATCATGCTAAATCGACTTATAATATTTGAATATACCATTACATGGTATATATGTACAAATATCCCACTGAATAGCTTGTTATGTGGCATATAGTAAGTGAAGTATATCTCTAATTTAACCTTCCTTTAAAGTTCCTGTTCTTATGTAAATGTTGTTACTTCCCTGTTAGAGTTTCTTTCTGAACGGCACGTCACTTTCCTGAATTTCATTTTACTTTTCGGCAACGACTGACAGTGAGTCGAAGGTAAATAAAAAGCCACGTCGAGAGTAGAGAGTGCGTTTGTTAAATGACCACCGTGAACAACTCGATGGGATATGAGCAGTCGCCTGTCCCTAATATAGAGCCACTGGTTCTAGGTAAGGACCAGTGCCATGAGACAAGCACAGCACCCATGCCGCATCTGGACTCGAACCAGGGCATGCTCGGACGAAGAGTCAGAAGCCAGCGGTGCGGCCTAGTGTGGTGGTACGAAGATAGATGATTTAATGATTGAATTGAAACCGCATGCTGCCTTAATTATTTGCAAACTAAATACATTTAATCTACGAGATTGAAATGTATTTCAGTCTGTAAGCTCTTACAGTTATTCAAGGATAAATTGTGTTGTTGTTTGGAGAGCTGTATGTCAATAACCAGAAATAAGCAAGTTCTTCGCAAGTTCCATTTCTTACTTTATGGATCCTGAGACCGTTAGTGGTCGTCTAAATGTTGTGTAAAGAAAGCATTTAGTTAGGGACTGTTATTTCAGCAAGTAATCTGGAAAATAAACAACCTTAAAGCATTTAAAACGTTACTACGGAGTAACAGAAACGCAATACAAGCGAACCTCTACTTACGAACTTTCAAGGAACGAACAATTCGCATTTACGAACACTGCGCAGACTAATAAATTGCGACTCCTAATTCATTTAATCAGGACAGAACCCCGCGCTTACGAACATTTTACAATGTGCGGCAGAAATTGCTGGGAAGAACTGAAACCAGGAACAATGAACAGCTCTGTTGAAGAAAACTGTGTGCATAGTTTGTTTTTAGTTCACAGGATTCTGAAGAAACGAGGAGCAAATCACCAAGGAAGTTGTAAAAATTGGATTCAGGTTGACTTAAAAATGAACGCTTGGGATGTAAAAGACTTAACTGAGCCTGATTCAGTTGAACTGACAAATGATGAGCTAGTGGAAACGCAGAAGTAACTAAAAGAAGAGACGGATGTGGAGATAACGAAAATGTTCTGAACCCTACCACAAAAGTTTTGACAGTCAAACTTCTTGCAGTGTCTTTAAATCAAGCTGAGGTGCCTTTAAATGCACTAATCAACAATGACCCGAATGCCGAAAGAAATTCTTCAGTCTGCAAAGGCCTTAATAGAGAGTTGGCGTGATATACAGCGAAAAAGAGAGGGCCACTTCGGTGGGTCGGTGGTCTGAGCGCTGGCTAATTATTATTCGTCCATGAAGGGCCCGGGTTCGAATCCTGGTGAGGCATGGATGCTGTGTTTGTCTTACGGTACTGGATCTCTTCCTTCCCTGGAACCAATGGCCTTAAATTAGGGACGGGCTACTGCTTAGCCCATTGAGCTGCTCACGGTGGTTGTTAAACCTTCAAAAAAGAAAAGAGGATGCATTTACTCCTCCTAGAGAAAATATGCTCATAATTTAAAATATCCAGGGTAAGCAGTGTTCTAAATAGGGTATTGAACCGGTTTGCTAAAAGCATATAAACAGAATTTCTACACAATCGGCAAAACATCCACGAATAGAAATAGCAACATTCGGGCTTTAGCGCCTGAAATGTGGGCTACGAAAAATCAAAACCTGTGCACGAAGCATTTCTCTTAACGGAAGATATCCAAAGCAAAGGAGATTTTTCAAATCGGATTCTTAGAATCCACGAATAGAGATCTACGAATAGAGATGAACATTTACACCCCATGGTGACAAAACTATGTGGTACAAAAAATGTCTAATATGTGTGACGTGCTACAGAGGTGAAAACATATGTCAAGACGACAAATCTGCAGCGAGATATTCTGTCCGCGTAGCTCAGTTGGGAGAGCGGGCTTACTCCGGAGTGAGAGGACACGAATTCATTGTCCGTCGCGGACAAACTGGTGTTTTACATGGGGCTTTTAGAAGCGGAGACATCACTACATAGATTTACATTATCGCCCCTCAAGAGGTAAAACTAAGCATTATTTTGAGAAAAAAAGTACACGCAAATGTTTTCCGCTGAGAGCGGCGTCTGTCTGAAAAATAAAAATTTCAGTTAGATGTTTAGAAGCGAATATACGATTGCAAACACGTTGGAAACAGATATACGCGCCAGATATACGTTGGAAACAGATATACGCGCTCCCTAGTGGTAAAGCAGTTTGTCACAAAATATTGTAAAATGCTTGCGAAATATTTATCATCGTAACCTCTGTTTAACGAAAAAAATATTTTTAAATCCAAGTTTTAGAAGCAGGGATTTCGGGGGAAATACAATATACATTTGCGCCCCCTAGTGTGACGCAATGTATTATCTCAAATAGAAAATGCACGTAAAATGGCCTTAGTGGTAAAAGGTAACGGAAGGTAAAAATTATTTTTGAACCGTTTTTTCTTTTCTTTTTTTAAACAACTATATAGAGTAATATATATTTTGAATTTAGTAGTATGTGCACTTACGCCATCCCTTCTATAGGCGAGGTTATGTATCGCAAAAAGGAACTAAACTCATGCTTCGTCGTTCTCCACAGTTCAGGCTTTCGATTGCGAAGATAACACAGGTCTGTAATGAAAAAATTGTCTGAAAAATTTTCACACTTTATCGTAGATCTTTGGGTGCTGATTTCAGGAAAAATGATAAAAATTTTTGTCACATACCATTTCCCTCAAAAAATGTATTTCGCTATCTGTTAATTCGTCTGCTCTTACGTATAAAACAATTATTTTAATTTTAGCTTCTTTGTTTACCAAATTTACTATCATTTGACAAATCTAAGGTGAAAGGATTATGTTTGCAACAAAACAAAAGACATTAGGGTAGGTAAAACCTTGTTTGCAATTCAAAAGATAAACCAGTTTGAGTCAAGAATTTATGAATATGTAGCCTTAATTCTCACGAAGCTCAACTACAACGATCGCAGATGGATGAAATGTGACGATCTTAAACCATTGTCCATGCTCCTTGGACATCAAGGGGGATACACAAAACACCCATGCTTTTAGTTCGAATGGGACAGCGGAACGAAGGGCCAACACTGGATCAAAAAACAATGGCCAAGCTAGCAGAGCTGCTTTAAAACCAGGAAACAAATATTTTATCCGAGAAAGTTCGGTGATACCAAAAAAGGCGTTCGACCTCCTCTTCGTGTCAAACTTGGACTTTTGAAGTAGTATGTAAAAGCTTTGCCAAGAGAGGAGAGTGTTTTAAGTATCTGTGTAAAAATGTTTCCGGGAATGTCAGATTGGAAGAAGGTATTTTGTCCGACCAGACATTCGAAAAATGCTAAAATTTAATTAGTTCGAAATAAAAATGAAAACTGTTGAAAGAGAAGCTTGAAATGCTTTTAAGGAAGTTGTAAAATACTTGGGAAACTACAACTGCAAGCAAGCAGTAGAAAACATGCTAAAAAATTCAAAGTATTAGGTTGTTCAATGAGCATGAAGGTGCACTTTCTGAATACTCACTTGGATTACTTTCCTGAAACCTTGGAGCCGTTAGGGTGGAACAAGGAGAAAAATTACACGAAGACATGAATCAGACGGAATGGTGATACCAGGGAAGACACAACGTCATCATGCTGGCAGACTGCAGTTGAATGATGCACAAAGATCCACAAGTTGTGTATAGAAGAAAAAGAACCAAACAAAGCTTTGTAGGCAAAAGAAAAAGGCAATATGAGAACTTGTAAATAAAATTAACATTTTAAAATGGTTCTCTGTAACGTTTTTGCAAGTAAATTATTTAACTTTTTGTGATTAAATAAACTTTTCATCAGAATCACGTGAGTAGGCAATTATCCTATCTATATCTTCACATACATTTTGTGAAGAATTCTTGCGTATTAGAGAAAAATCATAGTGAGTTTTGAAATCAGCACACTAAATGCTTTCACAATCAGCCAAAAACTTGCAGACGATTTTCAGTGGCTCAAATTTTGCAGGCCTGTGTAATTTTTCAAATCAGACTAATAGTTGCAGAGATATGGTATCCACAGATTGACGGACATGTGATACTTTAAGCACTGACTTTCTTTTTTCCAAAAGACGTGCTAACAAAAGATTTTGTGTAACTTTCGCATAAGCTTTCTTCAATACGAGTAAATTAGAGAAGTATCCTAACCTTACAGGATCGGATAATCGAGGGCCCAGTTCTACGCAGCAGTGCATAAGCCTGTATGTATTTAAAAATACTCTTTAAAAGAAAAATAATTCTTTTCAAATTACGTTTATCCGTAAATTGGAATTCGCCTGTAGGAGAAATTGTTTTTTCTAATTTCTGGACTACTGCTGACAGAAGTAATTGTATTGGGTTGATGCATAAATTCATGCCGTTTTATTTCACGAGTGTTTCCCACGTCAGTAGTTACGGTGCATATGGTCAGTTGTATATCAAAGTGTAGACACTAATATCGTGTATTCTAAATCATATTGCGTTGTGTGATTGTGGCTAATGTTTTTTTGGTTTTCAGGTCCGGAAGTATGGAGTGTCAAGTAGAGAGGAATGAACATTTCCGACATCTGCTCCTCTACGAGTTTAACAAGGGATCCACAGCCGCAGAGGCTACTCGACAAATTTGTGCTGTATATGGGGAGGATGCTATTGCTCCAAGGACAGACCGCAAATGGTTTGAGCGGTTTCGAGGGGACAATTTTGACCTCAACGACTCTCCACGCTCAGGTCGTCCAGCTCACTTTGATGAGGATCGTTTGAACCATCTCATCCACTTGGATCCGCGTCAAACTACACGCGAATGGACTGTGATCACCACACGCGAATGGACTGTGATCACCACACTCGAATGGACTGTGATCACCACACGCGAATGGGCTGAGATGGACTGTGATGAAGCCGCAGTGGTGCAACACCTGGAACGTATGGGAAAGGTCCAGAAATTGGGATCTTCGGTGTCTCACACTCTCACAGAGGACAACAAGAATCACCGTGTTGCCATATGAGGTTCTATGCTCGCCCGTTATCGCGAATGTTCTCAGCAACACAAGCCCTTTCTGTCACGTATTGTTACTGGAGGTGAAAAGTCGTGCCTGTACGTGAATTTGAGTCATCGGAGGGAATGGTTAAGCCTAAACAAGACGCCCACACCACGTCCAAAACATGACCTTCATCCTGCGTAGATCATGTGGTGTGTCTGGTGCGATACGGAAGGCATTATTCACTGGGAAATGCTGCCGAGAAATTGGACCATCAACGCTGCACTCTATTGTGAGCAACTCTGCCGTGTGGAGTGAGCAATTCAGCAGAAACGGCCACATCGGCACCATGATGTCCTTCTCCAACATGAAAACGCACGCCCTCACAGTGCAAACATGACCAAAATGGTCATTTAGGACATGAAATGGAAGATCCTTCCACATCCGGCCCCAGATGTCGTCCCTTCAAACTATCACCTGCTCCGATCCCTGTCGAATGCACTCCTTGACAAAACGTTTAACAATGATGTTGATCTCCAGAGTTTCCCTGATGATTTCTTTGCAACGAAACCTGCAGGGTTTTTCAAGAATGGCATTGCAGACGTTGCGACACCATCATAAACTATGGGGGGAGGGAAAATACATAGTTCATTGATTCCGTTTTCGCTTCTGATGTAATACATTTCTGTAGTGCGGTGAAAAAAAGGCATGAACGTATGCATCAACCCAATGTATAGTGTGACGTATTCCTTTAATTTTACCTTCGTCTGAGTTTTTGCTTTCTTAAGTGAATTTGGTTGCTTCTGGTTAAACGCTTTCTGCTGCACAAAACATTGTTTTCTCGAAGACCTTTCTCCATTTGGCATCACTGACAGTGGATCAGAGGTCAATATAACGTTAACACTGAATGTAGTAGGTGAGCATTTGCGATAACGACTTGAAAGAGCGCACTTGTGCGAGCAACTTGACAGGTGTGCATTTTGTGAGAGCGACTTGTCAGTTAGACAAGCGTTTTGATAGATGCACTTGTTATACACTGAAGAGCCATTGAATTAGAGATACCTGTCTAGTAACGTGTAGCACCACCTTTCGCCCTGATGACGGTGGCGATTCGTCTCGGCGTGGACTCGACAAGACACCGGAAGCGTTGGGAAGCCATACGGATCCACGACCCCTGAACAAGCTCCCGCAGCTCAAGAAGATTTGATGGAGGGGGAGGGTCAGAGCCTCGAACATCTCTCTCGATGGCATTCCAGATATGCTCGATGGGATTGAGATCAGGTGACTTAGCCGGCCAAGGAAGCGAGGTAATGTCGGTGGAGTGTTCACCCAACCATTCGGATACGATTCGGGAGCGATGGCACGGTGCATTGCCTTGTTGCAGGATGACGTCCCCAGTGGGATATTGAAGACGCATAAACGGGAGCAAATGGTCGTCCAGGATATCCCGGTAACGTTGACCTGTGAAGAACGATGTCACACGTACCAGGGGTCCCATTTCAGTCCACGTAGACAGTCCCCAGACGAGAATGCCACCCCCACCAGCTTGAAGAGTACCCTGCGGGCAAGAAGGATCCATCGCTTCATGTGGTTTGCGCCGTACTCGTATCCTGCCATCCGCGTGTAATAACGTGAATCTCGACTCATCAGTCCAGGCAACATTTTCCTACATGTCTAGGGTCCAGTGGCGATATTTCCGCGCCCATGCTAATCTTTGCACCCTGTGATGTGCGGTCAGCAGCGGTACCCGCGTGGAACGAAGGCTTCTGTACCCCATAGTGAGGAGATGGTTCTGGATGGTTTGGTTGCTTACACGTTTTTGTGCACCAGCGTTAAATTGCCGAGTGAATTCTTGCACTGTGGCCCGTCTATCCGCTGTTACAATGCAAGCTAGCCTACGGTGACCCCGCTGATCCACACGCTGTTGTCCACGGCAGTTGGGCCTTGCAGGGATGGTTTTACTGGATTCGATGTACTCACGGTGCACCCGTGACACAGTGGCTCGTGAAACTCCCAGTGCCTGCACAACTTCCGAGACGGAGTGACCCATTCGTCGGGCCCCGACAATTTGCCCACGATCAAATGCTCTTAGATCCTTCGTGTTACCCATACTGCGTCCGACTCTTACTGATTCCCGTCGCATCACTTCTTATATTGTCGGATCGCTGCATACGTCATGTCGTTTCTGTTTACAGGGCCGCCTACAGCGCCACATTTGCATACCGCCAGCTGTCTCTAATTCAATTGCTCTTTAGTGTATAGCGACTTGTTACAAGTGCATTTTGATACAGCGTTTTGTTTGAAGAGCATTTGAGCCTCCCCGATGGCGCAATGTTCTGTTCTAAGCGCTGGCCCCTGGCCTTTCGTCCGAGATGGGTCAGGGTACGAATCCCCATGGGGCATGCATGTTGTGTTTGCTTTACAGCACTGGATTTCTCCCTTCCTTAGAACCAGTGACCCTAAATTAAGGACAGGAGACTGCTTACAGCCCGTCGTGTCGTTCACGGTGGTTGTTAAACCCCCAAATAAAAACAAACAAACAAAAAAACAACCAGCACTGCATTTGATATAGTGTCTTGTTAGAAACACAAATTACGATTACGGAGTATTGCGAATGGTAGATGAATTGAAGCCAGCAAGTTTATATTCTGGCAAGTGTTGATCTGTGTTGATCTGCCTGTTCAGAAGCGCCAGTGATAAAGAATACAAGTGTATTCATATAAGTGGTTTCAGCTGTCATTACCTTGTTCGTTAGTGATTTCTATATTTACAAGCGCTTTATACAAAGTCAAGTCACATTAATTGTGACCACCTCCTACATTTGACGTGAACAGCGCGTAGCCAATGAAAGAAGGCACGTGTCGTGAGCTGGATTAGAGGGTATATAAGGTGTGCTGTAGGCATTCTGAAAACATATCACTCCTTGCTGTCATGGATAAAAGGAGCGATTTATCAGATCTGCAAAAAGGGATCATTGCCGGCTTTCGGGCCAAGAGTGGCAGTATTTCTGAAACAGCGCATTTTGTGAACTGTTCGCATGCTGCTGTGGTTAAAGTGTATCGTGATTGGAGAAATGGTAGCAATGCAAATAAGCGAAGTGGAAACTGCGTAGCACCACGTGCCATTGATGTGAGAGGTGAACGTCGGCTTCGAAGGGGCATGAGGGCTGATCGACACGCTACAGTGGAGCAACTCACTGGCCGAATGAATCAGGGGGCTACCGGAAGTGTGTCTAAAACGACAGTTCAGCGAACCCTGCTGCTTATGAGGCTCCGATGCTGACGGATGGTCAGTGCACCTATGCTAATGAAGGTGAATGGCAGAAAAGGCTTACACTTGCACGGCAGTATCGGAATTGGACCTCCGCTGATTGGCAAAGCATTGCTTTCTCCGATGAGTCACTTTTTCTGCTTCATCGAACGGATGGACATTGGCGTATAAGGCGAGAAACATCGGAGAACAAACACTATTCAACCATTGCTGGAAGAACACAAGCTGGTGGGGGCAGCGTTTATGGTCTGGGGAAAGTTTTCGTGGCATTTCCTGGGTCCACTCATACCTGTGGAAGATACTATGGACCGAATTCGTTATGAATCCCTCCTTTCAGATCACGTACAGCCATACATGCTGATTGTCTTCCCTGGGGCGGATGGGATCTTCCAGCACGATAATGCGACTTGTCACACAGCTAGAAATGTCTGAGAGTGCTGGTTGGAAGAGCATGAACAAGACTTCAAAGTACTTCCCTGGCCCCCTAATTCCCCAGATTTAAACCCAATTGAGCAACTGTGCTACCACCTAGATCGTGTTGTTCTCTCTATGGATCCTGCACCACGTACCCTCAGTTATTAGAGATAAAGCTATTACTACAACTGTAAAATCTAATTAACATTTTGGAATAGTTATTTTCAGAATTTAGGTACATGTGCTCTTTACACGTGAAAATTCGGTGTCATTCTATAGGTTTCTTAAGAGTTCTATATATGCCCTATTGTCATGGAAGGTGTTTCTGCCGCCCTGGTGGCGCAGTGGTCTAAGCGATGGCCTCTGATCATTCGTCCGAAAGGGGTCCGAGTTTGAATCCCGGTGAGGTATGGATGTTGTGTTTGTCTTACGGCACTGGCTCTCTCCCTTCCCTGGAACCAGTGACCCTAAATTAGGGACGGGCGACTGCTTATAGCCCATTGAGTTGCTCACGGTGGTCGTTAAACCTCCAATCAGAAAAAAAAAAAAAAAAAAAAGGTGTTTCTATGACAAATATGTTGCTGTAAGAATCATTATTTATTTGTCAAGTCAAATAACGATTTCTATGCTTTTGTACAACCACCAACTAGTGTGATAGATCGTTTAGTTCAGTTTCTGAACTACATTGCTTTGTCACTGTATTAGAACTCAGAGCTAACAACAAATTGGAAAGGCTTTGGTCCACATCAGAGCAATGACATAACGTGACATGGAGTGTAGTGTTGAAAAATGTCAGTTATTAAGTGTTTAAATAAATTAATAAGACATAAGGTGGGTCATAAGTTTTCTGTTTTTCACCTTTGAACTCCGCTTCTTAAAGTCAGACAGTGAAGTTTGGCTGATGGACAAACTGAAAGACATACATATCTCAGTTCCTTTTCTTTTTCTTTTTTACTAGCGACCCGGCCCGGCTTCACACGGTAACAATTTATAATTTATGGCGAATCTAAAGAGAGATGATTATTACGTTCAACAGGCGACTGTCTTTCTCTTTGTAATGCCATTCTTTGTCTGTCATTTGCCAATTAAGATTGTGTTTCTTGGAAAATTTCGTTATGACGGGATAAACAAATTATTTTAGCGTCCGATGTACTACGACCTATATTCGATTTTCGTTTCGGAATAATGTTAATAAAATATTTAAATTTTAATTAAAGAGCTACTCAAAGAGATACATGCGCGTGGACGAAAACAACTACGCGTTTAGTCCGTGCGAGTGCCGATAAACCAATTCTTTCAGCGTCCAATGTAACTACGCATTTATTCTGTGGCCTTACATGCTGTCAGACCGGCCGCCTCGCGTCTTTTTCCCAATGAGCAAAAAAGTTTCGTAAACCGGTCGCCGCACATCGTTGTTTAGGCAGTGGAAGCCACTCAAGAATGCAAACGGCAGTCTTTTCTTTGACTTGTCACTAAAATCGTTACTGCTCGGCTGCCTTTTGTCATAGATTAATGTTTCATACACCTGAACCTTCCTCGAAAAATGCTCTATGGAATGGTGAAAACCGCATTGAAATCAGTCCAGGTATTCTCGAGATTAGCCCGAACAAACAGACAGACGCCTACCGGGGACTTTATTTTATACTATGTATAGATAGATCAGACACGGAAAAAGTTTCTTCAATCAGATTTTTAGAAAGAAGGAATCGTATCTACCTGCAGGAAGACAGAAAAACAGACTTATTAATGAACGCTAGGACAGTGTCGAAAACCTTGTTCACGTTTTCCTCTATTCGGTTGAAAAGGAAATTCTGCAGTCTGACCTTTCGAAGTACAACTGTTGTTTTTGTAGACAAAAAGATAGAATAGCAGGCATAACCAGGGCTGTAACTTTTGGGAATGAGCCTCTTCGCCGGCGAGACAAGCGAACTTTCCTTGGGAAATAAGACGTTGTAGTAAATAATAAACAAAGACATCGCTCTTTCCACGTTTATCAACACATAGCAACCGAAATATCTTGTTATACGGCCACTGCTGGAATCGTATCCCAGATCTCTCGACATCTAGCAGAGTGCGTTCGCCTTACGCTACAATGTCCAACAATCAGGCGCTATGTGCGTTTTAGAGGATTTTCATTGCTGTAGTAAATTCTTTGAACTTCTATTATCGGTGGGCCGGATAGCAAATCTTTCGGACACAATACCGGATAAAAAATTTCGGATACAATGCCAGATAACGATGCCAGCAGTGGCCGGATAACAATTTTTTTGGTTGCTATGTGTTGATAAACGTGGAAAGAGCGATGTCTTTGTTTATTCACTGACGCCACATATTTAGAGGATTTTCACTGTTGTGGTAAATTCTTTGAACTTTTATTATCGGTGGCTCATAATTTTTCCTTTTTCTATGTTTTATCATAAGCATGAAAACTTTATTTATTCGTGTATTGTACTTTTATAAAAAGCAAAACTGAAATGATGCACAGTACGAACGATGGATAACAAAAATAAAATTTCTTCTTTACATGAATAAATTCGAACAGCTGCGCTAATCATCCTCTGCCACATGGCTACAAGGCTTGGTGCTAAGGGTCTAGGAACAGACAAATGCATTTTTTATTTCGTTTTTTTTTTTTCTTCTTCTGAGGAACGTAAAGTTTAGAAGAGCATTACCAAAAGAGGGAGAGAGAGACGGAGGTGGAAGCATAGTTGCGTAGACTGCTATGAAGCTGTTATTCACTTGATAAGTGACTATAAGGTGTTACGCTGCTGTTAAAAAAAATGCTGGTAGTTAATTGCCTACGAAGAAGTGTTGTCGTGGAGTTTTAGCTAAATATACTTATCTAGTCATTGGAAAATAGTGCTAAAGGGAAATCCTTGTGCGAGAGAGAAAGAGAGAGAGAGCTTTCAACTTCTTCCTGTCCATTGTTTTGCTGTTAGTAGGAGTGGTTTTACGATGCGTGCTTTAGAGAAAAGGGGTTTCTTAGCGGGAATCTGAGGGATCTTGGTTTTTGAGTGGGGAAAGGGAGGAGATTTGTCACTCTTGACCGCATGAAAATCACTATTGGGGAAGCTGTGGGCGATGGCTGTATTTAACCACAGTTTCGACCCGGCATGCGCGATTATGCGGGACTAGCAGCCAAAGAATTTGCATAACTTCTACTATCACTAATCAAATGGCCCTACAACGTGCAAGTAAACGAGTCAAGACTCTCTTAACTTAATTCGTTTCATGTGATTCGTTTCCATTTGTGACTTGGTCATCCTTTGGTAATCAATTTTTATTTAAGTGATTTAGGTAAAACCTTCATGTAAGTGATTTAGACAATAATATTTCTTCATTTTCCATAAGAAAAGTACTTCTTTTTATCTCAAAATATGTGTTGAGCCAAAAGCAATAAATTAAAGACGAGTACTTAATGTTGCATCACATATCGCTACAAAGATAAGTAGTAATACTTTTTCAAAAATTGCTATTTGAATCGGGTTATAATTTCTCTAAGTATGTTTTTTCCGAAGAAAATTACATGAAAAATAAATTAAGCGGCAATATTCTGTTTCCATGATCAAAAACTGTATTATATTTAATAACACAAAGCATGTTTGCAACATGGAAAAAACAGAAAAAGAAACGACATTTGTGAGTCTTGTAAGCAATGTATTTCGTTCCAGTGCTTTGTTTTCAAGATCTGTCATTTCTGGCTGATATATTATTTATTTTCTCTTACAGCTGAATGGAAAGCAACCATATATATCAGACAGTCGTATCAAAGTTCAACGGTAGCATATTTTCGTTTCTTCGTCCCGTGAGATATGAACGAGTAATACCTGTCATCCTATCAAAGACTGAGCCATCGCTTCGCTTAACCTTGTCTTCCGCTGTCCCTGTTTCCTTAAATTATCATTGTTCCACCTATCAGATGAAACTTTACCAATCTATGCACGTGTAAGCAAGGAGCAGACAAGAACAGAAGACAACTGAATGAGAGATTAAAACCCTTTCTTTTTTTTTCTTCTGTAACTCTAGTTTCGCATGGAAAGATATATTTCTTTTTGACATTCACAGAATCAAAGCGATCCTGCATTCACTAGCGAGGGATTTTTTAAAGCATCAATTTATTTTTCAGCTGGAATACGTTTAAGAAATTTGCATCAGTGTATTTTTGCGAACATAGATATACTTCTCAAAATCCTATTACATCGTTAAACTATAACGGAACGCTTTCTATTAATCAATACTAAATTAGAATTGCATTTGTATTTTTTCTTCAGTGGATCACAGCAATTTTATGCACGGAAAATATTCGAACATTTATCTACAGTCAAACACTTTTGATAATTAGTATTTCGATTCTATTAAAGATTATATTCGAATATTTAACTAATAATTTCATTGATTACACGAACTGTTTTGTTGATTACTATTGCACTTCTTTCCAGAGATGGAAACGGGTCAACGGGTCGACAATTTCTTGCGGGTCCAACGGGTCGGGTGAAGGTGTTCCTGACCCGATTTTGACCTGGTTTTATTCCCATTTTATTTTTGAAAAGAGAAAAATATATTCCAAAGAAAAATGCTCGTTGTAGAATTCTGTAGTCGATACTGGTGCCCACGGAGTGAATAATGATTTGCCATGCAAAAATATTGTCGTCTCTTTCTTAAGGTGGACGTCAAGTAATTTTGCTTCCTATTCTTCCAATGGAAAAACTTCTGTACACCTTTTCTTCACAATTAATGCGTTCCCAAGGATAAAAATTTGAACATCGATTAAAATTGCTTCATTTTATAACTTGGAATACTTAATATTTTCAAAAACAAAACCATAATTATGCAATCCAACATTTGTTTGTCTACTGACGTCATCAAAGTACAGGTCGCGCCATCTTTTTTCTGGTTTCAATACCACCAAAGAAAAGTTATTGATTTTTAATATAATTATGGTTATGTTTTAGAAAATATTAAGTATTCCAAGTTATAAAATGAAGCTATTTTAATCGATGTTCACATTTTCATCCTTGGGAACGTAATAATTGTGAAGAAAAGGTGTGCAGAAGTTTTTCCATTGGAAGTATAGGAAGCGAAATTACTTGACGTCCACCTTAAAACAACGTAGATTTCCACTGACCGACGTCAAACACATCGACACCATATCATAAAAAGATACTTCTTTTTCGTTCTTTTACAGTGCGATTGTCTAGGGCAAGGTTCAGGCAAACGCCATTCGCCTATTTCTCAGCTGATTCACTCTCTGCGTGCGAAGTTCACTGTATGACTATAAGAATTACTTTTCATATCGCATCTTTTACATTGAGCATTCAAAAGAATTTGATTGATGTGCTAAGATCCTTTCCCATGACATGTCATGTCGAAATTAACTCCTTATTTGTTAACATGGATTGATTTAATATTAAGGAGGTTGAGAAAGGCGTCGAGGCCAACAAATACGTGCTGCTTCAAAACCTCAAGGGGAAGAGTGAATGCTGGAAGTTGTTTCGTCTCATTAAGGAACCGGTGAATAATTCTGTGTTGTTTGGTCTTGCTTGATGTTCAAAATCTGGAAAGTGTATAATTACAAATAAAGATGTCGACGGTGTAATAAGAGATTATGGAACCAAAAATATAACGGACCATATTAAAGTATGCACACCTCCATCAAAGCGTGGAAAAAATGAACAATCTAAATACATTTAAAAAAGTACATTTGTGTAATCGTAAATAATGATTCCCATTTGTAATATACTCACGGTCACGTTCATAGTCAGCCATTACTTCTCGATTGCGCAAAATAGTGGCACTAAAAATGGCACTAAAATTTAGCAAGTAAGCAAATTTTATTGTTAAAAAAGGATTTCAGTTATTAAATATCAAGCAGTTATTGGGATGAATGTATATATTACGTTTATATGTATCTGTATATATATATATATTCTATTAAGAAGAGACCTAAGCAAAAAAAATACATATATATTTTTGGCTCATACCAAGTACAACATAGATAAGGTTATGTATCTACCGGCGTTAGTAAAAGGAGAAAAGATAAAAAATAAAATAAAAAAACTGAATGTAGAAGGTGTCGAGAATACTGAGCCTTGGCTTTATCAAGGACCAGCAAAAACTCTGCATTTTCTCACTTCCACAAAGACCTAGTTGGAAATGGGTTTCTGCAAGGCCATAGATGCAAGTAACAAGCCCACCAAAAATTGTTTTAAAAAATATATATATGTCATGTCCTCCGCAGAGTTGTATGACCTAGCACTAGTTAACAATTTCGCTTGCATCCATAACCCTCCTGGCCCGACCCATGCTCTTCATCTGTTACTATTAAACAGAGAGAAGAAGATTAAAGAGAACTCAAGCTGTGATAGTGACATAATAATTAGAAATAATTTTCAGCTATAACGAAATGCCAAGTTCGCCTGAGAGAGAATTTAAACCTGAAAAACAATGCAAAAGAAATCCAAATTTTTACATTGCAATTAAAAAAGGAAATATTATTTTTTTAAAAAATCAGATTTTTGAAAGAAAACTTGATTCTAAAACCCCCTACTCTACGACTTCTGACAACACAAAAACGAGAATAAGTTAAAGACAATAATTAACTAAAGAAAAGCTTTGTGAAAGTTATATGACTTAAACAATTAGTTGCAATATGTACAAAGTATTTCAGCAGTGCTTTAAGTGCATAATTCAGTAGTTATTAAGAACTTAACTACTTTGAAAATACAGCGCAAAGAAAAAGAAACTATGCTTAGCCATCTGTTGTGCCTAAGTTCCCTAAAAGACGCGCAAAGTTACCAAGAAAAGAAAGAGTTAAACCCGCAAAAACGTTAACAGACAAGCCAGTGCCTAAAAGCTGAAAAGCAAAAAATCAACAGAGAAAAAAAGTACATGAAGTACAAACATTGAACTTATAAAACCTAAAACCCAAAGACAAGGAAGAGAGCTTACCTCTTGTGTAGCTAAACTTTCTCCTCACAAGAGAAAAACATGGCTGACCTCTTCCCCAGGCTTCCTAACACTTCTGCCACTCCCTAGTCGCTGGGGGGCAGTGTGGGTGGGGCTGATGGCCTCCTCATACTGAAAGAAACCAACTCGCGGAGATTTTAACCAGAGAAAAAAAATATATATATATACTTAAGACTGTGGATCTGTATGATCAGAAAGAGCAGAATTAACTCTCCAGAATACATGAGAAATACCATAAAATACACGAGTGGTGTATTTAATAATCTTTGCATGTATTACACTTTTTTTCTCTGTTGATTTTTTGCTTTTCAGCTTTTAGGCACTGGCTTGTCTGTTAACGTTTTTGCGGGTTTAACTCTTTCTTTTCTTGGTAACTTTGCGCGTCTTTTAGGGAACTTAGGCACAACAGATGGCTAAGCATAGTTTCTTTTTCTTTGCGCTGTATTTTGAAAGTAGTTAAGTTCTTAATAACTACTGAATTATGCACTTAAAGCACTGCTGAAATACTTTGTACATATTGCAACTAATTGTTTAAGTCATATAACTTTCACAAAGCTTTTCTTTAGTTAATTATTGTCTTTAACTTATTCTCGTTTTTGTGTTGTCAGAAGTCGTAGAGTAGGGGGTTTTAGAATCAAGTTTTCTTTCAAAAATCTGATTTTTTAAAAAAATAATATTTCCTTTTTTAATTGCAATGTAAAAATTTGGATTTCTTTTGCATTGTTTTTCAGGTTTAAATTCTCTCTCAGGCGAACTTGGCATTTCGTTATAGCTGAAAATTATTTCTAATTATTATGTCACTATCACAGCTTGAGTTCTCTTTAATCTTCTTCTCTCTGTTTAATAGTAATAGATGAAGAGCATGGGTCGGGCCAGGAGGGTTATGGATGCAAGCGAAATTGTTAACTAGTGCTAGGTCATACAACTCTGCGGAGGACATGACATATATATATTTTTTAAAACAATTTTTGGTGGGCTTGTTACTTGCATCTATGGCCTTGCAGAAACCCATTTCCAACTAGGTCTTTGTGGAAATGAGAAAATGCAGAGTTTTTGCTGGTCCTTGATAAAGCCAAGGCTCAGTATTCTCGACACCTTCTACATTCAGTTTTTTTATTTTATTTTTTATTTTTTCTCCTTTTACTAACGCCGGTAGATACATAACCTTATCTATGTTGTACTTGGTATGAGTCAAAAATATATATGTATTTTTTTTGCTTAGGTCTCTTCTTAATAGAATGTGAATTCTGAATTTTCAAAACTGCTGCGTTGCGCGTTTTGATCTTCAGGTTATTTTGCAACTTTCGTTTTAAATTCTAAAGTTTTTCCTTAGTTTTCAGTTTTGCTCTTTAGTATATATATATATATATATATATATACACATCTACCCCATCAGAGCTGCAGAGTATGATCCAGGAACTCGCTGACAAAAGTAAAGAAGTGGGATTAAAAATGAACTTTCAGAAGACAAAAGTGATGTGCAATGCTTTTACAAGAAATGAAGATTTTTCGATTGATGGAGAAAAGCTGGAGATACGTTTATCTTGGACAGCAGATATCAAGTGAGGGTCACATTGATGAAGAAATGAATCGGCGTATAAAATTTGCCTGGGGAGCTTTTGGAAAAAACAGCATGATTTTCAAGAGCAATATGCCATTATGTCTTAAAAGAAAAGTGTTTGATCAATGCATCCTACCAGTGCTTACGTATGGTGCAGAGACGTGGACCTTAACTAAAAGAGACATACAAAGGCTGCAGACAACTCAAAGCAGCATAGAGAGGTGCGTGCTTGGTGTAACCAGGAGAGATAAGAAGAGGAACTCGTGGATCAGAAAAATGACAAGAGTGGAAGACATCACGATCAGAGTAAAGTCCCTGAAATGGAAATGGGCTGGACACACTGCCAGAAGAGCAGACCATCGATGGACAGTCGAAATTTTAGATTGGATTCCAAGGGATAGGAAAAGACCCAGAATTAGACCACATGGGAGATGGGTGGATGAAATTCGAAAGTATGTGGGAGTAACATAGAGGAGACTGGCACAAGACAGACCTTTGTGGAAGAGGCTTGGAGAGACCTTCGTCCAGCAGTGGATTGATAATGGTTGACAATGATGATGATGATATATATATATATATATCATCATCATTGTCAACCATTATCAATCCACTGCTGGACGAAGGTCTCCCCAAGTTTCCTCCACAACGGTCTGTCTTGTGCCAGTCTCCTCCATGTCACCCCTGCATACTTTCGAATTTCATCCACCCATCTCCCATGTGGTCTTCTTCTGGGTCTTTTGCTGTCCCTGGGAATCCAATCTAAAATTTCGGCGGTCCATCGATGATCTGTCCTTCTGGCAGTATGTCCAGCCCATTGCCATTTCAGGGATTTTACTCTGATCATGATGTCTTCCACTCTTGTCATTTTTCGGATCCACGAGTTCCTCTTCTTATCTCTCCTGGTTACACCAAGCATGCACCTCTCCATGCTACTTTGAGTTGTCTGCAGCCTTTGTATGTCTCTTTTAGTTAAGGTCCACGTCTCTGCACCATACGTAAGCACTGGAAGGATGCATTGATTAAACACTTTTCTTTTAAGACATAATGGCATATTGCTCTTGAAAATTATGCTGTTTCTTCCAAAAGCTCTCCAGGCAAGTTTTGTACGCCGATTAATTTCTTCATCAATGTGACCCTCACTTGATATCTTCTGTCCAAGATAAACGTACGTGTCTGTTATCTCCAGCTTTTCTCCATCAATCGATAAATCTTCATTTCTTGTAAAAGCATTGTACATCACTTTTGTCTTCTGAAAGTTCATTTTTTAATCCCACTTCTTTACTCTTGTCAGCAAGTTCCTGGATCATACTCTGCAGCTCTGATGGGGTAGTTGCAAAAATGACTACGTCATCAGCAAAACGAAGGTGGCTTAGATAATCTCCATTAATCTTTATCCCCTTGTTTTCCCAGCTCAGGGACTGAAAGACACCCTCCAATGTGGCATTAAAGAGCTTCGGAGATATGGTGTCACCTTGTCTCACTCCCTTTCCAATTTTTACGTGTGTTGTATTTTCAAACAGCCTAATCTTTGCACTTGCATTTTCATAGATGTTATTATTAATATTAATGTATGCATCTTCAATACCGCAGGTTTTCAGAGCCATTGTAACTGCTCATGGTTTCACCGAATCAAAGGCTTTTTCATAATCGATAAAAGCCATGCACAATGGAAGTTCATATTCCCTCGCTCTTTCAATTAGTTCCCTCAGCACGTGGATATGATCTATTGTGCTGTAGCCACTCCTGAATCCAGCTTGTTCTCTCGGTTGAGCCATGTCCAGTGTTACCTTCAAGCGGTGTGAAAGAACTTTAGTGAAGATTTTATAAACTACTGATAGGAGGATGATAGGTCTGTAGTTTCCGAGATCCTCAATGTCACCTTTCTTATGTAGCAGGATCATTGTAGCGGTGTTCCAATCCTCAGGAATCTTTCCTTCATTAAGGCATCGAGTGAAAATTTGGGCGAGTACTGTTTCGATTTCTCCACTTGCTTCTTGTATGATGTCTACAGTAATTCCATCTTCTCCTGGAGCTTTTCCTCGCTTCATGTTCTTGATTGCATGTGCAACTTCTGCTGGAAGGACTGGAGGAACTCTGGTACTGGTATCTTTCATGATGTCTGGAGTGCATATATCATCCCTTTCATATAATTTGGAGTAGAAATCTTTTACTCTTGTCAAAATTTCGCCTCTATTTCTTGTTACAGAACCATCTTCTTTTCTCAGTGCCATAATCTGTTTTCTTCCCTTACTGAGATGTCCCTTTGCTATCTTTAGGCTTTGGTTGTTTTCAATTGCTTTCCTCACTAGTTCACAGTTGAATTTTCTTACGTCTTCAGCGATACTTTTTCTTACTGTCTTGCATAGCTCTATATATTCCACTTTGGAAGTCATATCTTCTTTAGTTGTCCTCATCTCTCTTCTTTTTGCATCAACATTTTGGTTTTTCCTGATAATTTGTTCACATGCAACTTGTTCTTAGACCCAGCTAATTTTGTTGCTGTTTCCATAAGAGCTTTGGTTACTTTTCTGTTAACTTCAGAGATGTCCACTTCTTCCGATGTTAGGCCTTCTAAAGCAGAGAACCTGTTCTTCAGTTCTAACTTGAAGGTATTATGGTGTTTTTTAAGGTTGGTTATGTCAATAGATTTTGTTTGTCTTATGAGCTTGCCACGTTCAAGTTTAGTGTTGAGGTGCATCTTACATCTCACCAATCTATGGTCACTACCTGTGTTGAACTTGTTTAGCACACTGCAGTCTTCTATGACGAATTTTTTGTTACACATAATAAAATCTATTTCACTTGTCGTCCCATTTGGATGTCTCCATGTCCATTTCCTGTGTGGCTTTTTTCTTGAAGAAGGAGTTCAAGATGAAAAACCCTTCTGCCTCTGCAAACTCAACGAGAGTATTTCCACGCTGGTTTCTGTTGCCGTGACCGAATTTACCTACTGAAGTTTCATTCTGTTGCCGTTGCCCTATTTTTGCATTGAAATCTCCCATAATTATTTTCAAGTGCTGCTTACCTTTATTATTTAGATGACAAATTTCCTCATAAAATTCTTCAATTTCTTCTTCAGGATGACTTGTGGTGGGTGCATAAGTTTGAATAATCTGAGCCTGGTATCTTTTCGAGAGTTGGATAACAAGTCGTGCAGCTCTGTCAGAGGAACTTTCAACTTCTACAACTTTATCCTTTAGTTTCTTGTTTATTATAAATCCAACACCACTAGTTCTGCCAGTATCTGTCCCACGATAGTAGAAGAGATGTCCACTTTTCAGTTCGATGAGATCTTCTCCTTTTCTCCTTACCTCACTTAGCCCCACGATGTCCCACTTGATCCTTTGTAGTTCCTCTTCCAATTCCAGAAGCCTTGAATCAGAAGATAGGGAGCGTCCATTGTAAGTAGCCAAGGTCAGCATCAGATGGCAGCCTAGTCTGGTCCTCCGGGGATTCTTAGCACCCTCTGCCTTCATGTCGCACTGGCCGCTGCCTTGGCCAGGTACATTCCAGCTGCCGGAGACTGAGGGCCAAGATTTAAGTTGTGGAATCATTTTGGAGGGGTTTGGCCATAACTCACCACGCTGGCCAAGCGGGTTGGTGAGTGTGGGATAGAATTTCCTCTAATCCCGATGGTATAGTTATACCGCTAATGGCGGTCGTCAGAGCCCCTTTAGTGGGAACAGGATGCACCACGAGAAGGCGGGGGTTGACATTTGTCAAGGAGAGGCTGTGATGTTACGCATCACCTGACCTTACATCCCATATATATATATATATATATATATATATATATAAATTTAGTTTCGAATTTATAGTTCAAAGAAGATTTGTCCGGGTCAATTACGAGTCCGGATCGGGTCCGAAATTTTTGACCCGTTTCCAACTCTGCTTCTTTCAACTGCAATTTTTTTTAGCCCTCTACTGCAATGAGGACTTTTTTTTAGTTACACTTCTCTTAACCGAACTTACTTTCGATCCTAGGCCTATAACCTGACCACACGCACCCATTTTGTTAATTACTACTACAATTTAATTCTTCTAGCTGAAACTTCATTCTGCCGTTGTTCTGAGATCGGAATATTTTTGTTAATTATTTTGTTACACTGGTACTGACAAATTATATTTGAGAACTGAATATAATCGGACATTTCTTAAATTACTACTGTACTTCCATTAACCAAATTATATTCGTGAAGAGTACCATAATTGGGCACTTTACTAACGCATTTCTATTAACCAAAACTGTAAGCGAGAATTGCGTTATAACCCAGTGTGTTTTTTAATTGCGACTGCACCTCTGCTGAAGGAAATTATATTCGAAAACTATATTATAATTGGGAACCTTTGTTAACTACTACCAAACTTCAACTAACCGAAATTACATACTCTACCATTATACGAGGGGATGCTGAAAAGTTCTCGGCCTAACCACTTCTTGTAATTGTAGCAATATTTTGTCACTGCAGCTCAAAAGAGTGTTCTTTTGTGTTGTAAAGTACCAATTTTCAGACTAATAGCTCTTTTTTTTTCAAATGTTTGACGTCCTGAACTGAATCATGTTAATACAAAGTGCTGAATTTTCGAATGTGGAACTCCGGGCTGGCATGAAATTTCTGTCCCTGCAGAAGAAAACTGCAAAGGAAATCTATGAGTGTATGACGCAAACATTAAATGACAAGTGCCCTTCATATTCCACTGTGAAGAAATGGTGTGCCAACTTTCAGCGTGACGACTTTGAAACCGAAGATGCAACAAGATCTGGGAGGCCTTCAACGGTGACAAGACCCAAAATTGTTGATCGTGTTCATGACTTGATTTTGTCAGATTGGCGAATCTTGACTGAAACAATAGCTGAGACACTGGAGATATCCAGGGAACGTGTGTTGGGTTCATAATTCATGAGCACTTGGATATGCAGAAGATGTCAGCGAAGTGGGTGTCCAAATACACAGTCGGGACACAATAATGTGACCACCTCCTACTTATAACGTCAACAGCGCGTAGCCAATGAAAGAAGGCACGTGTCGTGAGCTGGCTTGGAGGGTATATAAGTTGTGCTGTAAGCATTCTGAAAACATATCACTCATTGCTGTCATGGATAAAAGGAGAAATTTATCAGATTTGCACAAAGGGGTGATTATCGGCTTTCGGGACAAGGGTAGTAGTATTTCTGAAACAGGACGGTTTGTGAAATGTTTGCGTGCTGCTGTGGTTAAAGTGTATCGTGATTAGAGAAATGGCACTATTGCGAATAAGCGAAGTGGAAACTGCAGAGCACCACGTGCCATTGATATGAGAGGTGAACGTCGGCTGCGAAGGTGCGTGAGGCCCGATCAACACGCTACAGTGGAGCAACTTACTGACCGAATGAACCAGGGGGCTACCGAAAGTGTGTCTAAAACGACAGTTCAGCGAACCCTGCTGCATCTATCATAACGAAGGTGCATCGGCAGAAAAGGCTTACATTTGCATGGCAGTATCGGAATTGAACCTCCGCTGATTGGCAAAAGATTGTCTTGTCCGATGAGTCACGTTTTGTTTTTCATCGAACAGATGAACGCTGGCGTATAAGGCGAGAAACATCGGAGAACAAACACTTTTCAACCTCTGCTGGAAGAACACAAGCTGGTGGGAGCAGCATTATGGTCTGAGGAATGTTTTTGTGGCATTCCCTGGGTCCACTCATACCTGTGGAAGGCACTATGGACTGAATTTGTTATGAATCCATCCTTTCAGACCACGTACACCCATGCATACTGATTGTCTTTCCTGGGGCGAATGGGATCACCCAACACGACAGTGCGACGTGTCACACAGCTAGAAATGTCCGAGAATGGTTGGAAGAGCACGATGAAGACTTCAAAGTACTTCCCTGGCCAGTAATTCCCTAGACTTAAACCCAATTGAGCATGTGTGGGACCACCTCGATCGTGTTGTTCGCTCTATGGATCCTCCGTCACGCACCGTCCAGCAGCTGTCAGATGCACTGCAGTCAGCATGGCTCTACTTACCTGTGAACACCTTCCAGCACCTTATTGAGTCACTCCCAGCCCATCTAGCTGCTGCCCGCGCTGCACACGGCGGTTACTCTGGATATTAGCTGGTGGTCACAATAATGTGACTCGACCGTGTATTTGAACACCGATGAGAAACGAAAACGAGTGGACACTTCCAAATCGGTTTTTGCAGCAGTCTGAGCGATCTGGTGATAACTTTTTGCAACGACTTGTTACTGTTGATGAAAAGTGGTTACATCACTACGATCCACGGGCGAAACAACAGTCTCTTCTGCAGTGGCGGCATTCTGTCTCTCCACAGTCAAAAAAATTCGACTCAAAGGTCTTCAGGAAAGGTCACGACAACGTTTTTTTTTTGGGGGGGGGGATTCCCAAGGCGTTTTACCGACTATCTCCCGAAGGGCCAAATATTAAATGCTGAATATTATTCCAACTTGCTATGCCGATTAAAGGAGGTGTTGAAGGAAAAAAGGCGAGAAAAACTGCGGAAAGGAGATATCAGAAAAACTGCGGAAAGGAGATATCAGAAAAACTGCGGAAAGGAGATATCTCTTTTTGCATGACAATGCGCCGGCTCGCAAGACAATGGATGTTTTTAGGGATCTGGGGTTTAAGTGTCTATAGATCATTCACTCTATTAACCAGACCTTACTCCATTGGACTATTTCCTGTTCCCAAACCTTAAAAAAGTTTGAAAGGAAACCTTTTTTCGAATGATTTTGAGGTGATATCAGCAGCTGAGCACTATTTGAGCTATCAGACTTCAGAATTTTTAGGAGGGTTAAAGAAACTCCAGAAACGCTGTGCCAAGTGTGTTGAACTTCGAGGTGAATATGTGGAATAGTCGTTAAGTTTTATGGCTCTAGCCCATTTCCTTCTTGGTGAGATCGAGAACATGTCAGCATCCCTTCGTAATACAGTTTTAATAATTGCTACTTCACTTTCAATTGCCGAAAATTTATTGGGGAACTATATCATAATCAGATATTTTTGTTAATTGCTACTTCGCTTCGATCCCTTAATATGATAGTGGCGAAACGTACTAAACTCCCGCATCTTTTTGAACTACTACTACTACGCATCTGGTGACAGAAACTATCTTCAGTAACTGTACTACAAGCATAATCGGACATTTTTGCAAATTATTATTACACTTCAACTGACCAAATTATAGCTGCGAACTGTACTTTAAACTGCCAGCTTTGTTAATGCATGTTGATTATCATTCTTCAGAAGCTCTAAAATGAACAATTTACTGAAGATAAAGAGGGCTAGTTTACTTTTTTTTTACTCTGAAAAAGTAGTGTGGGTCCACGTCTCATTCCGAAATTTGAGTGGAAATCAAACCGCTTAATAAAGCTTCTTACTATCGAAGAGTTGGCAGCCGCTCCTTACTGATCAGTATGGTTCCATTACATTTTGACTGCGCATCAAAATTCAACTGATCTTTTTTTTTCATTAACATTGAAATTGTTTAAAGCTTCCTATTTTTGTGGCAGATCAGTGCGCTAAGTTTAAGCCTTAGATATTAATTTCTTCTCTGCTCATTCCCAAACCTCTTTATAATATTAATAAACTAACCCTTAAAACAATATCATCAAAAATACCCCAAATCACAATATCCCCACTCCTCTGATCACCACATAACGTAAAGGAATAAGATGGGTAATCTCCACATCAAACACTAAAAACAAAACAGAAATTTAAAAAAAAGATAGAAAAACCCTACAAGCAAACCCATTTTTTGATCCAAACCACACACCGAGAAAAACGTTTTGTTAATTCAACAAAAAGTTTGTTGAATCAACAAAATTTTTTGTCGATATACAGTCAACAAAACATTTTGTTGAATTTGCAAAATTATTTTGTTGAGTTTGTAAAATTATTTTGTTGAAAATTATTGTTGCTTTAACAAAATGTATTGTTATCACGACAAAACGTTTTGTTCACTTAACAAAATGATTAGGTCGATTTTGGGGAATTTGTTTGATCCAACAAAACATATTGTTATCATGACAAAATGTTTTGTTGCTACAACAAAACATATTGTTATTCAATGTGTTTTGTTGCAGCAACAAAACATTTTGTCATGATAACAATGTTTTGTTGGATCGAACAAATTCCCAAAAATCGACCTAATCATTTTGTTAAATGAACAAAACGTTTTGTCGTGATGACAATAAATTTTGTTAAATCAACAATAATTTTCAACCAAATAATTTCGCAAATTCAACAAAATGTTTTGTTGACTATATATCGACAAATTTTTTTGTTGAATTAACAAAACGTTCTTCTCAGTGCACTCATAAGAAGAAATAGAATTCCCTGAATTTTCTACCCTCGTCGACATAATAACAAATAAACGACCACTACCAAAACAACTCCTAATATCTTTAAAACCATACAAATTTTTCTCTTGTTAATTAGAAATTAACCGTTCTGTATACCTCTTTTTCAGCCTTCTCCCCAATAAACCACCGTAAAGAAGAATAACCAAATTACATCCACAAAATGCTAGTATCAAGCCGCAGCCTCAAACCCAAAATGATGCTTTCTAGAAAGATGGCGGCCCATTACTCGCTCCCATATACTGTATATAACTATGAAAAAGATAGAGATCCGATAACTACATGAAGTCCATGAAACTCTACTGATCGAAATTACTTTAAAGAAGTTACGTTAACTCTACTGTAACTGGACATCTTTGTCCGAAATTATGTTCTATAATTGCACTACAATTGGGCATCTTTGTTAATTACTGCTACTCTTCTATCAACGGGAATGATATTTGAGAACTGTACTGTAACCGGGCATCTTTGTTAAATACAACTATGCATCTATTGACCGAAATTACCTTAGGGAAATGTACTGCATGGGATCGAACGTCTTTGTTAATTATAATACTTCCGTTAACTGAAATTGCATTCGCGAAGTGTACTATGTATAATCCAACATTCTTTTAAATGTCGAACCTCTGCTACACTGCAAAAAATAAATAGTGTGAATTCACGGAAAATTTCTGAAAATAACGTGCAGCAAAGTTGACGTTAAGTGCCCGTCTTTTAGCGAAATTTCCGTTTCTAAAATTGCCTGTTCTTTTTTAACCCATATTTTCACAGATTTTCCGTGTAGTCAGTAATTCTGTTTCAAGTTTTTAAGTCGAAGACGCTGAATTTTTTAGCCCTAACGCCTGAGAATCCTTTCGCGCCGGTGGCTGGGATCGAACTCAGATCGACTAGATTAGGTTTTCACCAGACGCGCGTCTTAACCACTGAGCCAGAACGTCTTAGGAATTTCATATTTCACTCACGTTCAAGGTAAAACTGATCTGGCGATTATATGTATATATATTTTTTTCATTAATGCGAGTGAGTTAGTCATTTTATTTTCTGTTGCAGCTTATTTTTTTACACGTTTGTAATAATTTTATTTTTTCTATAGGAGGATTTATCACAAATTAAATATCTTTTTCAACTTGATATTTTGAAGCAACAGAATGCTTTGGAATTTTATTTTTATTGGAGGTTTAACGACGACCGTGAGCAACTCAATGGTCTATAAGCAGTCGCCCGTCCCTAATTTAGAGTCACTGGTTCCAGGGAAGGGAGAGAGCCTGTGCCGTAAGACAAACACAACATCCATGCCTTACCGGGATTCGAACCCGAACCGCTTTCGGACGAATGATCAGAAGCCATCGCTTAGACCACTGCGCCACGGGGGTCTCTTTGGAACTTGATATCTTTTTATTTTCCATTTTTTTTAACTGGCAATAACTTTCAACTGTCTTTACGAAATGGTGATATGTACTGTTTTACACACTGAGTGGCCACTTTATTATGACCACCCCCTCAGTACTTCGTTGGGCCACCTTTTGCCTTTAATACTGCGTCGATTCTTTGCGTGGCATGGACTCCACGAGATGTTGATAGGTGGTTTGTGGAATATGAGACCATGCTTGATGAATAGTACTTTCCAGGAGTGTGAGATTGCAGGGTTGTGGATCCAGCTGTCTGATGGCTCGTTCAACTTCATCCCACAAATTCTCAATGGGGTTGAGATCTGGAGATTGTGGGGGCCACCTAAGCAAAGTAAACTCACCGGTATGTTCCTGAAACCAATCCTGTACAATACAAGCGCTATGGCAGGACGCATTATCTTGTTGAAAGTAGCCATCACCATTGGGATAAATCATCCACATGACAGGATGCACTTGGGCCCAACGATGTTTAGATATGATGTGCCAGTCAGACGTTGATCAACACGAATTAAAGGGCCCAAAGCATGCCAGGAAAACATTCACCAAACCATAACGTTGCCTCCACCAGCTTGAAGGGTTGTAGCAATGCATTTGAGGTCCATGTTTTCGTGCTGTTTCCGCCAAATTCTCACTCAGCCATCGGCATGATGCAACTGAGAGCGTGATTCATCGGACCACATAATTTGTTTCTAATTTTCGACTGTCCAATCCTTGTGCTCCTGTGCGAACTGGAGACGTTTTCTCTTGTTAACTGCAGACAGCAAAGGTGTTCGAACAGACCTTCGGCTGCCATATCCCATCCGATGCAGTGTACGGCGAACAGTGCGTGCAGGAATCATTTGAGGGGATCCTTGATTAAGATGGTCTGTAATTTGCTGCACTGTTGCTCTTCTGTTGTCTGTTACCAGTCTGGACACTCTCCGTTCCTCCCGAGCAATCACTAGTCGATGACGACCACACGTTGCACGTAGAGACCCAGTTTTTTGGCTGACAGTCCAGCCTTTAAACACTTTAACAACAGCTGCTCTGGAACATTTCACGAATGTGGCGGTTTCGGTGATACTCGCTCCATGACTCCGAGCTCCTACAATCATCCCACGTTGAAAGTCCGTTAAATCGCATTTTTTTACCCATCTCGTCACCCAAAAATCCCTTCTACTACTGTCGCAAGCACTAAGCTTTCCCTTTTTACACTAGCCTCGCCCTCTGGTGGCGACAGCGTGCAGCCATAGCTCATTTGCTTAAAACTGTCACGTGGTCATAATAAAGTGGCCTCTCAGTGTAGTATCACTTCACAAAACTTCTAAATATAAAATTTACTCTTGATAGCCACAATGCCTTTTGTCTTAAGCGCTCCACAGACTGATACATAGACATTGTACAATCACCTGTACAATAATTTAAATACCAAATGGGGGAGAAGAGAAGAAATATCCTGAGCCACAATAACCAAAATTCATGCGATATGCTATCCACAATATACGATCTCGCTACAGAACTTCAAAATGAGTTCCTTTGACAGACGATTGAAATTTAACAGTTAATCAAACCTCAGGTATTCGCGCGAGGCTTTCCCGTTACCAAAATGTTTTATCGTCATATGGATACGGGAAAAATGAGAACGGAGTTTTTTCCGTTAATAGGCGAAAGGAATTGCGAAAAGGTTTCTGAGAATTCAAAAGTTTCCGTTAACACATCTGAAAACCGGAAATTTACCGTCAATATAAGAAAGGAATTGCGGAAAGATTTCCGAAAATTTAGAATTTCCCCGTCGTACGAAAAATCCATGAAATTGAGGTTTCTTTCCGTCATTTCACGGAAAAGGTTGTATCAGAAATAGGTTTCGTTAATTCACAAAAGTAATCACGGAAAGTGGCTCGTGAATTTCAGAATACTTTTTACAGTGTACTAACCGAAATTACACAGTTTGACAATGCCATCGCCTCACCTAGAAAGAGTGGGCCAAATGGGCCGAAAATCATCAGAGGTAAAATATGAAGTGAATAATAATACATGATTTAACATCCAAGGAGTACATCAGTTTAACAGGTTACAAGACAAGATCACATGACAGCATTCAATATCTAGTGTGACCACCATGATGCGCAATGCAATCAGACACACGGCACGGCATGGACTGATACAGCCCTTTAGCGGTGTCCTGGAGTATTTGGGAATACGCAACGTTTACTTGGTCCCACAATTCAGCGGCATACCGGAGTAGCTAAGGAAAGGCTTGCAAGTGAGGTCCGAAACGTGCGTGATGGGTGATAGAAATGGATATCTCGCTGGTCAAGGAATCATAGTGACTCCTTTTAGGCACGCACTGGCGATGTTAGAAGTGCGTATCCGAGTCTTATCTTACTGAGAAACGGCCTGCTGGACAACACCTTGAAATGGCGACAACATAGGCTGTAATATGTCATCCACGTGGCACTGGGCTCTTACCGTGTCCGTTATTCGTATCAAAGGTGACCGGCTATCGTAACTAAGGGCGACCCATTTGAAGAATCCCCGTTGGTAAGCAGTGTGCCACTTGCGGACAACAGCTGTACCCGTCCTGTGACCCTGTCGTCGCCACCGAAGCTTAATCGGGACTCATCGCTGAACACATTGGGACATTCCTGTCACCACTCAGCTCTATTACAACACCACTCTAGCCAAGCCCCTAGATACCCAACGGTCACTGGCAGTAGATCAATGTCTGCGGGGAGCGCAGACCTATCTTCAACAATCTCCGATTCACTGTCCGAATCGTGACAGGGATATTCATGGGTGCAGTATGTGCAATGGCCTGACGACGATTACATCGATAAACAGATCGATCGATGTGCGCTGATGCACCAGTCTCGCTGCGGCGACTGACGATGCTTTCTTACAATCACCGTTTTCAACAACGTCCAACCGTTCTGGCGTTCCCACGCGCATGGGCAACGCCTTGCCGATTCGACCAAACAGCTTCACGGTGTCCTACGCTCCAGCCTCTCTCAAACGCGTCTTGTGATCAAGTTGGCGAGAGGTCTACGATGCAGCTATGGTTCTTGGATGTTCTGTTGCAGACCTCGTAACTCCGTTGTTTTCTTCAGTACTACTACCTGAAGCACGGGACACGATATGGCTTCGGTGGCCCGTATTTTTCCTTTTATCTCTCGTATATCTCACGCTATTGGTGGCATACTAGAGTGTTTTGCATATCTCGCCTGCCTGCACACACCTACCAATTCGCATTGCGGCACTCCTTCTCGGTGGAGTAATTTTAATGTGTGTGTGTGTGTGTGTGTGTGTGTGTGTGTGTGTGTGTGTGTGTGTGTGTATATAAATGGACTTTTTTATTAAACAGTTCTGTGCTATCACAAACGAAGGGCATTCAGTGGACGAAAGATTACGATAGCAGACGCTCGCGCCGAATGTACGAGTACCTCGTGAGAAATAAGCGTTTTACTTATTATGTCTCACTGATTCTTTCCCCATCCCTGAAGGTAATAACTCTGAGTTAGAGAACAAGCATTGCTATGAGCCTTTGATTCTCATGGGAAGCGTTAACCAAGCAGTAAATGAATATATAAATAAATGTGTTACAGCTTTTCCTAAGGAGTTGCTAATGGAGCGTACACAAAAATAATTCAATAATTCACTTTCGAGACAATCTTTGATGAAACGATTTATTCCATTTTGACGACTCAGTAAAACATTTGTGTGAACGCCAACCACATTTGAACAATCACCTATTGTGGATGACTTGATAGACTGCCAGGTGCAATCGTCTTAACTTGATAGACTGCCTTAACTTGATAGACTGCCAGGTGCAATCGTGGGGAGGGGGATCTCTTGGGAGACCCGAAGTGACGTTAAGTATGGAAAACATCATGAAATGAAACCAAAATGTGCATAAACAAATGTCGGTAAAAATGAAAGATTCAAAAAGCTGTATACGTCACAGTGTATGTACGTATATACACAAGAAAAGTCTGTGCTTGGATTATTATTGAATATTATAAATGTTTAGTACTAAACCTCTATCATCATCAACAACCAGTCACAGTCCACTGCTGAATGTAGGTCTCCGATTGTCTCTTCCACAATTGTCATCCATGTCATATTTTTTAATTTAATCCACCAATCTCCCACGTGGTCTTCTGGGTCTTTTCCTGCTCCTTAGTATCCGGGTCTGGTACTTCAATTATCCAATAATGATCAGTTCTTCTAGAAATATGCCCCTTCCACTGCCACTCGAGAGTCTCTACTTTGATAATGACATCATCCACTCTTGTCATTTCCTATTCCATGAGTTCCTTTTCCTGTCTATCTTGTTACATCACCAACCTCAAAATCTTCAGTTCCTGTAAAAGCATTGTACGTCCATTTTGTTTTCTGTAGCTTCATTTTCAATTCCTCTTCTTTGCTCTTGTCGGCAACTTCCTGGATCATACTCTGCAGCTCTGGGGGAAGGGGCACTTGCAAAAACGACTATGTTATCAGCATAACGTAGGTGGGTTAAATACTTTCCATTAATCTTTATCCCGTTGTCTTCCCACTTCAGTGATTGAAAGAACATTCTGCAATGTGTCATTGAAGAGTTTGGGCGATATGGTGTCACTTTGTCTTACTCCCTTTACAATTTTTATTGGTGCTGGATCCTCAAATTACCGAAACTTTTCACTTGAATTTCCTTAGATGTTATTAGTAATACGTATTAGCATATGCATCTTCAATACCACAGAATTTCAAATATATTATGACTGCTGATTTTGAAAGCAGTTTCGTAATTAATAAAATTCATTCATAGTGGTAATTCATTTGCTCTTTCATTTGTTTCTCTCAGTACATGAATATGATAAATAGTGCTTTAACCATTCCTAAATCCCGCTCGTTCTCCTGATTGAACCATGTCCAGTGTTTCCTTCAAGCTAGAGCTAAACATCAGAGTTGGCTTTGAAGAAAAGTTGGGGAGAAAAATAAAAATAACATCGGAGAGAGAGTGAGAGAGAAAGCCACTCCCGATTCAAAAACAGGAAATTATGTCTTATTTATTCACTGTAAATTTTAAAATTACTTGTAGAATTAATCTTCATTTTATTTCCCAAACTCGAGTAGAGAAAAAAAGATGCCAAATGATTCCATGAATTTTGCTAATTCAAATATACCCTTAAAAAAGGCTATGATTTTTGAGGTGGCGTCAGGAGTGGCAGAGTAAACTTTTGGGGTGCAGAGCCTTAGCTGTTTTCGTAGGAAATAACTCTTACTATAACATCGACTTACGATGCACTATTGTGGAATAAGTTAGGGTCGTAAAGTGAGGAATGACAGTGCACTTTTTCTTGTCTTCGTTCGTGAAAAGGGCCTCCTTTCGTGCAAGCGGAATACAAAATTTGAAACACCGAGGCTCGTTTTTGTTTTCTTTTCCCTCAGACACGTTCTGCCCTTGATGGATTTTGAAGAGCTGAGCCGATCCCTGAGGAAACCGCCTCTTCAATCATTTCCTTCGTCTGATATTTGCTACGACACTTGCAATATCACGTTGTCTGAGGATCACTCGGCAATTAGTCAGTCCCCCAGAACTTCGATTATTTCGGCTTGGGGAGTCATTCATCTGGACGCAGCGCCGAAGCCTCCCGATTTAAGCCTGAGCACGTGTTTTTCCTAGGCATTTCCCCTCATTAAGCCCCTTGGCTTTCTGCTTTCCGGGGGCGGAGGGAACTGATCGGAGTACGTCAGGAATATTCAGAGGAGGAGCGCGTTCACGCGATGGGAAGCCAGCATTTTCGCCGACATGTGTTAGTGACCATGACATGCTGGATCCGCCTCACATTCCCCTGTCACGTGTCTCTTCAGCGGTCAATTATAGCTAAGTCAGTATTTCCTTCGAATTCAAGGCCATGGCATTCAATCCGTAACATTAGGTTTTCGATGATCACACACATCCTTCAGCCATAACGAATGTAACAATAAATCGGAATATCTTTCAAACGACACAATGTTACCATTTTCCTTTCTTCCCTAACCCTCTTTTATTGCACTATTACTTTTATTGTATTTTATTTTCTCACTCGCTGCTATAGGCGCGTACTGTGCCGCTGTGACACCGAGAGAATTCCCGGTGGACCGCTGTATTCTAGGACGGTAGGTCATATGCTAACTAACTATATGAATTATAATCATCATCATCCATTATCAATCCACTGCAGGACGAAGGTCTCCCCAGGTATCCACAACTTTGTCTTGAGTCAGTCTCCAAGTCACTTCAGCATGCTTTGGAATGGCATCTACCCATCTCCGATATAGTCTTCCTCTGAGGCTAGTCTAATAATTCAGTTGTCCATCGGTGGTCCGTTCTTCTAGCAATATCTCCAGCCCATTGCCGGGATTTTACTTTGATCATGATGTCTTCCACTCTTGTCATTTTCCTGATCCACGAATTCCTCTTCTTATCTTTCCTGGCTACACCAAGCATGCACCTCTCCATGCTTCTTTCAGATGTCTGCAGCCTCTGTATGTATTTTTTAGTCAAGGCCCATGTCTGTGTTTCACATGTAAGAACTGAAAGAACGCGTTGATTAAACATTTTTCTTTTAAGACATGATGGTATATTGTTCTTGAAAATTGTATTGTTTCTTCCAAATACTTTCCAACCAAGTGTTATACGACTATTACTTTCTTCATCGGTGTGATCCTCTTTTGATATTTGTTGTCCAAGGTAAATGTAGTTATCGGTTACCACCAAGATTTTCCCCATCAATCGTGAAAGCATTGTACGTCAATTTTTATTTTTTGAAAGTTCAATTTTAATCTCACTTCTGTACTCTTGTCAGCAAGTTCTTGGTTCATACTCTGTTGCTTTGAAGCGGTAGTTGCAAAAATGACTATGCCATCAGCAAAACGAAAGTGAGTTAAATATTCTCCATTAATCGTAATCCCCTTGTTTTTCCAGTTCAGTGACTGAAAGACTTTTCGCAATGTGGCACTGAATAGTTTGGGAGATATGATGTTACCTTGTCTCACTCCCTTTTATAATTTTTTAAAATGAAGTTATATTGAAAGGGCAAAGTTTGTTTCCCACACTTTGACGCCTTCGAAAAAAAAAAAAAACTAAGAAAAAACAAAAAACAAAAAAACGGAAGTACAAAAATGTTCTGTTGAGCCAAACACTATTTTTATGGATCTCCACCCCCTCCACAGAGCTTTCAAAATTAAGCTCTGTCCCTTTCGGCAGATTGCAGTTGAATAATCAATATAATCAAATATAAAAATTCGAAAGCATGCTGGAATGACGTGGAGGAGACTGGCTCAAGACAGAAAGTTGTGGAAGAAACTTGGGGAGACTGTCATCCAGCAGTGAACTAAAAATGGTTGTCGCTGCTGATGATGATAATGACTATCATTATAACAGCATGAAATCAATAAAAACACTAAATTTTCCTGCTGTAATTCAATGAGTGTATTATTTAAATCTGGGATAGAATTCGAAATTCGTTGTATACATTAATGCACTGAGGTTCACCTACGGTAAAATTTTCGTGTTGTTTTAAGCATCACTGAGGACATCACTGACTACAAGGAAATTCAATTGTGAACTAGTTAAGCATAACTGAGGACATCACTGACTACAAGGAAATTCAATTGTGAACTAGTTAAGCATCATTGAGGACATCACTGACTACAAGGAAATTCAATTGTGAACTAGTTAAGCATCACTGAGGACATCACTGACTACAAGGAAATTCAATTGTGAACTAGTTAAGCATCTCTGAGGACATCACTGACTACAAGGAAATTCAATTGTGAACTAGTTAAGCATCACTGACTACAAGGAAATTCAATTGTGAACTAGTTAAGCATCACTGAGGACATCACCGACTACAAGGAAATTCAATTGTGAACTAGTTAAGCATCACTGAGGACATCACTGACGACAAGGAAATTCAATTGTGAACTAGTGAAAAAAGCAATTGAGAACAACCAAAGCCTGAAGAAAGAAAAGAGACATTTCCGTAATGCAAGAAAACAGATCACGGCATTGAGAAAAGAAATCAATAAAAACAGTGCACCAATTACGTAGAAAATAGTAAAACTATACTAGTGATCCGATTTATTGGCGTAGGAATATATAAATAAGCGTTTCCAAGCTTTTGCACATCAACCAAATGGCTTTTTCAACGAAGTTAGACAAAAAACGTTGACGCGTTCACATTGTTAAAGCGTTCTATTATTCAGTTTGCAGTTTCTGTCTAACTTCCTTGAAAAACCAATCTGGTTGACGTGCGAAAGCTTGCAAACGCGTATTTATATAATCCTACGCCAATAAATCTGATCTATATAGTATAGTTTTACTATTTTTGAGAAACGAAGTTGGTACTTTAACAGGCAGTAGAGGCGAAATTTTGACAAGCGTGAAAGAGTTCTACGGAAACTATAATATCAAAGAGATGATACATCCATTCCAGACATAAAGAAATATACCAAAAATTCCTGGTTGCAGCAAGCATGCAGCTCTCCATCTTTTTTCGAGTTGTTTATAGCCTCTGTGCGTCTTTTTTGGTTAAGGTCCATGTATCTGATCCATAAGTAAGAACTGGAAATATGCATTGATTAACCACTTTTCTTTTAAGGCAAAATGGTAAATTGCTCTTGAAAATGGTACCGCTTTTTCGAAAAGCTCTCCAACCAAGTTTTGTACGCCTATTAATCTCTTCTATGTGACCCTCGCTTGATATCTGCTGTCCAAGGTAATGTAGGCATCTGCTACTCTTAGAATTGCTGCATAAATCGCTAAAGGAAAATATAGGCATCTGTTCCAGATTTATTCGTTTCCCTCCTAACTTCCCGTCACTTTTACATCCTGTGGTAATTACTTTCAAGACTCAGTATTCTGCTTGATCCTTCCAGATTTTAAAATCTTAGGAAAGTATATTGACGGGCGTTAAAATTTTACACTTCTGTACAATCCGTCAATCATTCACATTTTTAGAGATGGAAGCTGTTATGACAGTTTCATATTCTACAGTGGTTTTTGTCAATTTTTCAGTGTAATGCTCGATAAATAAGTAAAATTTAAGCACAATGCTTATATTGGACATTTTACTGGTTACTTGCATTTTCCTCATGCTTATGTAAATGCCAAAGGTTAATCATATATGCACTGTAGCGTTTTGCTACTTTGTGTATTATACACTGCTGGCCACTGTGACGTGCCTGCCCAGCAGGACGCACACGACATAAAGGTAGATAGCAGCATCAAAGAACGTCCGCGTAGCTCAGTTGGTAGAGTGACTTATTCCGGAATGAGGGGACCACGGTTCGAGCCCCGGTGGGGACAAAAATGACGGAGAAATTTACTTCGTTATACCACCCAAAATGCAACACCAAGAAGGATCCGATAGGCCTGAAATTCGCAGCATGCGTCGCCCGCGACAGGACATGCAAACGATTAGCATTGCAGGGCATATGCAAATCATGTGCGCCCGGCACACCACCGAGAAGCACTATAAGAAGGGTGCACAGAAAGCCGGGTGTAAGTAGTGGAAGGGTGTTGTGCTGCCGGACCTGTGCGTGGGAAGCTTCATGATGCCTCGTCGCAGAATACGGCAGTCATTCCAGCACGTTTCGTAGTTCGACAGAGGACGAATAGTTTATCGTACCGAGACATCGGCGCCCGTGTGGGACGACATCCAGCCACAGTGAGGCGAGTATGGATTCGGTGGGTGCAGGAGGGACGCAAGCGATTGCCGGAGCCGCGGCACACCACCGAACGAGAGGACCGGCATGTTGTGCGGCGGCCATTGACGGCTCGCACCGCCACATCACGAACGTTAGCGCAGGAATTAGGGTGTGTTGCGCAACAACCTGTGTCAGCACGTATCGTTCGACGTCGTCTGCAGGAGCGGCGACTTGTCGCACGGCGCCCATTGCTCCGATTACCATTGGCGTTACACCACCGGCGAGTGTGGCGGCAGTGGGCCGTTGAACGCCGCACATGAACTACGGAATGGCACGACATTGTCTTCTCCGACGAATCCCTCTTCTGCCTGCAACACCACGATGGTCGGATCCGCGTGTGGCGGCACCGCAGCACGAGACTGTATGACGCCTGCATCGCCATACCGGTCCGTCGCCTGGCGTTATGGTTTGGGGCACAATTGGATATGACACCCGCACCCCTTTGGTACGCATCGCCGGTACACTCAACAGCCACCGCTACATCTCCGACGTTTTTAAGCCTGTAGTCCTCCCTTACCTGCAGGACCTGCCAGCGGCCACATTTCAAGAGGACAATGCGCGCCCGCACGTGGCACAAATCGTGCAACAATTCTTCACGGCCCACCAGGTTTCAATGCTGCCGTGGCCAGCCCGTTCTCCCGATATGTCGCCCATCGAACACGTCTGATCGGCAACCGAGTGGCCCGGCAAGCACCACCCGCGGCGACGCCTGATGAACTGTGGTAACGTGTGGAAGCAGCCTGGACCGACATACCCCAAGCCCACATCCAAAGCTTCTTTCGTTCGATGCCGCGGCGTGTAGCGGCCGTTATTGCCAGCCATGGGAGCCACACGAACTATTGATGCCTGCGTGTTCCGCAAATCGCACGGGCCTGTAAGCTCAATCACTTCATCTTTGTATCTGTTGCTATGTGTCCAGTAAATCTGGCTTTGCTATCTCGTGTCCTTCTTGGTGTTGCATTTTGGGTGGCCAGCAGTGTACATTCACGCCCTAGGTTAGTATGACCACTCCTGTTTTCTAGGGTGGACGCGTCCTGCTGCCCGCCACAGTGGCGTCACCGACCGGTACGAGAATATATACACTCATCGTCAAAAACTACTTGCACCCAGAAGAAAGCAACCGACGAGAATGAAACTTGGTGGATAGGTTTGACATCGTGAGACATGGAAATGATTCAAGTATCACGCTCGGCAGCACATGTGACGCAAGTAATGAGGGGTCGTACGGCTGTGCCTGAACGGCGGTATAAGGTCGTTTCGTTGTGCATGCTTCCCATTCTGTCTCGTGCTGTTGTGTTGGTTGCAACCTTTGCAAGTGAAGTATTCCTCGGAAAAAAGTTTGGAAGCAATTCGAGCAGTTGGAGGAGTTCGAGAGGGGCAGCAACGTCGGGTTCCGGGAACCGAGATGATCTTATTGCCGTATTGCGCGCCATACCGGCCGTGCGGATATCACCATAGCACGCTGTTGGCGGCAGTGGATAGAACATTGCACGCAGCAGCGTCGGGAATGGTCTGGGAGACCTAGACGAACCACGGAGAGAGAGGACCAACGGGTGGTCCGATATGCGCGGAGTGACCTAACAGTCACGATTCCGGATATTCAGCGAGCAGTGGTGCCCTCCATGCATCGTCCTATTAGTGCCAGCACCATTGGCCGACGGCTGCACAACGTAGGACTACACGGACGCAGACCGTTACGACGACTGCCCTTAACACCATTGCATCGTCGCCAAAGACTGCAATGGTGTCATGCCAGACTGTCATGGAGGCACTCAGAATGGCAGCGGGTAATCTTCAGTGACGAGTCCCGCTTTTGTCTCGGGGGAGACTACCAACGAATCCGTGTGTGGAGGCACCGTGGTCAGCGCCAAGATGAACGGTTTCTTGTCGAGCGTCACACGTCTAGAAGGCCTGGTGTCATGGTGTGGGGTGCAATTGCCTACGATGCCAAATCACCTTTGGTGTGCATTACAGTCACTTTGACAGTCCAACGCTGCGTTAATGAGGTCCTGCAACCAGTGGCCCTACCTTTCTGAACGCTTACTCTGGTGCAATTTTCCAACTGGACAACGCTCCTCCGCCTAATGCTGCTGTCTCCAGAGCTTGCCATCAAGGCACTGAAACTCTGCCGTGGCCAGCCGCATCGCTAGACGAGTGAAAATGTGGGGGATGCTATTGGAAGCGCTACGCACACTCCGTCCTTACCGCACAATCTGCAGGAACTGCGTGAGAAGATCCAAGCTACATAGGATGGCTTCTCGCAGTACACCATTATGAACCTGTAAAATTCCATGCCGAGACGTCTGGCATGCTGTGTGAGCAAACATGGCGGCCCGACGCCATATTGACAGACACTACTTATTGGCGTGAAGCTCAATAAATATTGCCCATCAGTCTCAACGTTTAATCATTTATTGTTCCTGGTAACCTTTACCTTCCTCCCGAATAGGATTGCAATCCGACACGTCCTTCTGGGTGCAACTATTTTTTGACGATGAGTGTATATATACTCCCACACAGGAATATGGAGCTTCGCTTCATCAGTACGATGCCCGTACAAGGTGGAAAGGGATTGACCTGTCGGTGTATGAACGGTGAATAATCTTCGGAGCGATAATTGTGACGCCCAGCATCTCAGCAACCGCTAGCATTTTTGGCTGTTCGAGAGCTGTCGTGTTGAAAGTGTAGTAGAAATGGTCCGAAGAGGGGCATACATTCATGCCATGTACTGGAAATGGGAGACAACCACTGGCTGACAGTCGAGGTGAAAGCCTGTTGTGGCGTGCTGCTAATTTAAAGTTATTTTTTTTATCTATGTACAAATTTTCATCCTTGGGAATACATCAATAGCGAATAAAATGCCTACAGAAGTTTTTACCATTGGAAAAATAGAACAGGGTTTCTAGGCGGAACCACCTTAAGCGTGGTGTGACGTACCTGCCAGCAGGACGCACATGACATAACGGAAGATAGGAATTAGAATACATGTCTGCGTAGCTCAGTTGGTAGAGCGACTTGTTCCGGAATAAGCGTACTCGGATTCGAATCCCGGCGCGGATAAAAATGACGGAGAAATTTACTTCGTTATAATGGCGCCCGAACTACCCGGATGACCCGACCGTTCAAAATCTCGCATTGGTGTGATGTTATTTCCACACCGCGAGATAGGAAAAATCAGAGAATCCCTTCTCCAGTGCTTCGAAAAATAAATGTGTGTGACGTTGCATTCCACACACCAGATTGACTGGGAGTTCTCAAGTGCACGTTCTACAGTGGTTGTCTGCCTGCAACGATTCATGGTCACGGCTGATCCGTGGGCCATGCCCCAGGCCCTCTTTCGGGGGGGGAATGTGACGTACCTGCCAGCAGGACGCACATGATATAACGGCAGATAGGAATTAGAATACATGTCTGCGTAGCTCAGTTGGTAGAGCGACTTGTTCCAGAATAAGCGTACTCGGGTTCGAATCCCGGCGTAGACCAAAAATGACGGAGAAATTTACTTCGTTATAGTGGGAAACAGGGCAGACTGAAAGAAAGCTCACATCACTAGCAATCTCTATGTTGTTTCAACAGAAAGGAGGCAAGTTGTTTAGATATATTGACATGGTAACTATTACGTAATAGTGATTTTGGACCTGACACGGCTAATGGTGACATTCTTATCAATGAATTTGGAATGGTTACTTTTTGTCACTGGACATAACGGTAGCAGTGCATTTGTTACTGTTACTTTTTGTCACTGGTCTTAACGGTGACATTCTTATCAATGAATTTGGAATGGTTACTTTTTGTCACTGGACATAACGGTAGCAGTGCATTTGTTACTGTTACTTTTTGTCACTGGTCTTAACGGTGACATTCTTATCAATGAATTTGGAATGGTTACTTTTTGTCACTGGACATAACGGTAGCAGTGCATTTGTGACTGTTACTTTTTGTTACTGGTCATAACGGTGACAGTGAATTTGGAACTGTTACTTGTTGTCCCTGGACATAATGGTAACAGGGAATTTGGCACTGTTACTCTTTGTCACTGGATATAACGGTAAACGTGAATTTGGAACTGTTACTTTTTGTCACTAGGCATAACGGTGACAATGAATTTGGAACTGTTACTTTTTGTCACTGGGCATAACGGTGACAGTGAATTTGGAATTGTTACTTTTTGTCACTGGACATAAAGGTAACAAGGAATTTGGAACTGTTACTTTTTTACACTGGGAATAACGATAGCAGTAAATTTGGAACTGTTACTTTTTGTCACTGGGCATAACGGTGACAGTGAATTTGGAACTGTTACTTTTGCTAGATATTTCCACCGTTGGGATTTTTTTAGAGGGTTTTCCGGCTTGCCAAAACGTGGTTGATATGTTTCGTCTCCATTCAGCAACATCCTCAAAAGTACAATGGCAGCTCTTTGGTGGTTAAATTACTCAATTCAGAAAGTAGATAGATAATATTGGTCTTAGCTGACGCTACAAAATGTTAAAATATTTTTTTAATCTGGCAACATTTTTTAAACAGATGAAATATCCCCGACCTAAGGAGATTTTAATTTATGCCATATAGTAGTAGAATTTTACTTCAAAAAATAAATCTAAAAATGTGCGAAAATTTTTGGTTGTAATTACAGCCATCGGGAGCTAAAAGGAGTTTTGCGATCTGACTTTTAGAAAAGAAGAAATGGTGTGAAATGCAAATAAGCAGTCCAGCAGAAAATCTGCACAGCACGCAAAACGAGGAAAGCATAGACAGTGAATGCAACAAGAAATTTTCCAGTTCTTTTAGAAGTGAAAATATCGGCTACACATTTTGGGTTGGAAAGAAAGTAATGTCCGATGAAGAGGTAACCGAAGTCGAAGCCCCGGCCACGGCGCACATTGACCACTGAGATTGTGCAGCACACCAGCATGACATCAGCAGCTTAAGTCAGTGGCAGTTAGCCGCCAGGAGGCGAAGAATGTAAGCGTTAGCCAACATGGAAGTGGACAAGGGGTACATGCGCCATTGCATGCTGTAAAAGTTTCGTCGCGGTAGCACCCCCGCAAGTGCTGTAAGGAACATTACCAGTGTGTATCCCAATGCCATATCACATCTCAGTGCTGTTGTTGGTTCGAACGGTTCCGAGAGGGAAAGTTTGACCTGTCAGACAGTCTCAGAGTTGGAAGACCCGCAACAGTGGATATCGACATGCTGAAAACCTTAGTGGAGACAGGCCTACGTGTGACCGCGCGAGAGTTGGCAGAATAGCTGGGGACTACCCACACGAGCATTATCACGCACCTGCGCCAACTTGGGAAGGTGCACAAAAGGGGAGTTTGGGTTCCCCATCAACTCACAGTTAAGCAAAAAGCAAATTGCATGAGTGTATGCATTTGCCTACTCTCACGTGACCAACTTGAACCGTTCTTGGGCCGCATTGTAACAGGCGACGAGAAATGGGTCCCGTAAGACAATGTCAGAGCCTGAAAACAGTGGTTGGGCCCAAAACAGAAGCCCATGCCGACCACCAAAGCCTGCTTATACCCACGTAAGAACCTGCTGTCTGTTTGGTGCGATATGCGGGGTGTCGTGTTTTTGAGCTGCTGCCGGACAACACCACTATCACCGCCGATGTGTACTGACGTCAGCTCGACGATCTGTACGCATCGCTGACGTCGAAACAACCAGCACTGCTGAACCGCAAGGGCGTCGACCTCACAAGCACGGGTGACGTTAGACCTCACATGCACGGGTGGCCTGTCACAAAATCAGGGACTTGGGCTGGGAGCTGCTACTGCACCCAGCCTATTCTCCTGACATTGTTCCAAGCGACTACCACCTTTTCCGGTTGTTGCAGCATTTCTTGGACGGACAGCGGTTCGCCAACCGGGACGATGTCGAACGCGCACTTATTCACTTATTTGCGTTTAAGCCGTCACAGTTCTACATGGACGGTATCGAACATCGGCTCAGACGATGGGAGCAGGTGCTGGCAAACGATGGCGACTACATTTTGGATGGACTGATTTGTACTTGTATAAACGGTAATTAGCACTTTTCTGTTGCCTAGCATTTGCAGACATTACTTTCTTTCCAGCCCAACAGAATTGGAGGGAGGGGGGGGGTAACACCTATTTTAAGGGCTGTTAGTAAAAGCCTATAGCTAATTTAAGGTCACTAATCCGGGGGACAGAGCCAGCGCCATCCGACAAGGGCACCACAAATGCCTCATCCGGTACTCGAACCCACGCCCCATGTCGAATGTCTGACCCGAAGCCAGCGCCTCAGGATACCCGGGAGGCGAATGTAGAAATCTGTTTGCTTCACTTAGCTGGAAAACTGCATCATTGAACTCTTAAAATGGCCGAATCAGTGTTTCTCATGAGTAGCGGTATGAGGTGTAAAAAAGAAAAAAACAAAAACAAAGATGACACCGAATTTTCGGTTGTAACGAGCACGTCTTTTGATTCTTTTCCGACGCGAATAGTTTTTTTTTAATTATTCATAATCAATGGAACCGGTTAAAAAAATCCATAGCAGAAAAGAAGTTATATGAGACAAAGAAATTTTCAAATTGAATAGTTAAAAGAAGAAATATTTTTTTAAATAATGCATAGTTTTTCCGCAAGGGGGCGTAGATGTATATCTTATTTTTGCCGATATCTCTGCAAGAGTCCGATTTGAAAAATAATTTCTTTGTTGGAGAGCGTTTCAACTGCGAAATGATTCCCTTACAATTTCAAATTTTTCTTAACGCCCAGATTTGCAACTAGAGAGCGTAAGTTCTCGTTTCCGTTTACAGCAATATCTGCTGGACTAAAATTTCGATACAAAAAATTCTTTATCGGGTAAGATACTACTAACTACGAAAACTCTTTGGGTATATTTTCGTCCCAAAATAATGCACAGTTTCGACCCTGTATATGTGTGTGCGTGTGTGTGTGTCGTCCAAATCTTCTCACTGTGGCTACAGCCATGATATACTTAACATTTTATTCGACACACAGCACAAGTACACAAGACAATAATTAACAACTTAAACGAATCATTCTGTACAACGAACAACCGCCAACGACCAACTTCATTCTTCACTTCCTCCTCTCCTCTGCTCTGCTCTGCGCGTCGGCTCTTCTCTTCAACTAGTACGTAGATTTTTTTTTGATTTTTTTTTTTTTTTTGATTGGAGGTTTAACGACCACCGTGAGCAACTCAACGGGCTATAAGCAGTCGCCCGTCCCTAATTTAGGGTCACTGGCTCCAGGGAAGGGAGAGAGCCAGTGCCGTAAGACAAACACAACATCCATGCCTGACCGGGATTCGAACCCGGACCCCTTACGGACGAATGATCAGAGGCCAGCGCCTTAGACCACTGCGCCATCGGGGCGGCCTAGTACGTAGATGCGTAGAGGTACTGTGCCGCCATCGGGGCGGCCTAGTACGTAGATGCGTAGAGGTACTGTGCCGCCATCTGTGAGGCAGAATTGTCATTACAAGTAGTTAGACTATCTGAATAAGCGGAAATCATACAGACTAAACGGTAAAAATACCCCCGGAAGAAATACCCCCAGAACAAACGTTTCACTGTTAGTGTAAACTACCACACAGGAACACTGATGTATGGCAGTGTTCCCTTGTGGAAATTTATCGGCAACCCTGCCACACATCTTTCAGCAACTTAGCCATAAACGTTCAAGGGAGGGGGGGCTATAAAGATAAAGATTGCCGTTTCTGGGCCTATATTGAGAACTGAATTGGGAACTCCAAACGAATTTCGAGAAAACGTTCCATGTAAGCCAAGCGAGAATTGTACTTTAATTTGAAGAAATAAATAGCCGAGGATCGAGGTACATTTGGTTCAGGGGGAGGGCTCTACCCCCTACTTCCGTAATATTATATTCTGGGACTCTGGAGTCTGTCAGTGTATCCAGAATGATCCCCTTGAAGCGTCGACGGAGTCCGTGAACTTTTTTGGGGGTAGGCTTCCCCCAAAATGTTAAAATGGACGTAGAGCTGTAAACATTAGAACCATGCTTTATATAATGATTCTGTGCACGACCACGAATTTTCAGGAGGGTGTGGTGCAAGTTTCTAAGAGCGCAGACAAGTGTGCAATGTCAGGGATTTGCTCGCAATTTCTATCCTTCATCCCCCAGAAATTTGGTGAAGCCTGTGAAAGGGATACGAGGTGCTTGGTTTGGATGGCTCTATCCCCAACTTCCGTAATTTTATATTCTGGACCTCTAAAGTCGGTCAGTGTATCCTCGATGTTACCCCTGAATAGCTCTTAGAAACGGGGGGGGGGGGGGGTTACCCCACCCTCCTGAAAATTCGTGGTCGTGTACAGACTCATTATACATATAAAGCATGGTACTAAAGTTTACAGCTCTACGTCCATTTTAACATTTTGGGGGAAAGCCCCCCAGCTCATGGACCTCGCGGACACTTCAAGGGGAACTACCTGGATACACTGACAGACTCCAGCGGCCCAGAATATAATATTACGGAAGTTCGGGGTAGAGCCCCCCCCCCCCCAAACCAAATGTACCTCGGATCCTCGGCAATTTATTTCTTCAAATCAAAGTACAATTCACGCTTGGCTTACATGGAACGTTTTCGCGAGATTCGTTTGGAGTTCCCAATTCAGTTATCAATGTAGGCCCAGAAACGGTAATCTTTATAGACCCCCCCCCCTTGAACTTTTGTGGCCTTGTTGCTGAAAGATGTTTGGCAGGGTTGCCGGTAAATTACCACACCAGAACACTGCCACACATCAGTGTTCCTGTGTGGCAGTTTACAGTGAACCGTGTGTTCTGTATGTATTTTTTCCAGGGGCATTTTTTCCGCTTTTCAGTTTTCAGGGGTATTTTTTCCCGGAGGTATTTTTACCTACATCCGACTCGGCCATCCTGGAGGTCACTGCCCCCAGGGACACGTCGGATGAGAAATTAAAATCACAAAACACATTACATGGCACAAAAATACTAAACGAACAGCATCAGATGTTACCATACCATGCCTTATTGGACGATTCGACATTGCAAAAAGAAGTATTGCACAAAATATAAATTCAAAAAGAAGGATTGAACAAGTGCACAGGAATGCATTATGAATAACGAAAATATTTCGTAATATGAAAAAAAAAATCACAATATTAAACTGTTACTTTTTTATGAAATGGTTTCATTAGATCAGCGGAGGTGGTGGTCGCAATAGGACCTGAATGATCACCGACCTTTTCAACCTCATATCTGTCTGTGGGATTCACTTTGGTCACCTTATGCGAACCGAGAAACTTGGGTCTTAATTTCAGATCGGCGCCGAATTGACTTCTTTGGAGGACTACTAAGTCACCAACTTGGTATTTGGGTGCCTTCTTCCTTTTCTTATTGTAAGTCTTCTTGTTCTCAACCTGAATCCTTTAAATATTCTTCTTTGCCTTTTGCCTGAAAAAACTTCTTTGGTCTTGAAACTGTTCTATCATCTCTTTTGCTAGGAGATTCCTGAGGGTCTTTGTTCCTCATTTTCACACCAGTCAAAAGTTCAAATGGTGTCCACCTTGTACTGCGATTCGTTGTACTATTAAGAACTCTCTGCAATTTATCCATATGTCTAAACCACTTGATCGCATCGTCTAGAGCAGGGGTCGGCAAACTTTTGAGACAGAAGAGCCAAACCTGTCCCTCACAACAATTTAAAAAATTTTCGAGAGCCATAAATATATTTTTACAAATAAGGAAAATTTAAAGTAATATTATAACAAGTTATAATATTAATTAAATCTTTATTAATTAATAGTATAACTTATTTATGATATTAAGTTATAATATTAACTTAATATCATAAATATTAAATCACGGTTGCAGAAACAGCAAAGCGACACAGACTCCACGTTCGTTTGCGTCCGTAAACAACTACACAAAAAACAACTACACGTACCTCCCCTACTAGGGGATACCCCGCTTTCACATTTCTCTATTGCCAACGTTGTCTTGCCCAGTAGAGGGCACCCGTGCGCTCACTTATTAGTTACTTTGAGCACCTGCCTACATGTTGCCAGGGCCCGCTTAAGGTTTTATGGGGCCCTAGGCACAGTAAGCGTTGAGGTACCCCTACAGGAAAATGATAATCCCATTCTCAATAGTACCTCTCTATATTTTTTCAGGACAGTTTTCTGCCTACACTTTTGTTATTATTCGTATAATGTTCTATATGTTGCTGTCTCATTTACTGAAAATTTAATTACCCTTCACTGCTACCTGAGGTTCCGTTATACGACGACTTCGCACGCTTACCTCGGGTTGTTTTTTTTTTCTTTTTTGGTCCACAATTACTATCTACTTCATCCGTGAATATATCTATTGGTCTCATGTTCGGCCGGCTCTTGAGGTTTTTTTTAAGAATTTTTGAAGTTGGAACTTCATCCTCTTCCGATCCTACTTCTACGAATGGATGGCGGCTTGGTACTACACTTTCCGATGTCGTTTTTGTTTACTCTTTTCAGTTTTCTCTCTCTGCTAAACCTACGTATATGCATTTCACATGGACTATCGTTGTATTGAGCAATATGCCCCACTAATCCTATTTTGTTTTCAAACGGGGTTTATGGACACTGGCAGAGAAGTTTTTCTATAACGCGTGTGGTTTTCCCAAGCGTTTTACCCCAACCCCTTCATAAACATACCGACGTATCAAAAAGTAGGAACTGTACACCAAATTATACTCAAAATAGTATAACTATACTAAAAATCCGAAAATTTCGTGGCGTACAATAGAAATAAAAGTTTCCAAGCTTTCGCACATCAACCAGATGTGCAGTTAGCTGTCTACCTTCCTTGAGAAAGCCATCTGGTTGATGTGCAAAAGCTTGGAAACTTTTATTTCTATTGTACGCCACGAATTTTCGGATTTTTAGTATAGTTATACTATTTTGAGTATAATTTGGTGTACAGTTCCCACTTTTTCAACTTGTTGCAGTCTCCGAGCAATATGGAACACCTTTAAGTCATTTCGACAGCTTAGACTCGAACTGGAAAAGGAACGGTCCCATCTCGAATTCCTAACCGCTTGCAAGACATTCGGCTTGATCCCAAAGTTCCTTAATTTTAAGACGTCAGTAAAAGGATCATGGTTCGAGAAGAAAAAAAGACAAATTTCTACGCCAGACCTTGTCAAGGATAGTGAACCTCAGAAGAAAGGACGTCATGTCATTAGAGATCCGATGCTATCCCCTATATATGAACTTGCATAGTCTTTGCGACCCTATTACCTTCAACAAACTTACCCTCCGGGTGGATATGTTAGTCTAAAAACTCCAGTCTTCCTTTTCATTGAGACACATCAAGAAACTGGATTACCTGAAGTCTTCCCAGACTCCTAAACCTAAAGATTTCACCATTCCCTTCGTCAATGTTTCTAACCGAACGCTCACCCGAGAGGAAACTAAAGTTTTGGAACTTGGACCAAAGTTCTGCTTCCGATCGAGAACGAACCCAAAAAGCGTCGTTTCTGAGTTTGAGACTATAATATCGCGAATTCCAGAAGAAAACAAAAATGAACTACGTCAACTGTGTTGCTCTAAATTAAAATCGTGGTACAATCAGAAGCAATCATTTATAGTAATTTCAAAATTCCAAGGACGATTTCCAACCTTACAAATGACCACTCCATAATACTGACGCTAACGGACAAATCCGGCCAGATAGCGATAATGGACGCAGCGGATTATAATAAAAAACCAGAAGAATTTATATCCGATTCTGGATCTATAATCTTACGGAGGAATCCTCTAAATTCTTGGATTGCACAGGTAAAAAGAACTGCAAGGTCAACTGATATTCCAGAAGATCTCAAGAAATCCGCCAAATTACCGCCTGGCCCTCAGATCCCAAAACTCTTCTGCAGACTTAAACACCACAAACCCGGCAATCCATTGAGACCGATCGTGCCCAGAAGATCCGCACCGACGTACCACTTAGAGAAAGCGTTAACCAAATTCTTAACTAATCATCTACCGGAGTCGGACTTTATAATAACCCCCACTTTAGATTTTATCACGAAAATCAAGCAGCTCACCGTTCAACAACGCGACATTATCGGCAGTTTCGACGTAGTTTCTCTTTTTCCATCGATCCCCGTACCGGAAGCCATCAGAACATTGAAAGAGGCTATATCAAATTCATCGGCTTATTCTCAGGAGTCTTGTCTCAGCATCTTCAAAATAATGGACTTGGTCTCAAATTCCAGCTACTTCAGTTTCCGAGGGCAAATTTATAAGCAAGTAAATGGCGCTCCGATGGGATCTTCGCTTTCAGCCGTCCTTGCGGAAGCAATACTTCGCCCTATTGAGCAACATATATTCACCAACATCACCCCAAGACCTACCACCTGGCTACGATATGCAGACGACGTATTTTTCATATGGCCACACGGAAAGGAGACTCTCCCGTTTTTCCACGATAAAATAAATAATATACACCCTACAATCAATTTCACCATGGAGCTTGAACACAATGGTACCTTACCTTATCTCGACGTCTGAGTGAGCAAATCGCATGGCAACCGCCTTCACACGGAAGTCTATTATAAACCCACCTCCGTTCCCAACCTGATGCTCCGCAGTTTATTCTGCCCTGATGTTTACAAGACCGCCTTATTCCGTTCTCGAATTAGAAGAGCATTCGCTGTTTCATCCGATGTTCGTTCTAAACAATCCGAACTAAGAAACATCGTCGAATTGGCCACTGAGGCAGGATATACTTCGAACCAGATGCATAACTTTATCGAGAAAGCCAGAACCGGCAGTGCTAATAACATTTCTATGCCGCCACTTCGCTACCTGGGCTCTATTCCCTACATACCAAATATTTCCTATCAACTCAAAAACGCGCTCAGGAGGATGAACTTCGGTGTCGGCAAAAGGTCTCCGGCATCTTTATACACGATGCTTAAGAGAAATATTGACAAGCCCCCTCTTCTCAATGAAGCAGGTGTTTATGCCATTCCACTAAAATACCCGGACGGCTCCAGGCGATACTACATCGGAATGACCAAACGTTCGTTTGGAAGTAGAATCAGCGAACATAAAAGGGATACAAGAGACGGGAAAATAACCACTGCCCTATCAAGAGAAGTCAAGTTAAAGTCCACCGATCCTATATGGAGTGATGTAAAGAAATTAGCTTCATACTCCACACCCAAATCTACCGCCATTCGCGAAACCTTGGAAATCTTGACCAGCTGCGAGGCTTGCAATGATAGCGTTTCTCTGGAGTTGCCACGTATTTGGAATCAGTTTTTCAAATAATGCTGAGTTCTCTACCATTGTACCGCGAGCCAAACCAACGTGACCTCGTTTCTTCGAAATATCACGTTTGCTCCTAATAATTTATTGTCTAGTCAAGTCACCGCGTTCAAAGTGTTGAAACGTTCTATTATCCAGTTTGCAGTTAGCTGTCTAATTTCCTTGAGAAAGTCATCAGGTTGATGTGCGAAAGCTCGGAAACTTTTATTTCTATTCTACGCCAAGAATTTTCGGATTTTTAGTATAGTTATACTATTTTGAGTATACCGACGTATGTCGATGCAACCACTTGTTGCTACGTAGGCTACCTGATGAGAACGTTAGTTTGAAATCATATGGTAGTGGGATCATTCCATGTCAAGTGATCCAACAGAGGATGCTTGAGCATTTTAGAAAAAAATGGTCAAACAACCTCTGAAGTTGAATACCAAAAGGGCGATGATACAGTCATACAGTTGAACAAACGTGATTTTACTTTTATAAATGTTGACCACGTTAGTTTTTAGCAAACTCTGGTTGCGGTTAAACCACTGCGGCGGTCAGTTATGTTGCCTTACATTTACATGTAATCAACTGATGACGTCATTTCATACGTTTGATATGTGCTATTGTTTGTAGCCAGTGTGTCTCCGATTTTTTGCAAAATACCAGCTGTAAACATTAGCACGTGATTAATGTAGCTTCGGAGAAATCTTTGCTGTAGTTGCAGCATATTGTCGTTCCTTACTTTGTGATATACATTCTCAAAAAACCAAAAAAGTAACAAATATAACCAAAAAAACCCCTCAAAAGCTTGGGGGGGAATACTGGGATTTTGGGGGCCCCTGAAAATTGGGGGCCCTAGGCCCGGGCCTTACCGACCTAGTCGGTAATCAGGGCCTGCATGTTGCTCAACTATCCCCTCCACTCCTTCTGTAGACCCCCTTGACGCTCGCTTTCCACTCCCTGACGTCACGCTTAGAAGTTTGAAAAGAACTATGAAACAAATGAAATTATTCTCCATAGTAAAAGCTATGCTACGGAAAAATAATTGTACAAATAAATCTTCCCGGAGCAGAGATAGCGAGTTTTTGTTTTTTTGTTTTTTTACAACTCAGCATTATTTAAAAAGGGTAATGTTCCCAATATTCACCGTAGCGAATGACATGCATTAAAAAAAAAAAGAAATTCTTCAGTAGTGTCGAAGTTTTGAGAGACCTATGAAACACATGAAATCATCATTATGTGAATAGAATCCTTTAAAAATTTTACAAATGAAACTATGATAGTATTATTTTCATGTTCAATTTTACTTCAGAGCCACATGTACGTAACAAAAGAGCCACATGTGGCTCGCGAGCCGCAGTTTGCCGACCCTGGTCTAGAGTTAACTTGGTCAGGACCGATATAAGCGTACGGTGGACTCTTTCATGCAATTCTTCGGGATTCCCATTCGGTTTTTTTTCAACCACTTCAGCTAAAGATTCTGAATGCTCTGCTTCAGTTTGTGAAAACAGAGTGACACTAGATGATGGATATAAATCTGTAAGACAGCCTGGAATTGTAGGTTCACTTGATGTTTTAACACACCCTGCTATGTTAGCTAAATCTTCTAAGTCACTCGTAGAAGCATTCGTGGATTTATTACTTTCTGTTTCATTCTGTTTGCAAAAATTGCCCTTCTGTTCGGATTTCTTTACACTGTTTTGAACACTTAATTCACAATTTTAGATACAAAATTATGACCTCCAAATGTCTCTGCTGATAAATTCATCTCAGCACAGTCAGTACTGCATGAGAGATTATCTATAGTACTGTTTACTTCCGAAGTGCTATTTTCAAACTCCGAAGCACAGATTATTATTGAAGATGTCTCGAAACTACAAGCAGAATCACAACTTGGGTTTTCATCATTAATATCAACTAAAACTGAATTGCGTGCACCACTTTCAGCTATTTCCTTTAAACTACTTTCCACATCTACTGCCTCATTTTCGGTTCTCAGACTTTTACTCACTGACTGTGGCAGGGTGTTTTCCTGAGGTTCACAAACTACAGAGGCTAAAGCCTTATTTTGGTCATTAACAGTAACCATATTTATTTCTTCAGATATGTTTGAAGCATGTTCTTCACTTATGAACCCACTGACTGAAGGCCCTGTTGATTCCACACTTAAGTTACTTACACCATGATTGCTTTTATTTATGGAATTTAAATCACCTACTTCTATATTAAAATTACCTGAAACTGAGTTATTAATTGTGGAATTTTTTCATACTTTCTAATGGTATATCGTCATGGATTTTAGAATTTTGTTCTACATGCGAACTATTTGAAGTATCACCAAACTCTACTAAATTCTGGGTAGGTAGTATGACATTACTATCAACTAAAGTGAAACGTTTCTCTAATGAAGTATCTAATGCTGTATGAGGTGTCATATGAATTTTGCAATGCATGTTTTCTCCACCACTGACAGAATTACTTTGAATTTCACATGATGTCTTTCCTAAAGGCAAATGTAAATAATCTTTCACCACAGTTTTCTTCAACACAGAAAACTCCTTTGAACAATCCTTTGACTCATTTTCAAGATTTACTTTGTGAATGACTTCCAAAGAAACTGCACGTGGTCCTTTATCTTCAACTTCCAATGCCCGTTTATTCAACCTTCTCACCTTCTTCCTTCCTGGAGATATGTGTCTGTTTGCACATTGAGTTTCAGATGTCTACTCCTGTAGCTTTCTTGCTCGAGGGACATAAAATGGCATATCTGGTCTTTTTTGCTTCACCTGTGTGTCACGATCGCGACTCAGTTCGATTTCATCCTCTTGGGTCAATTCGGATATCTGCATGAGACACGTCTACGCCTCATACTTACAAAATTCAGTGTCACTCTTGCTGAAATTTATCGAAGCTTGTTCCAGAATGCCGGCACCAACTACCGCCTGAAAACGTAGTTGCGGAGTGGGTACAATATGCCACGTAAGTGAAAAATGATGTCCATCTATGGCAACCTACCGCTCAAAAGACCACTTAGTCCAAACCTGCGACGCTTCAATTCCGGATAAAAGCAAGTGTTTGTTTGCCAGCTTCGGAAGGCCAGCAACTTGTCTATATACATCTTTACGTAGAAGGGATACTGAACTACCTGTGTCGACAAGTGCAACAATAGTCAAATTATTCAATGTCATCTCTTTGGTTCGAACCTTCTCATTCACAATCTCGTTACGCGCTCACGTAATGTGGGCGTCTCACTGCCTCTGTTCGCTGACGGACCACTGTCGTTTCTGCTGAGTTCAGGGCATTGGGGCCTCAAATACCCTCTGCTCCCACACTCATAACATCTCACTGGACCTCGCCCCTGGAACTTCTCCGCCTGTCTGCCTACAGACATCCCTCTTCCAACAACTTTGTATTTTATATCTTTTTTTTTTTTTGTTAAACATTTCTGGAAAACCATGAAAGGGTGGCCTTGGGAACTTTGGTCGTTCGTGCTCGACAACAAATGCTGCTTTCGCGGGCCTTTTAACACTTTCATAATCATCGAGCTTTTCGTATAATTCTACGGGAGAGCAATGTTGCTCCATTCGTCCTATGGTATTCTCTCAAATCCACTGGAGTTCGTTTTTTAATTTGATCAGTGATGATCAAATCCCTCAATTGTTCAAAAGTTGTTATTTTTAAGGCCGACATCCAACCATTAAAATACGTAAATAATTCATGATAAAAGTCCCGCCAGGTACCGGTATGTTTCTCCTGACGCGAAGCAAATATCTGACGAAACCTTTCAGGAGTTAACTTGAACCTCTTTAGCAACAATCCTTTTACGTGGTCATAACTCTCGACTTTTTCCTCTGGCTCACGAGCAATCAGCTGATTTATTTCGTGGAGGAGGAGTTCCAGAAGATGAGTGACCCATTCCTCCTGCGGTAACGACACACGACGAGCTTGCCGCTCAAAAAGCACTAGGTACAGGCTTATATCGTCTCCCATATCAAATTTCTGAATTAAGTTTTTAAACTCTTTACTTGGAGTTCTGGTATTTTCAACCTGAACTCTTCCATCTTTCTAGATTCAGCCTCGACTCTTATTTTCGCAAGTTCAAGTTCCATTTCGTCTCTCCTTCGTTTTTCTTCAATGGCATCTTTCCTTGCATTTATGATCATGTTCAACATCTCCCTGCAAAAATCTTCATTATAATTTTCACTTTCAAGAATGACTCTTTTAAAATCTATAATGCTGCAATCTGCTGGTGTTTCTAACCGCAAAGCATAAGCTAGTATTTTTAAGTCCTCTTCAAGACCTTTTGCTAAACACACTATCCTTAGTTATGTACTAAGTCTACAAATCACCGGACTGAAAAATGCATATATCCAAATTTACCACATACAAAAGTGCAGTGTAGACATATTCAGTTAATTAGGCATTTGCACACATGAATTCTTACACCAACATTGCGAAACAGATAATTCAGCGTGAACAAATTATTAAACACTTTGTCGTTTGTTAAAGTCAAAATTCACTAATCAATTTTCACTTCGGCTAACCTAAAATCTTCTTCATAGTCCAATTAAAACGTATCTACAAGAAAATTTCAATAAAAAATAAAGAAATCGAAAGTTATTTCCACCATTGTTAATAAAAAAAAAACACTTGCGGTCTTGAACGAAGATCGAAAGTATCCACGCACAACACTAGAGTTCCGGGCAAGATTGCCCCACCAAAACTTGAAACTTTCGGACAAAACTGCCCCGCTGAAATATTATTTTTGCACTCGAGCAGAACGCTCGCCATAACCGTCGAGCAGGAACGGATCCACACGTGCCAGGGTGGCACTCAGCAACACTGTCGAGCCGGGACGACGACTAAAAAAAAAAAGCACAGAGGATAGGAACAAATCCGTACGTGCCAGGGCGACACAAAACAACATGGCTGACTTAGAACTTTCGTTTCTCCTTGGAATCAAATCCCGGGCGGGTACCCACTTTTCTTGTAGAACTCGTGGCGTCTAGGGGAATTCAATCTTTTCATTGCGACTACAGCCATGAATACTTAACATTTTATTCGACACACAGCACAAGTACACAAGACAATAATTAACAACTTATATAACGAAGTAAATTTCTCCATCATTTTCGGTCTACGCCGGGATTCGAACCCGTGGCCGCTTATTCCGGAACAAGTCGCTCTACCAACTGAGCTACGCAGACATTTATTCTGATTCCTATCTGCCTTTATGTCGTGTGCGTCCTGCTGGCAGGTACGTCACATCTCCCCCCCGAAAGAGGGCCGGGGGCATAGCCCACGGGTCAGCCGTGACCATGAATCGTTGCAGGCAGCCATCCACTGTAGAACGTACACTTGAGAACTCCCAGTCAATCTGCTGTGTGGAATGCAGCATCACACATTTTTATTTTTCGAAGCGCTGGAGAAGGAATTCTCTGATTTTTCCTGTCTCGCGGTGTGGAAATAACATCACACCAATGCGAGATTTTGAACGGCCGGGTCATCCGGATAGTTCGGGCGCCATTATAACGAAGTAAATTTCTCCGTCATTTTCGGTCTACGCCGGGATTCGAACCCGAGGCCGCTTATTCCGGAACAAGTCGCTCTACCAACTGAGCTACGCAGACATTTATTCTGATTCCTATCTACCTTTATGTCGTGTGCGTCCTGCTGGCAGGTACGTCACACTTAAACGAATTCATTCTGCACAACGAACAACCGCCAACCACCAACACCATTCTTCACTTCGCCTCCCTGATGGCGCAGTGGTCTAAGCGCTGGCTTATGATCATTCGTCAGGGAGGGGTACGGGTTCGAATCCCGATGAGGCATGGATGTTGTGTTTGTCTTACGGCACTGGTTCTCTCCATTCTCAGGAGCCAGTGGCCCTAAATTAGGGATGGGCGACTGCTTATAACCCATTGAGTTGCTCACGGTGGTCGTTAAACCTCCAATAATAATAATAAAAAAAAATTTCACTTCCTCTTCTGCTCTGCGCGTCGCGTCGTCTCTTCTTTTCAACTAGTACGTAATGCGTAGAGGTACTATGCCGCCATCTGTGAGGCAGAATTGTCATTACAAGTAGTTAGTCTATCTGAATATGCGGAAATCCTACATATATACAGTATATACCACAGATCCACAGAGTTTATAGTTTGCAGATTAGGAAGCCGCCCCGGTGGCGCAGTGGTCTAAGCTTACGGCCCTGACTCTCTCTCTCTCTCTCTTCTCTGCAACCAGTGGCCTTAAATTATGGACGGGTGGCTGCTTATAGCCCATTGAGTTGCTCACGGTGGCTGTTAACTCCCCCCACCCCAATAAATAAATAAAATTAGGACAGCTTCCACGACTACCACTAACGCACCACAACTTGCCTTCTAGCTCCAGACATTATATCTCGTTCTTAGCTTGTCGAACATGCACATGTCATTCACTCTTGACCTCAAGACTGCTGCCAGCATAACATTCAGTGAGCGAGAAAATATAGCGTTAAGGTTTAAACGCTAAAAATAGAACGAAGTCAAAATTTACATAGAGAAAGACAACTAAAAATGAAAGTTAAATTAGAGTATACGTCATAAGGCGAACGGTCAGAAGCCCAGCTCTTAGACCACTGCGCTGCGGAAGTGGCATGTCCTCGTTTGGTACCTGAAGCCATAAGCAAAACTTTTCACACGTTTTCTTCCATACATCGTTCACACTAAATGTCAAAACACATACTGCATTTCGCATGCCATTTTACCTTCTATCAAAGTAAATAGAAAATCCACTTTAGACATATAGCGACTAATATTTTCCATGCATTTTCTTGTACTTTCTGATGCAACATTTTACCACTAGGTGACGCAAATTTAGAATTTTTCTCCGTCTACGGTGGCTTTTCTTTTAATATTGAATCAGAAGAACTTTTTGGATATCGGTTAACTGTGCTTTTTCAGATGCGCAGTTGCCACTTCGTGCTATGATAAGAAATATGCACTCCTCGACACAGAAGATGCCACACTAAGAAGTATTTGTCGGAGCGCCATGCAAATCAGCAAACATGTGTCTACAGTTGGATTATGTAAATGATTGCAGTTACAGAACAATAAAGTGATAGGTGAGGGACACAATAAGGAAAAACATCTCGGCGTAGCTATGTTTAGTCGTCCTCACATGACTTGTGGAACACGGTATCGGAGTGATCTCGTTGCAAATGCACATGTAAGGAGTGCGAATGCCTGGCCAGTGTCACCGGGAAACCTTCCTGCACATGGACCCAGATGCTTCATCATAGGTAGTTGGTTCCAGTGTCACCGGGAAACCTTCCAGCACATGGACACAGATGATTCATCGTATAGGTAGTTGGTTCTTGCGTCTCATCGCGATACAACAACTGTCTGCCGAAGTTGACGGCAGTTGTCGGAGGAAGATAATGTGCATCGTTGTAGTGGGTCTGGTGCAAGTAGGCGGGCAGACATCTGAACGTCTCAATCGCGACGATCCATGACAGACCCACGATACCCAGCAGACGACATTCGACAAGTTATACAAGCAGCTACGGACATCCCCATATCGACACGGACTGCGAATTGCAGATTGGCTGAGGCCGGTTTGCGCTTTCGCCAGCTACTGTGACGAATGGCACTCACCGCAGCACATTTCCATGCAAGGCTGCAGTGATGCCGGACCAGACATGTGCGGAGGGACGAATGGAATCATGTCGTGTTCAGCGACGAGCCTCGCTTCTTTCTTAGCGTCGAAGATCGCAAGCAACAAGATAACGTCCGCGCGCACACTGCCAACATCAGCATACAGTGCCTACAAGGGGTCCAGGTGATGTCCTGTCCAACACGATTTCCAGACTTCTCGCCACTAGAGAACGTGTGAAATGTCATTTGCAGACGACTTAAGGCATTGACTCCCCTTTCCCCTTGCCGTGTCGATGAATTGCGGACACAAGTCAACGAAACATGGTTAACAATACCTCAGGACACCATCCTGGGACTTCTCCATTAGATGCCACACTGTGTCGCCGAATGTATAACCCAACATGACGGTCATACGACATACTGATTCATGCCACATTTGTGACGTACCTGCCAGCAGGACGCACACGACATAAAGGCACACAGCAATCAGAATAAACGTCCGCGTAGCTCAATTGGTAGAGTGACTTATTCCGGAATGAGCGGATCCGGGTTCAAATCCTGGCGTGGACAGAAATGACCGAGAAATATTATTCGTTATAATGGCGCCCGAACTATCCGGATGACCCGACCGTTCAAAATCTCGCAATGGTGTGATGTTATTTCCACACCGCGAGATAGGAAAAATCAGAGAATCCCTTCTTCAGCGCTTCGAATAAAAAAAAAAAACACACAAATTAAAATTGACTGGGAGTTCTCAAGTGCACGTTCTACAGTGGATGGCTGCCTGCAACGATTCATGGTCACGGCTGACCCGTGGGCCATACCCCCGGCCCTCTTTCGGGGTGGGGGAGAGATGTGACGTACCTGCCAGCAGGACGCACACGACATAAAGACACATAACAATCAGAATAAACGTCCTCGTAGCTCAATTGGTAGAGTGACTTATTCCGGAATGAGGGGATCCGGGTTCGAATCCTGGCGTGGACAGAAATGACGGAGAAATTTACTTCGTTATACATTATACTGTCCCCTCGCCCATAGCATTCACGCAATCCCTCAGAAATGAACTCAGTGCTTCCCCACCTACTTGTCTGCATGTGTGGTAACATTCGTCTCATTTCGTGCTTCCTTCATGGTTTGGCATCTTCCAAAGTATATATTCGTCATTGTATCGTGTTTTTTTTTAATTTGGAGGTTTAACTACCACCGTGAACAACCCTATGGGCTATAAGCAGTCGCCTGTCCCTAATTTAGGGCCACTGGTTCCAGGGAAGGGAGAGATCCAGCGCCGTACGAAAAAACACAACATCCATGCCTCACCGGAATTCGAACCCGGACCCATCTCGGTCGAATGGGCAAAACCCACCTCATAGACCAATGTGCTACCGGAGCAGCATATCAGTGGCGACGCCATCCGGTCATAACTGGGTGGGCTGTCAGGGGCTAAGCATGATGAGGGAGGGGCACATATTTTGAAGTGTTCGGCAGAAATTTTGACAAAAATTCCACTCGTGTGCATTTTACCTGAAGCTGATGATGTTATCCCTAGTAAAAGAAAGTTTTCGAATGAATACTGTACACGTAGTATTTATTCAGTGTGTGTAGTATGGGAACCATGGATACGAATCGCTATGGCAAGTTACTATTTCTTTGCAATTTTAACGTACTTAGGTCGTTTTTTAGCACGTCTTTTGTAAAAAAAATGCCGTTCTTATTATGATTGGAATACGGGATTACACTATATAATACAAATTTTGAAGATGACAATCCGTTTTTTGGTGTAAATATGACAAGGATGGTAAGTCAGATAATATCCGAAAACTTGAAAATTTCGTCGTCTTGGAGCGGCGATCGAATCCGCGTCTCCCAGATAGCGCCCGGGTATGCTAACCACTACACCACCACGACCAGGTCTCGAGTTTCCGATTAATTTGAATATAACCATCACAGGATTCGCTAGTAGAAGCAACCGGCATTCATGTTAGCGAATCTGGAGGTTAAGAATCCTATCCCGTGATTTGCCCGAAGGAGCAGATAAATCATGAATGGAATACGGGATTACATCATACAATACAAATTTTGAAGATGACAATCCGTTTTTCGCTGCAAATATGACAAGGATGGCAAGTCAAAATCGTGTGATTTTTATATTCAAATTAATCGGAAACTTGAAACTTGATCGTTCTGAGTGGTGTGCATACCCGGGCGCTATCTGGGAGACGCGGATTCGATTTCCGCTCCAGGACGACATTTTCAAGTTTTCGGATATTATCTGACTTACCATCCTTGTCATACTTACACCCAAAAACGGATTGACATCTTCAAAATTTGTATCGTGCTTATGTTATCGGTTTGTCCGTCCGCCTGTGGACACCATATCTCTGCAACTATTAGTCCGATTTAAAAAAATTCTTCTTGCATTGGGAAGCTTGAAATATATGAATGATGACCCTTTATTTATTTATTTTTTTACGATGTATAATTTCGCAGCTAGGGGGCATAAATGCTGATGATATCGAATTCAAAATACATTTTTTATTCCATATATTTGTTTCTAAACATCCGATCAAAAAAATCTTTTACCTTTCGATTTCATCTATGTCGAAGAGCATTTTAGATATAGTCCCTTTTTCAAGTTACGCATAGTTTTTCCGTTAGGGGGCGTTACAGTTAATTACTTTTCCCCCGATATCCCTGCTTCTAAAACTCCGATTTGAATTTTTTTTTTTTCAGTAGACAAAGCTCCTCATGGAAAATCGTTTACATATAATTTCTAATTTTTGGTTAAGAATGATTTAGCCACCAGGTGGCGTAAGCGTTAATTTCTGTTTCTGATGTACACTGACGGAAAAAAAATCCCAACACCACGAAAAAATAGTTGTAGAGGAATGAAATGGCGGCAATACATTTGTATAGGTAACATATTTAATCGATTAAGGTTTCAAGATCACAGCTTATTGTAAGCGCAAGTAGAGCCATTTTAAATGTGAAATGCTGGTACGTTAATAACCGGTGTGACCGCCAGAATGTTGAATGCAAGCACGCAAACGTTCATGCATTGTGTCGTACCGGTGCTGGATGTCAGTTTGTGGGATAGAGTTCCATGCCTGTTGCACTTGGTCGGTCAATACAGGGACGGTTAATGCTGGTTGGGGGTGACGCTGGAGTTGTCGCCCAATGATGTCCCATACGTGCTCGATTGGTGAAAGATCTGGTGATCTAGCAGGCCACGGCAACATGTCGACACTCTGTAGAGCATGTTGGGTTATAACAGCGGTATGCGGGCGAGCGTTATCCTGTTGGAAAACACCCCCTGGAATGCTGTTCATGAATGGCAGCACAACAGGTTGAATCACCAGACCGACGTACAACTGTGCCGTCAGGGTGCGTGGGATAACCACGAGAGTGCTCCTGCTGTCATAGGAAATTGCTCCCCAGACCATAACTCCAGGTGTAGGTCCAGTGTGTTTCGACCGCAGACAGGTTGGTTGCAGGCGCTCACTTGGCCTCCTTCTAACCAACACACGGCCATCACTGGCACCCAGGCAGAACCGGCTTTCATCAGAAAACACAACAGATCTCTACTCCGTCCTCCAATGAGCTCTAGCTTGACACCACTGACGTCGCAAACGGCAGTGGTTTGGAGTAAGTGGAATGCACGCTACAGGGCGTCTGGCTCGGAGCTGCCCTTCAAGTAACCGATTTGTAACGGTTCGTTGTGTCACTGTGGTGGCAACTGCAGCTAGAATTGCTGCCGCAGACGCGGTACGATGCGCCACGGCCATACGCCGTCCACGGCGGTCTTCCCTCTCAGTAGTGCCACGTGGCCGGCCGAAACCCGGTCTTCTTGAGGCAGTACCTTCCCTTGACCACCGCTGCCAACAATCATGCACAGTGGCTACATTCCTGCCAAGTCGTTCTGCAATATTGCGGAACGAAAATCCACCTTCTCGTAGCCCTATTACACGACCTCGTTCAAACTCCGTGAGCTGTTGATAATGGCTTCTTCATCTTCTTAAAGGCATTCTTGACTAACATCAACACACTACGTCGAATCTCAACGATAACTAACGCTCACGAACGTTACAGCGCGTATTTACAGCAAACCTGTTTTGCATGTTCCGAGGGGCGGTACTAGCGCCACACGTATGCGCCGTGCGCGAAATTTGTATAGGCGTCATCTTACAGATGTACTCTCACCGCCTACCAACTGTCGTTTATCTAACACAACCCCTTCGTGGTGTTGGGATTTTTTTTCCGTCAGTGTATTTGCCACAAAATTTGAGCTTCTAAAATCTCGATTGGAAAAACTTTTTGGAATATTTTCTTCTTAAAATATTGCATGGTTTCTACGCCAGGAGGCTTAGATGTGTATCTTATTTTTGTCGATATCTCTGCTTCTATTGGCCCGATTTGAAAAATTCCTTCTTTATTGGATAGTTTCCGGTGAGACATGTTTTTCATATAAATTCAAGGTTTTCAAATAATTCACAGACTTTCCGCTATGGGGGGGGGGGGGGTATGGTAAATTGCGTTTTCCCCGATATCTCTGCTTCTAAAATTTCGATTTGAAAAATTCCTTCTGCACCGGATACCGATCCTGATTGGAAATCTTTTGCATATGATTTTTAATACTTCGTAAAGAATGGTTTGGCCACTAGGGGGCATAAGTGTTAATTTCTGCTTCTGATATATTTGCCACAAAATCTGAGCTTCTAAAATCTCGATTGAAAAAAATTCGTTTGTTGACCGATACTACTCACGTAGATAGACCTTTTCGTGATATTTTCTTCTTAAAATAATGCATGGTTTCTCCGCCAGGGGGTGTAGATGTATATCTTATTTTTGATAATATTTCTACTTCTAAGAGTCTGATTTGAAAAATCCTTCTTTGTTGGATAGCGTCTCCGGTGCGAAATGTATTTCATATAATTTCAAAATTTTCAAGTAAATCATAGACTTTCCGCTAGGGGGCGTTAAGGTGAATCGAGTTTCCCCCGATATTTCTGCTTCCAAAACTCCGATTTGAAAAATTCTTCCTGTATCACATACAGCTCTTGATGGAAATTTTTTTTCATATAATTCCTAATATTTGGTAAAGAATGGTTTGGTCACCAGGGGCATCAGTGTTTATTTCTGTTTTTCATGTATTTGCAGCAAAATCTGAGCTTCTAAAATCTCGATTGAAAAAATTCGTGGGCGCACCGATCCCACTCACGTCGACAAACTTTTTGGAATATTTTCTTCTTAAAATATTGCATGGTTTCTCCGCCAGGAGGCTTAGATGTATATCTTATTTTTGTCAATATATCTGCTTCAATAAGCCCTATTTGAAAAATTCCTTATTTCCTGGAATGATACCACTCATATCGAAAAACCTTTTGAGAATACTTTCTTCTTAAAATAATGCATGTTTTTCCCGCCAGGGGCGTAGTTGCATATCTTATATTTGTCAATATCTCTGCTTCTAAGAGTCCGATTTCAAAAATTCTTTCTTTGTTGGAGAACGTTTCCGCTGCAAAATGTTTCTCATATAATTTCAAATTTTTCTAAACGCACAAGTCTGTAACCAGAGGGCGTAGTTCAGGGTTCCATTTACAGCAATATCTACAGGATTAAAATTTCGATTGCGAAACTTCTTTCTTCGGTCAGATACTGTTTTCCATACCAGTTCGAATAGCTTTGATAAATTTAATTCTCGTCAGAACGGATTCAAAAGACGTTCTCATTACACCCAAAAATCCGGTGTCATCTTTCTCGTTTTTTTCTTTGATAAGGATGCTTACGAATTTTAGTTCGTAACATAACAAGGAATGTCTCTCTCTCTCTCTCTCTCTCTCTCTCTCTCTCTTAAATATAATTACAAAAATAGTGTCTGTGCTACTCTCTTAGACATTTCTTCGGAAGGTACAAACACTAAATTTAACAAGAAATTCATTTTGTATAACAAAATTTCAGTGAATTCAAGAAATTCGCATACGTTTATCCGAGTTCCCTAAAATCTTATATGGTTGCGCCCGTCATATGTTCTATGTTCTGATGGCTTAAATATTCTGGGGGGGGGGGGGCGCTATAGGCAGGGTTAAAAAAACTGAGTAGGCTGAAGCCCACCCGTACCGTCACTCCTGCGGCATATCCGGGCGTCAAAGGTCTTGATTTGAAAAATTCTTTTTGTGTCCTGTTGCAATCGAGATCTTATTTATTATGCTGCGAATATAGGGAGTAAATGATCAGAGAAGAAAAGATACAGCGAGAGAGAACAAGAAATTGAAGAAGAGAAAGATACTTTTAGTTTCAGAAGTATGAGGTACAATACGAATTTTCTCTCTTTGTCATCGACAAAATATTTTAGCAACTGATATGCTGAGGGACTGACGAAAGACAGAATTTTATCTAAAATATTCCGTTCCACCTGGCCGAAAAATTAAATGAGAATTGAATCTCTCTGAACGGTTGTTTAAAAAAAACTGAAAAAATGTTTCACCGTAAAAATAAAAATAAATAAGTGTTGTGAGAAAACATGATGTTTCTGAGCCGACAGCTGATGTCCCTGAAAAAAAGAGTTATTCATAATTTAATTAGAAACCGCGAAGAAGAAAAAAATGCGTTCACCCAGCAGAATTATGGCATAAGCCTCTATTATTAGTGTAGATAACACCACCTGCTCCCTCGTGTCAGCACCTCAAGATCGATTGCGTCTTTCTGGACATTTCAAGCCCGGGGGTGCGATTTTTCCTTATTTCGTGTCAACAGAACGTACATTTATCTCTGCATATTCCAACTGTGGCAACAGAACTTTCGCGACATGTGAACTACAACCCTTAAATCTTCAGCATCGCGTTAAAACTCCATATCTTTTTATCCCTGTCACACGTCTAGCAGAAACAAACTTTTCTTCCATAGAGGAAAAAGAAATGTTTCAAAGGTCTACCTCTAATGAGCACGTACTTTGAAAGAAAGCAAAAATAAAATTTAGAATGTTCCAGAGTATTCGCAACAATTACGAGAAACCTCGAAATTTTCGGAGCAGATTAAATATCATGCACGCAGATAATGAACACCGTGTGCTTTTTTTATCAACTACACTGCACACTGAGTGGCCACTTTGTTAGGACTCTCTAACAAATAATGGGTTCGTCCATGTCTGGCCTTTAGAACAACAGTCCTCCTAGGCATTGATTCGACTATGCCGAATATCTTTTTTACACTTTACGCAGATTGAATGATAGTGAATCAAAACGTCCAATGTCCCCTTCCACTTCCCACAAGTGCTCAGTGGGATTGAAATCCCGGAATTGAGGCTACCAGTGAAACAAGGAAAAGTCTGCACCATGCTCCTGAAATCACTCCGAGACAATGTGAGCGTTCACTAGTGGGAGCGTCTATCACAATGGTTGTAGGGAGTAAACATGACAAGGTAAACTTGAAATGTAATTCAATGTAATGTATTCGAGAAAATCTTCCCACGTCCACATATCCTTAAATAAAGTCCTCCAAAAATTCCCACAAAAATATAAAATAATGAAATCTTAATATAGAGGGCTCAAAATAGGTGCTAGCTAAAAGCCCTCTGCACCAGGAATCGAAAAATTAGCGGGTGAACTCACCCCCCGCCCCCGCCCCCGCCCCTAAAAAATACAGGTAGGCTCAGTTCTGATTGAGCCGTCAGTTTGGAACGTAGGACTACGACTTGCAGATCGAAGTGTTAAAATGAGCTAGTCGAGTATGGTTTCAAAGAGTTTATTTAATTTGTTATAGCGTTAAAATAGAATATACATCACACGATGAGCCCCTTATTAGCACGCATTTTTTGAGGGGAAAATGCTTTGTACTAATATATTTGGACGCACTATCATGCAAATAATGTTGCACGTTGAGTTCGTCAACAGAATTAGACTGACTCGTACTGAAATATGTCACAACACGTACATAGTCGGAATTTGAAGGAATTTGTCATTTTGATGCGCACGCATACGATTCATTTCTCATTTCGTGCTTGATTTTAGGCAACAATATTATTGGTACAGAGGAGTCGTAATTACTCAACATGCCTGTTATTGAAGCAAGATTGATCAGTCGTTTTAAAGGTTCTCACAAAGACTTCAGAACTGTTTAGCAGTCAGCGAGCAATTTAATAAATTCAGTTGCATCTGATCTCAAAATTGCACATTTTTTTTTTTTTCAGAAAGTTCACTATATTTTCCAATTAGCTGACTTAATTTAAATTTATTTATCTGGTTGTTTACCCGCATGTCCTCCTCATACTACAAATTTTTTAATAGATAAAAATGCCTCAGTTCTTTTGCTCCACGAAAGAAACGCTTCAGCCCCATGAGACTGCGTTCTGTCAGTTGACGGCGTCACATATATGTTATTGATATGTAATTAAAATTATAAAATGTTATAAACAGCGTAAAGTCTTCGCTAAAATTTGACGACTGCAAAGATTTATTTGAACTGTTCTTCTGACGGTTAAGTGCATCTTGTTATGAGCCCAACAGGGGCTTTAATTTCATTAGGTAATGATCGAGTGATTGAAAAATAAAATTCATCCCATGTATCAAATTTTAAGTGCGTATGACATACGTGTGTTAGATGCCAGAGACAATTTACGTAAAAATGTTGTTTACAGTCAAGTAAAGAATGGTGTAAAATGAATTCAAATGTGTTAATTAGCGAATCGTTGGGAATTTCACTCCCATGTCACGAGGAGACAAGATGATTATTTTCCGCAGAATGGAACGAGATAACAGGCGGATGGCGTCCTTTCAAGTAAAACCATTCCATCTCAGCTACTTGTCTGGGAAGAAATGTGGGCGAGGTTTGCCTCGAGGTGAGAGAAAATAAAAGGCTTAATTATACGTGAATTCGTTTTATTGGAAGGAATCCGGAGACCTCAGATTTTCTACTGACGTGTCTTCTTAATTTTCCTGATTCAGAGCGTTCGCTTGGATCTCAGAAGCAAAATTAAACTCCTGCGGCCTCCTTTTCGAAAACATTCATTTTCCTGTTCTTCATTTTTTATGTTCTCTAAATACCAAAAGCCCTGAAATCTGATTTGTTAGAATCGGGTGTGAAGAAATGCTGCTGAAAGTATCTTGAAGTTTCTCACTTTAAATTGCGTGTTTTGACACACATGTAGGAATTAATCTACCCAAAGCCGGGAGACACAGATAAACGTGAATATGTCTCTACCGAACGAAATAACTACCGCGTTTGCCCACATTTGTCCTTGAAAATTGCCGCAATGCGTCATGTATCACGTTCAATTGATTTCTGAGAGACAGATTTTGGTATTTTACTCAACTCTTCTTTTAAAGTTGGTCTGAACTTACCACAAAAAAAAAAAAAAAAAATGAAAGAAAGAAAGAAAGAAAAGTCGATTCGGCAGTTCCCTGTGATCCTACTTTCCAGTTCATTTGCAAAGGTGTTCTGTAGAGGTGAGATCGGGGCTTCCTGCTAGGCGCTAAAAGGGTCCAGTGTTGTTCTCTGCAAAGTGAGATCCATCCCCACCTGAAGTTTAAAAATTAAAATATTTTTGTTTTGTTTGAATAGTGTTATATATAAAATCTCTATAGACATAACCTAACTGAGACTTATTGGACTTCATTTAGCTCTCTCTCTCCCACTTTTCCCTCTCAGCGTCATTAGGTCTTGAGTCCTTAATCAAAGCAAACGCGTCATTGGGTCCTTCCGCCTTCCTCAAAGCGAGCTCGTCGCGCGCTCTTTCATCGTGCGTGATTTTTTTTTTATTTGCTCGGGGGTTTAACGATCACCGTGAGCAACTTGATGAGCTATAAGCAATCGTCCTTTCCTAATTTAGGGTCACTGGTTCCAGGGAAGGGAGAAAACCAGACAAACACAACATCCACACCGCACCGGGATTCGAGCCCAGACCCATCTCGGGCGAATGATCAGAACATCAGCATGTAAGTAATCATAACGTGTTATAAAAGTGATGGGTAATGCCATGCCATATAAACAATAATGATTCCATAAAAATTGGCCAACAACAACATAACACAAGCACATGATTGAAACGAAACAAAATATATATAGCGCAGAAAAAAAGCTCAAAAAAAAGTCACAGTGAAACCATACTGTGAAATAAAGAAGGAAAGAGGCTCTTTCCACTGAGGATTTGACAACCCAAACAAACATAGTAGAAAGCAACATAAAAACGAGACATTAAAAAAAAAACATAAGCAAGGAAGAGACTCCTTCCACAAAAATCCTCCAAAGCAAAAGAGCAGTATCAACAGCATTTTTTTTTTTTTATTGGAGGTTTAACGACCACCTCAATGGGCTATAAGCAGTCGCCCGTCCCTAACTTAGGGCCACTGGTTCCAGGGAAGGGAAAGAGCCAGTGCCGTAAGACAAACACAACATCCATGCCTCACCGGGATTCGAACCCGGACCCCTAACGGACGAATGATCAGAGGCCATCGCTTAGACCACTGTTGCAATTTCGCTTAGACTACATGTTGCAATTTTGTTTTTCCGCCAAAACAAAATTGCAACATGCAAAGGAAAAAACCAAAAAAAAAAAAAAAAAAAAAATACAAACAATACAACAACAAAACACCATTCAAATCTTTGGAAGCAAAAACAGGAAAAAATCACACGTTGAGGGAAACACGTTCATTGTGAACATGAAAAACCACTGCGCCACCGGGGCTGCGCGTGATTTCCAAACGGGACTACTGCGAAAGAATGCGCAAGCACGCATGCGCATAACGCCTCCGTGGGGTTGTTCTGATCTGATTTTTTTATTATTGGAGGTTTATATCATACATTTTACAGTATACCAATTTGATCAATTTACATAGCGAGACCAGTGTTGATCAAGTACACATCAAACATGGTTTTACAGTATGCTAAAAGCAACACATTGAGAGCCAGTGCCGAAAGCCAAATATCCATGCCTCACCGGGATTCGAACCCTGACCCAACTAGGGCGAAAGGTCATAAGCCAGCGCCTTCGACCACTGCCTTCAAAATAAACCTTTATTAGTCTAAAAGCAAGGTACATGTGATACGCTTCAGTCACATGAGACTGTACTAAAAGAGACGAGGCCAAGAAGTCTCAACACAAAAGAAAGGAGGAAAGAAAACTTGTAACATCAGAACAAGATTAAAATATATACAGATAAAAAAGGAACACAGAAAACAAAAACAAAAAACACACACATCACAAAACCGAAACCCCAGAGGGAGGGAAGAAAAACACATTCCAAAGACTAGTACATAGCAGCGCGAACACAAAAGTGACAGCTAAAAAACACAACAATACAACACAACACAAATTGACTGACACTGCAAGACAGTGACAGGAGAAACAAAACTGTACTTCTGAAAACATGCAGCAGCGGCCAAAACATTAGTACAAGAAGAACATAAAAAACAAAAAAACCGTGCACATAAAGAGAGGTGTTAACCAACCGCTATAACGAAATACGAAGCGACGCATGTATGTCAGAAGGAACACTGCACAGAAGAATACATGATAATAAGGGGAAAAACCGCCGCATAACACAAAATAAATGTAGCCAAAAAAGGCACACGAGGTTCACAAAAAAAATCGCACTCAATTCAAATTTCATACTCAAAACAAGAAGTCGCGCGTTGACAAACCCCGAAAGCCGACGTGGCGCTATAGAGAGAATCACGCGGAAACAAGATCGCATAGCACCATAACACATTGAAAACAACACAATGTACGTCCTGTCGTGCACGGCAACAGAAGGCTGGGCCGAGAAAAAATAAAATATTACAGGAAAAACCCGGACAGGAGAAGCACGAAGCAAGACGTAGAAGCCTTGCTTGAGTGCAAAGAAACACAAAAACGAAAACACAAAAAGTGCACTTAAAACTTAATCAAAGACAAAACTGCCCCAAACGACAACTTCACTACACATGTAGTCGCATACAGTCAAGAAAAAAAAAACATAAGAGGCACAGTAAAAAAAATGAGCACAAGGCAAATAGTGCGTTGACCAACTCCTTGGGTCAACGTAACCCAATAGACAAGATACACACGAGAAGCACACTGTATAGAAAACGAGAGATAAGGCTGAGTACTCAATGAAAAAACACAACGAGACCAGCAGGGCCACACTAAGTAATTCAAAGTTCATAAAAAAAAGCAAAACAAGTGAACATGAAACACAGGGCATGAGAAAAAAAAAAGGCTCCCTAAACTGCGGAGCCAACTGAAACACGAAAGTAGAGCATACGCAAACAATTAAAAAACAAGATTATCACATTAGCAGTATAGGTAAAATACAATCACAGTATTAAAAAAACTCACACAGGAGCAGAGCGAGTAAGACAGCCGCCATCCGAACAACTAAACAAAACACGTGCAAAAAGCAAGAGCAATTACAAAAACACGGGAATACCACATACAGGAAACACAGTACAAAAAAGAAGATCAGGAACAACAACAAACAAACAAGCACAAAAGAAACACAACACGCCAAAAAATTTTTGCAAAACTAGACAACACAGACTAGCCCAACGGAAAACAACAACACCCAACAAGCATCACACTATACCAAACAATAACAGTGATCACAAACAATTGGTGGCCAACCAGTACAACAAAACACCACAACAAGAAATGCGTCGACCAACAACTGTGGCCGACGAAAACATAGAAAGCAAGCACACAATAATGCATAGACAAACAACTCAACAAAAATACCGACACAAAAAACAATAACCGATTGCACAGCACCACCAAGAACCAGAAAAAAAAATACGCACAGAACACAGGAACACAAATGGCCACGGATTCCGGACAGAAAAAAACTCAAAGCAACTAGCTGTAAAACATCCAATCACAGCGGAAAACGGCAAGAAAATTCAGACAAAGAGGCCGAGGCCGCTAGTAAGAGGAAACGTATAGAAAAGCACTATCCAAGAAAGAATATACCGACCAGTAGAATGAGCTAACAAAGCACAGGGGAAAAAACAACAAAAAGACCGGAATCTTAAGGAAGCAAAACAGTACAACATTACCAAAGGGCCAACAAAAACAAGAAAAGGAAAACGGTAAAAAATTTAAAAGAAAAAACAACAGGATCAGAGGAAAAGAATGAATACAAGGGGAAAAAAACCTGCAGCTCATTCAAAAACAGAACAAGACAACAACCCGGAAAAGCAAAAACAAACAAAGTGAAGAAACCAGTACACCAAAACAAAAACAAGAAAAAAAACTGATCAAACGAATTGAATCAACCCATGCTCAACCCGAAACCATGGGAGGTGGGGGGACCAGATCGAGAAGAAAGCAGGAACTGCCTGCCAGGCCAGAGCTACCTCGTACTCAAGTTGGATGACGGACTTGATCGAGGAACGAAACCTACGGCACAGAAAAACTCTCGCAGGATGATATCGACGAACAGCAGGCCGTTCAACACTGGTATGATAGTATAAATAAATAGTCAGTTTGGCCTGCAAAATTAAAAACGCGCATACTGGATTGTGAACAGCAGCGGAAGGATGATGACGGCGAAGAAAATAGTAATGTGAAACAGAGTGAAAGGAAGGACAGACCTTGTAGAGAAGAGCAAACATCAATGAAAAAAGAGGCTGTAAAACTAAACAGGAGTCATATGCGTGATGAACATCACCGAGCGTTGAACAGAAAAAACACAAGGGAGAAGACAGGCGACCAAAACGATGAAAGAGTCCGAGGTGTGAGCAAGCGACAATGAAGATGGAGCCAATGAATATCAGTAGCTTTTGGGGAAGCCAGAGAAGTGTATGAATCGATTCATGTCTGAGAGGTTTCATCAGGTGGCACAAAAGGAATAGCGAGAGGTGATCTAAAATAAGTAAGAAAGTGGCGGTACAAGAGTTTTGCAGTAACTTGATGCACCAGAAAGGGAACATCATTCAAATAAACCAGAAAAGAAAGGCAAGGGGACTCCAAAGAAGAAACAATTAACTTATAAGAATTCACGAGGGACGGGTAAAGGCGTTGAAGCTGAATATGAAGCAACCGGAGCTGGGCGCGATGTAAGGGAGTGTCAGCAAGAGAGGGGTCGATTTGGGAAAGAGACTTCCAGCGGAGAGAAGCATCTACAAGTTGGGATACCTGTACCACGCCACTGGCGAACCAGGTGGAGAAGCACAAGTACGGTGAAGAGGGAGAACGGAGTGCAGAAGAGTAAAAGAGAGGTTCCGCAAGCAGATCATTAGTTGAGGTAGGTGGGAGACGGACGGGACATAAGGAATGCCAGAGGGAAAATACGGTGCGATAAGTATCGGGAAAGTGATCTGGAATGAGGGGGAACAGATCCATACGGAGGAAAGTAGCGAGAGTGAGAAACGGACTGCGAGGGAAAAGTAAAGTATCAACAATAGAAATCGATGAAATCTGAGGATGAGAAAAAGAACGGAGAAAGGTCTGAAGATGAATAGCATTAGATTTTTGAAAAAGATCTGGGAGGGCAAGACCTCCGAAGGACGAGAGTAGAACGATGAACCCAGTGAACTTTATTCCAGATGAAATCAGTAATCAAACGTTGAGCGGATTGGAAAAAAATGGGCGAGGGAAAATAAGCGAACCACGAATGTGTCAGAATGGGAAGAAGAAAGGAAGAAACCAGATGTGCTCTGCTAAAAAAGGACGAAAAAGGTTTGAACCGGCAAAAAGGAGCAAGACGGCGATTGAGCTGCTGAACCAAAGGAATCCATGTGGCATCAGCAACTGCCACGGGATTTCCAACGTACACACCAAGAAGTTTAATGACCGAGGATGACCAACGGGCACCCCAAGGGCGACCACCGTGTGCCACCCACGATCCGGCCCACAGACCGACAGATTTAGACAGATTAAGTTCGGAACCGGAAATTGAAGCATACTCACGATAAGCAGAAAGGACAACACCAAAAGAACGTTCAGTGCGAAGAAAGAGAGTGAGGTCATCAGCATATGCAGACAACACTATGCGGTGGTGACGAGTAGGAGCAATACTGCGAGGAATCACAGAAAACAAACGAGAACGCAGACAAATTAAGAGAGGTTCAAATGCAAGCGTAAAAAGTTGACCCGAAAAAGGACAACCCTGCCGGATCCCGTTGTCAAAGGGGATGGTAGCTGTCATGAATGTGGAAGTGCGAATACGGAAAGAAGAGTGAGAGTAAAGATTAATAAGAGCTTGACAGAAAAGAGTAGGAAAGCCAAAATGACGAAGAACAGCAAAGAGATAAGAGTGATTAATGGAGTCAAAAGCTTGTTTCTGATCAATATTAAAAATTGCGAGAGGTTCGCAAAGATGGGAAGCAAGAAAATATAAGTTGCGAATGGTGGAAATGTTGGTAGTAATTGAACGGGAGGGAATAGTGTAAGTTTGATCTAGGTGGATTAAATGCTGCAAGACGGGATTGAGGCGAAAAGCGAGAATTTTAGCAAAGGTTTTGTAGTCAGTATTAAGAATAGAGATAGGACGCCATTTAGAAAAAAGACCAAGGTTTCCGGTTTTGGGGATGAGACGGAGAATAGCAAAAGTGAAATCAGAAGACTGAAAATTTGAAGAAGTAAAAACGGCATTAAAACAAGCAACTAGAAGCGGGAGGAGAGAAGGAAGAAACTTCTTATAAAATGAGAGCGGAAGACCGTCCGCGCCAGGGGAAGAACGGTCATTCAGACTGGAAATTGCAGAGCGGACTTCAGAAGGAGAGATAGGAGAAACAAGAGAATCAAAAAAACAATGTGGAACATGAGGGAGGACATAAAGAAGAGGGGAGGTATCTGCAGGAGAAAGGAGTCGGTGTTGAAAACGATCAGAATAATGGGAAAAAGTAAGTTCACAGATACGATAAGGGTCGGTAACTGTAGATCCGTCAGGTAGTGAAAGAAAGGAAATTGTGTTGCTTTTAACATGATACTCCTCAAGGGACTTCAAACTAGAAAAGGGGTCGTCGTGAAACCGCAAGTGAGTGAATTTCAGACGAGTAAGGGCTGTTGAAGCAAAAGTAAACAGAATACGACGAAGTTGAGCTTGAAACACGGGAAAAGAAGAATCAGAAGGAGAAATAGTCTGCAATTTACGACGGAGAACATCAATATCTTGAAGGCGAGAAGTACGGGAAGAGAAAGAAAGCTGACGTGCGAAAGAAATAATCGAAATTTTCGTGGAAAGCCACAGAGCCACTGGGTCGTCAGACGAAGAAAGTTGTTGCACAGAAGACAAGATAATAGAGCGAATTTCAGCACAGAAAACAGGATCAGTTAAAACTGAATCGTCGAGCGACCAGACTGGGGAAGGGGGAACAGAGGAAGAACGCAAAAAGTTTTAAAAGAACGGGGCGATGATCTGACGAAACGGAAGGATGATGAGTAACTTCAACTAGAGATGAATGGAGAAAACTGGAAACATAGAATCTATCTAGGCGTGCTGCGACACAGCGTGAAGCAGCCGGGGGTAACCAGGAAAATTCCTTGGACCGGGGATGGAGGGAACGGAATGCATCAATCAAATCAAAATTAACAACGAGTTGAGTGAGATTGGAAACAAGGTCGGAACGGCTTTCGGTTGAACCATCTCGGTCAAAACCGGGTTGCAAAGTGCAATTGAAATCGCCTGCAACAATGACTGTATCATTTGGATGGAGGGTCGAAAGGATAGAAGAAAGATGTTGGAGGAGAGTTTCTGCATCCGTAGCAGATTGCGGAATATGGATATTGAAAACATGAATACGTTTAGAACAAAAACAAAAAGAAATATGTTGAAAAGAACCCAGCAGACTCTGTGACTCAACAAGATCAGAAAGGGAAGAATGAAAACGCACATGAAATGCTATAGCGGTACCAGACCTGAGATGGGTCCGGTAATTATGATAAAAAATGTACGGCCAGCGTCTCCAGCGGGAACACCCGGCATCCAAGGAACAGTTCGTCTCCTGGAGAAGGAGGATATTAGCCCCCAGGTAACGAACGTCGTCGAAAACCAAAGCATTCGCCGCAGAAGACGCAAGCCCTCTACAATTAAAGCTAAGTAGTGTTAACAAGGACATCACTGGTAGGTTGCATACAGCCTTCCAGTTCAGCCCTCAAAATCTTGAGTAAGTAGCCCAGACGGCGAGCATATTACTCAGTCCCGCCAGGCAAAGTAACATTGGTTATAAATGCATGGAACTGGTTTAGCAGTGCAATCATTTCAGGCAGCAAGTGAAGCTTACTCTTAATGCAAGGTAGTGTGATCAACTTCGCCTTACGCGGGCGAGTGGTCAAGGCATACAGATCAGATAAGGTAAGAGGGTGCAAAGGCACCGCAAGTTCTTCAAACATAGTAGAAATGTCAAGAAGTGTAGGAGAAGGAGAATCATCGTCAGAGTCAACCATTGCAGTGTCATCAGGATCAGGGGCGACCGTGCCCATAACATCATCATCCTGGAGACATGCGAATCGGTTCGAAACTAGTAATTCAGAATTTGGCTCATGACGGCTAGGTGAACCCGAGGTAGAATGGGCTGGTTTCTTGGACCGTAGACGTTGAGACGAACGGGAAGAGCGAGTAGAAACACCAGGTGAGCTGGGGCGTTTACGCTGTGATTTAGGTGCAGACACTTCCAGCGATGGAAAATCCTCATTGGAGGGCTCCAAACCATCCAGTACGACGACAGGAACCGGGATGGAAGGAACGACTGGAGAAACAGCAGGCAAAATTGATGAAGGTAGAATGTGAGCAGGAGCCTCAGCGGCCTGCACAACATCCACAGGGGCAGCGGCCACCGGAACTGTAGTAGCTAATGAAAAATCAGATCTAGCACCAGGAGTAGCATGAGGACAAGCAGAAGCGAGATGACCTTCCCCTTTACAGCGGAAGCACTGAACCCCTGCGAAAAGATTAAAAATGTACGTCCGGGTATCAGTGACTAATTCCAGAGTTGCAGGGCGTTCCGCAATTGACTGAGAAGTTGGAAAAATAACCCGGTACTGGCGGCGCCCACCCTGCACATGTTTCAGGGGGAATCACGAGCTGTAGCTGGAAGAATCTTGGTCACTCCCACAACACGACCCATCGTGTTGAGGGCATCAATCAACAGAGAATCAGGAACAGCCGTTGGTACAGGAGAGAGGGTCACCGTAACTGGTCTTTGGGCTGCAGCGACAGGTTGTAGATGAAAGGATCCAATATCAATCCCATGAACTATAATTAAATCTACTGCTTGCTGGTGGGTGAAGTGAACAACCACCCCTCCACCCAAGCGAATAATGGACACAATGCTTTCGGCTGGAACAACCTTCGACACAGCATGCAGATACTGGGGGGGTGTCACGCAAAGCAGGAATGAAAACACTTAATAATAAGGCAGACGACAATTGCTTACCTTGCGGTGAATCACTTGGAAGAATAATTTTCAACGCCGAAGCTACACGTTTGAAATGTGGTGCAGAATCACTAGAAATATATGAGGTACTTCCCACAGCTTGTGCGAACGACGTTGAAGTAGAACTAGCAGAACCAGGAATATTAGACGCAGCCTGCACACGGGTGGCCAGAAGCACAGTCTCTGGAAGTCCAGCAGCACTAGTCGACGCAGCATTCCCCGAAGAAGACACAGAACTAAGAAGTGAAGACATATCAGCAATCGACGAAGCCGCTGTAGACGACAGTGACTTATTCACAGTGGTAGTGGACATTCTCGACCACTGGCCCACCAAAACTCATGCGTCGTAACTGACGACACACGAAAAAAAAAAAATGAGCACCCACTCGGCACTCAGCCTCACTGCTCGTGAAGCGAGGGTACGAAACACTGCAACCAAAACACAAAACGACGAAATACCACAAAAAGAACAAGTAAACAAACGAACGTTGACTTCTACGCAGGAGCCGAAAAAAATACGACTTGTCTGTTCAACGACCACTGCGCCACCGGGACGGCTAATCTGACCTGTATCTTTGCGCCCACTAGACCTTTAGAGATTTGGAGACGCTAGTGGCCGAAGTGTCGCTTATTTCTCCATGTGACAACTTTAGCGGTTAAAAAGAATGCGGCAGCCGTGTCTATCCTATGATTTATTTACAGTTGTGTGCAGTTGTTAGTGAAGCGTGAACTGTGAACGCGCGTAACAGTATTGCCCGTGTTCAGTTGAGTGAAGCACGAACGCAATCGTGATTACAAAGAACGAAATAAACCTTCATTTACAAAGAACGAAGTAAATTTTTGACTGAACAAGTTTAGTACAACGCATGTCAAACAGCCGTCCCGGTGGCGCAGTGGTCTAAGCGATGGCTTATGACCATTCGCCCAGGAAAGGGGTCCGGGTTCGAATCCCGGGTGAGGCATGGATGTTGTTTGTCTTTCGGCACTGGTTCTCTCGGTTATATTGATAAAATTGGATCCTGTATTAAATGTTAGCTGTGTATGTACTTTGAGGATGTAAATGAAATGCTTATTTGTTATACACTGTGTCACACCTTGAAATATATACAGGGGTTGGACAGAATAATATTGAACACCTAGGAAAAGAAGGTTTTACGTACCAAATAGGGTGTGGGACCATCTTTGGCATTCAAAACCGCCTGAATCCTCCTTGGAATGGACGCATACAAATCCTGGATGGTGGTTAGCGGGATGTTACACCATTCTTCATGGAGAAACTGCTCCAGGTCACTGAAACATGCAGGAGGAGGATAACGGGATCTTACTCTGTTTTTCAACACAGACCACAGTGGCTCGATGATGTTTAAGTCTGGTGATTGCGGAGGCCAAGGAAGGTGTGAAAGTTCGTTCTCATGTTCCTCAAACCGTGAGTGCAAATTCCGAGCTCTGTGAATTGGAGCGTTATCATCTTGATAGATGGCATTACCTGCAGTAAACATTGCCGGAGTCATTGGATTGACTTGATCGGCCAAAACGTTTTCATACGCCTTGCCAGTCATCCGTACTTTCAAGGTGATCAAGGGACCTGCTGAAAACCCTGACTTGACCGCCCAGAGCATGACAGAACCACCACCATGCTGTACTGTTGGGAGCAGACAGTCTGGGTGTTCTCCACACGTAACCACGTCCTGAGGTGAGAAATAGTGTGAATGTGGATTCATCGGACCACAGTACACGTCTCCATGCATCGGCAGTCCACGTTGTATGCTCCTACTGCCGTCGCTGTTGTGCATTCACCCGGGTCACCAGAGGTTTTGCAATAGATGCTCTGCCATGAATATCTTGTTCATGCATTTCCCTGGGCACTGTTTTCGTTGATACTGGGGTCTGGAGATACAGATTGAGCTCCGTACTAATTTTCGGTGCCGCGGTCTTCTTATTACGGGTAACAAACCTTTTTGATGCTCTCTTGTCACTATCAGTCAGGGGCGTTTTCCGGCAGCTCTTGTGTTTCGCAGACGAGGTTTTGCCACGAACACGGTATGCTGTCATGACGCTAGACACAGTAGTTCTCGATACTCCAACTACCCTGGCGACTGTTGTCACGGAGGCACGAACAAGCCGGCCGCCAACAATTAGCCCTCTTTCAAAGTCCGTTAGATCGCTCATTTCGTCGTCACCATGAAAGAAAGTTTGCAACAAGACACTTTAAATGCACTTAAACAAGTCCTTGAGGTTCCAAACAAAGCTATTACAACCAAAAAAGTGGTGGATACCTTTCCGTTTTGTGACGTACGCAGCTGCATTAGAAGTCATGTCTCTGAGCGTGTTGTTCACATTATTCTGTCCAACCCCTGTATTTATGTATGTATGTATGTATGTATTGTGTCTCAAGAGTTCATATGTGTGTTAACCAGGAGAATTAAAGATTTAAATAAAGAAAAGAAAGAATTTCGAACAAAAATTAGAAATAAAATATTTAGGACCACACCAACCTCATAATTTTGTTCGTGCCAAGAGTAAAAGCGAATTGGACAAACCTAGACAGCTTGGCATTATTATTAAAAACAACTTAGGCCATCTGTAATTATTACTATTGTTAAAACAATTCATAGGACATGTAGTCATAATTTTTATTAACACAATTTATGGGACCTATAATTATTATTAAAAAACGATTTATAAGGCTTGTAATGTTTTTGTTATACACTGAAGAGCAATTGAATTAGAGATACCTGTCTAATAACGTGTAGCACCACCTTTCGCCCTGATGACGGCGGCGATTCGTCTCGGCATGGACTCGACAAGACACCGGAAGCGTTGGGAAGCCATACGGCTCCACGACCCCTGAACCAGCTCCCACAGTTCACGAAGATTTGATGGAGAGGGGTCAGAGCCTAGAACATCTCTCTCGATGGCATCCCAGATGTGTTCGATGGGATTGAGGTCAGGTGACCTAGCTGGCCAAGGAGTGCGCACATTCCGAGCTCTGTGCTAGCCGACGATGACCGCGCTCATCCACACGCTGTTGTCCACGGCAGTTGGCCCTTGCAGGGATGGTTTTACCGGATTCGATGTACACACGGTGCACCCGTGACACAGTGGGGAGTGAAAATCCCAGTGCCTGCACGACTTCCGAGATGGAGTGACCCATTCGTCGGGCCCCGACAATTTGTCCACGATCAAATGCGCTTAGATCCTTCGTCTTACCCATACTGTATCCGACTCTTACTGACTCCCGTCGCATCACTCCTTATATTGTCGGATCGCTGCATACGTCATGTCGTTTCCGTTTACAGGGCCGCCCACAGCGCCACATTTGCATAACGCCAGCTGTATCTAATTCAATTGCTCTTCAGTGTACACTGTAAAAAAATTACTGTAGATTTTACGGTTTTCAACCGTTTTCCAGGGTGCCAAAACAAAACCGTAAAATCTACAGTTTTATGCCGTGTTGGAGCAAAGCTATAGCTTTGCTCCAACACAATCAACACATTCGTTCCACCCAAATTTTTGTGTTTTCGTGATTACTTGGACTGTGACTCGCTCCAGGCTAATTCTGTGCTGTTTTCTTCATTAAATGCGGTGTTGGAGCAAAGCTATAGCTTTGCTCCAACACGGCATAAAACTGTAGATTTTACGGTTTTGTGTTGGCACCCTGGAAAACGGTTTAAAACCGTAAAATCTACAATTTTTTTACAGTGTATATGGCATTGTCGTCTATAACGAAGTAAATTTAGCCATCCGTTGTATAACGTGCACTTGAAAACTCCCAGTCAATCTGGTGAGTGGAATGCAACGTCACACACATTTATTTTTCGAAGCGCTGGAGAAGGGATTCTCTTATTTTTCCTATTTCGCGGTGTGGAAAGAAAACCACACCATTGCGAGATCTTTAACGGCCGGGTCATCCGGGAAGTTCGGGCACCATTATAACAAAGTAAATTTTTCCGTCATTTTTGGTCCACGCCGGGGATCGAACCCGAGTCCACTTATTCCGGAACAAGTCGCTCTACCAACTGATCTGCGTTCGTTCTCGCTGCTATCTGCCTTTATGTCGTGTCCGTCCGGCGGGGCAGGCACGTCACACGTCTTACACAATAGTTATGTGATACGCGCTGCACACATCGTACACCCCGAAGTACTTTTTTTTTTTTTTCGGGAGTTTAATGATCGCTGTCAGCAACTCTATGGGTTATAAGCAGCCGCCCGTTCTTAATTTAAGGCCACTGGTTCCAGGGAAGGGTGAGAGCCATTGCCGTAAGACAAAGACAACAATCGTGCCTCTCCGATATTTGAACCCATCTCGGACGAATGGTCAGAAGCCAACGCGTAGACCACTGCACCACAGGGACAGCACCCCTCAACGTATTACGAATTTTATTATTTTTATATGTATCCCCACCTACTGAAACGCACTGAAACCACCACTCGGAACGTATGGTCTAAAAGGAGCTAACATTCCGATTTCTACGAGGCTTTAATTCCGGGGCAACCTATTACTTGTTGAATCTCGTTATACACAGGATTGTGAGTTTTACTTCGTTGAGCTTCTTTATCAATTGAATGGATGTGAACCAGCCGTCCATAGTGATGTTCCTGTTAGTTTCCTTTTTGAACTAATAAACCGAAGAATGGTCCATTACTTCTTCTTTCCCGACGTAAACAAAATACATATTGCATAGATAAAAGTCCCTTGTATTCGTTAGGTAAAATAAGCCCACTGGACAAAAAATTAGTCACCCCTAACAAATGACTGCAGGAAGTTACCGGATGCACAGAGGTCTCCGTGACAGCATTTCTGGGAGATAAATAGCACTGACGTGGTGTACCGGATCATTTCTGTCTCGTGCAGTGGTGAAGAGCAACGTGTGTGTTGAATTTAGTCTGCAATATGGGTCTTAAGACAGACGTTACTGAGTGGCAAAAAGAAGCCGTCGTGTTTGGCCGTGCCCACGGACACAAAGTGAATGAAGTCGCCCAATTTGTTGGTGTGTCGAAGCGTACTGTTCAGCGGGTCTAAAAACAGTGGTGTAGTTCGCAGTCAACTGAAAATCGGCGACGTAACTCTTGCCGGTAAACGATTCTCACCAACAGGGACCGCCGCCATGTTTCACGTCTAGTAACTGCAAATCGGTTTCAAACCAGACAACAATTGCTCCAAACAGTCAATGAAAGTCCACTCCAAAGAATTTTCGAAAGGACATTGCGACAAGAACTGCATGCGATGGACATCTGGAGCAGAGTACCACGGAAAAGGCCTCTTTTAACAGCAAGGCACAAAGTCGCACGTTATCAATTGGCTCAGAGGCACCAAAACGTTACTGTGGAGGATTGGAAACGAGTAATTTGGTCTGATGAGTCTCGTTTTTTACGCTTTCCAACCGTAGGTTGAAGAAGCGTATATGCTCCAACTTTGTCCGTCCGTCCGTCCGTCAGCACGATAACTGGCGTAAAAATGGTTCGATTTCGATGAAATTTTAGTATGTGGTAGGGGACCACCTGGGGACGGACCCTATTGAAAATGGGACAAATGGGGTCAAATGTCACGACGTAGGAGCGGGATCCATTCCATTGCACTTATACGTCATAACTTGCGTAAATATGGTTCGATTTCAATGAAATTTTACAATGTGGTAGGGGACCACCTGGAGACGAACCCTATTCAAAATGGGTGAATTGGGGTCAAAGGTCAGGACATAAGAGCGGGATGCATTCCATTGCCTTTATGCGCTATAACGTGCGTAAAAATGGTTCGATTTCGATGAAATTTCAGTATGTGGTAGGGGACTACCTGGGGACGAACCCTATTGAAAATGGACGAAATGGGGTCAAAGGTCAGGACATAGGATTGCGATCCATTCCATCGCCCTTATCACATATTATTTTTTTTTTTTTTTTTTTTGGAGGTTTAACGACCACCGTGAGCAACTCAAACGGGCTATAAGCAGTCGCCCGTCCCTAATTTAGGGTCACTGGTTCCAGGGAAGGGAGAGAGCCAGTGCCGTAAGACAAACACAACATCCATGCCTGACCGGGATTCGAACCCGGACCCCTTACGGACGAATGATCAGAGGCCAACGCCTTAGACCACTGCGCCACCGGGGCGGCTCACATATTATTAAGGTGGACGTCAAGTAATTTTGCTTCCTATACTTCCAATGGAAAAACTTTTGTAGACATTTCCTTCACAATTAATGTGTTCCCAAGGATGAAAATTTGAACATCGATTAAAATAACTTCTTAATATAACTTGGAATACTTAATATTTTCTAAAACATAACCATAATTATATTAAAAATCAATAACTTTTTCTTTGGTGGTGTTGAAACCAGAAAAAGAATGGCGCGACCTGTACTTTGATGACGTCAGTAGACAAACAAATGTTGGATTGCATAATTATGGTTATGTTTTAGAAAATATTAGGTATTCCAAGTTATAAAATGAAGCCATTTTAATCGATGTTCAAATTTTCATCCTTGGGAACGCATTAATAGGGAAGAAAAAAGATGGCGCGACCTGTATTTTCATGACGTCAGCAGTCAAACAAATGTGCGGATCCTATTAAAGTTTTATGACGTCACACTTTTGCTAGCAGATGGCCGCGATTTCCATCTGCCTCATTACGCCACGCGTTGTGTGCGTATGTTCGTCTGCACGATAACTCGCGTAAAAATCGTTCGATTTCGATGAAATTTTAGTATGTGGAAGGGAATCACCTGGGAAGGAACCCTATTGAAAGTGAACGAAATGGGGTCACAGGTGAGGACATAGGAGCGGGATCCATTCCACTTTTCTTATGCGTCATAACTAACGTAAAAAAGGTTCGATTTCGATTAAATATTACACTGCCGGACAATTGCTAAGGACGGATGACAATAGCAACGATAGCAACCATAAAATTGAAGGCAGGAAAATGTGGAAATTAGCATAAGTGCGGGATACAGTAAGACGTGTTGTGCGTATGCAAATTTTGGATTGCCGAACTTGTTCGTGACGTCATAGCGCAGATAAGAGATATAAAGGATTTGACGCGTATTGACCGTTGTTGTTCAAACGCAAAGTTGAAAGGGAAGGAATCAATTGACGAACTTGAAATTTTCAGTATGTCTTCCCAACATCACCTAGATGATTTTACGCGTGGCCGTATTATTGGCAAGATTGAAGAAGGGCGAAAAATAACAGATGTTGCCAGGGAGTTCGACGTCAGCCACAGTGTTGTTTCAAGGCTTTGGAAATCATTTCAAACAAATGGAGAGTGTAGCAAACGTCACGGGGAAGGTCGTGCTCGCAGTACGACACCTGCAGAAAATCGGTACATACTGCTATCAACAAAAAGGCACCGGCGCAGCACAGCTAGTGAGGTAGCAAATCAGTTGATGGCTGCTACTGGCAAGCGGATCTCCCGAAAAACTGTCGCCAGACGTTTGCATGAAGGAGGACTATACGCCCGCGGTCCTGTTGTGTGCATCCCATTGTCCAGATGTCACCGTACCGCCCGTTTGCAATGGTGCCATCAACATCGCAATTGGACTGATAACGACTGGTCTGCTGTCCTCTTCTCAGATGACAGCAGATACAGTCTATCGTCTGATTGTCGACGACAACTGATCTGGCGTGATAGTGGTACTGCATGTTGTCCAGCAAACATACAGGAAATGGACCGATATCCGACATGTAGTGTCATGGTATGGGCTGGCATCATGATCAATGGCCGTACGTCCCTCTATGTGCTTCCAACTGGGACTATGACTGGCCAACGATACATTAATGATGTTCTGCTACCTCATGTTCGCATGTTCCGTGGTGCTGTCGGTGATAGATTCATTTTCATGGACGACAACGCAACATGTCATCGAACAGTCGCTGTCCAGGAGTGTCTTGAGAGCGAGGATATTCAACGCCTCGTATGGCTAGCACGTTCTCCAGATCTGGATCCCATTTAAAAAATTGTGGGATGCTTTGGGGAGGAGTCGTGCTGGTCGCCAATGCCCTCCAATAAACAAGGACAACCTCATCCGTGCACTGACAGAGGAATGGGATAAATTACCCCAACAGCTGCTTGATAATGTTGTGCAAAGCATGACACGACGTGTGGAATCTTGCATCGCCCTCCATGGTGGCCATATCCCGTATTGACATCTTACGCCGGAACGCCTGCGGACGGTAATTGCATTTTTTCACGTTTACGTATTCTGCACAAAATGGCCTGCTTGTCCCTTGAACACGTTCCAAAGCCTTCTGGATTTCAGAGCACAAAAAATTGTCTTTCTTGTAATGTCCTGGCATTCTGACATTATTTTATTTCACTTGGCATCCAACCACACTTACTTTTTTATGCGCTATATAGCCGTTTATGATCCGTCCTTAGCAATTGTCCAGCAGTGTAGTATGTGGTAGGGGATCACCTGGGGACAAACCCTATTGAAAATTGGCGAAATGAGGGTCAAAGGTCAGGACATAGGAGCGGAATCACTTCCATCGCCATTATGCGTCATAACGTACGTAAAAATGTTTCGATTTGGATGAAATGTTACTATGTTGTAGGGGCCTGCCTGGGGACGAATCCTATTGAAAATGGGCGAAATGGGTCAAAGGTTAGGACACAGGAGCGGGATCTATTCCATAGCCCTTATACATCATAACTTACGTAAAACTGCTTCGATTGCGACAAAACTTTATCATGTTATTTCGGAGGTATACTGAACCAGTTCTGTTTAATATCATCGAAATGGGATCAAAGGTCAGGGCGTAGGAGTGAGATATATTCCACAGCCATTTTATGATTTCTAGTATGTTGGAAAGCGTATCATAATCAATGCATTGCATGATTTTACTAACTTGTTGTTTGTACTCCAATAATGGGAGGCGACGAGTACATCGCAGGCCCAATGAAGCTTGTAATCCTGGTTGTGTCGAAGGTGTTGTTCAAGCTGAAGGGGGCTCTATGATGTTTTGGGGATGTTTTTCGTACCACGAAATGGCCCCTCTCGTTGCAGTGACGATGAATTTGAACCAGTATGCGTACCTTCGCATTCTGAATGACGAAGTGTTGCCGTTTGCCCTTCATCTCCAGGAGCACCATCACGTTGCCACTCCGATATTCCAAGACGATAATCGCCGTGTGCACAGGGCTAAAACTGTGTCTGAGTGGCACGACAAACAATCAGCAATACTGTCTCAACTCGACTGGCCGGCCAAATCCCAAGATTTAAATCCTATTCAAAATCTGTGGGATCATTTGGAACAGAAGGTGAAACGCCGGAATAGAAACCCACGTACTCTGGCGGAACTTCTGGACCAATTGACGAACGAGTGACTGCAAATCGATGTTCAATACATCCACAACCTCGTGGAGTCTCTAATACACCGGATTCCTGCTGTTATCAAGGCAAGAGGCGCCGTTATTAGGTAAGTTCTGACAGAGGTAACTAATTTTTTGTCTGGTGTGCTTACCTTGATCCCGTATTTGCTGGTTTTTCCCCCGAGATACATTTTGAAACCACGTTTTCCACGAAACAGCATTAGCATCTGATTTACTGTGAGGCAACTCTTAGGAACATAATAAGTCTCAGAATTTTGAACAAAATAGCTCCATATCTGATGAATTGCTGCGAGCTTGTTTGTTTCTTTGCGTTGCACATACACTGGCGGAAAGTGAAAAAGAACACCAAGTAGGAATTGGCGGACGATCATGAAATTTACATATGTTAATTGGGTCGAGTTTACGTGGATGTGATGTTAAATTCGAGACCAACCGGTCAGCACTTACGCCACACCACGGCATAATATGCAAATTGTCGTCGGTGGTATTTAAGGAGTAGGGCGAAGTGAATGTAATCAATCGTCGGCGTACGGACACGCGCGAAGACCCTGAAGAAGCTGCTATGACTGAACATGGAAGACGTGTACGATTTCAGCAGTTATCGGACTTTGAGAGAGGTCGTCTAGTCGGACTCCGCGAGCACGGGTGGTCGTATCGTCGTATTGCGGAGCGAATTGGACGGGAAGTATCGGTGGTGGTACGATGGTGGCGTAGATGGTCCGAGGAACATTCCCACACGAGAAGACGTGGAACCGGGAGCAGTGGCGGCCCGTCAGATGAGGCAAGTGAGGCGCCGCCTCACCTGAAATTCCGCAGAATGAGAAGTGAAAGAAAAAAAAAAAAAAACCTTCTGTCAGTAACAAAGATATAAGAACTTTGCAGGATAAATGAAACACTGAAATTCACATTGTGATTCATGAATGGTTAAAGAAAGGCTTTCGAGAAGAGGAATGAATCATTATTTTTGCAAAGCAGCTGCATGTTTTAAGCGCTTAGAGGCGACCTGCTGAATCGTCTCGATGAGAAGCCGGTTTTGGGAACTGGGGATCAGAGAAGAGCCCTACAGACTGAACCCCCCCACCCCCACCGTCCGAGGTCTACCTAAAGAGGTGCCGGACTTCCAGTAAGAGAAAGGAAATTTCTGAGGCGACCCTCCATTTCGCTTAAACTGGAATCGCATCTCCGCTGTTATTGGAGAACCCAAGGATTGTGTATCCAATGGGCGCGGGAAAATGAGCAGATGACCCTTGTGAAAAGTGGTTTCACAGGCGATGACGCCGTTCGCCTCTATAGGCTTTGGAGTACGAAGATTTCTACGTAGCTTTAACTATTCGTCAGAGTGTATTTGAATCTAACTTTTTTGTAGTGTGTTTTCAATCCTCTCTTCTGCGGGTGTTTGCTAGTTCATAGTAATGTTGAGTTTTTCTTTTTCATTTTGTTATTGTTACTAAACAGCATATTTTGATTTTGGTTGGAAAATATGAATGGCCCAACAAGCGACATGATTTGTGTTCTGGAAGAAATTCCTTTTAAACACTGGAAAGATTATGATAACAAGGATGTTCTCATATCTGGAAGACCGACACCTATAATAAGTGTTCAATATCTAAAGATAAGAAGTGCGGCAAATCGTTTTTTAGGTCTTTCAATAAATCATAGTACGAGATTTTCCCCTGGCTTTCTGATGCTATTACAAGCAAACTCTCTTTTGCTGGCCATGTTTACTTTTGAGCAATAAGAAAAATGTGTGGAATACAACGGGTTATTTTGATCTAAAAAACTTTTCTCGTAGTGCAAAATTGCACGAAAGCTCTAAAGAGCATAGAACTAACCACGTAGGTCTAAAACGAATGGGAAAACAAACACTATTTCTGATATGCTCAAAGAAAATGCTGCTCTTCATAAAGTCAAGTTTAATGAAAAGGTCAGACTAAATAGGCTTTTTATGGAACATATAATTGATTTAGTTGTTGTTCTAAGCAAGCAAGAACTGCCTTTTCGAGGACATGATGAAACTATTTCCTCATTAAATAAAGGTAATTTCAAGGAAATGTTCCAAATGTTACTTCGTAGGAGCACCCAGAATTAAAAGCACATTTTGAAGAAATACGAAGCTTATTTTCTGGACAATCTAAAACGATACAGAATGATTTAATTGAGTGTATTCATGAATATATAAAAGTTCAAATAAATACCAGATTTGAAGATATGGGAAAGCTCGAGTTTCTGCAGCTAGTTGACAGCTCAAAATACCATAGTTATTCAGAGTCATTTCCATCCAGTGCCCTTAACACTCTCAAAAAAATTTATCCAAACATTTTTACAGACACACAACGACTAAAAAACGAATTAGATTTTTTATATAATGATCACAACTTCAGGGAACTCAGTGTTCAGAAAACCTTGAAAACAATGAAAGAAAACGAGCTGAAAGAGGTGTTACCAGAAGCCTACAAATTATTTTCTCTTGTATTGACACTGGCGTCAACAAGTTCTTCTGCTGAAAGGAATTTTTTCTTGTTTGAAGAGAATTAAGACTTACCTCCGTAATACAACGGCACAAGATCGTTTGTCTTCACTCGGTAAAATTTCAATCGAGAAAGAATTGCTGAACCATCTAATGTCCATTCAACCATTTTATGATCTGATCATAGACAAATTTGCAGCCAAAAAGGATCGCAGAATTGAACTTATTTATAAAAAATAAACTGAAAGCATTCTGTTCGAGACCAAAGCAAATTAATATCGTATTCCCCTGTTTTTAATTCCAGGTTTAAATTATTTTATACTTTTTTTATATAGAAATGTGCTTCCTTAGCTTGACTTCTCCTGTACATAGTTATCACGAGCCTGGACTTCAGTTTGTGACCCGTGCTAAATGCACCTTCACTAATATGCCAATCGAACTGTGACTTTTATTCAAGCTCAAGAAACACTTCGTGAGAAAAAAAATTATATTCAAATGATTTACTTTGAATTTTTTAAGAAGTGGATCTCCGATTGGCGTTGGGATGTGAGTGACGCATTGACTAGCTAAAGAAACCGCGCAAATTGCGTATTTTCGCTCAAGTGTATTACATAAAAGAATACTGGTGAAATATTTCTTTCTTTGTTGTAAAATTATCGAATAATTGTTTTCATAAAAATATTGTTGCAAAAGTAGCGTATATTACACACACACATATATAGAGAGGTATATGTACATTTTTCCTCTAAAATTTTTGGATTTTTTCGTGAAGAAAGACTCCCCACGCCGTGTTTCATATATTTCTATAATTTTATTCCATTACTGTTTAATAATATTTGTATATAAGGGCTAAATGACATGGGATGGAGCCCTAAGGGATGGGGTTTACAGCTGTTAATAACAAGGCGCCGCTTACCCTGCACCAATGGCTTAACGAGACTTCCGAATCTCAGCGGATTTTAATGATTCAGCCGACTCGAACCCAGGACTTCAAAGATATCCAATGGGGGATACTGCCTTTGACATGAAACTTTTTGAAGGGGGGGGGGTTCTGCACTTCTGCTGTATAACTGTGTATAAGTACATATAACAATTGGGGGGGGGGGCGCTTCGACAAATATTTTCCTATTGGTACGTACGCACATCTTGAATATTAATACAAAATGAAGCTAATTTAATAAAATGAAGAAAATGCAATAAATTATAGTTGTTTTAATAAAAATTTAATAAAGCAACTTCTTTGGCCGCTTTGCTTTACTTTCTCTTCTATTATCAAGAAATTACATTGCTTTCCGAGATTATATAAAAATCAAAGAATTTAAATAGGGAAATTATCTATAAAACGTACTTAGAAAAAGCTAACTGTCTCGCCTAATAAGGGGTGTGCAAACCACGACCCCCCTGCTACGCCACTGATATATATATATATGCCTAATAAGGGGTGTGCAAACCACGACCCCTGCTACGCCACTGATATATATATATATATATATATATATATATATATATGGGACAGATACTGGCAGAACTAGTGGTGTTGGATTTATAATAAACAAGAAACTGAAGGATAAAGTGGTAGAAGTTGAAAGTTCCTCTGACAGAGCTGCACGACTCGTTATCCAACTATCGAGAAGATACCAGGCTCAGATTATTCAAACTTATGCACCCACCACAAGTCATCCTGAAGAAGAAATTGAAGAATTTTATGAGGAAATTCGTCATCTAAATAATAAAGGTAAGCAGCACTTGAAGATAATTATGGGAGATTTCAATGCAAAAATAGGGCACCGGCAACAGAATGAAACTTCAGTAGGTAAATTCGGTCACGGCAACAGAAACCAGCGTGGAAATACTCGTTGAGTTTGCAGAGGCAGAAGGATTTTTCATCTTGAATTCCTTTTTCAAGAAAAAGCCACACAGGAAATGGACATGGAGACATCCAATTGGGACGACAAGTGAAATTGATTTTATTATGTGTAACAAAAAATTCGTCATAGAAGACTGCAGTGTGCTAAACAAGTTCAACACAGGTAGTGACCATAGATTGGTGAGATGTAAGATGCACCTCAACACTAAACTGGAACGTGGCAAGCTCATAAGACAAACAAAATGTATTGACATAACCAACCTTAAAAAACACCATAATACTTTCAAGTTGGAACTGAAGAACAGATTCTCTGCTTTAGAAGGCCTAACATCGGAAGAAGTGGATATTTCTGAAGTTAACAGAAAAGTAACCAAAGCTCTTATGGAAACAGCAACAAAATTAGCTGGGTCTAAGAACAAGTTGCATGTAAACAAATTATCAGGAAAAACCAAAATGTTGATGCAAAAAAGAAGAGAGATGAGGACAACTAAAGAAGATGTGACTTCCAAAGTGGAATATATAGAGCTATGCAAGACAGCACGAAAAAGTATCACTGAAGACGTAAGGAAATTCAACTGTGAGCTAGTGAGGAAAGCAATTGAAAACAACCAAAGCCTAAAGATAGCAAAGGGACATCTCAGTAAGGGAAGAAAACAGATTATGGCTCTGAGAAAAGAAGATGGTTCTATAACAAGAAATAGAGGCGAAATTTTGACAAGAGTGAAAGATTTCTACTCCAAACTATATGAAAGGGATGATACATGTACTCCAGACATCATGAAAGGTACCAGAGTTCTTCCAGTCCTCCCAGCAGAAGTTGCTCATGCAATCAAGAACATGAAGCGGGGGAAAGCTCCAGGAGAAGATGGAATTACTATAGACATCATACAAGAAGCAAGTGGAGAAATTGAAACAGTACTCGCCCAAATTTTCACTCGATGCCTTAATGAAGGGAAGATTCCTGAGGATTGGAACAATGCTACAATGATCCTGCTACATAAGAAAGGTGACATTGAGGATCTCAGGAACTACAGACCTATCAGCCTCCTATCAGTGGTTTATAAAATCTTCACTAAAGTTCTTTCACACCGCTTGAAGGTAACACTGGACATGGCTCAACCGAGAGAACAAGCTGGATTCAGGAGTGGCTACAGCACAATAGATCATATCCACGTACTGAGAGAACTAATTGAAAGAGCGAGGGAATATGAACTTCCATTGTGCATGGCTTTTATCGATTATGAAAAAGCCTTTGATTCGGTGAAACCATCAGCAGTTACCACGGCTCTGAAATCCTGCGGTATTGAAGATGCATACATTAATATTATTAATAACATCTATGAAAATGCAAGTGCAAAGATTCGGCTGTTTGAAAATACAACACACATAAAAATTGGAAAGGGAGTGAGACAAGGTGACACCATATCTCCGAAGCTCTTTAATGCCACATTGGAAAATGTCTTTCAATCACTGAACTGGGAAAACAAAGGGATAAAGATTAATGGAGATTATCTAACCCACCTTCGTTTTGCTGATGACGTAGTCATTTTTGCAACTACCCCATCAGAGCTGCAGAGTATGATCCAGGAACTTGCTGACAAGAGTAAAGAAGTGGGATTAAAAATGAACTTTCAGAAGACAAAAGTGATGTTCAATGCTTTTACAAGAAATGAAGATTTATCGATTGATGGAGAAAACTGGAGATAACAGATACGTATGTTTATCTTGGACAGCAGATATCAAGTGAGGGTCACATTGATGAAGAAATTAATCGGCGTACAAAACTTGCCTGGAGAACTTTTGGAAGAAACAGCATAATTTTCAAGAGCAATATGCCATTATGTCTTAAAAGAAAAGTGTTTGATCAATGCATCCTTCCAGTGCTTACGTATGGTGCAGAGACGTGGACCTTAACTAAAAGAGACATACAAAGGCTGCAGACAACTCAAAGAAGCATGGAGAGGTGCATGCTTGGTATAACCAGGAGAGATAAGAAGAGGAACTCGTGGATCCGAAAAATGACGAGAGTGGAAGACATCATGATCAGAGTTAAATCCCTGAAATGGCAATGGGCTGGACATACTGCCAGAAGGACAGACCATAGATGGACAGCCGAAATTTTAGATTGGATTCCAAGGGACAGGAAAAGACCCAGAAAAAGACCACATGGGAGATGGGTGGATGAAATTCGTAAATATGCGGGAGTGACATGGAGGAGACTGGCACAAGACAGACCGTTGTGGAGGAAACTTGGGGAGACCTTCGTCCAGCAGTGGATTGATAATGGTTGACAATGATGATGATGATGATGATATAACAGTGGCGTAGCAGGGGTCGTGGTTTGCACACCCCTTATTAGGCGAGACAGTTAGCTTTTTCTAAGTACGTTTTATAGATAATTTCCCTATTTAAATTCTTTGATTTTTATATAACTCGGAAAGCAATGTAATTTCTTGATAATAGATTGCTACGCCACTGATATATATATATATATATATATATACTTAAGAGCAAAACTGAAGACTAAGGAAGCTGGTCCTTGATAAAGCCAAGGCTCAGTATTCTCGACACCTTCTACATTCAGTTGTTTTATTTTATTTTTTATCTTTTCTCCTTTTACTCACACAGGTAGATACATAACCTTTTCTATGTTGTATTAGGTGTGAGTCAAAATTATATATGTATTTTTTTGCTTAGGTATCTTCTTTATAGAATATATATATATATATATATATATGGGATGCAAGGTCAGGTGATGCGTAACATCACAGAGTCTCCTTGACAAATGTCAACCCCGCCTTCTCGTGGTGCATCCTGCTCCCGCTAAAGGGGCTCTGACGACCGCCCATAGCGGTATAACTATACCATCGGGATCAGAGGAAATTCTATCCCACACTCACCAACCCGCTTGGCCAGCGTGGTGAGTTAGCAGCAAACCCCTCAAATGATTCCACAACCTAAATCTTGGCCCTCAGTCTCCGGCAGCTGGAATGTACCTGGCCAAGGCAGCGGCCAGTGCGACATGAAGGCAGAGGGTGCTAAGAATCCCCGGAGGACCGGACTAGGCTGCCACCTGATGCTGACCTTGGCTACTTACAATGGACGCTCCCTATCTTCTGATTCAAGGCTTCTTGAATTGGAAGAGGAACTACAAAGGATCAAGTGGGACATCGTGGGGCTAAGTGAGGTAAGGAGAAAAGGAGAAGATCTCGTCGAACTGAAAAGTGGACATCTCTTCTACTATCGTGGGACAGATACTGGCAGAACTAGTGGTGTTGGATTTATAATAAACAAGAAACTGAAGGATAAAGTTGTAGAAGTTGAAAGTTCCTCTGACAGAGCTGCACGACTTGTTATCCAACTCTCGAAAAGATACCAGGCTCAGATTATTCAAACTTATGCACCCACCACAAGTCATCCTGAAGAAGAAATTGAAGAATTTTATGAAGAAATTTGTCATCTAAATAATAAAGGTAAGCAGCACTTGAAAATAATTATGGGAGATTTCAATGCAAAAATAGGGCAACGGCAACAGAATGAAACTTCAGTAGGTAAATTCGGTCACGGCAACAGAAACCAGCGTGGAAATACTCTCGTTGAGTTTGCAGAGGCAGAAGGGTTTTTCATCTTGAACTCCTTCTTCAAGAAAAAGCCACACAGGAAATGGACATGGAGACATCCAAATGGGACGACAAGTGAAATTGATTTTATTATGTGTAACAAAAAATTCGTCATAGAAGACTGCAGTGTGCTAAACAAGTTCAACACAGGTAGTGACCATAGATTGGTGAGATGTAAGATGCACCTCAACACTAAACTTGAACGTGGCAAGCTCATAAGACAAACAAAATCTATTGACATAACCAACCTTAAAAAAACACCATAATACCTTCAAGTTAGAACTGAAGAACAGGTTCTCTGCTTTAGAAGGCCTAACATAGGAAGAAGTGGACATCTCTGAAGTTAACAGAAAAGTAACCAAAGCTCTTATGGAAACAGCAACAAAATTAGCTGGGTCTAAGAACAAGTTGCATGTGAACAAATTATCAGGAAAAACCAAAATGTTGATGCAAAAAGAAGAGAGATGAGGATAACTAAAGAAGATGTGACTTCCAAAGTGGAATATATAGAGCTATGCAAGACAGTAAGAAAAAGTATCACTGAAGACGTAAGGAAATTCAACTGTGAACTAGTGAGGAAAGCAATTGAAAACAACCAAAGCCTAAAGATAGCAAAGGGACATCTCAGTAAGGGAAGAAAACAGATTATGGCACTGAGAAAAGAAGATGGTTCTGTAACAAGAAATAGAGGCGAAATTTTGACAAGAGTGAAAGATTTCTACTCCAAATTATATGAAAGGGATGATATATGCACTCCAGACATCATGAAAGATACCAGTACCAGAGTTCCTCCAGTCCTTCCAGCAGAAGTTGCACATGCAATCAAGAACATGAAGCGAGGAAAAGCTCCAGGAGAAGATGGAATTACTGTAGACATCATAAAAGAAGCAAGTGGAGAAATCGAAACAGTACTCGCCCAAATTTTCACTCGATGCCTTAATGAAGGAAAGATCCCTGAGGATTGGAACACCGCTACAATGATCCTGCTACATAAGAAAGGTGACATTGAGGATCTCGGAAACTACAGACCTATCAGCCTCCTATCAGTAGTTTATAAAATCTTCACTAAAGTTCTTTCACACCGCTTGAAGGTAGCACTAGACATGGCTCAACCGAGAGAACAAGCTGGATTCAGGAGTGGCTACAGCACAATAGATCATATCCACGTGCTGAGAGAACTAATTGAAAGAGCGAGGGAATATGAACTTCCATTGTGCATGGCTTTTATCGATTATGAAAAAGCCTTTGATTCGGTGAAACCATCAGCAGTTACAATGGCTCTGAAAACCTGCGGTATTGAAGATGCATACATTAATATTATTAATAACATCTATGAAAATGCAAGTGCAAAGATTAGGCTGTTTGAAAATACAACACACGTAAAAATTGGAAAGGGAGTGAGACAAGGTGACACCATATCTCCGAAGCTCTTTAATGCCACATTGGAGGGTGTTTTTCAGTCGCTGAGCTGGGAAAACAAGGGGATAAAGATTAATGGAGATTATCTAACCCACCTTCGTTTTGCTGATGACGTAGTCATTTTTGCAACTACCCCATCAGAGCTGCAGAGTATGATCCAGGAACTTGCTGACAAGAGTAAAGAAGTGGGATTAAAAATGAACTTTCAGAAGACAAAAGTGATGTTCAATGCTTTTACAAGAAATGAAGATTTATCGATTGATGGAGAAAAGCTGGAGATAACAGACACGTACGTTTATCTTGGACAGCAGATATCAAGTGAGGGTCACATTGATGAAGAAATTAATCGGCGTACAAAACTTGCCTGGAGAGCTTTTGGAAGAAACAGCATAATTTTCAAGAGCAATATGCCATTATGTCTTAAAAGAAAAGTGTTTGATCAATGCATCCTTCCAGTGCTTACGTATGGTGCAGAGACGTGGACCTTAACTAAAAGAGACATACAAAGGCTGCAGACAACTCAAAGCAGCATGGAGAGGTGCATGCTTGGTGTAACCAGGAGAGATAAGAAGAGGAACTCATGGATCCGAAAAATGACAAGAGTGGAAGACATCATGATCAGAGTTAAATCCCTGAAATGGCAATGGGCTGGACATATTGCCAGAAGGACAGATCATCGATGGACAGCCGAAATTTTAGATTGGATTCCAAGGGACAGGAAAAGACCCAGAAGAAGACCACATAGGAGATGGGTGGATGAAATTCGAAAGTATGCAGGGTTGACATGGAGGAGACTGGCACAAGACAGACCGTTGTGGAGGAAACTTGGGGAGACCTTCGTCCAGCAGTGGATTGATAATGTTTGACAATGATGATGATGATGATATATATATATATATATATATATATATATTCGTATAACGTTATACGAATTTATATATTTTTCAATAACATACGTTTTACTGTTTTACATTTACATCAAGACCGTTCGCCTCACCAGCATTTTACACCACGAGCCGCCACTGACCGGGAGTCACAGACGGGCTGATGAGCGGACAGATCGACGCATAAGTAGAGCGGCGTTGTCGAGCAGAACATCCACTGCGACGCAAATCCGAGCTGCCGTTGCACCTGAGGTGACTGTGCGAACAGTCCGCAACCGTCTACTGGATGCAGGACTACGAGCACGTGTGCCTCTGGCATGTGTACCTCTGACTTCAGCCCACCGTCAGCAACGGCTGCAGTGGTGTCGCCAACGTCCGCACTGGAGAACACAATGGCGATCTGTCGTGTTCAGCGATGAAAGCAGATTCTGCTTGGGAGCCTCCGATGGCCGTATGCATGTTCGCAGGCGCACAGGGGAGCGTCTCCATCCTTCTTGCATCCGCCAGCGACACACAGGGCCTACACCTGGTCTCCTGGTGTGGGCAGCGATCAGCTATCACTCCCGTACACAACTAGTGTTTGTACCGGGTACGTTAAACAGCACTTCCTACATCAACAATATCATTCAGCCCGTTGTTGTGCCATTTGTAAGGTCGGTCCATTGTGGTGTTTTCCAGCAAGATAACGCACGCCCACACACGGCACGTGCAACGCAACCTGCACTTCAGAGTGTGAGACAACTTCCATGGCCTGCACGTTCACTGGATTTGTCCCCCATTGAGCACGTGTGGGATTTTATGGGGCAACGACTTATCCTGTCTCCACGGCCAGCCACGACCATCCCCGATTTATGCGTTCAGGTTGAGGATGCTTGGAACTCAATAGCCCAAACTTACATCCAACATCTGTACGACAGACTCCATGCCAGAATTGCACAGTGTGACGCAGTTCATGGCGGTTCAACCTCGTACTAACCATGTTACATGGAAATGTCATTTTTCAATTTACCAGTAAATACAGCTGTATTTTGCCATAATGTTTTGATCACGTTATCCTCTGTATTCCGTTATTATGCTGTATAAATTTCGTTGGTATCAGACGTCTCCTTCTTGGTGTTCTTTTTGCACTTTCCGTCAGTGTAGATTTTGATTGTACTGCTAATCAAATCTAAGTGCTTAAGGAATGAATAAACATATTGTAACATCCATAGTAGTGCGAAAAATGTCTCTTCTGGGCCATCGGAAACATATAGACTACCGACATTTACATTACAGGGTTTTATAATTTTCGTCATGTGCAGTTAACTTATAATTACTTTCAATTTAATCAAGTGCATTTGTTTTGTGTAAGTTATCCGGAAAAGGTGTCGGCATCTCTTCTCTATTTTCACAATTGTATTGCCCATGATACTCTGCAAAATATCTCGCCCACGTAAGATACGAATCCCACACACATTTATCATCACAAACATTTTTCACGGCTTCTTTGATTCCTGATTTCGACGGGTTTCCATAAATTAAGTTAAAAACAAATAAATCGTAATAACTCAAATAATACATGACGAAATGTTACAAAATTTGGTGAAAGCCTGTATCATATTGTGCGTTAAAGAAAGACTAAAACATTTCGTAAGGAACACTTCATTCCGACAAAACTGACCACAATACAGAACCAGGTGAAAAATAATGTGTCCAAATGAAATAGCCAAAGTACCTCAGTAGGGAGTGTAGTCACCACTCACAGTGCCGCCCGTCTAAGCGATGACTTCTGATCATTCGTCCGAGATGGGTTCGGGTTCGAATCCCGGTGAGGCATGGATGTTGTGTTTGTCGTACGGCACTGCCTCTCTCCCTTCCCTGGTGTCAGTGGCCCTAAATTAGGGACGAGCTTTTGCTTATAGCCCATCGAGTTGCTTACGGTGGTCGTTAGAAGGACTCACATGCAGCCATCTTGCAACTTCCACCTAACTTTGGCCTGTCCCTAGTCTTCCGATCGGTCTCCACCTGAGAACGTGACCGCCCCTCTAGAACTGCCCCTTTTATCCAGCGGCTCATGTGCATGAAAAAGTACCATCGCTGGATATGATACCGGTACTCCGCATAACATTTCACGTCATATTCCCAAGTTCTGTGCATTTTCAACTCTTCTTTCACAAGTAATCGTGATTTTTCTATTTTCCCCCCTTAATTTGTGCTAACCAGTTGAACGTATTAAACTAATCGTACCATCGGGCCAAACAGGATAGGATCAGTTGTACATTGGACGAAGCAACATTGGACCAATTGCACCATTGGACTAATTGTCTGTTGGACGAATCGTACGAAGCCTATACGTACAAGGGAGAGGCAAATGAAAACCTTAAATAATGTTTTCTCATAATTTATTGAACAAAAGTGGTACACACATGTATCATTTTTAAATGTTATCTCCATTTTGTGCAATGCAAGTCCTCCAGCTCTTAGAGAGTGCATAGATTCCTGTAGAAAAAATTATTTCGGTTGCGTGTGCAGCCACTCATGCATCACCTGCTGCACCTATTCATCGGGCCTGCAAGTCTTTCCTTCCATCACATCTTTGAGTGATCCAAAGATGCGGTAATCACTTGGGGGCAAGATCAGGTGAATACGGAGGATGTGGAAGACACTCGAAGTGAAGGTTTTGTATGGTTGCAACCATTGCACGGGCACTATGGTACAGAGCGTTGTAATGTTGCAACGAGACACCAGTACGCATAAGTCCACGTCGTTTGGATTTGATGGCATGTCAAAGATTATTCCTGATAAGATCTGCATACCTGTCGCTGGTTGCAGTGTTCTTCCTGGGCATGTAGTGCTCCAAAATTACGCCTCGCTCATTCCAATAGAGAGTCAGCATAACCTTCCCTGCAGTTGACTGCCTGCGGAACTTCTTCAAATTTCACGGTCTGTTGTTTCATTCATTTATAAGAAAATCTGTAGGTCGACACTCACAACTCTCACGAGTGAACGCGCGGTTGTAAGGTATGTTAGGTCCATGGCTTACCTACCTCAAGTCAACTTCACCGTGTCAAACATTTGCCGCAGGTTCGATATTAGGTTCAGTCTTAAAATCAGAAATCTATTTTCTCTCATTAAGAATGTTCGAAACCCGGTCCATTTAAAAGATTGTTCTGGAATTTATTGTATCCCATTGGAACCAGTGACTCCGGGCGAGCAACCACTAGTGTATATCGGCTCAACCTAACGGAGGGGCCGCCCCGGTGGCGCAGTGGTCTAAGGCGCTGGCCTCTGATCATTCATTCGTCCGTAAGGGGTCCGGGTTCGAATCCCGGTCAGGCATGGATGTTGTGTTTGTCTTACGGCACTGGCTCTCTCCCTTCCCTGGAACCAGTGACCCTAAATTAGGGACGGGCGACTGCTTATAGCCCATTGAGTTGCTCACGGTGGTCGTTAAACCTCCAATTAAAAAAAAAAAAAAATCCTAACAGAGGTTGCAGACAAGGGTTCAGGAGCATAAATGCTCTATTAATTTTTTTTTTTTGATTGGAGGTTTAACGACCACCGTGAGCAACTCAATGGGCTATAAGCAGTCGCCCTTCCCTAATTTAGGGTCACTGGTTCCAGGGAAGGGAGAGAACCAGTGCCGTAACACAAACACAACATCCATACCTCATCGGGATTCGAACCCGGACCCCGTTCTGACGAATGATCAGAGGCCATCGCTTAGACCACTGCGCCACCTGTTAAAAATGGCTCCACGTCTACTGCCTTATCTCGACTGACTGCATCCGGTACTCATCATCCTCTCTGGGAACAAACAACTATTCTAGCCGTTCCACCTACCCGGGACGTCACTTTATTTATGGAGAGCTTGTTTATTTTTCACCGCTCGAATCAATACTGTGATGAAGAAGTTCCAGGGTGCATTTCACACTCTTGGAAATCATTACTTACCACACCTGAACCGGATTAATAAAAAAAACGGCGTTCTTCCTTTTAACATTGGAACATTTTGGTGCTCTTCACGTGTATTTTGATTCGCCACCTGGACTTTAGTTAATCTTCTATGTTAAATAACTTTTTATATTTTATGATTTGGCAACAGTAAATCTTGTATATAGGGTGTTTTACATTCCATTCTGTCGGCTTTACATCTGATGACGAACTCGTAGCGAGTTCGAAAGTGCTAATGTAATTCTTAACTGTATATGTATTTTTTAACTTCCGGTGCCATTTGGATTAAAGGTGCTACCTTTGGCCACTGTGCTAGTCATTCTCATCGTGTTTTACGGCAACTTATTTATTTCGTCGAACTTCTTCAATTTTGGTGAAGAGGGATGGCCCCATTCCTTGCTCGTTCTCTTGGTTTCTGGCTGATGAAAGTGAACCCAGGTTTAATATCCAGTAATAATTATCTTTAGGAAACCATCACCTTTAGCTTCAAAGCTCTGCAAAAGTTCTTAACAGTCATCAACACGTCACATGGGTTAAATTTCTCAATTTCCTTACCTTCATTCATAGATAAGTCGATCCTAAGTGTAAGACGAGGCTAGAACAAATACAGTGGGTGTTCTAAAATTCTGTAACTATATTTTTAATGTTTCAGTAAATATGAACTTTCTTTTCCTTATTAAGGAAACTTCCGCATTTTTCTTTTCTACAAAAAGTTGAAATTCGTATTTTTTTTTTTACCAACTCATGCTACCGTATTCCTTCCTTCCAACCGACCAGTTGGAGAAGACACCGTGCAAAGGTGAAAAAAAAAAAAAAAAAAAAACAAGGTCACACAAGTGTGCCAATGAGAGTGATGCACGCAGCGCGAGTTATGGTTCGCTACTTTCTCACAGAGTCCGATTGAAATCAGAAACCAAAAAGGCTTTTCATTTCAATCGGAAACATGAAATAAATTAATACAGTGAAGTCTCGATAATCCGAGTCCCGGTAAACCGAGTTCCGCTTAATCCGAGGTCATTATTCGCAATGGAACATAAAAAAAGTATGCATCATAAAAAAAAAAAAAAAAAAATAAAAATTTCCTGGCGATTTGCACGAGAATTTTTTTGAAACAGAGTCGAAAAAGGCTCTTCTCAGGTAATACAGAAGCCAATGCCAGGGACTGTTGAAAATTAGCCTAGAGACAAAACGTGCAACCCGACTGTCGGTGTGAAACCCTGGAAAACCGTTGAAGGTGGAAACCGTTCGAAAAAAGAAAATGCCGCCCAGGTTGCGCAGTGGTCTAAGCGATGGCTTCTCATCACTCGTCCGAGATGGGTCCGGGTTCGAATCCCGTGAAGCACGGATGTTGTGTTTGTCTTACGGCACTGGCTCTCTCCCTTCTCTGGAGTCAGAGGCCCTAAATTAGGAACGGGCGACTGCTTATAGCCCATTGAGTTGCTCACGGTGGTCGTTAAACCTCCAATAAAAAAAAAAAAGGAATAAATTTATGGGCGCAAATCAGACCCGAGATGCTCGCGAAATGTTGACGTAATCTCCTCAAAAATGAAGAAAATGATGAAAAAAACGCTGTAAAACACGATCTCACAAACCTAGTTTCACAGACGCTCGGATGGTTGGTTGGTTATTAGATTTTATTGGCGCAAGGGCCATGGTTGGCCAAAGAGCGCCAGACACAAGACAAACAGACAAAATTAAAAAACGGGGCATAAATCGCAAAATCTGGCTGACCAAGTAAAACCGAACCATAAGTACAAAGGAAGGGCCAAAAAAGACAATGAAACAAACAGTATGAAAAGCATGGTACAATGGTGAGAAACAAGCCGATTAAGTAAAACTGAGGAATGAGAATGATAAAACACATTACGAAATCGAACACAACTACACATAGGATGAGTCACTCTCCTCCCCCACGCACTCCAATGTAATGCTGGCCGAGGGCGAGGACGAACTGTCACTATCCTCCCCCTCATGTTCCTCTGCAATGTTAGTTGAGCCTGGGGACGAACTGTCACTCTCCTCCCCCCGATGTTCCTCTATAATGTTGGTTGAGGGTGGGGACCTCGCTGAGTCCGAGACAGTTGCAATGTTGGTCAGGTGGACCGCGACAGTTGGATGGACACTGCACACCTTTGCGGATTGAGGGCCGGGTCTCCAGCACGTGCAGGCTGTCTGCTGGGAACCGGAAGAGTCGGTCGTCTTCAAAAGAGAAGGCGCAGACTCAGCTGGTCGAATAAGCTGGAGCTCGGTGAAATCCACCTGTGTCGCTTGTTCAGCTGTAGATTGCTTGGCAAGTGCGGCGAGAGCTACAGGGCGCGGAACAAAGGGCTGCACGGGTTGTGGCAGAGACTGAACCACTGCGGCAAAAGTACGCTGTCGGTTGGTGGGTATACCCAACTTGGCCTTGGCAGCAGGGTACGAGAGGCCTTCCAGGGTCTTGAGGCGCTGGATCGCCATCTCGTCCTTCCATTTCATACAGTTGCGGGAGTAAGCTGCATGGGCCTCACCGCAGTTAACACAGCAGGCCGCAGAAGTGCAACCATCCCCGTCATGTTCACTGGAGCCACAATTTGCGCAACGAGCGGAACTCTTACAGAAACGTTGGGAATGCCCGTACCTCTGGCACCTGAAACAGCGCAGAGGACTGGGAATGTACGGGCGAACTCCACAGACCAAGTAGCCAGCCTTGATTTCGGTCGGAACTTTCGGGGAGTTAAAAGTCAAGATTACATTTTTAGACTTAATCAAGGAACCATCGCGCCGGAACATCATACGACGAGCAGCAATAACACCTTGATCTGCAAGTTCAGTCACCAATTCGTCTTCACTGCATGGCAAGAGATCAAACTCCGAAATAACACCCCGAGAGGTGTTAAGAAACGGGTGAGGTGTCACTTTTACAGGAATGCCTTGAAGACTAGTGAGGTGCAGAAAAGTGTTACTCTGAGAAACACTGCAAGTTTGGACAAGCAGGTCCCCAGAGCGAAGCTTCCTCACAGACTTCAAGGGGCCAACCGCAGCGTTCAAAGCTTTAGAAATGAAAAAGGGAGATCTGGTGGACAGTCTCTCATTCGGATCGATGGATTCTACAAGTAAGTGTGTAGCATGCGTAGTCACAGCAATCGAGGGGAGACGACGCTTCGGAGCGACTGGTACAGCTGCCGAAGAAGAATTTCCACATTCTTGGTCCAGGTCAAGGTCTAAAGATCGTTTAAGGGTATGAGACTTGGTAGGTTGAGAAGACGAAGGAGAGTCGTTTGCAACTATCATTTTCTCAGGTGACTTAAATTTGGAGTTTTGTTTTTTGTTTTTACCCATGGAAAAAAGGAGGAAGATTCGTCTGCAAACTACTCCACCCACCACCGAGCCCTACAAGGGAGAACTGGAGGTCTGCAAGCCAAGAAAATGACGCTGGACACAGTTCTGGAGCTTATACGTTGCAGATATAGTCCGTTGGCTGTGATCACACGCACTCGGCGGACACTTCGGCCTCCGGGTACCGTCATGCCAACGCCTTTGGCATGATCCCACAGCCCCCGGGCTTACCCTGCCGTGCTATACGACAAAAAAGCCGCTAAAGCCCTGTACACAACTTGGTACAAGACTTCTGACTAGAGGTGGGTTAGTCTCTAGCCTCCCGTTTACAGCGAAGCCGGGGTCGAAGAGGAGTGTTGGTGCACAGGAGGCACTGCTCCGGTCTCCTGCGACCTCAGCCGCCAGACATCCCATTTCCGCCTCACGGGTCTCCGCACGCGGCAAACATGCAGGTAGGTCTAGCACCCAAACCAGCTAAAAGGAAAAAAGAAATCCAAAGAAGACAAATCCTGGAAGGGAACCTAAGCGGAATCTCAGCAACCTACGAACTGAGCGGTTAATATAATACAGTTAGTGGTGGAGGGTAACAAAACCACAAGACCGGGGTGTTAGTACATAACGTGGTAGCGATTAGGTAGAGTATACAACACGGGCAACTAGCCAGTGGAGAAAATAAATAAAAACAAAAAAGCGAAACACAAGACCAGCTAGGGATCGTGGGGTCGCAACTCCCCAACAGCTGGATGAACAGCCGTCCCTGCAAACACCAACAGCACCGAAACAAAAAACAAGCGGCGGCATGACATCAGATGTTGACCAGTCACAAGGTCAGCTCGGGCCGTGGGGCGCCGCTCCCCAAATAACTGGAAAACCAGTTATCCCCGTGCGGGGGACGCTCGGATGCAAGAACGCACCAGAAAATTGTGTAACGGATTGGCTTTTCTGCGATGACCAGGAAGAAGTTGCAGATGAGGCAATTATTCACATTGTTACTGATGAAAAGGATTCGGTATCAAATGAAGAAGGAACTGAATGTGCACAAAAAAAAAAAAAAAAAAAAAAATTCTCGGGCGGAAGGTACACCGGCGCTAGAGACTGCCATTAGATACGTAGAGCAACATCCAGAATAATCGCCAGCTGATGTTATTTTCCTAAAAAGATGGAGAGATAGCGCTGAAAAAAAAAAAGATGCTCCGCGAAAAAGCAGAAGACAGATGATTGTTTTTCGTCGTTAATATGATGTAAGTCAGTCTTTGTTTAATTCGTTTTTGCTAACATTTTCATTGATCATTAGGAATCGTTTCTACGAGTTTTAGGTACATATTTAACTACCTCCGTTCAGAACCGTGTTCGTGTTTTGAAATTCTGCTTAATCAGAGTTTGTTCCGGTCTCGATTACTTCGAATTATCGAGACTCTACTGCATAACCATAATAAATGGAAGCAATAGTTTATTTTAATTCATTTAAGAGATCCAACTGAGAGGCTGGCAGAACAACAAAAAAACAAAACAAAACAAAAAAAAAGACTGCCTTAACTAGCAGCTGGTGAATTAAATAATCATTATGTGGGCTCAACCAAAAAAAATTTGGATTTAAGATTAAGTGAACATAGATATAATTTAAAAAATGAATCACCAAAACACCTCTTTTGCAAGAAGTGTAGGCGCTGGAAATTCCATTCCAGATTGGAACAACGCTAAGATTATAAATACACTTAACTCTGTTTATTCTGTGTTATTTACAGAAAGACTAGATTTCAGCTTATGATACACGTTGCTGTAATATCTTGTGTTTTACCCTAACTTTGCAGGAATTTAGAGGACAGCACAGTAACTATTGTTTCTATTGCCTAATTTTATTAATTAATTGTTTCTCTTGACTGTCTTGTTATCTGGTACATCATGTGATACTGACATTACTTTTCCCATGATGCATCTGTTTCACGTATATAAGATCAGCATGTAACCACATGAGAGCAATCACATCTGATGGAGTCACTGTGACTCCGAAAGTACTCATGTTTTAAACTTGCATATAGCTTTCGTCCCCTCTTCCCCATTCCGTGCACCAGTTATTGTATATTGTGTTACCTTAAGAAACATGGCACTTTAATTATTGTACAGGTTATTGTATGATGCATATACATCAGTCTGTGGACTACTTAAAACAAAACTATTATAGCTATCAAAATAAATTTCATATTTTGGAGGTTTATGAAATAATACAAGATGTGATCAAAAAGTATCCAGATTGGATTTATTAAAAAAAAGTAGACAACTTACAGATTTTAAGCTTTCTTCATTTATTTGTTTTGCTGAGCATTGCCATTAAGTACATGAAATATAGTTTATAAAACAGAGCGCAGCAAGGAAGCAAAAGGAAAAGGCCAACAAGACCTGACAAAGCCCCGAGCTCCCTACACAGCAGTGTTAAATAAAAAGAAAAAAGTACATTAGAAGCCAAAGCGTCAAGCATGATCAATGTTGTGTATGGAAATGCAAGCAAAACAGGATTAGTAGGTTAAAGTGTAAAATATTTTGAAATTAGTAGTTTTTTATTCATGGGTTAGTAATTGTGATTCAATATGTAACTTTTTTCATTTCTTCTTAAAAAGGTTAAAGTTATTTAGTATTATTAGTTCCGTTGGTAGTGAATTTCAGTAATGAGGGCCAGTGTAGTTTAGACTTTGTTTCATAGTTTTCTTTTTTGGATGAATCGGTCGAATATATGTTTTAGTTCGCGTGTCGTGTAGGTGTGTGTCTGTGGAATAATTTTTATTATAACAGAGTGTAGATTAATTTTTATTCTCTTGAACATGATTTTTCCAATGATTGTGAGAATAATATATTTGTTTGAGTAAACTTTTGTGTTGGTGTATAATGATAACTGTGTGCTTGCATTGAATTTAAGATCAATTAATCTAATATTTTTTTTTGCAATTTTTGAAGTTTTTTAAAATTATATTTTGTTGTCTGTCGTCATGGTAGTAAAAAAAAAACTTAATCGCCTCGCCCCCTTTTGAAGCCACATAAATGTCATTGTGCAACAAGACGGATTAATCCTTATTACTAGTATTTATGGAAGACTTAATAGTGTTTCTCATTCAAGCGCATGTGCCACCTGCTGTCGACACGATTGTCACCATCCAATCAACTGCGTGGCAGCGACGTGTTTCGTAGGTTTAACCACTGCGAGATAAATGAGATGCACCCATTGTAGTTCTGGTGGCTTTGCAAAACCAGGGTTATATGCCACCCACGGGGTTTTGGATGGATCGCGAGGGGGTGGGGGTGCATTTAACGTGCGACATCTACTGCTCCAAATTGATCACGGAGATTTAAGTGTTTCTGTCGAGCGTAAATATCCGTTTCAGCAATTTTTAAATAAGTTCTTAGTGAATATAATATTACATTTCGTACACTTTGGGAATGGTTTCTTATGAACATAATATTGATTTTCGGGAGGTTGGATCATGACTGAATTTAAGGCACAATATTCTCTCTCTCTCTCTCTCTCTCTCTCTCTCTCTCTCTCTCTCTCTCCCTCTCTCTCTCTCTCATTGAGAAATTTCAATGGATAAGTCGATGACGCGAATAAGTCAAGGGCCCGGACTTCTGAGAAAAAATTCTCGTGCCATACGCCCAAAAATATGGTAATTCGAAATTAGTGGTAAGTGACTGAAAAATAATTTTTTCAATCATGTTTTTAGACTCCCAGATATTGCTGCAGATTTTTGTAAACAGAAATATGAACTTACTCCCTCTAGCAGCAAAATTCTACGTTAGCGAAAATAGAAATTATTCACCAGAAACGTTGCCTGACAAAGAAATAGTCTCAGATCGGACTACAAGAAGCAGTGATATCGAGAAAAATAGGATATACACCTACAATCCCTGGTGGAAAGACTGTTCATTGCCATGAGCATAAAATTTGTGTGCAAAAGGTTTTACATGGTGAGAGGTATCTGACAGCAAAATAATTCCTTCAATACATTTTTCAGGAGCGTAGATATTGCTGCAAATACACTCATTGTCAAAAAAAAAAAAATAAAAAAAAATAGTAGTTGTACCCCAGAAGGAAGCAACCGACAGGAATGAAACTTGGTGGGTAGGTTTGACATCGTGAGATATGCAAATGATTCAAGTATCACGCTCGGCCACGGATGTGACGCCAGCAAGGATGCCGCGCAACGGGACAATCTTATATGCCTGGCCGGTTATATAAGATTGTCCCGTTGCGCGTGCTTGACATTCTGACTCATATTGTTGTCTTGGTTGCATCCTTTGCAAGTGAAGTATGCCTCAGAGAAAAGTTCTGAAGCAATTCGAGCAGTTGGAGGAGTTCAAGAGGGGCCGCGTCGTCGGGCTCCGGGAAGGGGGATGATCTTATCGCCGTATTGCGTGTCATACCGATCACGAGGATATCACCATAGCACGCTGTTGGCGGCAGCGGATAGAACAAGGCTTGAAGCAGCCACAGGAAGGGTCTGGGAAACATAGACGAACCACGGAGAGAGCCGATGGGTTGTCCGACATGAGCTGAGTGACCTAACAGCCACGATTGTGGATATTCAGCGAGCAGTGGTGCCCTCCATGCATCATCCGATTAGTGCCAGCACCATTTGCCTACGGCTGTATGACGTAGGACTACACGCACGCAGACCGTTACGACGACTGCACTTAACCCCATTGCGTTGTCGCTGAGGGCTGCAATGGTGTCGTGCCAGACTGTCAAGGAGCCAATCAGAATGTCAGCGGGTGATCTTCAGTGATGAGTCCCGCTTTTGTCTTGGAGGAGACAACCGCCGAATCCATGTGTGGAAGCACCGTGGTCAGCACCAAGATGAACGGTTTGTTGTCGAGCGTCACACGTCCAGAAGGCCTGATGTCATAGTGTGGGGTGCAATTGCTTACGATGCCTGATCACCTTTGGTGTTCATTACAGGCACTTTGACAGCCAAACGTTACGTTAATGAGGTCCTGTAACCAGTGGTCCTACCTTTTCTGAACGCTCACTCCAGTGCAATTTTCGAATAGGACAACGCTCGTCCACACACTACTGCTGTCTCGAGAGCTTGCCTTCAAGACACTGGCACTCTGCCATGACCAGCCGCAACGCCAGACCTACCGCCGATTGAAAATGTGTGGGATGCTATTGGACGCGATATCCACACTCTACCCCTACCGTACAATCTGCAGGAACTGCGTGAGAAGATTCAAGCTGCATGGGATGGCTTATCGCAGGAGTCCATTAGGAACCTGTACAACTCCATGCCGAAACATCTGGCATGCTGTGTGAGCAAACATAGCGGCTAGATGCCATACTGAGAGACATTACTTATTGGCGTGTAGCTCAATAAATATTTCCCATAGCAGTCTCAATGTTTAATAATTTATTGTTCCTGGTAACCTTTACCTTCCTTCCGAATAGCATTGCAATCCGACACGTTTTTCTGGGTGCAACTATTTTTTTGACGATCACTGTTCATCGGAATCAGAATTATATACTTACGCCTTCTAGTGACAAAAGTGTTGCATATGAAAAGTTAGAGAAATAATTTGCAAGGTATTCCTTACATGAACTCTATCCAACGCAAAAAGAATTTTACAAATCGGACTTTTACAAGCATAGATGTTAGCGAAAGCGCAATTTGCATTCGCGTCCCCTAGAAGAAAAAACTGTAAATTATTTGAAAAAGAAACTGTAATCAAATGATTTTCGTTTTAAATATTATCGAATAAAAGAAATAATTTTTAAAACGTTATATATAGAACCAAGGATACTGAATGAAATATACTGTAGTTTGTATTCGATAACATCTGAATTTACACCCTCTAGTGGCGATCCGAAAAAGAACAATATGCAAGGATCATTATTCTCGTATTCAGGCTTCCCAGGGTCAAAAGGATTTTTTAAATAGGAATAGGAGGTAAGGAGAGATCGTCCACCCACAGAGATGGACGGATGGTCGGAAGGGTATTCTGATATTATAAGCATGCTTTTTTTTCTTTTTTTTTCAAAGTACGTGCAAAATATCTCAGTTTCTAAAGTGGGCATTTGATAAACTGCTATTGCAGAAGACAAAACATTTTTTTCTGTGAAATGCAAAGTGATTTCTTTGAAACGTTACTTTCGCTGTGAAAAAGAATGAGATTATTCCTTTTCTGTCTGTAAGGTGTAAATTAAAAAGCAAATTAAAGGAAACAGCGATCGACATATTGCATAAATAAAGGAACGCAATTAACTGCTTGTCACATGATTTTGAGTAGGTATCGCTTAACAGGAAGTGAAGAAGTGGAGTCCCTTTTATCCTTCCCGTTTCTTGGCAAAGAAGAAAAGCATCGAGTGCGTTTCGATCTGAGAAATTCAAAGTCAATTAATTATTATTAATTGACTTGGCATTTCTCAGATCTAAACGTACTGAATAGACGCAAACTCAGTCGGTCTTAAGTAACTCTTAAATGCACTAAATGGAACCCTGAAGTTAAGTGCGAGTTGTGCTTGAAAATTGGACTTCAAATGGGAGTACACTAATGCAAAGCTGCACAGAAATTACAAGTAATTTATTCACGTTTTGATTTAAGTGTTTCCCTTTCATCATTAACACATTGTAAAGTATTAATTACTATTGGAATGCAGTTTTATTTAATACGTATTAGCCCGAGTCGGCCAAGGTGAAATTTTACCGGTATAGCATCGCATTTCGCTATGCAATTATTACACAAAGTAGCGATGCAATTTGAGATTCGTGTAGCATATTTTTGAGAAGCAGCGCTGTTAAAAAAATTTCTGAAATTCACGAGCCATTTCCCATTATTCCTTTCATAAATTAACGAAGCGTATTCCTGATAAAACCTTTTCCATGAAATGACTGGAAAAAACCCTGATTTTCCCGGATTTTTCGTACGCCAGGAAAATAAATTCTAAATTTTCAGAAACCTTTCCGCAATTCCTTTCGTATGCTAACAGAAAAATTCTACTCTCACTTTTTCCGTATCCATACGACGTAATTTTTTCGGTAATAGAAGCGATTCACGGGAATACACTTGATGTTTGATTAACTTTTAAATTTCAATTGTCTATCGGAGGATATGATTTTGAAGTCCTGTAGCAAGATCGGATATTGTGGATAGCATATCACATGAAATTTTGGTTATTTGGTTATTGTGGCTCAGTATATTTCTTCCCCTCTTCCCCATTTCGTGCACCAGTTATTGTATATTGTGTTACCTTAAGAAACATGGCACTTTAATTATTGTACAGGTTATTGTATGATGCATATACATCAGTCTGTGGACTACTTAAAACAAAACTATTATAGGTATCAAAATAAATTTCATATTTTGGAGGTTTGTGAAATGATACAAGATGTGATCAAAAAGTATCCAGATTGGATTTATTAAAAAAAGTAGACAACTTACAGATTTTAAGCTTTCTTCATTTATTTGTTTTGCTGAGCATTGCCATTAAGTACATTAAATATAGTTTATAAAACTGAGCGCAGCAAGGAAGCAAAAGGAAAAGGCCAACAAGACCTGACAAAGCCCCAAGCTCCCTACACAGCAGTGTTAAATAAAAAGAAAAAAGTACATTAGAAGCCAAAGCGTCAAGCATGATCAATGTTGTGTATGGAAATGCAAGCAAAACAGGATTAGTAGGTTAAAGTGTAAAATATTTTGAAATTAGTAGTTTTTTTTTATTCATGGGTTAGTAACTGTGATTCATTATGTAACTTTTTTCATTTCTTCTTAAAAATATTAAAGTTATTTAGTATTATTTGTTCCGTTGGTAGTGAATTTCAGTAATGAGGGCCAGTGTAGTTTAGACTTTGTTTCATAGTTTCCTTTTTTGGATGAATCGGTCGAATATATGTTTTAGTTCGTGTGTCGTGTAGGTGTGTGTCTGTGGAATAATTTTTATTATAACAGAGTGTAGATTAATTTTTATTCCCTTGAACATGATTTTTCCAATGATTGAGAATAATATATTTGTTTGAGTAAACTTTTGTGTTGGTGTATAATGATAACTGTGTGCTTGCATTGAATTTAAGATCAATTAATCTAATATATTTATTTTGCAATTTTTGAAGTTTTTTAAAATTATATTTTGTTGTCTGTCGTCATGGTAGTAAAAAAAAAACTTAATCGCCTCGCCCCCTTTTGAAGTCACACATTTAGGCCAGCGTCCACTGATCGAAGCATTTTTTAAAGTGATCTTCTGAAATAGCGAACAGCTGCTTCGCAGCATTGTTGTATCTCCTCACTGTATTGAAATCTTTTTCCTTTCAAGTGGTATTTGATTTCTGTGAAGAGAAAAGAGTTGCAGGGAGCGAGATATGGCGAATAGGGTGGCTGTTGGACCTGTACAATGTGGTGTTTAGCAAGAAACTGCTGCACTAGTTGTCATACATGGGCAGACGCGTTGTCATGGTGCAGTTGCCACTCGCCATTCTTATGCAATGCCTTCCGGTCTTTGCGACGAACTGCGTCCCTCAAACGCCACAAAACTAGACAGTAGTACTGCTTGTTGATTGTTTGGCCTGATGGAATGTATCATTGATGCACAATTCCCTCATGATTGAAAAAAACTGTCAGCATCGTTTTGACATTGCTGCTGCTCTATCGTGCTTTTTGGGGTCTGGAAGAGTTTGGAGTCTTTCACTGTGAAGACTGGGCCTTAGTTTCGTAGGTCATACTCATAAACCCACTATTCATCACCAGTTCTGATAATTTTTAAAATGTTTTCGTCATTTTCGACGCACTCAAGCAGCAGGTCAACAGCATCTGAAACACGGGCCTGTTTTTGCTCAGCTGAGAGCAATTTTGGTACAAATTTCCCCGAGACGCGTCTCATACCCAAATCGTCCGTAAGAATCGACTGAATTGAACCGAAACTAATGTTGAAGTCTTCAGGTAACTCACGGATAATTATTCGACGAGTTTCCCTCTCAGTTGTGCGCACAAGTTCTACATTGTTTTCACTTTTGCTGTTTGCGGGGCTCCCAGATCGTTCATCACTCTCAACACTTTCACGACCATCTTTAAAACTTTTATACCACTCATAAACTTGTGCACGACTCATACAATATTCCCCATAGACTTTCTGCAATTGTATGTACGTGTCTTTACAAGTTTGGCCAAGTTTTTGGCAAAATCTGATGCAAATTCGTTGAGTAATTTTTCCGACATGGCAAATGCAACGAACAGCTTGACACACGAAAGAACAAAGCACTACTGTAAAAGTTAGTAAAATCATGCAATGCATTGATTATGATACGCTTTCCAACATACCAGAAGTCATTACTCAAGTTATGAGGATTATGGATGTGGAATAAATCTCGCTCCTGTGCCCTAACCTTTGACCCCATTTCGATGATATTAAACAGAATTGGTTCGGTATACCTCCGGAACAACACACTAAAGTTTTGTCGCAATAGGAGCGTCTTTACGTAAGTCATGACGCATAAGGGCGAAGGAATGGATCCCGCTCCTATGTTCTGACCTTTGACCCATTTCGTCCATTTTTATAGGGTTGTTCGAAGGTTGTTTCCTACCACATACTAAAGTTTCATCGAAATCGAACTATTTTTACGTGAGTTATCGTGCGGGCAGACAGGCGGACAAAGCTGGAGCATATACGCTTCTTCAACCTACGGCTGGAAAGCGTAAAAAAATCGGACGAGCACGGGAGACGTGACTCACGGCACATGCCTAGTAGGTTCCAAGGTCAAGCTATGTCAAACCGGTTCCTGCTGTGTCGCGCGATTTCGAACGTATGCAAAAATTTCAATGAACGTAAAATTTTAAAGTTTTCTGAAGGAAGTGTATACATGGAATACAGTGAAAATATGCCAATAATAATATTACAGTGCCTACCATGTATTTATGAAGAATTATTTCTTCGTGAAAATTCGCTTCTTAATTGTATATGACGTACTTTCATCACTGGAATTTGTGACCTACATCTGACCCTGGATGTGAGAAAAGGTCGTGAGACGCTACAATGGGGCAGGAATGCGTAGATCTTCTCTGCAGAATAGTCATATGCACAAAACCTTTTCTTAGAATCAGGTCGTCAAGAGTCAGGTGGGTTTTTTTTTATTGAAGGTTTAATGAGCAACGCAATGGGCTATAAGCAGTCGCCCGTCCCTAATTTAGGGTCACTGGCTCTAGGGAACGGAGAGAACCAGTGCCGTAAGACAAACACAACATCCATTCCTCACAGGGAATCGAACCCGGGCCGTTCACAAACGAATGATCATAAGCCAGCGCTTAGACCACTGCGCCACCGAGGCGGCAAGCGTCAGGTGTCAGAGAACCGAGTTATGTAATCAAAATTCACATTTCAACTTTTTTGTTTGAAACAGATTTTCAGTTATAAGACATGGCATCGCACCAATCTTCGTTTTTAAACAGGATCGGTGTTTTCCACTTGTTTTTTATTTTACTCGATATAACCCCCCCCCCCCTCCCTGCATCGGACATTCTTTAAGTATGGTTTCTAAAGTGTTTTGGAGTTCCCAAACACACATTTTATCAGACAGGTTGAGTATACAGGGTGATTCAAAAGTCCCCGAACTCTGAATTCAAATATTTCCACCACGAATGTAGGGATGTATAACTCTTTTTACATACTAAAGAGCAAAGCCGAAAGCATAAGAAAAACTTTAGAATTTAAAACGAAAGTTGCAAAATAACCTGAAGATCAAAACGCGCAACGCAGCAGTTATGAAAATTCAGAATTCACATTCTATTAAGAAGAGACTGAAGCAAAAAAAATTTTTTTGACTCATACCAAGCACAACATAGAAAAGGTTATGTATTGACCGGTGTGAGTAAAAAAGAGAAAAAAAGAACAACTGAATGTAGAAAGTGTCGAGAATACTGAGCCTTGGCTTTATCAAGGACCAGCAAAAAACTCTGCATTTTCTCACTTCTACAAAGACCTATTTGGAAATGGGTTTCTGCAAAAGTCATAGATGCAAGTAATAAAACCACCAAAAAAAAAAAAATTTTTTTATTAAAAATATATATATATGTCATGACCTCCGTAGAGTTGTATGACCAAGCTTTAGTTAACAATTTAGCTTGCATCCATAACTTTCCTGGCCCGACCCATGCTCTTCATCTGTTACTATTAAACAGAAAGAAGATGATTATATTTAATATATAATATATATCAAATACGTGGAGATAATGTAAATGGACGATGTCATCACTCTATCCACGTTATTTTTTTTAAACAACGCATAGCGACTGAAAAATTGTATTCCGGCACTACTGGGATCGAACCCCAGAACTCTCGATAACTAGTCGAGTGCGTTCGAATTTACGCTACAGCGCCAACAATTCTGAGCGCAATGCGTGGTTTATCAGTCAGCATCTGACTATACGAATGCGTATTGATGGTCTCAGCAACTGAGATGTCGTCATCTGGTGGCATTTAACGCAACAGCTATTTTAATTGTAGCTGATAAATTCAAAGGGCGATAGAAATGTTTAATATATATCAAATACGTGGAGATAATGTAAATGGACGATGTCATCACTCTATCCACGTTATTTTTTTTAAACAACGCATAGCGACTGAAAAATTGTATTCCGGCACTACTGGGATCGAACCCCAGAACTCTCGATAACTAGTCGAGTGCGTTCGAATTTACGCTACAGCGCCAACAATTCTCAGCGCAATGCGTGGTTTATCAGTCAGCATCTGACTATACGAATGCGTATTGATGGTCTCAGCAACTGAGATGTCGTCATCTGGTGGCATTTAACGCAACAGCTATTTTAATTGTAGCTGATAAATTCAAAGGGCGATAGAAATGTTTAATATATATCAAATACGTGGAGATAATGTAAATGGACGATGTCATCACTCTATCCACGTTATTTTTTTTAAACAACGCATAGCGACTGAAAAATTGTATTCCGGCACTACTGGGATCGAACCCCAGAACTCTCGATAACTAGTCGAGTGCGTTCGAATTTACGCTACAGCGCCAACAATTCTCAGCGCAATGCGTGGTTTATCAGTCAGCATCTGACTATACGAATGCGTATTGATGGTCTCAGCAACTGAGATGTCGTCATCTGGTGGCATTTAACGCAACAGCTATTTTAATTGTAGCTGATAAATTCAAAGGGCGATAGAAATGTTTAATATATATCAAATACGTGGAGATAATGTAAATGGACGATGTCATCACTCTATCCACGTTATTTTTTTAAACAACGCATAGCGACTGAAGATGATTATAGAAAACTCAAGTTTAAGAGTGACATAATAAATCAGAAATAATGTTCAGCAATAACAAATTTCCAAGTTCGCCTGAGAGAGAATTTAAACCTGAATAGCAATACAAAAGTATTACAAATTCTTAACATTGCCATAAAAAAGGAAATATTAATTTTTTTCTAAAGCACAGATTCTTGAAAGAAAACTGGATTATAAAAACCCCATACTCCACAACTTCTGACAACACAAAAACGAGAATAAAATGAAGACAATAATAAACTAAAGAAATGCTTTGTGAAGGTTATATGACATAAACAATTAGTTGCAATATGTACAAAGTATTTCAGAAGTGCTTTAAGTGCATAATTAAGTAGTTATTAAGACCTTAACGACATTGAAAACACAGCGCAGACTACAAGAACAATGAAACGGCCGGCTGCTTGGTCTTAGTTCCCTAAAAAAATGCGCAAGGATACCAAGAAAAGAAAGAGTTAAAATCCGCAAAAAAGTTAATAGGCTTGCTAGTGCCTAAATGCTTAAAGCAAAAAAAAAAAAAATGTTCAAGAAGTTCAAATATTGAACCTGGAAAACCTAAAACCCAAAGACAATGAAGAGAGCTTACCTCTGATGCAACTTAACTTCTTCCACTCTTGAGGAAACATGGCCGACCTTTCAACCCAAACTTCCAAACCAAACACCCCTGCCACTCCCTAGTCGCTGGGGGGCAGTGTGGGTGAGGCTGAAGGCCTCCACACACTGAAAAATCCTACTCGCGGAGATTTTAACTAGAGAAAAAAATATAATTAAGATTGTGGACCTGTATGATCAGAAAGAGCAGAATTAACTCTCCATAATACATGAGAAATATTATGAAATACACAAGTAGTGTATTTAATAATCTTTGCATGTATTTAATCACCTTAGTGAGCTTCTGTAGACTATTCAGAATCCTATTAATTTTAATGTTAGTTTTACTATTTTTAGTATAGCTATTCTAGTGAGTGAATAACTAGTTTTCTTTTATATTTATTTTCATTTTATTTTATAAACAGATTTTTAAGTTTTTTTTGGTGATTTTGTCTATATTATTTATTTTTTTATTTTTAATAGGACCTTCTTATCCATAGCACTAAGGTTCCTTTTTGTAGTTAATATCATCCTCTAGCCAACTTCCAAAAGGCTTTCATTGGTCAGAATCATATTAATAACTGTGTAGAAAATTAAAGCAGATCTGCCAACCTTACTCTGTTATTCAGAATAATTTTTCTTAAAGTTCTTTTGATGAAAGAAGTAGGAATTTTGTTCTCTAGAAAACTGTCTAATAGTATATTAATGTGGTATACTGACACTCATACTTACCGGCAATAAAAACCACTTTACAATAGATGCTGGAATTATCCACTATTCTGTTGAAGACACAAATTCACCAGACGACACATATTGGCCGACACTCTTTTCAGCGTGTAGGCTGGTATGTCCCTCACGGCTGTAATGATGTTGTTCCGCAGGTCCTGTACCATCTTAGGGTTGTTGTGGTAAACTGTGTCTTTCAGATAGCCTCTTAAATAAAAGTCTGGAGGACTCAAATCTGGTGAACGAGGCGGCCCAAGTTTTTTTCGAGATTAATCGATCTCGGATGAACTCACGGAGCATCTCCATTGTGTCGTTTGATGTGTGGCACGTTGCTCCATCTTGTTGAAACCAACAGTAACGTTCGTGTTCTTCCAGCATCGCTACAAATTGATGGATGATGTCTGCATACATAGCGGAATTTACAGTTGTGTCGAAAAAGAATGGCCCTACAATTCGCCGTCTAGACATGACGCACCACACTCCAACTTTCTGACAGTGAAGTCCAACCTCATGCAATGCGTGTGGATTCTCCGCAGCCAATATGCGAGTGTTTTGGCTATTGACATATCTATTCAAATGAAACCATGCCTCGTCACTGAAAAAAGTGTTGTTAAGATGGTTAGCCACATTGTTGCGCGCGCAACTCTTAAACCATTGGCAGTAGGCAATGCGCTTTTCCGAGTCCAAAGGACGCAGCTCTTGCACTACTCGAATTCTGTACGGCCGTAGCTTTAGACGTTTAGTAGCCCTCTGGCAGGCTGAATACGATGACCCTAGCTCTTAAGACAGCCGCCGAAGTGACGTCCGAGGAGAGCGCTGCATGGAAACGTGAATGTTCTCCAGAAACGTGGTCGTCACCACGGACGGCCGGCCACTTTTAGGCTTATCCTGAACACTGCCTGTCTCCCGAAACCGATTAACAAGTTCATACACAGTTGTTTTCCTTGGTATAGGAGAATAAGGAAACTTCCTTTGAAAGAGCTGGATGCAACGTTGGTAAGATTTTTCCGCAAAATAAACTTCTAACAAAGCTACTCTCTGTTCTTACGTGAGACTCATGGCTGACTGAACGTTAGTGCTTGCCAGCGCCTGCGTAAGCGTAGTGTCACGTGGCGCAGCTCGTTCCTCAAGGTCACGCACAACAGCCACAAGCAGCAATACTCGGATATCTCTAATGGTTTTACAGCAAATACGTTTCAAAAATAGAGTTCGGGGACCTTTGAATCACCTTGTATAACCGCATTTCTCACAAATTTACTATTTCTAGAACACCAATCGGAAACGGACTGGCAGACTAACGAACACATGGCCATAACCCGGCAGATCGCTGCAGAATTGAACATTGTTGTGCAGAGGGTCATCTCCGAACGAAAAGCGTTTTGGATGATTCCGCGAATGGAATGCAAAAGCCCATAACCATGTCGCCGTAGTTCAATCGGGAGAATATCCCGCTCGATAGTAGGAAGACGAGCCTTCGAATTGCACCACCGGCAGAAAAGGAATCATCCGGTGTACAAAATGTACTCTTTAAAGCCTGAATATTTACTAAATTAATTTATGTACAGTAAACCTGGTTAAAACACAAATTCTGGGGATGGAAATCATTTTTGGAAACATTATAAAAAAGAAGAGAGTAGCTCAACTAATTATACAGGGTGACCATAAAGTCTCTTTACAACTTTGCACATTTATTACGGATACCCTGTACTATGTAAGTTCATGGTATTTGTTGTATTACTGTAAATGTCAAAGTTTTGTTTGACATTATCGTTTTTTGTTATAGGTCCCTCACTGACGTAGCAGGTGCTATTCTATGAAAGTGTGGTCCCCACAAGAGAAAGCGCAGTGCGTCGCTTGGTTCATCGAAACAAAATCTGATACTCAAACGCCACGACATTTCTGGACTAGGTATAGGAAAACCCCGCCATCTCGTCCTAGTATCCGCCAATGGCACCAGAAATTTATGGAGACTGGGTCTGTGATGGATCAAGATCGTAGTGGCCGCCCACGAACATTGAATGAAGACATCGAACGTGTTCGTGATTCATTTTCACGAAGCCCGAAGAAGTCCATTCGTTCCGCTGCCAGAGAACTACAAATGCCCCAGTCCACGGTACACAGGGGCCTACATAGACATCTACGCTTATATGCATGCAAAGTGCAACTGTTACAACCACTTGAGGTGAACGATAGACCATGACGAAAAGAATTCGCAGTAACGTTGCTGGATAGACTAAGTGAAGTTCCCGTGTTTCTTACACATGTTTGTTTTAAGGATGAGACAACTTTCCATGTCTCTGGGCAGTTAAACAGACACAATGTCAGGATTTGTGGGTCTGAAAATCTCCATGCGTTTATGGAACTTGCGAAGGACAGTCCTAAACTGAACGTGAGGTGCGGTGTTATGCATAACCGAGTCCTTGGACCATTTTTCTTCAGTGAGAAAACAGTGGCAGCAGATGGCTACCTGAATGTTTTGCGTGAGTATGTTGTGCCACAGCTGGAAGGCCTTCAACCAAGCGTGATATTCCAACAGGACGGTGAGCCACCACATTGGTGACGGCACTTTCGGGACTTTTCAGACACAACATTTCCTCGGAGGTGGATTGGACGGGATGATTCAATTGCATGGCTCCCCCGTTCCCCCGACGTCACACCTCTGGACTTTTTTGTATGGGGATATGTGAAGGACGTCGTGTATTGGACAAAAATGCTGGACATCGATTACCTGAAATCGAGGATCAACAATGCCATTTCGACCTTTACTGATGACATGCTGCAGCGCACATGGTTGGAACTGGAGTTTCGGTTAGAAGATGTTCTACGCGCAACAAATGGTTGGAATGAGGTAGAAAAAACTTTAGTCTTTGCTCTTACTTATGTGCTCAACCACATTTGTCTATCTCATACAGTGTATCCGTAATAAAAGTGCAAAGTTGTAAAGAGACTTTGTGGACACCCTGTACATTTCTTAAAAATAGAAAAAAAACAATGTCCGTTGGTCGTAGGAGATAATGGACCTGTAGTATCATAGGACCAATCGGCATCGGATCAATTGGGCCATTAATTGAATCAGCATTGTACTAATTGTACCATTGAATGACTCGGCATTGGATCAGACGTCACTGGACGAATTGTCGGGGACAGATATACAGGGTGATTCACTCTGGACTAAACACTTATTTTTTTAATTAACTCACGATTGCAAAGACACATTTGAATGAAATTAATGTAATACATACCTTGATCCATGACAAAAAGGAATGTCTCATAGAATATGCTGGAAGTGTCCACCACCATCGTCCAGGCACATATTCACCCGACGCTCCATATTGGCAAATGTGCGATGTAGCGTAGAGACGTCGATGGCAGAAATTTCACGTGTGACGTTGTCTTTCAGTTCCTCAATCGACCTTGGCTTGTTGGCATAAACCTTGCTCTTTAAAAGTCCACAGAGAAAGAAATCTGAGGGTGTCAGGTCGGCAGACCTAGGCGGCCACAGGTCTTTGGAGATATTCTTGTCCTGGAAGAAGCTGCGCACTTCTGCCATGCTCTTATTGGAGGTGTGGCACGTTGCACCGTCCTGTCCTGTTGAAAGTAATCATCTGCAAGTTCCTGATCATCCAGCTGGTTCATTAAAGAATTCTAAGTATCAGTCGAAAATCTTTAATGAACCAGCTGGAACTCGTTAAAGATTTCCAAGTATCGGTCGGTACTCACGGTGTCTCTTTAAAAAGATTGTCCCAATGGTACGGCGTCGGGACACTGCACACCAGACACCGATTTTCACTGGATGCAATGGTTCCTCATGGATGGCGTGGGGATTATCACTGGCCCACACCCGTATATATTTTGCGACTTTACATATCCGGATAAATGGATGTCTTGATCCGATGCTTGTGGGTGGCCACTACGATCTTGATCCAATACGGACCGAGTCTCCATGAATTTCTGGTGCCATGCTTTGTCAGTAAACCATGTTATGTCCAACAGGAAGGGGTTTTCGGCGAAAAATTTGGCAAACCATTGACAACATGCCAATCGCCTTGCAAAATCCGGTGGCTGTAACTCGTTCACAGCCGTGATACGGTACGGCTTAATCTTCGCCAGTTTGGCTGCTCTTTGGCATGTCCGAATATCCCAGTCCCTTGGATAGCCGCCTAATAGTTTTTCGTGGGGGATGCCAATAACCGCTGCTTCACATCCTCTATCGTGTTCTGCGCCATCTGGTGTCATCCGGTCGTATGCGGATCCACCAAGCTTCCCGTTCTCACCAGCTACTTCGGCAATTTCGAAATGGTGGCTCTGGTGAGTGGTTTGCGCCCACCAAATTTCTTCAGAAACTCCTTCTGACATTGTTTGAAGGATCCGGTTACTCAGTACTGACGCACAATGAACATACGCTCTTCAATTGAGTACACCATCTTCATTCGACCTCCTCGTTTAAACTGTCTGCGGAGACACGCTATTCTACCACCACTACTAGACAGATGGCGTGTCAGTGCTTCGCCACACATCTCCTTGGGAGATATTTTATTCACAGGTACTGCATGTCGACTGCTTCATCAGGGAATAAGGAACCGCTCCAATCGGGGTTCACGCTCATCGTATATTTCCCATCTCATATATTCCACATAATAAGTGTTCAGTCCCGAGTGAATCACCCTGTATGTAGGTACTAGTGGCTTGGTGGGGCAAAAGCCCCAATCCCAATCTAGTAAGAAGTATTTTTTGCAGTTTTCAAGAAAGTGGAAATAAAATTCTACCATTTTTTCATGCTTTATGTATTTTGTAGAGAGGGTATAGAGAATATGTAAACACAAAACTCAGGTCCAGGTTATGTCCTCCTGCTTTATGTTCTATCGCCTCAGCTGCAGTCTTTGATGCTTGCGCGTAAGGAATTTTAGCCAGAATGTCTGCCAGGGCTGTCAACATCGATCACTTTAATTCTTTAATTTTCATTACGACCAATACGTATATCAGTAGCTCCCAAGGAATCTATAGAGTGCAACAGGGTATGAAGGGTTTTCACCAGTAAGTGGTAACAAATCCGAGATGTAGCGGTGAATCTGTCCCTGAATTTTGAAGCAGTACGGGCCATTGCCTCGAATCTCCTTCTTTGTGGCCGAGAGGGAAGCGAATGACATCGCACAAAGCACGTGTAGCACAGTTGTCCTTGACGATGACCAATCAGCTCCTTGCTCGCTGGGTCCTGTTGACGCCATCTCCCAAGGTCTTACAACGTACCCGTCTGCCCGCATTGCATGAATACTATTTCTTTATACGTACGAAGTTAGACAGAGTGTTGTGATACATACAGCAGTCAGCTGATTAAATTTAGAAGAAAACTTTTATTTTCCCTTGATTCTTGGAATCAGGATCTGTAAAATGATCCATCTCCCAAAGTCGTACGACGTACTTATGTCCTGCAATATTGTGCAACATAACGGAATTATACATAGGATGTTCACTGAGATGCACTTTTACTAGTACTCCATTTCGTAAGATGGAACGTGAGGGCAGTGTGCTGTATCAGACAAGAAGACCAACTCATTGAGCATCAGTTAGCGCTCGATTGAGGGTCAAAATGGGCAAACGGGTGATCTGAGCGACTTTAGACATGCCGTGATAGTTGGCGGCAGGTGTGCCAGTTCGATGATCCTCCAAGTAGCCGTCCTCCTGGGCCCTTCACACATAAAAATGGCAAGGGTTTACCCTTGAATGCTGCAACAAGTAAAACAGCTGGGGAATAGTTGGTGGACCAAAGGGTCAAATGAGACTGGTGAGACTCGAGAAGGAGGCAGATGGGCCGCAACCCGGAAAATCACTGCAGAATTCACACGTGCGTCAAAGGTCATCTCCGAACACACCACGTATCGGACCATGTCTCAAATGAGAGATAAAAGCCATCGATCGTATCGGCAGTCTCATTTGACACCTTGGATTCAACCGCTGTTTTCGTCCAGTTCATTGCTGCAAGATGTTTGCGTATCGCATTATTCAGGGTAAACTCCTGTTATGGTTGTGCGTGAAAAGCTCAGAAGGACGGTCGTTTGGGATATCATCGAACCGTCACTCCTGGCGCCAACTATCATGCCACGTTCTAAGTAGCTCAGATAACTCGATTTGCCCATTTCGATTCTCAATGGAACGCTAATACCTGACGAGCTGGTCTGCCTGATATAGCACACCAGTCTCACGTGACATCATACGTGTTAGAGTAAGCCATTTACGTGACAAGGCCTCTCAGTGTGTTTGGCATCTCAATGTATATATATACACTTGTGTGTAAAATTAAAGGATAATCTACAAAGTTCTACTGGACGAAAGGAAATGCTGTGAAATTTGACAGGAACTTTAATTCAGACATACTATTGGGCGTGTGCAAAAGTTCTACCCGTTTTTGTAATAGAAGCAAATTGCGATCGGAGTAGTTACGTCACAGATGACGCTGAGATGCCGAATTTTCAGCCACTAAAGTGTAGAGCAGAAGCGCTTATGGAGGTACTAGGTTTGTCCGAGTAAGTCATTCGTGACGAAAATCACGGACGGTGTAACATGGCATGCGATAAGGAGCATATTAGACATTGTTTACTGTACGAGTTCGAAAAAGGCAGAACTGCAGTCGCGTGTTGCCGCAACATCTGTCAAGTGTATGGGGAGGATGCAGTTGATGATAGCACATGTCGCCGTTGGTTTCGGAAATTCCGGGAAGGAGACAGAAGCTGTAAAGATCAAACCCGTCCTGGACGTCCATCCGTGGTTTCTGACGAGGATGTGGACCAAGCAATAACAAATGACCCACATCCAACCGTTCAGGAATTAGCGGAAACGTCGGTACACAGAACAACAGTCCAAAGACGGATGCATGCGCTTGGGTTCATCACCAAGTTCGATAAATGGGTTCCGTACCAGCTTTCTGCACAGCAACGAGAGGAGAGAATCCGTAACTGTGTTTCTTTGCTTTCTCGTCACAGAAATGAACCGTTTTGGGGACGAATTGTAACGGGTGATGAGAAATTGGTACTGTACCGTAATATAAAGCGTCGACGGACTGTGTGCCAAGGTGCGAAGCATGCTCCATCGACCTCAAAAGGAGGACTGCACCACAAAAAGGTTTTGTTGAGTGTTTGGTGGGATGTCCAGGAAATAATCCACTGGCAGGTGTTGGCACGTAGCCGAACGATAAATGCTGACCTCTACTGTCAACAGTTGGACAGATTACGAGAACAACTAACATTGAAGCGGCCAGCACTCGTCAATCGCAAAGGCGTGATCCTTCATCATTATAACGCCAGACCTCAGGCTGCTTTAATCACTCGGCAAAAATTACTGAACTTTGGTTGGGAAGTGTTATCTCACCTGGCATATTCCCCTGACCTGGCACCTACGGACCACCACCCTTTTCAATCGTTACAGAACGCCTTTGCTATACAAACCTTCGATGATGTGGACGATGTGAAAACGGCATTACATGACTTTTTTGACTATAAAACACAGGAGTTTTTCCGGCGTGGGATTCACCCACTTATAGACAGATGGCAAGAGGTCGTACAGAATGAGGGCTATTATGTGAAATCCTAGGTACGTTATTTGTTGTGTTCTCCTCTTTTCTTTGTAGCCTACAGAAACGGGTAGAACTTATGCACACACCCAATACAATATTTGCATATTGCAGAGCTTCGCTGGTAAATCATAAACAGGAACTATGCACATAGGAACAGCAAAACAAGAGTTCTCAATTGTCGTTGTCTGGAACAGTCAGTAAGGAGTGTGATTGCTTTTAACAGACATACAGTGCTCGCAACGACTTCCCATACTGTTAATGAGACGGTCGATTAAGGCTTACGGAATTAAACGCCAGTCCTCTGAAAAAGCTACTTGGAACTCCTAAAGAGTCCTAGGTGGGGGACTGGCGCCTTTCCAAGGCATCCCAGACATGCTCGATAGGATTCGTGTCCGAAGAATATTCTAACCAATCCATTCGAGCGATATCTTTTGTTTCCAGATACGCATCCACCAGTTGGGCTTGATGCGGTCTGGCGTTATCATCCATCAGGAGGAAATCTGGGCCCACGGCACCCTTAAACAGCGTAACATAGAGATCCAGAGTCTCTTCTATGCATCTCTAGCCGGTCAACGAGCCATTTTGAAAGATGTGCAGGTCTATGCGACGGTTTGTAATGATGTCTTCACAAACAAGAAAACCACCTCCGTGAAAACTGAGCCTTTCACGAATGTTTGAAGGGATTTCTCTAGTCACTGGTTTCCCCAGATGAGAGCACGTCCAGAATCAGTATTTAAACTGTATATTGACTCATCCGTGAAAAGCACGCGTGTCCTGTAATCTAAACTCTACAGGCAATGCTGACGACTCCATCTTAAACGCGTCACTCTGGAGGAATGAGCTAAGGAGGCACAAATCACAGGTCATCTCGCATGAAGACCTCTCTCATGCAACCTACAATAAACTAAATCGAGTTATTCTCTTGCCAGTGACTGTTTTGAGCTCCAGAGTTAGTTGCCTACCTCTTATCTGCCAATGACTTCTTGCTGTTAGAGCCACATAGCGGTCTTCCGCCCTGGGATGGCCTTGTCCTTTTCGCCGACAAACCTAAGCAACCGCCTCCACAGTCTTGAGATTTTTTTTTTTTTTTTGATTGGAGGTTTAACGACCACCGTGAGCAACTCAATGGGCTATAAGCAGTCGCCCTTCCCTGATTTAGCGTCACTGGTTCCATGGAAGGGAGTGAGCCAGTGCCGTAAGACAAACACAACATCCATGCCTCACCGGGATTCGAACCCGGACACCGTTTGGACGAATGGTCACAGGCCATCGCTTAGACCACTGCGCCACCGGGGCGGCCACAGTCTTGAGATGACATTTTATGGTATATTTAACTCTATGGACACCTTCGACTGAGATTTACCTTCTTCCATCCAACCGATCACTCACCATTGCTGTGAATTGTCCAAATGCTGTTTTTGAGACATTTTCAACTCAAACACCGCAATACTGTCCAGCCTACTTCGAGAAGGAGTACAAGTTACAATAAAAAGCGAGCCGATCTACTGCCTTTATAAGCTAACCTGATTTGCATAGTCTACACTAACAAAGTCGCACCTGCACATGGCTTCTTCGGTAGCACAATATTTGCATAATCATTCGCTTTCGTTGTATTTCCGTCTTTGCGCCACATGTTTAGTGCGGGGTTTTTTTCTATTATCCTTTAATTTTGCCCACCAGTGTATACCGTTTCAGTATATTTATGAAATCTCCGCTTCTAAAGTCCCATTTCTGATATTCTTTTTTCCTTTGATTACAATAGCGACCACTGCTTTCTAGATTTTTGGGAAATTTTTCCAGTTACAAAATTAGTCGTGTTTTCTTTTTTACGAAACTGTGGATCTTGCAATTTAAGATCCCAAAAGAAACTACCTCGAAATACCGTTAGCGTCGTAGGTTTGAGACTTATGTCAAAAATACTTGCTTATTACACTCGAGTATTCTCCGTCATCCTTCTTGTTCAGATTTGAAACAAGAAGTTGAAGAAAATACTCGCATGTTCGTTTGGGAATAAGCCGTGTTTTATGATGACACTAATTTTAGATTAACAAGCTGCGAAATTAAACATGACACCCTGAAGATCGAGCCCATTGGCGCAAAGAGCTTTATTCACGGGGTTCTCAAGGATCCAACAATTCCGACAGATTGCATCAACGACTTTTGATTAGACTGTAGTACGATCTTTAAATGTACCGTTTTGTTTCGTGTAATACCGTGAGAGAAGAGGAAGATTTAGCACGTAACTTGTAATCCTGTTTGCCCCGGAGATTTGTTGCTGTGACAACAATGAATTTTGAGTGCATATTTAAGCTCTGATTCAATCAATGTAGTTATTTTGGAAATGAGAAATATTGAACGGTGAAATACGGTTATAAAGGATGCCAGTGGCAATGCAAATTTTGCTTACGTAAAACATTCTTTATTACAACCACGAACGTAACATCGTGATCCAACATACACTGAGGGGCCAAATTATTATGACCACCAGCAGAGGCGTAACTAGGCATTTCTGCGCCCGGGGAAAACTACAAAACATTGCGCCCCTTCCAATTTGTCTTATATATTACTAATTTAATATCATATCATTATCATCATTGTCAACCATTATCAATCCACTGCTGGACGAAGGTCTCCCCAAGTTTCCTCCACAACGGTCTGTCTTGTGCCAGTCTCCTCCATGTCACTCCCGCATACTTTCGAATGTCATCCACCCATCTCCCATGTGGTCTCCTTCTGAGTCTTTTCCTGTCCCTTGGAATCCAATCTAAAGTTTCGGCTGTCTATCGATGGTCTGTCTTTCTAGCAGTATGTCCAGACCATTGCCATTTCAGGGATTTAACTCTGATCATGATGTCTTCCACTCTTGTCATTTTTTGGATTAACGAGTTCCTCTTCTTATCTCTCCTGGTTACACCAAGCGTGCACCTCTTTATGCTGCTTTGAGTTGTCTGCAGCCTTTGTATGTCTCTTTTAGTTAAGGTCCACGTCTCTGCACCATACGTAAGCACTGGAAGGATGCATTGATCAAACACTTTTCTTTTAAGACATAATGGCATATTGCTCTTGAAAATTATGTTGTTTCTTCCAAAAGCTCTCCAGGCAAGTTTTGTACGCCGATTAATTTCTTCATCAATGTGACCCTCACTTGATATCTGCTGTCCAAGATAAACGTACGTGTCTGTTATCTCCATCAATCGATAAATCTTCATTTCTTGTAAAAGCATTGAACATCACTTTTGTCTTCTGAAAGTTCATTTTTAATCCCACTTCTTTACTCTTGTCAGCAAGTTCCTGGATCATACTCTGCAGCTCTGATGGGGTAGTTGCAAAAATGACTACGTCATCAGCAAAACGAAGGTGGGTTAGATAATCTCCATTAATCTTTATCCCTTTGTTTTCCCAGTTCAGTGATTGAAAGACATTTTCCAATGTGGCATTAAAGAACTTCAGAGATATGGTGCCACCTTGTCTCACTCCCTTTCCAATTTTTATATGTGTTGTATTTTCAGACATAACACCGAATCTTTGCACTTGCATTTTCATAGATGTTATTAATAATATTAATGTATGCATCTTCAATACCGCAGGATTTCAGAGCCATTGTAACTGCTGATGGTTTCACCGAACCAAAGGCTTTTTCATAATCGATAAAAGCCATGCACAACGGAAGTTCATATTCCCTCGCTCTTTCAATTAGTTCTCTCAATACGTGGATATGGTCTATTGTACTGCAGCCACTCCTGAATCCAGGTTGTTCTCTCGGTTGAGCCATGTCCAGTGTTACCTTCAAACGGTGTGAAAGAACTTTAGTGAAGATTTTATAAACCACTGATAGGTCTGTAGTTCCTTAAATCCTCAATGTCACCTTTTTTATGTAGCAGGATCATTGTAGCGTTGTTCCAATCCTCAGGAATCTTCCTTTCATTAAGGCATCGAGTGAAAATTTGGGCGAGTACTGTTTCGATTTCTCCACTTGCTTCTTGTATGATGTCTACAGTAATTCCATCTTCTAATGGAGCTTTTCCTCGCTTCATGTTCTTGATTTCATGTGCAACTTCTGCTGGGAGGATTGGAAGAACTCTGGTACTGGTACCTTTCATGATGTCTGGAGTACATGTATCATCTCTTTCATATAATTGGGAGTAGAAATCTTTCACTCTTGTCAAAATTTCGCCTCCATTTCTTGTTACAGAACCATCTTCTTTTCTCAGTGCTATAATCTGTTTTCTTCCCTTACTGAGATGTCCCTTTGCTATCTTTAGGCTTTGGTTGTTTTCAATTGCTTTCCTCACTAGTTCACAGTTGAATTTCCTTACGTTTTCATTTTCGTACTGTCTTGCATAGCTCTATATATTCCACTTTGGAAGTCACATCTTCTTTAGTTGTCCTCATCTCTCTTCTTTTTTGCATCAACATTTTGGTTTTTCCTGATTAATTTGTTTACATGCAACTAGTTCTTAGACCCAGCTAATTTTGTTGCTGTTTCCATAAAAGCTTTGGTTACTTTTCTGTTAACTTCAGAAATATCCACTTCTTCCGATGTTAGGCTTTCTAACACAGAGAATCTGTTCTTCAGTTCTAACTTGAAGGTATTATGGTGTTTTTTAAGGTTGGTTATGTCAATACATTTTGTTTGTCTTATGAGCTTGCCACGTTCGAGTTTAGTGTTGAGGTGCATCTTACATCTCACCAACCTATGGTCACTACCTGTGTTGAACTTTTTTAGCACACTGCTGTCTTCTATGACGAATTTTTTGTTACACGTAATAAAATCAATTTCACTTGTCGTCCCATTTGTATGACTCCGTGTCCATATCCTGGGTGGCTTTTTCTTGAAAAAGGAGTTCATGATGGAAAACCCTTCTGCCTCTGCAAACTCAACGAGAGTATTTCCACGTTGGTTTCTGTTGCGGTGACCGAATTTACCTACCGAAGTTTCATTCTGTTGCCGTTGCCCTATTTTTGCATTGAAATCTCCCATAATTATCTTCAAGTGCTGCTTACCTTTATTATTTAGATGACGAATTTCCTCATAAAATTCTTCAATTTCTTCTTCAGGATGACTTGTGGTGGGTGCACAAGTTTGAATAATCTGAGCCTTGTATCTTCTCGAGAGTTGGATAACGAGTCGTGCAGCTCTGTCAGAGGAACTTTCAACTTCTACAACTTTATCCTTCAGTTTCTTGTTTATTATAAATCCAACACCACTAGTTCTGTCAGTATCTGTCCCACGATAGTAGAAGAGATGTCCACTTTTCATTTCAATGAGATCTTCTCCTTTTCTCCTTACCTCACTTAGCCTGACGATGTACCACATGATTTTTGTAGTTCCTCTTTCAATTCAAGAAGCCTTGAATCAGAAGATAGGGAGTGTCCATTATACGTAGCCAAGGTCAGCATCAGATGGCAGCCTAGTCCGGTCCTCCGGGGATTTTTAGCACCCTCTGCCTTCATGTCGCACAGGCCGCTGCCTTGGCCAGGTACATTCCAGCTACCGGAGACTGAGGGCCAAGATATAAGTTGTGGAGTCATTTTGGAGGGGTTTGGCCATAACTCACCACACTGGCCAAGCGGGTTGGTGAGTGTGGGATAGAATTTCCCCTAATCCCGATGGTATAGTTATACCGCTATTGGCGGTTGTCAGAGCCCCTTTAGTGGGAACAGGATGCACCAAGAGAAGGCGGGGTTGACATTTGTCAAGGAGAGGCTGTGATGTTACGCATCACCTGACCTTACATCCCTTAATGTCATATACGTATATATATATATATATATATATATATATATATATATATATATACTGAAAAGCAATTGAATTAGAGACAGCTGGCGTTATGCAAATGTGGCGCTGTGTGCGGCCCTGCAAACGGAAACGTCATGACGTATGCAGCGATTCGTCAATATGAGGAGTGATGCGACGGGAATCAGTAAGAGTCGGACGCAGTATGGGTAAGACGAAGGATCTAAGCGCATTTGATCGTGGGCAAATTGTCGGGGCCCGACGAATGGGTCACTCCATCTCTGAAGTCGTGCATGTACTGGGATTTTCCCGAGCCTCTGTGTCACGGGTGCACCATGAGTACATCGAATCCGGTAAAACCCTCCCTGCAAGAGCCAACTGCCGTGGACAACAGCGTGTGGATGAGCGGGGTCATCGTCGGCTAGCTCGAATTGTAACAGCGGACAGACGGGCCACAGTGCAAGAAATCACTCGGCAATTTAACGCTGGTGCACAAAAACGTGTAAGCAGCCACACCATCCAGAACCATCTCCTCACTATGGGGTACAGAAGCCATCGTCCCACGAGGGTACCGCTGCTGACCGTACATCACAGGGTGCAAAGATTAGCATGGGCGCGGGAACATCGCCACTGTACGATGGACATGTGGGAAAATGTTGCCTGGACTGATGAGTCGAGATTCACGTTGGTACATGCGGATGGCAGGATACGAGTACGGCGCAAACCACATAAAGCGATGGATCCTTCTTGCCAGCAGGGTACTCTTTAAGCTGGTGGGGGTGGCATTCTCGTCTGGGGACTGCTTACGTGGACTGAAATGGGATCCCTGGTACGTGTGACATCGTCCCTCACAGGTCAACGTTACCGGGATATCCTGGACGACCATTTGCTCCCGTTTGTCCGTCTTCAACATCCCACTGGGGACCTCATCCTGCAACAAGACAATGCACCTTTCCATCGCTCCCGAATTGTATCCGAATGGTTGGACGAACACTCCACCGACGTGAACTTGCTTCCTTGGCCAGCAAGGTCACCTGACCTCAATCCCATCGAGCACATCTGGGATGCCATCGAGAGAGATGTTCGAGGCTCTGATCCCTCTCCATCAAATCTTCGTGAACTGTGGGAGCTTGTTTAGGGGTCGTGTATCCGTATGGCTTCCCAACGCTTCCGGTGTCTTGTCGAGTCCATGCCGAGACGAATCGCCGTCATCAGGGCGAAAGGGGGTGCTACACGTTACTAGACAGGTATCTCTAATTCAATTTCTCTTCAGTGTGTCTCCTCCATGTTACTCCCCCATACGAAAGTATGGGGGAATAACATGGAGGAGACTGGCACAAGACAGACCGTTGTGAAAGAAACTTCGAGAGACGCTCGTCCAGCAGTGGATTGATAATGGTTGACAATTATCATGATGATGATGATGATGATATATATATATACACGGTCGAATAGCAGTATTGTGACCGCTAGCTAAAATCCAGAGTAACCGCCGTGTGCAGCTCGGACAGCAGTTAGACGGGCTGGGAGTGACTCAGTAAGGTGCTGGAAGGTCTTCACAGGTATGTGGAGCTATGCTGACTGCAGTACATCTGACAACTGCTAGAGGGTGCGTGGTGGAGGGTCCATAGAGCGAACAACGCGATCTAGGTGGTCCCACAGATGCTCGATTGGGTTTACGTCTGGGGAATTAGGGGGCCAGGAAAGTACTTTGAAGTCTTCATCGTGCTCTTCCAAAAATTCTCAAACATTTCTAGCTGTGTGACACGTCGTATTGGAAGATCCCATCCTCCCCAGGGAAGACAATCAGCACCCAGCAAAAACACAAGTGCTGGGAAACTGCTGGCCACCAGCTGGCAGTGATGGGTCACTGCTGGCTGAAATCTGCCGCTCACGGCCCGGTAGTGGTCCGTTGGTGGCAGCGCGATCAGTTGGCGAGCCATTGATGGCCCTACAGCATCGCCGTGAATTGTGGGTCTCCGAACAAGTGCCACTAATGGCCCGTTGCTGGCAACCAATGCAACCCCCAACAGCAGGAGGAAGCAACGGGACTGCGTATGCGCATAAGCAATGGTACCAGTTAGTTGAAGACGACACTATCGCCATCGTGTTATTTTAGTGGATGTTAAGAAAAAATCCATATGTGGAGAGGCGAATTAATTTCCTAATGAAATTTTATGTCGACGAAGATATCAGATTAAGCCATGAAATACTATTACAGCCATGAAATACACCCACTCCATTCCCATGAATAACAATTCATGGAATGGAGTGGATGACTAACAAGAAAAAATTTGAAACCGCTTGAAGCAAATATCCTGGAAAACCATTAAAACAACGTTTGTTGGAAAAAAAAAAAAAAAGAATTATACGCGTACAAAATTTATTAATTATTTGAAAGAAAAAAAAAGCAACGCTATGTGGTGTACTCATCCATGGGTTGAACACACAAGACTGGGAGGAATTCGCTTCTAAAAATAACGAGAAGTAAAATAAAATATCTTTTACTCTTTAAAACAAATGTAGCTTCGGACAACGGAAAGGAAAGACGCAACGATAAAAATGTAACAGAATGTGACATGAACCCGGGTAAATATATATTTATTCAACAATCTCTTTTCAAGACGGCAAGGACAGTACAAAACTTTGGAAAGCGACTCTAAGTATGTACACGCCTTAAAAATGAGTGAAGTTCCCTTAACGTAAAAAAAAAAAAAGCTATCGTTACATTGAAAAAATTAATTTATGAATTATATGAAACTGACTTTTATGAAAAATACCTCGCAATATTGTAAAATGAAAGCATTCGATTACACATTGCATACCAAATAGACAGCTTTAAGCATACGCTCGAATGTAGTAAATTAGTCCGGTCGGTAGAGAGCTCAGCCATCACGCGAACGGCACAGGTTCAACGCTACTCAGATGCAAGCTGGTGGTTTTCCGATCTGTTGAGAAAATTTCCCCAGCGCAGTGCGTTAATTCACAAGCTTCGTAAGGGTAGAAAAAACAAACAAATTGTAGCTTTGGGAAACTGCGGTTATATTTGTTGTTGTTTTTTTATTATTATTATGGCTACTACTGGGAAATTGGCGGACAAGATTCGGCAAGCCACCAGTTACGTCATGTGGTTGCCGGCTGCAACTAACGGCACACTAGCGGACCACATTAGGCTAGCCATCATTTCTGGCACGTGCTTGCAGGGCCACTAAGGGCCACTTGTGGAAGCTACTGTCTGTGATGGACCGTCGATGGCCCTGTTGTGGCATATGACAACTGATGGGGTGCCAATTGTTGGCCAGCTGTTGGCCTGAACTGCTGGCCCTTCTGTTGGCCTCCCGGACATTTTATTGACGGTTCGGCAGCGGCAACATAGTGCTGGGCCAGCAAGACTGTTTTTGCTGGGCATGTATGGGTTTACCTAGTCTGCAAGGATGGATTCATAACGACTTTGGTCCATAGTGCCTTCCACAGGTATGAGTGGACCCAGGGAATGCCACGAAAACATTCCCTAGGCCATAATGCTGCCCCCACCATCTTGTTTTCTTCCAGTAATGGTTGAAGAGTGTTTGTTCTCCGATGTTTCTCGCCTTATACACCAATGTCCATCTCTTCGACGAAAAACACATCGGAGAAGGCAATTATTGCCAATCAACGGAGGTACAATTCCGATACTGCCGTGAAAATGTAAGCCTTTTCTGCCGATGCACTATTGTTAGAATAGGTGCAGTGATAAGCCGTCTGCATCGGAGCCCTATACGCAGCCGGGTTCGCTGAACTGTCGTTTTAGACACACTTCCGGTAGCCCCCTGGATCATTCGGACAGTGAGTTGCTCCACTGTAGCATGCCGATCGGTCCTCACGCACCTTCGAAGCCGATGTTCCGGTCTCATATCAATAGCACGTGGTGCTCCGCAGTTTCCACGTAGCTTATTTTCGCAATGGTGCCATTTCACCAATCACGATACACTTTAACCACAGCAGCACTCAAACAGTTCACAAACTGCGCTGTTTCAGAAATACTGCCACCCTTGGCGAAAGCCGATGATTATCCCTTTTTGCAAAGCTGATAAATCGCACCTTTTATCCATGACAGCAACGAGTGATATGTTTTCAGAATGCCTACAGCACACTTTATATACCCTCCGCCACCCCGGTGACGCAGTGGTCTAAGGGATGGTTTATGATCATTCTTCCGAAAGGGGTCCGGGTTCGAATTCCGGTGAGGCATGGATGTTGTGTTTGTTTTACGGCACCGGCTCTCTCCCTTCCTTGGAACCAGATGCCCTAAATTAGAGACGGGCTACTGCTTATAGCCCATTGAGTTGCTCACGGTGGTCGTTAAACCTCCAAATTAAAAAAAAAAAAAAAAAAACTTCAAGCCAGCTCACGACACGTGCCTTCTTTCATTGGCTACGAGCTGTTGACGTCAAAAGTAGGAGGTGGTCACAATAATGTGACTCGACTGTGTATATATATAGCACTCGCAACCTCAGCATTGCTGGTGGAGGGGGCTAGCGGCTAGTCTTCAGCTCAGTAAAAGATTTTGCAGAAACTTCTGCGGAAACTACGTATATATGAAACTGGTTAAAGAAACAGCCAGGAATTTTTGACGGCAGCTTTGAATTAAATATCAAAAAGAGAAGGCATTTTTGGTAGGTTTTATTTTTCTTCAGTGAATAAATAAAATCTTTAGAAATCATTTTCGCGGCTTTAGTGTTTATAAAAGTACGTTTCCGAATATTCTGCCCAGAACTGTCCAAAATCGAGTGTTGTCATTTTATGCAGGGTGTTTTGATTCGTTTTAGAATTGCCATGGAACCAGAAGGGAGACGAATACGCCACGGTCTGGAACAAAAGCACTTTACTGGCCTCTCAGTTGTCCAATACTAGTAGTTTTGTATACCGCTGAGTTTTCGATTTTAGTCAAAGTCCTCTCGCCTTGCTTCTACGAATACAGGGCAATATGTCACTGCAATACCTTTCCTGACCTATTTCTGCCACTGTAAAGAGTTTGTTCCTGTAAATTCTGCCCTTTGGAAAATACTCACTGGGAGAATTCCAGAAAAAAACAGAACAGAAAGGATTTGGGTTATGCATCTTTAAAAAGACTTAACCTTAAGAAAAAAAAAAGGAAGAAAATTATACATAGAAAAGAGGCAATCTCCATAGTGCTGTTTGGCGATCTTTGCATTATGCTGAAAACTAAAAAAAAATTATCTTGTGCTAGATTCGAATTTCTGCAAAAACGCTTCTGATAGTCCTTAAACGATTTCGTCTGAAAATAGGTCTTTTAGTAAAAATCCACTAACCTGGATATAACGCTGAAAATCGCAACTTCCATGAAACCGGTCTACCAAGACAGATTGCTAAAGTGAGCACACCTCAGAAAAAGTTTGTAACTTACAGGTGGTGCTTGTGGGGGGGGGTAACGTCAGTCCTGAGCGTTTAGGAAGTCCCTCGTGCCAAATTTCGGGCCTCTGGCTCCAACGCGCCTCTTTTCCTCATGCGGTATTCAAGCAGGGTGAGAGTGATCAAAGCTCGAAAGTTCAGCCGGAAGGATCACTTAGCCAGCATGTCAGTGGCGCTGTTTAGGCGCCATCCCCATGACCACGTGTTATTCCTCATGAGGAGAAATTCACTGTATCAGAATTTCATCTTTTGTTTCCACTCATATTTTGCGAATATCGTAGAAGAGAAAATGAAATAAGAAGCAGAAACAAAACGCTCATTTATTTTATCTAAAAAAACGTCATCCCATGTTTTGGGGCTTCGACATAGGTATGACTACTTGACATACTTTACCTATAGCACGGTAATATGGTATCAGTTGTTGATAAAATTGCATGAATGTACTGTATGAGAGCTGATTCTACTCCAAAAAAGCTTGGAAAAAAAAATTGACCACCCACGCTTTCTGATGTATTGAGCTGACACAGACAATGGCCTCGTTGTACATATTTCCCCCAATTTTAATGACATTCAGAAACGGGAGCTACTTTTAGTTAACTTGAATACCCTTAACGTGTTAAATAAGAAATGGCTAACTTGAGTGCTTTTATTAGATGTCTGATTCAACGTTCCAATGGTATAATGCTTAGCTTACGCGCGTTCTTTTCCGCAGATATAAAACGAAGGTGGAACACTCATAAGGAAGTTTTATGTCTAACAAGTAGACTTCAATCGAAATAGCAAGCAATCGTTTAATCGAAATACCTATCGTACATCAAAATAATAAGAGCTATTTTAACCTGAAATTCACTTCAGAATCAATTTCTGATGATAAACTTTTCTGCAACAATGAAATCAAATGACGCAAGATATTTAATTGAAACGTTATTACTTAATGCGAACCGCCCCACAGAGAGTTGAGCAAAGTCTGGAAGGGAAACCGTACCACACGCATTAGGGGCGTATCTTATCAATGGTTGCTTGGATTCCGGTTCATGATGATCACTTAGTATCATAGTGGGCGCCGTTCCCCCCTCCACAAGGGGAATGCACTCGGGGAAATCGAATGTGTGAGGCGCGAGATATGTGGCGTAAAAGTTTGATGAGTGTCTTTGATCAGGAAGGGTCGTAGTTCTTCGTAGTCTTCTTTCTTTCGATTTGATCAGAGACTTGGAGTGGCGTTACTTATTACATTTTTCCCCGATTCATGCGCCCAGCCTTCTTTTGTTTCTTTCTTTCTTTTGATTGAACGTCTTCCCACCATGAGAGAGGTTTCACTAGCTTCCTTCACATAAATCGATGAAATATTGAGACTTAATCAAAGGAGAGAGTTTTCTAAAAGCTGTCTAAAATTATCACTCAGCGCAGAGCTATGCTAAAGTGGAAAAATGTTGAGTAGATGATCCCTAAAATTTAATTATATACCTAACATCAGCGAAAATTCCGGTCGATAAGTACGTAGTGGCAAAACTAGGAAGTTCCCAGAAATGTATGAGTGCCATCAGAAGCTTTCAAGAGCGTCTAAGGAAACGCTTGACAAAAGTCAAGCTGAGAAATCACATTTGATAACTGAAAAGCATGACAAAAACTCACTTATAATAATCGAAAGTCATGATGAAAACTTGCTCATAATAGTTGATATTCATGAAAAAAAGCAAGCTTGTTTGTACTCACGGCAGAATGAGGAACATCGCCATTTACATTTTGTTTTACAACTTCCTGTTACTTAATCATCGACTAATGGCAAACGAAAAAACTTATAATTGCAAATGATAGAGTGGAATCTCGTTTATATGTTTTTGTTTTTCACAGAACCAAGTAAAATTAACGTATAAACGAAACGGGCACATTTCCCGTCCTTAGATGGGAGTACATTATTCGGTTCAAACGTATGGCGTAGCCATAAGTGCTATATATATACTAGGTGCTACGTAATATGGAGCATTACCGCTTCGGTGGCGCAGTGGTCTAAGGCGTTGGCCTCTGATCATTCGTCCGTAAGGGGTCCGGGTTCGAATCCCGGTCAGGCATGGATGTTGTGTTTGTCTTACGGCACTGGCTCTCTCCCTTCCCTGGAACCAGTGACCCTAAATTAGGGACGGGCGACTGCTTATAGCCCATTGAGTTGCTCACGGTGGTCGTTAAACCTCTATTAAAAAAAAAAAAAAAAATGGAGCATTTTTAATGCTATGCATGGGCGCAGTGGTCTAAGAGCTGGCTTGTGACCATTCGTCCGAGATGGGTCCGGATTCGAATCACGGTGAGGCATCGATGTTGTGTTTGTCTTAGGCCACTGGCTGTCTAACTTCCCTGGAATCAGGGACCATAAATTAGGGACGGGCGACTGCATATAACTCACTTACGTACATAATTGCTCACGGTGTTCGTTAAACCCCCAAACAAAACAACAACAAGAACAACAACAAAAAACGAATGCTGTTCCATGAATGGCCGCAACAATAGTTAATTTTGTTGTTGCTCAATATTTTGCTGAACTATCGCAGGACACTATTTCATCACGTTTTACACAAACGTACCAATATCTCATTGCAATCTGCGCAAATTACGAGATTCTGATGCTAAATGCGATAAAAGCCATTACGAAAATGCATTTTGGATGCTATGAAAACGATGCGTAGTAGCGACATTTGGATTCTTCTAGACCCATCATGGGGGAAGGGGGGGGCTGCTATTAAAGAGAGCTTTAAAATGATGTATAAAACGATGTGAAGGGGATTGGTAACTTTTGGTCGTGGATAACTGTAGATATCCTAGACCAAAAGTTACCAATCCCCTTCACTAACACACCAGCGATTCCGATTTCCATTCTATCTTAAGGTCAGTTTTAGCTTGCGCATGCGCAAATAAACTTTCGTAGCTACATCACATTTCATCGTATCAGGTTCGTTTCGTCTAAATCTGAATAATATATAACAATAAGAATAAATATTGTTTTTGAAAAACTGAACAGTCGAAATACTATTGCCGCCGCCATAGTTTAGTAAATATATATTTTTTTTTGATTGGAGGTTTAACGACCACCGTGAGCAACTCAATGGGCTATAAGCAGTCGCCCGTCCCTAATTTAGGGTCACTGGTTCCAGGGAAGGGAGAGAACCAGTGCCGTAAGACAAACACAACATCCATGCCTGACCGGGCCGATTCGAACCCGAACCCCTTACGGACGAATGCTCAGAGGCCAGCGCCTTAGACCAGTGGGCCACTGGGGCGGCTAGTAAATATTTACTTTTATGATTCACATATCCAGTGGCGTACCAGAAAGAACCCCCCCCTAGCAAAAATGCGAACGCGGGAGCAGCGTTCAGCCATAGCTCATTTGCTTAAAACTGTCAGGTGGTCATAATAAAGTGGCCACTCAGTGTATACCATGTTATTAGCTGGATTCTATGGGTGTTTTTAGTAGTTCAAATTCTTTGGCACCTACAGGTATTTTTCGTAAAATTAAAGTTATTCCACTTGTGAGCACAACAGAGGCGAAGCTCATGTCAAGACGGCGAATCTGCAGCTAAAAAATGCGTCGGTGAAGTTTAGTCGGTAGAACAGCTGGCTCCGAAGTGATGAATCCCACCACCCCGGAAATTTGTGTTTTCGCATTGACGCCCGATTGTGGAAAATGTATTGTGGCGTACTACAGAGGTGAAAACATGTGTCAAGAATACAAATCTGCAGCGAGACATTCCGTCCGCGTAGCTCAGTTGGGAGAGCGACTTACTCTGGAGTGAGAGGACACGGCTTTGATGTCTGTCGCGGACAACACTTGTGTTTTCCCATTGGCGCCCGATTGTGGAAAATTGATCCATTGGCCGTTGGGTTCTTCGAGTAATGTGTAATGTTTGTTTTACAGATTGTTAGGAATTAATGAAAATTCCTACTTCGCTTCAAAGAAAAAAAAATTAAGAGGGAGAGGATGTGACGTAGTACACACACGAAAGTGAAGCACATGTCAATACGGCAAATGTGCAGCTATAAATTTATAAATTCCGTAGATGTAGTTTAGTCGGTAGAACAACTGGCTCCGGAGCGAGGAGGCATGGTTTATAATGCCACCACCGGCAAATTTGTGTTTTCAACAAGTTGTAATAAATAAAATGACTGCTCTAGTTTTATACCAATATAAATTGCTACAGGATTCTAAGACTAAAGTTAATCACATCATGCAAATTCAATTGTTTTAGAGAACTAAGACCAGCCTTTTTGAAATGCATCACGATCACTCACTCGAAACACATAACTGTCGTGAATGACGTTTTCCGATTTATATAAAAATACAAGTGCCGCCCCGGTGGCGCAGTGTTTTTGTTAGAAATTATTATAAGAAACATGACTGTCAGAGTTCCACGACATTTGAACTAGAAGCCTCAGCGCATATTTAACAGAATTGCAGGTGGCGCTGCTCGAACCGTATTATTTGTTTGCTCTAGCGAGCGTTGCCTGGATCCCTTTTTTTGCTGACGTCGGTTAGTAATCTGCGAAGTTGATCTTTGACTGAACAACAACAATGTCGGTGATATATAAAAGGTGTGCGTGTTGTAATAGTGAGTTATTACCTTTATGTGGCGATGTATAATAAATACTCGTGTGTTATCATTCAAGAGTTTATAATTGTGGAATCTATTTGTTCTCTGATGACTAAAGGATAGATCTTCCTGCAGCTGGTAAGTGGCTTACATCGTTACATAAAAGGTTATCATCAATTATAGATTTTATTTATTTAGAAATCACTAACAAGTTTAAGCGATGGCTTCTGATCATTCGTCCGAGATGGGTCCGGGTTCGAATCCCGGTAAGACATGGATGTTGTGTTTGTCTTACGGCACTGGTTCTCTCCCTTCCTTGGAACCAGTGGCCCTAAATTAGGGACGGGAGACTGCTTACAGCCCATTGAGTTGCTCATGGTGGTCGTTAAACACTCAATAAAAAAAATACAAGTACATAATCAAGAGTAAACATTTATTTACTCTTGAATACGAAAAACACACTGCACATAATGCCACAATATTTTGTACATAGTAAATATTTTTCTCTTCACTACGTTATAAAAAAGATATACGTCTCTGTGTTGTCGCAGCGGAGAATGCCTTTCAGCATGGGCACCTATAGCTTAGTTTTCAGGACGGGGGCAAACAGAAATCGCAAATACGAATAACACATACAAACTTCTTTGCATATGCAAATTTCTCTGTGCATTCTTGTGATCTAATCGTTTTTACCAGTCTCAACACGTAAATTTAATTGGAAACCAGAACAGCCAAAAACGACGTGCAACTTACATACAAATCATTAAGCCGTTCTCTGAGATTCAGAGGTTAGCTTCTCAAAGAAAGACCATCTACCAAGTAAACATTTACCTGATGGAACTAAAATTTACTTAATGTAGGTGTATGAAATGTCTCCATTTACCATAATCTTCATTAACATCCATCACACGCTGCACACAAGACCTTTTGTTTATTACCATGACCCCGGTTGTACGGTGGTCGCGGAATACTTATTACTCGTCAAATTGGATAAACAGTGAAGTTGCGTTCCCATAAAAGTAAAGAACCCAATCTCAAAGTTTACGGACGTCGCGTTGTGTTTCATATGGGCTCGTTACGAGGTATTCGTAAAAAACCCATATGCCGCAAATTGTGAATTTAGAGGAATATACACAGCCTGTAAAGTTAGCTACACCAGGTTAGGTAATTAACAATGTTTATTAATAGAAAAAGTATATATAAGCAATTACATCCTTTAGGTGGAGACCAAATAAAAGTTACGTTAAATTAAAAAAATATTGGAATTAGCTATGTGTACGGATCAACTGCTGCGTACGCCTGTCACACCCTTGAGCTTAACTTTAAAGTAACTCCCTCAATCTATTCCGAGGAGGCATAGCGACCATGCATATGTATATATCTAGTTAACATGGGAACTGGAGTTGGGAAAAATAACGTCATCTTACCTTCCTTTTGGATAGGGTGGTCTCTCGTTGAAACCCCACGCTGGTAGATGAAAAACTTGCGTGGATGTTGACTCTAGATCTATCGACTACCACGGCTGGGACCGCATACTCTCCGTTTCCTAACTAAGCCTCATCCGTCTCATCCTCGACTATCTCTGAAAATTGTACTTCGACTACCATCACTAGATAATCATCTCTGATTTTTCCATATCATCACCCCTTCTTCTCTCGTGTCTGTGTATATATTTCCGTCCCTTTAATTTTCCACGTGATAAGGGCGTGCCTACAACCTTCTACGTACTCTTCGCCTGGGATCCGGATTGGTCAGCTGATCTGACCAGTGCTCGGGCTTAGTGGCTATTGGTTGGACCTCTGGTCCAGTTGGCTACTTTTTCGTGACAGCTGGCCTGTTGTGCAGGTGGTACTTTTTGTGAATTGCATAAGGCCTATTTTACGCTCAGATGAATGGCGAGGAATTTAAAGGGGCTTTCCGCTGCCAGAGTTACGACTTTTCTGTGACACCGCGATGTACTTTAAGACTTTCGCTGGTGCCTCTCTCATCAAGAAGATGGTCGTAAACCGCAACTCGCCTATTCATCTGACCGCGTTCCGGATTTTTGCCTGTGCCTTCTGAAATACCGGGATGTATTGTCCCACCAGCTTAGATTTTGCGAATGCCATGCTTTTCCTCACACGAGTGAAAAGAAGGTGAATTCCTTTGGTCATTCTTCACGGGTGTCCGGCAAACCGATTTGACCACCTGGGTTTTCTGCTTCCGTGGGGAAAAGGGGGTTTATGAGGCAGGAAGGGAGCAAAAGAAAAATAATTTAAATTAAGTAAAAAGAAATAATTTAGGTAAATTACTCCTGGTCTTTAAATTTTAATTAGGCCGTAAACAATGCGGCCCGAACTACGAAGTAGTTCCGCGGCAACATGTTCTTTATACTCATAATCTTTTTCTCATGCAGACATTCTTGAATCTGGTCCTCTCATGCTTTTCTTGGCCTTCCTCTATCTTTATTTCCTGTCACTTGGGCTGAAAAAAATTCTCTTAGTAAGCACCTCATCACTGATTCTTTCAACATGGCCAAACCACCTAAGAATATTAGTCTCCACTTTACTAAAAACATTTTGCCTCACATTACACATCTGCAGAACATCATTACTCACATGATCAGAGCGTGTCTTGCCACAAACCCCCCGTAAGTAACGCATCTGCCTAGCACACAAACGACTCCTATGTCTTTTCTGCAGTACTCAGGTTTCACTGCGGTACATCAGAGTAGGAATAATTACACTTTCACACACAGCCATTCGGGGCTTCGGAACCCAGTATTCCTGTGAAATCCACATAAGGCAGCTATGACTTTCAATGAAGAATTCACTTACCTACTAATTTCGCCATCTAATTTGTTCTCTCGGTTAAATGTACTTCCTTAATATACAAACTCATTCACCTGGTCAATCTCTATGCCATTAAAACTTATCTTGCATTCAGTGCTAACAGTTCCTCGGGGATGGATAAATGAAATTGAACGACATGTTAGGACAAAAAAATAAATTTCTTTGTCGTTCTTTTGATTATTTTGGCCCCATGCGCCGTAAAAGCCTGGAGATTATTCAACTGGCCATTAAAAATAAAACAAAATCCTCAAGGCAAATGTATGGGGGAAATTTCGACAGATCGTTGTCCAGTAGGGAATAAACTGCTGCAGAGGATATTGTTTTTCATTTATTCGCCTTTCATACTTTCTCATACTGTACGTATGTACGCTGTTCTCCAACCTTCAATGGAAAATTTTATTATTACTTTCTACTGGAAATTTTCAACCTTTTTCCTATTTTTCTTTATACATGCGCATTCCGAAGTTCTACAAAAAAATCAGCAATCAGAATTAGTGTTAAGTAACAAAACGCTGAAATCCATTTTTATTGGTGTAATATTACAAAAACTAGAACAAAACGCTAGCTTTCGCCACCACGGGTGGCTTCTTCAGGAAGAAGTTTTATTCAAATGCAAAACAAAAACAGAGTTCCAGTTATGAATTCAAAAATAGACGTTTGCTATAGATGTTATAAAACGTGCGCGTCATATTCAAGATGTGTGATTAAGAGCGCGCGTATTCATGAGCGTGCGTCATACATGTGAGAGGTCCATTGATGTCTCCTCGTTTCATATCCCGTGACTGGATAGGATTTCTAACGTTTCTCTGAGGAGGGTGGCTCTAGCGGTTGTGTATTGTGCGATTTTCTTTATTTGTCCCCACAAAGGTGTTGCAGAGTTGTTGGCGACTTCATTCGTTAGTGCTGTAGTGAAAAATCCTCTTTTGACATCACTCTGGTGCTCCTGGAGTCTTAGTCTTAAGGGTCTCATGGTCATGCCCACGTAGTTTTTGGTTATTCCGTCTGGGTACAAAAGGGTATAGTGTATACTCCCGCATCTTCCAGGTCAACGGCGCCGTCTTTAGTTGGTGCAAGACAAGACGCGATTGTCCTGGGTGCTGTAATCCCAATGACGAAACCTAGTTTTTTTAAGGATTTTTTCAAGAAATACGTATAGCCTGGTACGTACTGGCATGAGCCGATGTGTTGTAGTTTTTGGCTGGGGCATCTGGTGCCACGGGATGCGAGATTAGACCTCGTCTGGTGTATGATCTGATCGACCATCCTGGGTGATTATCCTGTAGAAAAGGCTGAAGAGCCCACGGTGTCAAGCTCGGCGTGGAGTGTGGCGTTGTCTGATGCGTGGGTGAAAGCTCACCTGGCCCTGTGTCGGAAAAGAGCTAGCTTTCTCTCTTTGGGGCACGATGAGGAAGGCAGTATGACATTAGGAACATAGGTAGGTTTGTAGTGGACACTAGTGTTGAGGTTCCCGGGTGGCGACTTCTTGACCAACACATCCAGGAACGGTAGGGATGCATTTATTTCTCGCTCCATAGTGAACTTTATGGCAGGGTGTTCCAAATTGATGGTGGTGAATAACTGATTTAGTTCCTCCTCGGTGTTTGTCCAGATGAAGAAAACGTCATCTGCGCATCGTAGCCACGTATACGTGGTGACGTATAATTTTTGCGTGATGAAACAACCAAAAACTACGTGGGCATGACCAAGAGGTCCTTAAGACCAAGACTTATAACGAAGTAAATTTCTCCGTCATTTTTGGTCTACGCCGGGATTCGAACCCGAGGCCGCTTATTCCGGAACAAGTCGCTCTACCAACTGAGCTACGCGGACATTTTATTCTGATTCCTATCTGCCTTTATGTCGTGTGTGTCCTTCTGGCAGGTACGTCACATCTCCTGGTACGTTACATCATCTCCCCCTTATTTTTTTATTATTTTTTTCTCGAAGTGCTGGAGAAAGGATTCTCTTATTTTTCCTATCTCGCGGTGTGGAAATAACATCACACCATAGCGAGATTTTGAACGGTCGGGTCATCCGGATAGTTCGGGCGCCATTATAATGAAGTAAATTTCTCCGTCATTTTTGGTCTACGCCGGGATTCGAACCCGAGGCCGCTTATTCCGGAACAAGTCGCTCTACCAACTGAGCTACGCGGACATTTTATTCTGATTCCTATCTGCCTTTATGTCGTGTGTGTCCTTCTGGCAGGTACGTCACATCTCCTGGTACGTTACAGACTCTAGGAGCACCAGAGAGATGTCAAAAGAGGATTTCTCACTACGACACTAGCGCGTGAAGTCGCCAACAACTCTGCAACACCTTTGTGGGGACAAATAAAGAAAATCGCACGATACACAACCGCCAGAGCCACCCTCCTCAGAGAAACTATAGAAATCTTATTTAGTCATGGGATATGCAACGAGGAAACATCAATGGACCTCCCACATGTATGGCCCACGCTCATGAATACGCGCGCTCTTAATCACACATCTGGAATATGACGCGCACGTTTTTTAACATCTATAACAAACGTCTATTTTTGAATTCATAACTGGAACTCTGTTTTTGTTTTGCATTTGAATAAAACTTCTTCCTGAAGAAGCCCCCGTGGTGGCGAAAGCTAGCGTTTTGTTCTAGTTTTCGTAATATTACACCAATAAAAACGGATTTTAGCGTTTTGTTAGTGTTTACTTGTGTATACCTACCCAATTTCTACGTTAGAATTAGTGTTATCGCGAAAGTCTCTGTAGTCCGATTCCCAGGGGAGGGAAATTCATGAATGGCAGCACAACAGGTTGAATCACCAGACCGACGTACAACTGTGCCGTCAGGGTGCGTGGGATAACCACGAGACTGCTCCTGCTGTCATAGGAAATTGCTCCCCAGACCATAACTCCAGGTGTAGGTCCAGTGTGTCTCGGCCGCAGACAGGTTGGTTGCAGGCGCTCACCGAGCCTCCTTCTAACCAACACACGGCCATCACTGGCACCCAAGCAGAACCGGCTTTCATCAGAAAACACAACAGATCTCCATTTCGTCCTCCAATGAGCTCTAGCTTGACACCACTGACGTCGCAAACGGCAGTGGTTTGGAGTAAGTTGAATGCACGCTACAGGGCGTCTGGCTCGGAGCTTTCCTTCAAGTAACCGATTTGTAACAGTTCGTTGTGTCACTGTGATGGCAACTGCAGCTCGAATTGCTGGCGCAGACGCAGTACGATGCGCCACGGCCGTTCTCCGTACACGGCGGCCTTCCCTCTCAGTAGTGCCACGTGGCCGGCCGGAACCCGGTCTTCTTGAGACAGTACCTTCCCTTGACCACCGCTGCCAACAATCGTGCACAGTGGCTACATTCCTGCCAAGTCGTTCTGCAATATTGCGGAAAGAAAATCCACCTTCTCGTAGCCCTATTACACGACCTCGTTCAAACTCCGTGAGCTGTTGATAATGGCTTCTTCGTCTTCTTAAAGGCATTCTTGACTAACATTAACACCCTACGTCGAATCTCAACGATAACTAACGCTCACGAACGTTACAGCGCGTATTTACAGGAAACCTGCTTTGCATGTTCCGAATGGCACTACTAGCGCCACACGTATGCGCCGAGCTCGAAATTTGCATAGACGTCATCTTACAGATGTACTCTCACCGCCTACCAACTGTCGTTTATCTAACACAACCCCTTCTTGGTGTTGGGATTTTTTTCCGTCAGTGTATATAACAAATGAAAATCTTATTTTTTCATGACAAAAAGGTATCTGTAAAGATAAACAAAAGAAAAAAACTTTCGAAATTTAAGAAAATGTTGCGATTACTTAGTACGAATGCTTTTTGTTTCGATTACAGCTTGTAATCACCTAGGGATTTATTCTACTAATTTTCTAGTTGTTTTTGCACTAATTTTCAACCATTTTTCGCTAAGTAATTGCCTAAGTTCTGCTTTGTTGGAAATTTTCCTTTTCCTCACCTGCAAATCCAACAAATGCCACAAATTCTCAATACAGTTTAGGTCTGGCAATTGTGGGAGTGTTTTTAATTTATTTTTCACTTTATAAAGCAACCACGACCTTGTTACTTTGGCTATATGTTTAGGACCGTCATCGAGCTGAAAATACAATGCTGGCCACCCAAAATGCAACACCAAGAAGGACACGAGATAACAAAGCCAGATTTATTGGACACATAACAACAGATACAAAGATGAAACGATTGAGTTTACAGACCCGTGCGACTTGCGGAACACGTAGACATCAATAGTTCGTGTGGCCCCCATGGCTGGCAATAACGGCCCCTACACCGCGGCATCGAACAAAAAAGGCTTTAGATGCGGTCTTGGGGTATGTCGGTTCAATCTGCTTCAACACGTTGCCACAGTTCATCAGGCGTAGCCGCTGGTGGTGCTTGGGCCACTCGGCTGCCGATCAGCGACCAGACGTGCTCGATGGGCGACATATCGGGAGAACAGGCGGGTCACGGCAGCAGTGACACCTGGTGGGCCGTTAAGAATTGTTGCCTGGTGAGCCGTAAAAATTTTTTGACCTGTTGAAGCGTGGACGCTGGCAGGTCCTGCAGGTAAGGGAGGACTACAGGCTCCAAAACGTCGGAGATGTAGCGGTGGCTGTTTAGTGTGCCGGCGATGCGTTCCAGAAGGGTGCGGGTGTCATATCTAATTGCGCACCAAACCATAACGCCAGGCGACGGATCGGTATGGCGATGCATAATGCAGGCGTCATACAGTCTCTCGCTGCGCTGCCGCCACACGCGAGTCCGACCATCGTGGTGTTGCTGGCAGAAGCGGGATTCGTCGGAGAAGACAATGTCGTGCCATTCCGTAGTCCAGGTGCGGCATTCAACGGCCCACTGTCGCCGCACTCGCCGGTGGTGTAACGTCAATGGTAATCGAAGCAATGGGCGCCGTGCGGGAAGTCCCCGCTCCTGCAGACGACGTCGAACGGTACGTGCTGACACAGATTGTTGCGCAACACACCCTAATTCCTGCGCTAACGATAGTGATGTGGCGGTGCGAGCCGTCAATGCCCGCCGCACAGCATTCCGGTCCTCTCGTTCGGTGGTGTGCCGCGGCTGCGGAAATCTCTCACGTCGGTCCGTCCGTCCCTCCTGCACCCACCGAATCCATACTCGCCTCACTGTGCATGGCTGGATGTCGTCCCACACGGGCGCCGATGTCTCGGTACGATAAACCGCTGTCGCGATAAGCCACTATTCGTCCTCTGTCGAACTTCGAAACGTGCTGGAATGACTGCCGAATTCTGCGACGAGGCATTAGGAATCTTCCCACGCACAGGTGCGGCAGCACAACACACTTCCACTACTTACAACCAGCCTTCTGTGCACCCTTCTTATAGTGCTTCTCGGTGGTGTCCCGGGCGCACACGATTTGCATATGCCCTGCAATGCTAATCGTTTGCATGTCCTCTCGCGGGCGACGCATGCTGCGAATTTCAGGCCAATCGGATGCTTCCTTCTTGGTGTTGCATTTTGGGTGGCCAGCAGTGTATAATTTCGTACGCCAATAAATCTGATTACTAGTATAGTTTTACTCTTTTCTATATCAGTACGTATTTAGTTGATCAATAACGCGAAAAAATTTTAACGCGAATAAATTTTGGGGTCCCTGAGACTTTCGTGTTAACGAAGTTCAACTGTATATAATTTTACACCAATAAATATTCGGATGTCTCAGTAAGTTGTGCGAAGTTCAAGTTCCTTTTCCTTTGTTTTTTATTTATTCCTTTTATTATTATTGTTTGGTAGTTGAACAATTAGTGTAAGAGTTTAGTACTGAAAATAGCTTCTCGTTTCTAATTTAGGGTTAGTAGTTGCAGGAAAGGATGTTGCAGGAAAAGCAGCGCTAACAGAACATTCACGCCTAACGAACTCAGAAGACGCAAGAAATTATCAGCGTAACCTCTCGGACGCCAGGTAAAGAATGTATTTTTGCCAAATTCAGGTAAAGAAGCGAGGATATTTCCTGAATGTGACTCTAAACTGACACTTGCCGATACAGTTCACGTACAGATGACCCGGTAATCGTTTAAAAACTTTACATTTGAAATACTTTTAATGAAATTTTTAGACAAATTAATGGATTTAATTTTGACCAGATACTAGTACCAATATGGGGCCTGTTTCACTTTAGTCTCCATTATAAGCAAATATTATTAGTAGACAAGTGTTGTTTGTCAAATATTAATTAGAAATATTCAATAAATTAATGTTCAGGTGCTGAAAATTGAGTCAGCATTTGAGTCCTGTTATCTTCTCAGATGTGCCTGACCTGTCACGGACTCATTTCAGTGTCGACCAAGGCGTTGTGTCAAAATTGGTTTTCAAGACCTTTCAAGCTAATTGTCGGCAATGATACGCAATATGTTTTGATCGGCATTGACTGAAACCGAGGTAGCTGCCCCAGTGGCGCAGTTGTCTAAGCGCTGGCTTCCGATTATTCGTCCGAGATTGGTCAGAGTTTGATTTCCGGATGAGGCATGGATGGAGTGTTTGTCTTTGCGGCACTGGCTCTTCCCTTCTCTCGAACCGCGATCTAAGGTTCCAGCAAGGGGAAAGAGCCAGTGGCCCAGTGATACCCCCTCGTGGCGCAGTGATTTAAGCTCTGGCTTCCGATTATTCATCCGAGATGGGCCAGATTTCGATTTCTGGGTCTGGATGGAGTGTTTGTCTTACGGCACTGGCTCTTTCCTCCCCTCTCTAGAACGAACGGCTCCAAATTAGGGACGGGAAACTGCTTACAGCCCGTTGAGGTAGCGCAAGAGTCAGAGCGGCAAGTTGCAGCGATAAGCCAAGGTCGGTGTAGTTTAGTCGGAAGTAACGGGCTCTGGAGCGAGAGGACGTGGCTTCGAATCTCACCACCGACAAAAAGGGCTATGTTTTTTACAAAGTTGCTCACGGTGGACGCTAAACCCACAAGCAAAAGAAAAAACAACCCGAGGCACCTTAATCTTGATCAGTGAATACAGCGTTTCATTGCAGCGTTCAAAATATAAACAATCGTGCGCCGTCCCGGTGACGCAGTGGTCTAAGCGATGGCCTCTGATCATTCATCCGAAAGGAGTCCGGGTTCGAATTCCGGTGAGTCGTGGATGTTGTGTTTATCTTACGGCACTGGCTCTCTCCCTTCCATGGAATCAGTGACCTTACATTAGGGATGGGCGACTGCTTATAGCCCATTGAGTTGCTCACGGTGATCGTTAAACCTCCAATAAAAAAAAAACAGTCGTGGAGATAGGACAATGTTGTCACAGGAAATGCTGTAATACAGAGGCCCTTAATGAAAAAATCAGTTACTATAGACGGTGCTATCAAACGTACACTGAAGTAAAAAACTATTAGAAACTATTTTTAGCTAATAGCCTGTTGAGTCGCCATCGGCCTTCAAAACAGCATCGATTCGCATGGATTGGACGAGGTGCTGCTATCGTTCTACAGCAGTGGCGTACATTCGACGCTAGCTGCGAAACCCAGAGAATGCACAAATAAAAGTCAATTATCATCGGTATTAAGATATGTCGATGCTTTCGATGCTAAAAACACACATGTGCGGATTCGCTTCTTTTGACTACGAGAATCAGTCTGGAGAACAAAGACCAAGTGGGCTCCTAGTGGAGGGATGATGTCATCGTGATGCAACCAGCTCTACCAGTCTTCACTGTGTGATTCAAAAACTTTCGATACGATCTCCAGCAAGTGTTTCCATGACAACATGAATGAGCGGGTTAAGGGTGAATGGGCCATTGCTTTGGGCAACGGTTCGCTCAGAAAAGAGAAGACTTAGAACTGCATTAGTCACTCGCATGCTCCAGTCTGTAACAGCACGTGCTTCGCGAGAGTTGTTTCAATTGTGTGAAGTGTCAATAAATTAAAATCAGTGATATTATATCTTAAATTCGTGGCTTTGTTGGATTCGAACAGTTTTGATAAATTTTGTGAAAGCTTTCCTGAATATCTACTATCAGAACTTAAAGAACCTTATGCTTCAAATTTTGATACAGTTCGACGAATTAACTGAAGGTGTTTTATTCCCTTGATGAATATAAACAGAAATCAGTAAGAGACATTACTTGTTACATGAAACTGAATAAATTGGACATTGTGTTTAGTGAGGTGCACAAATTAGCAGACCTAATATTAAAGTTTCCATCAACAATTGCCGCAAGAAGTTTTTCTGCATTAAAAAGAATCAAGACATATCTTAGAGACACACAGGGACATGTACGCTTGAGAAACTTGGCTGTTTTGTCAATGGAGAAAAACATTTTTATTAAGTATGAAAAAATACTCGGAAGAAACTTTTTTTTAAAACGTAACACTCAAGTTTACACGAAAGGAAAGAATGAAATTCATGTACAAATAAAGTATTCAAAAGGTAAAGTGTTAAAATCGTATTCCTCATAATTTTTTGATATTCTGTTAGCAATAACATGCACCTAAAATTTAGAAAAAAGTTGCTTCTATTGCTTAACAACTGAAAAATAAGCTTCGCAATTTTTAAAAAACCAGTACTGGGGGCGGGAGAGGAACGGGTGAGATATCCCAGGTGTCGGACACAAGATACGCCACTGTTCCACAGGTATGTTCATCCAAGCGGATGCGAAGGCATCCGTCAATTGTCGAATGTTCACTGGAGGAGAATCTCTGTTACGAAAGGCTCTCTAAATTTCATCGCAAAGGCAGATACGTAGCTGCCATAGGGCTATTTGGCGCAGTTGCATTAGGACCCAACCGATTGACTGCCGTATTGCCGGCTAAAGATAAACTACAAAAAAGAACGAAAGATAGCAATGAAAAATTGATAATACGATTAAGCATTACAATATCTGTCTGGTAGCAGAAAGATTTTTCTATGACATTCTCAAAGGTGAAACACAAAATTCATCCCACGAGAAGACAATGGAAGACAATTGTAATATAATTATCGTCCATTATTGCGCTTATTGAACACTCGCCGATCGTCAGATTGAATCAGCTATTTTTATTATTACGAAAATAACTCCGAAAATGTATGTTCTTCCTGCCGTCTCTATCCCTTGTTTCGCGTGACTTTTGTTTTTAACGATTCCTGTGTCTATATCCGCAGCCGAAAGGTCTTTCTCAAAATTAGAACTCATCAAAGCGTATTTACAAAGCACAATGGCAGAAGAACGGCTTAGTGGCAGTGACGTAGATTGAACTTTAGCCCCCACCCAGCAAAATATTTTTAAGGCCCCTATGTAAAATTAATAAATAAATGACACCCATTCCGAAGAAACTTAAGTGTCCGCTCGTTACTGAATACTACACACCTGGCCACCCAAAATGCAACACCAAGAAGGAAGCATCCGATTGGCCTGAAATTCGCAGCACGCGTCGCCCGCGAGATGACATGCAAATGATCAGCATTGCAGGGCATATGCAAATCATGAGCGCCCGGCACGCCACCGAGAAACACTATAACAAGGACGCACAGAAGGCGGGTTGTAAGTAGTGGAAGTGTGTTGTGCTGCCGGACCTGTGCGTGGGAAGCTTGCTGATGGCTCGTCGCAGAATACGGCAGTCATTCCAGCACGTTTCGGAGTTTGACAGAGGACGAATAGTGGCTTATCGCGTCAGCGGTTTATCGTACCGAGACATCGGCAACCGTGTGGGACGACATCCAACCACAGTGAGGCGAGTATGAATTCGGTGGGTGCAGGAGGGACGGACGGACCGACGTGAGTGATTTCCGCAGCCGCGGCCCACCACCGAACGAGAGGACCGGCATGTTGTGCGGCGGGCATTGACGGCTCGCACCGCCACATCACCAACGTTAGCGCAGGAATTAGGGTGTGTTGCGCAACAATCTGTGTCAGCACGTACCGTTCGACGTCGTCTGCAGGAGCGGGAACTTGTCGCACGGCGCCCATTGCTCCGTTACCATTGACGTTAAACCACCGGCGAGTGCGGCGGAAGTGGGCCGTTGAACGCCGCACCTGAACTACGGAATGGCACGACATTGTCTTCTCCGACGAATCCCACTTCTGCCTGCAACACCACGATGGTCGTATCCGCGTGTGGCGGCACCACGGCGAAAGACTGTATGATGCCTGCATTATGCATCGCCATACCGGTCCTTCGCCTGGCGTTATGGTTTGGGGCGCAATTGGATTGACACCCGCACCCCTCTGGTACGCATCGCCGGTACACTCAACAGCCACCACTACATCTCCGACGTTTTGGAGCCTGTAGTCCTCCCTTACCTGCAGGACCTGCCAGCGGCCACGTTTCAACAGGTCAATGCGCGGACGCACGTGGCGCGCATCGTGCAACAATTCTTCACGGCCCACCAGGTGTCACTGCTGCCGTGGCCCGCCTGTTCTCCCGATATGTCGCCCATCGAACACGTCTGGTCGCTGATCGGCAACCGAGTGGCCCGGCAAGCACCACCCGCGGCTACGCGTGATGAACTGTGGCAACGTGTAGAAGAAGTCTGGACCAACATACCCCAAAGCCCACATCCAAAGCCTCTTTCGTTCGATGCCGCGGCGTGTAGCGGCCGTTATTTCCAGCCATAGGGGCCACACGAACTATTGATGTCTGCGTGTTCCGCAAGTCGCACGAGCCTGTAAGCTCAATCGTTTCATCTTTGTATCTGATGTTATCTGTCCAGTAAATCTGGCTTTGCTATCTCGTGTCCTTCTTGGTGTTGCATTTTGGGTGGCCAGCAGTGTAGATCAGGGGAGGATCCAGGATTTTCGTGAGCAAGGGGGCGCAAGTGTCAGAGAGTAACCGGGGACCTTTCTGATATTTTTTCTCAAAATGAAAAAGTGTTCTTAGTATGTCTATAACTTCTCCCAATTCATTAAGGAAAGTAATATACTTCTAAGTAATACTTTCTTTCACGATTATTCGATTTGTTATTAAAACCTAACAAATCGAAGCTTTTCCTTGATCCTGAGGGGAGTGCGCGCGCCCCCTTCTGGATCTGCCCCTGTACTAGATAGCTGTGCCCCAGGCGTATGAATCCTTTTAGCACTCACAATCAGAAATTTCTGGTCCTAACTCGCAACCTCTCGCCCTCGTCGCGTACACCCTTCCTCTTTTTGCTTTTCGTCCACATGGTTCTCAAGGCAACACAAGTATCTGTGTGTAACGCCTCTGATCGGCGGTAGTAGTGAAGTCCATATGTGTTATTTATTAGAGTTTCATGACCCATGCGACCTTGGTTTTACACAGCTGTGATAACAAATCCTACCTTCACAGGTAAATCAGGAAAGTAATGAACTTGAATATTCTGCCATAGAGACTATCTTTATAGATAGTCTCATGGCCAATACAAAATTTAAAATATTTCTTTTTTTCATGCCATTTGTATTTAAGCAAAACTGTTATTTTGGTGTTGAGATTGGAAGAAAGTATTTAAAATTTTCGATGAAAAACCCCACATATTCAAGGGCCCCTAAAACGGAAGGGCCACCGGAGTTGCGTCCCATGCGGGGGATACGTTATGCCGCTGCTTAAGGTGGTTCCACCTAAAATCTGTGCCTTATGTTTCCAATGGTCAAACTTCTGTACATATTTTCTTCGCAATTAATGTATTCCAAAGTATGAAAATTTGCACATCAATAAAACGAACTTCAATTTACAGCATGGGATACTTAACACTTACTAAAACATAACCATAACTAAGCAATTCAACATTTGTTTGTCTACTGACGTCATCAATGTACAAGTCGCGCCATCTATTAAGAGGTCTAAACATTACTCAAAGTAAAATGATTGATTTTTAATATAATTATGGTTAGGTTTTAGCAAGTATTAAGTATCCCATGCTATAACTTAAAGTTAGTTTTATCGATGTGCAAATTTTCATCCTTGGGAATGCACTAATTGCGAAGAAAATATGTACAGAAAAGTTTTACCAATGGAAACATTAGGAAGAGATTTTAGGTGGAACCACCTTAATGGCATTTTCTTTATTGTCAACTGAGAACAAACGTGTACGAAAATTGGACGCCGCGCCCGGTGGCGCAATGGTCTAAGCGATGGCCTCTGATCATTCGTTCGAAAGGGGTCCGGGTTCGAATCCCGGTGAGGCAGGGATGTTGTGTTTGTCTTACGGCACTGGCTCTCTCCCTTCCCTGGAACCAGTGACCCTAAATTAGGGACGGGCGACTGCTTATAGCCCATTGAGTTGCTCACGGTGGTCGTTAAACCTCCAATCAAAAAAAAAAAACCTCCAATAAAAAAATTGGACGTGTACCAGATGATCGACGTATTTTCACAAAAGAAAACAAGAAGGAGATCATTCCTTTAGTGTTGATCCGAATATTGGTGAGTAGACAACCTTATATTCTGCCTTCTATGCTTCCGATTGCATGATGAGCTACCGGTATAGTAGTTAAGAAAGGGCGTGTGTAAAATGAAAGTTGCGGCAATTCGCCTAGGCATAACTATACGGTATTTTTACGGAACAGTGGAGCCCAGTGCATGATTCTGCAGTAGGACTTCAACGTTGCTAGCTACGCTACAGTCCACAAGTATGCAATTGGGTAAGATCTGGGGGCTGTGGGACTTATTTCAGCACTTTGAAGAAGTTATGGTGCTCCAGGAACCACGGCGTGAAGATACTGTACGATTCTTGTGAAATGGCTCATTATCCTGCTGGGTCGTGTATCCCTCTCGATCAGGAAACACCATGCACATGTATGGGTGTGCTTTGTCTGCAGTGACGTCAAGGTGTACCTTGTGGCATTCAAATGCTGTTCCAGAGGTACTGAGGAAGCCAGGGGCCGCGGGTGGCCTAGTGGGCAACGTTCGTGACTGCCACGGGAAGGACCTCAGGTTCGATCCCAGAGGTACGAACGCGCAATCCACTAAATATCCGCCGTGCGTCGGATGGGCACGTTAAGCCGTCGGACCCCAGGTATTGGCCTTTCGGTAATAAATAAGGGCGTCTTCCTCCCTCTTTCTACTTCGCTTCCGTGTCAATTTCCTATCGGGCACTGTAGCCAAATCTCCTAGCTTCCTATTTCGAAGAGTTGTTTAAGACCTGGGGTCAGGCACTCTCTTCCTAAAATCCTCTACATATGATCTGATCTGATCTTTGAGGAAGCCAGTGTCCGCCATGAAAACAGATCCCAGACCATTTCATCAGCTTGTACATTTAACGCTGGGCAGCTGTTATCCATAGATTCATGCAGTTGGCGCCGTATCCTGGCTTGTCCATCGTCTTGTATTAACTGCAAACGTGAGTCATCGGACTAGGCGACCTTTTCCCTGCCCTCAAAGGTCCAGTTTTCATGATCTCTTTCCACACCAGACGAATTTGTTGGGTTTTAGGAGAGACTAGTGGTACACGAAGGAACTGTTACAGCCCTTTCGCTCCAATGTATGTGCGGCAGTCTGTGTATACCGAAATTTCCGTATCGATACCGGCGTCGTTCTGCGCGGTTACTTGGCGCAATGGAGTCGTCGAAAATCGACCAGCCGTTTCCACACTCAAAAAGACCGCTGACTACTTGTTCAGTTGTTTGTACACCACTTATTGTGCACTCTCGATACAATTGTTCTTTAATAGCCGAGAAGGTTTGCCGTTTCTGAGCTGCTAGAGTCTGCCAGCCTAGCACCCATTATCATGCCTTCTTAAAGTCGCTTAAATCACGAGTCTTTCCCGTATTACTGTTATCAACGCTATGAATGCTTTGCAGTGAACAGTTTATAAAGCGGTCTAAACGTCATACTGTAGTTGCGTAAAACGGTGTCGTGACACTTCCGTATAATGAAAATTTGGTGTCAGATCCGTCCAAGCAAGAATTCCTCAACTATGTCCCTCAATTAATACAGACGTTTAACGTGGACTGGGAACATCAAACAATGATATGTCCCTCAAATTCCTTCGCAACGGGAGAGGGAGGCAAACTGATCGTGAGTAACTTCCGTGCAAGAGGGTGAGAGTCATTACTTCGTTAGTTTGTTCTTTTAAAATTCTGTCGTACAGCGCTCTTGTTCTGTGGCGACGACAGTCGCTCAGAATTGGGTGGGTAATTAGGAGGGTTAAGCATGATGGGGGGGGGGGGGGCATAAAAATTTCTGCTTATCACTTCAAAAAATACTGGGCAGAAATTTTGGCAAAACATTCCGTTCATGTGGATTTTTTTACCCGACGCTGATAATGTTATCCCTAGTCAAAAATGTTTTCAGGAGTGGTGTTTACTGTGCGTAGTATTTATTCAAAGTATGTACTATGGGAACCATGGATACGAATCTTTATGGCAAGTTACTAATTCTTCGCAATTTTAGCTCACTTACGTAGTTTTTTTCTTTCTTTCTTTCTTTTTTCTGTCATAAGGCTGTTTATAAATTTTAGTTTGTAACCTGACAAGGAATATCTTTCTCTCTCTCTCTCTCCTCTCTCTCTCAAACTATAATTATAAAAATGGTGTGTTTCTACCACTCTCTTAGAAATTCCCTCCATTTCCTAAAAATACAAACACTAAATTTAACATAAAATTCATTTTATGTAACAAAACTTCTGTAAATTCGAAAAATTCAGGTTCGTTATCCAAGTTCCTTAAAATCTTAGACGATTGCACCAGCGATATGTTTTAACAGCTTAAATATTTTGCGGGGCTAAAGGGTGGGCTCACAGAAAAGTTGGGCAGGCTGAAGCCCACCAGCGGCGTCGATCTTGTTCTTGTTGCATCTGGAGATTATACAACGATGAGCCATTATGTTATTTTGACTCGTGAACGACTATATTGATCCATGAACCAGTACCTGTAAGTCGTTGTTTCTTATAAGATAAATGTGGATAGGACACGGATTTAGTACATCTCTGCCCGAGAATCGCTTTGTGCTCTATATCTGTAAGTGGATAACCGTGTGGGGATAATGGACTATCAAAATTGTTACTAGTGCCTCCTTCAAGATTAGAAAAAGAGAGTAGATCCTACCAATGACCCTTTGGCTCTAAGTCCAACGACCTATTCTTAATCGTAGTTAGCTTAATTAATTTATAACAGCGCGCATGGTCCGGGGACAAATTTTTTACTGAAGTAGAGAGAATTTTGTTTTGTCATTTTAAAGCAAACGCTCAACATATACACTATATTCACAAAAGTCACCGGACACCCCTTCAAAAGCAAACGAACAGATCCGTTGTGTTGTTAAGGTGCGCGGTACAGCTGCAAACGGTACAAAAACAAGCCTGCAGCTGACCGCAATCATATCGCATTGTGAGGTTGAGTGAAAATGTCGCTGAACTGACTTTGAGAAAGGAAAGATTGTTGGGTGTTATGTTAGTGGGTTGTCCATAAGAGAAACCGAGAACAGTTTAAACATACCCCAAGTCAACTGTTTTGGATGTACTGAATAAGTGGAAGACACATGGCGTGCCTGAAGCAGCAAAACGTACAGGCAAATCAAAGAAAATCAGTGATAGAGGACGTCGAAAAACCTCAGGAGAGTCGTTACAGCTAATCGACGGAGTACTGCAGAAGACCTCAGTGTACAGGTTAATAAGAATGCTGGAACCTCGGTATGTACACGTACCATTCGCAGAAAGCTTCATTCCATGGGTTACCGTGGTCGTGCGGCTGCTCATAAGCCTTTCATCTCCACTCGGAATGCTACTCGTCGTTCAGCATAGTGTAAAGAACATTTATCGTGGACCGTAGATCAATGGAAACGTGTCCTATGGACTGATGAATCAAGATACACTATCCATCAGTCTGATGGCGGTGTGTGGGTATGGCGACAGCCGGGGAACGCTATTTCCTACAGTGTACTGTTCCTACGGTCAAGTTTGGAGTTGGCAGTGTACTCGTATGGGCGTGTTTTTTGTGGTATGGTCCCAGCCCTTTGGTTATCGTGGACAAACCTGTTAACCAGCATGTCTACCTCGATATTCTGGACAATTATGCCCTACCAACTCTGTGGCAATACTATGAAATTGAGCCTTGTTGGTTCCAGCTGGATAATGCACCTAGCCATAAAGCGGATTGTTACGGTGTGGTTTGACGATAATTCCGTATCGGATGTGGACTGGCTAGCACAGAGCCCTGATCTTAATCCCATAGAGCACTTATGGGTTGAATTAGAGCGCCGCATAAGAAGTTTGGAACCAAGGTCTACTACTAAGCAACAATTACCGGCAGCGTTATGTACTGAATGGAGAGGCATGCCTATTGCTGCGTTCCAAAACCTTGTCGAAAGCATGTCTCGGAGGGTCAGTGGATGCATTAAGGCCAAAGGTTGACCGACACCGTACTAATGTATGTCAATAAATGCTATGTTATGTTTCTCTTCTAGGTGTCCGGTGACTTTTGTCAATATAGTGTATGTGCATAGATAGAAGAAAATGCCAATTTATTGTAAGACAATAACGTTTTACACAGATAATATAACACTCAAATGAAGTCTGTGACGTATACTCTAATTTAACTTCCCTTTTTAGTTTCTTTCTCTACGTAAATTTGAGTTCATTCGCTTTAACGTTTTTCAAACTTAACGTGATATCTTCTCTCTCGCAAGAGTATAGTTGCCAACACCTTGAAGTCGGTACGTATGACGTGCGTCTGTCTCCGATGAGAACTGAACGTTATATAATGTTTGAGCAGCAGCAAAAGCGTGGATGGAGATGGTGGAAGTTATCATACTAATTGTGGAAGAAACGTTTGTTATTGGGTGTGTGCAACAGTTCTACCCGTTTTTATAATAGATGCAAATTGCGATCGGAGTAGTTACGTCACAGATAACGCTACGATACCGAATACTTTCAGCCACTGAAGTGTTTAGCAGTAGCTCATATAGAGACACTAGGTTTGTCCGAGTAAGTCATTTGTAACAGAAATCGCAGACGGTGTAACATGGAATGCGATATGGAGCACATTAGACATTGTTTACTGTATGAGCTCGATAAAGGCAGTACTGCAGCCACGGCTTGCCACAACATCTGTCAAGTGTATGGGGAGGATGCAGTTGATGATAGCACATGTCGTATTTGGTTTCGGAAGTCCCGGGACGGAGACAGAAGCTGTAAAGATCAACCACGTCCTGGACGTCCATCCGTGGTTTCTGACGAGGATGTGGACCAAGCAATAACAAATAACCCACATCCAACAGATCAGGAATTAGCGGAAACGTTGGCGGTACCCCGAACGACAGTCGAAAGACGGATGCATGCGCTTGGATTCATCACCAAGTTCGATAAATGGGTTCCACACCAGCTTTCTGCAAAGCAACGAGAGGAGAGAATCCGTACCTGTGTTTCTTTGCTTTCTCGTCACAGAAATGAACCATTTTGGGGACGAATTCGGGCGATGAGAAATGGGTACTGTACCGTAATGTAAAGCGTTGACGGACTGTGTGCCAAGGTGCAGAGCCTGCTCCATCGACCTGAAAAGGAAGACTGCATCCCCAAAAGGTTTTGTTGAGTGATTGGTGGGATGTCCAGGGAATAATCCACTGGGAGGTGTTGGCACCTAACCGAACGATAAATGCTGAACTCTACTGTCAACAGTTGGACAGATTGCGAGAACAACTAACATCGAAGCGGCCAGCACTCGTCAATCGCAAAGGCGTGATCCTTCATCATGATAACGCCAGACCTCATGCTGCTTTAATCACTCGCCAAAAATTACTGGACTTTGGTTGGGAAGTGTTACCTCACCCGGCGTATTCCCCTGACCTGGCACCTACGGACTACCACCTTTTTCGATAGTTATAGAACGCCTTCGCTCTCCAAACGATGATGTGGACGATGTATAAATGGCATTACATGACTTTTTTGACTCAACACAGGAGTTTTTCCGGCGTGGGATTCACCTACTCATAGACAGATGGCAAGTGGTCATACAGAATGATGGCAATTATGTGAAATCCTAGGTACCTTATTTGTTGTGTTCTCCTCCTTTCTTTGTAGCCTACAAAAATGGGTAGAACACCCAATAAATTGAAGCCTGAGTTATTTGAAAGCTGCGTGCTCTACTTTAGTATTGGTGTTGTTCTCTTAACCAAGTGTTATTATTATTATTAACTCACGTTCGTTTTATTATACCTCGTCGAAGTGCCAAAGGATAAGTGGCAGAATAAAGACTAATAGTAAGTAATCTTTTCTGAAGTTTCTTGAATGTCTCCTTTTTCACTGTAGGTGAAGTTTGTGAGACTGATATATGTAATGTTCTGACAGCTATACTTAATCGAACATTACAAGTTAACGTATTCTAATTCGTAAGTACCAAAATAATTATTCGGTTTTTCCAAATAATCCAGACAAAGAAGGTACGAGAAAGTTGGTCATTTATCGTGTATTCCACAGGGAAGCATCCCAGTGTCCCGGCGGGACAATCCGTCCGCACTGGTTGCTATTATGTGTTCCTTTTGCTACTTCAGAGTATATAAAACGTTGCAAGAAAGTTTATTTAGTCTATGGGAGAGCAAGGGGTTTCACAGAATTGGTTCTAGGGCCTGCATGCGGCCCACAAAGGCCACATTTTAGGGACCCCCCTTCTCTAGGATACACGTAAGTGTAAATAAATCAGATTTTGAATAAATACCAAAATACTGGTATTTCTGTTTGTAAAAGTATCACGATATGCTGCCATTATGAGAACCGAAATATCAGTATTGTAATCGTTAAATGTAAAAATGGAAGTCCGCTGATGGCATTAGAGCTTCAGACTCCCAAGTCATGAGATTCGAAGCCTGGACTGCATGCTCACAGTGCGAATTTCTTTCTGTTTGCGCATAGAATTTTGGTTCTCTCTTTGTGCGGAATCAGGGGCCTTGCACATTCTAGGCTCATGGGAAGGGGTGCACTAAATTGAAAAAAGAAATGCTGTTAATCAAGAGATTTTGACATGACTTAATGCGATACTTGTAAAGAATATTTACAAGTCCCTCCTTTTTGGCAACCCAATTAAGCAAATTAATATCTAATGAATATTCAACGAGTTGATGTCTGTATTTGCTTCCTTTGTAATATTTCGTATCTGGAAATGGAACACACTTCGCCGAATTCTTAAGTGCCTGGTTATTAGACTTCTTTACGAATGTAGTTTTTTATTTTTTATTTTAAATGTTTTTAATCTTTATGCAGACAAAATTAATGCTGTTCTTTCTTTACCGACGATGTTCCGTTAGACGCAGCTTTGATCCGCAGGGGCTTTGACCGAGCAAGAGAGTTCGCCGCGCAGAATGCGTGCGCGGCAAAAAGAAAAAAAGCAGCCGCCAAATGCTCAGCCTCAGTGTATTTTTCAATTACGTATAAACCGAAAATGTATTCATACGCCAGTTTGTTCCCAGATTTTAACGATTCTCTTACGAACACGTGGTGTATGTCTTGGCTTGACGGATATGCTAAGAGAGCAGCAGCAGCAGGGTGGTGGTGCCGCCGCCGTCGAAAGTGCTTGAGAATCAAGCGTTCAATGGAGAACAGAAAACACTCCACCTGGTAGTTACAAATCTTGATCTCCCGTGTCTTGACTTGCCCCGTTGCTTTCCCTCCCCCCGTCTTATTCTTTTTGGATCGATAATTCCTGGGACACTTACAGACAGCAATCCCCGCCATCTGCCGTCGGCTTTCTAAAGTTGAGCTCCGTCGATCAAGGTGTCAAAGATGAGCCGCATAACTCAACACACATTCTCTCTTGTCTGCAATTTTGTGTTAGCGCTGGAAGTTTTTTTGCTTTCTCTTTTATTTTATTTCCTTTCTTTTCTGCTTTTTTGCTCTCATATATCGTTGCGTGAATGTTGTACGCAAAGTTAGTTTAAAAAACTTTTTTCCTGAACACATTCGAAATCACGCGGTTAAACGTCTTTTCTTTTTTTCTCCATATAAATACCACAGAAATATTTCGGATTTTACAGTACAGTAAAACTCCGATTATCCGTGGCTCGCTTGTCCGTGACTCTGTTATCAGTGGGGTCGGATTAATAGTGTTTCTCTGTAGTACAAATTTCTCTTTTTTATTAAATTCTCTATACACCTTGGTTCATAAAATAACAGGAGTAACATTGCATCTTGATTAAACAATACTGTTTCATCCTTCTAGCAGAACTTATTTGTCATCATTGTTGCAGTTTCTCGTTCTACCTCCAGAGTGGGCATATTACGAATTTAATCTAGTGTCTTTGTTCTGAGTGTTTCTCTCGACCAGGACGATGATGGAGAACTACAATCAGCTTACAAAGTACGTTGTAATGAAGCCTTGACATCAGCAGTAATATTACTGAAATTCGTGGGAAGTTAAGATAGCGTTGATTACATTATAGTATTACAAATTCATGGACATATAAGAAAAATAAAACGAAAAGTAATGCTACAAAAAATAAATCACGGATTTTCTATCTAAATAAGTTTTAAAATGTTCAGTTTTGTATTTACGTATTGCAAGAATGCTTATCTTATGTTTTTTAGGGGATTTTTATGTATTTAACCCAATAAACCATTATTTGGATTAAAGGCGTTTTTCAACTATCCGGTCTCTAGCGTCCCCCAATTACCACAGTTAATTGACGTTTTACTGTACTTTAAAAAATGCTTCAAAGTATGGTACTTTACGCACAGTGCTGTCTTGAGCTTCCGACAAAATATTTTTCTGACTACAGCTGCTTTCAGTACAGCTGATTACTTCATAGTCAGTTGCATTCATTTAATCATTCAGCGTCAATGAGATTCTCTGAACTCAACCAACATCGCCAAAGAAAGGAAATCCCACTGACAAAAAATTTGAACCTATGCTTAGTTATACACTATATGGACAACAGTGATTGGATACTGTAAGTAAATAGAAAAACAGTATTGTACTTACATCAGTAGCGAGTAGGTCTTCCATTTGCACATATTACAGCAGCCACCCGTCGAGGTAAACTGTCCACAAGTCCATGGAGTATGGAGAATGGGATGTTCCTCCTTGAGTACATCGACCAACTCTGTCAGTGAAGAAGGTCGTCTTGGTCTAGACCTCACCCGTCGTTCAAGTCCATCCCATAGGTGTTCAGCGGGATTGAAATCCGGGCACTGAGCAGGCCACTCCATCCGCGACACCTGATTTTCCTCGTACCACTCCTTTGTAGCCCTGGAAACATGACACGTGGCATTGTCGTCCAGGAAGAAACAATCGTCGTGTCCGTAGAAGTGCCACAACGTTGGGAGCATTGAGTTGTCCAGGACACATCTACACAACACAGAGTTCATGTTGCCATGAATAACCACCAGTGGACCCACACCGTATCAGCTAAAACAGCCTTATATCATAACTCCACCACCTCCGTACTTCACAGTCAGCTATGTACACTCCGGAAGCTGACGTTCTCTGGGTAACCGCGAATCCCAGACACGTCCATCTGATAGGAATAATATGAAGCGGGATTCGTCGCTCAACAACACCTGCCGCTATTGCTACAGTGTCCAATTTTTGTGCTGTTGACACCATCGTAGCCGCGTGGCTCCTATTGGTCTTTGTGATGAGAGGTTTATGGGCGGCTGCTAGGCCATGATACCAGAGTGCATGGGTTTCTCTTCGAAATGTCTTGAAGGAGACCATAACATCTGTGGCCGTCTGGAACTCATGTGCTATGGCGTACATTGGTCGGGGCCTGGTTTTCTGGATCATCCTGTCCCTGGAGCGCGGTTCTGTGGGTCTTCTAGGGCTAGATGAATTCCTGCAATGTCCCGTCTTCTTCCATTTGTTGATGACAAAAGCCCCAGTCGATTTTGTGACCTTTCTAACATCAGCAATGCTTCTTATCCTCATACCTCCAATTGAGCAGCCTATTATAACGCCCTTTTCAAACTCGGAGAGATTTCTCCTGCTCGCCATTTTATTAGCGATTGATCTGAGCGTGCTCCCGTTGCCGTTTTTATAACTTATCAACGGCAACGGAAGTACGCTCTGTTGCCGTTCTTCCATGTCTGTTGCGGGAGCACCATTGCTCCTGTGTGGGGTGTCCAATCACTTTTGTCCACATAGTGTGTTTCATTTCACAACCGTACTGAGATAAGATCTAACACTGCAATCTTGCTGAACCACCCATTTAGAATATGAAATGCCTGCGAGAACGCAGATCCCCGCTAACGTGCTGTAACGCACAGTTTTATATTAAGGGCAACTTATGTTGGAACAGGATTAACCTGATGTTGGAATACTCCTCGAACAAATACATCATTTCCCTTCCCTCTTAATCTTTTCATTTAAGAAAAAAAGTTTAACTCTGAATCATCTGTGGTTGGTTGAATCGTATCCCTCAGCCCTGCAACAGCACTCAAAACGCATAGAAAGTATGTTCGCCCAGCTAATTCGGGGAAAAACATGCTAGTATTTTGAAAAACAGAAAGAAACAGAACATGCGGGATCATTTTTCGAAGTAATAAACTAATAGGAAATAATTGCAATTTTCTTATTTTTTCTTTGATGCTGTATTCTTCGTGGTTTTCAGTATTCTCTGCTTCAGGCATGAAATAAAGATCTGCCAGAGCCTTAATTTTGAAACCCGGCCCCCTTCCAAACCCGTAATTTATGCCTCGGCATAGTCTAAGCTCGAACTAAGCTCGGCAGTCCAGTCTAGTCTAAGATTGACAGTCCAGTCTAGACTAAGCTCGAACGTAGGTCCAGTACGTTCCCAGGGAGTTTCAGACATTCCCGGCTCGTTGATTTTAGTTTTGATTAAAGAACGCGCACGTTTGGTGTCGCACTTCCATGTTTTCCGCTTCACTCTGTGATATTCGTCTCTCTTACACCTTCTTATTGGAAACTTAATCCTACAGAAAAGATCACAGTAAAAACAAAATTTCTATTCAACATGCTAAAGTTTTAGGCTTTCAACTGGGTGGGGACAGGGGAGTGAGTTAGAGTCATGGGAAGGGAGAGTCCGTGTGTAAAATTTCTCTAAATGAAACGTCTTTTAAAAGACGTGTATTTCGTGGGAATCGCCATTTCAGACAAGCCAAATTGTATTTTCTAATTTGAATCGCTGGTATTCGAAGGTATTACACTAAATTAGCTTTGTATTAGGAACCCCTCCCCCGTTTTACATATTTGGAACGATAAGGAAATACCACGTGATATCAACGTCACGTGCGTCTACTACAAATTGTGCACACTTATCCTCTGTACGTAATCAGTAAACGTTTGCCAGTAATGGGGAAACGTGGCAAATTAAGCTTATTTGACCGCTGCCAGATAGTTGGAGCCTCAAGGGTAGGTGCTAATACTGTATTTCGGAAACAGCTGAACTTTTTGGCTGCTCTGGTATTATTGTATCAAGGGTGTACCAGGACTGGATTAATCATGCACAGAATCCAAGAGAAGGGCTCACATTGGTCAGCCTCATTTGTTGGCTGCTCCCGTACTACTGTATCAAGGGTGTACTAGGACTGGATTAACCATGCACAGAACCCAGCAGAAGAGCTCATATTGCTCAGCCTCATTTGTTGGCTTCTCCCGTACTACTGTATCATGGGTGTACCAGGACTGGATTAACCATGCACAGAAACCAGCAGAAGGGCTCACATTGGTCAGCCTCATTTGTTGGCTGCTCCCGTACTACTGTATCAAGGGTGTACCAGGATTGGATTAACCATGCACAGAACGCAGCAGAAGGGCTCACATTGGTCAGCCTCATTTGTTGGCTGCTTCCGTACTACTGTATCAAGGGTTAATCCAGGACTGGATTAACCATGCACAGAATCCAGCAGAACGGCTCACATTGGTTTGCCTCACTTGTTGGCTGCTCCCGTACTACTGTATCAAGTATGACGTAGAAGTCTTGTCTTACTTCTACGTTAATTTAAAACATCAACATACTAAGAAATAGTTCCTAAATGAAAGAAACCTTAACGTCCAGACGAAACATGTAAACAACAGAAGTCCCACTTACGGAAAAGATGCTTTATTCAGAATGTAGCAAATACATCGTAGCATAGCATATTCACTATACTCTCAACACACCACACAACTCTTAACACAATGCTCTTTTCACAACGCTCCTTTCAATAATCAGTTTATAACCCAAAGCTTTTCAAGCAACAATTTAGTCGTCGCTTTTATCTTTTGTTCTTATCAATATAAGGCATACGTCACGTGCATTCAACCTCAATTGTGTTGCCAAACGTATTCGTTTGAGAGAAAAGATATTACGTTAAGAGTGAAGAATAACAGAATAAACTCAAGATTTACATAGGGAAAGAAACTGAAAAGGAAAGCTAATTTAGAATATACGTCACAAAAGGGTGTACCAGGACTGAATTAACCATGCACAGAATCCAGCAGAAGGGCTCACATTGTTCAGCTTCATTTGTTGGCTGCTCCCGTACTACTGTATCAAGGGTGTACCAGGACTGGATTAACCATGCACAGACATCTAGTAGAAGGACCCACATTGGTCAGCCACGTGCAGTTGATCATAGAGGTGAGCATCGGGTGTCACGACTGGTATCTCAGCAATGACGTGCAGAAGTAACCCAGCTCACCCACCAGTACAACAGCGGTGCAGATCGACCTATTTCCAAATGCATTATGCGCCGTACCTTGCTTCGCCTGAGCCCCACAGCTATAGACTACAGATGAGTTCGGGCTCAATTTTATGAGCCCGGGCCCAGCCCGCTTTCTTTGATTACTTGTGTCTGCTAAGCCCGGGCCCGGGTTCTCAGAAAATTTTGTTTAGCAAGGCTTGCATTATACACAGGCCAAAGCTATGGCCCAATCCAGGATTAGTTTCAAAATCATTAGTTTCAAAAGTTTACTTCAGTTAATCCACTTGATAATATTAATATGTTCTTCGAAACACTATGCATAAAAGCAAGTGTTCTAAAATGTGGACTAAACAATAAATAAATAAGCGATGCACATGCCGTTCGACTACACCAGGGGAATCAGTGATTTTGCCAAACGCTGAAGAAAAGAAAATCTTTTAGAAACAAAAAGTATTCCATTCGTTATTTCTTTTGGGTTTCTAAATTTACTTTTATTTTGAATAAATTGCATTACAAAATCTACAACTCTTTAAAGACAGTTGCACGTGTTTTAAATAGTGACTCTAGAATGCTAAACTTTGCAATATAATTACATATATGCTAACTGCTTTAGAAGGCCTAACATCGGAAGAAGTGGACATCTCTGAAGTTAACAGAAAAGTAACCAAAGCTCTTATGGAAACAGCAACAAAATTAGCTGGGTCTAAGAACAAATTGCATATGAACAAATTATCAGGAAAAACCAAAATGTTGATGCAAAAAAGAAGAGAGATGAGGACAACTAAAGATGTGACTTCCAAAGTGGAATATATAGAGCTATGCAAGACAGTAAGAAAAAGTATCACTGAAGACGTAAGGAAATTCAACTGTGAACTAGTGAGGAAAGCAATTGAAAACAACCAAAGCCTAAAGATAGCAAAGGGACATCTCAGTAAGGGAAGAAAACAGATTATGGCACTGAGAAAAGAAGATGGTTCTGTAACAAGAAATAGAGGCGAAATTTTGACAAGAGTGAAAGATTTCTACTCCAAATTATATGAAAGGGATGATACATGTACTCCAGACATCATGAAAGATACCAGTACCAGAGTTCTTCCAGTCCTTCCAGCAGAAGTTGCACATGCAATCAAGAACATGAAGCGGGGAAAAGCTCCAGGAGAAGATGGAATTACTGTAGACATCATACAAGAAGCAAGTGGAGAAATCGAAACAGTACTCGCCCAAATTTTCACTCGATGCCTTAATGAAGGAAAGATTCCTGAGGATTGGAACACCGCTACAATGATCCTGCTACATAAGAAAGGTGACATTGAGGATCTCGGAAACTACAGACCTATCAGCCTCCTATCAGTAGTTTATAAAATCTTCACTAAAGTTCTTTCACACCGCTTGAAGGTAACACTGGACATGGCTCAACCGAGAGAACAAGCTGGATTCAGGAGTGGCTACAGCACAATAGATCATATCCACGTGATGAGAGAACTAATTGAAAGAGCGAGGGAATATGAACTTCCATTGTGCATGGCTTTTATCGATTATGAAAAAGCCTTTGATTCGGTGAAACCATCAGCAGTTACAATGGCTCTGAAAACCTGCGGTATTGAAGATGCATACATTAATATTATTAATAACATCTATGAAAATGCAAGTGCAAAGATTAGGCTGTTTGAAAATACAACACACGTAAAAATTGGAAAGGGAGTGAGACAAGGTGACACCATATCTCCGAAGCTCTTCAATGCCACATTGGAGGGTGTTTTTCAGTCGCTGAGCTGGGAAAACAAAGGGATAAAGATTAATGGAGATTATCTAACCCACCTTCGTTTTGCTGATGACGTAGTCATTTTTGCAACTACCCCATCAGAGCTGCAGAGTATGATCCAGGAACTTGCGGACAAGAGTAAAGAAGTGGGATTAAAAATGAACTTTCAGAAGACAAAAGTGATGTTCAATGCTTTTACAAGAAATGAAGATTTATCGATTGACGGAGAAAAGCTGGAGATAACAGACACGTACGTTTATCTTGGACAGCAGATATCAAGTGAGGGTCACATTGATGAAGAAATTAATCGGCGTACAAAACTTGCCTGGAGAGCTTTTGGAAGAAACAGCATAATTTTCAAGAGTAATATGCCATTATGTCTTAAAAGAAAAGTGTTTGATCAATGCATCCTTCCAGTGCTTACGTATGGTGCAGAGACGTGGACCTTAACTAAAAGAGACATACAAAGGTTGCAGACAACTCAAAGAAGCATGGAGAGGTGCATGCTTGGTGTAACCAGGAGAGATAAGAAGAGGAACACGTGGATCCGAAAAATGACAAGAGTGGAAGACATCATGATCAGAGTTAAATCCCTGAAATGGCAATGGGCTGGACATACTGCCAGAAGGACAGATCATCGATGGACAGCCGAAATTTTAGAGTGGATTCCAAGGGACAGGAAAAGACCCAGAAGAAGACCACATGGGAGATGGGTGAATGAAATTCGAAAGTATGCAGGGGTGACATGGAGGAGACTGGCACAAGACAGACCGTTGTGGAGGAAACTTGGGGAGACCTTCGTCCAGCAGTGGATTGATAATGGTTGACAATGATGATGATGATGATGATGCTAACTGGTAAAGACAGTTTACAGTGATGTAGTAGAGTATATAAAAAGCATGTAAGAAAAGTTCCAAAAGAAAAAAAAAACGTATGAGCATTTCAGACTAGATTATTCTGCATTTTGTAACATTAACAAAGCTTTGCACATAATAGTGTAATAGCCACGATATTATTCTATGTGTGTGCAGTTTCCAGCAAGTTCATCATTAAAATTGCTTACCGTTTAAGGCTCTCGAAACTCCTCGAAAAATGAATCGCATCTAATGCTTCAGTGAACCTTCTTTCCTATGAAACTTGATCTGCTGCGCTAAACACTCTCTCGCTAGCAGAACTACTGGCTGGTATACATAGTACACGTCTCGCAATGGCAGCTAGCTTAGGAAATTGAGAATTCTTCCAACACGGTAACAAATCCGCAGCTTCAAAGTGTGTTTCGCCCATGCGCAGTTCCACATAATTACAAATTTCATCTGGATCAGGATCATGAATTTCAAACTCATCTTCCAAATCTTTAAATAAGCCTGCTGATAGTTTCAGGGGAAAAAAATCAGAAAAAAAAATCATTGCTGAAGAAATCAAGCTACAGATCTAGAAATGGCACCACCCGTGTACTTAACACTAGAAATTCTTTGATTTTTGGTAACCAGTTTAGAACAATAATATCCAGGGAGTTATTTTTTAATTACAGTTTTTCGTGAAGGTAACTTGTAAACAATGAAAGATATACAGGGTGCACACTAAAGTCCTTTCTTAGCCCCGTAACTTTCGAACACCGACAGCTATAGCCATAAAAACGGTGTCTAGGTATAGTAAAGTGGCTATGCGCTATTCGATAAGACCACTTACAGCGCCTCTTAGCGGCAAAGTCAGGAGTTAGCTTGCCGATCTCGTAAACTATACGAAATACGGGAAAATAGTCAATTACAAAGTTGTAGAACAGCATTGACTTAGTACGAAAAGTCACCTTGCGCACATTAATGCTAAGAACAGAACGCGCATAACGCTCGTTTGTTTGTTCGCGATGTCGAACACTGTTACGTCACGAAACGCGTCAGAAAGGAGATAATATCGTCTTCCGCAAAGCACTAACCCGACTCAACTGCGGAAAGTTTGGTTCCAACATGACGGCTCCCCTCCGCACCAGCCAGGAAACGTAAGAAGGTACCTGGTCGAGACATTCGATCAACAAATCATCGGCTATGGTGGTTGCGTAGAGTGGCCTGCAAGTGCACCGGACCTCACCCCATTCGACTTCTTCCTGTGGGGCTACCTCAAAGAGCAAGTGTATCAGACCCTCGGACAACGTTGCAGGACCTTCGACGCCGTATAACTGATGCTTGTTCCAGCGTGTCACCTGACATGCTGCAAAATGTGCAGCGTGAGATTCAATCTAGAGTACAAATGTATATTGTGGCTGACGGAGAGCACATTGAGCACCGACGGAAAATATGCCTAGTGACTACTAATTGCTCCTTTCAGACACGTTTCGTGACATAACAGTGTTCGACATCGCGAACAAACAAACGAGCGTTGTACGCGTTCTATTCTTAGCATTCATGTGCGCAAGGTGTCTTTTCGTACTAAATCGATGCTTCTCTATAACTTTGTGATTGACTATTTTCCCGTATCTTTCATAATTTTTGAGATCGGCACACTAACTCCTGACTTTGCCGCTAGTAGGCGCTGTAAGTGGTCTCATCGAATAGCGCATAGCCACTTTACTATACCTAGACACCGTTTTTATGGCTATAGTTGTTGGCGTTCGAAAGTTACGGGGCTGAGAAAGGACTTTAGTGGGCACCCTGTATATAAAGAATTCAGTAATGAAATTCAACATGTGTAATGCCAAACCTGGGCCCAGGGATTTCGGCTCTTAATGAATCTTCGGCCCGCCCGAGCCCGGGACGCGAATTCATCTCTACTGTATACCAACGAGGGTACCCATGATGACTCCCAGTCATCGCAAACAACGCCTCACTTTGACCAAGGAACGTCGGCAGTGGACCCTCGACAGATGGAAGAAAGTCGTTTGAAGTGATGAGTTCCTGTTTCCTGCTGCACTATGCTGCTGGCTGGGTTCGCATATGGCGTAAACAGCTTGAAGCCCTATCCCCTCTTTGCACAGTTGGGGTTCAGCAAGCCAGTAGTTCTGCTCTAGGAGGTTTTCCGTGGCAAGCCCTAGCCGTTGGTTATCATCCCATGAACACTGAATATAGTGGACATACAGGGACATGTTGGCTGACCATCTCCATCCATATCTGCAAGAGGTTTACCCGGACCACATTGCCATCTTTCAACAGGACAACGCACCGTGTCATTGGGCTCGTATAACTACTAAGTGGTTGGCTGAATATGAGCGACAACGAATTCGCTAAATTGCTTTGGCCCCCAAAATCCCCAGATTGTTACCCATTAAACATTTGTGTGAGAACGGCTGATGATCCTTCTCCACGGAATAAGCGTGAAATGACGGAGTTGTTGCTAAGGACATGGGTCAAATTACACATGGAGGATGTTTGACAGCCTGTAGAATCTGTTCCAAAGCGTCTGCGAGCCGTGATTGCACAGAAAGGTGGGCCAACGCGTTATTACGTAGGTGTTCCTAATGTAAAACTAATTCAGTGTATGAGGAACAACTAATGATGCCACAAGATAGTGTTTATTTTGAGAGGCGCAACATTATTTTCGTTAATTCAGCAAACAAAATAGAAAATCTTTCATCCATATAGGCCTGAAGTTTTCTTTTAACTCAAGAAGAAAAAATAAGCCCGATTGCAGATTTGGGCTTGGGCTTTACGGGTAGGGCGGATTTTCGCAAAAAGTAAAGACATTCGGAACTGTTGTGTCGAAACTTAACTTCTGTTTTTCCACTCTTGGTAAGGAGAACGATATTATTAGACCACTGAGAGATGATATCTCTCAGTGGTCTAAGCGCTGATTTATGACCTTTGGTCCACGTGGGTCAAGGTTTCGAATCCCGGCGAGGCATGGATGTTTGTGTTCGTCTTACGACACTGGCTCTATACCCCTTCCGGGAAACAGTTTATGAATTGGCTTCATTTCTGGAAAAAAGGGTCCCCAATTTTCCCTAAATTAGGGACCCTTTCTTTCCAGAAATGAAGCCGATTCGTTAACGCGGTAGATGAAGTATGCAAAAGCAAATCTAAAAAGAATAAAACACAAACTAGGTTGTAACGTACCAGGAGATGTGACGTACCTGCCCGAAGGACGCACACGACATAAAGGCAGATAGGAATCAGAATAAAACGTCCGCGTAGCTCAATTGGTAGAATGGCTTGTTCTGGAATGAGGGGACCCGGGTTCGAATCCTGGCGTGGACAGAAATGACGGAGAAATTTACTTCGTTATAAGGTTTTTAACTGTGGGAAAAGAGCGAGCTGAAGCAACAGTGAGATTCTCGTAAAACAAAATGCATTGCTACCTACATTCAAACTATATAAATATAAAGAAAGACATTTACCAGTAACCCCCCCCCCTCCACTCCCTTCCCCAACACTATCAGGCCACCTTCACATTATGTTTGGGGAAAAACACTGATAGAAATTTTCATGCACATATAAACAAATTATAAATGCCCTATTTCGGTACTAGACATGTTGTGCCAAGTTCATCTTGTCTTTAGTGGGTACCTTCTTACGAAACTGTTATTTAAAATGTTACTTCTATGACTGTATCTTCAGCAATGCGTATCAACCACAAAGCATTCCCATGAAGAAATTGCTAATATACAACGGCCGTTCCATAAAAACTGAGAGTAAAATCACACAAAATGAAGAAATATAGGTACAGCAAAATATATGTTATTCTTTCTCAAAGTATCTTCCCTCGGATGATATGCAACGGTAAAGCATTTTGTGGAAGCTGCTTTAGCGACCCCTGTACAGCTTGAATAATATCAGCATCTGTGTTGAAAGTTGCGCCACGGAACTTCTCCTTTATTGTTGTAAACAATCAGAAATCGCACGGGGGAGGTCAGGACTGTAGGCAGGCTATGGATATGCACAGTCTTGTTACGCTCACGGTTGCCGAGATAGACTGAGTCAAACGCTGCGGCACACCTAGAAATATTGCACCATCTCCCCGCGCACAGGGAGCGAGGGAAGCGTCGCGCGCAATGATTTCAATACTGCATTTCGAAAGAAACTGTTGAACACAAGCAGCCACATGTGGGCGGGAATTATCTACTTACCTACCAGTTCCGGTCGCTTAAGCAATATGTGTCGTTGCAGACGCTTCAAGACTGAAATGTAATACTCAGCATTGGCAGTAATTTGTGGAGGAACGGCATGCTGGTAGACTGCACCTTTATGATCAAAAAAAATTATCATCATCACCTTCCCAGCTGATTTGGTTTGGCGGACTTTTTTCGTAAGAGGCGAGCCTGTGTGTTTCCAGACACTCGTTGCGCGCTTCGTGAGGAGGTCGAAATAATGGACCCATGTTTTATCGGCAGTTATTACTGTGTTTAGAAAGTGTGGATCCTTTCCAATCATTTGTTTCCACTCATGACACACGTGAACTCTGGCTAACATTTGTTTTCTCGTCAGGTGAAGAGGTACCCATCTGGAACACATACGACGCAGCAGTAATTTGTTGCATAGAATGCCGAATGCCGACGTTTTTCAAATATTAGTTAACGCCGCTATGTCTTCACACGTCATTCGTCGATCTTCTTGTTGGATTGCCCAAACAGTATTAACAATGCGCTCCGTAACAACACTTTCAGGTCGACCAGGCGTAGGAGCGAGTTCTACCGACAAATGACCTTTTTTGAAATCATGGTGTCATCTAAAAATCGTTGACTCGCACAAATATTTATCTTTGTAAGTGTTTTTACTAAAGCTACTCTGCAACAGAGATGAAAACGGGTCACGGGTCAACGGGTCGGGTCAGGGTGTTCCTGACCCGATTTCGACTCCATTTCATTTCAGTTTTATTTTTGAAAAGAAAAAAGAATAATTCAAAGAAAAATGCGTACTGCGGAACTTTGTGCTCGATGCTGGTGCCAGCTGAGTGAAAATTTATTTGTCATACAAAAATATTGCCGTCTCTTTCTTAAAGCAAAGAAGATTTCCACCGAGCGACGATACTTCCTTTGCTTTTGTTTTCAGTGCACTTGTCCTGAGCAAGATACAGAAAAGCGCCTGCCGCCGGCATCTCTGGCGATTCATTCTCTCTCACACCCTGCGTGTCACATTTTAAGAACGAAAGTTACTTTTCACATCGCATCTATTGCAAAGTTAATTTTCACATCGCATATATTGCAAAGTTACTTTTCACATCGCATCTATTGCAAAGTTAATTTCCACATCGCATATATTGCAAAGTTAAGTTTCACAGCGCTTCTAATGCAAAGTTAATTTTCACATCGCATCTATTGCAAAGTTAATTTTCACATCGCATATATTGCAAAGTTAATTTTCACATCGCATCTATTGCACAGTTAATTTTCACATCGCATCTACTGCAAAGTTAATTTTCACATCGCATATATTGCAAAGTTACTTTTCACAACGCATCTATTGCAAAGTTAATTTTCACATCGCATATATTACAAAGTTACTTTTCACATCGCATATATTGCAAAGTTACTTTTCACATCGCACATATTGCAAAGTTACTTTTCACATCGCATCTATTGCAAAGTTAATTTTCACATCGCATCTATTGCAAAGTTAATTTCCACATCGCATATATTGCAAAGTTAATTTCCACATCGCATATATTGCAAAGTTACTTTTCACATCGCATCTATTGCAAAGTTAATTTTCACATCGCATCTATTGCAAAGTTACTTTTCACATCGCATCTATTGCAAAGTTAATTTTCACATCGCATCTATTGCAAAGTTACTTTTCACATCGCATCTATTGCAAAGTTAATTTTCACATCGCATCTATTGCAAAGTTAATTTTCACATCGCATATATTGCAAAGTTACTTCTCACATCGCATATATTGCAAAGTTACTTTTCACATCGCATCTATTGCAAAGTTACTTTTCACATCGCATGTATTGCATTGAGCATTCAGAGGTTTTCGTTCGTCGTGCTAACATCGCGTTCCATTGCATGTCGTGTCGGAATAAATTCCTCATTTATTAATGAAAATCCTCCAAATACGAGGCGTCAGTGAATAAACATAGACATCGCTCTTTCCACGTTTTAGCAACACATTGCAACTGAAAAATTGTTATCCGGTCACCGCTGGGGATACGAATCCCAAATCGGCTAGATATGGAGAGATCTGGAATTCGGATCCCCAGCGGTGACCGGATAACAATTTTTCGGTTGCTATGTGTTGAATGAAATGTGGAAAGAGCGATGTCTTTGTTTATTGTTATTTGTTAATATGGATGAATATCATTTAAAGCAGATTGAAAAAGGCGTCGAGGTCAACAAATGTGTGCTCGTTGAAAAAAAAACGTGGAAGAGTGAATGCTAGAAGTTGTTTTGTCTTATTAAAAAAACAGAATATGTTTCACAACAACACCAATTTTCACAAAGCTTGTGATAAGTTGAAAGTTTCCAAAATGTGAATGTTGACTTCATGAGAGTTCCTTCCTTCTGAGGGGCAATGATGAAGTCAACATCCACATTTTGGAAACTTTCAACTCATCGGAAGCTGGTGGAAATTGGTGTTGTTGTGAAACATATTCTGAAGCTTCATATGCTATCATGAAAACAGCAAAAACTGAAATTAAACATACAAAAAGTTACGTAGTTCAAAAATTTTGACTGTAGCACCATCAAAATTATGTGGAAAGTCTTAACATTACTGTGGAGGGACTTTTTTGACTCTCACAGATGTGTTTGAAAGCATGTGCAAAACAGTTATAGATTATGTGAAAGACGACAGTTTCAACACTTTCTGTCAGTAAGTGAGTGAATTATGCGTTCCCGTATACATTTGTATGATTTATATATAACCTAAGACCATACAGCCTACGATACCCACTGCGGAGAGACTTTTTGAATGCCTTGTGTATATACACTCATCGTCAAAAAAATATTTGCACCCAGAAGGAAGCAACCAACCGGAATGAAACTTGGTGGGTAGGTTTGACATCGTGAGACATGCAAATGATTCAAGTATCAGGCTCGGCCGCGCATGTGACGCCAGCAGGGGGGGTGTAGCGCTGTGCCTGACCGGCTATATAAGGTCGTCCCGTTGCGTGTGCTTGCCATTCTGACTCGTGCTGTTGTGTTGGTTGCATCCTTTGCAAGTGAAGTATGTCCCGGAGAAAAATTCGAAAGCAAATCGAGCAGCTGGAGGAGTTCGAGAGAGGCCGCATCGTCGGGCTCCGGGAAGCGGGATCACCGCATTGCCCGCCATACCTGTCGTGCGGATATCACCATAGCACGCTGTTGGCGGCAGTGGATAGAACAAGGCACGCAGCAGCGACAGGAAGGGTCTGGGAGACTTTTCTGTCGCTGACCGACGGGTTGTCCGACATACGTGGAGTGACCAAACAGCCACGATTGCAGATATTCCGCGAGCAGTGGTGCCCTCCATGCATCGTCCGATTAGTGCCAGCACCATTGGCAGACAGCTGCACGACGTAGGACTACACGCACGCAGACCGTTACGCCGACTGCCTTTAACACCATTGCATCGTCGCCCGAGAATGAAATGGTGTCGTGCCAGGCTGTCAAGGAGCCACTTAGAATGGCAGCGGGTGATCTTCAGTGACGATTCTCTTCTTTGGCTTGGAGGGGATGACCAACGAATACGTGTGTGGAGGCACAGTGGTCAGCGCCAAGATGAACGGTTTGTTGTCCAGCGTCACACGTCCAGAAGGCCTGATGTCATGGTGTGGGGTGCAATTGCCTACGATGCCAGATCACCTTTGGTGTTCATTACAGGAACTTTAACAACCCAACGTTGCGTTAATGAGGTTCTGAAACCAGTGGCCCTAACTTTTCTGAACGCTCACTCCGGGGCTATTTTCCAACAACAGGACAACGCTCGTCCGCATACTGCTGCTGTCTCGAGAGCTTGCCTTCAAGGCACAGACACCTTTGCCATGGCCAGCCGCATCGCCAGACCTGTCGACGATTGAAAATGTGTGGGATACTATGGGACGCGCTATCCACACTCCACTCCTACCGCACAAACTGCAGGAACTGCGTGAGAAGATTCAAATTGCATGGGATGTCTTATCGTAGGACACCATTAGGAACCTGTACAATTCCATGCCGATATATATATATATATATATCAGATTTGTCTGGGTCGGATCCAATTATGTGACGTCCGGGTCCCAAATTTTTGACTCTTTCCAACTCTGCTCTGCTACTCTGATACCAGTTTGCCATTGCGGTATAATACGAAAGCAAAACAATCGAATGCAAGCATCTCCTCCATCTGCGTACCAGTAGCTAAAAATCCGAAGTACAAATTATATTGTCTCAGCGTAAAAGCGTGACAACTGCAAAATGAGAACATAACATTTTGAGACAAAATTCTTACACAAATTACGAATAGAATTCATAGATGCAAATGAATAGCGAGCCCGAATTTCTTCAGTATAGTTTATCAGCACAATTTTTTTTTTCAAATTTCTACGTACGTTTTTGTTCATAACCATTTTATATCGGGAAACGCCGTTCCCCTCCCCAATTTCTTAAGAAAACGCCTTTCTTCAGCGTTCCCGCCTTCTTTCTCCACTGATAATTGTAATGCATCTAACTGAAAATCTGACAACGACGATACAAGGCGGATGACAGACACCTGGTACGGTCCAGCGGTCGAGGGGTTTAGGAAGCTTGCTTCAGATTTCCGGGTCTGGGCTCGAATACCTAAGCAAGACAGATTTTTTTTTGTGTTTCCAGTTCTGGTTCTCATCCTTCGCTAGAACCAGTGGCTCTAAATTAGGTATGGGCGACTCTTTATGGCCTTAGATGCGCATGGGGGTTTTAAAACAACGAAACAACAATGAAAAAAATAATATACTGTTTAGAAGAGAAACACTGGAAACCTTAGGGTATAGCTACTTATTGGAAGAGAAACAGTAGAATCCAAGAACATACTAAGCCCCTAGATGGAAAGAAAAACACTGCCATCCTTAGGGCATGGCATACCAATTTAATTTAACCTTCCTTTTGAGTTTCTGTGTTCTCATATAAATTCTGTTTCTCTTTGTTAAATATTTTCCCACATGACTTCCACTCGACGAGCTTTTCAAAGTTGACGTAAATAAATCTGAGTTCTACAAGAGTAGGAGTTGTATTCAGAGTAAGAGCGATGTTTAGAATGCTATGCTCAGAGACTGAGAGCTGATGTTCTGAGAGATATGCTATGAGAGGAGTATGATATGTAACATAAGATAGTCATATGTGGATTATATTTGATGACGGCGAGCAATCAGGGCCGGATTAAGGTGTGGGCTAGCAGCGCTATAACCTAGGGGTCCACCATTACCAAGGGCCAAGGTAGCATATGCACTGAAGAACCAGAACATTGTGACCACCTGCCTAATATGATGTTGGTCCTACACGTGATGCCAAAACAGCTCTTACCCGGTGAGACATAGATGCTACAAGATTTCTAAAGGTGTCTTGTATTTGGTAGCAACACTTTACCAGCAGACCTTTTAACTCATTGTAAGGTACGTGGTGGAGCCACCCCAGATCGGATTTTCTGTTCCAACACAAACCTCAGATGCTCGATTGGATTGATGTCTGGGGAATTTGGTGGCCAGGGCAATACATGGAGGTCCTCCTCATGTTCTGCGAACCATTATCGAACAATCTGGGTAGTGTGGCATGGCGCACTATCCTCCTGAAAGAAGGCACTACTAGAGGAAAATACCATTGCAATGAAAGGATGTACCTGGTCTGCAATGATGTTTAGGTAGGTGGTAGATGTCATATTTTCCTGCACATGAATGACTGGGCACAGAATATCCCAGCAGAAGGTTGTACAAAGCATTACACTTCCTCCACCGGCTTGTTTTCGTCCCACGGTGCATCTTGGTGCCAACACTTCCCCACACTGTAAAAAAAATTATCGTTAATTTTGCGGTTTTGGACCGGTAACAAGGTTGCCATCCTTTGTCCGTAAAAAACAGTTTTGTACCGTATTAATTACGGAAAACAACTGCAAAAGAACGGTCAGGAACCGTTATTTTTACAGTTTTGTACCGTATACGGAAAACAACTGTGAAGAAACGGTCAGGAACCATTATTTTTACTGTTCTGTACCGTATTATTTACGGAAAACAACTGTGAGGGAACAGTCAGAAACCGTTATTTTTACAGTTTTGTACCGTATTATTAACGGAAACAACTGTGAAGGAACTGTCAGGAACCGTAATTTTTACAGTTTTGTACCGGATTTTTTATGGGAAGGAACAGTCAGGAACCGTTATTTTTACAGTTTTGTTTTGCACCGTATTATTGAAACAACTGAAGATGAACTGTAATTTTTAGTTTTGTACCGTATTATTTACAGAAAAGAACTGTGAAGGAAGAATTACGAACCGTAATTCTTACAGTTTTATACTGTTATTTACAGAGAGAAGAAACAACAGTCAAACCGTAAATCTTAGTTTTAAGATTATTAACCTAGCAATCAGATATGCCTGAATCGTGTGTTTTTTACTGTTCAATATCTAATATCACATCAGAAAACTTGAATATTACATCTCACTCCAGGGTGACATAATTTCTAAGTTTTCTTACGTGATATTACGTATTGAACAGTAAAAAACAGGCAATTCAGGCATATCTGATAGCTAGGTTAATAATCCTGTGACCTTGTTCCACATAATAAGGGAAGAACGCATCTTCAGCTGAATTAATAGTAAAACTCGCTTTATATAATGTGTTATTTTAATACAACACTTATGAAAAATGAAAAAGGTGAAGTAAACAGCGTGCTCACAAAAAACTTTAATGATAATATGTATAACAATGAATGCACACTTGTTTTATTGTGCTTATATTAAACATATGCTACTTATAAGCTTGCTTGTGTTATGTGCTGGCAAATTCAGCATCATCAGTCAGTTCTGAACAGGATTCAGTGAAAGTGGTCTGATAAGTAGGGTATGTGTGATATAAAAGCAATAAAAATGTGTTATCTGAGAACTGCAGTCAGTGTGGCAAGGTGTGGAAAAACACAAAGGTTGAAAAAGCAGCTGATGATCGGATTTTCAGACTACAACATGGAGGGAAAGCACAAACGAATATTGAGCTGCCAAAGGATGATCATTGATTACATCTGAAATGTTAGAAGTATCTAACTTGCTATATAGACCACAGTCACAGCATGATGCAATAACACAATATAATAGACAGATCTTGTCAGTATTGCATTAGAATTTGGCAGCCTGAACATGGTTTCCCTCTTCACAAAATAACGCAGGAACAATAGGGAATCAGTTGTTGGCCCTCGACAACGTAATACAGGCTGCTTTATGGTAATAGGGACTTCATCCTTTCTATTCTCCAGACCTTGCCACAACTTACCTTTCAGAATGTTTCAAAGATAAAGAGCTTTTCAAGAAAGCCACATAGGCATGGCTATAAGAGTTTCATACATATTTTACTGCCACATAAAATTAAAGAAAATATTTAAAAAAATGTCCCAATGGTTTCCCTCTTCACAAAATAACATTTTTAGCTGTGTTTTCTTATTTATATACTGTCATTCATAAAGAGCAATAAAAGGGCTACTTTATTAAAAAATAAAATAAAACGGCTCTTTACTGAGAAATGCTTTTGAATTTTCATCACCAATTCATAAAGTTTGTGATTACCATCCTAACCATTATAACCATGAGGTACAGTAGAATTTCAGAATTTCAACCTGTCATCAGTACAGCTTGTTCAAAGGATTATGCATTAAAAATTACTTTTATATTGATTGTTTACAATTTTAAAAAGGTGACAATGCTGAAAGGCCCAAGAAATCAGCAAAGATAATTGCTTTTTATTGCTGTCAAAGGTATGTTTTTATTCCCACAATAAAGATGTAGACCACAGATTCAAAATAGTTTCTCTTTTAGAGAAGTTATGCGATATAGCACAAAAGTTGCATAACATCAGTAACTAAGCAGACTAGATATTAAACATAAAATAGACTATCTTTTACAAAGAATGTTTTTATTAAATAAGTGGTAAAGAAATTGTGGCACATAGTTGAAATATTTGTTTTAGTGCTCATTTAACACTATTGTTGTGCCCACTCAAAGTCAGTAAAGTCATTCATTAACAAAAGAACTTTTGGACTGTATGGGTCATTTTATCTCTCAATTTTGATTCCATGCTCAGGGTTGATGTTGAGAAGGCACCTATGCAAAAAAGTATCAAGTTTAGGAAACATATAAAAATCTATCCCACACTCACCAACCCGCTTGGCCAGCATGGTGAGTTATAGTCAAACCCCTCCAAAATGACTCCACAACTTAAATCTTGGCCCTCAGTCTCAGGCAGCTGGAATGTACCTGGCCAAGGCAGCGGCCAGTGCGACATGAAGGCAGAGGGTGTTAAGAATCACCGGAGGACCGGACTAGGCTGCCATCTGATGCTGATCTTGGCTACGTATAATGGACGCTCCCTATCTTCTGATTCAAGGCTTCTTGAATTGGAAGACGAACTACAAAGGATCAAGTGGGACATCGTCGGACTAAGTGAGGTAAGGAGAAAAGGAGATCTCATTTAACTGAAAAGTGGACATCTCTTTTACTATCGTGGGACAGATACTGGCAGAACTAGTGGTGTTTGATTTATAATAAACAAGAAACTGAAGAATAAAGTTGTAGAAGTTGAAAGTTCCTCTGACAGAGCTGCACGACTCGTTATCCAACTCTCGAGAAGATACAAGGCTCAGATTATTCAAACTTATGCACCCATCACAAGTCATCCTGAAGAAGAAATTGAAGAATTTTATGAGGAAATTCGTCATCTAAATAATAAAGGTAAGCAGCACTTAAAGATAATTATGGGAGATTTCAATGCAAAAATAGGGCAACGGCAACACAATGAAACTTCAGTAGGTAAATTCGGTCACGGCAACAGAAACCAGCGTGGAAATACTCTCGTTGAGTTTGCAGAGGCAGAAGGGTTTTTCATCTTGAACTTGTAACGTATACTCTAAATTCACTTTCCTTTTGATTTTACTATCTCTGGTTATTTTATTTTACTATGTAAATTATCTTCTTACTGAACGAGATGTTATTTCACCCGCTGAATGAGATCTGGCAATGAGTGTAAGTCATGACGTGGTGGTAGCCAGTATAAATAGGCGCGTTCAACGATACCTTAGGAGAGCGTTTGTTGTTGTCAAGGGAGAGCGTTTGTTTATGTGGAGAGCTGTTGTTTATGTGTCAGTGAGCTGTTGTTTATGTGAGTAGAGCTTCGTTCATGTGCAAGGAGCTACGTGTTATTTGAGTAGCTGTGTGTGAAGTGTGTGTGATGATACCAGTAGAAGTTCATAATAAAGAGTTTTAAGTAAGTACGTCTTTCTCAGTTCATAGTACTGTCAGACCTCTGTCTGGCTGTTAGGTTTATTTCATTTAGTGTTATTAGTAACAACCAGCATAAGACTTTATTCATCTTAATTACTACTACAACATTACTACCAGTTATAAGTTTGTTCATTATTATTACTACACTACTAGCAGGAGACTTTATTCATGATCTTAATTAACAAACAACAACCATTACTAGAAGAAACTAGTAACAACAACCATTTGAATTCACTATTAGAAGCTTAGTACAAGCATTGAATTCATTATAATATTAGTGAAAGCTATATTCACTACAATTAGCTTAGTAGTAGAAGAAGAGTTATTCATTATAAACTCCTTTTTCAAGAAAAAGCCACACAGGAAATGGACATGGAGACATCCAAATGGGATGACAAGTGAAATTGATTTTATTATGTGTAACAAAAAATTCGTCATAGAAGAGTGCAGTGTGCTAAACAAGTTCAACACAGGTAGTGACCATAGATTGGTGAGATGTAAGATGCACCTCAACACTAAACTCGAACGTAGCAAGCTCATAAGACAAACAAAATGTATTGACATAACCAACCTTAAAAAACATCATAATACCTTCAAGTTGGAACTGAAGAACAGATTCTCTGCTTTAGAAGGCCTAACATCGGAAGAAGTGGATATTTCTGAAGTTAACAGAAAAGTAACCAAAGCTCTTATGGAAACAGCAACAAAATTAGCTGGGTCTAAGAACAAGTTGCATGTGAACAAATTATCAGGAAAAACCAAAATGTTGATGCAAAAAAGAAGAGAGATGAGGACAACTAAAGAAGATGTGACTTCCAAAGTGGAATATATAGAGCTATGCAAGACAGTACGAAAAAGTATCACTGAAGACGTAAGGAAATTCAACTGTGAACAAGTGAGGAAAGCAATGAAAACAACCAAAGCCTAAAGATAGCAAAGGGACATCTCAGTAAGGGAAGAAAACAGATTATGGCTCTGAAAAAGAAACTGGTTCTGTAACAAGAAATAGAGGCGAAATCTTGACAAGAGTGAAAGATTTCTACTCCAAATTACATGAAAGGGATGATACATGTACTCCAGACATCATGAAAGATACCAGTACCAGAGTTCTTTCAGTCCTCCCAGCAGAAGTTGCACATGCAATCAAGAACATGAAGCGGGGAAAAGCTCCAGGAGAAGATGGAATTACTGTAGACATCATACTGTAACGTATACTCTAGATTCAGTTTCTTTTTGATTTTACTATCTCTTGTTATTTTATTTTCCTATGCAAATTATCTTCCCACTTAACGAGATGTTGTTTCTCCCGCTGAATTATATGTGGCAACGAGTGTAAGTCATGACGTGGTGGTATGCAGTATATATAGGCGCGCTCAAGTATACCAAAGAGCTTCGTTTTATATGTGATAGGTTCTTCCTGATTATTGATATGCGATTTACCTACTTTTCTACGATATTACGATAGTACGAAAGTTCGGGCTATCAGTAGTTGTGTTATTTTGGAGTGTGTATTTGAGTAATACCAAGAGCTCCCCAATAAAAGGTTAAAAGTGAGTACGTTTTCTTAGTTCATTTTATTGTCAGACCTCTGTCTGGCCGTTAAGTCTATTTCATTGAGTGTTTACGTTAAGTTTAGGGTATATTGTGTTTACCGCTCTAATAAGGAGCCTTCAAGGTACTAATGTACTAAAACCGAAGTTATATTACTGATATTCAAGATAATGAGGTACGCTGAGTAAAAATAAAATCCATGTTCTTGGAATTTATTGCACGTGCGTGTCTTACCTAAACAAACTCTAGCACTTTGAAGATTAAGCACACTTTAGCTACGTCAAGTAACCTTTCAATAACCCTAACGTGACTTAACGTAAGCTTTCCTGCACTACACGTCCAGCCGGAGAATTTTATTCATTATAATTGGCGCCCGAACATTTCTTGAACACGAGGTATTGACACTTATTGACTATGTCTTCATTACCTGAGAAAACTTCACTATTTCAACCTGAATCAAGTTTCGGTGGAGGTGGGGTTATTTTCGACAATTTGCAGGAAGCCTGTGGGTCTAACTTTGATGTCAATGATTTGCACGTACCCAGGCATTCCTCACAATTTCGTCATTCACCAGCGTCATATCACTCTGAGTCGCGGGTCGTACCTGAGGTATTTCAATCCTCTCACAGAGGCAAAATGCTTGCACATTTCGTGCCGCATGAGGGAGCAATTACTTTCAATGGTTTGGAGGGTCTCCAGTGAATTTGTCTTCGCCCTCCCCTCCACAGGACTGGCTTCCGGGAGCGCGGTCTGGTTCTGCCATCGGACGGGGGCTCGAGTCGGGTTCTTCGGATTCTGGTATCATTCCCTTCCCTCCGGCCATTACCGGGACTGTTACTGCGCCGTTCCCTAGTGACTCTGCACCGGCACAAGCTCCTGCTTCCTTGAGTGCCTCGTCGGAGAGTGTTCCAATGGGCAGAAGTATACGTCGCCCTGCGCGACCGCTGACTTGCAGCAGCGACTCGGAGTCGTCGCATGTTTCTGATTTGCCGGATGTGGACGGTGGTTTGACGGTTCCTGGACGTCGGACGCATATTGCAGGCCGTCCGGCGGCACCGGGGGCTGGTCAGGGGAGCGGCTTGTCTCCCCGGTCTGCTTCGCCGCGGCAGCGGCCGGGGCAGGGATCCTTGCATCCGCCCGGATTTCGCCCCTGGAACTTACGCTCAGGGCAAACAGGGCCGATGCCTGCTTCTACTGTCATGCCAAAAAGTAGAAAGAGAAAACAAGCGATGTGGCCGGAGCCACGTCCCTTCAAAAGAATGCTGGAAGGACAACACGGGCCCCACCACAAAGGGACAACATATCGAAAGCCTGGGGGAGCCCGCTCCTGTCAGACGCAGGGAATTCCTGACCGACAGACTTCAGCCGTTCCTGACCGTTCCTGTCAGACGCAGGGAATTCCTGACCGACAGACTTCAGCCGTTTCTGACCGTTCCTGTCAGACGCAGGGAATTCCTGACCGACAGACTTCAGATGTTCCAGATCCATTCAAGTCGCAGAAAAGATCGGCGCCACCAGAATTTACCAGTCCGATTAGGCCTGGAAAAAGATATCGTACTAGGGTTTTTTATGCGTCCTCGAGATAAGTAAGTTCTCGTGGACAGGTTATTTTCTCATTATGTTGTTTTTCCTGCACGACCAGTTGGCGTGACAGATTTTTTTTTTTTCCGTGTGGGCCTACGCATTCTTTTTGTGATATATGTAGTTTTTTTTTATATATATATATTCTATGTCCGTCTACTAATCCGAATTTTTTTATATATATATATGTGTGTTAGGGGGTAAAATAGTGAAAATTGTTACTGTTAGGCAGCTACAGGCAATCTTCGCTGCTGATACAGTTTGTTTGTAATCAACGATAAATATATATAGAGTTGAAAATATGAGGAAGTAAAATGAAATCAAAAAAGTGATTCCTGCTGGGCAGAATAAAAATAAGGTATGCCGATGCAGGTTTGTTCTGTACACGTATAAAAAGTGTTTCCTGCTTCACAGACGACAATAGCTGCGGACACAGGTTTACTGAATTTGTTATGCCAAACTTGAAGTTGTAAATACTGCTGCCACAAAAAAAAAAAAAAAAAAATGTAGGACAATAAACGTCAGTCAGTGAAATGTAAGACTACACTCAAAATTTGATAGGTTTTTCAAAAAAAAAAAAAAAAAATATATATATATATAAGGGGGAGATGATGTAACGTATACTCTAGATTCAGTTTCTTTTTGATTTTACTATCTCTTGTTATCTTATTTTCCTATGCAAATTATCTTCTCACTTAACGAGATGTTGTTTCTCCCGCTGAATTATATGTGGCAACGAGTGTAAGTCATGACGTGGTGGTATGCAGTATATATAGGCGCGCTCAAGTATACCAAAGAGCTTCGTTTTATATGTGATAGGTTCTTCCTGATTATTGATATGCGATTTACCTACTTTTCTACGATATTACGATAGTACGAAAGTTCGGGCTATCAGTAGTTGTGTTATTTTGGAGTGTGTATTTGAGTAATACCAAGAGCTCCCCAATAAAAGGTTAAAAGTGAGTACGTTTTCTTAGTTCATTTTATTGTCAGACCTCTGTCTGGCCGTTAAGTCTATTTTATTGAGTGTTTACGTTAAGTTCAGGGTATATTGTGTTTACCGCTCTAATAAGGAGCCTTCAAGGTACTAATGTACTAAACCCGAAGTTATATTACTGATATTCAAGATAATGAAGAACGCTGAGTAAAACAAAAATTCCATGTTCTTGGAATTTATTGCACGTGCGTGTCTTACCTAAACAAACTCTAGCACTTTGAAGATTAAGCACACTTTAGCTAAGTCAAGTAACCTTTCAATAACCCTAACGTGACTTAACGTAAGCTTTCCTGCACTACACGTCCAGCCGGAGAATTTTATTCATTATAATACAAGAAGCAAGTGGAGAAATCGAAACAGTACTCGCCCAAATTTTCACTCGAGGCCTTAATGAAGGGAAGATTCCCGAGGATTGGAACAACGCCAGAATGATCCTGCTACATAAAAAAGGTGACATTGAGGATCTCAGGAACTACAGACCTATCAGCCTCCTATCAGTGGTTTATAAAATCTTCACTAAAGTTCTTTCACGCCGCTTGAAGGTGACACTGGACATGGCTCAACCGAGAGAACAAGCTGGATTCAGGAGTGGCTACAACACAATAGATCATATCCACGTACTTAGAGAACTAATTGAAAGAGCGAGGGAATATGAACTTCCATTGTGCATGGCTTTTATCGATTATGAAAAAGCCTTTGATTCGGTGAAACCATCAGCAGTTACAATGGCTCTGAAATATTGCGGTATTGAAGATGCATACATTAATATTATTAATAACATCTATGAAAATGCAAGTGCAAAGATTCGGCTGTTTGAAAATACAACACACATAAAAATTGGAAAGGGAGTGAGACAAGGTGACACCATATCTCCGAAGCTCTTTAACGTCACATTGTTAAATGTCTTTCGATCACTGAACTGGGAAAACAAAGGGATAAAGATTAATGGAGATTATCTAACCCACCTTCGTTTTGCTGATGACGTAGTCATTTTTGCAACTACCCCATCAGAGCTGCAGAGTATGATCCAGGAACTTGCTGACAAGAGTAAAGAAGTGGGATTAAAAATGAACTTTCAGAAGACAAAAGTGATGTTCAATGCTTTTACACGAAATGAAGATTTATCGATTGATGGAAAAAAGCTGGAGATAACAGACACGTACGTTTATCTTGGACAGCAGATATCAAGTGAGGGTCACATTGATGAAGAAATTAATCGGCGTACGAAACTTGCCTGGAGAGCTTTTGGAAGAAACAGCATAATTTTAAAGAGCAATATGCCATTATGTCTTAAAAGAAAAGTGTTTGATCAATGCATCCTTCCAGTGCTTACGTATGGTGCAGAGACGTGGACCTTAACTAAAAGAGACATACAAAGGCTGCAGACAACTCAAAGTAGATTGGGGAGGTGCATGCTTGGAGTAACCAGGAGAGATAAGAAGAGGAACTCGTGGATCCGAAAAATGACAAGAGTGGAAGACATCATGATCAGAGTTAAATCCCTGAAATGGCAATGGGCTGGACATACTGCCAGAAGGACAGACCATCGATGGACAGTCGAAATTTTAGATTGGATTCCAAGGGACAGGAAGAGACCCAGAAGAAGACCACATGGGAGATGGGTGGATGAAATTCGAAAGTATGCAGGAGTGACATGGAGGCGACTGGCACAAGACAGAACGTTGTGGAGGAAGCTTGGGGAGACCTTCATTCAGCAGTGGATTGACAATGATGATGATGATATATATATATTCATTTATTTTATATCTAAACGCTTACATCTAGGAATTATAGCACATAAAACATTGGCAAATATATAAACATTGCAATCTGAGCTGCACAGTTGATAACAAAATGAATTTGTTTATCAAGGTCAATTAACAAATATTTAAATTTTTATGCCCAATTATATACTAAAGAAAGAAAAAAAATACGAAAATCTCAGGAATACAATACCCTTGCAACTACACTCACGGACAATGAAATTTGCGCACGTAGAAGAAAACATCGGATTGAACTGAAATTTTATGGACATAATGATACAGATGAAGAATACAAATGGTAAAAACAGAGCTACAGCACAATTATAGAGGGATCTGCGGCTCGCAGTCCGTTCGTCTTCAATAGCGCGTCACACCTCCACCTAATGTTCTGCTGCAGACTGGTTCACACGTGTTGGGCGGTGTGAACCAGTCTGCAGCAGAACATCAGCCGAAGGTGGCACGTACCCAGGGCTTAGTAACAAGGGCTGGCTCATCGATTTGTGTTTCTGGTCGTTGAAGTGGTCCTCGCCTGCACCGCTCAGTGACGTCACGGAGATGCATGTCACTTGTCAGAGCACGATGTAAAGGGCTCGGGAAATGCTGTTAACCTACGTTTGTTGTATTCGCATTAGTTATCTGCTGTTTATTAGGGTGTATTTCTGACATCGAATTTTTTTTATTTAATTTCTTTAGTACATCGTTTTCGTACAATGGCTTCTTGCGCTGTTGCTACGTGCCGATATACCTGCGGGAATGCGCAACATAAGTTTTCACTGTTTCCCTAGAAACGACCCAGTAGTTACAAAAAATTGGGTTAACAGGTGTTGCAGAGCATATTCTTTTAACGAGAAAAATACCAGGATTTGAAGTGAGCACTTTTTAAATAGTAAGTACGAAGACGATATGATGAATAGCCTGCTTGGTTAACCAATGAAAAAGATATTGAAATCGTCGGTTATACCAACAGTCAATTTACCTAGATCAAACGTTGAAAATGTCACTGCAAGAGGTGAAATACAAAGAAAGAGAAAAACACTGCATGATGCTTTTGATATACTTAAAAATCTTAGTCTCAAAAAAAGGTCTTTTGCAGAAAATGTGGCCCTATTTCAACTTGCATCAGATAAACAGACAATTTTCTGCGTAAAATGTGATGTTTCTAAACAAGAAAAAAATATTTAATTTACAAATTGTCAATAACGGAAAAAGAGCTAAACTTTCTGAAAACAAGAGAAAAAAAGGATATTTAAAGAGCTTTTCTAGCAAAGCCAGAAGATGAAATCGTTCGGGCCGGTTTTTATTGAAACAAATCAGAGAACTGAAAATGAAGGTAAAAAAACAAAATGCGAAAAATCAAAAATTGAAAAAAAAAATGACACATGCTTTTTTTTTTTTTTTGATTGGAGGTTTAACGACCACCGTGAGCAACTCAATGGGCTATAAGCAGTCGCCCGTCCCTAATTTAGGATCACTGGTTCCAGGGAAGGAAGAGAGCCAGTGCCGTAAGACAAACACAACATCCATGCCTCACCGGGATTCGAACCCGGACCCCTTTCTGACGAATGATCAGAGGCCATCGCTTAGACCACTGCGCCACCGGGGCGGCGACACATGCTTTCGAAACATACTTACAAAAACACAGGTAACCTCTCTTGCAGAGGGTAAAAGTCGAATTAAATGGACACTTCATTATCCGAAACGTTTCACAAAAACTACAGTAGACGAGGTTTGAAGAGACAATTTTCTGCGTGCAAAGTGACATGCTCCAAAAAAAAAAAAAAAAAGTAAATTTTTTAAATGACAAATTATTAATAACGGAAAAAAGAGCTTAACTTTCTGAAAACAGGAAAAAAGGATATTTTAAAGAGCTTTTCTAGCAGAGCCAGAAGATGGAATCGTTCGCGCCGGCTTTTATTGAAACAAATTAGAGAACAGAAAATTAAGGTAAAAATACAAAATACGAAAAATCAAAAATTGAAAAAAAAAAAAGGGCAAATGCTTTCAAAACATATTTACAAAAACTCAGGTAACCTCTCTTGTAGAGGGTAAAAGTCGAATTAAACGGACACCTGAATATCCGAAACGTTTCACAAAAATTACAGTAGCAGAGGTTTTGTTATCAAAAAAGCATTATTTTCGCGTTTGATGGAAGTAATACACATATATATAAAAGAGGAAACAATCAATGATATATTCTGTTTCACTCCTTTTGTTTCTTTAAATTATTTCACCATTTTGTTTCATATTCGGCAGCTCAGTAGCTGTATTTATCATCAGAGTTCCCCGCACAGAGCAAAGCAAACCCGATTCCTAACACTCAGCGATGCATCCCAGCTACGTCACCAGCCGCAACTTCCGGGGACGACTGATATCTGCCGTATGAGCCAGTCCTTGTATCTAGAGCCCTGGCACGTACCGGGCCACTTGGTGCAAGAGAAAACGAGTTTCATCGGACCAGAGCGACCTTCATCCGATCATTCAAGGTCCAGTTTTGATGCTCGGGTACCCATTGTAGGTGCTTCCGTAGGTAAACCGAGGTTAGAATGGGCATTGGGTTGGGCCTGTGGCTACGCAGCTCCCTTTTCAGCAGGGTTTGATGTACTGTATGTTGTGACACATTACTCCAGTCACCAGGATTCAAATTACAGGAGGGTTTGCTCATCAGTATCCCTTCTGTTGGCTCGTACCTTACGGAATATCCTTCGCTCAACTCTAACATCGATGAGCCGTGGCTGGCCCACACTTTGTCGGCGGTTCGTGGGTATTCCCTCGTGGGACCATTTTTTGAGAGTAATAAATACGGTTGACGGTGAACACCCCACAAGCTTTGCCGTTTCGGAAATGCTTTGATCAGTCGTGTGACCATTACAATTTGGCCTTTCTCAAACGCGCTTAAGTCAGCTGCCTTTCCCATCTGAAAAACGAGAATAACACTAACAGAGCTCAGAATGAGGTGTTATTTATACGTTTCATGACCTTGACACGCGCCGTCGTTTACCTGCAGTTGCTTCGATTTGCATAAAGACACACTGGTCATGTTTTGGTGCTTGAGTGTATCATTCTTCTAAGTTTTCCAAGGTCCTTGACTTTTGTCTCCTATGATTTCCACTCGATCAGAAGCAGAGGCTATGAAACGAACAGCTTTCAAGGCAGTGACGCAGGGTGAACTTTTGTTGTAGCTGTATGTAGAGTGGCGTCGGCGAGAAGATTTCAGATTTCTTACTACGAAGCACTTTAGGGGCGCTGACCAGAGTATGATTGGATTTATTCTGCACTGTTAAAAATTTTATATTAGGTTGCACCAAAAAGGGGTGCTACACTAGCTGCACCACTTTTGGGGCAAAGGGAAACTATTGTGTGATACATAAAACACACAAAAACATCATGCAATAATGAACCATGGTAAAGTATACAACATGAATGATGCGAAGTTGTACCCATTGCTCCGTGTATATGTATGTCTCATTCATCGCACAGTGATTTACTTTCGCTCCAAAAGTGGTGCAGCTCTTGTAGCATCACTTTTTGGTGCAACTTTCTATAAAATTTTTAATAGTGTGCCCAGGCCCATGTTCTTGTTAAAATTAATTGATGTCACTCTTCAGTAGTCTTTACTGCATCTGGTTAAGTTTAAAAAGCTATCTCAACTGTTTTTGGGATTAAAACGTTTGCCTGTTACAAATCTTGGTCATGCATGGCTAATGATTTCGGGAGCCAAATACAGAAGTGGATGTCAAAAAAGGAAACAGCGTGCAATATAAAGATCACTGAAAGTGATTGGCCATGTGATTCGACAAGGTCATTGATGCGAATGGTCATTGAAAGTGATTTAGTGTGATCAATGGATTTCTGTGACTTAATACATAATTCCACCAACTAAAATAAAGAAAAATGCCTTTTTGAGATTGACAAAATAGGTATGGTGTTACTGTTGAATAAACGAGTTCAATTTTCTACCTCATATTCAAATAATTGTGATTTTGTGTGAGAAGCGAATTATACTTCAGTGATCTTGATATTTCCTGAGACAGGCTTGTATAAAAACTTTACACATAATTTAATAGTTTGAAGAATGCACGACTTATTAATTCTCACAAATCCAATGCATATCACTAGAGTTTCGTGTTTTAGTGGACGTCATAATTATTCTCCATCATCAGTTCTTTGGGGCCTATTCAGACGTCTTAGCCTAGGGGCCCACTAAGACCATAATACTGCCCTCTGAGCGATAACAGTCAAACGTATACTGTTACGAGGCAGAAGCTTGAAGTGTGCTGCACCTTGTTGTTACACACACACACAAGCGACGTATTGATATGACTAATACTATGCGTGCTGGGGGATATATAACAAAGAGGACTTTGAAAGTGCAAGTACTATATTATGACTTATGAGACAGTACTTGGACCATTTAGTTGAAAGTGTCTAATTAGATATTTATTCATATTTAATTAAGATTGCAGCTATTACGAAGAAGCAGCAAACGAATCTGAATAATAAGGGTTCAGTAAATTTAATTTAATTTAAGAAAAGTGACATTTAAGTTGACCTTGAAGTTAAATCTTAAGCCGATATCTCTACAATCAGTTAAACCCTATTATTCTATAACTGATAAGGGGAGAAGCATTGCAGTTTATCTTCTAATAAGCACACAACTGCTTATTGGAAGATAAACTCTGGAACCTTCAGGACGTATAGCTGCTTACTAAAACGAACCAGAGAAAGGAGAGACACACTGCACCCTTTAGGGCAGGGCTGTGCATTAGAAGAGAAATACTGGAATTCTGAGAACAGTTGGTACTGGATCAAAAGAGAAACACTGAACTCTTTAATGGCATAGCTAATGATTAAAAGAGAAACACTGGAATCTTGGAGACAAGGATATTGATTAGAACACTGGAATTCTGAGGACATGGTTAGCACTGGAAGAAAAGAGAAACACTAGATTCGTAATGGCATAGCTTCTGATTAGAAGAGAAACACTGTATTCCTTACGGCGTAGCAACTGATTCGAAGCAAAATATTTGAATCTTAAGTACCTAATTGCTTGTTAGGAAATAAATACTGGAACACTGAGGACATATAACTTCTTATTAAAAGAAACCAGAGAAAAAGAAAATAAACACTGGATCCTTAATGGTATATACAGTAGCTGCTTATTAAAAGAAACCAGAAAATAAAAGAACTAAAACGCTGGAAACTTTAGGGCGTCGCGTATTGCTGCTCTTGGAAAAAACCAAAGAAAGAAGAAAGGAAACACTGGAAGCAGACTTTCTCTTCTTTTTAAGAGCGCGGCGCTTATTAGAAGAAAAACACTGGGTTTCTTATAGTATAGCTACTGATTAGAAGAGAAACATTTGAATCTTTGTGCTGCTGATTAAAAGAAGAACACTGGAATCATTATGGCGTAGCAACTGATTAAAAGAAAAATATTGGAATCTTAAGCACGTAATTCCTTGTTAGAAGAGAAACACTGGAACACTTAATAAATACTGGATTCTTAATGGTATATAGATGCTTGTTAGAAGAAACGAAAAAATAAAAGAACTAAAACGATGGAAACTTGACAGCGTCGCGTATTGCTGCTATTGCAAAACAAGAAAGATGACACCGAATTTTCGGGTGTAATAAGCACGTCTTTTGAATCAGTTCTGACGCAAATTAAATTTATCAAAGCTATTCAAAGTCAATGGAACCGGTATGGAAAACAATAGTATCTTACGGAAGAAAGAAGTTTAAGATTTTCAATAGGGTTTTTAATCCCTCAGATATTGCTGTAAACGGAATCGTGAGCTTTCGCCCTCTGGTTGCAGACTTGTGCGTTAAGAAAAACATGAATTTATGTGAGAAACATTTTGCACCGAAAACGCTCTCCAACACCGAAAGAATTTTTCAAATCGGACTCTTAGAAACAGAGATATCGACAAAAATAAGATGTGACTTTACGTCCCCTGGTGGAAAAAACATGCATTATTTTAGGGAGAAAGTATTCTCAAAAGGTTTTTCCATATGAGCGGTATCGGTCCAAGAAAAAAAAATTATTCGAGTTTATAGGAGCCCAGATTTTGCTACAAATACATCAGAAGCAGATATTAACACTTATGCCCCCTGGTGGCCAAACCATTCTTTACCAAACATTAGAAATTATGTGAAAAATATTTTCCATCAGGTCTTGTATGCGATACAGGACGATACAGGAATAATTTTTCAAATCGGAGTTTTAGAAGCAGAAATAACGCAGAAAACGCAATTTACCTTTGTGCCCCCTAGCGGAAAGTCTATGATTTACTTGAAAATTTTGCATTTATAGGAAAAACATTTCGCATTGGAAACACTATCCAATAAAAAAGAATTTTTCAAATCGGACTCCTAGAAGTAGAAATATTGACAAAAATAAGATCTACATCTACGCCCCTAGCGTAGAAACCATGCATTATTACAAGAAGAAAATGTTCCTAAAAGGTTTGTCGACATGAGTAGTATCGGTCAACAAACGACTTTTTTGCAATCGAGATTTTAGAAGCTCATATTTTTCTTCAAATACATCAGAAGCGGAAAATAAGACTTACGCCACCTGGTGGCCAAATCATTTTTTTCAAAAATTAGAAATTACGTGCAAAGGATTTCCCATCAGAAGCTGTATCCGGGGCAGAAAGAAGTTTTCAAATCGGAGATTTAGAAGCAGAGATATAGGGGAAAAAGCAATTTACCTTTACGCCCCCTAGCGGAAAGTCTACGAATTACTTGGGAATTTTGAAATTATATGAGAAACATGTCACACTGAAAACACTATCCAACAAAGAAGGAATTTTTCAAATCGGACTCCTAAAAGTAGAGATACTGACAAAAATAAGATATAAATCTACGCCCCCTGGCGTAGAAACCACGCATTATTTTAAGAAGAAAATGCTTCTAAAAGGTTTGTCGACATGAGTAGTATCGGTCTACAAACGACGTTTTTTTTAATCGAGAATTTAGAAACTCATATTTTGCTGCAAATACATCAGAAGCGGAAATTAAGATTTACGCCCCCGGTGGCCAAACCATTTTTTTTACAAAATTTAGAAATTATGCGCAAACGATTTCCCACCAGGAGCTGTATCCTGTGCAGAAAGATTTTTCAAATCGGAGATTTAGAAGCAGAGATATAGGGGGAAACGCAATTACCTCTACGCCCCCTAGCAGAAAGTCTATGAATTACTTGAAAACTTTGAAATTTTATGGAAAACATGTCACACAAAACACTATCCAACAAAGAAGGAATTTTTCAAATCGGACTCCTAGAAGCAGAGATATTGACGAAAATAAGATATACATCTACGCCCCCTGGCGGAGAAAATGTGGAATATTTTAAGAAGAAAATATTCCGAAAAGGTTTATCGATGTGATTGGCATCAGTCCACGAAAGAATTTTTTCTATCGATATTTTAGAAGCTCGGATTTTAGGGCAAATACATCAGAAGCAAAAATTAACGCTTACGTCCCCTGGTGGCCAAATTATTCTTTACCAAAAATTTGAAATTATATGCAAAAGATTTTCCATCAGGAGGTGTATCCGCTGAAGAAAAAAATTTTCAAATCGGAGTTTCAGAAGAATAGTTATCGGGAAAATTTTATTTATTTTTATGCCACCTAGCGGAGAATCTATGCGTAATTTGAAAAAGTAACTATATCTAAAATACTCTTCGACATAAATGGAATCGAAAGATAAAAGATTTTTTCAGTCGGATGTTTCGAAGCAAATATGTGGAATAAAACGTATTTTTGAATTCGACATCATCTGCATTTACTCCCTCTAGCGGCGAAATTGTACATCGTAAAAAAAAAAACGGAATGAAGGATCATCATTCGCATATTTCAAGCTTCCCAATGCAAGAGGAATTTTTCAGATCTGACTAATAATTGCAGAGATAACGTGGGTACAGACGGACGGGCGGACAAACCGGTAACATAAGCACGATCTTTTTTTACAAAAGACGTGCTAAAAACAGAGAAAGAAGAAAGGAAATACTGGAAGCAGCGTTTCTCTTCTTAAGAGCACGGCGGTAATTAGAAGAGAAACACTGGATTCTTAAGGGCATATCTACTCATTAGAAAAGAAACACTGGAATTCTGAGGACATGGCTGGCACTGGATGAAGAGAGAAACACTGGAATTCTGAGGACATGGCTGGCACTGGATGAAGAGAGAAACACTGGAATTCTGAGGACATGGCTGGCACTGGATGAAGAGAGAAACACTGGAATTCTGAGGACATGGCTGGCACTGGATGAAAAGAGAAACACTGGAATCCTTATGGCACAGCTACTGATCACAAAAGAAACGCCAGAATTGTTAAGATATAACTACTGATCAGAATAAAAACACTGAAATCTTTAGGTCATATCTGCTTTCTAGAAGAAAATGAATGAATCTTAGGAGCATAGTTGTCCACTGGTTCAATAAAACACGTTGGGCTACTGAGGATATGATTAACGACAAATCAGAAGAAAATACTGGAATTACAGGGGGGAAAGAAATAATCATCCATTATACGAAACAAAATACTGAATTTTCTAAAATATAATTAGCTGCTAGTCAGAAGAATAAATGCAATGAAATCTTAATACCACGGTCGGCACCGTTGCGAAGTTAACAATTGGAAACCTAAAAATATAATCACTGATAGAAGAAATACTGTTATCTTCAGAAAATATTTACCGTGTCTAAATTGAAGCTCTGAAATTCTAAAAAAAAAAAGAAATTTAGGTAGTGGTTTAAAAAATATAATTAGCTTGGGCTAAAAAAATCTCTAAATTCTAAAATATACTTACCCACCGATAAAAGAAAAACACTGAAATTCGATGGACAAAAGAAACCATTGGAATCTTTGTGACATTAACTATGAGTGGTTAAAAGAGTGAAATCCAGTGCAATATCTTGAACGTTTAATGGATTCTAGGGACATGGAATGAAACTTTCTGACATTAAATTCAAATTTCGAGACTTCAGCGTATGGTACAACATTTTTTTATCTCGAGGATTTAGAGAAGAAAGCCTAATTACCGTCATAGGGGTTAAAAAAACTCAATTTGCAATCCGGAAATCAGAGAAATCCATACAACTCCAAAAAAGTGATTATCCCTGCTTTCCCAAAATGACTTTGTCGATTTTCCTGGTCTGCGACATTTCCCACCCCTCGAAATCTCCCAGGGAGATCTCCTTGGTTCATTAGGAAACTGGACTTGTGGGGAAAACTCGATTGTTCCCCAATCTCATCGTCATCTGTGAAATCAGCATCATTATTTCCCGAGAGCATGGAACGAGGTTCGCCGCGCTACCCTTTTCGCAAAATTACCGACCTTCAAGGCAAAGTATGTTGCTAAAAATATACGGCTAGCCCTCTCTAATTTGCATAGTTATTCCCTTTCAAAATAATGCATTTCATATCTCAAGGGATGAAGAGAAACGGCGCAGGACTTCCCAGTTGTTGAACGCCTACTGTTAGCTGATGGCTTCAAATACTTTGCTATTTTTGGAAGTGGAAGACGGATTACTGTAATTGAATATATGCACTATCCATGATCATTTTCTGACTTTTATTGAAAGGGGTATTTCTATGGCAAATCAGATCACAATTCCTGGCTTTTGTCAGTCTTGGCGTCCGAAGGTAAGGTTGCAGCTAAGAATTCCATGTTTACAGACTCTAACCGAACTGAATACAAAGTTCTGAAATTACAAGGACGAAACGCAACACACACAGAAGTCCTGACGCGTTTTTTAAAACGGAATTTAGGAGAATATCGTACAATTTACAGTCAAGAAACCTTCATTCGCGTTGCTGAAAATTCTTTCAGATGTATAGTTAAAATCAGAAACATTTCCATAAACAAACTTCTTCGTAGATAAAGGACCAAAAACCTCCCCATGTTTCGAAAGCATTAAGTTCTGTGTGAATCACAAACTTGTCCTCGTTTGAAATTCTCTCTCTCCCTCTCACTCTCTCTCTCTCTCTCTCTCTCGCTCTCCTGCTCTCTAACGACCTCTCTCTCACTCACTCTCTCTCTCTCTCTCTCTCTCTCTCTGCAGTTAATATATGTATAATAATTATAATAATAATATACATTCATGAGCCATTCCATTATGACTACCCCCAGGCTACAGAAATGAGTGTCCCTGGAGACCGAACGGCGGCGCAGGTGAACTTCACAGAGCAGTTTATACACAACCCGAGGACCGGCTTTCGGTTAGTAGAGACTTCGGAGTCAGAATAGGAAAATATGCCGTTTATCGGAGTTTGATAACGGACAAATTGTGATGACACGGCGCCTTGGAACTACGATCTCGGAAAGGGCAGGTTGTGGGTTGTTCACGTGCAGCTGTAGTGAGTACGTATCAAAAGTGGTGCACATATGGCCAAACAACGAACAGTCGTCTAGCCGTGTGTCGTTCTCAGCTCATTGATGCCAGAGGGAAGCGGAGACTGTCGCGCATTGTTCACAGCAGCGACCGCAGGGCCACAGTGCGAAAAATCACCCGCAGCTGCAAGAGTGGTGATCACAGCAATGTGTCACAGCACACAGTTCATCGAAGCCTTCTGCGCATGGCCTACGTACCCGAAGACGCAGTCGGGTCCCCATGCTCACTGCACGTCATCGCCAACAACGCATGAAATGCGCCCAAGATCATAGAGATTGGACCGGGCATGATTCGAAGAAAGTGGCCTGGTCTGACGAATCAAGGTTTCTGGTGCATCAAGTAGACAACCGAGTGCGGATACGCCGATTACCAACGGAGACTGTGGCATCTGGATGCATTGTTGGGCGGAAACAGGCCGGCGGCGGCGGTGTTATGCTGTGGGCGATGTTTTCTTGGGACACTTTAGGCCCCATTATCAGAATAGCACAATCCCTGACAGCTGTCAGGTATGTGAACACCGTTGCGGACCAAGTTTACCCATTCATGGCAACTGTGTTCCCTGCTGGTGATGGCCCTTGCCAACAGGATAATGATCCATACCACACTGCCAGAATCGTCAAGAAGTGGTTCGAGGAACATGCTGGTTGCTTTCTGTTAATGCCTTGGCCTCCAAATTCACCAAACATGAACCCAATCGAACATTTGGGGTTGTACTTGGAAAAGCGGGTTCGCGCTAAATCGCCACTACCGCGAAATGTACTGGAACTGGAGGACATGCTGTTGACATTATGGCACCACAGATACCCCAGGATACATATCGCCATCTCATCGAATCGGTGTCTTGCCGAGTGGCTGCTGTTTTTTTTTTTTTGGGTAAAGGGGGTCCTACAGCTTATTATGTAGGTGGTCATAATGTAATGGCTCATCCTTGTAGATTAAGAACTGAGTGATGATAAAATATCAATCTATGATTAAAATCCGCGGCCACGAGAAATAGCGGTCGGATGCAGTGACCGCCTAGAAAGGTTTACTGCACTTGCATGTGTGCAACAGTGTACAGAAAAGACATTTATATACACTGCTGGCCACCCAAAATGCAACACCAAGAAGGACACGAGATAGCAAAGCCGAATTTACTGGGTACATAACAACAGATACAAAAATGAAACGATTGAGCTTACAGGCCCGTGCGACTTGTGGAACACGCAGACATCAATAGTTCGTGTGGCCCTCATGGCTGGCAATAACGCCTTCTACGCGACGCGGCATCGAACGAAAGAGGCTTTGGATGTGGGCTTGGGGTATGTCGGTCCAGGCTGCTTCCACACGCTCACACAGTTCATCAGGCGTAGCCGCGGGTGGTGCTTGCCGGGCCACTCGGTTGCTGATCAGCGACTAAACGTGCTCGTTGGCGACATATCGGGAGAACAGGTGAGCCACGGCAGCAGTGACACCTGGTGGTCCGTGAAGAATTGTTGCACGATGCGTGCCACGTGCGGCCGCTCATTGTCCTGTTGAGACGTGGCCGCTGGCAGGTCCTGCAGGTAAGGGAGGATTACAGGCTCCAAAACGTCGGAGATGTAGCGGTGGCTGTTGAGTGTACCGGCGATGCGTACCAGGGGGTGCGAGTGTCATATCCAATTGCGCCCCAAATTATAACGCCAGGCGACGGACTGGTATGGTGATGCATAATGCAGGCGTTATATACAGACTCTCGCCGTGGTGCCGCCACACGCGGATCCGACCATCGTGGTGTTGCAGGCAGAAGCGGGATTCGTCGGAGAAGACAATGTCGTGCCATTCTGTACGCCAGGTGCGGCGTTCAACGGCCCACATGTAACGTCAATGGTAATCGGAGCAATGGGCACCGTGCGACAAGTGCCCACTCCTGCAGACGACGTCGAACGGTACGTGCTGACACAGGTTGTTGCGCAACACACCCTAATTCCTGCGCTAACGTTCGTGATGTGGCGATGCGAGCCAACAATGTCCGCCGCACAACATGCCGGTGCTCTCGTTTGGTGGTGTGCCGCTGCTGCGGCAATCGCTCACGTCCGTCCGCCCGTCCCTCCTGCACCCACCGAATCCATACTCGCCTCACTGTGGCTGGATGTCGTCCCACATGGGCGCTGATGTCTCGGTACGATAAACCGCTGTCGCGATAAGCCATTATTCGTCCTCTGTCGAACTCCGAAACGTGCTGGAATGAGTGCCGTATTCTGCGACGAGGCATCAGGAAGCTTCCCACGCACAGGTCCGGCAGCACAACACACTTCCACTACTCACACCCCGCCTTCTGTGCACCCTTCTTATAGTGCTCCTCGGTGGCGTGCCGGGTGCACATGCTTTGCATATGCCCTGCAATGCTAATCGTTTGCATTTCCTCTCGGGGCAACGCATGCTGCGAATTTCAGGCCAATCGGATGCTTCCTTCTTGGTGTTGCATTTTGGGTGGCCAGCAGTGTAGTTACAATCTGTAAAACATGTGGAAAGAGGATGCTTCTGAATTAATGCATTTATCTTACAAGTAATACAAAGTATGAATGCAATATATGTGTAGCATAAGTGAAATCCGTATAATTATATCTCAGAGGTTTTTAAAAAGAGTGAAATTAAAATGCAAGTCCAGTTAGCTCTGTTGTAATTCGACAGTTGTTATCCCGTAAAACACCCCGTTAGGGAAAAAATCGCGTTAGAATAGGCAATACACTGAAAATTATTTACTGAATTTAGGTGCAGGTGGCACGAACGCTCACTATAATGACTGGCGTTTTGCTGTATAGTTTCGCATATTATTGTTAGTTCTTGTGTTCTTTTTTGTACTGAAACAGTCTGTGACGTACCTGCCCAGTAGGACTCACACGACGTAAAGGAAGATAGCAGCGATAACGAACGTCCGCGTAGCTCAATTGGTAGAGCGACTTATTCCAGAATGAGGGGACCCGGGTTCCAGCCCCGGCGTGGACAAAAATGACGGAGAAATTTACTTCGTTATAATGGCACCCGAACTTTCCGGATGACTCGGCCGTTCAAGTTCTCGCAATGGTGTGATGTTCTTTCCACACCGCGAGATAGGAAAAATCAGAGAATCCCTTCTCCAGCGCTTCGAAAAATATATGTGTGTAACGTTGCATTCCACACACTAGATTGACTGGGAGTTCTCAAGAGTACGTTCTTCAGTGGATGCTGTCTGCAACGATTCATGGTCACGGCTGACCCGTGGGCTATGCCCCCGGCCCTCTTTCGGGGGGGGGTGTGACGTGCTTGCCCAGCAGGACGCACAGGACATAAAGGTAGATAGCAGCGATACGAACGTCCGCGTAGCTCAATTGGAAGAGCAACTTATTCCGGAATGAGGGGACCCGGATTCGAGCCCCGGCGTGGACAAAAATGACGGACCAGTGGGCTCTGAAGGCATCTCAGGTTCAAATATACTAGTAAATTAGAGGTCTGCATGGGCCTAATTTGCTGAGCCCGGCCCGTGATGTGCCATTTGGTATTATTTTGTCTTTCTATTGCGTTTTATTAAAATGTGAAAGCCGCCCCGGTGGCGCAGTGGTCTAAGGCGCTGGCCTCTGATCATTCGTCCGTAAGGGGTCCGGGTTCGAATCCCGGTGAGGCTGGATGTTGTATTTGTCTTACGGCACTGGCTCTCTCCCTTCCCTGGAACCAGTGACCCTAAATTAGGGACGGGCGACTGCTTATAGCCCATTGAGTTGCTCACGGTGGTCGTTAAACCTCCAATCAAAAAAAAAAAAATGCGAAAATTAAATAATGAAATGAGATATTATTGAAAATATTTAGTTGAATGTAAGCCTAAAAATATTAACTAAACTTGGACAATTATCGAAAAATATAACCTTTAAAAAGAGAGAAAAAGGAAGACTAAGCGCGTTCAGAATTTCCCTTTCTCTGAACTAGTAAGAGGTAACACTACAAAAGGCAATCCCTATACAGATTAGGGATAGAAGAAAAAATCCATGTCGTACCATTCTCTCTCACAAACACACAAACACACCCTCACCCCACTGCAGACATTCTCCGTTCCCCACTCTATATACACAACTCACACATTCACTCTACTACACAATGCACACTCACTCTACTCGCTCGGGGTCGAATCTTTTTTGTTGTCAACAAGCCCCAAAATGGTTTTACCATCTTAATTCCTACAGATTGGAAAAAACACTGTGAGTGCCTCTAGGAACAGTTAGATAAGCAGTTAATAGGAACGGTTAAACACACCAGGAAATCGGGGAACATGACTTTTTTCTTTCTTTACCATTGCGATAAAAAGAATGGGTCGACTTGGCCCGGCCTAGGCCGTTGTTTTGTTTTCTAAACTAAAAAGAGGCCCGACCCTATCCGCGGGCTGGAGCTTGGCGGGCCAGCCCGGCCCGTGCAGACCTATACAGTAAATACACTGGTGTCCAAAATTAAAGTCCGGAAGGTAAAAATGGTCAAATAATCCAAATATCTCCATAAAATATTACGACATTCACAGATCATATGCAAATCGACACGAGAAACAAATGCCCGCAGTGAACTTTGCATATCAGTAAGCACAATGCTGTCTAATATGTACATGAATTGAGTGATGATCCTTAAAGCCAACGAACAACGGTAGTATAGCATTTCTCGTTGACAGTACGTGTAAGGAGCGTTCCGGTGGCTGCAAATGCTTTCCTTATGTCTCATGCAACTGCATCTGACACTGTACGGTGGTGAACGATAAGGCGACTAAAAGTAGTCCAGTCTCAGGATCAGGTCGCTAGGGACTTGAACATCTACCCCAGAGTGGTTTCACAGTTATGGCAGCAATTCAACAACACCGGGGAGGGGGTCACGAAAGCCTGGCCAAGGTCGTCCAAGGTCGTCCAAGGGGTACGACACTTCGTGAAGACCTGTACAGGATAGGTGCTATATACAGCCCGGCAATTGTCTTCGGATTTCTCCGCTGCCACTGGGACTACGGTATCAAGGCAATCGAATGCTTAATGCAATTGGCCTTTATGCCAGGGGACCCATGGTTTGTGTCCCCTAACCGCATCTCACTGGAGAGCTCTCTTGAACTGGCGCAGGCAACATCGTTCCTGGATCCCAGACGAGTGGGCCGGTGTTCTTTTCACAGACGAGTCCAGCTTCAGTCTTCAAACGGATTCTTGTTTGCATTTCGCCTGGAGGGAACAGAGAATCGATAATGATCCTGTAAACGCCGTAAACGAGACTCCTTCGGAGGCGGTGATCAGCTCGTGTGCGGTGGCATTGTGTTCTACGACCGCACACCACTCCAGGGGTCGCAAGAGGAAACGTGAATGCTGAGTGCTAAAGGAGGAGATTTTAGAGTCAGACTTTTTCGGGGACCTGTTACGCTCGTCGACACAGGGCTCAGCATGTCGATCATTTTCAGCAGAGCTAAGATATTCCGCGTTTGGACTGGCCAGCCAAGTTTCAGGACCCGAACACTATAGAGCATTCCTGTGATGCTCTGGGACATCACTTAGCAGCTCGTCAGCCACCTTCCATAACCCCATATCGCCCTCATCAAGAAATGGAATTCTTTGCCTCCAGAGTTCAATATCATCCTGGCTGGTGATGAGTTATGTTACGTCATTGTGAGAATTGTCTGTCCGTACAAGGTGATTACATTCCTTATTAAGACATAATTTTAGGATGCATTCCTTCATATCACCTTAGTGACAATTGCGGATGTGGCCCTGTATACGCAAATTGTGTACATATTTACCTGTTTTTATCAAATGTTTATTACCCTTATGATTGTCTTTTTACATGCCAGATGTCTCTACCTGCTGTTATGCGTTTCCTTTTTATCCCGGCGAATGCCTTCCGGGCTGCCCCGGTGGCGCAGTGGTCTAAGCGCTGGCTTATGACCATTCGTCCGAGAAGGGTCCGGGTTTGAATCCCGAGGAGGCATGGGTGCTGTGTTTGTCTTACGCATTGGCTCCCTCCCTCCCCTGGAACCAGTGGCCGTAAATATTATGACGGGTGCTAATAGCCCATTGAGTTGCTCATGGTGGTCGGTAAACCTTCAATCAAAAAATAAATGCCTTCCGGACTTTAATTTTGTACATCATTGTAATTAGTACTTACACAGTCGAGTTACATTATTGTGACCACGTCCTACTTTTGACGTCAACAGTGCGTAGCCAATGAAAGAAGGCAGGTGTCGTGAGCTGGCTTATAAGGTGTGCTGTAGGCAATCTGAAAACATATCAATTGTTGCTGTCGTGGAAAAAGGAGCGATTTATCAGATTTTCAAAAAGGGATGATTAACGGCTTTCGGGCAAAGGGTGGCAATATTTCTGAAACAGCGCAGTTTGTGAACTGTTCGCGTGCTGCTGTGGTTAGAGTGTATCGTGGTTGGAGAAATGGCACCATTGCAAATAAGCGACGTGGAAACTGCGGAGCACCACGTGCCATTGATGTAAGAGGTGAACGTCGGCTTCGAAGGTGCCTGAGGCCCGATCGACATGCTACAGTGGAGCATCAACTCACTGGCCGAATGAGCCAGGGGCTCCGGAAGCGTGTCTAAAAAGACAGTTCAGCGAACCCTGCTGCGTATGGGGCTCCGATGCAGACGGATGGTCCCTGCACCTATGCTAACCAAGGTGCATCGTCAGAAAAGGCTTACATTTGCACAGCAGTATCGGAATTGGAAATCCGCTGATTGGCAAAGCATTGCCTTCTCCGATGAGTCACGTTTTTTGCTTCATCGAACGGATGGACGTTGTCGTATAAGGCGAGAAACATCGGAGAACAAACACTCTTCAACCACTGCTGGAAGAACACAAGCTGTTGGGGCCAGCGTTATGGTCTGGAGAAAGTTTTTGTGGCATTCTGTGGGTCCACTCATACATGTGGAAGGCACTATGGTCCGAAGTCGTTATGAATCCATCCTTTTAGACCACGTACACCCATGCATACTGATTGTCTTTCCTGGAGCGGATGGGATCTTCCAGCACGACAATGCGACGTGTCACACAGCTAGAAATGTCCGAGAGTGGTTGGAAGAGCAAGATGAAAACTTCAAAGTACTTTCCTGGCCCTCTAATTCCCCAGACTTAAAACGAATTGAGCATCTGTGGAACCACCTAGATCGTGTTCTTCGCTCTATGGATCCTCCACCTCGTACCCTCTAGCAGCTGTCAGATGCACTGCAGTCAGCATGGCTCCACATACCTGTGAAGACCTTCCAGCACCTTATTGAGTCACTCCCAGCCCGTCTAACTGCTGTCCGCGCTGCACACGGCGGTTACTCTGGACATTAGCTGGTGGTCACAATAATGTGTCTCGACCGTGTATTATTGTACTTCATGCTCAATATAACTGCTGATGCACTTTCGATATTTTCGTGGATTTCTATGACCTTCCAAACTGCAAACACCAAATTCAAAAAGAAGCAAGTAGTGAATGTTGTTTTAGAGCACTTGAAAAGGATTCTTCGGAAATTTGAAGAATTTACTTTCCTATAGAAGGCAAACCACGTAGGGGCTACATTTCGATCCTCAACCTGTTACCCTTCTGGGGGAAACTCAATAAACTCACTGTTGAACCCTGAAAGAAGAATTTTTCAGTCTAGCATCCTCAATGTTCTAACTAGGGAAGAGCGGGGGGTGGGGGTCGGTGCTGTGTGCAGGGCCTATCACCTGTTTCCCCCTCACTTTTCCAGCCATCCTTGAAAAATAAGGATTTTTTGTGCCCACACCTACCTACCCTTATGAGAAGGTATTGAAATTGCGATTCAACGGAAATGCACATTTTGAGGGTTCCCCCGAGCATGGTTTGACTATTTTTAAGGCGATGTCTGTCTCAAAAACTATTTTATCTATCAAGACCTAATTTAATTTTATGGCAGCTTGATGGGGAAGAAATAGCGAAAGTTACAAGTGGGGAAGTTTCTGTTAAGAAAGAAAAGTCGGAACTGTTATAAGGATAATCCCTGAAGCGCAGTACTAGCATTTAACATGTTACCTATGGTTAGTTTATGGCACTGCTTTAATTGCCATTCATGTTACATGCAATGTGGGGTCTGTTGTTGCATATCATCCGATCCCACCCAACAGACAGTAAGAGCCTGAACATGGATAAAATCTGTTAGCTCGTTCCGTGAAACCAGCTTTTCCAGTTATACTGTTCTCCCATTGTAACAGTCTTATGACTGCCTCTTAAACTGGATATAATAAGAAAAACGAAATTCCACGTGAAAGATGGGTTGTCATATTACACTCACGGACAATGGAAGTTTTTGCATCTAGAAGAAAACACGCTACAACCGCGAAACTCTGCAAATAGCTAGAGTGCAAGCTGGTATGCAAATGATCCAAGTTTGTTGCGAGTGCGCATGACCACACACCCTATGGTGGCGCTACAAGTACAAACCGGCGGCCTTATAAACCGGCGTGTAGTCGATGCCCCATGAAAGCAAAAAGCACCGGCCGACCCAAGCAAGAGTAGAGAGGGACAAGAATGCCGAGAAGACGCCAGAGGCGTCGATTTACGTAACTTGCGGACTTTGAGAGAGGCCTGATCATCGGGCTGAAAACCTCAGAGTGGTCAGTGCGCCGTATAGCCCGCCACGTGGATCGTTCTGACCATACCGTCCGGCTGCGTTGGGAGCAGTGGACATGTGACGGCACTGTCACATAGCAGAGCGGCTCCGGACGGACCAGGAGGACCACTGGTAGAGAGGATCGACGGATCATGCGCCAGGCACGAACGTATCCCATGGGGACCCGGTCCACTATACTGACAGGTGTAGCGGCTCCTGTGTGCCCTCGAACCATTTCTCGACGCCTCACAGAAGCGAATCTGCTATCCCAGCACCCCTTACGTGTGCTGCTATTAACACCGGAACATCGCCGGCTCCGTGTGCAGTGGTGCCATGTCAGAGCGACGTGGAACGCCACAGACTCCCGACGTGTGGTGTTTAGCGGTGAGCTTCGTTTCATTTTGGGGACAGATGATCACCTTGTCCGGGTGCGGAGGTCCCCGGGTCAACGGCACAATCCCAACCTCCCTATCGAGCGCCACACCTCCCCCACTGCAGGCTTTAGGGTCTGGGGAGCCATAGCCTACGATAGTCGATCAGACACAGATCCCTCTAGTAGTGGCACGTGAATCATTGACGGGCCAGCGGTATGTGGATGAGATCCTACGGCCCCATGTGCTCCTATTCCTGGCCGGGATTCCAGGTGCGCTATACCAGCAGGAAAATGCCCGCTCGCACACGGCTCGGGTTGCCCAGGACTGCCTACGTCATGTCCGGACATTTGCATGGCCTGCCCGCTCCCCGGACATGTCCCCTATCTAGCATGTGTGGGACCAGTTGAAACGCCAGCTGCCGCCGTGCCGTACCATCCGGGATTTGAAGCACACCGTCCAACAAGTGTGGACCAGTCTGCCGCAGGACAACATCAGGTATCTGTTCGTCTCTATACCAGACCGTATTGCAGCATGTATCGCCGCACGAGGCGGTGCGACGCGCTATTGAAGATGACCGGACTGCGTGCCACATATCTCTCTGTAATTCTCCTGCAGCTCTGTTTTTGCTATCATGTGTACCATTCATCTGTATCATTACGTCCATAAAATTTCAGTTCAATCCGGTGCTTTCTTGTTGGTGCGCAAATTTCTTTGTCCGTGAGTGTATATACCGACACAAAGACTCGATTCCTCAGAAAACGTTGCTTCGGAGGTTTGTGAAGAGTGTACGTTTTCTCTAGTCTCAACCATTCTTTGATGTCGTTTTTCTTTATTTTTTCATTTGCAGTACGGTATAAGACATTACACGTGTTTCTCTGAAATTTACTCTGAAAATCATTGCTAACGTTTTGCAATTAAAATAATGTTTTTCCAGCAACATCAGAACAATTTTATCAGAACAACCAGTGATGTAGGAAAGTGGTTAGCGCACCTTAGCGACGGTAAGGCATTATTTTTCTAGGCTTCAGTGGCGCTAAACATTATTGATCTAGACTTAGCGGCGCTAAGGACTTTTCGTGGTTAGCTGGAAAGAATAGCATAATATAAATCCGTTTATTCAGTGCGGTAAAACAATATTTATAAGTCTCCAAGATTTCGCTCTCCAGTGGGAGGCTTTTTCAAGGCAGCAATCGGACAAAATGTAGAGAATTAAAACGCGTAAGAAACAAAGATGATTGTTTGACAACCGTTTGGAAGACATCACAAGTTAGTAAAATCATGCAATGCATTGATAATGATGATTATCTTTCCAACATACCAGAAATCATTACTCAAGTTATGAGGATAATGGCTGTAGAATAAATCTCGCTCCTGTGCCCTGACCTTTGACCCGATTTCGATTATATTCAACAGAACCTGTTCAGTATACCTCCGGAACAGCATGATAAAGTTTTGTTGCAATCGAAGCATTTTTACGTAAGTTATGACGCATAAGGACGTTGGAATGGATCCCGCTCCTATGTCCTGACCTTTGACTTTTGACAATAGGGTTCGTTCCCAGTTGTCCCCTACCATATACTAAAATTCCATCGAAATCGAACCATTTTTACGATAGTTATCGTGCGAACAGACAGACAGACGTGCAAAGCTGGAGTATATACGCTTCTCCAACGTACAGTTGGAAAGCATAAATAGGAGAGTAGTATTACGTGTCACTTATCATGCTATTATACGTTGCGTTGCATCGTGTTTTCATCCCTTAAAGCACGCCAAACCATTGTTAGTTCCATAGAGACAGTATTATTGCCATACAATGATGAGCCGTTACATTATGACCACCTACCTAATACACTGTAGGACTCCCTTCAGCCCGCAAAACAGCGGCCACTCGGCGAGGCATCGATTCGATGAGGTGGCGAAAGGTGTCCTGAGGTATCTGGTACCATAATGTCAACAGCAGGTTCTTCAGTTCCCGTACATTTCTGGGTGGTGGTGATTTAGCGCAAACCCGCTTTTCCAAGTCGAACCACAAATGTTCGATTGGGTTCATGTTAGGTGAATTTGGAGGCCAGGGCATTAACAGAAGGTCACCAGCATGTTCCTCGAACCACTCCTTGACGATTCTGGTAGTGTGGCATGGCGCATTATCCTGTTTGTAATGGCCGTCACCAGCAGGGAACATAGTTGCCATGAAGGGATGAAGGTCCGCAACGACGTTCAGATACCTGACAGCTGTCAGGGATTGTCCTATTGGGATAATGGGGCTTAAAGGGTCCCAAGAAAATATCGCCCATAACACCGCCGCCGCCTGCCTGTTTCCGCCCAACAGTGCATCCAGGTCCAATAGCTCCAGTTGGTAATCGGCATATCGGCGCTCGCCCGTCTACGTGATGCACCAGAAACCTTGATTCGTCAGACCAGGCCACTTTCTTCCAATCATCCACGGTCCAATCTCGATGATCTTGGGCCCACTGTTGACGATGGCGTGCAGTGATCATGGGGACCCGACTGCGTCTTCGGCTATACGCAGGCCATGCGCAGAAAGCTTTGATGAACTGTGTGCTGTGACACATTGCCCTGATCACCACTGTTGTTGCTGCTGGTGATTTGTCGCACTGTGGCCCTGCGGTCGCTGTGAACAAGGCACGACAGTCTCCGCTCCACTCTGGCATCAATGAGCTGCTGTCGACACACGGCTGGACTATGATTCGTCGTTTGGCTATCAGTGTACCACTTTTGACACATACTCACTACAGCGGCACTTGAACAACCCACAAGCCGCGCAGTTTCCGAGATTGTAGTTCCGAAGCGCCGTGCAATCACAATTTGTCCTTTACCAAACTCCGATAAATCGGCAGCTTTTCCCATTCTAACTCGGAACACTCTACTAACCGAAAGCTGGTCCTCGGGTTGGATATATACTGCTCTGTGAACTTCACCTTCGTCAACGTTCGGTCTCCAGGCGCGCTCATTTCTCTAGGCTGTAGGTGGTCATAATGGAATGGCTCATCAATGTATTAAATAGCTACGCCAAGATACATTACAGTTGTCTTTGTTGGTCTTTTGGTAAATATTAACAGCGCTGCTAAGTGTGCGGGGGAATAATTATTGGGTTTGTGTGAATAAAATGTCCGGCAAAGGACCAGCACACGTGGACGGCGAGAACGGAAAAGTAGGACAACTTACCTAGGCAAAATAATTCCCCTCGGCATCGACACATAGTTGCCATCTGTCCGGCAAGGCCATGATCCCGGAACGAAAAAAGTCTTGTGGCTGGGACCCCAAGAAGTCATCAACTGCACGTTGAACCTCGTTGTCTGTCGTGAACTGTTTCACGGACAGTGATCCAGGTGACAAAACAGATGATAGTCTGTCGGAGACAAGTTCGGGATATATGCAAGATCAGGCAGTGCTTCATAGCCCAAGGCACTTAGTGTCAGCATCGTTCGTTGTGCGACATGCGGGCGGCGTTGTCCTGTACCAGAAGAACACCATGTCTGTTGATCAAAGCCGGTTGTTTCTGCAGCAATTTCCGGTGCATCTGGTGTAATTCAGCACAATAACGTTCTGCAGTGATAGTTTGGCCCCTTGCCAAGAAACTCCGATGAATTATCCCAGCTGTGGCCCACCAGTCAAGGAGCATCATCTTCTTGGTGTGTAGAGGTGGCTTTGTATGCCGTCCAGCAGGCTGTGCCTTGCTTAACCATTGTGCAGATAGTTTCCGATTATCATAAAGGACCCACTTCTCGTCGCAGGTGACGATTCGATGCAGTAGAGGTTCCTGTTTATATCTTGGCAAGCAGCGACGTGCAGACTTTCAAACGCCTAGTCTTATGGGCAGTTGTCAACTCATGCGGCAGCCACATGTTCAGCTTTTTGCCATTGCGCAGACAGACGCCAAACAACTGTCGTGTGGTGGACACCTACCTCTGCCGCTATCTCACGACACGTTTTTTCGGGGGTCCACTTCAAACCACACGTGACAGAGCATCGTCAGACACAGCAACAGGTCGGTGACCACGTGCTTCGTTTTGCAGGTCCGTATCTCCGCTTCAAACCACACGTGACAGAGCATCGTCAGAAACAGCAACAGGTCGGTGACCACGTGCTTCGTTTTGAAGGTCCGTATCTCCGCTTCAAACCACACGTGACAGAGCATCGTCAGAAACAGCAACAGGTCGGTGACCACGTGCTTCGTTTTGCAGGTCCGTATCTCCGCTTCAACCACACGTAACAGAACATCGTTAGAAACAGCAACAGGTCGGTGACCACGTGCTTCGTTTTGCAGGTCCGTATCTCCGCTTCAACCACACGTAACAGAACATCGTTAGAAACAGCAACAGGTCGGTGACCACGTGCTTCGTTTTGCAGGTCCGTATCTCCGCTTCAACCACACGTAACAGAACATCGTTAGAAACAGCAACAGGTCGGTGACCACGTGCTTCGTTTTGCAGGTCCGTATCTCCGCTTCAACCACACGTAACAGAACATCGTTAGAAACAGCAACAGGTCGGTGACCACGTGCTTCGTTTTGCAGGTCCGTATCTCCGCTTCAAACCGCACGTGACAGAGCATCGTTAGAAACAGCAACAGGTCGGTGACCACGTGCTTCGTTTTGCAGGTCCGTATCTCCGCTTCAACCACACGTAACAGAACATCGTTAGAAACAGCAACAGGTCGGTGACCACGTGCTTCGTTTTGCAGGTCCGTATCTCCGCTTCAACCACACGTAACAGAACATCGTTAGAAACAGCAACAGGTCGGTGACCACGTGCTTCGTTTTGCAGGTCCGTATCTCCGCTTCAACCACACGTAACAGAACATCGTTAGAAACAGCAACAGGTCGGTGACCACGTGCTTCGTTTTGCAGGTCCGTATCTCCGCTTCAACCACGCGTAACAGAACATCGTTAGAAACAGCAACAGGTCGGTGACCACGTGCTTCGTTTTGCAGGTCCGTATCTCCGCTTCAACCACACGTAACAGAACATCGTTAGAAACAGCAACAGGTCGGTGACCACGTGCTTCGTTTTGCAGGTCCGTATCTCCGTTTCAACCACACGTAACAGAACATCGTTAGAAACAGCAACAGGTCGGTGACCACGTGCTTCGTTTTGCAGGTCCGTATCTCCGCTTCAACCACGCGTAACAGAACATCGTCAGAAACAGCAACAGGTCGGTGACCACGTGCTTCGTTTTGCAGGTCCGTATCTCCGTTTCAACCACACGTAACAGAACATCGTTAGAAACAGCAACAGGTCGGTGACCACGTGCTTCGTTTTGCAGGTCCGTATCTCCGCTTCAACCACGCGTAACAGAACATCGTCAGAAACAGCAACAGGTCGGTGACCACGTGCTTCGTTTTGCAGGTCCGTATCTCCGCTTCAACCACACGTAACAGAACATCGTTAGAAACAGCAACAGGTCGGTGACCACGTGCTTCGTTTTGCAGGTCCGTATCTCCGCTTCAACCACACGTAACAGAACATCGTTAGAAACAGCAACAGGTCGGTGACCACGTGCTTCGTTTTGCAGGTCCGTATCTCCGCTTCAACCACACGTAACAGAACATCGTTAGAAACAGCAACAGGTCGGTGACCACGTGCTTCGTTTTGCAGGTCCGTATCTCCGCTTCAACCACACGTAACAGAACATCGTTAGAAACAGCAACAGGTCGGTGACCACGTGCTTCGTTTTGCAGGTCCGTATCTCCGCTTCAACCACACGTAACAGAACATCGTTAGAAACAGCAACAGGTCGGTGACCACGTGCTTCGTTTTGCAGGTCCGTATCTCCGCTTCAACCACACGTAACAGAACATCGTTAGAAACAGCAACAGGTCGGTGACCACGTGCTTCGTTTTGCAGGTCCGTATCTCCGCTTCAACCACACGTAACAGAACATCGTTAGAAACAGCAACAGGTCGGTGACCACGTGCTTCGTTTTGCAGGTCCGTATCTCCGCTTCAACCACACGTAACAGAACATCGTTAGAAACAGCAACAGGTCGGTGACCACGTGCTTCGTTTTGCAGGTCCGTATCTCCGCTTCAACCACACGTAACAGAACATCGTCAGAAACAGCAACAGGTCGGTGACCACGTGCTTCGTTTTGCAGGTCCGTATCTCCGCTTCAACCACACGTAACAGAACATCGTCAGAAACAGCAACAGGTCGGTGACCACGTGCTTCGTTTTGCAGGTCCGTATCTCCGCTTCAACCACACGTAACAGAACATCGTCAGAAACAGCAACAGGTCGGTGACCACGTGCTTCGTTTTGCAGGTCCGTATCTCCGCTTCAACCACACGTAACAGAACATCGTCAGAAACAGCAACAGGTCGGCGACCACGTGCTTCGTTTTGCAGGTCCGTATCTCCGCTTCAACCACACGTAACAGAACATCGTCAGAAACAGCAACAGGTCGGCGACCACGTGCTTCATTTTGAAGGTCCGTATCTCCGCTTCGAAACTTCACAAACCATCGCCGAATGGTTCGTTCGTTGGCTGTATTCTCCCCAAACGCTTTGTTAACGTTTCGAGCAGTAATTCTTGCAGAATCGCCCAGTTTAAATTTATACAGGAAGATGACTCTCATATCCGGCGTCTGCATGTTTCCTTTGCAAGCCACGTTACGTCCAAACAAACCACGCCTGAACCTTGTTCTTCACACACGTGCTAGCTATTTATAGTAACTCTGTGACGTAATACCCGCAACGCCTGTGGGTGGTTCCATTCCTCTGTGGTGGGGGCCTGTCTGCACTGCTCGTTCGAGCAGGACATTTCATTTGCACCAACCCAATGTCTACACTGCTGGCCACCCAAAATGCAACACCAAGAAGGACACGAGATAGTAAAGCCAGATTTACTGGACACCTAACGACAGATACAAAGATGAAACGATTGAGCTTACAGGCCCGTGCGACGTGCGGAACACGCAGACATCAATAGTTCGTGTGGCCCCCATGACTGGCAATAACGGCCGCTACACGCCGCGGCACCGAACGAAAGAGGCTTTGGATGTGAGCTTGGGGTATGTCGGTCCAGGCTGCTTCCACACGTTGCCACAGTTCATCAGGTGTAGGCGCGGGCGGTGCTTGCCGGGTAACTCGGTAGCCGATCAGCGACCAGACGTGTTTGATGGGCGACATATCGGAAGAACATGCGGGCCACGGCAGCAGTGACACCTGGTGGGCAGTGAAGAATTGTTGCACGATGCTAGCGACGTGCGGGCGAGCCGCTGGCAGGTCCTGCAAGTAAGGGAGGACTACAGGCTCCAAAACGTCGGAGATGTAGTGGTGGCTGTTGAGTGTACCGGCGATGCGTACCAGAGGGGTGCGGGTGTCATATCCAATTGCGCCCCAAACCATAATGCCAGGCGACGGACCCGTATGGCGTTGCATAATGAAGGCGTAATACAGTCTCTCGCCGCGGTGCCGCCACACGCGGATCCGACCATCATGGTGTTGCAGGCAGAAGCGGGATTCGTCGGAGAAGACAATGTCGTGCCATTCCGTAGTTCAGGTGCGGCGTTCAACGGCCCACTGCCGCTGTGCACGCAGGTGGTGTAACGTCAGTGGTAATCGGAGCAATGGGCGCTGTGTGACAAGTCCCCGCTCCTGCAGACGACGTCGAACGGTACGTGCTGACACAAGTTATTGCGCAACACACCCTAATTCCTGCGCTAACGTTCGTGATGTGCCGGTGCGAGCCGTCAATGCCCGCTGCACAACATGCCGGTCCTCTCGTTCGGTGGTTTGCCGCGGCTGCGGCAATCGCTGACGTCGGTCCGTCCGTCCCTCCTGCATCCATCGAATTCATACTCGCCTCACTGTGGCTGGATGTCGTCCCACACGGGCGCCGATGTCTCGGTACGATAAACCGCTGACGCGATAAGCCATTATTCGTCCTCTGTCGAACTCCGAAACGTGCTGGAATGCATGCCGTATTCTGCGACTTGGTATCAGGAAGTTTCCACGCACAGGTCCGGCAGCACAACACACTTCCACTACTTGCACCCCCGCCTTCTGTGCACCCTTCTTATAGTGCTTCTTGGTGGCGTGACGGGCTCACATGATTTGCATATGCCCTGCAATGGTAATCGTTTGCATGTCCTCTCGCGGGCGACGCATGCTGCGAATTTCAGGCCAATCGGATGCTTCCTTCTTGGTGTTGCATTTTGGGTGGTCAGCAGTGTAATTAATAGAGTCGCACGCACTCCGATTACTTTTGCTTCAATTAGTGAACACGGTGAAGTGCAAGTGAGCAATGGAGCCAAGTCAAATTCGCGTTATTTTTGTTTATACGTTTAAATTGGGACTTTCTGCGTCCGACGCAGCAAGGAACATGAATACAGATTTTGTTGAGGGTGCAGCAAGCCATCGGATTCAAATTCGTACGCAAACATGAATTCACTGTTTAAGATTATTCCTGAGAAACACAAAAACCGTTAACTGTCAATTTTGTTTCGCATTTTTACAAAACAAAGTCTGACAGCGTCGTACATCTTTGGCCATCGTAACTCACACACACACAAAAATATCTGAACATGGCGGATGAAGCAGATCCCCACGAGGTGAGTAACTTTCCCTCACGCCGGTAGGACACAACATTTCTGGAGATCTCAGTGTGGTATCTTTCGGTAGCTCTTTAATCCATGTATCATTGCATGCCAGCATGCTGGAGAGGATTTCAACTGTTTCTCTGTTCTCAGTTACTAAAGTTCGTGTAACAGGCACCATTTCTGATACAGGGTGTTCCACCCGCTACCTTACTCAAGTTTTTATTAATAATATCGTAAATAATTGCAATAATTGAATGATATTTGGTAAGAACATACTTCATCCATGGAAAACAGAACCATATCATAAAAAATGTTGAAAGTGTCTGCCCTATGCATTGAGTCAGGCTTGAACACGAGACTCCATATTTCGGAAAGCTCGCGCCAGTTGCTTCGGCGTAATCGCTGCCACCGCCTCGCAGATGTTGTTCTTCAATGCTGATTGGCGCGCTCGTTGTGACCTTGGACGTCGCGCATGTAAAGTTAGTGATTTCCCGGGGTTAGTTCAGTTGTTTGTCCGTCGTGAGGCTGATTGTATGGGTTAATGATGTCCTCCCGGTTAACCAAACCCGAGCATGTGTTTCTTGACCGTACTTATTGAGAGAATAAGGAGATAAAGAAGTGTCCGTGTGAATTTCTCAGGAAATTCGGATATCGGACAGCACCAAGTCAACTGTATATTCTGCAACGGATTAAGAAGCTGGAGACCAGCGGAACATTACATGATTTGCATGGAGGGGCGGTCCCGATATGTCAGAAACACTAGTGCAGGACGTCCAGGAAAGACTTCTTACTTCGCCAGAGAAATCGTTGCGTAGACTTGCCCAGGCAACCGGTAGGTCAAAAAGTACGTGTCACAGAGCAGCTCAGAAAGTTGCAATTTATTCCTACCGTTTGTCTGCTGTTCACAAACTGAAAGGGCCAGACCAAGAGAAAAGAATGAGGTACTGTCAGTGGTTTCAGGCATTTGTTGAGGAACGACCGACCATCTTGGTCTACACCTTTTTTCCCGACGAAGCGTGGATTCACTTATAGGGATACATAAGTGCACAAAACACGTGTATGTGGGCAGCTGCAAATCCTTACGCATTTATCGAGAAACTACTCCACACACAAAAAATTGGTGAACACGGTGAAGTGCAAGTGAGCCATGTACGCACTGTCACGCCGGCAGATCATTGAGCCCATCTTCTTTCAGGATACGGTCACAACAGGCGTCTACTTGGAAATTTTTCAGGCATTCGTTAACCAACTTCACCCTGAAGAGCTGACCACTGAATATTTTCAACAAGATGGGGCAACTTGCCATATATCACATGTCAGTGTGGGTGAAATTGAGTTATTCTTTGGAGATCGCGTGATTTCTAAAGGAATGTGACCACCTCGATCTCCTGACCTAATCCCTCCTGATTTCTTTCTCTGTGGGTATCTCAAATAAGTGGTAAACACTTTCAACTTCTTTTATGGTATGTTTCTGTTTTCCATGGATGAAGGTATATTCTTACCAAATACCATTCAATTACTCTAATTATCCACGATGTCATTAATAAAAACTTGAGTAAAGTAGTGAGTGGGACTGTATTGTTCCATATTGGAACGGCCGAGCAGTTATAGCTTCCCTGACAAGTTCTGTATGTCCTAATTAAGACTTCTCGTGTGTTCTTTGCATTTAGTGGCTAAGGATAGCTTTGTCATTACAATATATCGGAATGACAAGCCATTCCGTATTACATTTGCCGTATTCTGCATGTCCTGGTTGGCTTTTCTCATATGTTCTTTACATCTAATGGTTAAGGATTGCTTTGTCATTCTGATATATGGGAATGACAAGCGATTCCGATATATCGAATTATAAGCAATTCTGATATACCGAAATGATGAAGTGATCCTTAGCCACTAAGTGTAAAGAACGCATGAGAAGTGCAACCATAACACGCAGAATACGGCACTTGCTAGGAAAGTGATACAATGCTCTCCCCCTCCAATACGAAATACACTGGCGTGCAAAAATTAAGGACGAGACGGGTTTTCGAATGTAACGTCGTGCAGAAGTGCTCCACATCGACTCAAATCATACCATAAGATCCCCAAGATGTAAGAATATGGGACAAGTGAGCAAACCCGTCCAAACAAGGAATCCAAAGGATACAAAGGCACTTTATTGAAAAGGTAGCTTCGAGCACAACTGGACAGAAGACAGAAACGTCCATGTGACAGGCGGCTGCCATGAAAAATCTAGTCTTTAGTAGGGGATATGATCACCCCTGACTGCGTTGCAGTATTTACAACGTCTGTCCACGCTGAGGACGAGGTCCTCAAGGAGCTGTTGAGGCATCGCGGCCCATTCCTCTTGTAGCGCCAATCGCAGCTGCGGAATCGTTGCTGGCGACTGGTGACGCGCTGCCAAGCGTCTCCCGAGATGGTCCCACACGTGTTCGATTGGATTCGGGTCCGGGGACCTTGCGGGCCAATCCATGCGTTGAATATCGTGACTCTCCAACAGCTCTGCGACAGCCACTGTACGATAAGGTGTAGCGTTGTCGTCCATGAAGAGGAACTCAGGACCCACAGCACCTCTAAACAGACGCACGTGAGGCAGGAGAACCTCGGTACAATAGCGGACACCAGTGACTGAACCTCCTTGGAAGATGTGGAGGTCAGTACGGCTACCAAGCATGATACCGCCCCAAACGAGAACTCCGCCACCTCTAAACCGGCCCCTTTCAATGATGTTGGAGGTGTGATTGCGTGTTCCCTGCTCTCTCCAGATGTGTATACGTCCAGAATCGCTCGTCAGACTAAATTGGCTCTCATCCGTAAAGAGAACTCGACCCCATTGCTGATGTGTCCAGTTCTTGTGTTCCTGGCACCACACAACCACCATCTCCGATGAGCAGGCGTTAATGGCACACACCGTACTGGTCGTCGTGCAAATAGGCCACCTTTGTGCAGCCTCCTGGCTACGGTAAAACGCGATCACGGACGTCCAGTTGTCTGTTGCATGTGCCTTGCGATTTCTCCCGCTGTCTGCCGTCTGTCTCTTCTCTTCTGTGGGACAATATACCGGTCGTCCGCCGCCGTGGTTGCTCGTGGACGACCACTGCTAAACTCTCGGACAGCTGTTCCTGTCGTTTGAAATGCTCTAAAAGCTCGTGAAACGATGCTGTGAGCGATTCCGAACTCCTCGGCCACACTTCGACCATCTTCCAACTTCCCAATGACGCGACCTCGGGTAAAGTCATCCAGGTGTCGTCTACTGGATTGCTTGTTGGCCATATCACACGGTGGCAGCAACTCGATGCCGTTCAAACCGATGTACACCGTGCAATAGCTTTCACCGAATTGCTGAGAGTACACCGCCCGTGTGCTTTATACCCTTCCGACCCCCCCCCCTACGTCATGCTGCATATATGTGCATGCCCTACCGTACCGGACACTAGTCTATCTCCTGAGTGGTCTTTCGGTCCGTTCTACCTGCTCGTTCCGTTGTTATCTAGTTTCTCCTCTTCGTCCTTAATTTTTGCGCACCAGTGTAGTACAGTATTAGGAGAATTGGCCTCCTTACAGGAACTTTAAAGTGACTGCCATCAGGGAAACAGTTGAAATCCTCTCCAGCAAGCTGGTATGCAATGATGCTGTCTCTAGAGGAACTACCAATGGTTTGGTGTGCATTATTACAGAATGGAAACATGTCGCAAATTAGCGTGTAATCGCGTGATAAATACGTATTACTGCTCGTAATGTCTTCTACCCTATCTCCGAACAATCGTCTTTGTTTCTTACGCGTTCTAGTCAGAGACATCGCTAGACTTCGAAATCAGGATGGGCGACGGGTGGGCGAGCATTATTTTGGGTGATGCGAGCTTGACAGCAATTTTTTTTTTTTTTTTTTTTTTTACGAAACACTGAAAGAACTAATTTTTAATGCTTTTCACTACCCGCTACAAAGGAATTCGTGCAATCTTCACCCCCTCGACCTGGACACACACACACACATACATGCACGGATCTGACTAGTTACGCCACTGGTGTAAGATACAATGTTACAGAATGTCGCCTTCGACTTTTTGCTTCCTCTGAATGCATTGTCTTAAATTGCTTTTCAAAATTTTGTAATTTTGCTTACGAAAATAATACAGTACTTGAACAATTTAAATGAAATTATCATTTTTGATCTAAATCAAATTTTAACTTCGTGCCACGCAGATACACAGTATTTTCCCCTCTCCTTAACTCCCTTCCTTCAAGCCAGCAACTTTACCTTGCACTCCTCTCCTACAAAGCAGTCTTCGGCCATTTCCTGCACTTTCACTGTCCCGGGGTAGTCTTAAAAACGTTGCTGTAGCTTTAGATTCCACTTTCCCTGTTGAAATCCCCTATTTTGTAAAGAAAATAAACAGCAGAAAAATTAGTGACTCCTTCAGTAAATTCCTATCCACCCTCCTCATTATCCTTCTTGCCATACAAACATGAAAGCGAGGCTTAAACTTAGCAATTGGAAGAGTGGAGAACAACTGAATTTTAATGGCCCTGTGGATGCTATTTTGATAACCTTTCTACGGAGACGTAAACAACGCAAATTCTAGGGGTAAATGCCTAAAATACGTAGGACTACATGACAGGGACGTCGCCAAGGGGATGGCCCACCCTGCCGCCCACGCAGTTTAAAGTGTGCCATTTATCAATATATTTAACTTAAAAATACAGTCTGCACTTTGCCAAGTAATAAGCCTTGTGTTTTATTTCATGTAACCTTGCGTATGAATTTCCTCTAGGAAGTGCGTTGTTTACGTCTCCAAAAAAGGTTATCAAAATAGCATTAGCAAGGCCATGAAAATTCAGTTGTCCTCCACTTCCAATTTTTTAGTTTCAGCCTCTTTTTCATGTTTGTGTGGCCACAGGGCTAATGAGGAGGGTGGATACAAATTCACTGAGAGGGTCACTACTAATTGTTCTGTTTGTTTTCTTTACAAAATAGGGGATTCCAACAGGGAAAGTGGAGTCTAAAGCTACACTAGTGTCCTTAAGACTGCCAGTGAAAGTGCAGAAAGTGGCTGATGACTGCTTTGTATGAGAGGAGTGCAAGGCCAAGTCGCTGGATGGAAGGAACGAAGTTAAGGAGAGGAGAGGTATTGTGTCAGGGCCGTATAGCCAGGGGAGGGCCAGGCCGGGCTGAGCCCGACCTGTGCTTCTTTTCGCCCGTCCTGGCGACTCGCACAATAGTATAGTGCCCAACCTTTTCCACATCTTTTGCACGACCACTTTATGTCCTTTGCCCGATCTCAGTCATCAGCCGCCCCTCCCAACTTGCTTGTCTGGCTACGGGCCTGTATTGTGTTTGCGGGGCACAACGTTAAAATTTGATTTAAATAAACAAAAACGGCATTTTTTTTTTAAATAAATTGTTAAAGTACAGTACTATTTTCATAAGCAAAAATGGGAAATGTTGAAAAGAAATTTAAGACAATGCATCAAGAGCAAGCAAAATGTTGAAGGCGACATTCCAAAAACACTTGTCTCTTACACCCGTGGCGTGCCTAGTCAGGTCCATGTATGAATGTGTGTCCAGGTGGAGGGGATCGGAATTGCACGAATTCTTTTGTAGCCGGTAGTGAAAAGCTTTGAAACCGCCCCAGTGGCGCAGTGGTCTAAGCGCTGGCTTATGACCATTTGTCAGAGAAGAGTCGGGATTCGAATCCTGGTGAGGCATGGATGTTGTGTTTGTCTTACGGCACGGACTCTCTTCCTTCCCTGGAACCAATGACCCTAAATTAGGGACGGGCGACTGCGCTTATAGCCCATTGAGTTGCTCACGGTGGTCGTTTAACCTTCAATTAAAAGAAAAAAAACCATTAATAACTTGTTCTTTCAGGGTTTCGTAAAAAAAAAAAAATAGAAAAAACAGTTGCTATCAAGCTTGCCCCACCAAAAGTACTGCTCGCCCACCCGTCGCCCATCTTCATTTCGAAGTCTAGCGACGTCCCCGTTACATAATATAAAACACAAGACTTATTACTTGGAAAAATCCAGATTATATTTTAAATTTAAATATATTGAAAAATTACACATTTTGAACTGGGTGGGCAAGACGAATTTCAGTGTGAGCTCAAGCCCACCCTCGCATCTCCTTGGCGACGTCCTTGGCTCTAGTTCTCTGCATTTTATTTCTGACCCACTGCCTTGAAAGAGCCTCCCAGTGGAAATCGAAAGCTTCGCGATTTATATACGTTGTATTACGCCACTGTATAAACCGATTTATACTACACTGTAAATCAGTGGTGCACCCAGAATTTCGTTATGGGGGAGGGGGGCACAATATTAATGATGCCAATAAAAATACACCGCGGGGAAAACATCTCCCAAAATATTAGGAAGCGATAAAAATATCTCCGTGATATGTTTCAAATTATTCGTGAAATACATATTTAAAAGCATAAATATATTTAAAAATAAACATCCAATAACAAAGAACGAAAGAGCAAGTGATACCTTAGGGCAAGGGCCCGTGACCCTGGGCCAGGGGCGTACTAATAGTCCCTGCAACCCCCGCAATGGGCTCATAGTTAAAAGGACCTCTAGCCTGAGCAAAAAGATTTCAGAAAATTTTTTGCGGAAACTTCGTATGAAACTGGTTAAAGAAATAGCCAAGAATTAAGGCAGCTTTGAATGAAGTATTAAGAAGAAAAGCATTTTTTCCTCACAATACGTAAAATCTTTAGAAATCATTTTCGCTGCTTTAGTTCATAAAAACTTTATGGATAACGGGGAAGCAGCTACTCAAAAGAACTTGAAACCCCTTGTAATAGCCCTACAAGGAGCCTTAAGTTCACAGCCCTTGCAATAGTTTCTATCAGGGGCGGCTCCTGCTATGGGGCTGTGGGGCTGCAGCCCCCCCTACCCAAAGCCGTTTTTTTTTTCATGCCGTACCAAGAGAGAAAAGTTTTGTGAACACCGCTGTAAGTTTTTTCAGCATAATGCCACGACTGCAGTTTTCTGAACTCAACTGGAAGTTTTCCCTGCATAACACCACTTGGAGCGGGAAGAACGTCACGGACTGTGCTTCTTGCAGCCCTGATGGCTATTGAAACCAACTCATGTGGGAAACTCTGCCTATTCCCACACCAGTTCGTTTCCTTTGAATAAAACTTCCCCGGGGACTGCATTATGGCAGCTCCCGCTAGCAGGGTTGCTCGCGAATGCAGTCTTTCGTTGGGTGGGAATGCATCGCCGGGCCTGTGTGCTTTGTTGATTAATACGGTTCTTGTGCTTCCGAATAAGACATAAAATAGGGGAATGAATTAAAAATAATGACGAATGTTGAAATAAAGTACGTTTGAATGTATTACTCAACCTTTTTTTTTTTTTTTTTTTCTTCCAATTTTTGGTTTGTTCCTGCTTTTATTCAACGTAATAATTCTAACAACAATGTTGGTCCCATCTAATAACAAATACTCAGTTGCCGGAATGCCGGGACTTTTGCTAAAAAAGTTTTACTTATATTTTCTCTTCTGGTCAAAATGGGCATGTGAACAAATTGCGATTAAAAATAGAATTCGGTATTGGATAAATTGAAAAAAAAAAAAAAAAAAGAGACAGATACTAATTTCTGCAGCGAAATACTTGTACAAAATTGATTTCTTCACTTACCAAGCACAGCCAAATTTTCGCTTTTAAACTCACGTAAATTTTTATTCACCAAAAATCATTGAAGTCACTCCACTGGATACATTTTATTTTTCTGCTGCATCCCCCTCCCTCCCAAAAATCAGCTGCGCATTTCAATTGAGGTAGTGTACTTAATTACTTTGAAAAGAACATTTAATCAGATATCATTGTTTAGAAAATTTACGAAGTTGGTAAATTTTGGAAAACAAATTTTTCTACACTAAATTGTTATCACGATGGCTTCAGAATTAAAACTGGACTGAATATGTTTGCAATCCGTTTTTATTAAAGAGAATGCTGGTGTGTGAGTATCGCAATAACAACTCATCGCGAAATTCTGGAAGACCCTTCAAAATTCCACAAAATGTTTTTCATCGCCGTCCAAGTTGCAGTGGTCGGTAACAAGTCGAAGTTTCAAAGGGAGTGTATCAGAAGAAAAAATATATATTGTCATATTTCTAGGGGTCACAATGAGACACTTGAGAACGCGTAACACGTGCATGACCTTGAGTGTGTCTCCGCTACCACTGGCACACGCATTAATTTTTTTTATTTTTTTGTCCTTATATATATATATATATATATATATATATATACGTACAGTATATGCATGTATATATAATTTGCAACCACCATCAATCCACTGCTGGATGAAAGTCTCCAAGTTTCTTCTTCCACAACAGTTTGCCTTGAGTCAGTTTTTTTCATGCTTTCGAATTTCATGTACCCATCTCCCTCTTGTCATCTTCTGGATATTGTTTTTTCCCTTGCTATCCAGTTCAATATTTCAACTTTCCGTTGGTGGTTCTTTCTTCTGGCAATATGCCCATCGCATTGCAATTTCAGGAATTTTGACCATGTCTTCCACTCTTGTCATTTTCCCGATCCACGAGTTCCTATTTGTATCATTCCAGGTAACAACAAACATGCATCTCTACATGCTGCTTTCAGTTGTCTGCAACGTCTGTCTGTCTATTTTAGTTGAGGTCCATGTCTGTGCTCCATGCGTAAGAACTGGAAGGATGCACTGATTAATCAGTTTCTTTTTAAGAAATAATGTATCCGACGAAGTTTTATAGGTCGATTATTTTCTTCATAAATGTGACAATGTGGCCATCGCTTAATATCTGTTGCCTAATTTAGGTATCGGTACCTTTACATTTTCCCCATCAATCGCTAAATATAAAATCAAAATATTAATTTCTTGTAAAAAAAGCACTTTCGATCAGTATATATATATATATATAATTGTTATTGTTATTATTATTATTATTATTATTAAACGGACAGCGTCAGCACAGGCGCAGTAACTTAACTTTCGAAGTGGTATCGTGATATCTACAAAATTGAGATGCAGCCCCCCCCCCCATCTCAGCTCACCACGAGCCGCCACTGGTTTCTATTCAGGTATATTAAAAAGAAAATGTGAAAAAATATATCAGTTCAATGAACGTAATTTTTATACCAATGAAGATAAGGTGTTATGTATTACAGTTGTTTGCACATAACTATGCGTCCTTCCAAATATAATGAACTAAAACGTGTTCTTCGCGGAAGCAAAAAATCAGGGACCTATGTCATTATTTTTATAACAGAGTCAAAAGATTTTTTTACTATGTGCAAAACATATGTGGTATTATGTTAAGTGTGTTTTTTGTATTCCAGAGTAAATAATTTAAGTAGTTTTACGTTTTTTGTGCTACAGTTCTTAATCGTTACTTAGTTAATTGCTTACTTATGTTGTGACATTTCGTATGAATCGGAAAAGTCATTAGACACTGCCACACGGCAGTTCCATGTTTTGTGTGTGCAATCGTGAGGCATTTGAAAAAGCAGGCCTTAATTCTTTAAAATAATAAATTACAAAATACTTATTTAACTTTGACATAAGTATTTTGTGTAGTAATTCGTATCGGTAGCCAAGGCAATCATTTTAATTTTTTTTTTTTTTTTTTTGATTGGAGGTTTAACGACCACCGTGAGCAACTCAATGGGCTATAAGCAGTCGCCCGTCCCTAATTTAGGGTCACTGGTTCCAGGGAAGGGAGAAAGCCAGTGCCGTAAGACAAACACAACATCCATGCCTCACCGGGATTCGAACCCGGACCCCGTTCGGACGAATGATCAGAGGCAATCGCTTAGACCACTGCGCCACCGGGGCGGCATTTTAATTTTAACGTACACATTTGTGTTTCACGCAATAAAGTGAAATAATTTTGATATTACGAAAAATACTCGCAGGTTCCAAAGAATTTTATTTATTAAAACACCCCTAAAGCTTAGTTAATAATATGGAAGCTAAATTTTTGAGTAATTGAAAGTCTGCGTGGGGGGGGGGCGCTCGAGTTTTTGCGGTACGCCACTGTCCTGGACCATCACCACGAAGCGCCACTGCTGTATAAGTGTTTGGAACAATAGAAACCTCCTAAATCCACCTCGCAACCTTAGAAGAAATGGCGTTTTTGTTATAATGAATTGATGTTAGTTGCATCTGTTCAGTGTTATTAAGGTGGATATTCTAGTGTTTTTGCTCCGAATACTTCCAATGGGAAAAATTTCGACCCTATTTCTTCAGCGACAAAAGATGTCCCACACATCAAAATTGGTTCACTTATAAAAAAATCTCCTAACTTAGATTTTGCAATCGGTGTTTTTTGCAAAAAACTTTTCTAAACTGTATTAAAAATTAATAATTTTACTTCGATGTAGTGGTAAGCAAGTATCATAACTACATCGAAGTAAAGTTATTGATTTTTAATATAGTTCAGGAAGTTTTTTACAAAAAACACTGATTGCACATTCTAAGTTAGGGCGTTTTTTTTTCAGTGTGCCTATTTTGATTTTAATATAAAATGTTTAATAATGAACAACAAACAGGGGTGCCAACTTCACGGAATTACTGGGGGGGGGGGGCAGGCGTGAACAGATCGGATGTAGGAGGGGCACGTCTCTTTCATTGGCAGGAGGAAAATATAAAAAAGGGGGGCAAAAAGATAAACTACGAGATTCGGCGTATATTTTAAAACGCAATTGTAATTGCTCACCAGCAAATGAACAAGGAAACAAATATTCTTTTGCTGAGTATTACTATTTTTAAAAATGAAATTCAGCCTGTGATTTTATACAAATATTCAGAAATATTTTATTTCCAAACGTTTATACAAAATATGAGAAATCATCGCGGTTTCTGAAACGAAGAACGAGATGTGCAGAAAAATAAATAGATGAATAAAGGCTCTAGAGATTATACACTTCTGTATTTTTTTAATTATTTTATTTTTAATAATTGTTTTTAGACATTTACTTCCATATCACAAGAACATGTCAAACACATTATGGGGCTGGAAATCAAGTTTCATATCAAATGAGCAATGCTGAATATATGAAAAAAGTATATTTTGTTATTTATTATTGTTTTGGAAAGAAATCGCGTTGACCTTATAAGGCGGAGCTTGGTCCATCTTATAAAGAATAATACATTTCTGTATAAAAAAAGAAATGCATTATTTGCATTTAGCACAGCATACGATGACCTGAATAGCATGGAAAAACATTTTTTCTCTATAAAAATATTTCAAATCACGCATTTCAAAAATGACATATACATACAAAACAAAACCGTATTTTATTAAACAGGACGAAAAATAGTGGGTGGGCACTTCCCCCCAGTAAAATTATTAGGATATAAAGATTCACCTTTGACATTGCCCCCTATAGTCGGCACCTATGGAACTACATCACTAAGGACAACATATTGATGATATGATATGATATCTCGCTCTGACGTCGCAGGATATCATATCATAGAATACCTACTCATTATTTTCTCAAAACCAAGATTTAGAAACAAAAAATCTCTGATTAGGGCACCCCCTCGTGCTATTTTTCAAAATTTAAACTCTTAGGCTTTAATTTCGCAAAAGTTAAAGTTTTGGAAGAACGGCATTTCTCAAAAATTCCTTACACACGCTAAGATTTTTTTTTTTTCAAATTTTAGCCTCTGGGTTTACATATTGCAAAATTCGAAATTTTAAAAGAAGAAAAATTCTGTAATGAAGAACCAAAACTTTTAAGACTTAAAATTCTGGGCAGCTGATACTCATATAAATCGTCAAGTCTGCATATTAGTACTACTTTTGTTTAATTTAGTTCTGTGGCTTTATATTTTACTAAAGTTGAAATTTTAGAACGACCAAAATCATGTTTTCCTCCACATAATAACGGAACTCTGGAGCTGTATACGTACTTTGCTGTTGTTTTTGAAATTTGAGTCTTTCTTGCTCGTACTTCACGGTATTTAAAATTAGCTATTGATATTAATTTTCTTAGTTTTTCTTTTATTATTTTTTTAATTTCGAAAGGGAAAAATCATAACGTATATTTTGTCAAGAGTCGGTCAACTTCTCAGAAACACTGACACAACATATTTCATAACAAATCAACGCGCGTGCTCCAGTTCTAAGTATCTCCAACATTTTGCACATTCAAAGCATATGGTGCCATCTACTAGGTAAAACTGCAATTTTAAAAAACTGCGCCAATTTCTTCAAATGCAGATTCCATCATAAATTTCGAACATTTTCGACATTTATGTTTTATTAATTCGAAATTTTTCAATTGATAAGTATTGAACACACGCAAAAAAAGCAGATTAATTTGTTAAGGAAAATCAGACAGCGCTTATTGAAATTCTGCTAGTGCTGGATGCATATTAATAATTCTGTTAAAATTTCACTGCCGAAAGAACTTCCCGAGCGTTCTGAAAATTTCCGTAAATTCGAAATAAACCTTTGAACGAAATAAACCGTGTGAACGCTAATTTCTTTTCTTTCTCGCAGTTTTCCGGGGTTTATGAGAACTCTACACTCCAGAAATTAAGTATAAATCAGTTAAATCTCCATTGCAGTGGCGTAATTTCGGAGTTTGGGCTCTGAGACAGGACCTTGAATAGAGGTAACTGCCTCTTAAAAGCAGGGAAAGTTAAAGCATGCAGACTTAGTAGTAAACTATCGAGTATTGTGGAATAACAGGGTGCTGAATATATATACAGGGTGCTGAATATATATACAGGGTGCTGAATATTCTCAATTCCACAACTCCAGGATATTCAAGACATCATTTACCAGCAAGATGCAGCTTCTCCGCTTTTGTCTTTGGATGAACGCAGATCTTTAGACCACCATTTTCCAAGGTGTTGGATTGGACGTGGGGGTCCGACGGCAAGGCCACCTCGTTCTTCTGATATTACCCCAAGATATTATTTTCTTTGGGTCTTTATTAAGGACATTGTGTACAAAAAAAGGTTACATCTATCACTGAGCTCAAAGAACGCATTACTGCAGCTTTCATCCTGACATTCTGCAGCGTACGTGGCGGGAACTGGACTATCGTTTAGACATCCTGCTATTAGCCAAAGGAACACACGTGAAGACCTACTGACATTTTTGAAAAAAGACTTTCACAGTTACCATATATTTTGACATTAAAAGTAAGTTGTTGTTTATTGTAGTGTTTTTTCAATAGCATACTGAAGTTGTATACTTCATTCTTGGACACCTTGTGTGTGTGTGGGATAAACTGAATGGACAAGTTATTATGCATATAGTACATTTACCTAATGACGTGTTGCTCCACCTTTTGCTCTCACAACAGCAGCCAAACGTCTTGGTAAGGGCTCTATGAGGTGTTGAAAACACGATGGTGGTATTGCCGCCCATGAAGCGAAAATAAGAAAGTCGCCAAGGGGGTTGTAAGAGCGAAAGCACTGGTCACGTGCTGTGGCGCCGCCTCCTACTTATGTATCTGAGGCGTCCACGCTATCTGACCTCTCACAGACGACAGGGATGTGTTTGTGCTTCTCAGAAACACTCCCTCCAACTCTGCTCGAGCGAACAAACGAAGCCTTCCCCACTTTAATATTACATCTGTGATTCGGGAAGGCAGAGTGACAACGACTGAACGTGCAGCATAACATTCACTCCAAGATATAATGATATCAAGAGGAACTTCTGCTAACAACACACAAACATTTATTACATAAACAATTAGAGTTAGACTGCGGCGGATTACTCGTTCTCTAACATCAGGCTTCACTAAGGATTGGACCTGACAAGAATCGTGGGACGTGAAAGCTAGGATGATTACTCCCCGAGAAAATTCTCTCTCGGCGTGAAATTTCTAGCTAGAGTCTACCTGACACTAAGTAGCTCTGTATCTCCGCGAATCTTGAGAAATAGTATTCTAACTATTCTGTTCTACCATATGTTCCAGTCTTAGCCTGTGCTAAGCTCGTATTCTCTGTAGCGAAATATCTACTACACCAGCGGAATCCCTGACTAGGCCTATACCGCTGCAGTCAAGCTTTCTATCTCTTCCAGGATAGATGCTCGCTAAACTCGCCTTGAGCTTCGGACACTCTCTAGCTTGGAGCGTCCCTCGGCTCACACACAATAAAAAGGCAAACGCTCCGCGTTTCCTTCTATCGAAGAACTGCTCTCTCCGTTGACCGAAAGCAGACTAACTAACAGTTCCTCTTCAAGGGACCTGCTAGTCTCCCTCCACGCTGCGCCTGCGCGAAGCCCTCGGCGCTGACCTTGTCCTCCCGCAGACCTGTTCATGAAGCTCGCCTCTCCGGTCACGTGGGTCACCTTTCGCGCCCTTCACCAACCACCGCCCTTGGGCGTTGGCCCGACTTCTTGCTGATGGATTTTAATCTTACCTTCCGCGTTCCCGCAGTCCTCCTCCGATCTTCCATTAGTGAGTGCCCCCTTTGAGAAAGTAATCCTACCGCCGAAGTACATTCTTATAGTAACACAATACACAGATATAAAGGCTATATATATAAACACAAGGTCACAGTACACAATGAAGAATACATAAGATTAAACAAGTGGCACCATATACACATTCCATGGCAAGCCAACGATGATTATCAACATCAAAGTGCAAAAAACACCTTGAAAGAATTGTAGCACCGATCACAGAACACGCTTACGCACACAGTAATCAATGATCGGCAAAACTTTTATATGGTATGTGAGGTCACCCCAGAGGTACCAAACATAAGAAATAAAACACAGTGCAGACAAAAACAGTGAACAATACAAACAAGGTCACGGTGCACAATAAGAAAGACACATAATCAAGACAAGAAGCATCACACAAATAAAAGAGGTAAGGACCCCACCACCGTAGGGAAGATACCACAGGACATGACCACATAACATTCGGGAAGGAACACCACGAAGACTCTCAATGTCACCAAAGACATTGTCGAATAAAAACCACCATAGGAAAGAGAACCGTCTTCACACTAGACGGATCATTGAATCAGAAACACGAAACCACCCGGAATCCTGAGCCCAGGCAAACCGGAATGTGGCGAGAGAGCGGGAGCAGTTGCCACGGAATATTCGAGGTTGAGTCGAGCAGTGAGATGAGCACGGAAAACCAACCGCATCGTCTCACCGGCAACCAAAATGCTCGATGTATTAGCAGAGGTGCGGTGATAGAAATGAAAAAGGTAAATCACGTGTTTCACTAAAACAAACAAGTAGGAACAGACATCAGGTATTCGAGACGGCGGATGCTTTGTCAAGAGGAGCCAAGGAATATGCAATAAAAGGCAAGCTGCGGGAAGAGATGGTGTCAGCAAGATGGAATGCAGAGTGTAGAATCGGGAGCAAAATCGGACAGTGGCAATACATGTGGGCCTCATCACCAACAGAACAGCAGAAAGAGCAAAAAGGTGAGTAGGAAAGAGCCATTCGGGATAGAGTAGAAGGAACAGGTAGCCGACGGTGAAGGAAGCGTCAGTGGATATTACGCTCTAGCGGAGCTGAGAGCGGAGAAAGAGAAGCTGGCCAGATGGCCGAAGAAAGAGAGGAAGGAGCGTCCGGAAAAGGGTGAGGTAGGGCGAGAGCTTCCCGGAGAAATAAGTAAAGAGAGCCAAGAGAGACAGAGTGAATTGGGACCGTTGAGCCCCCGCAGAGGAAGAAAGAAGGGCAGAGAAAGGCTGGGACCAGATACAGCGAGAAGACCATTCGCGGATACAAGGGAGGGATAAAGAGATTGGAGAGAGGAACGGAGAAGGGCATATTCATCCACGATAGAAGGGGTGGGATCAGGAAAGATGGAGGATAGGGGTTTTCAGAGAAAGTCTGGTGTTACAATGGAGCGAACAGTAAAGAAACCGGAACGGAAGCAATGAGAGAGAAAAAAATAAAGCAGGTGAGGGGGATGAATAGCTGTCGAAAAGAACAGGGGTTCAGCGAGGAGATCACGGGTGGTAGAAGGAGGTGTCCGGGAGACGGGGAGAGAGCGAAAGAACGCTAGAGCTTCGGATATGAGAGAAGGAAAATTAGCTGAAGGAAGAGAGAAAGAATCCATCCGAAGGAATAGGAGAAAAGAAAAGGATGGATCGTGAACTGAGAGAATGACTCCTAGAGTGGTGCAAAGCGAAGGAGAGGGGGTGAGTAAAAGACGGAGAAAAGAGGTGATGCGGTTTGCCCGATAAAAGAGGTGAACATCTGGGAAGCGAATGCCTCCGAGAGCTGTTGGGAGATGAAGAGTTAAAGCAGCAATCCAATATTTGGATGGCCATATCACAGATGTAAAGATGCTGTTGATGTTGTTGAGACGTGCAGAAGAAAACACTGCAGAATTCTACGGAAACATGCATTGAGATAGTAGATAACGTTGAATGATGTCCGCTCGCTGATGATACGACGTATGTGTGTGAATTGAGCGCCAGAAAGCGGCAGTACACTGTAATCGAGGAAGGAGCTAATCCCACGTAGCAGAACGTCGTATCCCATGAAGTATCAGTTCGACCCCCACCACGACCCACGCCATAATCCAGTGCTTTTGGCCACGTTGAACGAAGCTCCTGAAAGAGCAGCGTAGCTCTGGTATACAGCCAGAAGACTTCCAAACTGATCATCTCTCCGGAGGCAAAACGTAGCATCGTCTGCATATGCCGTATAAACAAGTTGATGATGACGTGTACTTGCCACGGTCGGGGGCAAAGATTCAAGAAGAGACTCTCGAGCGGCTAGAAGGAAAGGTTCAAATGCGAGGGCAGGAAGCTGACCTGAGAGGGGACAACCCTGCCGAATCCCACGTTGAAACGGAATAGATGCCGTTAAAAAAGAGACCGTCCGGATATGAAAACGGGCGCCCAGATAAAATCGCAATGGAAAATTCTGTACCAGTTTCTGGTACAGAATTTTCCTATGATTTCTTTCGTCAGTTCCGGTAGCTTAGCAACTAAAAATTCGCATTTCTTCCTCAAAATGTGCAGGGGATGTAAGTTGCTCACAATCTGAAATGAAGGTGCGTTGTTCGTATGTTACAAAACAATGATATCATTCATATTTTTATAGATTCTATGGGGGCAATTCGATCATTACTTCAAGCTGCATTCGGTTCGTTTAATGTGGTACCAAAAGTCGGAACTCCGGAGCAGTCGGGAATCTCACCGCTCTCTTCATATTTTGTATTTTACAGCCCTAAACGTTTCGCGTCCAGTTCGGTTTCATTTCCCAGAACATTCTTGATGACAGTAAGAGAAATGCACGAAACCCTTCTGCCGAGTGCTATCCCCATTTCCTATTTTTTTCCGATGGAATTAACAAGGGTAAAATGTCGTTCCCATTTGGGATAAAAAAATGACACCTAGTTTCCTAATACCCTATTTACAGTATCATACCCTAATGAAAATACTTCAAAGTTAGGTTGTTAAACTACAATTAAAATGGAAATAACTTTGCAAAGGTCTTCTTATGATCCGTCGAAAAACCTGCGCGTTTTTAAAATCCATTGGACAACCGTTAGTAACTATTAATAATCAATTAACTATAAAAGAATATGACAAAAAAAATATAAAATTCAGTGTGAAGCGAAACGTCAGAAGCACCTCCCGGTGACTAGTGTTAGTTCTTTTGAAAAACTGTAATTGCGTATGCGTGTGGGTACTAAATAATGCAGACTTGTCCGTAATCAACAGACAAGCCCAATTTTATTATCATAAAAATTCATACAGCATGCAGGATTATAATTGTGAGAGCGAAGACACTAGTCACGTGTCGTGGCTCCGCCTCCTACTTATGGATCTGAGACGTCCACGCTATGTGGCTTCTCGCAGACACAAGGAAATGTTTGTGTTTCTCTGAAACACTCCCCAAACTCTATTCGAGCGAACAAACGAAGCCTTCCCCACTTTGTTATTGAAATCTGTGAATCGGGAAGACGGATCGAAACAGCTGAACGGACCGAATAATACTCACACTAAGATATAATGATATCAAGAGGAGTTACTATTGAAAACACAAACATTTATTACATAATCAGTTAGGTTCCTGACGGCGGTGGATTACTCTTTCTCTAACATCAAGTTTCCCTAAGGACTAGACCTGAACAGTGGCGTAAACACGAAAGCTAGGATAACCACTTCCGAAGAAAATCTCTCTCGGCGTTGACGTTCTAGAAAGAATCTACCTACTATTAGATAGATCTATATCTCTGCGACTATTATGAATCTCTGTCAATACGTTTCAATCTTAGCCTCTGTCAATACGTTTCAATCTTAGCCTGTGCTAAGATCGAATTCACTGTAGAAAAATATCTACTACGCCAGCGGGAGTCCTGACTGGGACCTGTACCGCTGCAGCCGAGCACTCTATCTCTTCTAGGATAGATGCTCGCTAAACTCAACCAGAGCGCCGGACTTCCGTCTTCGGAGCGTCCCTCTGCTCACAAAAAAGGCAAACGCTTCGCGTCTCCTTTTACCGGAGAACTACTCTCTCCGTTGGACGAAAGCAGACTGACTAACAGATCCTCTTCAAGAGACCTGCTCGTCTCCCCTCCTCCACGCTACGCATGCGCGAAGACCTCGGCGCTGACCCTGCCCTCTCGCTGACCTGTTGATGTGGCTCGCCTTCTCCGGCCACGTTGTTCACCTTTGATGCCCTTCGCCGACCACACCCTGGGCGTTGGCTCGGCGTGCCTCGCTGATGGGTTTTAATCCTACCCTCCGTGTCTCTGCGGTTCTGTCAGATCTGTCCATTAGTAAGTGCCTCCTTTGAGAAAGTAATCCTACCGCCGAAGTACATTCTTGTACTAACACAATATAAATTGTTATATTTGCACAAAGGTAGATGGCTGTTTTCCAGACTTTTAGGCGTCTGGACGACACTGACAATGTACAGCAAAATTCGCGGTATCATTGAAGATGTTATCAGTTCGTCGAAAAGGCCTCTCCCTTTCTAGGGCGTGAGAAACAAAAGTTCTTTGTTTGAGGCTCTCAACATCTGAAAAATAAAAATGTTCGCGAACCTTCCGTCGCCTTTTTGGGGCTTGTAATGTCTTTTTCTTCATGAAAAAGTAACTTAATGTTCCGCATTATTATGAATTAACATAGTTAATATGTCCGTTCGTACAGGCCCCTACTTCCGAGACGAAACATGTGGGATGTCATATTTCACATGTAGAGTTTTAAACAAAATAAGCAAAGTTCGCTCGGTAACTTCTCTACGGCGTCTCCTTAAGCAGACACGCCCACAAGTTTCTGTTGCGACACACACATATACATATATACACTGGGCAGTATCACCAAAGAACCTCGCTGGGTTACTACCTGAGTGTAGACTACACCCCCTTTCAGTTATCTAGAGTGCGAAGCCCTCCTCCTTCTTCACTGAAAGCTAAACGTGAGAGTGCATCTGCATGGGGAATTAATTTCCCTGCGATATGTGATATGGTCAAGTTGAACTGGGCAATGGCTAAGCTCCACCTCTGTAGCTTTGAACTTTGTGAAGCCGCGCTGGTCAAATAAGTTAGAGGGGTGTGGTCAGACATAATATCGATCTGGTGTAGGAAGATCCACCCCTCAAACTTTTGTAACGCCCACACTATCGCGTAGGCTTCTTTATGGCTCGCCGCCCAGCGTCCCTGAGTGCTAGTAAGTTTTTTACTGGCGTACGCTACTGGTCGGACTTTCCCCTTCTCATCTCTTTGCCCCAAACAGCACGCTACGGCGTATGCGTTGGCGTCCGTGTGTAATACGAACGGTTTATAAAAGTCTGGGGTAAACATTACGGGTGCCGTACATAATAGCCCCTTTCGAACTGTGAACGCCTCTTCCAGTTCTGGTGTCCAAACAACTTTCTCTGACGCCCCCTCTCCGGTCAGATCGCTTAGCGGTTTCGCTACCTCTGCAAATTTAGGCTCATAATCCCTGTAGTAACTACAAATTCCGAGAAAGCTCCGTACCTCACTTTTTGTCTTGGGTGGCTCTAAATTCCGTACTGCCTGAAGTTTCTCGGGATCTGGCTGGTTACACCTAGACCCTACTACGTATCCTAAATCATTGACGCTCTCCCGGGCGAAACAACATTTCTTTAAGTTGCCCGAGAACCCAGCTTCCTCCAGACTCCCTATCACCAATCTCCAATGCTGCGTACTCAGTAAACTTCCCGATTAAGCGGTAATTATAAGCTCCCCTTCCGTAGTGGCTCTTACCTCTCCGGAGAAAAACTTGTCCATACCCCTTACTAATTCCTGTAGCTCTTGTAATTGCTCCCGTGTTATCTTTGGGCTTCCTATTCGTACGTCCGTCGGTCACGCCCTCTTTTCCTCCGTCCTCCTTGTTGGCCCCTCCTGTATTTCCCTGAAATCCTCGTCCACTTCTACGACGTTGATTCTGGGCCGGTACTTCCTCAGCTTTTTTTTTTTTTTTTTTTTTCATTGGTGGTTTAACGACCACCGTGAGCAACTCAATGGGCTATAAGCAGTCGCCCGTCCCTAATTTAGGGTCACTGGTTCCAGGGAAGGGAGAGAGCCAGTGCCGTAAGACAAACACAACATCCATGCCTGACCGGGATTCGAACCCGGACCTCTTACGGGCGAATGATCAGAGGCCAGCGCCTTAGACCACTGCGCCACCGGGGCGGCCCCTCAGCTTTCCCACGTGCACGTGGCGCTTGTGTCCCAGACCCAAATCGATGACGTAGCTATTGCTCCCTCGCTTCTCTAAAACGAATACCGGACCCGTCCATCTTGCATCAATTTTATTCTTAGAGTCGGGGATGAGTGCTAGACTTGGTCTCCCACTTCGAAGGTTTTGGGCCTCCGCCGTCGTTTGCAGTACGAGGCGTACCGTCGCGGTTGCTCTTCGGCCACTTCCCTGCTTGCTGTGCCATCTTCTCTACTCTCTCCTCCCACTCCTGAAGGTATTGGGCCGCCGACGCGGATATGCCTATGGGTCCAATAAATTCTACTTGTACCTCCTGAAAGGGTAAAGCTGTCCTCCTAACTGGGGTTATGGTTACCCGGTCGTTCCGTGTGACTGGCCTCCTAAGTTGGCAAGCTTGGCAGTCATCACACTATCTTCTAACGTCTTTCTTGACTGATGGCCAATGCAATGAGTGGCGGATACGCTCTAAGGTCTTCTTGTGGCCTAAATGAGCCGAAACCACCGAGTCGTGCGCCAACCTCATCACTTCCTCTCTCCCACATTCATTCAGGCACCACTAGTTGGTTGACTGGTTGCCCTAAAACTTTCTCTCGGTGATGTAGTAGCCCATTATCCAAAAGAAATCCATCCTTCTCCTCTATGGCTTGGCTAAAAGCTTCCTTCAGCATCTCGTCGCGCGTCTGCTGATCCTTCAAAATTCCGCAGTCTGAGCCGTAAAGTTTCCCGACTATGAGACTCTCATCTCGGCGAGAGCTTGGCTCGCGCGCCGTCGACTGTGAAAGTTCCGTCCCCAGATCTGATTGGCTGCCTGTCGCGCGCTCCGTGGATGCCCCGCCTATCTCGGTACCCTCTCTCTCTCTGATGCCTGGGGCGAAAACGGGTCTTTCGATGCTTCTTCCGTCCGTTCCCCTTTCGCGACGCAAATGTCCTGGGTTTCTTTTAGGTCTATCCCCGTAAGCTTTTTCTTTCCAGTAAATCGTCTTCGTCGTCCTCCTCTCCTGAAATTGTAAACGTCCCCTGGGTTGAAACTATCCACTCGGGACTCGCTTGCCTAGCTTCCTTCATCTTAGCGTAATCTAACGGCGTAATTAACGCATCGTTACTGAGCTGGGGTACGGTCGCACCAATTATTTCCGTCATACCCATTACCTCTTTCCCTGCTTTTATCAAATCTGGGTCTATTAATCTAACTTGCAGTTGTTTTATGGGAAAGTTGGCGGTTCTCCCCTCAAATCCAGTTAAATTAATCCGCTGGTTGACTGGTTGCCCTATCGTCTTCTTCCTTTAACTTACCCTCTTTTACACAACAAAATTCGGCCCCGCTGTCCACGATTATTCTGGCCCGAATTTCTTTCTCTGTTTCTATCCTTAATTGTCCTCCTACGGGTATCTCCATTATTTCGCATTGGCTACGATCGGATCCCAGTATCCTTCCCATTTTTGCATTTAACTTCATGGGGTCCTCTTCGGGTTTCGTCTCGCCTTCATCTGTTAATTCCCTTTTTTCCTTTCTAGTCGCTACCCGACTTATTTTTCTATTCCCATCATTTCTCCAATTGCCTGTTGATCTCTTGTTATCTTGCCCTGGAGTAACTCTCAGCTGGAAATTCCCCCGTCGGTGTCCCGCCTTACCGCAAAGAAAACAGATCACGCCCTGACCAAAATTGGAGCACCCTGGTGGTCTATTCATTGCCCCCTATTTTGGAACCCTGATCCTGTCGCTGGGAATTTCCCTTTCTGGGGTAGCCCATTATTCGGCTGATAATCTCTCTTTATCTGGGTAGTTCGTCCCGTATTATACAGACCTCCCTTAAAATTAGAGCCCGCCGCATAATTGCTTTTGGCTCTCTTTTCTCTCAATTCCATAGCTTCTACATGTGTCTCGTAAAGGTCACATAGCTCTCCCAGTTAGCCCGCTAGAACCAATTTCCCTACGGCACCCCTCTGCAGTAGATAAGTATTCAAACTTGGAGAAAGCAAACCCTTAAATTTATCGCAAATTAATAAATCCATTAATTGCTGGAACTCTGATACGCCGCTTTTCTCCACGTAGTATTGGAGCGCTCGTCCAATACGACCTGCTAACTGCTGGAAGCTTTCCCCTTTATTCCTCTTCATTGTCTCAAACTGTTTGAGATAGATATCCGGGGTCAAGTGGCATTCCGCCAAAATAGCTTCCTTAACGGTGCGGTAGCAGTCATACTGCTCCAGGGTTAGCCATCTGAACAAGTGGTTCACGCATTCGGTGTTGAATAAAGCCACGACTAACCGTCCCTGCATCTCTTCTGGAACAGCATGTAACAGAAAGCCCCTCTCTACGGAATCGAAGAAATCTAGGATTTCCTTGGGCTTAGAGGGACTCTTTGGAATTGTCCTTTCTATGATTCTCATATAGCCGGCTAGGCGCCCCTGATCGTTCCCTTTCTTCGCCGGAGCCGGACTTTCTAAGGATAACTGTATTTTACTCAGCTCGAAGTCCCTTTCTTCCTTTCTATCAGCTAATTGCAGCTGAAGCATCCTCTCATTTCGTTCGGCTTCTAGCTCGACTTTTTTCAATTCTCTCTCCGCTTCTAGCTCAACTTTCCTCAATTCTCTTTCCGCTTGCTTTTCCTGCCATTCCCTTTCTGCTTTCTTTTCCTGCAATTCCCTTTCAACTTTCTTTTCCTACAATTTCCTTTTCGCTTTCTTTTCTTGGAATTCGAGCATACGAAATTTAAATTCCAATTCCAACCTAGCGGTATCCCCTTCCATCTTTCTTTGGTTAATCTGTACATCTTGGTTAGAATCTGAGCTGTTATTTAGCTCTTTATCGCTTTCCCCTTCACTTCCCTCTACACTCTGTTTTTTGTACTCCTGACTCTTTTGCCCGTCCAAAAGCTGATCCATATTTCATGCAATATACATATATACAACACTCATAAAAATCAATGTACATATAAAAAATACACACAAATTTTCGATATCAGCCTATGCTCTCAAACTGGTCAGATTATTCACTTCTAACATTCCTACATGCCTTTTTCAACATATAATAATAAAACACAATTAATTTCCGAATTTAACTAATAACCTCGAACTTTTACACATAAATACACTTTGCACTTCAATAATTGATAATATCTTTGACCCTATGGTCTCTAACTGACCGCACCCTAACGCGAATTCTATTAGCTTTAGGTGGCTAAAATACTACAGGTAGTGCCCAGGAAATAAAATTGCGGTTCCAAAGTGGTACGTAACCCGCTGAAGCGATTCGAGCTCCCTTCTGTGTCCTGGGATGGCCGGGCACTTCACTTTGGTTTGAGTTCTTTTTTTTTTTTTTGCACAAATAAGTCCTGTAGCACGTGAGGCACTCTGGTTACGAGCTCTCCTCACTGTAGTTGTTCTCTCGTGGTCCACCTTCGAAGAATGAGTCATGTAGCCAGTGAGGCACTCTGGTTACGAGCTCTCCTCACAATCTTCGTCCTCTCGTCGTCTGGGTTGTAGGTCTCCTTCGTTGCACTGGATCTCTCGTCTACCGCATCGTGTGAGAAGCGTCCTGGTTGCGGACCTCCTCTAGCCGCCCGTCGTCGGATAAAGTTCTGTCGGTACCTTCTCTTTCACATGTAGGTACCTGAATCTTTCTCCTACCTACCTAACTCGAATTTCTCCTCTAATTCTTATCAGCCTGTCTTTCTCCTCAAAGTTCGTTTGTTCTATATCCTACCGACGACTGCGCCGTATTTTCTGTGCTGTGAGAGCGAAGATACTGGTCACGTGTCGTGGCTCCGCCTCCTACTTGTGGATCTGAGACGTCCACGCTATGTGGCTTCTCGCAGACACAAGGAAATGTTTGTGTTTCTCTGAAACACTCCCCAAACTCTATTCGAGCGAACAAACGAAGCCTTCCCCACTTTGTTATTGAAATCTGTGAATCGGGAAGACGGATCGAAACAGCTGAACGGACCGAATAATACTCACACTAAGATATAATGATATCAAGAGGAGTTACTATTGAAAACACAAACATTTATTACATAATCAGTTAGGTTCCTGACGGCGGTGGATTACTCTTTCTCTAACATCAAGTTTCCCTAAGGACTAGACCTGAACAGTGGCGTAAACACGAAAGATAGGATAACCACTTCCGAAGAAAATCTCTCTCGGCGTTGACGTTCTAGAAAGAATCTACTTACTATTAGATAGATAGATATCTCGCGACTATTATGAATAGTAGTCTAACTGTTCTCCTCTGTCAATACGTTTCAATCTTAGTCTGTGCTAAGATCGAATTCACTGTAGAGAAATATCTACTACGCCAGCGGGAGTCCTGACTGGGACCTGTACCGCTGCAGCCGAGCACTCTATCTCTTCTAGGATAGATGCTCGCTAAACTCAAACAGAGCGTCGGACTACCGTCCTCGGAGCGTCCCTCTGCTCACAAAAAAAAGGCAAACGCTTCGCGTCTCCTTTTACCGGAGAACTCTCTCTCCGTTGGACGAAAGCAGACTGACCAACAGATCCTCTTCAAGAGACCTGCTCGTCTCCCTCCTCCACGCTACGCATGCGCGAAGACCTCGGCGCTGACCCAGCCCTCTCGCTGACCTGTTGATGTGGCTCGCCTTCTCCGGCCACGTGGTTCACCTTTGATGCCCTTCGCCGACCACACCCTGGGCGTTGGCACGGCGTGCCTCGCTGATGGGTTTTAATCCTACCCTCCGTGTCTCTGAGGTTCTGTCAGATCTGTCCATTAGTAAGTGCCTCCTTTGAGAAAGTAATCCTACCGCCGAAGTACATTCTTACACTAACACAATATACATTGTTATATTTGCACAAAGGTATAGATGGCTGTTTTCCACACTTTTAGGCGTCTGGGCGACACTGACAATGTACAGCAAAATTCGCGGTATCATTGAAGATGTTATCAGTTCGTCGAAAAGGCCACTCCCTTTCTAGGGCGTAAGAAACTAAAGTTCTTTGTTTGAGGCTCTCAACATCTGAAAAATTGAAAAATGTTCGCGAACCTTCTGTCGCCTTTTTGGGCTTGCAATGTCTCTTTATTTATGAAAAAGTAACATAATGTTCCGCATTATTATAAATTAACATAGTTAATATGTCCGTTCTTACAATAATATTTCAGGCGATAAAGCTGTTTGTCTTCACAACTTCGGTGGAGGGGAGGGGGCGCAATAATTTGTGGTTTGCCCCGAGCGCAGAAATGCCTGGCTACGCCTCTGGTTACGGCAAAATACTGGTAGTGTTTACTGGTCTTGTGTTTACAACTTTGTCGTAAAGCACAAGATAAGTTTTTTTTCCCCCTTAGTTCCGTTTCTATTTTTGAAAGTAGCGTCTGTTATTTGAAAATTAATATAACAAAAACTTCAAGTCAACGCTGACTTCAGGACATTTTCCAAGGAAATTCCTTGGAACATACCTACATCACATTGGTAAGGCTTTTCGGTAAATGTGTAGATTAGCGTCCTAAATTATTTCGTCGGAAAAATATCAGTACCTGAAAAAAGTGCGGCGTACAGGTTTTAGAGCATGGAAATTAATGGCAAATGGTGCCGAAACTTCATGTTTTAAATAACCTTTAAAGATTTTTATCGTAATATTACCTGTAAGTGTGATGCTGTGAAGAGATGCTGCGGTACGCCTAACGCATCGCTACCGCAACGATTCAAGCTCAAGGAGGTTAGAATAATACTTCTGGAGATACTATGAGTTTCTTAAACGTGAAGCCGCTTGGTGTGGGAATTTGACGTTGTTTACATAATAACACCTATGTAATTTTAATGGGGGTATTTTGGAATTCCGTGGATTTTGGTTGCAAAAACTGTGTTAATATCAAACCGCAATGAATTATGCTTCGTAGACGAGTAAAGTTTCAACTTTAATGTTATATTTTGTTTTGGATTCGCACTAATGTTCGTGTATTTCAATTTAAAATAAAAATGGGAAGGGGCTTCAAAATAATTAAGAATTTTCTAAATTTAGCATTTTCTCACACATCGGAAGCAAGTTATGATGCGAAATTCGAAATATTTGCAACGGAAGAAGGCGATTCGGTCAACACACAATCCATTGCAATAGCATTGGAAACCATCAGCTTTCCCACACTTTGACAGTTTCCGCTCGCGGTTATAGGCTTCACGCAACGTGGTACTACTCCATTAACAAGGGCATCTCCAGATATCTTATTCTAACCTCCTTGGTCAAGCTTTGCTCCGTTGAAAGGAAGATTCGCTGCGGCGTGTGATTCACGCGCGGATGACTACAAGTGCAGCTGCGTACGTTCTTGCCAGGGGAGCGAAGCATTATGTACTCATACGCTACAGAATATAGTTCCTTTATGTTTTGTCATTGTTTTTAAAGCAGATGCTGAGAAATGTTTCGCTCTTTCACACATGATTCCAAATAAAAAGTACGAATATGTCTTTCTATATTGTACAGGAAACTGGGGAAGTATAACTTTTGGTTCTGCTTTGAGCGGCTTCCATTCGTAGCTGATTTGCTGTGCCACTGTACTTTTGGTTCTCCTGTTAAGATGGACGTCAAGTAATTTTGCTTCCTATACTTCCAATGGAAAATTTTTTGTACCCATTCCCTTCACAATTAGTGCGTTCCCAAGGATGCAAATTTGAACATCGATTAAAATAACTTCATATTATAACTTGGAATACCTAATATTTTCTAAAACATAACCATAATTATATTAAAAATCAATAACTTTTCCTTTGATGGTGTTGAAACCAGAAAAAAGATGGCGCGACCTGTACTTTGGTGACGTCAGTAGACAAACAAATGTTGGATTGCATAATTATTGTTATGTTTTAGAAAACATTAGGTATTCCAAGTTATAAAATGAAGCTATTTTAATCGATGTTCAAATTTTCATCCTTGGGAACGCATTAATTGTGAAGAAAATGTGCACAGAAGTTTTTCCATTAGAAGTATAGGAAGAAAAATTACTTGACGTCCACCTTAATACTTTCTTCGCAGGTCAGTTTCTATCTCACTGATATTTATGTTTTGCAAATCAAAGAGGTTCTCTCCGGTTTTTCCTGCTAACAACGTACAGGATACAACAAAATAAAGGGTGGATAATCTGGACCTCTTTTTTGTAGCGTATCACTACAACATTTTTATCGCTCTCCTGCCAACAATGCAACCGTTTTCTCTTGTACTCTTCCACCCGTCATTTCGGTACAGGAACGAACCTTCTTTTTAACAGAGCAAAGCATCGTCGCGGTAGCGATGCGTTAGGCCTACCGCACCGTCTCTTCACAGCATCGCACTTACAGGTAAATATTGCGATCAAAATCTTTAAAACACATTTAAAATATGAAATTTCCGTTTGCCATTATTTTCCATACTCTAAAATCTCTACGTCGCACTTTTTCCAGGTACTAACATTTTCCCGACGAAATAATTTAGGACGCTAATTTACACATTTACCGGCTTTTCACCTGAATGAATAAGCATATGCCTTGAAAGATGACTTTTCTGACCAAATTGCTTAGAGCACACATCACATTGATGAGGCTTTTCACCTATGTGCATAGACAAATGCTGTGAAAGATGACTTTTTTGAGCAAATTGCTTGTAACATGCATCACATTGTTAAGGCTTTTCACCTGTGTGCTTAAGCACATGTTCTGAAAGATGGCTTTTCCGAGGAAATTATAAATTTTTAGAAAAGATGAATTTTCCGAGTTTCTATTAGAATTTTTCCTCTGTTAGCAAAACAAAATACCATTCTGTCAATCAAAATGACAAATTAAGCTGGTCATGATAGCAGGGGAACTTGTGAAAAGAAATTTGAATGTCGTTAACATTCTTTTTTTATTTGATTTACAGAATGGCACTGAACAGTATGACGTTTTGTTGTGCTAACAGTGAAAAAAATTCTAATAGAAATTGATAGAACTAACGTTTAACGCACATGCCAACTTCTTAGAACCACAGAAATGCAGCGCCATCTAAGGGCAACTTTACTGGCAAGGGCGGTCATGGAGCTGCGTGAAATGGGCAGGTCATATCTATGTAAGATCAGATCAGATCAGATCATATGTAGAGGATTTTAAGAAGGGAGTGTCTGACCCCAGGTCTTAAACAACCCTTAGAAATAGGAAGCTAGGAGATTTGGGCTAGAGTGCCCGATAGGAAAGTGACACGGAAGCGAGGTAGAAAGGGGGAGGAAGACGCCCTTATTTATTACCGGGGGGGCAGTACCCGGGGTTCGACGGCTTAACGTGCCCATCCGACGCACGGCGGGTATTTAGTGGTTCGAACGTTCGTACCTGCCCAGGATCGAACCTGAGGTTATCTCTATGGCAGTCATGAAAGTTGACCACTAGGCCACCTGCGGCCCATTTATCTATGTAAGCTGGTCTTGTGCTCAATACAAACTCATTTATTCATAGAATCAACTGGAACTATATTATTCGATGGCACGTCTGGGATAATAGATACACTCGTTTTAACATACTAGACAAATGAGCGGCGCAATTTTATGACAAATATAATGATGAAGCGACAGAGTCTGACTGGGTATAACGAGGGGGCCCGCGAAAAGTATAAAACGTGCAAGGGAGCCGGGAACCGCTATTGCCACCACCGGCAGCCAAAGGCGATAACTGTTTTAAATTTCAATACGGTTTTCTTACGTTTTAGCGCATTTTAAAATTCTAATTGTTAGATGAGAAAAAGGTATGTAATTAGGGCTCATGGCATAAGCAGCAAATAATTCTTACATATTCTGATATTCACATATTAACACAGGTAATCGCTAAATTAAAATTGTAATGTAAATTGTAATTTAACGATTAAATTATAAAATATTTAGAACTCGTTACTACGTGTTATCGCACCTGGTGAATTTTATTGTAACTTGACTAATCAATCAACAACTTTGTTAAATTTTTGGACGACGCTGCGGCAAACTCATTTATAACTTTATCATGAAACACAACATCAATGTCATTAACAATATCTGTTTCAGTGTTCAAGATTACGAATGCTTCTAAGAGTTCTTGTCCTAACAGTGCACGAAGCCTAGTCTTTATACGCTTTAAAGCAGAAAATGTCCTTTTGCACGTTACTTGCGTAAATGCAATCGTCAGCAGAGTGCAATATGCAACATAGAGATTGCAGTATGCACTAATGTGTAAATTATACTGAGACAACAGCTTGTAAGCACAAGGCACACAATTTCTACAATTATGTCCCGCCGATAAACAAGTCATGACAATCTCGTCCTGGTTATTATCCTCAAGTGCACCATCTTCATTCATCTCCATGCCGATCTCATATTCGCAGTCCCGTTCATATGTTTCACCAAGTATTTGGGACAGATCCGCATAATTCGCTGAAAACGATTCAAGTTCCCCTGCCAGTGTATTTCTGTAGATTTTGCTCAACTAAGCAATCGCAAGTAGTGCACTCTCGGGAACACCCTTAGCGACTATGTTTTCAAAGTTTCGTGGATCCAGAAATGCTACGTCTTTCATGAGGCCTTCATTGCTGTTAAATTTATGGATGATTTTTACCATCGCTGTGTTCATGACAACTTTGTAAACTTGTATGCAAAACTTTGCCTTAGGATCGGTGATTAGCACTGACTCATCTTCGCATAACTCATCAAATTGTTTCTTGTTTTTTGCAATTCTTCGCGAAGGCAACTCGGTTTCCACACTAATTTCCTCTACCAAAGTAGCGTCAGTTTCGAACTGTTACTTAAGTTTTAATGCAAACGCCCTTGCTTTCTGAAACACGTGCACAAATTCTTCTACTTTCTTTAATATTGTTTTCTGCATGCCCTTTATCAAGTTCCAAGCTTTAAGATAGTCCATTTTCGGAGTCTGTAGGTACTTGCTAACTGGAGTTGTGACGGAAAAAAAGTCTTTGAAAACAAATGCGACGAGAATGGTTTCAAACTTTAAAAATGAGTCGAGAAGCGATTTTGCTTCGAATGCCACCTTTGACTCAAATTCCTTGCTGGTAGAGATCTCATGAAGAGTTTTGATCAGCACAACATACCGTGTTTTATCAAGAATAGTATCCAAGGCTTTGTCTTTCGACCACCATCGCTCTTGTCTTTCCTATATTTTGGAGTCGTCTCAGTCCCCGCCATCTCATCTCAGCCCCCGCCATAGGGTCTTTCGACCACCATGTTGTCTTTCCCATATTTTGGAGCACCCTCCGGCCTCCGCCATAGGAAAACAAACAGTTTTGATTCCAATAAGGCGGCGTTTTACTTATGAACTTATTACAATAAAAAATTCAGAAATTTAGTGTCACAAACATTAAAAATATTTTTTTAAATATTTAAAATAAAAATAAATTTATTTATTTTAAATATTTTTTTTTTAAATTTGGTCCATTGAACTGAAGTAACACAAAAACTTGACTTTTCCGACATCATTAAAGACCGCCACTTTTAAAGGAAACAAAAGCTAGTGTAAGGCAATAAAATTTCTTTAAAGACGCCGTCTTTTTAAATTTCGTTAAAGAATTTCTTTAGACTTCGCACGATGAAATTTCTTTAAGGCCTTTTTATTTCAATTGCTGTTTTAAATTTCAGCACCCCCCCTTTTTTTAAGAAGAGTCTACTTGTTTATCAGCAATTTTTTTTATTGTATCTTGTATCGCCATAAACAAAATTGTAATCTGAAACAAAAAAAAAAAATGCTTAAATGAAAAATTGAATGGCTAGTGTGAGAAGGACCCCCCCAAAAAAATGTTCTGGTCCAGGGTCCCCGTATTTGATAAGACGGCCCTGTGTCTGTCTTAAAAGAAAATCTTTAAAACTACTGTAATCCTTATTTATTCATCCGCTACCCCCCCCCCCAACGGTTCCTGCATATCACCGTTCACGCGAACATAGCGGCACATACGCGCTGCCAGAAAAAAAAACATAAAAATGAAAAACGTAACACCGATGAAAAAAATACTAGAATCAGAGACCTCAATCTGAAATATTGAAGAAAGATTAAAAAATAAGAAACATGGATGATTCTATTTTTTCTGGAGGAATTGTATACAACTTATCAAAATCAAAAACACTAATAATTTTTCACCAGGAGTGAACGATTTTAACAGCTTACAAATCCGGGAGCGCAGGGGCCCGGTTGGAGTTTGCCAGCCTGGGTCACGGTCTTTCTTTTTTTTTTTTTTTTTTATTGGAGGTTTAACGACCACCGTGAGCAACTCAATGGGCTATAAGCAGTCTCCCGTCCCTAATTTAGGGTCACTGGTTCCAGGGAAGGGAGAGAGCCAGTGCCGTAAGACAAACACAACATCCATGCCTCACCGGGATTCCAACCCGGACCCCAGACGGACGAATGATCAGAGGCCAGCGCCTTAGACCACTGCGCCACCGGGGCTGCCGGTCTTTGTTGTATTTATTATTTATGTGTGTGTCCCTTTACACATTTATTAAACAATTTCTCTTGAAATCTATAATATCTAAAATGAAGCAATACGAGATTATATTTATATTTATTGCCGCAGTTATTTGTACGTACGTTTGGTTACTTATATTTCAACATGTCAGGTACTCGTTTACGATACGATTGTACTTAAAAAAACGAGTAGGTTCAGGTTCTCATTTTTAAGTAGATTATTTTTAACAGTGCTAATTCACGAAAACATTTGCTTTAAGACCTTTCTCACAGGCATGAAATTTCTCTTAATCAGGGCTTGTTACTGGTGCTTGCGGCAGTGTGTCATGTTAATTATACGGGAATGTAACGCTTTAGGTTTTACTAATATTTTTTAAAATTGATGGACATGGACGGAACATTAACAAAAAGAAATACTCCAAACTTTGGATTCTTTTGTATTTCAAAAAGTGCAAAAACTTCTCGACAGATCCAAAATTAATGAGTATATATATCCAGGCGGGGCGAGATGTTGCACGAATTCCTTTGCAGCCTGCAGTAAAAAGTCTTAAAATACTTTCTTTCAGTGTTCCGTAAATAAAGTTTCTATCAAATTTACCCCAGAAAAAATAACTCTTGCCCACATAGCACTATACTTTCGAAGTCTAGCGACGCCCCTGTGAGAGGATCGCCTGACATAGAGCATGAACAGTTGCCGGTGGAGGTTCGCGGGCTCGAACAGATTTTTCCAATTCGTCCCGTAAATTCTCAATGGGGTTAAGGTTCGGCGGTCGAGACAGCCATTCGAGTGTGATAAGCTCACTTGAATGCTCCTGGAGCCAATTGGTCGCCACTCGGGAAGTATGCGGTGTTGAGTTGTCCTGTTGAATAACGGCGCCATTGTACGAAAACAGATTAGTTACGAACTGGTGCAAATGCTCGGCCAGGTAGTTCACATACCTCGTGAGGTGACGGAGGTCCCGATGAGTACGAGGGGCCCCAAGAAAGCTCATTTAAACGTACCCTAAACTGTTACACCGCCTTCACCTTCCTGCATGACTAAGCTGACCAGAAGTTCCCAATTATTGAGGACAGTCCTCGAATTTAGTTTACTGTCCCCCAAAACGTCTGATGCCTTTGGAGACGCAAATTGTCCTCAAATTTTGATTTTTTCCTCAAATTTACACTTCCTCATTAGCTTGTTAGATTTCTAATGATAAATGTTCTTAAAAGTAGTTTTCATTGTACTAATTTTCCGACATGCTTCTTGTGAAAATAAATTTTGACTTTTTTTTCTTCTTTCAGAGTTTAACGACCACCGCGAGAAGTGCTGTAAGACAAACACACCATACATGTCTCAGGCGGGACTCAAACCCGTATCCACTTGTACGAACAGTCGGTGGCCAGCACTATGACACTGAACTATTGGCGCGGCCAAATTTCGACTGTACGTGATTTAAGTTTCTCCAAAAACTTTGGCGAAGTAAAAAAATTCGCCATGCAATTAGTTTGGTGTGCAGCTTGATTTTAATTCGGCACATACACAAGGTAAAGCATTTCACTTTTGCTAATACGTATGTTCTCGCCATCATAATTCTACTTTGTCAATTCAAATTACCAACATTCTACAAGTTATATCCTTTTAAGACACAAATTTTCATATGTAATATCACACTTATTGAAGCAATGCAGTTTTGTGACAAAAATATTTGCATATTTATTTTTTGAGTACGTATATGTCCCCAAATGAACTGCCGATTTGGAGACGCTACGCCCTTTTGTCCTCAAATCAGTGTTTGGATATCTGGTCACCTTATGCATGACCCCAACTTGGCAAGCTGGGTGCATCGCTTCATGTGTTTACGCCACACACGCAACCTCTTATTAGCATGCTAGTGTTGAAACTGTGAATCGTCAGACCAGATTACGTGTTTCCAGTCCTCCACTTGCAATAGGTCTTTGCAAACTGCAGCCGAATCTTTCGGTGTCTTGCCGTCAACAAAGGGGCACTATGCGGAAGTTCACTGCCATGGCCTATTTTTTCTATGGTACGACTGATAGTCCTTGTGCATAAGCTTGTGGATGCCCACTCATTAAATTCCAACGTTATTTGCACCGCGCTAGCCGCAGGCATGTAGCCAGACAGAGAAGTTAAGACTGGCGACTGATGATTGAGGTCGGACAATCGATATAAAAGAAGTGGAACCCTGGGCTGTAGTTTGAGTCACTAGGACGGTGCGTCAACTGCTACATCCTCATTATACCATTGAGATCGTTGGTGCTTACGCAAAATGGTCAGGTAAACAGTAAACTGTCAGCGGTGGCGCAGTGGTCTTAGCGATGGCTTCTGATCATTCGTCCGAGATGGGTCCGGATTTAAATCCCTAGGAGGCATGGATATTGTGTTTGTCTTACGGCGCTGGGTTTCTTCCTTTCCTAGAGCCAGTGGCCTTAAAATGGGGATGGGTGACTGCTTATAGCCAACTGAGTTGCTTACGGTGGTCGTTAAACCTCCAATAAAAAAAGTAAACTGTCAGCGTAGGAAAATTTTATGGTGAGAAGGGAAATTTCACTAAAGCATGTGGGAATTTTCAATTTGAAATATCCGCACTCCGCAGCACTGGCGTACAATGCCTAGAAGAATTAGTGTGACGTGCTCCATAAGATGTCCTTCACGGTTTTGTGGCCAATCGTCACGAAATGACAGAGGGCGCTGTCATCGGAAGTTACGTTAGGAGCTTCATCGGCTTCATGCTATTTAATGGTGGGAAGTTTGTTTGCCAAGGATTTGCTGCCTTACGAAACTTCAAATTTTCACAAAACAAAGGTTAGTGGAGGAAAATCTTTTTGGCAGTATCTTTGCTAATTCGTTGTAGCTCGATCATAACAGTAATACACTAGGTAATTCAACAGTTGATCACTAAAACGCAATAGGCTTATTCGGGTGCTAGTGTGCTAGTTTTATTCAACTGTGGATTGTTTATAACGAAATTTATTTCCGAAATTAGTAACTTTTTATTCGTGAAGATGTAGAAGTTGATCAAGTATTGCTGTCACGCGTTAAACCTACTGTATGGTTAAACTTAAGTGCAGTACTAAAATCGACTGCAACAGTTATAAGATCATAGGGAAATAATGTCATCTATGAAAGGACTGGGAAATTCTGCATTAGCAAATAATAAAAAAACATAGAAAACGGAAAAGGCAAAGCAGCTGTTTTGTGCCAGGATGTAATACTGGCTATAAATTCTGCAAAAATAAAATATCACTCTTTGCTGACCCCAAAATTCCTGATATGTTGAGCAAATGGGATAAGGCAATTCCCAGAGCTGATAAGAAACTTGATGAAAGTTGTGTTGTTTGTGCCTTGCACTTTGAATCTAAATTCATGGAGATGCATTATCGTTCCACTATTCAAGGTAAGGAAGTTCTAACATGCCGAGACAAACCATTACTCAAGCCTGAAGCCATACCTGCTGTTTTCCCAAATTTAAAAGGCGAACGATCAATTAGTTTTTCCAATTTTTAAGGGAGGGGGCATGCCCAACTGTGCCTTCCCCACGTTACGCCTGTGTGTATGCTACATTAATAATTTCCTTATTTATAAGGGTAAAAATAGTTACAGGAACTGCATAGAATTATCCTACTTAGACAGACTCCATGAACACCCACTTCTTAATTTTTACCTTATTAAACTTTTTACTTAAGGTGCAAAAGAATTTTCCTCTCTTCACTGCAAACCCATTTGAATAGCAAATTTAATCACATAATTATTATAAGGTGAAGAAAAGTAAAGAAAAATGTTATAATTATTTTTTTTAAAAGAATGTCATCATATACATTCAGTTTTTTTTTATATTTACTTCTGTCCGGTATGATACATTTTGTTTATCGTATCACAGGCAAAGTTTTTTTAGGAAGGATTTTTATAAATGGATTACAGTTAGTATATTATTAGAAAATAGACCAATTTTAAAAATAGTAATCGCATTTTTGTATTCTATTTTCAACTCATTAAAAGGCTTCTTTTCAAAGCCAACTAAATGGAAAGTTTCAATATTTATTTTGATCACATGTTCTTACCAAGAAATTTAGTCACTCATTGCTGAACAATGAAGTATGTTATTAAATAATTTATAAAGTTTTTAGGTTACTGAATTTTAAGACATTATTGGAATGCAAATTGTAAAGCCGATGTCTCATTGAGAAAATATTTCCCCCTTTTTTTCCCGGTAAGGTTTTGAGGGGCAAAACATTTTCTTTTCTTTTTTAAATTCTACTTTATACTGTAAGTTGATGTTTCAGTGATTGTAAACTGCATATTGGTCTCCAGTGTTTTTGCATAATGTAACCCATGTATGACTCTAAAACTTCCGAAATATCTAACATTAATGTTGACGTTAGCACAATGCAAAGCTTAACTTAAACTACGATACCCTTATTAATGAATCTTGAGCACCCCGTTCGTTCTTTTTTGGTAGGGGGGAGGGGTGAAAGAGTTGTGTCTATTTTTTCGTATATACTTATCTGCTTATAAAATATCGTTCGAGGAGTACACATAATACTGACGAGCTGGGTGTGTGTCATAGAAGGATGTGCGTTTTCGTCGTCCTTCCTCCATGAAAAGCGACGTGCATCCGATGACAGCGCCATCTACCGCTTTCATGATTGTGGGCAGCAAGTTTTTCTGCGAGCACGACACACTAATTCTTCTAGGCACTGTACTGGCGGGAACCGGGAAGCAACTTTGTCGGTTTGTCCTGTAGGTTCTGCTTACCTGGTTTATATATAGCTATAAAACAGTTAGTTTTGTGATGTCAGATAGGGTTTGGGAATTGAAGTCCGTGCAGTCTGATGACTGTACGGATCCTATTTTGATCGATTTAACTCAAAATTCGGACACAGAAGATAATTTTGGTATGTATGTGTTTTAATTTTGATTTGTCATTAGGAATTGGACACCTGTCACTTCCCTTGTGTGCAGAAAATTGTTTGTTAGACTTTGCTGATATGTTTGGGCAAAAAAAATACCCAATTTAACTTCTTTCTAAACATTTTTTCGTTGGATAGTGATGTATTGTGCTACGAGGAAGTATCACGTTTTTTTCAATTAATAAAAATCTGAAGTTTAAGCTATTATTGTTTTGCTTCAGTTACTCAGAATTTCGTTTTCCTCGGTGATGTAACTGTAACGGATGGAATGCTCCAATTTAATGTCATGATCTCATAGCTGGGCGAATTATCCTGTGGTATTTCCATGTATTTGTAAGGAATATTTGTTCCTTAATTTCCGTATCATTTTACATGTGTCTTCTCAGAAAGTTTGAAAATTGAATTGCCTTGAATGAACCAACCTGCATCCTTAATTTCCATACTTGCTGATGCCAGACAAATTTTTTGGGAGAAATCTTTCAAAAGTATTTCAGTGCTATATTTTTATAAATAAATATTTGAAAAGACTGTCTTTTTTCATCATAAATTTCCACTTAATAATTTAGGATGCTATATAGTAAAGGAACACTTTTTTACTACGCTTACTTAAATGGTGTGTATGCATGCTTTCCGTAATTATATTATAAACTGCTGACATTTTTGTCATTTGTCTTCATATGCTTGAGAAGAAAGTTATAAATAATAATATTATAAATAATAGTAACAATATGGAAAAGTAAACAATTTGTAATTGTATACATGCAAAGTACATACATGTATGGAAAGGTGAAACTGCTAGCCTAATGACTGATTATCAGGGCATCAAGTAGTTTTGTTAAAAAGGAAAAGAGACTAGCAATAAGTAATTATATTTATTATTCATTATTTCTATAAAGCAAATCTTATTTTTCTTTATGAAATTGCAACTTAGCATTCCAGTTCAAGTAAAAACTTAAAAGGCTGCCCTAGTGGCTTAGTGGTCTAAGCGATGGTTTCTGATCATTCGTCCGAAAGCGGTCTGGGTTCGAATCGCGGTGAGGTATGGATGTTGTGTTTGTTTTACGGCTCTGGCTCTCTCCCTTCCCTAGCTAGAACCAGTGGCCCTAAATTAGGGACGGGCGACTGCTTTACAGCCCATTGAGTTAGGATGAACTTCCATACCTGGACTGCTGTGATACAGCAACACGGAATCACGGATAATATGACATTTCTTGAGTGATATAGTGCTGTCATCTATTGGTCGACATAAAAAACAGCGTGCAGTGTATTTATTCATGAAACGAATGTTTCTTAGGTATTCTGGCTGACCCTTAAAAGGGCATTTCATAAAGGATGATTTTGTTCGTATTCTGAAACATTTACAGGGACAGAGACTTGTTTCGTGCAGAATTAAAACCTATCTTTCTAGCATATAATTGGATAAATTAATTATGTCCAGTCCAGGAAAGAACTGTTTTATGACCCGAATCATGACCTCAAAGCAATGTTTTCACGACAGTTCCGTCGGAATAAATATTGCAGAATATGGTCTGCCAAATGAAGTATGCAAGTTCCGTAACTAAATTTGCATTTGAGAGGTCGTCAATTACTCTCCACACCTTGGGTATGAGCCCCAGTACTAGGATCCACAAAGTTCAGTGAGTGGTTAACTGTGAGATATTCGTATCCGTAGCTTCCGAGGTTACAATATGCAGCCCACTGATCTGTCGCGACAGTAGTTCGTGGTTGTACACGTTTGTGTATAAGCGGCAGCAATGTGCTCGCAGATCTGTCATTCTCAGGGCAGATTTTGACCCTGAATCGCTTAGTAACACGTTTTAAAGATATCAAGGACCCGGGCGCCCCATGTCGGGAAGACTGCTCAGATTTCCCTGAAACGTGATTCCTCTGACACCTGGATTGTCCATAATAGGACCTATCCACTCTGAGAGTCATTTAATGACCTTCCGAACATGTTCTACTGGTTGGAATCAGTCCCTGCTGCTCATACCACGAAACAAGTCTCCTCATCCTGGGAAACTTCTTTGAAAAAGCGCTTCCAATTCCACATGGTAAAAATGCACGCAGAAAAAAATAACTACAGAAGAAACACAAAGCAGCACTTATAGAATCAGGGGCAACACCAGCTAAAGAATATCTAAACACAATTGAGCGAACGGACTTCACGCACGGAGCAAACGGCAGTGACATAACGCAGTTACCAGCCTCAGTGGCGAAGCAGCGGAAACGCCAGCTATGAGCACTTGATTTATTGTAGCAGACAATGCAGGCCAGGTATGGAAATATAGCCTTGAGTTGCTCATGGTGGTCGTTAAACCTCCAATAAAAATCGACAAGTGGTCCAGACTGCCCCCACTCCAGATTTGAATGATTATTTTTATTTCAGCAGATACATGAGAAAAATTCTTGTTTTCCCAAATTTCAGACTTTAGATATTAAAATTGGTTGGAGAAAACATATTTTAAAATGATGGCCCCAGGGGGACACTTTTTTGTTTTTTCTACTCTAACTTCTGATGCATTAAAGATCAAAGCAAGAAATTTGGATGTTTAATGTAGTTTTGTTGCCGCACATAAAAATGCAATTCATGTGACTACATCAAATAGGGGTCCCTTCTCAAGGAAGTTTGTATTTTAAAAAAATAAAGTTAAAACTATCACTGTGTTAATACAAAAGTTTCAAGAATGAGAATTGTCTTATATTGTTTCAAATTTTTTAAGGGGGACCGGTATGCTCCATTGGAGCCCATGTTAGGCCTTTTTTTGGGTACATTTTTCTCAAAAGCTATCCAGTATTTTTTAGCAAAAATTTTACCAGTCATTTATAGGAAGCTTTTATCATCGAAAATTAAAAAAATTTTAATGTGCATTTCATAATTTTACCCTAAAAATGACATTTTTATTTTTAATTATTCTTAAAAATGAGGTACTTTTAATCCACCTCGTCTGTTTGTACAAATACATCGTATGTATAAATGGTAAAAATATCAGATTGAAACCTTTGATGGATTCTGAGAGAAATGTACCTAAACAATGAAATAGTAAGTTTGATTAGATCTAGTACCTAAGCTTCCCTGTGATGTGACTCATCTTCTACAGCACTGGCAGAGTTCACCAAAATGCGTAATTACGCGTCTCGTATGCATAAAAAAGTGTGTTTACTTATCAAAATTTTACCAACGCATAAAAATACGCATCAGGAATTTTTCTCGACACATAAAAATCGCATTGAAGATGTTGAGAAATAAAAATACCAAAACTCGCCTTCATTTAATCAGGATTTAATTAACACAAAGAAATATGGTTGTCATTTTAACCATATATGTTTCACTTCCTCGCTAATTCGAACGGAAATCACACAATTAACATACATCGGATGTAAACAATGAAGACTGCTGCCAACTCCTGATACATTAATATTAGAATACAATACAATAATATCACATTCACCCCCTCTCTAAACATTAGTTACATAGTCAAACAGGTATGCAGGACGGCGTCTGGAATGAGTAGGGCGCAGTGCTTCATCAGAGTCCTCAGTAGCAGTCGGTGATTGTTCGTTAGCCTCAACTACATTAGTCCCATATTCAAGATTACTAGCAGCTGCTGAGTCAGTACTTTGAGTGATTTCTTGTTTCTGACAATCATTCACCTCTCTAGGGCTCCTGTAGGAGCTAGATGCCGAGTTGAAACAGTAGTTTCTCTCCCATCAAGAAATCTGACAAAGGCATAATCAGGGTTAGGTTCTATTAGCTCTACCTCTTCCACAAGAGGGTCATATTTACTTGAGTGAACATTCTTTTTCAAAAGAACAGGACCAGATTTAGTTAACCAGGTTGGAATTGAACTCCCATTAGAAGATCTTCTAGGGTAGTTAAACATCCTTTCGTGCGGGGTTGCATTTGTTGACGGGCATAGAAGAAAGCGAATAGAGTGCAGAGCATGGTCCAGTTCCTCCTCCCACCACTCAGTTTTCATGTTATTAGACCTAAGGGCAAGTGTTATAGTCTTCCATATTATCCCATTGTACCTTGCAACTTGTCTGTTCCCTCTAGGATTGAAGGGGGTGGTTCGACTAGTAGCAATGCCATGTGAATTTAGAAATGACTTCAGTTCTTGAGACATAAATGATGCTCCTCTATCAGAATGTATATAAGCAGGTAGCCTAAATACAGAGAACAGGTTTTTTAAAATTCTTATCACAGTGGCTGTCGAAACATCAGTACATGGTAGAGCGAAAGGAAACCTTGAGTATTCGTCTACAATAGTGAGAAGCAGTGGCATATCTTGGGCCCGAGACCTGGGCTATCTCAACCTGCCCCCCACCCCCACAGCAGAGTTGTATAAAAATAAAATGTATCTGCGTACACAACCATTGAAAAAGAAAACTTGCTGCAAGCCCGCGAAGTGCGAACCACGATAAAAACAGAATAAGATCATTTAAAGAACAATTAATAAAACAATAAATAATTATTAGAACACTACAGATTCCAATGAGGACAAATTAAGTACACTGCAATGAATGTGCAGCAATGTGTATGGAATGGATCTTTATGGGAAAATATTGGACTATGAACCTCATAAAATCAAAAGGCTAATTAAAGAGAATTTTTATATCCAGAAAAACAGTTTCATTAATGAACCTTCAAAAATTATAAATGGCATTTTCAACAACTTAATTGAAAAATAGTAGACTTACAAAGTACATAAGGAGAAGATTTTAATTTAATAACTGGCAACTTCAAGAAGAACCTGGCAATACAATTTAAATTCTTTCTGTGCAAACCGAAACTTTTGATAGAGTTCTTATTCATTGAGAACAAACATTGAAAAAATCTAGAAGCCAGAAAAGTCTGTAAAAGCAAAAGAACTCACAAGATGTGAAAAAAAAAAAAAAAATTGAATGTTCTTCAAATCAAAAATAAAATTAAGGATATTAATCTGAGTAAAGCCTTGAGTAAGTTTTCTAATTACAGTAATACAATTTTTTTTTATCTACAAGCAAAAACTGCAAAATCTGCTAATAATTTGGAAACTTATTCGCGTACAGCGTACGCCTACATTCTGCTACTGTGCCCCACAGTACTGGTTTTTTTTTTAAATTGCGAAGTTTAATTTTTTATTGTTAAGTAATAGAAGTAACTTATTTTACTGTTGCTAACATGTTACCTAATAATTATGAAGAATACTTTATTTGTGCATGAACTCCAGGGTCATTCCATGTGAAATCAACCAGCAAAAATAGCATTTTCAACCTGACCATTTTTGATTTTTATGAAACTTGGTATATTTGTAGAATTCATCAATATAAACAAATATGAATTTTTTCAGAATTTTTAATGCATGCGTTTTTGAGTTATTGATTTTTGAAATTAAAAAAAAAAAAACCCTGAAGTTTCATCATTTGAGCGAACTTTAACTGCCAATTACTCGGGTTCTAGTAGAGCTAGGGTCATGAATTATGGCTCATTTTAAAGATCTTGAATTGGGCTTTCATTTGATATGCCACATGACACTATTAAAAATGCTAATGTCAATTTTAAAATTTTGAAATTAAAATATAAACGTGTTTTTTAAAAAAAATAAAAAAAATATATGTTTAACAAACATTATTTTTCTACATATCCTGAAAGTTTCATAATGGGATCGCTATGGGATCACTATAAAAATAAATAACATAGAAGGACGTTACTAAACGCACCATCAGTGACTGAGGAATTGTTTATTTTGTCTGTCTCAAAATGTTATCCCTGGTCTTACAAACACTGCAAATGTTAATGAATTAATTATAATTAGTTAAAAAGTTAATATATATCCATAAGGGTAACATTGTGTTTCTTTCCTAATTTTTAAAATAAAAGCAAAGTAAAAGATAGATGCCAGCAGACCATCCACATCAAAAGTTTCAAGTGTGGTTTACTGTTGCAACCCCCTTGGGAAATCAAACCATAAATATAACAAAACAAACAAACAAAAAAATATGCGACCAGTTTCCAAGAATCTATTGCTACAGAACAAGTTGCTCAAAACTGGGGAAAAGATCTGTGACAGTTGTCGTAAAGCAATCCAGAAATTTCACTCTGAAGCTGCTGAACATTCCTCTTCACCTTCTGACAGCTATAATGAACAAGAAGCCGAAGGCCATGCTGTTCCATCTGAAAACATTGAAGTATCAACTTCTGAAAAAGAGCACGCTATAGAAGCATTTAACAAACGTTTACAATGTCTGGATGAAACACCAATCAAGAAAAAACACCTACAAGAAAAAAAAATACCCTGAAGAGAAATATAAAAAAATCCAAGAAGCATTTCGAGCAAAATTATTAAAGTTAAGTCCTGCGTTGGAACCAAAGGATATTTCATCTCCTGAACCAGAAATTATAAGACAGTTGAAAGAAAAATTTTATTCCACAGAAAATAAAAGCATAAGAATGCAGATATTGAGTACACTGCCTAAATCTTGGTCACTGAAACGAATTGAAACAGAATTTAGAGTTTCAAATTTTATGGCCAGAAAGGCTAAAAAGCTAGTAAAAGAAAAAGGTATCATGTCTTCTGATCCAAAGCCAGGAAAGACTTTAGACAAAGACACAGCAAATTGTATACAAGAATTTTATGAGAGTGATGATGTAAGCCGCCAAATGCCAGGAAAAAATACTTTGTTTCCATTAAAATAGATAATAAGCGTCAACGGGTAAAAAAAAAAAAATTGCTTCTGAGTAATTTGCGTGAATTGTATGCTCTTTTAATTTGCGTGAATTGTATAGATTTCAAGAGAAAAAGGTGGGGTTCTCCAAGTTCTGTGAACTTCGCCCTAAGCAATGCGTTTTTGCAGGAGCAAGTGGCACACATTCTGTTTGTGTTTGTACAATGCATCAGAATGTTACACTGATGATGACACAATGCAAGTTACCTGAATTAAAATTGTTCAGCCAATAAACTCCTATAAAGATGTCCTTCCAAACATAATTTGTGGAAACCCTACACCTGCATGTTACTTCAGTCAGTGCAACAACTGTCCAGGATTAGAATAGCTCAAGCAATGATTTGAAGATTGTTTTGATCTAAATAGTATAGAAAATGTGACATTCAAGCAATGGATGCAATTAGAGAAGGGGACAGTACTTAAAACATTATCAAAATTCACACAGGAGTTTTTGGTCCTGTTGTTTGGAAAACTTCCAGCCCTGCTTCACCATTATTTTATAGCAACTCAACAGTCAAGTTACTTAAGACATCTTAAAGACACAATAACAGAAAATGAATACATAGTAACTTGTGACTTTGCTGAAAATTATTCTTTTGTATTGCAAGATGCAGCTCAGGGTTTTCACTGGAGCAGTGCCCAAGCAACCCTGCATCCTATAGTTATGTACTATCGAGATGAGAAAACTCAGAACCTAGGACATGTAAGTTTTGTGATTATACCAGACTACCTAATTCACGACAGTATAGCTGTCCATCTGTTTCAGCGTTACCTAATTAATTTCGTGCAGTCACATTTTTCTCAAAAACCTGAAAAGATATTTTATTTTTCAGATGGAGCAGCTTCACAATACAAAAACAAGTCAAACTTCCTCAGCTTGTGCTACCACAAGACTGACTTTAATATAAAAGCAGAATGGAATTTTTTTGCAACAGCACATGGCAAAAATGCATGTGATGGGATAAGGGGGTACTGTGAAGCGATTAGCTGCAAAGGCAAGTTTACAACTTGTTTATAATAATCAAATTATGACGCCACGCCAACTCTTTGAATAGGCCACTGCTAATATTGCCTCCATTCACTTTCGGTTTGCAACAACAGAAAATTACAAAGAGGAGGAAATTATCCTTAAAAGTAGAATAGCTTCTGCTAAGACAATAAGTGGTACTCAGAAACTCCATTGTTTTATTCCTGCAGGAAAACACAAATTACTAGTCAAAACTTACTCACTTTCGGAGCATTTTAAAGAAGAGATATGTGCAACAGATGAAGGGGATAAGAACATTCGTTTTGAAAATATGGTAGGTTTTGTGATTATTAAGTACTCAGAGCACTGGTGGTTGGGATGTGTACTTGGTGTGAATGAGGACACAGAAGTGGTAAAAGTGAGCTTCCTGGAGCCGCACGGTCCATCTCCATCATACAAGTATCCTCAATCACCGGATATATTGTTGGTTCGTAAATCTGATGTTTTGTTAAAAGTTGACCCTACAACAGCTACTGGAAGAGTATATAATTTAACAATGACTGAGACAAAGAAGGCAAATCAAGCACTGGCATACAAGTGCGGCAAAATTAAAAAGAAAGAAAAAAAGCAGGATACATATAGAAGAAAAAATAATTTTGTAAGTGTAAATATGCACACAGAACCTTATACTGAATTATGAAATGAATTACTTTGGGACACAGTTTCAAATTACTTAGATGTTTATTTTCATTCTTTAACATTCACAATGTTTAAAAGAACAAGTAGGACATCTTACACAAACCACATAAAGAATACCCTTCCAGTCATGGGTGGAACCGGTAAGTACGTCTGGCAAACTTCAGTTGCATTGTTCTACATTATATTTTTTTTATAGTGATCCCATAGCGATCCCATTATGAAACTTTCAGGATATGTAGAAAAATGTTTGTTAAACATATATTTTTTTCAGATTTTTTAAAAAACATGTTTTTTAATATTTCAATTTTAAAATTGACATACATTTTTTTTAATAGTGTCATGTGGCATATCAAATGAAAGCCCAATTCAAGATCTTTAAAATGAGCAATCATTCGTGACCCTAGCTCTACTAGAACCCGAGGAATTGGCAGTTAAAGTTTGCTCAGATGATGAAATTTCATTTTTTTTTGAAATTTCAAAAATCAATAACTCAAAAACGGATGCATTAAAAATTCTGAAAAAAAATCATGTTTGTTTATATTGATGAGTACTACAATTATACCAAGTTTCATAAAAATAAAAAAATGTCGGGTTGTGAGCCTTGTTGATTTGACATGGAATGACCCTCCATTCTTTCTTTTTGTGTGAACTTGAGTTACATTTTCATAAAAAGTTTCTTCCAAGTACTTTTTCATATTTAAAAACTTCTCTATTGACAAATCAGTCAAGTTGCTCAAATGTACATGTCCTTGTGTGGCTTTAAGATATATCTTGATTCTTTTTAATGCAGAAAAACTTTTTTCGGCTGTTGCAGTTGTTGATGGAAACTTTAATGTTAGGTCTGCTAATTTGTACACCTCCCTAAACACTATGTCCAGTTTATTCAACTTTATGTAACAATGTCTCTTACTGATTTCTTTTTTTTTTTTTTGTATTCATTAAGGGAATAAAACACCTTCCGTTAATTTTTTAGTTTAGCTGTATCAAAATTTAAAGCATAGAGTTCTTCAAGTTCTGACAGTAGATATTCAGGGAAGCTTTTACAAAATTTATCAAAACTGTTCAAATCCAACGAAGCCACAAATTTAAGATATAATATCACTGATTTAAATTTATTGACACTTCATATAAACTGAAACAACTCTCTCAAAACCTGTGCTGCTACAGGCGGGGAAGTATGCGGGTCACTGTGGTAGTCTAAGTCTTCTTTTTTCTGAGCGAACCGTTACGCAAAGCAATGGTCCATTGCCCCTCTGTACGCTCATTCGTGTTATCATGGAAATGCTAGCAGACAATCGTATCAAAGGTCTTCGAATCAGAACAGCGAAGCCTGGAAGAGCTGCTTGCTTTATGCTGTTGGCTGCGCTTGCCAGACTGAGTCAAAGAAGCGATTGTGCATGTTTTTTTTCGCAGCAAAAGCATCAACATACCTTAATACCGTTGATAATTGACTTTTATTTGTGCATTCTCTGGGTTTCGCAGCAATCCTAGCTAGCCTCAAATATACGCCGCTGGTGAGAAGATACTGATTTTGAGACCCCTGGTTAAGGGCCTAGTTGTAATCTAGATTTAGTCTCTCAAAAGGAGATGTAGCTTTTATTAGTTTCCCTTGATGTTGGTTAAAATGTGGCTTTAGTTCTGCGCAAACAGAGCCTGGGTTAGTGATCTTATTTACATCTTCAATAGAATAAGGTAGGTTTTTTGCATGAACCCAATTGTAATTGTAACAATGGGGGGGATACAATGACCCACCACAGCGACCTAAGGTCTATTGTGCATCCCCAGCCCTAATCACGAAAGAGACCAGGTGCAAAAGCAAGAATGCTCTTGACTGGTACTAAAGAGAGACCACTTGGTTTCAAGTTATAAGTACCAAAGTGTTTCAAGCCTGATTGCTGCAAAAAAGTCAGTCACAAAGAAAATGCAAGGAAGTCTCCTCTTCTAGATGGCATCCTCTACAAAGTGGATCCTCTTTCACCCCAATCAAATTAAGGTGCCTATTAAGACGACATTGTCCTGTAAGTAGACCAACAATCAGTCCAATATATTTTTTTGGCAGTTTAAGAAGCTCCTTAACTGTATGAGGCAAGGGTCCTTGATTAAGTTCCTTTGCCTGCCTATGTCCCTTGCTAGCATGCCAGAGGTCAAGCTGCTTAGTCCTCAGCAGTCTTTTAATAAGTCCTCTAGCTGCACCAGAGGCAAGCCCTAATGCAGGCTCTGGACCATAAAAAGCCTGCTCTGCCTTCTCTTCAGCAAGAAGGTCAGCTTTCTCATTACCTACAAAACCTCTATGTCCTGGCACCCCGAACAGTTGCACTTTGTTCCGGTTTGCCAGTTCAGTTAGGGTCTGGAGGCAGTTCCAAACAATTTTGGATGAAATGTGGCACTGACGAAGTGGCAATAAAGCCGCCTGACTGTCTGAACAAATCTGGATATGCACATTGTGATACCCTTTGATCAGACATTCTGAGGCACATGCCAAAATAGCATACACCTAAGCTTAGAACATGGTAACATGCCTTCCAAGGCTTTGGCATGAACCATAACCTCTGGATAGGCAATACTCCCCTGCTCCAACTCCTCCATTTGTCCTGGAGCCGTCAGTAAACCAAAGTTTCACCACTGCATCCAGGGACAAAGGATGTTTCCCATTCACTGTGACTAGGAAAGCTCACACTGAATGCTTTATCAAAAAGATATTTTACTAGCAAGTTGTCAGTTCCCATTTGAAAGATGGGCTCCTTACAAAAATACTCCTGAATAGGCTTGGTATGGCTGCCAACCCACAACGAGGGTCTCCACATGCCGTTGCAGCATAATCTATATGCCCCCATAATGGCCTCACCCTCAATATGAAGGTGAATTGGCAGAATATCAAGAAGCAACTCCAATGCAGCTGTTGGAGTAGTTCTCATTGCTCCTGATATACCTATGCAGTCCAACCTTTGTAACTTGTTAAGTTCAGTCTGCACCGTGCAGAGGTTAACTCTACGCTACCACATCGTTGAGCCATAAGTGACCATAGTATATATCCAGTGCAAGATCCTTGGGTTAAGACCCCAGGATTTGCCAATAGCACCTCTACATGACCACAACACTTTCTTGGCTCTGGCAATGCAGTAATCTAGGTGCTGTTTCCAGGTTAAGCCTCCGTCCAAAATGACTCCCAGGTACTTAACCTGTGTAACAAGAGGAATTGTTTTCCCAAAGAGAGTGATACCTCCAAGGGCTCAAATTCCTCTTTCTAGTGAAAGGCACAAGGGTGGTTTTGTCAGAGTTTACTGATAGACCAACCTTTCTGCACCAATCCTCAACAAGTCTCAGTGTTATTTGCATTACACTCTAGACTGTTTTAGGGAATTTTCCCGTTACAATTATGGCCACATCATCTGCATAGGCAAAACAGTCACAACCAGACTTCTCCAGGATCCTCAGCAGTTCAGGCACCACAACAGGGGAGAGCAAATTCCTCCGTGAGGGCAGCCTTGCAGGTGGAGACAGTCTCCCCGAGTAGCGAGGCCACAACTGTTCTGCTTGTGAGCATGGCCTTAATCCATTGACAACAGGTTCTGTCAACACCATGTCTTTCCACAGCCCCCACAATGGTCTCTGTAGAGACCCTGTCAAAGGCACCTTCAATGTCAAGGAAAGTGGCTAATGCCACATCCTTAAATTCTAATGCCTTCTCCTGGCATTAGACTATGCCATGGAGAGCTACTTCTGTTGATTTGCCTTTTTGATAGGCAAACTGGAATTTTGAGAGGGGTTTAGAAAGTAAAACCACCTCCCTAATATGCCTGTCCACCATCTTCTCAAGAGCCTTGAGAAAGAAAGATGTTAGACTAATAGGTCTAGGCCTTTGCCTCTTGGTAATTTAACTTACCTGGCGTGAGAATAAATATTACCTTAGCCTGTCTCCAAGCACTTGATATATAACCAGAAGGCAGGCCCGGTAAATTTTAACAAGAGTGGAGTAATTATCTCCAGTCCTTGCTGCATTAAGATGGGAATAATACCATCACATCCAGGTGATTTATATGGTTCAAAAGAATTAATGGACTACTTAATCCTAGAATAATTGACCACCTCCCTGGCAACCCTCCAGTCCTATTTTGCACGTCGGTGCTCAAGGTTAGCTGGGCGTACACCAGTGGGGCCAATTATGTTTGAATCTGGAAAGTGTACACCTAGCATTTCTGTTAGTGTTTGTTTACCAGTTTTTGTGAAGCTCCCATCAAACAGATTGATGGTGTTCAGGCTATTTGCATTGCCCTTAGCCATGATTTTGATAAATCTGGCAGTACTGGGAGTATCTGAAATACTTCCACAGAAATCTCTCCAAGAGGCTCTTTTGCCTTTCTAATTGCTTTGTTGTACTGCATGAGGGTAGTCTTATTATATGCTGTCCACTCACCAGTACATTTGGCTTTATTAAAAAGCCTTCTAGTTTTGCCTCTGAGACTGCTAAGCTGTTTATTCCACCAAGGAACTTGCCTTGGTAAGCTAGCAGTCTTGGCCTGACAGGTTTTGGTGATAAGATTCGAGAATAGACCGTTGCAACTGGTCAACAGCTAACTCGAGATCTAACACCGTGCGCATGTTAAATTCCATGCCTTCAATCTGTGCCGCCAGATCATCCCTGAAGCCAACCCAATTGGTCCTGGGATTTCTAACTTGCACCAGCTGTTGTCTTACATCGGCAACTGAAAAGCAAATATATCTATGATCAGACAGTGAAGGTTCACTAGATACATGCCATTTAATAATGCGATCAAACATGTTAGCACTACAGAGGGTGAGGTCAATGACTTCACTTCTATTAGAAACAATAAAAGTGGGCTCATTGCCTCGATTAAGAATATAAAGTTTAGTACTTACCAAATATTCCAAAAGGCTGTCCCCTCGTCTGTTGCAGTCGCTGCTCCCCCACATGATATGGTGAGCATTAGCATCACAACAGATGATGAGGTGTCTTCCACTTGACTCACAAAAGTAGACAATATCTCTTACCTCCTGACTAGGAGGTGGTTCAGGTTCATCAATTGGTAAGTATGCAGAGACGGCATACAGCTCTTCCCTGCCACTATCAGATGACAAAAAGTTCAATCACGGTTGTATCACCTGTGGTAAACTCGGGAAGTGGCATAGCATGATGTCTCTTGCTCACCAGTATACAGGTCCTTGGTCTCCTACTTGATGTATTGTAGAAGACAGCAAAGCCTGCTCCTTGTAAGCCCAGGATCTTTCCATTATGTGTCCATGGCTCTTGAATGAAAGCCAGATCAACATCCTCCGCAGCCAGTCTGCAGCAGATGCAGACCGACTATGGTGGAGATTGATCTGGATACATTTCATGCAGTTCTCCATTATAAGATAGGTACGGAAACTAAGTGGTAGAGGGATCAGCCAGGTCAGGATCCTCTCGGTGGGTGCTGGAAGCCAGCTCCACACCTTCGTGGATACCACCCAGGCCGATCATATCCACCTCCATAGCCCCCCCCCCCACTCGCAGCTAGACCTGAGTCCTTCCCTGTTTCCGTTTCCGGACAATGCAGTTGTTTCTGGTTCCACAACTGCAGAATAAGGCTCCTCCATTTCTGTGTCCTCCTTTGAAGTGCTAGGGACCTGAGGGTCATGTAGTACTTTGAATTGACCCTCATCGACCCCAGTGTAGGCAGTGAACTTGGCTTCAGCAATGACTTTAGCCGATTCCCTGTCCACCTGGAAAATCCACCTAACGGCCTTGGGATCTTGTACCCGATCCAACATCCTCCAGTGGTTTGCATGCAAACTGCTGAACATTGTAAGCACACAACCTCCTGCAGAGGATGCTTGGATCCTTGGTCCAAATATTCCTTGTCCTGAAGGCAACCTTGATCTGTTTTGGCAGTTCACTGACCCTCATCACCTTGAGCCCAGTGCCCTTTAAAACCTTATCATTTTTGTCAAAGGCTGATGTTATCCATTGCCCTGTTCCCTTGTTCTCATAAAGATAAACAAGGGCTCTGGAGTACAGGGAAAAGCTCTTGATGTGCGGTAGAGGCTCTCCTACTTGAGAACCATCCACATGCCTCAAAAGCTCCTCTTGAATAGTCCCAACCTTACTGTCATCAAGCCACTCGTTCGGGAAATTCTCCTTCATGATGGCCATCCTGACAGTGGAGACAGCCTCACCATAAGTGCTGGGACAAGACTCTTCTCTACTCCCTTTGGTTGGTTTCCTCTCGGCTGGAGAAGGGGTAGAGAGAACAGATCTCTGCCTCTTGCCTTTCTTGTCCACCACAGGTGAAGGGTCTACAGATGTGGGTCCCACTGAACTCGACTCCATGTCAGTTTGACCCTTCATCTGCCTTGCCAGTTTCCTCCTGATGTTACGCTTAGCAGTCTTACTAAGTCGCAGCCCTTCCTTGCTGTTACCAGTCTCACTAGCAATCACAGACTTTTTGGCAACCCGGTATTTCCTGCTGCCTTCAGATGTCTTGGTTGCTTGTGTGAATCAACTTCCCCCACCTTAGCCTGAGAGGTGTTCCCAGAGCATCTGGGCCTCACCTCAAGATCAACAAATCCCAGCCTTGGCTGGGAAGATGTTGCTTTTATAGGTTGGGTACTGACCGAGTCAGACCCTAACCCAGGGTTTGTTGTGGTTAAAAAGAGTTCCATATTTGGTCCCATGAAACTGGAGGAAAATAAAGGTCACCACCCGGTAATCCTCCTATCCCGGGTGGAATGCTAATTACGACAGGGTTTCGCCTGGTGCCCTAAAGGGATTGTTAACGATACTGATGTTTTACTACCTCAGTATCATTCAGCCCTCAGCACGATACCCTGCGCCTTGGCTTAGGTAGACCAGAGCCTCAGTTAGCCAGCATGTTTCGGACGCTCCAAAAAGGGAAGCTACTGTGAACCACAGCACCTTATCCACCTGTTTCCACCACCCCAAGAGGACGTTGAGGTTGGATTTTGGGGGGCGCACGAACCCAATGACTCATTCGTGTTATTCTAGGGTGGCAAAGAGCCTCGTGTAAGGCACTAAGATTTGTGGCCTGGTTTATCACATCAGTTGTTCTCAAGAGGGTATCAGTGGGCGCATTCTCATTCCCAGGTCTGTAGATTATGTCAAACTTGAAACAAGCTAATTCTAGACGCCATCTCAAGATCTTTTAATTTAACTAGAATGACCCTCCCCTGAGGGGAGACTGAGCATGAATTTAAAGCGATATATACATGTATACGAGGCCTTCACCAATGAACCAAACCCATGGATGGACCCCTCCCTGCCCCCCAAGAAATTTCTGGCTACGCCACTGCGCCAACTGTTACAAATCAGGAACAAGATTCTTTCACAGAATTCTGCGTTTTTCATTATTTGGGATCCATACAAAACTGAAGAGAATGGGGGGGGGGGGGGGATTAATGTGTGTGCGTATGCAAAGGTTGTTTCCCATTGGGGAACAGTATGCACTTCTTCAAAACTTAAAATTTTTCCCGTAATCATTATTTCTTCTTCTTGCAAAGTTGCCTCTGCCCAGTATTGTTGCTAAATATCAGTCTATTGCATAAATGTTTGTATTTCAGCTTGAAACTGTAGGCAACAATTTTCCGAAAACGTAAATTCGACGAAGTGAAAATTTCCCTGTAATCTTTAGGCATGAGTTTGTCCCGCGGATTCGGGAAATTTTGCCTTTGTTGTTATCATTTGCGCTATTCTCAAGAGTGAAGAGAATTGAGAATTGCAAGGTGGGGTGAGGGATGACGTTTTCTGTCTTTCAAAACTTTTGAAAACGGAAGCTAGACGGAGTGACCATTTCTCCCGTAATTGTAATTTTTTTTTTGCTATTCTCTCTGTTCAGTATTAATGTAAAATATGATTTTGTTCAATAAATGATTGTGTTTCAGCTTTAAAATGGAGGAAAAATTTCCAAAAATGGAAATATGATTGAGTGAAGAGTTCGAAAAAACTGCGCTCCTCTCAGAATGACTCTGACATAGCTCCCTTATGTTGTGATATTCAGAAGATAACAGGCTACATAGCTGATCTATTAGAATAATACAGTATATATTTTGAAAATGAGGAAATTGTTGACATAATTATAAGAAGAGCAGGTGTATTTTATTGAATTTTGAATAATTAATACAAATTGTATTTGAATATTTCCAAGAACTCGTGTCAGTTCTAAGCAAAAGAAAGAATTGAAAGATCTTTCCAATTTCATTGAATTTTTGAAGGTTTTTCCATGAGTATACTGTTTTTGTCACTTGGACCTATAGAAATATGTAAGAAAGCAGGACAAGTGGAACATTTTTTCCAGATTAAAGCTCTCTTAAAACAAGCTCTAAATGAAATGAAAGCACAGATTCCAAAATGTATTAAGTTTGCTGTTTTTATTCTTTCTCTGCCTGTCACAGAGGCAATTTGTGAATCCTGGGGTTCAACAATTGACATATTGTATAAGTAAAAGACCCAATACTAATTTAGTGACAGATATTATGTTATAGTTGGAACAAATGATAAATGAATGTTTATAATGTCAGAGCACAATTTGGACATAAATCAGTCCAAAAAATACTGAAAGCTGCCCTAGTTTCAATGTATGGACCAAATAAATTACCCACAGACACTTTGTAAATAATTCATCTGCATCAGTGGCACACTATTTAATTTTAAAAGTTATTGACAATATCATCATCATCATCATCATTGTCAACCATTATCAATCCACTGCTAGACGAAAGTCTCCCCAAGTTTCCTCCACAACGGTCTGTCTTGTGCCAGTCTCCTCCATGTCACTCCCGCATACTTTCGAATTTCATCCACCCATCTTCCATGTGGTCTTCTGGGTCTTTTCCTGTCCCTTGGAATCCAATCTAAAATTTCGGCTGTCCATCGATGGTCAGTTCTTCTGGCAGTATGTCCAGCCCATTGCCATTTCAGGGATTTAACTCTGATCATGATGTCTTCCACTCTTGTCATTTTTCGGATCCACGAGTTCCTCTTCTTATCTCTCCTGGTTACACCAAGCATGCACCTCTCCATGCTACTTTGAGTTGTCTGCAGCCTTTGTATGTCTCTTTTAGTTGAGGCCCACGTCTCTGCACCATACGTAAGCACCGGAAGGATGCATTGATCAAACACTTTTCTTTTAAGACATAATGGCATATTGCTCTTGAAAATTATGCTGTTCCTTCCAAAAGCTCTCCAGGCAAGTTTTGTACGCCGATTAATTTCTTCATCAATGTGACCTTCACTTGATATCTGCTGTCCAAGACAAACGTATGTACGTGTCTGTTATCTCCAGCTTTTCTCCATCAATCAATAAATCTTCATTTCTTGTAAAAGCATTGAACATCACTTTTGTCTTCTGAAAGTTCATTTTTAATCCCACTTCTTTACTCTTGTCAGCAAGTTCCTGGGGATCATACTCTGCAGCTCTGATGGGGTAGTTGCAAAAATGACTACGTCATCAGCAAAACGAAGGTTTGTTAGATAATCTCCATTAATCTTTATCCCTTTGTTTTCGCAGTTCAGTGATTGAAAGACATTTTCCAATGAGGCATTAAAGAGCTTCGGAGATATGATATCACCTTGTCTCACTCCCTTTCCAATTTTTATGTGTGTTGTATTTTCAAACAGCCGAATCTTTGCACTTGCATTTTCATAGATGTTATTAATAATATTAATGTATGCATCTTCAATACCACAGGATTTCAGAGCCATTGTAACTGCTGATGGTTTCACCGAATCAAAGGCTTTTTCATAATCGATAAAAGCCATGCACAGTGGAAGTTCATATTCCCTCGCTCTTTCAATTAGTTCTCTCAGTACGTGGATATGATCTATTGTTCTGTAGCCACTCCTGAATCCAACTTGTTCTCTCGTTTGAGCCATGTCCAGTGTCACCTTCAAGCGGTGTGAAAGAACTTTAGTGAAGATTTTGTAAACCACTGATAGGAGGCTGATAGGTCTGTAGTTCCTGAGATCCTCAATGTCACCTTTTTTATGTAGCAAGATCATTGTAGCATTGTTCCAATCCTCAGGAATATTCCCTTCATTAAGGATCGAGTGAAAATTTGGGCGAGTACTGTTTCGATTTCTCCACTTGCTTCTTGTATGATGTCTACAGTAATTCCATCTTCTCCTGGAGCTTTTCCCTGCTTCATGTTCTTGATTGCATGTGCAACTTCTGCTGGGAGGACTGGAAGAACTCTGGTACTGGTACCTTTCATGATGTCTGGAGTACATGTATCATCCCTTTCATATAATTTGGAGTAGAAATCTTTCACTCTTGTCAAAATTTTGCCTCTATTTCTTGTTACAGAACCATCTTCTTTTCTCAGTGCCATAATCTGTTTTCTTCCCTTACTGAGATGTCCCTTTGCTATCTTTAGGCTTTGGTTGTTTTCAATTGCTTTCTTTACTAGGTCACAGTTGAATTTCCTTACGTCTTCAGTGATACTTTTTCGTACTGTCTTGCATAGCTCTATATATTCCACTTTAAAATACTATTAAAAAGCACCAATCACTTACCCTAAAGATCATGGTTATTTCTATCGACAACACACTTCTAGCACGTCAATTATCGTAATGTTGTTGCCCTTTAAAGGTTTACAGACATCTTGCTTACGCTTCCTTCTTCCGGGGATGAAACATCATATTTTTTTTTTTTTTAAGCCATATGAGATGTAACTATAAGCTCGTCAATTCCATAAAAACCACACAAGCATACTGCTCATTCATACAATTCAATTAAAAAACTATGTACATATTTACACAACCTCACATTCCTAGGCGGTTAAACCTTTGTCAACTGTGAGTAACAAACTGCTCCATCTGTTTCAAAACCCCTGCCACTCCCAATGCAAGTGTCACACTCATTCAGCCCCTCACACACAATTCTCTAGCGCTTTCAACAGACTACTGTCGTCATCAGGAGGCAGGTGTGTCTCACCCGCCCACCACAGCTCAAGTGAGCAGAGCCATCAAGGCACGGGGTCCAGTCGCAATCTCTGAATCATTGTGTCTCTGGCGCCATCTATTGTCATTGCTGCTCTTTTTTCTTTTTTTCTTTCTAAGCTGTTGTTCAATTTTTATTAGGGCCTTCCATTGTTCATTTAAGTTGCTAGGCTCATTAATGTTGTATAATCTTGATCTGTTTTTTTCAATTAACACTGACTCTGCAATTCTTAACTGCCTTTCGTTTTTACAGCTCTTAATAATTTTAATATCCTCAAACCTTGGACATTGTTGATTTTCCATACAGTATTGGGTTAATGCTGTCTTAGCTTCTTTTTTATTCCAATTATTTATATGCTGGTTCAATCTATACTTTAATTTATTCTTGGTGCTACCTATATATGACACAGTTGGTTGCTGGTTTATAGGGATTTCATAAATTTTTCATTGAAAAAATCAGCCAATTAGATAGAGCAGGAATTTATGAAATCCCTATAAACCAGCAACCACCTGTGTCATATATAGGTAGCACCAAGAATAAATTAAAGTATAGATTGAACCAGCATATAAATAATTGGAATAAAAGAAGCTAAGACAGCATTAACCCAATACTGTATGGAAAATCAACAATGTCCAAGGTTTGAGGATATTAAAATTATTAAGAGCTGTAAAACGAAAGGCAGTTAAGAATTGCAGAGTCAGTGTTAATTGAAAAAAACAGATCAAGATTATGCAACATTAATGAGCCTAGCAACTTAAATGAACAATGGAAGGCCCTAATAAAATTGAACAACAGCTTAGAAAGAAAAAAAGAGCAGCAATGACAATAGATGGCGCCAGAGACACAATGATTCAGAGATTGCGACTGGATCCCGTGCCTCGATGGCTCTGCTCACTTGAGCTGTGGTGGGCGGGTGAGACACATCTGCCTCCTGATGACGACAGTAGTCTGTTGAAAGCGCTAGAGGATTGTGTGTGAGGGGCTGAATGAGTGTGACACTTGCATTGGGAGTGGCAGGGGTTTTGAAACAGATGGAGCAGTTTGTTACTCACAGTTGACAAAGGTTTAACTGCCTAGGAATGTAAGGTTGTGTAAATATGTACATAGTTTTTTAATTGAATTGTATGAATGAGTAGTATGCTTGTGTGGTTTTTATGGAATTGACGAGCTTATAGTTACATCTCATATGGCTTAAAAAAAAAAAAAAATATGATGTTTCATCCCCGGAAGAAGGAAGCGTAAGCAAGATGTCTGTAAACCTTTGAAGGCCAACAACATTACGATAATTGACGTGCTGGAAGTGTGTTGATAGAAATTACCATGATCTTCAGGGTAAGTGATTAGTGCTTTTTAAAAGTATTTCATTTATGAATTGCACGTAAACTATGCGCACTTTGCAGGGGTTTAATACCTTAAAAGTGCAAATATAATAATATTCCACTTTAGTTGTCCTCATCTCTCTTCTTTTTTGCATCAACATTTTGGTTTTTCCTGATAATTTGTTCACATGCAACTTGTTCTTAGACCCAGCTAATTTTGTTGCTGTGTTTCCATAAGAGCTTTGGTTACTTTTCTGTTAACTTCAGAAATATCCACTTGTTTGGATGTTAGGCCTTCTAAAGCAGAGAATCTGTTCTTCAGGTCCAACTTGAAGGTATTATGGTGTTTTTTAAGGTTGGTTATGTCAATACATTTTGTTTGTCTTATGAGCTTGCTACGTTCGAGTTTAGTGTTGAGGTGCATCTTACATCTCACCAATCTATGGTCACTACCTGTGTTGAACTTGTTTAGCACACTGCAGTCTTCTATGATGCATTTTTTGTTACACATAATAAAATCAATTTCACTTGTCGTCCCATTTGGATGTCTCCATGTCCATTTCCTGTGTGGCTTTTTCTTGAAAAAGGAGTTCAAGATGAAAAACTCTACGAGAGTATTTCCACGCTGGTTTCTGTTGCCGTGACCGAATTTACCTACTGAAGTTTCATTCTGTTGCTGTTGCCCTATTTTTGCATTGAAATCTCCCATAATTATCTTTAAGTGCTGCTTACCTTTATTATTTAGATGATGAATTTCCTCATAAAATTCTTCAATTCCTTCTTCAGGATGACTTGTGGTAGGTGCATAAGTTTGAATAATCTGAGCCTGGTATCTTCTCGAGAGTTGGATAACGAGTCGTGCAGTTCTGTCAGAGGAACTTACAAATTTATCCTTCAGTTTCTTGTTTATTATAAATCCAACACCACTAGTTCTGCCAGCATCAGTCCCATAATAGTAGAAGAGATTTCCACTTTTCAGTTCAATGAGATCTCCTTTTCTTTTTACCTCACTTAGCCCGACGATGTCCCACTTGATCCTTTGTAGTTCCTCTTCCAATTCAAGAAGCCTTGAATCAGAAGATAGGGAGCGTCCATTATACGTAGCCAAGGTCAGCATCAGATGGCAGCCTAGTCCGGTCCTCCAGGAATTCTTAGCACCCTCTGCCTTCATGTCGCACTGGCCGCTGCCTTGGCCAGGTACATTCCATCTGCCGTAGACTGAGGGCCAAGATTTAAGTTGTGGAGTCATTTTGGAGGGGTTTGGCCATAACTAACCACGCTGGCCAAGCGGGTTGGTGAGTGTGGGATAGCATTTCCTCTAATCCCGATGGTATAGTTATACCACTATTGGCGGTCGTCAGAGCCCCTTTAGTGGGAACAGGATGTAACACGAGAAGGTGGGGTTGACATTTGTCAAGGAGAGGCTGTGATGTTACGCATCACCTGACCTTACATCCCTTGACAATATATCAAATTCTAAATACCCTGGTTCTAAATAAATTTATTTAATTTAGATAACATGTTTTTATGTATTGTAATATTTAAGAAGGGGTTTCAACTCATGGTAAGTAATTTTTTAATGTTTGTTTTACTGTAATTTATTCACTTAATTATTTTTTTTATGAAATTTGGTCAAAGTGTTTCGTGCTTTGCCCGAAGGACATTTACAATTTTTGGAATTCATGTTGCAGAACAGTGAACATAATTCTGCTCCTGGGGACAATTTCCACAGAGGTATGTCACTGTAGTATGTCTAGTCCGATTATGGCATCAGAGCAAATATCTCTCATAATTAACATCACTATGTGTCCCTCCATTTCAATATTAACTCTACAACGACCTATAACTTCGGTGAATAGTGAGGAGTTGGCCATAGCGACTTTGCCACTATAAGGTAGTACTTGTATGTGACATTTATGTACAAGGGTCTGATCAATAAAACTTGATGAATTTCCTGTGTCTATTAGAGCATTCACCTTTACTTAGTTTATTTTAATTGCTACTGTAGACCTCAAAAGGCAGGTAGGTGCAGCAGCCAAAAGTGAGGCAGTTGAAGCAGAGGTGACTGTAGTAGGTTTAGTAGTTTTAGATTTACAAACTCTCTGAAAGTGTCCTTTCTTCCCACATGTTCGACATGCAACATTTCTGGCAGGGCAAGACGTTCTAGGATGGCGATTATCTCCACAAAAATAGCACTTTTCTGTTCCATTCAAAGCAGCAGTTGTCGTAATGGATGTATCAGTATTTATCTCAACACAATCTTTTATGAGTAGCAGCTGCAGCATCCATCAGTCCCTAGTAAGAAGCAGAGTGTTGTTCTACCATTTCCAAAGCCCTAGCTTGATCGAATAGCGGCTTCTAGAGAGAGAATTGTGCTTTCTGAAAGTCGCTGACGTGCGCGAGTGCACTTCAATCCACTAATGAAGGCATTTCTAATGTATTCATTCCTATTTTGCTCAGCCGAGACACTTTTAAAGTTGCAATCTTTACTCATTGGTTTTAAGACCTGAAGATACTGATCTATAGACTCTTCGGCTAGTTGACATCGTGTTGCCAAACTATGTCGGGCGTAGATCTCATTCTTAGGCCTCACATATAAAGATTCCAAAATAGCTATAGCATCAATATAAGTTCTACATTCACTGATATACTGAAATACATTAGGTGTGACATAATTAGTTAAGAATTAAAATTTACTGTTTTCTGATACTCCCATCAATGTAGCCTAAGAAGTTTTCGAACGTTTGCTTCCAATGTACCCACTGCCTGTCAGCAGATATGGCAGATGGCTCCACATCAAATCTCTCCGGTCGTAAATACATGTCCACGATTATTTATATCTTCTCCCTTTTTGTTAATTAAATTGTTAAGAAATAAAATTACCAAAACTCACCTTCATTTAATTAGGCTTTAAATTAACAAAAAGAAATACGGCTGTCATGTTAACCACATATGTTTCACTTCCTCGCTAATTTGAACGGAGATCACACAATTAACATACTCACAGCGGATGTAAACAATAAGGACTGCTGCCAACTCCTGATACGTTAATATTAGAATACAATACAATATCACAGAGTTTTACCAATGCGTAAAAATACTCATCGGGATGGTATTTTGTCTTTCAAAAATGGAAGTAAACGAAACAAAGATTTTTTTGCGTAATCGTAATTTCGTTTTCCCGTGATGTTGCCTCTGCCCAGTATTGTTATATATATTATTTTATAAATATTTGAGTTTCAGTTTGAAACTCGAGAGAAAATTTGCGAAAACGAAAATTTGACGGCGCACAAATTTCCCTATAATCTTCAAGCATAAGAGTGCCACAGCTTGGAAAATTTCTCCTTTTCTGTCATAATTTGCTTTATCCTCAAGATCGATGTGAACAGAAATTTTGGGGCAATTGGTATTGGTGAAGGATGCTTTCCACCTGAAACTTTCGAAACCGGAAGTTAGACGCAGTGAAGATTTTTCCTGTAATCATAATTTTATTTTTAACACTATGTTTCCTCTACCTAGAATTTAAATGGCATTTTATTTCGTAAATATTTGTATTATTGGACGTAGCAAAGATTTCTCCCGTAACTGTAATTTTTTTCCCCCAACGATGTTCCGAACATGTGTCCTGTGTTCTTAAATATTCCCACCAAAAAGGTTTGCATTTCAGCTTGATAGAGGGGGGAGGTCTGAAAACGAAAGTGATAAGGCTGAAAAGTTTGTAAGAAATATGCATGGTGTTCAAAATTATTTATATTCTCAAAGTTTCACTATTTATCTTATCTAAAATAGTGAAAGCTATCATGCATTCATGGTCCTCACAGACTGAAAGTTTTTCAGCATGATGGATAAAATTGTCATCTAAGGGCATAAAAGGAAAAACAAAAAAAAGCTACAATAAAGAAATGGGAAGGGAAACAGATATCAGCAAAATGAAAATTTAAGCACTGGATGCTGCTCAGCTGCAGAGTCAACAAAAGACAAATGTGGCTGTGGTACTTGCTGAGAAGTTTATTAGATAATTTTTGATGTCTATAAGAATCTCAAAAGTGCAATGTATTCACTTCTTGAACACATTGCTGTTGCATGTGGTCATTACAAAACATGATAAATTTAATGTTATTGTTTTAAAATACAAATATTATCTTTATTACTGAAACAAGAAGTAAAACTGATCCAAATTCTAAATACATTGAGTGATGTTCCTTTGTTCATTGTAGCATTTCCAAGTGTTTGAAATAGAGGCCAAACTCTAAATTCTGCATTTTCTTATGTTTTTCTGATCAGTTGAGACATAGTTTTTGTTCTCCCTAAATATGACTGACCATGATTTTATTTTCATACATTTTGCTAAATAAATGAGTAGAAGCATTAAATAATTTAACAGTATTCTCAAATGTGGAAGTGTTTATTTGAATAAGAAGGAAGTTAAGTATCTTAGTTTTCATGAAATGTGGAGAAGTCTGAGGTACGTTCCACGACATCTGAAATATGCTCTATTGGTCAGTTAACAAATACTAGTGCAGACTGTAATAAGACAGTATATACTCATGGAAAAACTGCACTTCTTCAAATTAGTAAATTGTCAACCAGAAACAGAAATATTTTATCACAAAATACAAATCTACAGCTGAATGATACTAATTCAATTTGCTTTCATCACGAAAAGGTATATTTAACCAAATTTAGTGAATACCAAACAAAATGTTGTGATCCAAATAACAGACATAAGTCAACAATTACAAAAGGCCTGATAGTAAATTCTGCTGATAAAGCATGTGAACTTTCAACAAAATCAAAAAGCCATATAAAACCTGGTTGGAAAATCTGTCCAACCTGTGCCACCTATGAATGTGAACCAGATTCTAACCCATCAGATAGTGACAATGATTTTGTCAACTTGGAATTTAAAGCAGAAACTTTAAAACGGAACAGTTACCCTTTTGGGATGTTCTCCAAAAAAGAAAACAAAACTTTTGGCACACACTTTTGGCCAAAAAGGGAAGACAAATGTTAGATTCCTGAATGCAGACTGCTTTGTAAAGTTAACTGCCCAACAACACCAAGTGGAAAGCAATATTACTTTAATGACCCAAGCTTGCAAAAAGTGAAATTGCTGTTTGTTAAAAACCAAAGGAAATATGACGTCTAAGAAATCTTGAAACGGGGAGTAGAGTGAATTGTTCAAAAATTTCATTCTTTATCAGTTAACATTAATTTCAGAAGAAAAGATATAAGAACCCCTTTAAAGATTCGCCCACATTTCTGCTGTACCGTACTCACATTCAATAAATCATTATAAAACATTAATTCTAAGGTAAGTAAATATTTTAGTAATATCTGTGTGGGGTTTTTTAATTTGATATTTTGGATGTGCTCATATCATAATATAAGCAACTAAATGATGAGATGATTCAAATATTGAAATAATTCACTCTCTTACGCTGTTAATATGGCACATATATGGCAAAATTTAAAAGTCCAAAAGAAATTCAAGGAAGTAATTCTCATTCTCAAAACTTTTAGATTCAAGTAAAGATATTTTAACCTTTTTATTAAAAAAATTCATGCTTCTCTGAGGTGGGCCCCATAGCAGGCAGTACCCATATTTTTTGCCATATCATGAAAACTAATTATGATAGAAAAATTCAGCTTGTATTTTTATATGCAGCATCAAAAACAACTACAAACAGACAAATTTCAGACTTTCTCCTTTATTAGAACAGAAGTTGTGCAAATAACACAAATAAATTGTGCATGGGGGCCCCTCATTTGCATAAATTTTAAGTATTTTTTATGGCATCAGTTTTAAAGTCTCAAACCCAAAATTCAGGGAAACTCAGTTTTTTCTATATATGTACACTCACAAAAATAGTGAAAATCCAAGATGGAGTAGCTTGAAACTTTTTCGGAACTTGTTGATTTGACATGGACTGACCCGTTTAGTAATGTTAATTGTATCTCTGCTCAAAAATATTTACTCTGAAGGAAAAGGTGTTTCCTTATGAATTGTAAACTGTCTATCTGAGAAAATGAATCAAGTGCGTACCTGCCAGAGAAGAACTGCCCAACGATGTGAATCAACACTTCAGAGCAGTGTTCTAAGGAAAGACAATTCCATTAGAATAAAAAGTAGCATAACATGGTCTATATTAAATTAATTTTTTTTTTTTCACTTCCCTCTGGTAGCCTGCCATTGGTTCCATTATACCGGGCCGTTTGGAAAATAATGGCCAATTTGGAGGGTAAACATAAAAGAGACGTGCCTCATAGCACACAACTTTGTTTTATTCAAAATAGGTGCCTTCAGCTGCTACACCCCTCTGCCAGCATGTGACAAGTGCTTCAATGCCAGTCCAGAAGAAATCTAGTTCCCTGAATGGAAGAAAGTCCTGGAATGCAATTTTGGCCACCTCGGCTTCTGAAGGTCCTGTCCTTGAGGTAATTGCTAAAATGCATGAACAGGTCAGGTGGAAATCGGTAGGTGCTAAGTTGAGTGAGTAGGCTGGATGTGGGATTGTTTCGAACTTCAGTTCGTGTAGTTTCTGTTGCGTCATTTGTAATACACGTGGTTTCACGTGATCATGGAAGAGGATGGGACCTTTCCTATTCATGAAAGATGACTGTTTGGAACACAACTTCTGGTGCATTTGGTTAATTTCTTCAGTGACTGAAGTAATGCTTTCACCAGCATTCAAGAACCTGTAGTGTATGACACCATAAACAGTCCACCACACCGTCAACAAAACCTTTGGCGTCAACCTTGGTTTAGGATGTTGTTTCAGTGGTCCACCACAGTTCAACCACTGTCCAGATCACTTATAGTTTTCGCATAGCACCCACTTTTCATCATAGATTACAATGCGATCAAGTAGGGGCTCCTTTTTGTTGCGAAGCAGGTTACTGCACATCTCAAACTGTTATTGTTTTTGATGCTCCGTCAGTTCATACGGGACACATGCAGTGTTAGAATTAGGAATAAATCTCCTACAGGCCCAGCGGACCACTTGAATATGAAAATCACTGGTCCGTCAAAATGCCACTGGTCTGTGAAAGAAAAACCCTTCACATTTATAGTATATGTAAAAATTAAAGAGCAACAGAAGTCATGAAATTCAATACATGCGCATGCACAGCACACGAAGCTGCAAGGAAAAAAAGAAAATAAGTAAGGGGAAAACCATACAGTATACTGATTATGAAGCATTTTGCAACATACCAAAAGCCACCTGCCTGAAATACCTTGTTTCAGTGTGAAGGGCAGGATGTGGACAGAAAGACAAATGGGAAAAGCCAGAGCATAAACGGTTCTTCAACCTCCAGTTGGAAAGCATTATAAAAGACCCATATTCTGGGGTCACTACTTAGGCAAACAAGTGGTGTTGTCTAAATCCAAATATTTGTTTTCAGACCACAGCTTCCTACAGTCTAAAATTTTCGTGAAACTAAAGTATGGTTTGAAATTCTGATATTCAGTTTTTGAGTAGCAAATATCCGAATCACAAAAAATCAGAAAACTGTCTTAGCCGAACCTGGATATTTTGAAATTTGGTTCAGTTCTGTATAAACCACGCTAATTCTGAAATAAACGGGATTAAAAAAAAATTACTGGCCACCCGGGCCAGTAACATAATAGTTCACTGGCCCAATGGAATTTTTACTGGCCAATGGCCAGCGGACCACTGGGTAATTCGAACGCTGACATGTGTTGAGCTTCTTGACCTTACCAATTTGGTGGAGATGTTTGAAAATGGTTGACACTATGGGTGCAGATTGGAATTTTGGATAAGTGGCCGGTAAGCAGGGCTTGATTTCAACAGGTAGTTAGTAACAAATTGCTAGCAAGCAAATGCATTTTGCTGATGATAAAAGGTGGTTCTAGCAAAAATTGCTAGTGGAAATTTTTTTGAATGTTTTAGTGTGAACTGTAAAGCACCACTGCATTGCATGTGTGGAATATTTTAGACACATACTGAAAGGAACAACTGCTTTCTGGAAACAAATGTTTCTTGAAAAGTGCAAACATTATAAAAAGATTTTGGCACTAGTAGAAATATCCAATATATTTCCCTTATCTACTTCTGAATGTGAGGTTGGGTTTAGTTTCACAAAGAAAATCCAAGTTGATTGGAGTGGCAGTTTAAACTTACAAACATTGAATGCTCTCCTGAGTATTGAGGCTGAAGATCCATCCGAAGACAAGTTTGACCCCAGGCCTGCTGTTTTAAAGTGGTATGATGAAAAGACCCGAAACCCAGATTGTAAACCATACAGAAAATAACTTAAGATTCTGAACAGTGTTCTTGAATTTTGTGAATAAAGTTAAATAAAAAAAAAGTTTTTAAATATTTGCATTCAAATTAAATTGCTGGAATTAATCTGTCAGGTCATGAAAAGATGTGTTATATCTAAATATTTGTAATGTTTTCAATATTACAATGTGACAGTTACAGGGGTGAAATCTAAATTTGTCATGATTGACTAATGGAGGGGGCCATGTTAAAGTTTCTTTTGTAAAATGTTAATAAACTTTTGCTAGTAGATAATACAATTTGCTAGTAAAAAGTAAGGCCACTAGCAAGTGTTGCTACTACTGAAACAAAACGAAACAAGGCTTGCTGGTAAGTTAACAAATTTTAGTGGCCAAAATGAAGTCTCCAGCATAAAAAAGAAAAAGAGAGAGAGAGGGGGATTAATAGGAACTTTAATGTAGCTGCTATTATTTACGTGGATGGCTCTATCAGAACATGAAAGAAGCCACTCACTGCACAAAATAAAAACCATTTTGTACATTTTTTTTACAGTACTCAATCGCATGCCATTGTCAACAGAAGCTGTTATCAATAATTTTATTTTCTACCATGAAATGGGATATTATAACTACAAGTATGGAACTAATTATAGGAGCATAAATATCATTTAGGATCAAAAACATTGGTTGTTGGTTGGCATTGACACAGCAGCCATATAGTTTTGAAGTATTGATGCCAGCTTTTTTTGATGCACCAAAACAAAGAATTATAAACATTGAGATTGTTTTAAACAGTCAAAAAAAAAAAAAAAGTAAATGAGGATATTTATAGAAATTATAAAAAACAATTACAGCTACTGGGAAGTATGAATTCGTACTTTTCCATCTGCAGCAGTAAATGGTCACATCGGTGGGTGAAATCTCTGCTCAATATAACGGTGATTACTCCAGGGGTGCTTATTCTGTGAAATCAAATTTTCTGGAACCAAAGTTTCCTGAAATTAATGTAGATCAATACTTTTATGTAAAAAAAAAAAAAGTCGGAATATATATGTTACTTCAATAATTTATTTCACAAGTTTTGATATTTTTATAAAGAACAGTGGCCTTTGTAAAATTTTATAAATTGAAAATTTCCAGCATTTGACCCTTCAAAGCTACAATGCTTATAAAAAGTAAAATACTGACAAAAAATAAAAAGCAACTTACATAACTGATGCCTGCCAATGTCTACGGTGTATTTTCTTGTGCAGAAAAAACTATGAAATGTATGACAAATTTTTTTCAGTTTGTACTTTGAACGATTTGGATATGCACATAATAGTCATAAAGCCTCCATAAATTCACAGCGAAGTTTTTAGTGTAAGTAAAACTATGGAATAAACTAATAGTTACAGTTGACATAAAATTTTTCATCTGTTGAACACATTATTGCTGATGATGAAGGCAAAAGTTCATAATTTATAATGTTTTTTTAAAAAAAATTGGTTAGTTTTCATTTTGCTGCAAATCGTCCGATTTACATTTACTGTGTCCAAGTACCTGCTTTAGCGTTGACAGATTTTGTGTTGGAATTTTAGGTTTTGCTAAATTTTTTGCTTTTACAAAGCTGCTGATGATTTATCTATTCCAGAAAAAAGGATCTCCAATAACTTTAATGCCTTCTATACACTTTTCCTTAGTTGATTTGTGATGAATTTTCCAGCTTTGCAACATGTTCTGTAACAAAGTTTTGCCAACTGCAGTGGTGATCGGATCTTTAATACCAAACATTTCAGATGTTGAACATTTCTTTGCTAACAGACTATATTTGATGGTATGATAACTGTCCAAGCTTTTTGCATCTAAACTAGTTATGTGCTGTGTGTTAACATTGATTTTAATGTTGTTAATAGTTTACAGTTGTCCCAATCAGGTGTTATATTATTGGTTATGCAATACTGTATCAACAATGTTTTTTTCTTCACTTTTCAACCAGTTGAATATGTTTTCATTCAGCCTCAACAAGAAGTCTTTTGGTAATTCCTATATATATACCCTTTCATTATTTATAAGGATGTTGTTATGATTTAAAATCGGCACAGCAAATTTTAATTTTAGAAGCAGTTTGGATTGAAAAAACAGCTGAAAATAACTGCAATACTAACACACCAGTGGAATTGCAATATCCATGGAAATACTTAATACAGAAAGAAAAGGAAAATATAAAAAGAAAACAAATGAATATACACAAAAATAGGCCATACATGAGGAAAAATAGAATATGTTATAATAGAGGGCTCCATGGCCGAACAATGGATGACCACACCCTCAATAACAAGTGAAGACAGGCTGCAAGCATCAGATACGACATGGATGGACATGTTGCAAGAAGGGACAACTATACCATGCTAAACATCTAGAACCGTCAAATTATGCTCTGAGGATGTTTGCGAATAAAGCAGAATGAAACTAGTCTGTGGTTGGTTGACGTGAGAGAGGACCGAATCGACATTTTAACTTCTTGTCTTTGTTTTGAATGATTTTATGGCTTTTATATTGCTGATATTAATCTGACCATTCAGTATACCCATAATTAAGGTAGGCTGAAGAAGTTTTTAAGTGCAGTACCTAAGGGAAAATGGCAAGGAATAGACCTGGACAACATTGATATACATTGGTATTATGAAAATGGGAGGGAAATTTGATAGCCATTATAGTGCTACCTCTGATAACTGACAAGTTGGATCATGTCAAGCAACACAATGGAACTCAAGAAAGGTATGATATATACTTTGACTTCCTCTGTTACTGTATCAGCATACTATGCAAGAGTTACTTTTATAGTGCAAATTAGCACTCGCCACTCACCAGATGGTGATTAACTGATAATTTTGGTGATTAAATTTATTTTAGTGGTCGCCAGTTTCACTATTTGTCATAAAAAAGTGCCAATTTACAAATTACAATAATTCAGAAATAAAAGGATGTGAAACCAGACCTAACTAAGGGTGGGTAAAACACCTCTATGTTGCAGAACCTTTTAGTGTCGCAACCTGTTATGTAAGAGTGTGGTGGTGCCGAATGATCGGTCTACGATTTTAACCCGAGTAGTTCACAAATCAGGCAGCAGATATCTACATGAATGATCATATCATTTATCAATCATATTGTTTTGAAATGCAATCTCCACAAATCACATTGTCAAAGAGCGATATTATTGAAAAAATAAGAATATGCAGTAAGAATCAAACCGAGAATAAGTTTGCGCTCGCTATAGGCTGTTCATATCAGAGTTTTGCTGGATCAAAAAATGATGTAGCAAATATGCTAAAATGAAGAAAAAATTTGTAGCAAAATGCCAAAGATAGTTAGCAGTTTTTGTTGCTCAGAAAATCATAACCTCAACTGAATCGTTCACATGAACAATGCTTTAGACTTTAGTGGAAAACTAATGTTTCATGGCCTTGGGGAATGCCATAGATGTCACAGCTGACTCTGGTTTAAACTTAAACTTTAAATGGGGGAAGGGGTTTAATCCCTTGAGCCACTATAACCTTACTGTGCCCCACTCTTTTTGGAGTGTATGGAGGAGGAGGGGGTGATTGAGCCAACAGGTGCAGTAGGAACACACGTTAAGGATTAAGAAAATAATATTAGGGAGTGCAAATCGCTGCCAGAATTTCGGAAACTTTAGTTTTCCTAGAAATAGAAAAGCCGGAGCAGAATCTGCTGATGGTTGATATTTAAACAGCAGGCGTCATTTTGCTACACACACTAATTTTTCGCTCGCATTCTGGATTAAATCATCGCATTTTGCGAAAATAGCGACCATTGCTTAACCTCTGGTTCACATACTTTCACCACGTAACGGAAGGAAGCCTAATTTTTAGCCGAAACTCTTCCTACTACAGTTGAGGCAGGGCTGTTCACATGGAATGGTGGGTGAATTTATACACAGTAGAGTCACATTATTGTGACCACCTCCTATTTTTGACGTCAACAGCGCATAGCCAATGAAAGAAGGCACATGTCGTGAGCTGGCTTGGAGGGTATATAAGGTGTGCTGTAGGCAATCTGAAAACACATCAGGGCCGCTGATGGCCTACTGGTCAATGTTCGTGACTGCCACGGAGGAACCTCAGGTTTGATCCCGGGCAGGTACGAATGCTTGAACTACTAAATATCCGTCATGCGTCGGATGGACACGTAAACCATCGGACCCCGGATACTGGCCCCTGGTAATAAATAAGGGCGTCTACCTCCCTCTTTCTATTTTGCTTCTGTGCCATTTTCCTATCGGGCACTCGAGACCAAATGTTCAAGCTTCCTATTTTTGAGAGTTGTTTAAGACCTGGGGTCAGACACTCCCTTCCTAAAATCCTCTACATATGATATGATATGATCTGAAAATATATCATTCTTTGCTGTCATGGATAAAAGGAATTATTTATCAGATTGCAAAAAAGGATGATTATCAACTTTCAGGCCAAGGGTGGCAGTATTTCTGAAACAGCGTAGCTTGTGAACCGTTCGTGTGCTGCTGTGGTTAAAGTGTATCGTGATTGGAGAAATGGCACCATAGCGAATAAGCGACGCGTAAACTGCGGAGCACCACATGCCATTAATGTGAGAGATGAACGTTGGCTTCGAAGGTGCGCGAGGGCTGATCGACACGCTACAGTGGAGCAACTCACTGGCCGAATAAACCAGGGGGCTACCGGAAGTGTGTCTAAAACGACAGACACGCTTCCGGTAACTCTCCTGCAAACCCTGCCTGTAGCCCCCTGTTTGAACCCTGCTGCGTATGGGACTCCGATGCAGACGAATGGTCACTGCACCTATGCTAACAAAGATGCATCGGCAGAAAAGGCTTACATTTGCACGACATGTTCGGAATTGGACCTCCGCTGATTGGCAAAGGATTGCCTTCTCCGATAAGTCATGTTTTCTGCTTCATGAAACTGATGGACGTTGGCGTATAAGACGAGAAACATCGGAGAACAAACACTCTTCAACTATTGTTGGCCGAACACAAGCTGGTGGGGCAGCATTATGGACTGGGGAACGTTTTTGTGGCATTCTCTGGGTCCACTCTACCCTGTGGAAGGCACTATGGCCTGAATTCATTATGAATCCATCCTTGCAGACCACGTACACCCATACATGCTGATTGTCTTCCCTGGGGCGGATGGTATCTTCCAGCACGACAATGCGATGCATCACACTCCTAGAAATGTCAGAGAGTGGTTGGCAGAGCACGGTGAAGACTTCAAAGTACTTCCCTGGCTCTCCAATTCCCCAGACGTAAACCTAATTGAGCATCTGTAAGACCACCTCGATCGTGTTGTTCGCTGTATGGATCCTCCACCATGCACCCTCCAGCAGCTGTCAGATGCACTGCAGTCAACATGGCTCCACATACCTGTGAAGACCTTCCAGCACCTTATTGAGTCACTCCCAGCCCGACTAGATGCTGTCCGCGCTGCACACTGCATTTACTCTGGATATTAGCTGGTGGTCACAATGGTGATTCGACCATGTATAATGTGACGCTGTCGGACAGAAATCACTTTTTCGAGCCCTGTTCGAAGTGCAATAACATGCAGTCCGGGGACGTTGGCGTGTTTGTTTCTTGCGGACTTTCGGCGCGCGGGAGAACGAAATGTTGTGTTTTATTGCTAGAAACACTTCACATTCATTCCACCCCCCCCCCCCCAAAAAAAAAACAAATCGACACAATTAGAAAACTCCATGAATTATCTCCCACGTCTTTTCCCAAACTCATGTGTTAGCTGAGGATGAACTTCGTTGACAACAGCCGTTGCGAATGTTGATAGCCAGCCGCCAAATGGCTACCAGATATTTTGTAGTAGCTAGTAAATTTTTTAATATAGTAGCCAATGATGGCCAGTAGATTTTTTTTTCCACAAGTGAGCTCCTGTTTTGTCCAACTTTTTCCCCAACTTGTAAATAAATATCAAGTTCAGTTTTCTCACCCGTGTTCCTAAGCTGCTTCGAAAATGAATGCAAGTGAAGGTGGGCTTCATGAAACTTAATCTGCTGATGGATCGGCATAGCGCGACCAAAGGGTCAAGGTTACTAAAGCAACCTTTGCCATGGTATACCTTGCACTAAGTATAATGTCATCTACAGGTAGAAGAATTATCTTTGAATCGCTGTTTAGCTGCATATGGGTCATTTTCCCTAAACAGGACTTTTTACGGGGGGGGGGGGGGTAAATTTTAAAAATGTCAAAAAAATATTTTGTTTTTTTAGTTAGTAGCACAAGATATACCAAATGATAATTACACCATAAGCATCAAAAGTTTTTCATAAACTACGTCCTGAAAAATTATTAAAATTGTGTCTACACTGGGGAATGACAACAAATAGTGAAGGTATCGGGTAATCCCAAAATGTCATTTTTTCAAAGTGTGAAGAAAAGAAAGAAAAACACGCACCTGGAACACATGTTTTAATTCATATAATAATTGTGCCCCCGGTAGTTACAACCTTCTCCCATCGATCAACAAGGTTTTGAATCCCAGACTTGTAGAATTCCGTGGGTTTCGATGCAAAAAAGGCAGAAAGGGTTCTCCGTACTTCCTCCACATTTCGAAGTGTAGTCCCAGCAAGATGGTTTTGCAGGCTGCGAAAGAGGTGGTAGTCGGATAGGGCAATGTCCGGGGAATATGCTAGATGCGAAAGTTTTTCCCATCTGAAGTCCTACAACATGGCAGTGGTAATTTTTGCTGTGTTTGGTTTTGCGTTGTCCTGCTGCAGCAGCGCGCCTTTATGATTCACAAGCACTAGACGTTTATTCTGCAAAGCAGTGCATAGACGCTGCAGCTGCTGACAGTAGACTTCCCCTGTAATAATTTTGTTGGGGGCAGCAGCTCTTAATGGATTATGCCTTTCATATCCCACCACACAGACATCAAAACCTTTTGTGGGAAACTTCCTGGTTTCGCCACTGCTGCAGGCACATTCCCTTTGGGAAGCCACTGCAGTTTACGCTTAATGTTGTGATAAACAATCCATTTTTCATCGGCCGTGACAATTCTGTGCAAAAACGGCTCCCTTTTTTCACGGGAGGGCAAAGAAGTACAAATGTCCACGCATTGTTGTGGAGTGAGATCATGGGGTACCCACTTATCCAGTTTCGACACATAACAGAGGTCCTGCAGATGCCGGTGAACAGTGGAATTGGTTGAATGAACAAGTGTGGCCAATTCCTCAACTGTTGCCTGCGGATTTTCTTCAACAGCAGCTTTCAGCACGTCGTTATCCAGATCAACAGGCCGTCCAGGTCGTTGCATATCCTTGAGGCTGGTGTCCCCCTTCAAAATTTCTGGAACCAGCGTTGACATTTCCTGACCTTCAGGGTACTCGGCCCATATACGGCATTGATGTTTCATGTTGCTACCGTCGCTGAATGTCGATGGTGGAACTCATACAGCATAATGTGCCTAATGTGGTCTTCTGACTCTGCCATTTCTTATGCGGATTAAGTACACAACGACTGCACCTAGAACTCCCGTTTGCAGTCTCGAGTGACTTAAAGGTCTGCTCACGTGATCCCTCTTATACTAACTGTGGTCGTCGTCATAGTCTGGGCACCAGGGACTCACTACTGTTGGGCTTGCACAAAGCAACATTACTTCTGGGATGACCTGATACATAAAACCTGGCAATACTGATTACTACGCAGGTGAACAAAATTAAAGTCAATTTTACTTAAAATGCACATTCAGTAGGCTTCTGAAACAAATAAAGGATCTGAAGTTTTTAGTGCTGTAATATGTAGAATAACTGAAAAACTAGGATAAAAAAAGGTTATGCAGGGAAATCAACGAAATAGAATTTTGTGGTCCTGGACCCCCCTCCCCCCTCCCCGATTGTTTTTTGCATGAAAGTGGTGCATATGACTTTAACTTAATGTCATTTTGACGATACATGCACAAATCACACTTGGTAGGCCATTTAAACACTCCATTTCCTATCGGTTCCATGGCTCGATTTCATATTTGCTATCCTTGATGTTGGTGATTTAACCAGGATAAAGATGACTATCATAGAACACAAGAACCCAATCACCAATCTGTAGGTGTTTCAAGCTGCAGTTGTCAGTGGTTTTTTGTTCTGTACAATGCTCACTAGCCTGAGTTTCGTCATGTAGGCTTGGATTCTTAGTTGCAGCTTGGCTTCATTGTTTAGCTGGCTTTCGAATTGACTTAATTTCGTAATGTTTACAAAACTTGCCCAGATTGCAATCGAAACAACTAAGCTTTCAGTAACTAGTACTCAGTGCTTCCTCAGACCATGATTCTTGATGAACCTTCATTGTCCCTCTAAATGGCTAGATAGGTTTCCCAGCAAATAAACCATCACAGTCTGATATCTTCTCCTTTGTAACAGCAGTTAGCTTAACATCCTTCACTTCCTTCTGTAGTGCCTCAAACAATTCTTCGTAGGTGGCTATATCTGCGCCTTGAGTCACAATCCTGTCTGCAGTACGTTTTAGTACCCCACCAATTCCATCCAGTGCTCCATTCCCATGTACTGCTTCTGTATAATTCCAAGTGACCAGTTTTATGCATGGGAAGGCTTCTTTTATAACAGTGCTGATTACATAAAACATTGTTTTATTCTGATATTGTGGGGCCGGACTGTCACTCATCCATGAATGGTGTCTATGTTAGGATGAGCTTCCAAGTGGTTGTGAGTAACAGGGTGCAAATGAGCCTAAATGGCAGCAGCATCGTGTCTTAAGGAATCGGAAAGGGTACAAAACGATTCAGGTGTCACACCATTATCACCCTTTCAATATAGCACTCAAGTGTGATTTGCTGACCCCCTACAAAATGAATGGCTTTAATTTCCTTGGCATACTTGCACGCATAATTTTCGCTGAAATCGACATGGATTAAGATTTCATGTTGTTTTTTAACTGCTGTATTTCCTTGTGCTGGTGAATTTTTGTGGCAATATGATCCACATATTTTCCAGCAGAAGAATGCAGTTGGGTAATTCGGCTTCAAAACTTGCAAGTTTGGCCAATAGTGGCGATAACTTCTTTATTGAATTTTGTGCAAGTTTTCTCTTGGCCGCTTTTATCTGTGAATTGTTCCATTACTGTATTCCACTTCATGTAAGCCATTTCTGCATCAGGCTGATAGTCGTTGTATACTACTGTATGACCAACAGCTACATTTTCTTAAAAGCACGAGAGGTTACTTTTGTTGCAGCACAAAGTTTCCAACAGAAGGTCTGGGGTCTTGTAGTCAATTAACTTGATCTCATCAAGTTAATACTATACGTGAATACAGCAAAGTATAGTGTTCCTATCAGGAAATTGTGTGAAACAATCCAGAAGGGCCGCAACCTAGTAAAAATGGTATAGCTTACATTGAAACCTGTATTCTAGAGAAACTTCTTGTGCAAGGTCTTCCGCATGTCATTCAGGTATCGCTTCTGACGCTTAAACAAGTGAAATAAAATAAAGAAAAGATACAACATTAAAAAAATACTATGAATGTTTTGGGAATGAGTAATCCCAGGGAGAAAAAAATATAAAATGGTTTTTATTTTGCACAGTGAGTATTTTATTTTATGTTCAGATAAAAGCATCCATATAAATAATAGCAGTTACATTAAAGTTCCTATCAATCGTCCCCCCATCCCTCCTCTTTTTTATGCTGGAGACGTCTTTCTTTTTGGCCACTACTAAGGTTTGCTAACGTACCAGCCAGATTTTTTTTGTTTTTTTGTTTTTGTTTTTGGCCACTAACTTTTTTGGACTTAACTAGCCACTTAGCTAAAATTCCAGTCTGCACCTATAGTTACTTGTAGTTACCCCTCAAACGTGAACTCAAAGGTCAAACCTAAAGCTAAACATTAACATAATGAACAAATAAGCTACTTGATAGTCTTATACGTATTGACTATTATTCCCACATATATTGTAGTAGGCAACTACTAGATATTGAATTGAAGGATCTTTAACTGGAAATTTAAACGTCCCCAATGATGCATGTAACTACATTAGTATGACAGGTGCAGATATATCTTCACAACTGAACTTAACGAGATTTCAAGAGAACTAGGCTTAAACTATGTAGGGAATTGGAACACCTTCAATTTTTCACCACTTGTAAAGAAAAGAAAATAACCCCTAAATTTTTACAGATAAAGACTAAACCAATTAACTTTAGAGACCAAAAAGTTATTAACACCTGTCAGAATAAAATACTTATAGCATTAATTCAAAATAAAAGAGCCCTTATCGATAAATTAAGCAAAAGTGCATACGAAACTTATGATAACGTCACCATTGAATCTAACCATTCTGAAGATGCCAACATTGAGATGATTAAAATATTTGCTATTATCGATAAAGAGCAAATGACTGATAGAATATGAGAAAAATTGAAAACTTGATTCATTGCAAGAACTACCAAAAACAAAGAAAATGACCCACCTGATAACCTCTATAGCAATAAATCAGATGTAGAACTTACATTTCTACAAAAAATAAATAAATAAATAAATAAATAAATAAATAAAAGGCATTAGACAGAGGAATTAAGTCCCATTACAAAAGAAAAACCCCGAAGTCTAAAATAATCATCCCTATAATGGAAGAGGTTATAAGAAAACTACCAAGACAAGTGCAGGATAAAACAAATTTTAAAACTGCAAGAATTATCAATAAAAGCTGGAATACTAACATTGAAGACAAAAGAATTACATACAAGAGAACATTGCTCCTTGAGATGAGGGATAACCCAAATATTAAAATGCTTACTGGGTCATTCCATGAAATATCACATGGTGGTGGTTGCTTACACATTTTAGAAAAAAAAATATTTTTACCATGGAACAGCTGTTATATGTAGATTCCAGAAATGTGTTTGTGAATTTTGTATAGGATGCCATGTTGAAGAAAAAATCAAAATGGCCACCTCCAGTAAGCAGAATTGAGTCCTGCAGTCAGTGTGTTTCTATATCTCCCAAACTATTAAATATAAGTTTCAAATAAAATCCAGTAACTTAAGCATAGTCTGAGCACTGAGCTATAAAAATGAAGTATTAACATTGCATTTAATATTTTATCCAATACCAGAAAATTTGACATGCATTTTCAGCACAAAATTGAATATTTCACTAACTTTAAGATTTTTTAACTTATGAAGGAATTACATACACAAAATGAAACTCTACAATTAAATAAAGTACATGTAGTTTGACAATTTAAAAATGTTAAACTCAATATTAACACCCTCCTTCTTATTAAAAACATTGTTTAAAAACTACATTTTGCAAATTTCAGCCACATTTGACAAGCTGTATCTAAAAAGGGAGTGGACAAAAAATCTGAAAATTCGATAGAATGTATTTCTAGCAGAGGGTGTTAGCATCGTGTAAGTCTCATATTGTGTTTTTCATCTGTATAGCTGCTGTAAAATATTGAAGATCATAGAAAATGACATTGTAAACGGAATATCAGTTTTGCACATCGTAATAACTTATTTTGGGTATTTATACTATTTGTATCCTATTGAATTTTAGTGCATTGCCATGTGAAATAATATTATTTATAGGCATATGGGAAGTAGAAAATATTGTAATTTCTATAAAATTATCTGAAAAAAGTAGGGTTTTAAAAACAAAGCTTGCTGCATACATTTTATTTATAGTTGATGTAATTAATTAAGACTGTTTTGTGTAGAAAATTCTTCCTCGACAATCTTGAAGTTAATATTGTGTATTAAATGTTCAATTTTTAAACCACAAACAACATTTAGGTCACTTTTTCTGCAGCAACAATCTTGTGTTCAGATTGCAAACTAATGTTATGAGTCCGTCCTGTTGTGGTACTGAGTTCCAGTGGTGATATTTTCCTTAATAATTTTTTTGGCTTTCATCCAAACTTTGTCATCTCCTTGATAGTTTAAAACAAGTGCTTGGACCACAGGGATGGAAAAAAATGAATGAAAAAGTCATTTGTGCTGACAGACACATTTTCAACTACACCTAGCCACCATTTATTGTCATAAACACAACATACAAAGTCATTAATTTTTATCACATACTGAAAAGTAATTTTTTGAATATTTACTTCTGTACATTTTGCTGATCCAGAAATAATGCCCACTTTTAATGTAAATTTATTTTTCGGGATGAACCAGTGATATTCTCCTGTGTGCTTAATTGTAAGAGCTTTATTATATCTATCTTCCAAAAGATTCTGTATTTGAAGTATTTCTGTAGTAGATGAACATTTAAATGTGATTCCAGCAATATTTTCATTACAAAATTTATACATATCTTCAGCAGTTAAAATCTAATTTTCAAATGGGTTTTGGAGACTTGCTTTTCTGACCAACCGTTTAACACTGCCTCCTATGCTGTCACACCGCCCTTTTCCATGCGCAGTAGCGAAAAAGCACCACTAGGCAGGTATTCCAAAATCTTCTTCATGGTAGTATAAATTCAAAAGTTTTTGCAGTTTTTATATTGTCTGGCACACCCATCCGAAAAGTAACTAATTTTTATAATATCATTAAAGCTTTTTGCAATTCTAAAACAAGTTCTTTTTGGAAAAAGTAAAATGATGTACTTACTATGCTCTAAATAATCACTGATTACACAAAAAACTGTAAGATTTTATTTCATTCTTCTCATTTTTGAAATACACAACAAATGGGTGAAGGGTTATCTGGCAATTCACTCAGTGAAATGATTGAACTTTATCTTGCACCACTACAGAATAATTTTCAGAGAAATCGCAATTGCTTCTCTGTAACCCCGTGTAGTAATTCGGCTTTTAAATGTCTTAAAAATTCAGACTAAGACTTTGAAATGAAATGATGATTCTTCAAAATTTCTATATTTTCTGTGTTTTGTTTTGAAGTCTGAAAATTTCTCATAAACTGTTACTAAGTCACATCTATCAGTTGATATCTATTGTTTATATTTCACTTCACCAATAATCAAGTCATAGTCCTCTTTCTCATTAAGAAATTCTAAAACTGATGAAAAACCTGGGCACAGATGACAATCCCCCATCATGCATGCTTCTTGTTTTAAGTCGCATACGATCATTTTATGTAACTCTTTATAGTCTAACTTTACATCATTGATCAACAGCATGGACCATCAACTTAACATTTTGATGTATGATACAAACACATATAGAATGTGTTCCTGAAGCACCTGCAAGAATAACCATTTTGGCCTAACCTCTGCAAATTTAGGAAATCCAATTTTTATGTTGGAGTGAGTGTTTTTGAACATTTCATATACTTCTTTCAAATTGCATGAAATTAAGTGTTTTTGTTTCATTTCTTTTATTCCATTTTCATTTCTAATAGATAGACAATCTTTTTTCTCAGACATATTCGACTAATATCATTTTCGTAATTATTCTTGATGTATCAATGATACTTTGTATTAAAGAAGGCCTTCCGCTTCAACTCTCTTGACCTGCAGGAAAAACACCATACTTTACTAGTTTTCTAGTACTAGTAATTAAATATTCAGAGACATTGAATTCAGTCATAATCTTTTGTTTAAAATCAAGATTTTGGTAATAAACTTAGTATATTAATTTTTTTCTTGTGTTGTAGTTGCATCCTTTATTCTGTTTTTAAGATTATTTATTAAAATAGAATAATTATCTTCCTGATTAAGAATTGAATCATCCAAATCATGTTCTAAGGATAAACCTAATTCTAATTTTCTTTTCCTTTCAGTTTTTACTCTAGGTATTAACTTTGGCATTTACAACTTTATTTCTTTTTCTGAACTTAATTCTTTTTACAGGAGAAATTTCTGAAGATGTACATACCAAATCTACAGATTCCAAAATTTCTCCTGGAGGAAAATATTCAGCATATTCACTTTCTTCAACACTTTGAAACTTGATAACTTTATTCCAACAGTTAGAACATAATGATTTACCAGGAATTATTAGGAATCTGTGGCCTAACGTTTGATACAAATCTATAGTTATTTCTGTCAAGCAAGCAGACACTCTTTTTTTGACTCTGAAAAGGGTCGCTACATGTTTGCCCAAAAATATGATTATATTTTGACAAATACTTCTTTTTATGATATGTACAAATAGTTGTAATATCCTCCCTTGTCCTTTATATTGTGAAGAAATTGATCCTTTTTTATCATAAGAGGAAAAAGATTTAATTTCAGTGAAGTTGCTATAGCATAAGTTATTAGTCTTCGCTCAACACTTTTCCTCCACTACAACTCGCAACACTACTATTGCCACACTCCATTTTTTGTTATGAAAAGAAGCAGACCCTAGAAATAAAAGTCTCTAAATACTGAACACTTGAAATACAGTTCTTGGCTTTATAGCAACTTTACATCACCTCTTGAGGTAAAAAATAGATTTAAGAACTCACTAGTCTCAAGTGTACATTGCACAATAGTTGGGGAGGCGAATGTTGAATATTCATGTTGCGATTGGTTCTTACTGATGTCCAATGAGGGATGATGGACAAATGAACATTGGGAAAGGGATCAATAAAAAGCGCTTTGTTCGTCCTGGAGGTTACGGACGCTGAATCACGTGGTAGTCGAAGAGTAGCGTGAAAATTTTTCCGATGCTCGCTTGCCTGGAGCCACGTTGGTGAATGTCGTTGCTGCAGTTGCTGGATTTAAGGGGACCTAAGTGCAGGATTCACAGGTATTTATTTATTTATTTGTCTTTTTTTTTAACACTTTCCAACCATACGCAGACATGCCAACCTTCAAAATCTGAAAATTGGGAGATTGTTACAGCTCATAAAATCACACGAGCGTTATTTTTATCGACATTTTTCAGACGTAGGAACAATTGTCCAGAAGTAGTATTATTGGTCCATTAAAGGTTCTGGGGGGAAAAAACAGCACGGAAAATCAACACTCCTTCCCCCTACTGAAGTTCGTTTTCACTTACGTTGATTCCGCAAGATAATGAAAACATAAAATGGCCCACATATTGTTTTTTTTTTAAGAATAAAATAGCAGCCAACTGTTTTTCATTTCTTTTTTAGGTGGTGCACAAAGGCAACAAAAAGCATCGTACTAACATCGCCTTTCATTATAAGGCGAGGCCAACTGTAAGGATCATTAAGTGAATTCACGCAACTCAACTGTTTATCATCACTTAGAACGCGTGTGGCTTTGTTGAGATGAGGGTTGAAAGAAAGAACTGCAAGGAGAAGGCAGGGCAATTCCCATCTGTCAATCAATTACTGACCCACCATGGCATTCTAGTGACAGAGCAGATGAGCTTTTTGCTGAAGGTGTCGTATGACAATCGGACTGGGAGAAATTTTTTTAAAGCAAATTTTTTCTAATTTTTAATATAAGTGAGCGAAATTTTTGCAGTGAATGAAATGTTACAGCATAAATTTCAGTTTTAATTTTCACCAGAACCCATTGAAAATATTATGCATTAATTATTTTTTCAATTTTTATTACTATGCTCCATTAACTACTTTTATTTTTAATATAACTCTGCAGTTTTTTCCTTTAAAGCTTTTTTCTTTCTTTCTAAACCACAGTTTGATAAAGCGTTTTACTATTGTGGAAAAACATAGTTTATTATTATTTTTTTAACTTCTGAAAAAGATATTTATATATAGCACTTGTAAGACCCTTTTTCACTCATTCGCACATCATTGCCACAAAATGGAATCAACGAAGACAGCAGTATCTGTCAAAACATATGTGGAAGTATCAAGCTTTCTTTTTTTTTTCTTTTTTGGTTGGAGGTTTAATAACCACCATGAGCAACTCGGTGGGCTATAAGCAGTCGCCTGTCACTAATTTAGGGCCACTGGTTCCAGGGAAGGGAGAGAGCCACTGCCGTAAGACATACAACATCCATGCCTCACCGAGATTCAAACCCGGACCCATCTCGGATGATTTCATAGTTCGTACACTCCTTGAAAACCTTGAAAAGTCCTTGAGTAAAAAAGTTCATTTTCAAGTCCTTGAAAGTACTTGAAAAAGTTTAAGGCTCCATAAGTAGTACTAGAAATATTTTGTTTTGTTATGTGTTTTTAAGTAATGATATGAAAGAGCATGTGTTAAATAATTGTTTATGCTAAAAAGATGTATAGGAGATTTCTGTGTAGTTCCGATAAAAACACCAAGCTGATCACATAACACAGAGCTTTGTTCAATCCAGAGGAGTTGTGGACAGCTGATACCTTGGCTGTTATATGACTACAGAGTACAGAGTACAGAGTACAGCATCAGCTGTGCGAGTAAAATAAGTGGAATGATGTATTCACAAATTGTGATGGGCTTCTGTTTACTGGGGTTAGGGAAGCACTCTTGCTTGGAGGGTGGAACTTCCAGGAATTGTTTGTGCTTCATGTGTGGACACTTTGTCTCCTGGCTGCATCAAAAAATGCATCAGAAATAAAAAGTTAAAGCAAACAATAAGGGTCAGAATACCAGCAGATGAATATGAAAATAATGTACCCTTTCAAAATAATCCACAAAATAAAATGATTTTGGGAAACACCAAAACAGAGAAGCAATTCAAAGTTAATAAAATAAACCAACTGGGGTCAAGGGGTAATAAGTAGGTTATTGAAGGTGTGCCCTCCCCAGCTAAGATTAATGGTCTGAACTTACTAAAATATCTACCTACTGACCAACCGACCACCACTACATGCACATGATAATTCAGGTTTAAAAAGTCCTTGAAAAGTGCTTGCATTTATTTTGCTTGGAAGAGTACGAACCTTGGATTTGTCGGAAGCCAGCACTTAGACCACTGCACCATCGTGAGCGACTTTCTTTCTGCAGATATGAGGAGAGGAAAAGTACAAAATTGATGACTGCTGTAATGTCGTCTTGCATCGACGCAGAAAGAAAAATATTTCACAGGCAGTTTGAAATCTGTTTCTTCTGCGTCGATCCAAGGTGGATGATGGAATTTCGACCATCGTAACGGCTGATTAATTATCTGCAAAAATCGGGAGAATTTGACATTCATCCGGAGGGTGGGAGAAAAAGCTGAAAATCCGGAGTCCCCTGTCTAAATCTGGAGAGTTGGCACGTCTGCATGCCATAGGTTGAAGAAGCGTTTATGCTCTGGCGTTGTCCATTTGTCTGTCTGTCCGTTATCACGGTAATTCGTGTAAACATGCATCAATTTCGATGGAATTTTAGTATGTTCAGGGCGCAAAATTTGCAGTCGCCAATGCAGACCAGAAATTTATTGTGGGCGAGCAGTAAAAATATTCAATTGTTTTCCTGTTTGGCATTTGATGCTGTTGGGCGGTATCTTCACAAAAATATTTTTAGCTCATACAGCATCTTCACAAAAATAATTTGAACTGTGATGGTGTCTTCACTTTCAGTAAAATGTTATTTTAAAAATATTTCAGTGTGCGAGGCATCTTGAGTATTGTATTTAACTGTGCTTTCTTTTTTTTTTTTAATATTTCAGTGTGAGAGGCATCTTGAGTATTGTATTTAACTGTTTTTTTTTTTTTTTCGTCGTCATGAAATGTTTTCAGTAAAACAGTCTGACGGAGGCGTATCAATCACTGCGTCATCACCAGCAGCCCAGCGAGCCAACAAGATCCTCTTCTGTGGGCTGCGTAGCGACAGCCAGGGGTCGTGCTGCCGATCGCCATCTTCGCAATTTGCGAAAATAAAATAGTTTTGGCGAAGGAAAAAGAGCTTTGGCGATTACCTTTTTGTACTGTTATAACACTTTTGGCGATAAAAAAAAATGAACTTAGCTAATTAGTGAAAACTTTAGAAGAGCCAGCGGGACCCCTGGCGACAGCTGATGCGAAGCTCACTGAAAGAAACCCCAAAGCATTGTGGGAGGAAGCGTTTCTTCCCCGTGTGCATTAACTCAGAGTGGGGATGGGCGTATGATGGATATCCATTCCTGAAACATTCACGCATCCGTAATATGGGTGGGAATTTTTGATGTATCAGCGAAAACCACGATGTTTTGCTAAAGAACCAAGAATTCGCATCTTTCCCATCTGCAGCAGTTATTGGCACATCGATGAATAAATCGCCATTCAATATATCGGTGATAGCTCACTAATTTAACATCGAGTAACCATAATATTTGTTAAAGTGCTTGATGTCTCATAAACCTCGATGCACTGGCTCCAGTAACATCAAGGATAAGAACTCTATTTTCGGTGACGAAACATCGCAGAAAAATGGCAAAAAAATCGCCAATTCGCGTCACAGAAAGGTGATATTCTCTTTCTCAGTATAAGAATACGAAAAAGACATTCATTTTCTTATCGCAGAAAAATATCAAGTTGATTGCGCTATTGCAGTTTCAAACATCGGTCATGAAACCTCGATCGGGGGTGGGGGGTGAGAGACTTATCTGCTCCTGTAACATCGAGCAAAACGGCGGAAAAGTCCCTAATTCATGACACAAGATTATATTTAAAAGAATACATCAAAGAGAAATTAACTTACTTCCCGTAGAAAATATTCTTTCGCAGTTTCTAACGTTGATTATCACTTGGAAAAATGTCGAATCTCAAAAACACTGATACTTTTCCCCATCCGTACTCCAATTAATCTTTGCTGTACCAGCTGGGATTCCGGGAAACGTATTTATGTACATATGAGGAAAAGGAAAATGGTAGTAGAGGTGCTGACAATTCGCTTTATGGGGGATTGGGTTGTGGTGTATGACCAACATTTTTTTAAATGCTATTTGTTATTTCTTTTCCTCCAGTACTCAAAAATATTGGCTTTTGATGACTTTCCTGGTTTAATACAACCTGGAAGGTTATTACTATTATTTTCTGAGATCTCTGCTGTAGCACAATCGCAGAGTTGTATATACACTGAAGAGCAATTGAATTAGAGATACCTGTCTAGTAACGTGTAGCACCACCTTTCGCCCTGATGACGGCGGCGATTTGTCTCAGCATGGACTCGACAAGACACCGGAAGCGTTGGGAAGCCATACGGATCCCGGACCCCTGAACAAGCTCCCACAGTTCACGAAAATTTGATGGAGAGGGTCAGAGCCTCAAACATCTCTCTTGATGGCATCCCAGATGTGCTCGATGGGATTGAGGTCAGGTGACCTAGCTGGCCAAGGAAGCGAGGTCACGTCGGTGGAGTGTTCATCCAACCATTCGGATACAATTCGGGAGCGATGGCACGGTGCATTGTCTTGTTGCAGGATGCGGTCCCCAGTGGGATGTTGAAGACACACAAACGGGAGCAAATGGTCGTCCAGGACATCCCGGTAACGTTGACCTGTGAGAAACGATTTCACACGTACCAGGGGTCCCATTTCGGTACATGTAAAGAGTCACCAGATGAGAATGCCACTCCCACCAGCTTGAAGAGTACCCTGCTGGCAAGAAGGATCCATCGCTTCATGTGGTTTGCGCTGTACTCGTATCCTGCCATCCGCATGTACCAACGTGAATCTCGACTCATCAGTCCAGGCAACATTTTCCCACATGTCTAGGGTCCAGTGGCGATGTTCCCACGCCAATGCTAATTTTTGCACCCTGTGATGTGCGGTCAGCAGCGGTACCCTCGTGGGACGATGGCTTCTGTACCCCATAGCGAGGAGATGGTTCTGGATGGTGTGGCTGCTTACACGTTTTTGTGCACCAGCGTTAAATTGCCGAGTGATTTCTTGCACTGTGGCCCGTCTATCCGCTGTTACAATGCGAGCTAGCCGATGATGACCCACCCCGCTCATCCACACGCTGTGGTCCACGGCAGTTGGCCCTTGCAGGGATGGTTTTACCGGATTCGATGTACTCACGGTGCACCCGTGACACAGTGGCTCGTGAAAATCCCAGTGCCTGCACGACTTCCGAGATGGAGTGACCCATTCGTCGGGCTTTGAAAATTTGCCCTCGATCAAATGCGCTTACATCCTTCGTCTTACCCATACTGCATCCGACTCCTACTGATTCCTGTCGCATCACTTCTTATGTTGTCGGATCGCTGCATGCGTCGTGTCGTTTCCATTTACAGGGCCGCCCACAGCGCCACATTTGCATAGTGCCAGCTGTCTCTAATTCAATTGCTCTTCAGTGTATATATAAATATTTGCATACACAATCATTAAAACCAAAAACTTGCTGCAAATTCACGGTCTCACTCTTTCACTGTCTCTTGCATGTCACAGTGGTGTGATGGTGAGTGAAAAATTTTTTTGGCTAGTAGAGTTAGACCTGAAATTTTGAGCCCTGGTATGTTGTTAAGCAATGCCTGGGGATCTACCTTATTGAAAATCGTTAAAATCAGACCCCAATAAAATTTTCATTGAACAGGATAACTCGCATAAAATTACTTTGATTTCCATGAAAGTTTAGCCTGTTTCTAAGCTACACCTGGTGATCAATCTTACTGAAAATTGTTAAAATTGGTGGGATATTTCTTCCGAAATCAGCCCACAATTATTTACTCATAAAATAGCATCGTAATTCCACGCTCTATTTTCTGTGGAAATGGGGGATAAATGCAGGTAACTGAAATATGCCCATAAATAAGATTATTTCATGTGAAAATGCCCCAAAATTTAATAGGATACAAATAATAGTATGAATACCCAAAATAAGGTATTATGACGTGCAAAATTGATGTTCCGTAATTTGCCATTTTTTATGATCTTTAATATTTTACAGCAACTATACAGATCAAAAACACTACGAGACTTGCACAATGCTAACACCTCTGCTAGAAGTACATTCTATCAAATTTTCAGATTTTTTTGTCCACTCCCTTTTTAGATACAGCTTGCCAAATATGGCCGAAATTTCAAAATGTAGTTTTTTAACATTTTTTTTAATAAGAAGGAAGGTGTTAATATTGAGTTTAGGATTTTTAAATTGTCGAACTTCTTGTACTTTATTTAATTGTAGAGTTTTATTTTGTGTATGTAATTCCTTCATAAGTTAAAAAATCTTAGTGAAATATTCAATTTTGTGCTGAAAATGCATGTAAAATTTTCTGGTACTGGATAAAATATTAAATGCAATGTTAATACTTCATTTTATAGCTCAGACTATGCTTAAGTTACTGGATTTTATTTGAAACTGTTATCTTTAATAGTTTGGGAGATATAAAAAACACACACGACTGCAGAACTTGATTCTGCGTGTCAGAGGTGGCCATTTTGAATTTTTCTTTAACATGGCAGCCTATAAAAAATTCACAAACGCATTTCTGAAATCTACATGTAGCAGTTATTCCATGGTAAAAATATAAAATTTTTATAAAATGTGTCAGCAACCAATTTAATTGAAATCATGTGATATTTTATGGAATGACCCTACTAGCAGGTAAAAGTAAACAACTGGTAATAATGGTGAATATGAAGAAAAATGAAAGAAGCAGTTGTACAATTAAATATCAAAGATATTACCGAAGGCCCAACCAATAAAATATTAAAAAATTAGCAACATTTAAAAATCATAGTTTCTTGCCACAATCAGTTAAAAAGAAAGCAATCCTGCCAGTCGGCGCCACAATTCCATAAATCTTTGGAAAAATAAAATTGCATAAGGATGATAACCCCATTAGGCCTATATTAAATAAAAATAATTCTCCGATGATTAATTTAGAAAGATCATTGTACCAATATTTGAAGGGTTTTTTCTCATGTCACCTATATACAATAAAGGACTAAAGACAAGCCATAGAAAAGATTAAAGCTTGTAATACTACAGATATAACCATGGCAAGCTTGGACATCACATCTCTATACCTGAATACGCCGGTAACAGAGGCTGTGTTCAGTTAATAAAAGAAAACCTAGTAATCAAAAATAAAATACCTTCTCATAGAAATTGAAAGTATCACCAAAGCCTTAGAATTTATAAATGATAACAATTATTTCACCCATAGCATCATATATAAACAGCTATTTGGAGCACCCATGGGCTCTCCACTATCTGGACTGCTTGCAGAAGTAATCCTACAAAACAGAAAATAACTTCTTATACCATTTTGGATTTTTGGAGAATACTCGCCAATTTTATACCTCCGATATGTTGATGATTTAATTTGTTGGCCTAAAAAAGATACAAACCTTGGGCCATTCATTAACAGATTTAACCAGTATTATCCAACAACAAAAGTTATGTGTGAAAAAGAAAATAACCAACGACTTGCATTTTTGGATATTCTTTTATTTAACATGGTGAACAAATTCTATTTTCAGTGTACAGAAAACCAACCTTCATTCCAGCCATTATCCCTGCTGATTCAGCACACCCTTGGAAGTATAAGAATGCTGCTCTCAGATCCTACCTACAAAGAGCTATTTCTCACTCTTAGACAGAAAAAGCCGAGAGTGAGGAAGTGCATTGGATCTTTGAAATGGCTTAAAATTACAATAAAAATCGTATCATGAAGATATACAAAAACATTAAAAGAAACAATGAGAAACCAGTATATAAAAATATCAATGACAAAGTTAAATACTGTGGTACTTTGCCATTTGTTCCATCTATTACAAAAACCATAATGAAAGAATGTAAAAATGAAAATATGAGGATAACTGGGACAGTTCTCGAGAATGGAACAGTCTTAACCAACAAGAAAAATAATAGTATACTTAACTCACCAGGTGTGTACTTAATTCCAACAATAAATCATAATAACATCCCTATAAATAATAAAGGGTATATATATAGGAAGTATCAAAACACACTTCTTGTCGATACTGAATGAACACATATCTAACTGGTTGAAAAGCGAAGAAAAAACATCTTTGATACAGTATTGCATAACCAATAATTTAACACCTGATTGGGCCAACTGTAAACTACTAACAACATTAAAAATGGCACAGCAAATTTTAATTTCAGAAGCCATTTGGATTGAAAACACATCTGAAAATAACTGCAATACTAACACACCGGTGGAATTGCAATATCCGTGGAAAAACTTAATACAGAAAGAAAAGGAAAATATAAAAAGGAAACAAATGAATATACAGAAAAATAGGCCATACATAAGAAAAAATAGAATGTGACAATAGAGGGTGCCATGGCTGAACAACAGAGGATGTAATGGATGACCACACCCTCAATAACAAGTGAAGACAGGCTACGAGCGTCAGATACGAGATGGATGGACATGTTGCAAGAGGGGACAACTATACCACGCTGAACATCTATAACTGTCAAATTATGAGCTGAGGATGTCTGCGAATAAGGCAGAACGAAACTAGTCTGCTGTTGACTGATGAGAATTGCGTGAGGGAGTACCAAACTGACATTTTAACTTCTTGTCTTTGTTTTGAATGATTTCATGGTTTTTATATTGCTGATATTAATCTGACCATTCAGTATACCCATAATTAAGGTAGGCTGAAGGAGTTTTTTTAAGTGAGCACCTAAGGCAAATAGCGAGGGATAGACCTGGACAAATGATATACATTGGTATTATGATGACAGGAGGCAAATTTGCCAGCCATTATTCTGCTACCTTTGACAACTGGCTAGTTGGATTATGTCAAGCTACACAATGGAACTCAAGAAAAGGTATGATATAGACTTTGACTTCTTCTGTTATTGTATCAGCATACTATGCAATAGTTACTCTGTAGTTACCCCTCAAACGTGAACTCAAAGGTCGAAGCACAGTAAATAAGCTACTTGATAGGTTTATATGTATTGACTATTATTCCCACATATATTGTAGTAGGCAACTACTAGATATTGAATTGAAGAAAGACATCTACGTTTGGCAGAATCCATCTTAATAGACAAAAATAGGCAAAGATTATGTAATTTTAACGACCCAAGCTGCCTGTCAAATAATTGGAAGGAATTGATTAGGATCAAAAGCCAAAAGAAAGAAAGAAAGGAAAATAATACAAATGGAAGATATAAGACTTAAACAAGGTTATAGATAAAAAAAAAAAGAAGAGGTAAAAAAAAGATTAAGCTACCGACAGATGGTGCCACAGAGGTACATAGAGGAAAAGATCGTAGAGGCGATTGCGACGTGATGACTGGAAAGCTCAGAGGCAGTTGAGCACATCGGAGCTGCAGGGCTTCATGATGACACCCATAGAAATGGGAGAAAGTACTAGAAGAGGGTGTGGCCAGCTCTCGGGGCAAGGAGATAGGTTTTTTTAGCTTTTCAGTTTTAATCTTTGTGGAGTTTGATATTTCGAATTGTTTTGTGTTTATCGAGAAAATGATGAACATTTGTATATTTGTAGTTTTTTTAGAATTTGAAAGATAGTTTAGGTTTATTAGTAAAATGCCACATGTTTGCTTTATAAGTGTTCGTTAGTTATTTAGGGTAACAAATTTTAGCAAGAAGTGCATGGGGTCAAGAGCTATCAGAGTGAATGTGAAAAAGTACCGGTGTATAGGCAGGATGTTTGTAACGATGTTTTTTAAATTAAAAAATATTAGTTTTGTGAAATTATCAAGTGAAAACTTCAATCCTTGAACCCGAGACGGAACACGGAATAGAAGACTGCATGTGAGAAATGTCTGCTAGGAAGTAGAACTCCCGAACCCGTCTGGGAAAGGTGAGTAACCTGCGTAAAGTACATACAACTGTTTATAATTTTCAAAGTGAAGTTAAAATTTGGAAAAAAAGAAATGCAAAAATAAAAAAATAAAAAGTCTTGGATGATATGTTGTACTGTGTCTGATACTGTTCAATATGTTTGCAGTTTTGTAATTTGGAATAATTGATTGACTTTCAATTTTAAATTTTGTTTTCATGGTTTAAGTATTTCTGGTGCATAATGTGCAAAATAAGTACAGAATGGAATACTAAAGAGAATTTAGACACGATTATGAGTGAAGCGCTGGCATCATTGGTATTAGGCAGTCCATTTTTTTTCAAAAAAGAAAAGATAAATGGGTAGCAGACAAAAAGATGCTAGTTGTAGCACACTAAAAGACCTGTTCTTCCCTACAATTTTCTTCACAGCATGATGGTTATGCTGTTTAAGTCTAGTTTTGTGGCTACATTTATGTCTTTTGGATATGGAAAATGTGCTTGTCATCTAGTTGCTAAACACCTTTGAAATGGTTGCCTTTGAGGAACCTGTAATTTCTTTTGTTTTATTAACCATTGCTTCCCTTAAATGTGCCTCGTACAATTAGATCTTATTTGAATTCTGACAGATTCTTGGTATTTTCAATGTATACGTTAGCATAGATACCAACCAATATGGGTTTTCCATAATGTGAATTTTTGGTTTTAATTACGGAAGTACGGACATGGTGATGAAATTACGGAAAACAGGTACGATATTCTTTTGAAAACAGGTATGAGATTCTTCTGTGCAATTGTAATCATTTTGGATTATTCTCAATATCGATGCTATACTGAATTGATTTGGGCGAGATGCTCGGTTTCTCCATCGGCGGGATGGAATTCCAACTTCCGAAAATGTGAGTTAAACGGAGTGAAGATTTCTCTAATTGTTGTGATTTGTCGTGGCTCTCTATTGCAGCAATGATCTGATAGCCACCAGGGAATCTTCAATGGCACAATATTCTTGTAACATACATACAACTGTGCCATTTTTTAATGTGATGTTTGAATTAGTATCCCCTGAACATTTTGAGGAAGAAATGCAAAATTTAATTGGCTGAGGTTACCAAAACTGGCAAAGTATAATTGGCTGAGGTTACCAAAACTGGTAAGTAAATTCTGTAATTGGACCAATGACAGAATATGGCATGAAAAAGAAACTACCAGAAAATGATGCAAATGTTTAAATTCCAATTTTCATCAGATTGTAAGCCAGGATTTTTGCGTTCTTCCTTGAGCTGCACCAGAGGCAGATGTCTCCCTGCATGCCCCCCCCCATTTAGGCCTCTGCTGCTGGACCACACCAAATGAGTATCACTAGCACAACAGCAATTCTAATAGGAAGTGAATATTTTTTGGTTGTTGATTTTTCTTCTGTGTTTTCACAGGAATTTATACTGCTTTATAGTCAAAGGGTTACAAATATTTGTTGGCATAGTATCTTGGCATATATATATATATTAGGCTATACTTGTTTCTTATGGCATGTACAAGATTCTTGCACAGATTCGCGGAATTCTGCTTATTTTTGTCATCATTTTATCGTTCTTGAGATCGATGCAAAACTGAAGACAAATCTTTTTTTAGGGATTAGTGTGGGGGTCATTTTCTATCGGCTTGTAGGAACAGTGTTTCGTCTTTTAAAACTTTCGAAAATAGAAGTTAAACATAGTGAAGATTTGCTCCTTAAATGTGTATGTTTCAGCATGAAACTGCAGGCAACAATTTACGAAATGGAAGTTAGATGGTGCGAAAATTTCACTGTAATCCTCAGGCATGCGATTCTTCATTCGAGGAGTTCTGCCTTTTCTGTTATCATTTGGGTCATTCACGAGATGAATGTACAACTGAACAGAAATTTGGGGAGGGGGCTAGGATATTCGTGGAGGTCACTTTCTGTTGGAGGATGAAATTTCATACTTTGGAACTTCCGAAAACAGAAGGTAGAGTGAAAATTTCTCCCATAGTCGTATTTTTTTTCTAGTGATCAGAGTGTGCACGGGTGCTTGAAAACCTGGAAAGTCTTTGAAAATCATGATAACATTTTCAAGGCCTAGAATATCCTGGGAAAATGGTGTTTTTTTTAAAGCTGTCTTGAAAAGCCTTGAAATTAGTGTTTAAGTTTGAATTTCCTTCAGAAAATCAGTGTTACATCTTTTTTAACGCATCTTTTGTAAAAAAGATCGTGCTTATGTTACCGGTTTGTCCGCCTGCCCGTCTGTCCGTGGACACCATATCTCTGCTACTATTAGTCCGATTTGAAATTTTTTTTTCTGCGCTGGGAAGCTTGAAATGTGCAAATGATGATCCTTGCATTTCGGTTTTTTAGCACGTTTTTTGTAAAAAAAGATCATGCTTATGTTACCGGTTTGTCCGTCCGTCTGTACCGACAATATCTCTGCAACTATTAGTCCGATTTGAAAAATTATTTTTGCATTGGGAAGCTTGAAATATGCAAATGATGATCCTTCATATTTTTTTTTTTTTTTTTTTTTACCATGTGCAATTTCGCCGCTAGAGGGCATAAATGCAGATGATGTCGAATTCAAAAATACATTTTATTCCACATATTTGCTTCTAAACATCGGATTGAAATTTTTTTTTTATCTTTCGATTCCATTTATGTCAAAGAGTATTTTAGATATAGTTACTTTTCAAATTACACATAGATTTTCCGCTGGGGGCGTAAAAGTAAATTACACCCCCCTCGATAACTCTTCTTCTAAAACTCCGATTTGAAATTTTTTTCTTCAGCGGATACACCACCTTATGGAAAATCTTTTGCACATAATTTAAAATTTTTGGTATAGAATACTTTGGCCACCAGGGGGCCTAAGCGTTAATTTTTGCTTCTGATGTATTTGCCATAAAATCTGAGCTTCTAAAATATCGATTGAAAAAATTCTTTCATGAACTGATGCCACTCACGTCAATAAACCTTTTTGGAATATTTTCTCCTTAAAATATCTCACAGTTTCTCCGCCAGGGGCGTAGATGTATATCTTATTTTTGTCAATATCTCTACTTCTAGGAGTCCGATTTGAAAAATTCCTTCTTTGTTGGATAGTGTTTTCAGTGTGACATGTTTTTCATATAATTTCAATTTTTTCAAGTAATTCATAGACTTTCCGCTAGGGGGCATAGAGGAAAATTGTGTTTTCCCCTATATCTCTGCTTCTGAATCTCGGATTTGAAAAATTCTTTCCGCACCAGATACAGCTTCTGATGGGAAATTCTTTGCACATAATTTCTAATTTTTGTAAAAAATGATTTGGCCACCAGGTGACGTAAGTTTTAATTTCCGCTTTTGGTGTATTTGCAGCAAAATATGAGCTTCTAAAATCTCGATTGCAAAAAAAAAAAAAAAGTCATTTGTTGACCGATACTACTTATGCAGACAAACCTTTTAGGAACATTTTCTTCTTGTAATAATGCATGGTTTCTACGCCAGGGGGCATAGATGTATATCTTATTTTTGTCAATATCTCTACTTCTAAGAGTCTGATTTGAAAAATTCCTTCTTTGTTGGATAGTGTTTCCGATGTGAAATTTTTTCCCTATAAATTCAAAATTTTCAAGTAAATCATAGACTTTCTGCTAGGGAGCACAAAGGTAAATTGCGTTTTCTGCGTTATTTCTGCCTCTAAAATTCCGATTTGAAAAATTCTTCCTGTATCGCATACAAGACCTGATGGAAAATATTTTTCACATAATTTCTAATGTTTGGTAAAGAATGGTTTGGCCACCAGGGGCCATAAGTGTTAATATCTGCTTATGATGTATTTGTAGCAAAATCTGGGCTCCTATAAACTCGACTAATTTTTTTTTTCTTGGACTGATACCGCTCATATGGAAAAACCTTTTGAGAATACTTTCTTCCTAAAATAATGCATGGTTTTCCACCAGGGCGTAAAGTCACATCTTATTTTTGTCGATATCTTTGTTTCTAAGAGTCAGATTCGAAAAATTCTTTCGGTGTTGGAGAGCGTTTCCGGTGCGAAATGTTTTTCTTAATGCACAAGTTTGCAACCAGAGGGCGTAAGCTCACGATTTCGTTTACAGCAATATCTGAGGGATTGAAAAACGTCTTTCTTCCGTCAGATACTATTGTTTTCCTTACCGGTTCTATTGGCTTTGAATAGGTTTGATAAATTTAATTTGTGTCAGAACGGATTCAAAAGACTTGCTTATTACACCCGATAATTCGGTGTCATCTTTCTTGGTTTTTTTTTTTTACGATGCACAATTTCGCCGCTAGAAATCGTAAATGCAAAAGATATTGAATTCAAAATATATTTTATTCCATATATTTGCTTCTAAACATCCGATTGGAAAAATTCTTTTACCTTTCAATTCCATTGAAGGCGAAGATTATTTTAGGTATAGTCACTTTTTCCAGTTACGCAAAGATTTTCCGCTAGGGGGCGTAAAAGTAAATCGCATTTTCCACAATTTCTCTGCTTGTAAAACTGATTTGAAAAATTCTTCCTGGGCCGGATACAGCTCCTGATAGGAAATGTTTGCATATAATTTCTAATTTTTGGTAAAGAATGGTTTGGCCACCAGGGGGCGTAAATGTTAATTTCTGCTTCTGTGTATTCACAGCAAAATCTGAGCTTCTAAAATCTTGATTGAAAAAATTTTGTTGACCGATGCTACCACGTCGATAAACCTTTTCAAAATACTTTCTTCCTAAAATAATTTCATGGTTTTTCTGCCAGGTGATGTAGATGCATATCTTATTTTTGTCGATATCTCTGCTTTTAAGAGTCTGATTTGAAAAATTATTTTTTCTTGGATAGCATTTCCACTGCGAAATGTTTCTCGTATAATTTCAATTTTTTCTTGATGCACAAGTCTGCCACCAGAAAGCTTAAGTTCATGTTTCCATTTACAGCAATATCAGCGGGACTAAAAATCCGATTGAAAAATTTCTTTGGTCGGATACTACTAACTATGCTAAAACTTGTGCATATTTTCTTCCCAAAACAATGCACAATTTTGCCGCTGGGGGTCGCCAATTTTTAATCTGTTTTCTCAATATCTCTGTTTCGACATGTGCTATTTAAAAAATCGTTTCAACACCAGATGCCACTTACCTTGTAGAACACTTTAGGCTAGTATATGAGGAATATCGTATTTCACAGTTCTGTTGCTAGGTGGTGTTTTTGTACTTCAGTTTGCAGCTGTGTATTGCTGCTACTAAAACCCCTATTAAGAAATTTCTTCTTTACTGTATGCCATTTGCTACAATAGGGATGTGGAGCCTTATCTTCTTTAAATAATGCAGGGCTGCCAGACCTGCGCCAGCCCGAGCCAAAACGTACTTGCGCCATTCTGCTAAAAAAATCGCGATTTTGACGAAATCTGCGCCAAAAGTTAAAATTTGCCGGTCGACGATATCTTAGCGTAATCTTACAACATTCGAAATAGATTCAACGGGTAATTCGTACGAGAGATTCTTCCGCGGATTCGCAGTCTTCCCCCCCTCCCCCTTTTTTTGTCATTTTCAAGATAATGCAAAAGTGAAGAAATTTTTGGGGTATTAGTGGGGGGGGGTCGTATTCCGTTTGAGGACGTTGTTTTGTCTTTTTTAACGTTTGGAAACGAAAGTTAAACGGAGTGCAAATTTTCCCGTAATCGTATTTTTTTCTCTTGCGATGTTGCTTCTGTTCAGTATTGTTAAATATAATTTTATTGCATAATTTCAGCTTGAAATTGTAGGCAATGATTTCTGAAAATGGGAGTTAGGCCGCCCGAAAATTTCCCCGTAATCTTCGGCCATAAGATTCTTGCGCTGATTCGCTGAATTCAGTCTTTTTGTTATCATTTGTACCAAACACGAGATCGATGCACAACTGAACTGAAATTTTGGGAGGATTGGGGGTGTGTGTGTGTGTCGTTTTCTCCGTCGGAGGACGGAATTTCATCCTTCGAAAACGGAAAGTAGACGGAAGTACGATTTCTTTTGTAATAGTAATTTTTTTCTCTCGCGATGTTTCCTCTACCTAGTATTGTTAGATATCATTTTATTCCATAAATATTTGTATTTCAGCTGGGAAATGTTGAATAAATTTCCGAAAACGGAAGTCGGGCGGAGCGAAGATTTCTTCCGTAATTGTACCCCCTCCCCCACGATGTTTCCACTCCTATGTAGTTGTTAAATGTCATCACCCTCATAAATGTGTGTGCATTTTAGTTCGATAAAGGTAAGGGAAATTTCCAAAAACAAAGTTTTTTTTTTTTTTTGGATTGGAGGTTTAACGACCACTGTGAGCAACTCAATGGGCTATAAGCAGTCGCCCGTCCCTAATTTAGGGCCACTGGTTCCAGGGAAGGGAGAGAGCCAGTGCCGTAAGACAAACACAACATCCATGCCTGACCGGGATTCGAACCCGGACCCCTTTCGGACGAATGATCAGAGGCCATCGCTTAGACCACTGCGCCACCGGGGCGGCGACGAAGTTTGGAAATTTGTAAGAATTGATACATGGTGTTCAAAAAAAAAAGTATTCATTCTCTGAAAATTACACCATTTATCTAAAATGTGAAAGCTCTGATATCAGAATTCATGGTTCTCAGGCTGAAAGTTCTTTAAGCATGATGGATAAAATTGTCATGTGAGGGAATTAAAAAAGAAAAAAAAACGAAAAAAGAAAAGTAACAAAGAAAAATGGTAAGGGAAGACTATCAGCAGAAAAAAAAGTAAACAGTAGTTGCTGTGCAGTAGCAGAGTCAACAAAAGACAAATATGGCTGTGGAACTTGATGAGAAGAAGGTGGGGTTTACTCGCAAGAGGAAACCAGAGCTAATGTTCTAGCAAATACAAGAACAAAACCAGGAAAAAAAACTGTTTGAAGCTATGTCTTTCAAAACCACCCTATTTTGTTTGGAATTCAGTAATTTTATAATTGTAAATACAGTAGTGTGATCTAGTTAAATATTTTCATAAATAAATTACAGTGAACGATTCAGTTTTGTTTATGCTGCGTAATATTCACACTTTCTTACTGTGCAGTCTGATTTTTCACCAAATTAAAAAGTACAGCTTTGTTTTTTTTCTTCGTCAGTCTCATGTATGTTAATTAAAATCGCTCACGAGCGCTATGGATAAATGAAAGGATTGTTTATATTGCATAACTTGTAATCAATTATCAGGAATACTGATCTTTTGGTTCTTACTTAAAGTCTGAATTTTGCCCTATACTATACGTTCAGGGAGCAGAATTTTTAGGAGGCTTTCTTTTTCTCATTTTGACATACCTTGGGTAACATCTTCACCCTAACACTTTTCTTTTTCCAAATGGAAGGTGTGTGGAACCACTTACTAACTCACAATCATCTGCTTAATGTCCATGTGCATACATGCAGGACCACACGTATGCAGGAGCAGTGGGTCTTTCAGACAGCAACAACAAAAAAGTAATAAACTGATTCTACTGCAATGGAGGGGGTGGGGGGCAATCCCGCGCCAAAGCGTCGCTGCGTAAACGTTAAGCGATGGAAGCAGCTTTTGTCTAACCAACTTTACTAAATCTCACTGTTATCTTATAGTTTTGGTTTCCAGTCAATAGCAATAACAAAAGTTTGACATTAATAATTACTGGATGAAAAACATTGTATGAAGAGTATCATGGCACAACTGCTGAAAGGTGATTTTACAATTTGATTATTAAATGTTACATTAGTTTTCCTTTTATATTGAAGGTATGCTTTTCTTCAGAAAACCTTAGGAGTTTGTGATGCACACACAAACTACGTATGCGTGACTTTGCCAGTTGGTTGGTTTCAGAAATAATGTATTTTCAATAAATAAATCCATCGCTCTTTCTACGTAAAGCAACGCACAGCAACCAAAAAATTGTTATATATGTATTTTCATCTGAATCCCATGAATCTCAAAAAATATGCTGCTAAAAACCAACCAAACAGTAATTACATATTTGTTCTTCCTAAATGTATATTCGCAAGCATTCAGTAACAATAGCAACAGTTCTTGGACGCGGCAGCATCCTATTCGTGTTACAGCGAAACAAATGCATTCAGAAGAAAATCCCTGATATTAATGTGTTACGCTTAAAATATTGCAGGTCACGTAGTTTTCAATAAATCGTGGGTAGTATAATTGTTTTCCCATTTATCTCACTGTAGGAACGACAGAAATGCTAATTAACAGTTGTAAGAGAAACAGTAAAATGTCAACAAACCTGAAATATAACATTTTTTCATAGTTCATAAAATAATGGTAATTCAGTATATAAACATAACTTAAAGCACAGAATGGACTTAAAACAATTAAAAATACTATCATTAGCTGCTCCAAAATGCTAATTTTCTCGCTCCAAAACCCAATGTTTCTGCTCTAAATTGCAAATTCCAAGAATTGCTCCAAAGCCACTAACACCCCTGATAATGTACAGATTTCCCACTAGGGGCATAAAGGTCGACCCCCCCCGGGCTATCTCTCTTTTTCCTTAGCATAGCTTTTTCCATGAAAAATATTTTTGCCCTATTTTTAACTTTTCCATTCTCAATTCTTCCAGTGACAGGCATAGACATATCATGTTTCCTTCTACATTTCTTATTATTTTAACTGATTAGACATGTGCCCTCCCAATTCTTAAATTCTGTTTTTTTTTTTTTTTTTTTTTTAATTGAAGGTTTAATGACCACCGTGTGCAACTCTATGGGCTATAAGCAGTCGCCTGTCCCTAATTTAGGACCACTGACTCCAGGAAAGGGAGAGAGCCAGAGCCGTAAGACAAACACAACATCCCTGCCTCACCGGGATTCGAACCTGGACCCATCTCGGACAAATGATCAGAAGCCATCGCTTAGACCACTGCACCACCGGGGCGGTGAATTCTGGATCTGCCCTTGCTTTGTTTTATGAGAATTTCAACTTTTATCATTAATAGACTGATTACATGGGAAGATAGTGCAGAATAGTGATGCAGCTAAAAGGACTGATTGAATTAATCATTTTCAGATTGAGGGAAAGGCTTTTGTGAGATGGGCCTTGTGGCAATTGCACCACCATGATTCAGTTTTGCATTATTGAGTAATTCTCCAATTAAAAACATTAAAAAGAAATGTAATGAGTAAAAAAGCACACTAATCCATTTACATCTTTCATCATTTTTATTACTTAAAACCAAAATTGCTTTTAAAAAATAATTTGGCCATGATACTGTAAAGCGTAATAATAATTCTGGATTTTTTTTTTGTATTTGTCCTAGAAAAGGCCCGGAAAGTCCTTGAATCCCCTCCACCCTCAAAGTGTACGAACCCTGAGTGATGCTTCTCCTACCCAGTATTACTGTTAGATATAATTTTATTCCTTAAATATTTGTATTTCAGCTTGAAAATGGAAAAATTTCCGAAAGTGAAGGTCGGGCAGTGAAGATAACTCCCGTAATCACATTTTTTTCCAGTGATGTTGCAATTCTACTGTGGTTTTGTTAAATGTTATTTCTTCCCTGTGAATTTAAGCTTGATAAGGAAGGGGGGGGATTTCTGAAAATGGAAGTGATGAAGTTTGTAAGAATTCATGCATGGTGTTCAAAAGTATTAATTACTATTGTCAAAGTTACACAATTTATCTAAAACAGTAAAACCTTTTACATCAGCATTCATTGTCCTCAGGCTGAAAGTTCTTTCATTTTGATGGATGAAATTATTCTCCTCTGAGAGAATAAATGAAAACCTGGCAAAGAAATGGGAAGGGAAAGATATCAGCAGAAAGAAATGTTTAAGCAATGGATGCTGTGCAGCTTCAGAGTTGATGAACAGCAACTATGGCTGTGAAACTTTCTGAGAAGACAGCTTTGCAAGAGGAAACTTGAGCTGATGTTCTTGCAAGTACACTCACTGACAATGAAATTTGCGCACCTTAAAAAAATCATGTTACAACCGTGAAACTTTGCAAATAGCTAAAGTGCAGACGTGCCAACTCTCCAGATTTAGGCGGGAGACTCTCAATTTTCAGCCATTTCTCCTGCCCTCCGGATAAATGTCAAATTCTCCCGATTTTCACCGATAATTAGCCATTACGATGGTCGAAATAACGAAATTCCATCAACTGCCGCCTTGGATCGACGCAGAAGAAAAATATTTCGAACCGCTTGTAAAATCTTTTTCTTTCTGCGTCGATGCAAGACTGCATTTACAGTCATCAGTATCGTACCTTTCCTCTCCTCATATCTGCAAAAAGAAAGCCAACCCCGGTGGCGCAGTGGTCTATTTTATGTTATGTACAAACACACTCGCGCGCCAGCTGTGACCTACTTATCGTTTCACGTCTCCCCGCTCCTAGCTGTGAGCCTGTTTATGTTTTCTTCAGAGTTTTGAGGAGTGCTTTTCGGTTTTGCTTTACTGTGGATATTTTTATTTCTTATTTTGCACTATGTTTGTCTCTTTTCCCTTCGTCGCATTTTGTACAAGATTAATGTGCTCCTTTGTTCATCTCTAATTGCGAATCTGTTATTGTCAGCTATGTTTTATCTTCTATTGTAGCATTTTGTGTACACTTAGTTTGTGAATTTTTTTCTCTCATTCCTTCGCTTACTTTTTGCGGGAGATTTTTCCTTTTGCATTACGCCACTTTCGGAGTTTTTAATGTTTTATTTTATGTCATATCTTTGGCAGTTTGTTTCTGCTTTACATATTAGCTGTTATTGTCTTTGCTGCATAATAAAGTTGTGAAACTGGGCGCCGGCTTTCGACAAATTGTCCGAGATTGGTCCGAGTTTGAATCGCAGTGGGGCATGGATGTTGCATACTTGCTAACTTTTATGGATTTCTGCTTCATTTTACTGATTTACGGTTAGAAGAAGTCTGTTGTTTGTTTTTACGGATATTTTAATATTTCTGCTAAATCGAAATATTTCAATCCCCTGCAGGCTTCAACCATCCATTTAGATTTTCTACCGGACCTTACGAGCGCAGTGTTACGCGATGATGTCAACTTTGGCTCGCCGGCTTCGTGCGGTAGCTCTCTCTCGCTCTCTCCACACGGGAGTGCTCAAGTGACGTGCCGACCAGAGTTCTCCAAAATGCGTAATCTAATTACGCGTCTAGTACGCATCGAAATTTTATCAACGCGTAAAAATACGCATCAGGAATTTTTTCTCGGGGCGTAAAAGATACGCATCGTGAATTTTTCTCGGCGCATAAAACTACTCATCCAATAATTTTACCAATTCGTAAAAATATGCATCGTGACGGTATTTCTTCTTTCAAAGACTGAAGTAAACGAAATAAAGATTTTTTCCGTAATCGTAATTTCTTTTTCCTGTGATGTTGCCTCTGTCCATTATTGTTGTTATATATCATTTTATTCCGTAAATATTTGTATTTCAGTCTGAAAATGGAGGAAAAATTTCCGAAAGCGGAAATTCGAGGGCGAAAAAAAAAAAAAATGAAAAAATGCTATTAATTGTATCTGGTTGACAACTATTTTCACTATGCTTTTTAATTTGCATATAAACATACAGTCTGCATTTAGAATAACTTTTTAAACATTAAAAATGCTATTTACCAATAATACTACTACTGGAAAATTGCTCCTGCATCTGAAAAATGTCGATAAAAAAAAAATAGCGCTCATGTGATTTTATGAGTTGCAAAAAATCTCCAGATTTTTAGATTTTGAAGGTTGGCACGTCTGAAAGTGCATGCTGGTATGCAAATAATCCACGTTTGGTGCGTTTACACGTGACCGCACACCCTGTGGTGGTGCTGCAAGCACGAACTGGCAGCATTATGAACCGGCGTGCAGTCGATGCCCCATGAAAATCAAAAGCACCCGCCAACGCAAGCAAGAGTACAGGATGACAAGAATGCCGGGTAGACGCCAGAGATGTTGAATGTCGATTTACACAACTTACGGACTTTGAGAGAGGCCTGATCATTGGGCTGAAAAACGCAGAGTGATCGGCACGCCGTATAGCCCGCCACACGGATCATTCTGACCATACCGCCCGACTGTGTTGGGAGCAGTGGACACGTGACGGCACTGCCACACAGCAAAGCGGCTCTGGACGAACCAGGAGGACCACTGGTAGAAAGGATCAACGGATCGTGCGCCAGGCACAAATGGATTCCACGGGGACACAATCCACTATACAGGCAGATGTAGCGGCTCCTGTGTGCCCTTGAACCATTTCCCGATGCTTTGCGGAAGCAAATCTGCGATCCCAGCACCTCTTATGTGTGCTGCCATTTAACACCGGAACATCGCTGGCTCCGTTTACAGTGGTATCAAGCCAGAGCAACGTGGAACGCCACAGACTAGCGACGTGTGGTGTTTATCGACGAGTGCCACTTCGTTTTGGGGAAAGATGATCATCGTGTCCGGGTGTAGAGGTCCCCGGATCAACGGCACAATCCCAACCTCGCTATCGAGCGCCACACCTCCCTCACTACAAGCAGTATGGACTGGGAAGCCATTGCCTACGATAGCCGATCAGCTTTAGTAGTGTTATGTGGATCATTGACGGGCTAGCGGTATGTGGATGAGATCCCACTGCCCCATGTGCTCCCATTCCTGGCTGGGATTCCAGGTGCGCTATACCAGCAGGGCAATGCCCATGCGCTCATGGCTCGGGTTGCCCAGGACTGCCTAGTGCCTACATCATGTCCAGACACTTCCATAGCCTGTCCGCTCTCCGGACATGTCCCATATCGAGCATGTGTGGGGCCAGTTGAAACGCCGGCTGCCGCCGTGCCACACTATCCGGGATTTGGAGCACACCGTCTAACACGTGTGGGCCAATCTGCCGCAGGATAACATCAGGCATCTGTTCGCTTCCATGCCGAACCGTATTATTGCAGCATGTATCGCCGTATGAGACAGTGCGATGCGCTATTGAAGATGACCAGACTGCGTGCCACAGATCCCTCTGTAATTGTCCTGCAGCTGTTTCTGCCATCATGTGTATAATTCATCTGTATCATTACGTCCATAAAATTTCAATTCAATCCGATGCTTCCTTCTTGGTGCGCAAATTTCATTGTCCGTGAGTGTATAAGAACGAAATGAGAACAAAAAAACTTGTTTGAAGCAGTGTTTTTTAAAACCGTTTTGTTTTGTTTCTTTAATTCAGTAGTTTTATATTGTGAATACAGTGGTGTGCTCCCAGTTTAATACAGTGAAACCTGTCTAAAACCGAATCCTTCAGTTCAAATATTTTTTGTTTTGTTTTATACAGGGTCATACACAAAAAAAATTACATGGAGTAGGAAAATGTTATAACGAAAGAAAAAAAAAACTGCATAGAAAGTGTACAAACTGTATTTTTAAAAGACAAACTGCGTAAAAAATAAAATAATGAGAAAAATACATACATAATGCAGACAGCACACATTGCAGTTATTTAAAAAAGTCATCTATACTTGTTTGCCGCACAGGTTTCAAAGAGCTAATACATATAATTTCTTTCACATCTTGTAGTACGTCCATAAGTTTGGGACAATTTTTTTGGGCCGCAAATTCCTCTAGGTTATTAATTGCACTTATTGTGTCTCTGAATGTCTTTATTTTTAACTCTTTTTTTTTTCTTTCTCACCTTCACCCATATCATCATCTTGCTCCTCTGCCTCCTTCAATGCATCAACAGCCTTTCCAATGTCTCCAAACATGGGGAGGTGATCATCGAAATGGGCAATGTCAGCATCAAACTCAAGATTGGCTCGTCGCCATAAATCAGAAATTTCAACTCTTTTTCTTCTTTGCCATCGTGTTAGGAGGAAACCTGGCTAGTTTTACATAAAGAAATGTGGGGATGACAAGTAGCGTTATCTAAAAACGACAAAACTTTTCTGTTCTGTATTTTCATCTTTTTGTTAAACATGTTCAGCCATTCTTTCATAATAGCAAAGGCTGTCATCCATGCTTTTTTTTTTTATTGAATCTCCAGTGAACTGGTAAGTTATGATCAAGTTGTCTGAATGGCCTAGGACGAGCAGATTTACCTATCACAAGAGGTTTTTTAATTTCCCCTTCCATGCTGGCACACAGAAAAACAGTCAATCTGTCTTTAGACATTTTGTCTCCGACACATTTATCACCCTTCTCAACAAGTGACTTTGTTGACAACAGTCTAAAAAATAGACTAGTTTCATCTCCATTGCAAATGTTTTTTGTTTCATATCCCCCTCAATAAATTTTCCGATTTTCTCTTTCCATTCGTTTACCGATTGAACATCTATGTCTTTAGCTTCACCACAAACTTGATTAAAAACAATGTTGTGACAGGATTTGCCAACCATTGGCCAACTCTCTAGCCAACCATTGGATGCTTTAGTCAGTTTTTTCTAATTTATGAGCAACCTTCAATGCTTCTGCTAGAATCATTGGCCGAGAAATCGGTATCACTTTAGCCCTAGCGCTCACAAACCACTTCCAAACTGCCTGTTTATTTCCTCGTTTGAAGACACTCTACCCAGTAATTTTATCTGTCCTGCAGTTCATTTTAACCACTGGTCCATATCTTGTCTTTACTTTTCAAGGCTTCATACATTTTTTTTCCAACTTTAAATTTCTCGGACAATTCCTTAACCGAACATTTTTCTCATTGATGCTCTTCAATCAGTTTCACTTTCTCACCAAGAGATAAGGTTTTATGTTTGCCACCTGGCATGTTAATGCACTCACTTGTTAACTCTTAAATTCTTTTAAACATCGCACTCACTTGTTTAAACGTCGAATTGTATGACACAACCAAGAATGGACGGTGTTGGCAAAATCCACGTTGGTAAAACTTTAATGCCAAAAGCAGGGGAAGGGGATACATGTACTCAGCATACTGTCTGCCCACACGAGCCAGAGACCCGCTTTTTAGAACGTCAGGAATGTTCGATTCACGATGTAGGGAAGAGAGGAGTACTGATAAACAAAACTATGCACTACAAATTCCCTCGTTAACTAGGAAATGTTCTTTTAGATTGATCTTGCTTTTTCTATTATTCCCAAACTATGTACAGTATTTTGTTAATACGTATTTAATTTGATGGATTAAAAAACTACATATTTTCATTTTCCGTTTTGAACAGTTTCATCTGTACCATCGTACCGAAAATTGGTTTCCGGTTTATACTGGGTAGTTTATAAGGTAAAATGATCAGTTCTGAAATTTTCTTCCGGTTTAGCCAGATTTCTGTTTCATACAGGGTCCAATTTAGACAGGTTTTACTGTATTTACATAAATAAATTACAGGGAAGAATTTTATCTTGCTAAAGTACTGTTATGTTTACACCTTTCTTGCTATGCTATCTGATTTTTCATCGGATAAAATCAGCTTTTTTTTTTTTTTTTTCTCCCTCTCTCGTCTGTCTCGTATGTTTTTGAGGAAATTTTAATTTCGTGCAAGAAAGAAAAATGCCATTTGACAATTTAAAGTGATGTATAACTTTGCATTATCAGGTGATGACAGTGACTCCGGTGATGGCAACGATCAGGCTCAAACCTGTGCTACATCAACAAAGAAAGGGATAATGACTCCAAAGGGCCAGGATAAAACTTCAGTATTGTCAGCAAAGAAGAGCTCGCTGTCCATGTCTCCGGAACAGAAATCAATGAAGGAGTTCCAAGGAATTAAAGAACAAGCACAAAGAAAGAGTAAGTTTAAATTTACTCGTGATTGATATTGTGGCACTTTTTTGCAGCAGTTTCAAAAAAAAAAAATAAAAAAAATGTGCCATCAGAAACAGTGATCATTTATAAATTAAGTTGGTTCTATTCAGGGACAAAAGCATTGCAGATTTAACAAAAAATCTGTAATGTGGGTGGTCAAATTGTGAATTTTTAGTTGAAATAATTATTTTTTGGAGTAATTTTTTGGAAGCTACACTGCATGTGATATGTTTGGACAATAATGATATGTCTTTAGCATTCTTTTTACTCTTAAAAGGATTGTTGCAAGGATCTTCTTGGTGCAGTAGATGATACGAGTATTAATCAGTAATTTTAGCATGGAAATGTCCCAATTAATTTCTACCATGTAGTCAGCTACCCTGAAAATTTTGAAAATAGTTTTTAAAGCAAGAATTGAACCTTCATCTCCTCAGACTTTGGTTGCTTGGAAAATACATAGTAGGACCAAAATGATATGACCATCTACCTAGTATTATTGTAGGTCCTCGGTGAGCTGCCACCACTGCTGCCATGGTGGAGGCATTGCCCCCCAAGACACATAAGTGGTATGCTGTTGCATATAAGTATAAGTGCTGCATTTACCTCAATCGTGGGTGAAAGTTTTCCGTCCTGGGGATGGAATTCCGTCTTTCACAAATTTCCAAAAACAGAAGTTAGACTGAACAAAAAATTTCTCTCGTAATAGTAAAAATAAAATTCCTCATGATGTTCCCTCTGTTATTTATTGTTGTTACATGTCAATTTATTCCATAAATGTTTGTATTTCAGCTTAATGTGGGAAGTAAATTGGAAGATTTTACTTTGCATAATGCATGTTCTATGTGCTGCTGCTGTTGTAAAAACACTACTGTCAATCCAATCAGGGTGAAGCATGGGTGGGGCCAATGTACCGCCCAGCATGTGTGCAATCACGTTGTGGGACGAATTGACTGACCTTGACCCTGTTGAAACTTCTCTCTGTATGTAATTAAATTGTTCATGGTATAAGACCTGAAAATTTTCACCCCCCCCATAAAATGAAGTGGCACAACTGTATATACATGTCTGTATGTGTGTATATAAGCACATAAATGGGTGGGATTACATTAAAAAATGAAGATAAAGGCAGCAAACGTGGGTACAGTAATAATTTGTTACGGTTTAAAGGCCGGGTGGAGGACGTTAAGAGAATAAAAAATTTCAGTCTTGGCAATGCTTCCTAACTTTAACCCATGAGCTAGTCCAGTGTCCGTTTTGGGAGGTTCATATGACAGCTGCTGATTCATGTTGTTAAATTCTGTTTCAACTTTAAGAGCTTTCAAGTATTCTTCATATCGTATGCATTCTTTTTTTATTTTCAGACATTTCTGGCCTCAAGAACTTTATGACGGCCTGTTCTCAATGATTAGAAACTGTATCAAAGGTCCCCTTTTTTATTTTATTTTTACCTAGGAAGTATTTAAATTTTGTTGACAGGTTAACTTCAACCTGATCTTCCTTATGTGCAATGCAAAATTACAATTTTTGGGTCTCCTAAATTCCTTCCAAAGAAAAGCCATTATATTCTTAACGATAATTAAAACACTTACAAGTTTGCTCAGATTAAAATAATTGACTTGTGTTTTCTTATAGTCTTTTAGGCCTTAATAAAATTTTAGAGCTGTATCATACCAAATGTTTTCAGTTGGGTTTTTGTCAGGTGACGTAGGCAGCAGTGGGAGAACGTGGAAATTATCCTAGTGTTCCTTGAACCAGTCCTGGACAATATGGCCCTTGTGTCATGTTATATTGGCCTATTTGGATCACTCATGTCGGTGTGGAAAGACCCAGCATAAGCAGATCAACATGTTGGACAGCTATGATTTGGCAGTTGTTGGGGTGAGGGTGGGGTGGGGATTGCTATCGGGTCGGGTCATTCCATGTCAAATCAACCAAATATATATATATACATACATGTTTCAAATTCACCATCACTAATCTAAAGAAAACTCAGAATTCTGATAGCATCTGTTAAGAAAGTGATTCCTAATTTTTTTCACATTTTTTTCATGTGTTGTTTTTGAGCTACTGCTGTCAAAAAAATGGCAAATAGAATAATTTTGAATTGCTTATTACTTTGACCCTAATTAAGACAGGGTGCTGAGAAAGGTCTCATTTTAAAGCTCTTAAAATGGGTTTTAATATGATATCTTATAACATTATATGGTTATAAGTGAAAATCTCAAGGTCATCCAAATTTATTTTTTTTTAATTTCAAATAGTTTTTTAAAAAATCTGAAAAAACCCCCATGTTTTGTTTATCTGACATTCTTTAACAGATCCTGAAAGTTTCGAAATGGGATCTCAGTGGGATCATATAAAACCCCAATTTTAAAACAATACATGCACAGCGTATTTCTATACTTTTCCTATACACATCGTAGTATAAGGGGCTGATTATAAAAATAAACTGAATTACCTACAGAACTTGGTTCCAAACTTCACAGCTGTTTCACTGCCAAAAGTTTTCGGGTTGCGTTTTCTTTCTCTGCCCTAGTCAATATGTAAACCCTTCCAGTTGCTGTTAACGGATCCACTCTTGTGAGGATGTCGCTCCGGTGTACCAGAAGAATGGCTGGTGCTGTAGGATATGTAAATGATGCAGCTGAACCATGGGGCTGAAGGAAACTCACTTTGATTTCCTGCTCATCTTCAAATGAATAAAAAAAAAAAAAACACATGCCAGCCACCAGAAGTCGGCATGTCACAAAACCAACAATTTCAGTGACTTCTATTTCATCACGTTCTTTGTCATTTCTGCCTCCCTTGAAAATGCTGAGAAGGAATATGGTCTAGTGAGCACTTTACTTTTACTCACAGGGATGAAGGAGTGCAGTTTCAAGGTGCCTTCAATAGTTTGGGCAGATAGCTTCTTGTCCTTCAAGATCATCTCCTCATCCTTTGTACTGCTGGGTTGTGCTGTATGCAAAGTGCATGGAACTGATGTTTAACTTTAGCCCACTCATAAAGCTACCTGGGTGTCATGATTTGCTCATTATAAACAAGGCGAAGGCTTTCCGTAAACAAGGTGAAGGCTTTCCCTTGCAGCCAGTTTCCTCACAGTGCCGCCAATCCCATCACATGAACTTTTCCCATGGGAGGTTGCAAAAAAATGCCATTCTGCTTTGACACCAAAATCCTCCTCATGCAAACACAGATTTAAAAAATTAAGCAGATTTTTGTACTGTGCCGCACGTCCATCGGAAAATATATCTTTAATGGAGTTGTAATGTGAAACCTGATGGAGTCCATGAATAGTCGTTGGAAACAATGAACAGCAACAGTGTCATGAGTAAAACAATCGGAAATGACTACAAAACTGGTATGCTGCAATTTGCTGCTTGTGTCACTCCTTGAGTAGATGGAGAATGGATGAATCATTGCTTGTGCATTATTCCAATGATATCCCTGTGCAACATCTTGAAAGATAAATGAATAGTTCTCAGTAAAATTACAATGAATTCACCCTCTTTTAGTTCCTTCTTAAGATGACTAAGAAATGAGGATTGCTACTTTGCGATAAAATAATGTCGGAGTTTTGAAAGAGATTCAAGGAAATCATTTATAAATTTCCCACATGTTTTAGTAATAGTCTCCAAGCTGTTGGTCTTATCAGTTTGAACCCACTGTTTGAATGTCACATTCTCAACACAATTTATTTCGAAACATTCTTTCAGCCTGTCTCTCAGAACATCTGTTCCTGGGCTGTTTGAACAGTCACTGAAGTAACACGATTCAGATGGATTATCACATGTCATTGTTTATAAAGCATCTTTGTAAGTTCTTATTGGTTTTTCACCTTCTGTCAATTCCAGGAATTTACACTGTGCGAACTTCAATTTAGTGTTGTGATCTATTGCATACATACAAACACTCCTGCCAGAACACATTGTTTTGGCCGAAGTTCACAAAACATTAGAAAATCCAAGTTGTATATCCAGGTGTTTCTCCTTAAAAAGTACAAACAGTTCTCGTGAATTACAAAGGATAAGTTGTTTTCGGATATGCTTATGTTTTCCACCTACTTTAACTGAGACAGTCTTTCTTCCCTGGCATGATGCGGCTCACTTCTTCACTCATAAAAAGACCGTATTTTTGCAGCAATTTCTGGGTTTAATGTTTTTCCAGGTTTAGGATCAGGGCATGACATAATTCCTTTCTCTTTTTGCAGCTTTTTTGTTTTATGAGCTGTGTAATTAGCTACATTGAATTCATCTTGAATTTTCTGTATTGTCCATCTTGTAGGTAATGTAGTTAGGATTTGCATTCTCACACTTTTATGTGTAGTTGAAATAAACTTTTCTTTCAATTGGTTGAGTATTTCATCACCAGGGGAAGGTGTTTCAACACTCTGAAAAGTAGCACTGCTTTCTAACAGTTTGGACCTAAAAGCTTCACTTGCTCTTTTGAGCTTTTCCACTGGCTACCACTTTTCTCCTAATCCTTGCTTTTTTCTTGGCATTTCATTCTTAGCAATTAGGCTACGGTTAAAACAAGTGAGTGCTTCATCTTTTTCTGGAGTAGATAAATTCGCTTCCTGGTGTAAGTCATCATCTGTATCATCGGAGGAAGGCTTCACAGATTGATCTTTATTCACAGAATTGCACAATAATTTATGACAACTGTCACAAATCTTATCACCAGACTTGATCTTTGAACTGAACTCATCTAGCAGATTATTACTCACCAGTCTCAAACTCTTCTTGTGATAATTATGTCTTGGCTTATTAAGTGGATTACAACAAAACAAATTCGCCTTTGATGTCGACCCCCATCCATTTTTCTTACTTCTTCATAACTTTCACAGTGCAATCAAAAATTTAAGATGTAGCCCTAAAAGAATAAAGAAAAAGTTCATGAATTTTTTTTTTACCATTAAAAACAAATGCACTTTTCCAGAAAGAAACTTCAAGTGAATTAGGAGAGTGGCATGGCTACACCCTCCTCTCATCACAGCTGAACACTAAGTAGTTCCAGGTGAGGCTTTCTGTGCATGTTGAGACATGAAATGAGCCTCAGACCTGAATTTTGCTATATATTATGGCAGGACTAGTGTCTGAAAGTTCAAATACTCTCTGCTTGTTGGAACATCATTGCGTGAACTAGAAAAATATCCCTTCACAAGTGAAATCAAGTAGAACTACAATACACTTTATTCATTATAATTTTCATTTATTTAAACAAATTATTTAAATATATTATTTTAATTAATTTTTTATTAAACTATTTAATTAGGTAATACATATATATACTTTTTATAAAACGAATTGTTTTTGAATTCTTCAAAAAAATAATTATTCTTTCTATTCTATTATAACCTTTTTTTTTATAGGCACTCAAGTGTTTACTGTAAAATGAACACACGTTATAAATAAAATAGGGTTTCTATATAATCCCACTGAGATCCCATTTTGAAACTTTCAGGATCCGTTACAGAATGTCAGATAAACAGAATGTTTTTTCCAGATTTTTTAAAAAACTACTATTTAAAAATAAAAAAAAACTTTTTATGACCTTGAAATTTCAATCACTTGTAACCAAATCTTGTTATATATCATATTAAAATCCATTTCAAGAGCTTTAAAATGAGACTTTTCCCAGCACCCTGTCTTAATTAGGGTTGAAGTAATAAGCAATTGAAAATTATTCCGTTCACCGTTTTTTGACAAATTTTGACATCTTTTGACAGATGTATTTCAAAAACGATACATGAAAAAAAATGTGAAAATGAGGAATCACTTTCTTAGCAGATGCTATCAGAATTCTGAGTTTTGTCAAGATTGGTGATGGTGAAGTTGTGAGCATGGTTGATTTAGCATGGAATGGCCGTATTCCCAGTCCCCTGAACATCCCATAGAGCATTACACCCCACCATCTTCCTTTATTTGTGGAGGCCCGTGCAGTGGAGCAATCGTTGCACTGAGCTGTGAATACACATCCATGCTGCTTGATTGCAAACAATGGCTGGGGTACCAAGTTACCACGCTTATCATTCCAGATAATGCAGCAAAGCCACTTCTCTTCTCGAGCATTAAACTGTTGTTACCTCCCAACATGCCCTCAGTTATGCATTGCTAGTTTTTCCATCCACTCTCAGTGCATTTTAACTATGGCACTAAGTGAACAGCTAACAAAGTTCACTATTTCTGGATACTGCTACCCTTTACTGTGTATCTGATATATAATTTGAGGAAGAAATATTTCCTTTCGAAATACGTGGGAACATATTCAAAGCAATTATATTCAAACCAATCAAAATTATGCACCAAATTGCTTGTGCTTTACTGGTCATCCATGTAACAACTTGTCAAAAAACTTGAAAATTGCATTGCCCTTGAGCGGGAATCTAATCAGCATCTCCCGATTTCTGTTCGAGTATGCTAGCCGTTACAAGGAGTTGTTACATGCAAGACCAGTAAACCACAAGCAGTTCGGTGCATAATTATGATTGATTTGAATTTATGTGCTTCTTGAATATAATTGTTTTCTGTATCTGATGATCATGCCCTTTTCAAAGAGGGTCAAATCCAGTCCTTTACCCTTTGCAACCATTATTTCAGCTCTGACTGATACTGCTTGTGTCACAGATAAGTACTGTGTACACTCTTGACCTTCATACGCATGCACAGCCTTGCCAGAAATGATTCAAACATCAGGTGGGGATGTCATAGTGTCTTGCTCCAGTGTATGTCATGGTAGGATTGTGATTCAGTGTGAGTTTCATTCTTGCTGTGTACCATAATAGTTTTTTCAGCAACTGGCTCCACAGGAAACAATTGTGACATTACTATGCCGAAACTATGCACTTCTTTTTAGACTTAAGAAAGAAAAATGGTTGCCAGAGCCCAGAATGATAGTATGTTCTCTCTGCTAAGCTTGGGCATAGGAAACCGAACTGCTTCAGTGGCAGTGCATCAGCTATGCACTTATGTTCATTGTGTGACACACAAATAACAGACCATAAATTTGTTTTCCTCATTTGTTCATTTGTTATTTCAAATGTTTATTTATATGCAATAATTACTTTCAATTTTTAAAGTGTTGCACATTGCTTTTGTAAATTTTGAAAACTGACGAACAATGCATGTAACTGACAGACTGATGTAGATAAAGGCTCGTGCCTTACACCAATGTATTTGTTACAAAATATTACTTAAAAATGGCAATTATCTTTCTGTTGTTTTTGTGAACTAGAAAGTTTCTATCCAAGGGTGGGGTCAGTCTGTACTTTAGAATTTCTGAAATTTCAAAAATTCATATCTGCTGATCTATCACAAATTAAACTTTGGGGGTATCTTTGCTTGTGAAAAAAAAAAAAATTTGGTGATGGGGTAGTACCTGCAGATTTTATGTGGAACAGCCCATTGGAAAAAAAAACAGCTTCACTTTTATGAATAAATACCATGTCCCTATGAGTTCCCAGAAGCTTAACTTATATTTTACACTGCTGGCCACCCAAAATGCAACACCAAGAAGGACACGAGACAGCAAAGCCAGATTTACTGGACACATAACAGCAGATACAAAGATGAAACGATTGAGCTTACAGGCCCGTGCGACTTGCGGAACACGCAGACATCAATAGTTCGTGTGGCCCCCATGGCTGGCAATAACGGCCGCTACATGCTGCGGCATCGAACGAAAGAGGCTTTGGATGTAGGCTTCAGATATGTCGGTCCAGGCTGCTTCCACACGTTGCCACAGTTCATCGGGCATAGCTGCGGGTGGTGCTCGCCGGGCCGCCCGGTTGCCGATCAGCGACCAGACATGTTCGATGGGCGACATATCAAGAGAACAGGCGGGCCACGGCAGCAGTGACACCTGGTGGGCTGTGAAGAATTGTTGCACGATGCGTGCCACGTGCGGGCGCGCATTGTCCTGTTGAAACTTGGCCGCTGGCAGGTCCTGCAGGTAAGGGAGGACTACAGGCTCCAAAACGTCGGAGCTGTTGAGTGTACCGGCGATGCGTACCAGAGAGGTGCAGGTGTCATATCCAATTGCGTTCCAAACCATAACGCCAGGCGATGGACCGGTATGGCAATGCATAATGCCGGCGTTGTACAGTCTCTCGCCGCGGTGCCGCCACACGCGTATCCAACCATCGTGGTGTTGCAGGCTTAGCAGGATTCGTCGGAGAAGACAATGTCGTGCCATTCCGTAGTTCAGGTGCGGTGTTGAACAGTCCACTGCAGCCTCACTCGCCAGTGGGGTAACGTCAATGGTAATCGGAGCAATGGGCGCTGTGCGACAAGTCCTCGCTCCTGCAGACGTCGAACGATATGTGCTGAACAGGTTGTTGCACAACACAACCTAATTACTGCACTAACGTTCGTGATGTGGCTGGGCGAGCCGTCAATGCCCGCCGCACAACATGCCGGTCCTCTCGTTTGGTGGTGTGCTGTGGCTGCGGCAATCGCTCACGTTGGTCCGTCCGTCCCTCCCTCCTGCACCCACCGAATCCACACTCTCCTCACTGTGGCTGGATATCGTCCCACACGGGCGCCGATGTCTCGGTATGATAAACCACTATTCGTCCTCTGTCGAACTCTGAAACGTGCTGGAATGACTGTCGTATTCTGCGACGAGGCATCAGGAAGCTTCCCACGCACAGGTCCGGCAGCACAACACACTTCCACTACTTACACCCCGCCTTCTGTGCACCCTTCTTCTTATTGTGCTTCTCGGTGGCGTGCCGGGCGCACATGATTTGTGTATGCCCTGCAATGCTAATCGTTTGGATGTCCTCTCGCTGGCAACGCATGCTGCAAATTTCAGGCCAATCGGATGCTTTCTTCTTGGTGTTGCATTTTGGGTGGCCAGCAGTGTATTAGTAAGATTCACCTGAAAATGCTATGTTCTTCAATTGTTTATTTTCAAGCTATTAAAATGAAATTTTAAGATAATTCTCAGATTCTTAGTAATATTGGGACACATTTAAATGAAGTTTTTGAGAAGATTTAAAATTTGAGATAAGAAATGAACATATGATATCAAGAAAAGCATATTACTTAAAAATAGCATACTTGCCAGCTACTGCGGAATGTCTGTAGATTTTACGGAACTCACTGTCAAAACTACAGATTTTTCGAATTTTCATTTAAGTTTTGTTTTGTATTGCTGTTCTTTAATTATATACAGTACTGGCCAAAATTGTGGAAACCTTTTGGAAACAGTGTATTTTTGAGGTTTGATGGCTCATAACACCACTTTTTTTTTTTGGAGTAATACCATAAAATTATATATCAATGGAAAGATAATTTCATCAAAAATGTAATGCAATAACTTTTATGACGGATTTTGTATTAGAACAGCAGTTATAAAAAAGAAAAGTGAAACACATAGAAAAAATGAGATATACAAAAATTCTCACCATGTCAGTTAATACTTAGTTGGGTAACCTTTAGCATTTATTACAGCCTTACAATGCCTTCCCATGGAGTGAACCAAGTTTTTTAGTTCTGCAGCTGTTATAATGTGAAACCAAGATTGAATTATTGCTTCTATTAATTTGGTTTTATTGCTGGGTTGCTTCTGACTAGCAAGTTTCTTTAGTCAGCTCCATAGATTTTCGATGGGGTTAAGGCTGGTCTATTCCCAGGTCATTCCAGCAGTGGAATATGATTATCTTGAAACCACTTTTTGCACACAACAGCAACATGACATGGAGCTGAATCCTGTTGAAATATAAATGCTTCATTATCTTGGAAAAGATCAGGTGTGGAAGGCTTCAGTTTGGGCTCAAGTATTTCATTAATGTATTTTTGGCCATTTATATTATCATTAATCACGCAAATTCTGCCCACACCTTTTGATATCATACAACCCCAGATCATAATACTAACTGGATGTTTCACGGTACATGTAATGCCATCAGGATGCAAATCTTCTCCGATTCTTCTCCTTACATATTTTATGCCATCACTACCAAATAAGGAGATTTTGGTCTCATCACTCCAAATAACAATGTTCTGCTGTCCAGAATTTTATTACATTTTACAAGCTCACTAAATGAAAGAACACAAAACAAAAAAACCAACTTGATAGCAATCACATAACACACTGACAAGTGTCCTCCTCTCAGCTCCAATACATGACATCAATAGCTGAATCCTACTATGACCTGATTGGCTCATTGCCAAAACAAGATGACACCTGATTGGCTCTCTAAACACTCATGCTCATTGGCTACATTCAAATGAAGGAAAGCTACTTCATATCAACCTAAGCAAGTTGTGCTTCTTTTTTCTGTTTATTTGGCTATAACTTTTCATAAAATACAGATAATTGAACAAACTTTGTTGCAATACATTTTTAATGAAATTATCTTTCCATTGATATATAAGTTTACGGTATTACTAAAAAACAAAAAACAAAACAAAAAAAAAAAACGGTGTTATGAGCCATCAAACCCCCAAAATACACTTTTTCCAAAAGGTTTCCACAATTTTGGCCACTACTGTACATGAGATTCTTAAGCGGATTCACGGAATTCCTCTTTTTTTTTCTTTTTTTCATCATTTAGATCTTTTTTCTCCTAATGTTGCCTTTGTGTCCAGTATTCTTGTTAAATATCATTTTATTGCATAAATGTCTTTCAGCTTGAAACTGTAGGCAACAACTGGCAAAAACGGAAGTTAGACGTCACGAAAATTTCCCCGTAATCTTTAGGTATAAGATTCTTCTCCGAATTCGAGGAGTTCCGCCATTTTCGTTATTATTTTGGTCATTTATGAGATCAATGCACAATTAAACAGAAATGGGGGGAGGGGGGTGTTGACGGGATGTTTTTGTAATCGTAATTTTTTTCTCGCGATGTTGCCCCCGTCCATTATTATCGTTAAATAGCATTTTGCTGTAAAAATAATTTTATTTCAGCTTGAAAACAGCGGGAAGATTTCCAAAACCGGAAGTCGAGCGGAGCAGAGACATTTCTCGTAATTGTAACCCCTCCCCCCCCACACACACACAATGTTCTCACTCTCCTGTGTTGTTAAATATACCCCATCCCACAAGTTTTTGCATTTAAGCTTGATAAGGGAGGGGGAAATTCCTGAAAATGGGAGTAATGAAGTTGGAAAATTTGTAAAAATTGATGCATTTTTTACAAATTTTGAATTTCCTGTCTGTCAAGCATTGTGGAATTCTGAATGCATCTGACTGATTTCTGCTGTTGGAAGTTTCGAAGTAAAATCTCACAATGTTACTCATCTTGCCCTTGCCAGGGGAATCAACTTTGTATTTTGCATGTGCTAAAGTTTGTTTCATTAGTGTCCTTGTTTATTGTAACGTTTTGTTGTGGTACATGTTTTTTTTTACAAAGAGATGGATCATTTTGTGAGAAAGCATCTATGTGTGTGGCACAATAATACTAGTTACAACTGACAAGGTTCTTGCCAATGCTGGCAGGTATGTATATCAGTTCAGTAAAAAAAAAAAAAATTCATTCAGTGTTTCTTGGCTGGTCCTCAAAGCTTACTCACTGTGTGCTTAAATGATTTTTTTACCCATCACTAATCAAATGATGTAGTTCAATTACAGCAACACCTTTTCAAAAATTTGTTGGCATTGATGTGTTTCTTTTTTTGTAGAAAAGGCCAAGAAAGATTATGATGACGATAAGGAAGATGACAGTGAGGATGATGATGGTTAGTTATTTATGCATGAAATTGAATTTTGGTATTAACATGTATTTTCTAGTATATGTATCAGCAAAATATTTGTATGAATTTATTTGTAGTACAAATTTATTTGTGTGTTTTTATGTGAGAACAGGTACACTGTTCTCACATAAAAATTTATGTGAGAACAGGTACAGTCACTGATCAATGAAAAGTTGCTGATAACATGTCAGTGAGTCATTTTGTGGTGGTGCAAATCTGGCCAGATACATTTAGTCGTTACAATCAGTATTGTTCATTTCACTGCCACTCTTGTTAGTTTGAACTGTTGCAATTCCACCATCTAAGAATTAGCATAGTCCACTAGTTCTTCTCCCCTCCCCCCCCCATCACCTGTAGCACTTTTTACAATACATTGTTCCATTAAACTTTTGGGCTATAAAGAAGTATTTGAATTCATGCATGGATTCCTGAATGTGACTGCATCGGCTAGAGTTTCAGATGCTTTAGCCAATGCAGTGACATTCAGTTCATTATTCCAGTGTGGCCCAGCATTTAATGCACATATGCTAATCGAGCAACATGTCTCTTCTGTGTTGTTCCTTGTCAGCCTGTGGCGTATGTCATAAATATTTTTGTGCTGCCATTTTCTTTAAATAAAAAAAAAAAAAAAAATCTGTATCTCTTGTGGCTTCAGAACTATCCCCCACTTCTTTTTCTGAGTTTTAAAGCTTTCACACTGTCAAATTATGTTTTCGGTACAGTCAGCTTGTCTTATTTCTGTATTTAATGTGACACATGTACCTGGGTGCCAAATAGTATGGATTTTCATTAATATTACGAATTTTTGGTTGGAATTATGAAAGTATTGACATGACGGCGGGATTACAGAAAATCGCCATTTGATTTTACTGCTTTAAAAGTGCATGAGATTTCTCCGTGGAATTCTGTGTCATCGGCATTCGAGTTATTCACAAGATTGTTATACTGAATATAATTTGGGGAACTGTTTTCTTACGGCGATGGAATTCTGTCTGTTTAAAAAAAAGAAAGTTACACTGAGTGAAGATTCCTCCCATAGTCACACCTGTTTTTGCACTCGTGATGTTGCTGCCCAGTATTGGTGTTAAATATAATTTTTTGCATAAAGTTTGTATGTCAGCTTGAAAATATAGGTAGTAATCTCCAAAACCACAAATTAGATGGAGTGAAAATGCAGCATAATTTGTAAATTCTGTTTCTTGTGATGTTCCTTCTGCCCTCTATTGTTGTTAAATATAATTGTACTAGCATATATAGCTCATCCTAAGATGGTTGTTTTTAAGTTTTAAATAAATATCGGTATATAGGGGATGTTGCCCGTCCTGTGACGTGAAATTTTTAATTGAAGCATATTGAAAACAAATAAAATAGACACAGGATTTCTGTAAGGGAATGCAGTAAAAACTTATATAGTAAGAACTCATTCATGTTAGAACAAAAAATTATTTGCTATTTATTTCTGTTTTTTAAAAGACCTCGTGATAAATAACATTCTGTGTAAAATATTAGTTGTTTAACAATTGTAAATTAGAGCGTTTAGATTGATTGATATTTTGCAAATGTATAATCAGCACTAAACTCGGAAAGTCATTTTCGTGTAAACTTACCTTAATAACTTTTACTTTGATTTTTCGTGTTAAATTACTTTTTCTCTGGCACACTCGTTATTCCCTTCACGGTTCTTTTAGATTGCCCTATTCAATGGTTAGTTTGAAACTTCATAACAAAGCTTTTTCTCAGGGGTGATTGTGTTCCAAAATTTCCGAAAATTTGAACTCCTGTGTATTCCAGGGAAAAAATTAAAATTAAAATTCTGCTGCTAATTAAAAAATGTACAAAATGCAGAAATTTTAAAAGTTAGCAAAAGCAGATCGTTGTGTTTTACAACGAAAGTAAAGGAAAGTTTGCGAATTGCTATTCCCAGCTTCCGAAGTATGGAAGGAAAGTGTGTCATGTGCAGGTAGACCATTTGATTTTGTTGCATGCCTGGAGTATATCATGCTCGCAGGGTAAGACATGAGCTAGGTCAAGGGCGTTTTCCCATACAGTGATTGAAAAGTGATAATCACAGTGAAAATTGAACCCACCTCTCTCAGAATAAGCTAAACTAGGCGAGAATGTTCTGCGGTTTGTGGCTTTGTCCTTTCTACAGCCATTCTTTGGTTTTGGTGGTGCATTGTACAATTGAATTTGAAAGATTTTCAAATTCAATTGTGTTGAATTTGAAAGATTGCATGCAGCGCATATCTCAACTTTGCTCCACCACATGCTTCATTGATGACCATGTTTTGTTTATGTTAGTGGATTAATTTGCTTGAAATACGTTAATAATGAAATTTATTGCCTTTTACTTAAGAACTCTGTGATAAAATAATTGGGTTATGCATAGAACATCAATGTTCTTGTAAAATTTGTCTTACGCATTATTTCAGAAAATTTATCACCAGGTTCAGAAAATTTCATCGGGACCCACAATCACCCCTGCTTTTACTTCAAAAAAAAAAAAAAAAAAAAAATGTGCCATCCGGTATACAAATTGGAACTATCTAAATTCTCAGCAATGTACTATTGGGGTGGTGCAATGTTGCTCACTTTGACATCTCAAGATTTCAGTTTTTGTTGTAGGTTAGTGTTTAGATAGATCAATATTTTGCAAAATGTATTATATACGGAAGGAAAGTGTATCCTGATATTCTGTTGGGGTTTCTTCTTTCAGCATCTGGAAGATAACTAGGCCTCGTGCGTTCTTGGGATTAGGTGTTTGTGTGTTTCAAATGTTGGGATTGCGACGCTGTGTGAAGTTCTATCTCTCTACTGCGGTGTGTTATGTCTTTCATACACATGCTTTACCTAATCTTATTGACTATGTCATACAGGACACGAGCAGTGTCATTGTTCTGGGTCTTCGTGGGTGGCGGCTATTGCATCGTTTTGGTTACTACTTGTTTTTGGAGTGGTGCTGAGGTTTGTTATTTGTGAGTGACAGACTATTAATTTTACAATTTTGTTTTATGCTGAAATTATATTATTTTGATTGCATTATACATTATGTAGAATTTTGATGTTTTTATATTTTTAAGTTAAGGCGGTGCGGTGGTTGGCACCGATGGGGGCCCAGCGAATTAGGATTAAAACTATGGTTTTCATGGGGATTTTTTTTTTTTTTAACGGCTGGTAGCACATTGCGAACTGGTTGTGACATGGCGTAATGGTATGCCATCATCTGATGACTACTGCTCTAGCAATACTTTAATGGTCACAGCACATAGTTCCGGGATTGATATGTCATTGAATTAACTTGTGGAATTTTTATTTTGTTTTACTTCTGTGACTTCATATGCATTACAATATCCTTTGTTGCTATTGCTAGTACATTTTGCTGTTAACTACCAAATGATTAACCTAGTTCATTCCAATTTTTCTATCTCACTGATGTGATATCCCTGGTGTTTATATCGATTTGTGATTCCTACTTATCCTTCATATTTGTATTGATTTTTTTTGTTACATTTTATATTTGTTTATTACTTTTTCTTTACCAGCAATTGAATGCAGTGTGAATATTATTCATTGCAAACTTTCAATCACCTTTTAACAACTTATTCACTCAATAGCCTAAAATTAATTCATATCAATGCTAGATCACTAATTAACAAAATTACCTTATATTGAAATCATTAATTCAACTAACAAATTTAAATCTTGATATAATTTGTATCTCTGAGACTTGGTTTCCTTCACATTGTTACTCATTGCAAATTACTAACTACAAAATTTTGCACTTAAACAGAACTTACTCAACTGGTGGAGGGGTTGCAATTTTTGTAAAAGATATATTTATAATGATTTTTCAATTATTCCAAATTTGCCAAAATTCTAACTATTCATAACCAATTTTATATAGTTATTGTTTGCTACAGGCCACCCAACTCAGACCTCACAGCTTTTCTATCATTACTTACTGAATTATTTAACTACTCTAACCTTTCAAAGAAAAAAACGTTTCTTATGGGGGATCAGAATGTTGACTTACTACAAAACACCAATAACTCTTTTCAGGCCTGCCAACCCTCCGGGTTTAGGCCGGCAATGCCGGATTTCATTACATTTCTCGGAATTCCGGATTATAAATTAATATTGCCGGATTCCATCATGATTTCTGTAGCGTAAATTCAAAAGTAAACGAGGGGAACAAGTTCGAAGTTCTCTGAGGCATTAGCGGAAAAGCGACCTTTCCCCTCTAAGTCGGCAGTTGGCAGCGATGTTTACTATTCTGTCCGCTAATGATCTCTGGCACGGAGCAGGAACAGGCTTGGCATTGGCCGTACGTACTGACACAGATTTCTCGTTTGTCGACGGTATCAGAAGTGCGTTTTGGTTTGTTTGATGTTCTTCGTCTCTCTTCACAGGAATTTCTGAGAACTTTTCGTGCACATGTTTAATCAGATGGCTGGTAGAAAATATCATTCTGTTTTTAAGAAGTGTTATACGACAGATTATCCGTGTATAATCAAATCAGGGAAGGGCTAACAATTTGCCTTTTGCTGTATTTGTAGATGTGATTTTTCTGTTGTCTACAAGGGCAAAGGAGATATCGTTAATCACATTCGTATGCAAAAACATGTGGACAATTCTAAGTGCGTAGAAAATAACAAAGCATTAAATTTTGCTCGAGATAGTTCCTCTTCCGATGCCATTATCCGTGCTAAGTGCTTGTTTACCTTGTTCCTCATGTAACATAACTTACCTTTAAGCTGTGCTGACCATGCAAGTGTGCTTTTTAAGAAAATGTTCCCAGATAGTAACATTGCAAAAAAATATGCATGTGACAGGACAAAAACATCGTGCGTCGTTGCCGAAATGGGGAAATCTTCAAAAATGGGCTTGCATACTTGCCAACTTTTACGGATTTCTGCTTAATTTTATTGATTTACGGATAGGTCTTTTTTTACAGATTTTTTAATATTTCAATTGCTCAATCGAAATATTTCAACCCCCCTGCAACCATCCACTTAAATTTTCTACCGGACCTTACGAGCACTGTGTCACACAATGTCATCTTTGACTCGCTGGCTTCGTGACATTGTGCGGCAGTAGCTCTCTTCCCCCCCTCCCCACCAGAGTGCTCAAGTGATATGCCGACCAGAGTTCGCCAAAATGCGTAATTGCGTGTTTAGTACGCATCGAAATTTTACCAACGCATAAAAATATGCATTGGGAATTTTTCTCGATGCTTAAAAATATGCGCCAAGAATTTTTCTTCGCGCGTAAAACTACGCATCGAATAATTTTACCAATTCGTAAAAATATGCATCGGGACGGTACTTCGTCTTTCAGAAACGGAAATAAACGAAATAAAGATTTTTTCCGTAATCGTAATTTATTTTCCCTGTGATGTTGCCTCTGTCCAGTATTGTTGTTATATATCATTTTATTTCATAAATATTTGTATTTCAGTTTGAAAATGGAGGAAAAATTTCCGAAATCAGAAATTCGACGGAGAAAAAATTTCCCTGTAATCTTTAGGCATGAGAGGCTTCGAGGAATTTCTCCTTTTCCATCATAATTTGGGTTATCCTTGAGATCGATGCATAACTGAACAGAAATATTTTTTAACAGAATATTTTTTACATTTTTTATATGCCTTAGCGTAACATTAGTACTTCATACTATGTCCATTGATATTTCAAACATATGAAAGTATGCTTGTAGGATTTTCATAGAAAATTGCAGGATTTTTCTCTTAAGGTTGGCAAGTCTGTCTTTTCAACTTTTACAATCACTTAATGCTTCTGGACACAAAAACATTATTTCAGTCCCAACTCGTATGACCACCACCTCACAGACATTGATTGATTTCTCTATCACAAATGTGTTAATTGAGACTACTATTTCAGGGGCCTTAGAGTATAATTTTAGTGATCACCTCCCTATATTTACAATTTACCCTCTCAAACAATAAACTTCTACACCAGACGACTACTACATTTTCAGACAAATCAATAATACAAACATGAAAAGTTTTAAAATACAATTAGAAAACATTAACTGGAGCACTATTTTGGTTCATGGCTCTGCAAACAAGAATTATGAGTCATTCATCACAACTATTAAACAAATTTATAATCAATCTTTTCCAAAAATTCTAAAACAAAATAAACTGAAAAAAAAATCGTAAGCCATGGATTACTAATGCTCTTTTAAAGAGATTAAACAAAAAAAAAAAAAAAACCTTTTCTAAATTTATAAAAAGTAAACTACCATAGATAGGACTTCGAAATTTTTTAAAAAAATTTCATTATAAACTAAACAGTGATATTCGGTATACTAAGTGTAATTTACTATCTCGGCATTTTTTCACATAACTCTCCAAAATTAACATGGAAACATCTAAACTTGCTAATGGGTAAAGATATAGATCTAACCATTCCTCAGTACTTAACAGATTCTAATAACTTTAAGCTTGCAGACAAACAAGATATTACAAATGCATTAAATGAACATTTTACCTTATTTCCACAAACACTAAAAAATAATTTAATTACCCAAAAATTCCATTCACTAAATACCTAAGGAGCACACACAGGTCTAATAATTTTTATTTTACTGAAATTACAGAAACAGAACTATTAGAAGAACCTAACCACATAAATCCCAGGTCTGGCCCTGGTAATGATGCTCTTCAACCATTTATCATAAAAAATGTTGCTAATCTTATTCTTGATCCCCTATTGTTTATATTTAATGATGTATTCCAACCTGGTAAATTTCCTGATCTACTTAAAATCACAAAAATAGTCCTAAAATACAAATCTGGATCAATAAATGATGCAAACAACTACTGCCCTACTATAGCTAATTTATCAATTTTTGCTAAAATTTTGGAGAGATTGATTTACAACAGATTGATCTCATACATTCATAATCTAAAAATTATCCATCCAAATCAACATGGTTTTCAATCCGGAAAGTCAACCGAAACAGCCTTATTATACCTACAACAAACAGTCTAACATAATTTTGAACTCAACTTATATACCATCGCTTTATTTTTAGACCTATCCAAAGCTTTTGATACCATAAATCACAATATCTTACTACACGAATTACACACTATGGGAATAAGAAACAATGAACATTCTCTTTTTAAAAGTTATTATCAGGTAGGCAACAATATACGCAAATTAACAAACAACAATCCATTCTTCAATTCATACCAACTGGTGTTCCACAGGGTTCAATTTTGGGACCTATACTTTTCAGTATATATATTAACGATATCTTTATTTCAATAAGTGATATTGATTTACTCCTCTATGCAGAAGCCATAACCATCGTCACTTCATTTAATTCAACGACTGACACTATTATGAATGTTAATACTCAACTTAATAACATCTCAGATTGGCTAAATTCCAATTAATTAATAATAAATACTACCAAAACAAAATCTTGAATTTTCTCAAAACAAAATATTTCACAACCTTCTATCACATTATCTATCAATGATACAAATATAGAAGAGGTTAACTCCTTACTTTATTTGGGGATTACCTTACATAGAGACCTTAGATGGAACCAACATGTGGACTCTCTTCTCAAGCCCTCAAAAAATATTGGAGTTATCAGCTTGCTATTCACAAACTTTACCTATAAAACACTAATTTCATTTATACTATACCATGTTTCAGACTCATATTAATTAAGCTATCTTATCATGGGGACAGACGACTAAATATAATTTCAATAAACTTCAAATTCTTCAGAACAAATATATAAGATTAATAGATCTAAAATTTGATAGAAATACACAACTAACACTATATAATAACACAAGAGTTTTCCCAAACAAATACAACATTCTTACGATTAACCAATTATATTACTTCAGTATCGGGAAAATTATGTTCAGATGCATTAAGAATAATTTATATGCCGACATCATACAAATTATACCCCAGATACACACACATGACACATGCACTAAATCACATATATGGCCTATTCATCCGAAAACTGAGACTATGAAGCAAAGTATAAATTACATTGGCCCACACTACTGTAACTCATTGCGGATGGAACTAACTTGTTTCAATAATTTTAACCTTTTTTAAAAAAAACTAAAAAACTTCATAATGAATTGCAGCTCCTCAAATTAATGGTTACAGTGGATGGAAACTATGACTTGTATATCGTGATATAAATTGTTTTTTCAATAGTATTACCTTTTTTTTTTTTTTTTTTTTTTTTTGTTACTACAAAACTTTTGTTTGTAACTACAACTACCGAACTCAATGTAAAACTAGCCTACGGAGCATGGGACCTTGTAAGGCCTGGCTGGCCTTTTTCCCCTGCTTCCTTGCTGTGCATTGTTTCAATAGATATTTATGTAACACTAGTTCTTAGCTCAGCAAAATAAATGAATTGAACTGAATTGAATATACTCAGCACTAAACTCAGAAAGTTAGTTAAATTAAAAAAATTATATTCAAATTGTGCTAAATTAATATACAAATGCAACTTGCCGTGTTATTAAGATTTTAATTCGAATTTTGTAGATCAGATGAAAATAACTCTAGTCATTGATAATCCAATGTTTTTAAATTTGCACGCGATTACCTTGTCATCTAAAAGTGATTGCATGCTATTATATAGCAGGCAATCATTTTGACATCGTGAGAACACACACGAATTGATCGATAAGCGATGGTGCAACAATGCAGACGTTGCTGTGACGTCAAGCATTTCAAAGAGGCAGACAGATAGATCTGGGCTATATATATCATCATCATTGTCAACCATTATCAATCCTCTGCTGGACGAAGGTCTCCCCAAGTTTCCTCCACAACGGTCTGTCTTGTGTCAGTCTCCTCCATGTCACTCCTGCATACTTTCGAATTTCATCCACCCATCTCCCATGTGGTCTTCTTCTGGGTCTTTTCCTGTCCCTTGGAATCCAATCTAAAATTTTAGCTGTCCATCGATGGTCTATCCTTCTGGCAGTATGTCCAGCCCATTGCCATTTCAGGGATTTAACTCTGATCATGATGTCTTCCACTCTTGTCATTTTTCGGATCCACAAGTTCCTCTTCTTAACTCTCCTGGTTACACCAAGCATGCACATCTCCATGCTTTTTTGAGTTGTCTGCAGCCTTAGTATGTCTCTTTTAGTTAAGGTCCACGTCTCTGCACCATACGTAAGCACTGGAAGGATGCATAGATCAAACACTTTTCTTTTAAGACATAATGGCATATTGCTCTTGAAAATTATGCTGTTTCTTCCAAAAGCTCTCCAGGCAAGTTTTGTACGCCGATTAATTTCTTCATCAATGTGACCCTCACTTGATATCTGTTGTCCAAGATAAACGTATGTGTCTGTTATCTCCAGCTTTTCTCCATCAATCGGTAAATCTTCATTTCTTGTAAAAGCATTGAACATCACTTTTGTCTTCTGAAAGTTCATTTTTAATCCCACTTCTTTACTCTTGTCAGCAAGTTCCTGGATCATACTCTGCAGCTCTGATGGGGTAGTTGCAAAAATGATTATGTCATCAGCAAAACGAAGGTGGGTTAGATAATCTCCATTAATCTTTATCCCTTTGTTTTTCCAGTTCAGTGATTGAAAGACATTTTCCAATGTGGCATTAAAGAGCTTCGGAGATATGGTGTCACCTTGTCTCACTCCTTTTCCAATTTTTATGTGTGTTGTATTTTCAAACAGCCGAATCTTTGCACTTGCATTTTCATAGATGTTATTAAAATTATTAATGTACGCATCTTCAATACCGCAGGATTTCAGAGCCATTGTAACTGCTGATGGTTTCACCGAATCAAAGGCTTTTTCATAATCGATAAAAGCCATGCACAATGGAAGTTCATATTCCCTCGCTCTTTTAATTAGTTCTCTCAGTACGTGGATATGATCTATTGTGCTGTAGCCACTCTTGAATCCAGCTTGTTCTCTCAGTTGAGCCATGTCCAGTGTCACCTTCAAGCGGTGTGAAAGAACTTTAGTGAAGATTTTATAAACCACTGATCGGTCTGTAGTTCCCGAGATCCTCAATGTCACCTTTTTTATGTAGCAAGATCATTGTAGCGTTGTTCCAATCCTCAGGAATCTTCCCTTCATTAAGGCATCGAGTGAAAATTTGGGCGAGTACTGTTTCGATTTCTCCACTTGCTTCTTGTATGATGTCTACAGTAATTCCATCTTCTCCTGGAGCTTTTCCCCGCTTCATGTTCTTGATTGCATGTGCAACTTCTGCTGGGAGGACTGGAAGAACTCTGGTACTGGTACCTTTCATGATGTCTGGAGTACATGTATCATCCCTTTCATATAATTTGGTGTAGAAATCTTTCAATCTTGTCAAAATTTCGCCTCTATTTCTTGTTACAGAACCATCTTCTTTTCTCAGTGCCATAATCTGTTTTTTTCCCTTACTGAGATGTTCCTTTGCTATCTTTAGGCTTTGGTTGTTTTCAATTGCTTTCCTTACTAGTTCACAGTTGAATTTCCTTACGTCTTCAGTGATACTTTTTCGTACTGTCTTGCATAGCTCTATATATTCCACTTTGGAAGTCACATCTTCTTTAGTTGTCCTCATCTCTCTTCTTTTTTGCATCAACATTTTGGTTTTTCCTGATAATTTGTTCACATGCAACTTGTTCTTAGACCCAGCTAATTTTGTTGCTGTTTCCATAAGAGTTTTGGTTACTTTTCTATTAACTTCAGAAATATCCACTTCTTCCGATGTTAGGCCTTCTAAAGCGGAGAATCTGTTCTTCAGTTCCAACTTGAAGGTATTATGGTGTTTATTAAGGTTGGTTATGTCAATACATTTTGTTTGTCTTATGAGCTTACCACATTCAAGTTTAGTGTTGAGATGCATCTTACATCTCACCAGGGTGGGAAATTAGCGGTCGCCAGGAGCAAAATGCGACCATAATTTTACGTTTTGTGACCAGTATTTTAAACCTGGGAGCCATTTCGCGAGTGCATAAATTTTTGATTTTTCTTTTTTAACATGCGTACGTAGTAATTTTCAAATGCGGTATTTATGTTGTTTTTTTTAAAAAGTTCATAGTGGTGTGTGGTTAAAAGTATATTGGGGTAGGGAGAAATAAGTTTAACCTCGCTGCTAGCATGTGCTGAACTAGGGGAGTGTACGTAAAAGTCCCGTGAGGAATGCGTGTGCGTGCTACTGTGACCTTCGATGGCACTACTGGGGGTGGGAAAGGGGAGCAAGCCTTAAGAAAGGGATGGGGGGAAATCAGCTTCAGAGGTAGAGTGTGGGGGGAGGAGAGGGGACAAGAAGAGCAGCCGTTAAGGGGGAGTATCAGCATGGGAGTTCGGGTGTTTGGCATTTCCTGCCATTCTAACTAAACAGCCTGTCAAAAAAAAAAAAAAAAAAATATCTATGTGAATTTTCCACGTAACTGGTAAATTTTTTTACAAACACCATAAATCATTGATACGAAAGGCCCTTCAAACTGCTCCTAAATTGGTTAAATACTTTTTAAACAAGGCATGGAAATTTTTATTAAGAATTTGTTGTGCATAAAAGTGCCGTATTTTCCCGCACATAATCCGCGGATTATCTGTTCCTAAAAGTTTAAATTCTAGACACTGTCGATTATACGACGGTGCGGATAATACAGAGCTTTCTTCCCCCCCCTGTAAACTTCAAAATGAAGCTTTAAGAATGCCACGTGTTTGACGATAATATGCAGTGTCACTCCATCAACATATCTCCGCTTGCCCCTTGGCTTTGGCAAAAATGTCTGTGTGTATGTGTGTAGACATTTCCTCTCTGGGAAGGGATTGCTGCTTTGTAAAAGTTAAGAGGAGGGAAACATTGCCTTCAGCAAAGCGCGTTGACCTTGAATAGCGGAGTGCGGTTTCCATTCCATAAAACATTGAGACGTGCCGCTCTGACCCGTGATGTCACCCCCCCTCCCCCTCACACACTCTTCCCGAATTTCCAACCCCACTCCCACTTGTTTATTTTCCTTTACTTCAAAGAGAATGTCTCTGGCACTTCATCTCCAAGACTGGAGAACTTCGACACCATTACAAATTATTTACGATCTGAAAACCAGTGTTTCAGTTGTTGATGAAATTTTAAACATTACTCTAGAGTTACAGCGCGATTGCCACAGAAATTAAAAATACATATCACAAAAAACGTTTGAAAGTTGCCGGGTATCGTAACTAACTTTTTTAAATTTTCAAAAAATTTCACTATTTTATAAGTTTTAAAAATGGAAAGAAAGTATATTTATACAGTAAAATCTCGAAAATCCGGCATCGACGGGACCGGACGAGTGCCAGATTTATGAAAATTCCGGATTTCTGAAGCCATCCAAAAATTGCGTAACGGGAGCTACGTAAAGCACGTATTTAAACACAACAGGTCACTAACAAAATTTTGTGTTTTGTCTTATGGCACTGGCTCACTTCCTTCCCTGGAACCAGTGGAGCTAAATTAGGGACGGGCGAGTGCTTATAGCCCATTGAGTTGCTCACGATGGTCGTTAAACCTTCAATTAAAAAAAAAATTGCGCGCCTACGCCTTATAAATATGGAGGGGTCGCGCCGCCGATCGCATTCTTTGCAATTTGCGAAAAAGAAATCGTTTTGGCGATGGGGAAAAAAATGTTGGTGAAAATATTGGCGATTACTCTTTTTTGTACTATATATTGTAAAACCTTTTTTTTTTTTTTTTTTAACTTTTACTATGAATTTTGTCTGCGGATTATACACCAACGTTTTTTCTATCACGCTGAATTTTGCCGTCTGCGGATTATATGCTGAAAAATACGGTACTTAATAAAAAATTTCGTGGGTAATTAAGAAAGTATTTTACCGATTCACATGAAATTTTCAGGGTGGGCTTCTATTATCTACTTATCCTGTGTATAAAAATTTCAGCCAGTTTTATTAAGAATTTGTGAAGATAGCTTTCCGATTTTTTTTTTATCTAGTTCCATAGTTGAACAAGGTGGGGAATGTGCTACCGCCGGAGCCGGTTCCTTGCTGGGCTAACTGGGGAATCCAGCAAGGAACGGCTCCTAGAATTTCAGCTATGGGAGCCATTTTGCTCCTAGGATATTTTTCTAATTTCCCACTCTGCATCTCACCAATCTATGATCACTACCTGTGTTGAACTTGTTTAGCACACTGCAGTCTTCTATGACGAATTTTTTGTTACACATAATAAAATCAATTTCACTTGTCGTTCCATTTGGATGTCTCCATGTCCATTTCCTGTGTGGCTTTTTCTTGAAAAAGGAGTTCAAGATAAAAAACCCTTCTGCCTCTGCAAACTCAACGAGAGTATTTCCACGCTGGTTTCTGTTGCCGTGACCGAATTTACCTACTGAAGTTTCATTCTGTTGTCGTTGCCCTATTTTTGCATTGAAATCTCCCATAATTATCTTCAAATGCTGCTTACCTTTATTATTTAGATGACGAATTTTCTCATAAAATTCTTCAATTTCTTCTTCAGGATGACTTGTGGTGGGTGCATAAGTTTGAATTATCTGAGCCTGGTATCTTCTCGAGAGTTGGATAACGAGTCGTGCAACTCTGTCAGAGGAACTTTCAACTTCTACAACTTTATCCTTCAGTTTCTTGTTTATTATAAATCCAACACCACTAGTTCTGCCAGTATCTGTCCCACCATAGTAGAAGAGATGTCCACTTTTCAGTTCAATGAGATCTTCTCCTTTTCTTCTTACCTCACTTAGCCCAACGATGTCCCACTTGATCTTTTGTAGTTCCTCTTCCAATTCAAGAAGCCTTGAATCAGAAGATAGGTAGCGTCCATTATACGTAGCCAAGGTCAGCATCAGATGGCAGCCTAGTCCGGTCCTCCGGGGATTCTTAGCACCCTCTGCCTTCATGTCGCACTGACCGCTGCCTTGGCCAGGTACATTCCAGCTGCCGGAGACTGAGGGCCAAGATTTAAGTTGTGGAGTCATTTTGGAGGGGTTTGGCCATAACTCACCACGCTGGCCAAGCGGGTTGGCGAGTGTGGGATAGCATTTCCTCTAATCCCGATGGTATAGTTATACCGCGATTGGCGGTCATCAGAGTCCCTTTAGTGGGAACAGGATGCACCACGAGAAGGCGGGGTTGACATTTGTCAAGGAGAGGCTGTGATGTTACGCATCACCTGACCTTACATGCATATATTATTCCATAAATATTTATATTTCGGCTTGTAAATGGAGGAAAAATTTCCAAAAGCGTAAGTCAGACGGGGAGCCGATTATCTTCTTTAGTTGTAGTTATGTTGTTTATTTTTCCTACAACGTTTCCACTGTCCCATACTGTTGTTAACCCCCTTCCCCATAAACATTTTCATTTTAGCTTGATAAGGGAGGAAAAATTTCCCGTAAAGAGAAGTGACGAAGTTAGAAAATTTCTAAGGATTATATTAGCATGGTGTTAGAAAGTATTCATACTCTCTGAAAGTTACACCGAAACATAGAAAATTATGATAACTTTTCATTATACAGTTATTTGCAAAAGTTTAAGACCACCTGTTGGTATTAAGAGATTTCTGCTGATTGTGTCAGCTACTGTTTTTACTCAACTTCTTGTCGGTGTTGCATCACCTTACATCGGCAGCTGTTGATAGAGTTGGGGCAAGCATGCGAGCATCAGTTTGTTTCTGGTTTTCATACTGAGAGGTTTTGTACATATTTTCTATATAGTGAAGAATGGGCAAAATGGTGTCAATTAAGTGTTACTCGGAGGGCACAAATAGTGACTTTATATCATGAAGGATACTCCGAACATGACATAAGCAGAAAAGTGAATGTGAGCAAGACTGCTATTCATAATACGATTATGAAATATCGAGATGCAGATGAATTTAGCGATCAAAAGAGAAGAAACAGAAGAGACTTCAGTTTGTGAAGTGTCATAAAAATAAACATTGATATACTGCCTAAGCACAATTATTGGAAAAGAAGAGACTCTAGTTTGTGAAGTGTCATCAAAATAAACATTGATATACCGCCTAAGCACAATTTATTGGTGTTAAAATATGAACACTATTTGCAATTAAAACATAAGCACTTTCGAGGCAATAGTCACCTCATCCTTTTTTAACTTTGAAGTGTCATCAGTCGTGGACTGCTAAAAATTGGATCCAAGTTCTTTTTTCCAATGAATCAATTGTGCGTCGATTTAAATCTTGCAAATCACATGTTCAACGACCAAAAGACGAAAGGTTTGACGACAAATACACTGTTAGCACCGTGAGACATCCGCCTAGTCAGATGATATGGGGTGCTATGTCAGCATCCAGTACTGCTTCATTATCCTTTTTGCTGACAGGCACTACCATGACTGATCCTTTTTATGTGGAAATGTTACGTGAGAAGCTGTTAACTCATGTACAAGTGCACAGACGCACGATCTTTATACATGATGGTGCTTCATGCCACAGATCAAAGGCAGTAAAGCACTTACCTGCAGAGGAAAGCATAACTGTGCTTGACTGTCCTGGTAATAGTTCCGACCTTAACCCCATCAAAAATTTGTGGACCATTTTAAAAGACAAGCTAGCAGAAAAACAGCCATCAAATTCCCAAGCTTTGATTGACGCGATAAAGTACCTGTGGTGGAAAGACATTTCAAGTGACTACTGGTGAAAGCTCTGACAGCGTAATGTAAGAAAAGATGAACTCAGGAGGAATGAATGCAAAAGCCTATTTGGCTATGCCAGCTGTGAATTACAAACTTAACAACATAAAGTATAATATACACTGAGATGCCAGAAAAACTGGTAAGGTCGCCATCATTTCCATTACATGCCACCACTCCTATGCAGTAAATAGTATTGTCCCCAAATGACATATATATCATACATGAGATTCTTCCGTAGATTCGTGGTGTTCGCTTTTTTTTTTTTTTTTTTTTTTTTTTTGGGGGGGCCATCAGTTTGGTTATTCTCGAGATCAATGCAAAACTGAAGAGAAATTTTGGAGAATTAGTTTGGGGGAAATTGTCTTTTGGTCTGGGAATGGTATTTTATTTTTCAAAACTTTCGAAAATGGAAGTTAAATGTGGTGGAAATTTTTCTCGTAATCGTGATGATTTTTTTTTTCCTCACGAAGTTTTTTCTGCGCAGTATTATTGTTAAATATAATTTTATTCCATTAACATTTGCATTTCAGCTCGAAAATGAAAGTTAGGCAGTGCAAAAATTTCCCCGTAATCTTCAGGCACGAGATTCTTCTGTTAGAAGAATTCCGCTTTTTCCATAATCATTTTGATGATTCTCGAGATTGATGCAGAACTGAACAGAAATTTGAAAGGAATTGGTGGTGGGGGCGTGTCGTTTTCTGTCGGACGACAGAATTCTGACTTTTAATTTCGGAAATGGAAGTTAGATGGAGTGAAGGTTTCTTCTACCTAGCAGTGTTGTTAAATATAATATTCCATAAATATTGGTATTGCAGTTTGAAAATGGAGGAAAACTTTCTTAAAACGGAAGTTGGACAGAGGGAAGATTTCACCCATATATATATATTAATGTTTTGAATACAGTGATGTGCTCCAGTGTAATATTTACATAAATAAATTTCAGTGTCTTGCTCATGCTGTTTCGCTGCATGTTCTGATTTTTCACCCAGTTAAAAAAGTTCAGCTTTTTTTATTCTTCATTAGTCTCGCATATTTATTACTTACCCAACAACATATGTTTCAGATTGCAGCCAGGCGGTGTTCAGAAAATTTTCACCCCAGCTTCCAGATCCAGCTGGTACAACTTCAACTTCCTTGCAGAAAGTAATTCCTGTAGCTGTAGTTTTACCAGAGAAACGAGGTTTGTGATTTTTTTTATTTTTTAAAATTGAAGCAATCAGATTATTTTGATTTTACTATTACTAATAATACAAAATATGTATGACAACATTGCTATTCTGGTGTCTATGTAATTTGATGCTTGATTTCTCAAAAAATTTATGATTGTTTCTTTAAAAGCAATCTGCAACTCTTCCATGATATCTATTCCACAGTAAAATATATATTGGTGCATTATGAAAAAACTGTACATGGTGAAGAAAAATGATCTCATTTTCAAAATTGGTGAGCATGAATTACCATAAAATGGGTAAAGTGTATATTTAGGATTTTGAAATATTGCAGGCCTTGTGCTACTGTAATTTTCCAAACTCTAAAATGTTACTTGAACCTGCTTAAAATATAAAAGGGGAAACAAAAATAGAGAATTACGAAATATTCAATTCGTGAGGCAACCTTAAATGTTGTCTTATGCTATAAACATGATTTTGATTAAAAATACATAATATCTAAAGTATTGTTTGCCTGATATTGTCAAAGTATTTTGCATGTTGTTGCTCTGTGAGGCACGTGCTCCCGGCCCGAGAGGCCATTTTTTTTTACGGGTTTTTTGGTTAGTTATATATATATATATATATATATATATATATATATATATATATATATATTTTAGAAATAAAACAGTTAGGTTATATATTTACAGTTCTATATTCATTCATTCTCACAATCAAACGTTTTAAATTTACATTAATTAAAAGATTTTAGTAGAAAGAGTTATACTTATTGGGTCAGTTTCTGCATTAAAAAATAACATCAGAAAAATTAAAACTTTTACTTACTTTATTATGGTATTTTACTGTTAAACACCCACTACACACTGTTTAATTTCATCATACCATTCGTACACAAATATGCTTCATAGAGTGTATAACAAACACTATATATAGTTGGCTAATTCTATGCCATAACACTAAAACAGGTCAAACATTTTGAAACCAGTGAAGCAGCTACACTAATCTGATTTTGAATTAAATGCTTTGAAAAGAAATACAAGCTTGGCTGCTTTTTAATTCTTAAGCAGTTCCTCAGTTTTGATTGCACTAAACCAAATGTAGAAAAAATATTTCCATAAAAACTGTTAATGCAGTTGCTGTAAGTAGCTGCTGAACAACTTCAAGGATGTCATTGTTAATAGAGCTATCACTTCCAACAACATGTGTCTTCCACCAATATAATAATGGACTTTCTTGAGTCACAACATCTGATTCAAACAGAAAATCATGAAATGGACCCCTTTTGCTTGAAAGTTCATCAAGACAGGTATAATTGATGCTAAATATTTCACTTTAGAAAAATGTAGGGCTTCTTTTTTTTTTTTTCTTTCTTTCACCAGCGGTTAAGACTTCCACAGTGACACACGTGAGTCGAATAGATAAGCCAAAAAATATGGTGGCCCCAAAGCTTGACAGTAGCATGCCAAAAATGATTTCAAATGAGCTTTATCAAGCTTCTCATCCTTAAAGCTATCTTCCAGGTGTGAACAGCAGTTGAAATTGTGCAGTTTTTCTTCTGAACCACATCAAGTGCTACTGAAATATGTCTAAGGCGGTTTGGTAGATCTTCAGCACTTCTCTTCAGTCCAAAATGAGCAACTTTATTGTACATATTTGCATCAATATTACACCTATTTTCTTCACATACCTTCATTACAATTGGCTAGTTTTTTAGGTATTCGAATAAGCAATCAGCCATTGTGTTCTAATGTACATTTTGAGGTAGACAAAGCTTCAGTCCACCTTATTTGCACTTAGTTCTTGCAAAATAGTTATTTCAAAAATATTTTACAATCACTACTGTCTGCTCCTTAACATTTAGAATATTTAAATCTTGTGAAAGAAAATTTAATAGATTGAGCTGAATATCCATATGTTATAAATTTTTAGTTTTCCACCTTTCTCTAATTGAGTGTGCATGCTCTTCACGTTACCTGTTACTAGGCTGCATACGTGACATTTGTATTCAGCTGCAGGTTTTGTGATGACTTTATATACTATTACAACAAGGTATTCTGCTGCATGTGAATCTCCAAATGTATCTATTGTATTTATCAGATAGACTTCATCTGTACTTGATGTAGCAGCTGCACAGATAACGGGTTCATTGTGAACATTAGACCAACCATCTAAGCTCATGCTGACTATTTGTCCATGCAGAATTTCTTTTTCTTTTCTTTTTTTTTTTTTTTTTTTTATTCTGTTTGGCGAGGAGGAGTGTAGTCAGGATGCAAGGCAACAACAGTCTTTCTGAACTCTCGAATGCTAAACAATGCGAAATGAAGGATTAGTAGCATAAATTTTGCTACTTGCTCCGTAAAGACATGCTTCTGATCATTTATAGTTTTAATGAAATATTCATGTATATTTTTCTTCTTTGAAGTGTCGCTAGCACCGTCTTCCTTTTCACTGTCACTGATTTTTCTCTTCTCATAATGGGCTGAGGAGTTGGGATGCTTCAGTGTATTTACCAACAGTGACTGATGCTGCATAGTATTGCCAAGGATGTGTAGCTGTTCACTTTGCCACCATCACTTTGTTTCCCCATCATCTGGAGGGCACATTTCAACATGCTTTCTCATTCTTGCGATTAGTCCAATGATTTGCTTTCCACACATTTTACACTTAGCTTTTACTCCTTTTCCTGAAACTGTTAGCTCTTCAGTAAAATAATACCAAATGACATTTTTCTTTCTACCCTGCCATTTTCTTTCCCTTTGCAAAATTATCTGCCCTAGCTCTGCTCTGCAGCTGCAAAGAGCAAATATTTGTAGCTTAGTTTAGTAAGGACAAAATGAGCAATACTACTTCACTTTTATGAAATGCACAACCACCCTCTGCCCTTAACCAGTGGTGAAGTCAAGAACTGATCCCATTCCTCCACTCCCAGTATTTCTTATCTTGCATCTTTGACCATATATACAGGTAGACAGCGCACGACATCACAATCTATGGCTTCAACATCGAAAGGCGTAAAGTTGCGTACATTAGGCAAAAGGTTATCTCGTTTTGTTCTTATGGCTACTCAAAGCACTTCATTAAAGGAAAATACAACATATAACAGGTGAGAAGCAATTTAAAGAATTTAATAGATTCTATGCATGTATAAAAATAACTTTAGTACAGCATTTCGATATCCTCTTCAAATTAAAGACCAAACACCTTTTTTTTTTTTTTTTTTATGGTGACAGTCACCAGGATAGGGAAAGACAGATTTAGTTTTTGATGCATTTATAACATGAATTTTTTGTTTTGAGGTTTCTATTTTGACCCATCCAGAAGGGACTGAGAATAATGTCATCCTTGACCACTTGATGCGTTACACAGAAAAAGGACATAAATTTCTGTCAGGTGAAGTGACGGGCAATGACTCCTAGGCGTACCACTACATTCCCGAAACAAAGAAGGCCTGTATGATGTGGAAACATTCAGACTTCCCACCACTAAAACAATTCAGAGTAACCCAATCTGCATAAAAAGTCCTCATGATGGTGTTCTGGGAAATGCATGGCATTCTTCGGTTGGAGTTTCATCCAACGGGGGCCACTGTGAATGCCAAAAACACGCTAACACATTGACGAAGTTGCGTCATGCCCTTCGTGACAAAAAGACCCAACAAAAATGCTGCAAAAGTCAGACTGCTTCATGACAACGCTCGCCCACATGTTGCACAACATGTTCAAGACACAATTGCGCAGTTCAGCTGGGAGGTGCTCCAGCATTCACTGTGCAGTCCGGACCTGGTTCCTTCAGACTTTCATTTGTTTGGTTTCTTGAAAAGATTTCTGGGCAGCCAATGCTTCAATTCGGCTGACAAAGTCAAATTGGTTGCCCGCAGGTGGCCTATAAGCCCAGAAAACAGACTTTTGACTTTTATGAACAAGGTATACTAAAACTGGTACCACACTGGGATAAATGTATCGAATGTCTCGGTTCTTGTGTTGAAAAATAGCTAAGAAATGTAGTTTCACTGTGTAAATGTTTTGTTTTGCTTATCTGTTAAGGTAAACTGTTGCCCAGACCCCCCCCCCTCCATAGCGTGTGTTACTTTTCAATCCATCCTCTTATAATATTTGGCACAGCATTGCTTTCACTTTCATGTTTTGGATTCATCACACTTTTAATCCATCAAAAACTTGGGTAGGAGGTCTTAGTGAGAGATGGGTTTGCCTCATGGGTGCAAGTTTTCCGTCCAGACGACGGAATTCCGTCTTTTGAAAATATCCGAAGACTGAAGCGGGACGTAAGAAAATATCAGTAAAAATAAAATTTCCAAATATGTATTTTTCTTTCTTTTTTTCCCCCCTTTCTATCCATACGCTCTACTCCAGAAAGTAAGTACGCCATCGGCAACCACGCTCGTACCGTAGTACCTTGTTTATCGTAAACTTGGAGTAGCAGCGACGCCTGATGCATTCTGGGTAAGTGGGGCATTCTGGTTGAAGAGGAATCGAGGAGCAGTCCCTTGGAGGTTCTACACCGATCCTCGCCTACGTCATAACCCCCAACCCAACCTCGCCAGGGCTGACCTCGCCCGTTCCTGGCTTTCTGTTCGCTACGGGTACGTCACGCACCATAACCGGTTCATCCATCGAGCTTGTATTAGGTGGAGACACCACTGGCTCTGCAGCCATAGGTCACAGCTAATCTTTGGAGTGAGTCGTACGAGTCGATCTTGCCGTATTTTACGCGTGCATGCATACGCATTTCTATATTAATTTACGTATGCGAAATTAACCAAGTATTGGTAAATTTGTGATTCCTTTTTTTCAACATGCAGTCAGCTATCGAATTCATAGATTCGAAAAATATGTTGGCATTGAACGATAGCAGTGTTAAAAATAAGTGGCGATGGGAATGGTTAGATGAGACTGATTCCCATGACCAGAGATCGCGATAACGCCTTAAAAACGCCGAATACGCTTTAAAATTTAGAAATGCGTATTTTTACGCATTGTTTTTCCATATGAAATTTCCTTTTATAATCTGTGATTACACCGCGATTTTGTCATTAAAATGCCTTTTTTTTTTTTATCAAGAAATTATATCTTAACTTTAATGTCGCAGTTTATGAAAAAATCATGATTTGGTTCCCATTGCCGAGCTGTTCAGCTAGGGATCAGCTTTCGGCAATCATCGGGAAGAACCTTCAGGCAGTGTGGGAAAGAGCAGCTCAACCGATGGGCATGCGCATTCCAGCCGCGTCGGAATTGAGACTAGTGTCAAAGAATATAAACGATTCGCGCTAGTGTATCGGTGCAGCGTGGTGCCGTTAAACCTTCGCGTGGAGGAAGTGAAAAGCGACTTGTTTTGAAGTTCGTTTAATTGCCATTTCAGGGCGGGATTCTCCTGCCTTACGAAATTTTAAGAAAATATATATATAAATATAAAATCTTGGGTCCGAAAATATATATAAATATATAAACTTTCGAAAAACGGAAGTTAGACGAACTGCAGATTTATTCTGTAATCGCAATATTAGACCGGTATGAGCAGTTCATTTTGCATATCGCAGACTGTTACGAATCAGGCATGAGATTGTTCTTCGGATTCGCGGAATTCCACATTTCGGTTATACCCGAGCGATGAAAAAAAAAAAATGTTTTATTTTCGGAATATTAGTGTGGGAGGGGGACTCGTTTTCCGCCTGGGGAACGGTATTCCGTTTTTCAGAACTAACGAAAGCTAAACGGAGTGAATTTTTTCCCCGCAAACGTAATTTCTTTTTCTCCTGAAGTTTCCTCTGTCCAGCATTGTTATTAAATATCAATTTATTGCATAAATGTTTGCATTTCAGTTTGAAAGTGTAGACAATAGTTTCCGATAACTGAAGTTCGACGGAGCAAAAATTCCCTTGTAAACTTTAGGCACGAGTTTCTTTCACGGATTCGTAGAGTAACTCTTTGTTGTCATCAAAACTGAAGATATTTGGGGGGGGGGGGGTGCGTGCGTCTTGGCGGTGGATGGGGGGGGGTTCCGTCTTGGGACAGAATTTCGTCTTTCAAAACTTTTGAAAAACGGAAGTTAGACGAACAGCAGATTTATTCTGTAATCGCAATATTTCCTCTGCTCATTTTTTTTTTGTAAAATATAACTTTGATAACCGATTGTGTTTCAGCTTGAAAACGGAGGGAAAATTTCCGAAAACGGAAGTCGGACAAAGCGAAGATTTTTTCGTAATTTTTTTTTTTTTTCGCGATGTTTCCACTGTCCTGAATTATTGTTAAATGTTATTTTTCCTCTATAAATAGTTGCAAAGGGAGAAACTGGACATTCCTCATATCAGAAGAATGGTTGAATCAACCAACTCTCAATTATGTTAACTGTAAACATCTCATACATAGTATTCAAGAAGATATTTTTTTCAGAGCTGAAGGAAAACATGTTCAAAAATAATAAATTAGTTGACCTTTGCAATACTAAACTTGCGCATCACAATGTCCTATGAAGGTTTATTTTATCTTTTGTGATTGAAATAGACTGTAGATTTCCTTCCTCCACAATAGAACTCTTTTTGAAGTTTGAGTGTGTAGAATCTGAATCTGTGAAGCAACACACACACACAAGTTTTGGTACAGTCTTTCGAAAGCAAAACAAAATTTTTTGCAGCCTCATGGATAAAACAAGACAAGTAGATAAGATTTTGATAAATTATGACTTATTTTATATAAAAGAAAATCAGTTACACGCTAATTCATGTTTACATATTTATATATAGATATAATTAGTTGTTTTAATATAAAATATTATTTAGCTAAAAATTTAATGCGATAATTGTTCGTTCTCTAAAATTACTCCTTTGAAAAGAAAAATACTCCTTCAAAAATTGTGAAGGAGTATTTTTACTCTTTTGAAAAATCCTAGCATGATCTCTGCCCATGACGTCAAATTTGGTTCTTGTTGCCGGAAAATTAAGGAACCAGGATTTAGCTTTTGTGTTTTCTGCAGCAGAAAGTTAAACTATGGAAGCAATGGTAAAAAAGTGCTGTTCAGACACAGTAAGGATGCTGATCATCAAAAGTGTGTACGATCACAGCAGCATACACAAACATTGCCTGGAGTCGCTCCTGTTCAAAGAATAATTCACCTATGAAAATTTGTGATGGTTACTATAAAACTGTGATCATGGTGAAGTGAATTAATGAAACAAGCTCTCTGTGTACGCAACTACAGTTGGACATGCATAATCTTGATTATAATTTTTTTTATCCTTATGTAATTTTACAATTTAAATGACTCTTCTAAAAGTGTGCAACACTTATTTGATTCAACAGAATTTACTAAAGATTATTAAACATCTCCCATGGTATGTTATGTATTAATTATTACAATTTCAGTAATTTGGTTAACATATTTCTATTATGGGCTTAAAATGCTATATAAGCAGCAAATATGTAGATTGGACTTGAATATTATGCAAGATTTTTTTTTCTTTTCTTTTGCAAGATAAGGAATTTTGGAGATTTGTTAAATTTCAACTGGTAGTTCCTACCTAATAATCAAATTTAACTTTCCGATTACAATTTGCATGGACATCAAATTTTGTTTACATGTATATACATTAATGTTCGGTCGTTTTATGCTCTTTTGATTTAATAATGAATTTTAACCACATATAATAATATTTAATGTATATTGTGTTTATGTCTGAGTGTGCATGGGGAGGGGGGTGGGGGGATATTCAAAATATTTTCAGTCTTGGCTACATCTCAGAACTTGCACCCATGGTTTGCCTCTTCAGGGCATACCACCGGGCAACAAATGGCACACACAACAGTAACAAGAGCCTCTGTGAATTTTGGAGAGTTACTTGCTAGTTCTGTGTAATATTGGCAAAAAGACTCCAACTCACTAGGTTTTGTTCCAAAATCCTTAGGTGGAATGACCTACTGGAACTGTTAGCTGTAGGGTGATCACCTAGACTGATGTACTTTTATAATTTCTATGACCCAGAGAAAATACTTTCATGACTCAAGTGTGGGATATGGTGGACTTGCCACTCTTGAGAAGGATGTTCCACCACGGAAATGGCAAATGACGTATGAGAAAGATATCTCAGCTTAGTGAGTGTATGATTTGTGTATGGAATGCTAGAGGTATAAATGGAAAGATAAATGAGGTGATTGAAGAAATGAATGGAACAGTCAGTGTGTGGTCTAGAATGTTGGATAATGTGAGAGGACAGGCTGGTGTAGGTGGGATTTTAAGTGAAAAGATGAACAACTTGATTCACTACAGCTGCGTAAGTGAGAGAATTCTCTAGATTTGTTTGAAAGTGAAACTTCAGAGTATAATAATTGTTATATTGCATGCTCCTTGTGATTCAGATCCTTCTGATAGGAAGGAAGATTTTTGAAATAAGCAAAAAGCTGTTTTGAGCCAGTTTGGTGCTAAAAGAAAGTTGTTATAGCAGGGGATTTCAATGCTAGAGTAGGTGTTCAGAATGGAATTTCAGATAATGTTCGGGGTAAGTTTAATGATCCTGGTGTAAATGATAGTGGTGAAAGATTAATTGAACTCTGCATTGAAAATGGATTGTGGGTATCTAATACATTTTCATCCACAAGTATATCCACACACACATTTGTGAAAATTGTACTCTGGGATTAAAGAGTGTAATAAATTTTGTTGTTTATGACCAGTGTCTGAAACACTTAGTTGTTTATACCTATGTGATGAGAGGTGCAGATGTTTGCTCTGATCACCACTTGTTAGTGTCATAGGTGAAACTGAATGTTGGTTGGAAAAGGAGGTATAGGAAGATGCCTGTAATAAAGAGAATAAAGGTTGAAAGGCTGTCGGAAGAACATCAGCGTTACTCTGATTTTCTCAGTGAACGTCTGAATGAGTTGAAGGCGTGTGAGAGGGGTTTAAAAAAAGTGGAAATGTTTTAAGAACTGTGTTATCACTGCTGCTGAAGAGGTCTGTGGTACTGCAACAGTGGATAGCTTTAAAGGCGATGCTTGGTGTAACAGTGAGATTAAAGAAGCAGTGAAGAGAAAGAAGGAAGCATACTTGGGGATGTTACAAGGTAGAGTTTCTGAGGATGAATATCGCTGTAAGAAGCCTGAGGCAGCAAAGCTGATTCACCAGAGTAAGGCAAAAGATAGGAAAGAAAAGGAAGAAAGGCACAATTTGGCTTTTTGGAAAGATAGAAAAACATTCTGGAAGTTCATAAAACATAAAAAAGAGGGGAAATATTCTAAGTTGTGTAAAGAATAGGGTCGGATATAAGATATGGGAGCCAATGAGCTAAGTGAAAGATTGGGTGAATACTTCTGTGATTTATTAGATCATGAAAGCAAAGGTGATTCTGAGGCAGAAGCAGATGATGCCATAGTAAGCGATGGAAGCACTGGTGGGATCTCAAAAGAAAAGATGTGTAAAGCTCTAAAATCACTTCAGAATGGTAAAGCTTCAAGAGTAGATGTCATAACTGCTGAGATGCTAAAATATGGCAGTGATTCTGTGATTGACTGTTAACTGAAGTTTTCCAGTTATGCTGGGAGTTAGGAATGGCCCCTCAGTATTGGAGGGATGCTATCATTGTTCCCTTGTACAAGGAAAAAGGTGATTAGGCTAAATGCAAGAACTATCATGGCATCAGTTTGCTGATGGTGCCAGGTAAAGAGTGTGTCGTGAAGGTCATGGCATCAGTTTGCTGAGTGTATCTGGAAGGTCATTATTGATAAGGTACAAGGTCTTACATCAGAGAAAATGTGGGATGTGCAGAATGGTTTTATGCTTGGTAAGGACTCCACTAATAAATTTTTTGCATTATGCATGATGATTGAAAATTATCTGTCTGATGGTAAAAAAGTGTTTCCTGCCTTCATAGATTGAAAGCTTAAGACAAAATAAATAGGACTCTTCTGTGCAAGGTACTAAATAAATATGGTATTACTGGGAATCTACTTAATAGGGTGAAAGCCATGTATGCTGGCAGTACAGCATGTGTACAAGTGAATGGTATTTTATCGAAATGGTTTTCTATTGGTGCAGGAGTTAGACAAGATTGTGTAATGTCACCCTGGCTGTTTAATATATTTGTGTATGCATGCATGCGTGAAGCCAAAATGGATAATACTGGTTTTATGTCTTGGTAATATCTGTGTGTGCAGATTGCTCTATGCTGATGACACAGTCCTGCTGGCAGAGAGCAAAAGTGAGTAGCAGAGTATGTTGTCCCAGATGTACGAAGTTTGTATGAAATTCAAACTGAGTATAAATAAGGAAAAACCAAAGTTATGGTTTTTGAGCGAGGAACTGTTAATACCGAATGCAAAACAAGTCTTAAATGGCACAGAGATTGACAAGATTAATGAGTTTGTAAATTGATTTTATTATGTGTAGCAAAAAATTCGTCATAGAAGACTGCAGTGTGCTAAACAAGTTCAACACAGGTAGTGACCATAGATTGGTGAGATGTAAGATGCACCTCAACACTAAACTCGAACGTGGCAAGCTCATAAGACAAACAAAATGTATTGACATTACCAACCTTAAAAAACACCATAACACCTTCAAGTTGGAACTGAAGAACAGATTCTCTGCGTTAGAAGGCCTAACATCGGAAGAAGTGGATATTTCTGAAGTTAACAGAAAAGTAACCAAAGCTCTTATGGAAACAGCAACAAAATTAGCTGGGTCTAAGAACAAGTTGCATGTGAACAAATTATCAGGAAAAACCAAAATGTTGATGCAAAAAAGAAGAGAGATGAGGACAACTAAAGAAGATGTGACTTCCAAAGTGGAATATATAGAGCTATGCAAGACAGTACAAAAAGTATCACTGAAGACGTAAGGAAATTCAACTATAAACTAGTGAGGAAATCAATTGAAAACAACCAAAGCCTAAAGATAGCAAAGGGACATCTCAGTAAGGGAAGAAAACAGATTATGGCTCTGAGAAAAGAAAGATGGTTCTGTAACAAGAAATAGAGGCGAAATTTTGACAAGAGTGAAAGATTTCTACTCCAAATTATATGAAAGGGATGATACATGTACTCCAGACATCATGAAAGGTACCAGTACCAGAGTTCTTCCAGTCCTCCCAGCAGAAGTTGCACATGCAATCAAGAACATGAAGCGGGGAAAGCTCCTGGAGAAGATGGAATTACTGTAGACATCATACAAGAAGCAAGTGGAGAAATCGAAACAGTACTCGCTCAAATTTTCACTCGATGCCTTAATGAAGGGAAGATTCCTGAGGATTGGAACAATGCTACAATGATCTTGCTACATAAAAAAGGTGACATTGAGGATCTCGGGAACTACAGACCGATCAGTGGTTTATAAAATCTTCACTAAAGTTCTTTCACACCGCTTGAAGGTGACACTGGACATGGCTCAACCGAGAGATCAAGCTGGATTCAGGAGTGGCCACAGCACAGTAGATCATATCCAGGTACTGAGAGAACTAATTGAAAGAGCGAGGGAATATGAACTTCCATTGTGCATGGCTTTTATCGATTATGAAAAAGCCTTTGATTCAGTGAAACCATCAGCAGTTACAATGGCTCTGAAATCCTGCGGTATTGAAGATGCATACATTAATATTATTAATAACATCTATGAAAATGCAAGTGCAAAGATTCGGCTGTTTGAAAATACAACACACATAAAAATTGGAAAAGGATGTGAGACAAGGTGACACCATATCTCCGAAGCTCTTTAATGCCACATTGGAAAATGTCTTTCAATCACTGAACTGGGAAAACAAAGGGATAAAGATTAATGGAGATTATCTAACCCACCTTCGTTTTGCTGATGACATAGTCATTTTTGCAACTACCCCATCAGAGCTGCAGAGTATGATCCAGGAACTTGCTGACAAGAGTAAAGAAGTGGGATTAAAAATGAACTTTTAGAAGACAAAAGTGATGTTCAAGGTTTTTGCAAGAAATGAAGATTTATCGATTGATGGAGAAAAGCTGGAGATAACAGACACATACTATTTTCTTGGACAGCAGATATCAAGTGAGGGTCACATTGATGAAGAAATTAATCGGCGTACAAAACTTGCTTGGAGAGCTTTTGGAAGAAACAGCATAATTTTCAAGAGCAATATGCCATTATGTCTTAAAAGAAAAGTGTTTGATCAATGCATCCTTCCAGTGCTTACGTATGGTGCAGAGACGTGGACCTTAACTAAAAGAGACATACAAAGGCTGCAGACAACTCAAAGACGCATGGAGAGGTGCATGCTTGGTGTAACCAGGAGAGATAAGAAGAGGAACTCGTGGATCCGAAAAATGACAAGAGTGGAAGACATCATGATCAGAGTTAAATCCCTGAAATGGCAATGGGCGGGACATACTGCCAGAAGAACAGACCATCGATGGACAGCCGAAATTTTAGATTGGATTCCAAGGGACAGGAAAAGACCCAGAAGAAGACCACATGGAAGATGGGTGGATGAAATTAAAAAGTATGCGGGAGTGACATGGAGGAGACTGACACAAGACAGACCGTTGTGGAGGAAACTTGGGGAGACCTTCGTCCAGCAGTGGATTGATAATGGTTGACGATGATGATGATGATGATGATATTTACGAAGTATGTTTAACAAAAAGAACAAATTAGATGGTGAAATTGGTAGGCAAGTGAATTCTTCATTGAAAGTCATAGCTGCCTTAGGAGAATTTCACAGGAATGATGGTTGGTCTCAAGGAAGTCCCGAATGGCTGTGTATGAAAATGTAATTGTTCCTACTCTGATGTATGGCAGTGAAACCTGGGCACTGTAGAAAAGACATAGGAGTCGTTTGTGTGTTGGGGAGTTGCATTACTTGTGGGAAGGGGGTGGGGGTGGTAAGACATGCTTTGGTCATGTGAATAATGAAGATGTGTTGCTGTAATGTGAGGCAAAATGTTGTTAGTAAGGTGGAGACTAATATTCTCAGGTGGTTTGGCCATGTTGGAAAAATGAGTGATGACACTGAGGTGCTTACTAAGAGAATTTATTCAGCCCAAGTGACAGGAAAGAAAGATAGAGGAAGTCCAAAGAAATCGTGGGAGGGCAAGATTCAGGAATGTCTGCACGAGAAAAAGATTGTGAGTATGAAGTAAAAAATGTCTTCTGTGCAGCGTGGGATGGATGTTAATCAAGCTCGAGCTGTGTGTGCTGAGATCATTGTAAATGGAGACATTTGGTACACCAACAGTAAGTAAATTCTAGTTCCATCAGATAAATGTTTGCTTGGCAGATGGTCTGTCTTTGAGATGCTAACCTATGAATATCAGAGAACAGCTTAATGATATGTATGTATGTATGTAAAACTCACAAATTTGGTCACATATAGCAGAAAAATTGCTGTGATTCAGGGGTGTATGTAGTTTTTTTTTTTTTTTTTTTTTTGGGAGGGGAAGAAAAATAGAAATCATTGAAATCCACCAGAACAAAATAAAAGTTAATGAAAAATTGAAGAAAAAAATTAAAGCATTTCTTTTCTATTTTAAGCTGATGCATTTTTATTAAATTAAAGGAATTGTATTTTTTTCTAATGTAAGTCGCATTTTAACAAAATACATAAAAAAATGAAATGCTTTTGGGAGAAAGGCCTCTTGCTCCCCCTTCTAAATACAACCCTACCGTGATTCCAATTCTGTGTAAATTTTTATTATGGTTAGTAACAGCGATCTCCCACCTGAGTTTCCCGTATTTTCATGTTCAGAAAGAAGTAATCAAGATTAAGGTTCAATTCCCAATCTACAAACTTTTTAATATAAATTAGGAATAGTTCATAACGAAAAAATTAAGTGGTAATCGAAAAAGCACCTGGTGAGACGTTGCTGCATATCTGTTAAAAATAACGAGACAGGGTACTTTTTGTCATTTGAGTAGGTCATTTCTCTAGTCATGTGGGTCTAGGTATAGATGTACTTGTATGTATAAGAATTTATTCCAAACAGCGAAATTAGGATTGATCATTTTTGGAGAGACATATTGTATCAAAAGGCATTTGGAGCACGCTCTTCTGTATCACGGAAGAGTTCTTTCAAATGAGAAGGCATCTATGTCAGAGAAGATGTTAAATGAGAGACTAACAATTTAAGATGCACTAAAAATGTATAACAACCAAGTTGCAAAGGTGCTAATAACCAAAGAACCAATAAAATTAGCACTTAATGCACATGGGTCATATAGCAACCATTTGGAAGCGGAGCAGAGATTAAAGGAACAGCAACTGAAAGCAGAGAAAGAAAGTACTGAGAGATTGAAACAAGAATTGCTAACTAAAGGATTTGAAGAGCAGAAAGCAAACTATAGAAAACATGGAAAGCAAGATAAAAATTCTTGTTAAAGAAAAAGAAGTACAAGAATCATCAAACTCTGTGCTTAAAGAAGCCAGTGAGAGACTAAAGCAAGCATTAAAAAAAACGTACCTGCAATACGAGTTGCACACGACATTCTAGAAGGATCAGAGAAACTCTGACAAAAGGAAAGACAACATGAACTTGAAGCATTAAGAATGAATAGGGAGTTCATAAAAGAAAATCCTCCTAATTGATGCATTTATGCAGATAACCTCAAAAAAGGAATAAATCTAAGGTTAATAAGGAAGCTTTTTTTGTTGTTGTTGTTGTTGTTGTTTGTTTGTTTAGCCTACCTTTATATTGCACTAATGCCAGTGTATAAATTCACGCTCAATTTTTTGAAATAATTTACTGCATATAACTCTTCCGAATTGCTACCATGGTATAAAAATAATGTAAACTTTAAAGAGGACTCCCCCATGCTAAATGATAAAAAGCAGTTTGTTTATACATATTGGAGGGGGGGGCATCATATAAAAGTTTTTGATGTTCCATGACAATAATTTTCAGAAGAGTTATAAACATTTAAAAAAATGAGCTTTGGTTTTATTATTGTCATCAGTGGGTGTAAGGATAATCTTAGTTTTACTGTTGTTAGAGCTTTGAAAATCGATCATGGTTAACATCTAGGGATTTTAACTGTCTACTGTTATAAAAGTAATCCAAATTAGAAGAAAGTCAAGTTTTTTGTTTTCTTATTTCTGTAATTATGAGTTGGAATAATTTTACAGGATAAAGTAATTTCTTTATATTTGTCTCAAAAGCATCAAGGACTGTGAAGAATGACTGTAACATTATCAAGGCAGGTGTATATCAGTGTAATGCTTCATATAAATTATACCTGACCTACACAGACTTCAGCTTGACAGTGGTATAAATTGCTCATGCCCTAATGAAATGAAGACATTTCAGACAGGTTTTTCACTTTTACCTTTCAAATATAGGAATCAAAATAAAATGTATTCTTTTACAACATAATTCAAAATCATGTTAAGCACCATTATTATTATTATTACTTATGAGTTAAAGAGTTTCCATTATTGAAGAGGGAGATTACACTAAACCCATTCCATTCCTGATGATAATAAACTGCAAGTTTTCATTTTTTAGTTCTAGGCTTCGTGTTTTTGTTCCATACTAAACACATTTACAGTGTTTGATATTTATTGTCATAGCTATACAAAAGACAAGTTTGAAATATTTCCAAATGTTCATCTATTCGAATGAGATTCTTGATATACCTCATATCAGATAACTACGATTACTATGTGTACAGAACAAAACAAGTGATCATCATAACACTGAATGTCCACAATCATGGCCTTTGAAAGAAGAAATACACAACAATTTTTTCAACACAGTGTATGAAGCGCACTTGGAAAATCTTATATTTTTTTTACCAACCACAACGCAGAAGAAAGCTCTCCGTACTGGCTTGATACAGATGAGAACATCTGACCTCCAGAACAATGACAAAGAAGGAAGTGTTTTGTAATTCCAAAGTTTGTATCAGGTTAGTTTATGTAAGTAGTTTTTGATATATAATTGAATATTTCTTTTTTTTTTGGGGGGGGGGGGGGTAATTTCCATAACCTTTATAGTTCTGAGTGTCTTGAGTAGCATTATATTGAAATTTGGGATGCCCTTTTTGCAGTGTATGGATGTGTGTGTATATACAGGGTGCATAGGAAAGTCCCTTTAGCCTGAAATAACTTGCAAACTGAGAGAGGTACAGTTATGCAAGTGAGATAACGGTATAGTAAAGTGTCTACGCCCAATTGAATGCAACCGATAGCAGTGCCCCCTAGTGGCGAAATGTGGAAGTTAGCCATTGCAAATCGAAAACGAAAAGAGATAGAGCACAATATCCAATTACAAAGTTCATCAGTGCATCAATTAATTAGTACAAAACAACATTTGTTTCGCACAGATAAGATAAATTGTCGCCTGAATACCCTAAAATGTCCGAATTCGATGCACGATGATTCAAATCTTCATATTCACATTTCGCAAATGTAGATTGTGACATTGTACCGTACCTACGATCTAAAAACCAGTAGCAGGATGTACCCTGATCGGAAGTTTAGGTCTACGTACGCTGTGTGAGAATGGCGAGCTTCACTCACTCCCAATATTGCAAAATGGTGCTTATTTACGGCAAATGCTAACGGAAAGAGATACCTCCAACTATTACAGGATATCATACCTGACTTCTAAGACGACATTTCGCTGTCCGCATTATGTTCCTTGTGGTTCCAACTTGACGGTGCCCCTGCACACCAGCCAGTAGCAGTGCGACGCTTTCTCACAGATTGTTTTGGGCAACAAATCATCGAGTATGATGGTGCTGTTGAATGGCCTCCATGATCGCCAGACCTCACTCCGTTGGGATGTCTTCCTCTGGGGTTACGTAAAATAACAGGTGTATGCAATAGTGCCTACAAGTCTGCTGGATCTACGTCATCGTGTTACAGATGCCTGCAATAGTGTGACACCTTCCATTCTGAGGAATGTGCATGCAGAGTTACTTTCACGAATACAAATGTGTATCGTGGGCAATGGGGAACTCTTCGAGCATACTTGACATTAACTTTTTATCACTGTGCGCCAGTTTGCCTTTTTTGTTTTTGTTTTCTCTGACATCAAACTGTATTGACACAAGTACGCATCTATGCAATAAATTGTGTGTATTTGTTCATACCTATTCCTGTTTCCTTCAAACGTTCACACAAAAGGTTGTGCATCGATTTCGGACATTTTAGGGTATTCAGGTGACAATTTATTGGTGCCTCTGCATACCGTGTGAAACATGTCGTTTTGTACTAATTAATTGATGCTCTACAACTTTGTAATCGGAAATTTTGCTCTATCTCTTTTCGTTTTCGATTTGCAATGGCTAACTTCCGCATTTCGCCACTAGGGGCGCTGCTATCAGTTGCATTCGATCGGGCGTAGACGCTTTACTATACTGTTATCTCACTTGCATAACTGTACCTCTCTCCATTCGCAAGTTATTTCAGGCTAAAGGGACTTTCCTATGCACCCTGTATATATAATTTTTTTCCCCCACCAAAATGTGAACATGTGCTGATTTTGTCACCATGGTTTGAAATAAATAAAAAAACATTAACAAAATATATTTTTTTTTGGTGTGGAGCACTTACATTCTAAAACTCATACACTTTTTCTGGCAACTATTTTAGTTGTTAAGGCTACTATTTTTACCATTAGTGGCTACTAAAGCAACTATTTTCTTGGGTGTGATAGGCTGGCAGCCCTGGGACTGTGTTATTGGGCTAATGGGATGTAAAGTGTCCCAAGAAAACATTGCCTACAGCATAACACTACTGCCGCTGGCCTGTTTCCGCCCAACAGTGCATCCAGGTGCCATAGCCTTCGTTGGTAATCAACATATCTGCGCTCAGCCATCTACGTCATGTACCAAGAATCTTGATTCGTCAGACCAAGCCACTTTCTTTCAATCGTCTACCGTCTAATCTCAATGATCTTGGGCCCATTTCATACGTTGTTGGCAATGATGTGCAAGTAAGCATGGGGACCCGGCTAGGTCTTCAGCTATGCAGGCCCTTGTGCAGAAGGCTGCGGTGAACTGTGTGCTGTGACACATTGCCCTGATCACCAATGTTGTAGCTGTGGGTGATTTGTCGCACTGTGGCCCTGAGGTCACTGTGAACAGTGCGTGACAGTCTTCGCTCCCCTCTAGCATCAATGAGCTGCAGACGACAGTTCGTTGTTTGGCCATCTGTGCACCACTTTTGATACGTACTCACTGCAGCGGCATGTGAAACAACCCAGTTTCTAAAGTCATAGTTCCGAAGCGCTGTGCCATCACAATTTGTCCTTTATCAAACTCCGATAAATCGGCAGCCTTTCCCATTCTGACTCCAAATACTCTATTAACCGAAAGCCGGTTCTCAGGTTGTATATACACTGCTCTGTGAAGTTGACCTGCACCACCGTTTGGTCTTCAGGCAAGCTCATTTGTTTTAGGCTGGGAGTGGTCCTAAGGGAGTGGCTCATCAGTGTATGTGAGCATTAGTTACCTGGTGTCTATTTTCCCAAAAGGACTGTTCACGAATGTGAGTTCGGTGTAGTTTCATTTATTTGTGTGTTGTCTTTTGTAACTTGGACAATTTAGTTGCACAAAAATTTGGTTATAACAAGTGCCACAGGCTCCCTGCCCCATCTATCCAGTTATGCTAATAAACATAAAAACATGTAAATACTTATACAGTAGTTCTTTGCCAAGCATGAATTCGAGTATGTGCAAAAAGTTATTTGCATTCTCCTTACCCAACACAATACACAGATTGATGGCCATGTTTTGACCTCTGGTTTAACTGAGCAGCTTACACTACTGTACTCAATTTTGAGATATTTAAATGTATTATATTTTCCAACATAAATAAATGTCTTGTGTTTCCTAAAGTATTCAGTTAGAGAGAATAACAGGTGTATACAGTATATATAGCAAAAGAAAATGATAAAATATGTGGATCTGTAGTTAACAAAGGAAATGTAGTTTGTGAATTTTTTTTGTAAGTATTGTTTATGCCTGTTTCTTATGCTGTAACTTGAAAACCAATTCTAATTACTACACATACATTTTTAGATGTGTGCAGTAATGCTTGAAAGCATTAACCACAGGAATGCTGGCAGAAACAGTTTTAAAAACTATCTATACACTACATACCTGCCAACTACTACAGAGTGTCCATTTTTTCCACAGATTCAGTTGTCTGACTATGGATTCTACGAATCTTGCTTTTGTTTTTCAAAATTAGTGTATTTTGCTATTATTTCATGATATCATCATAAGCAAGAAATGTAGTGTGCGTTTATTTTTCACAAAGAAATGGATGTTTTGTTCTAAAAATGCAAAAGGATAAGGAAGAAGCTACAGTGCCACCAAAAGAGGAAAAAACCTCTAAGAATTGTGAGAAATTTAAGGAGGAATATTCTAAACAGAGTTATTGCATCAAGGAAAGCGGGATTTGCCTATTATCACAACATCAAACTTTACCTGATGTGCCAGTTACCACTAAGCAAAGAAAGAAAGTAAGTTTCACTGAGCCACTTAAGCAGTGTGAAATGATGAAAAAGCAGCAGTAGATGAAATTATAGCTATAAAATTGTGTGTGTGAGAGAAACTAAACCATTCAGAAGCATGTAAGGAATTATTTTATCGCTATTGGAAGCAGCAGCTACATATGCTGCATCATAGTACTAGTTACTATAGACCACTGGCATGTGTGGGGGTCTTTGGAGCTTAACCCCCCCAAGAGATTAAGAATGATGTAGTCGACTCTTTTATCTATCGTATACATATTATATATATATATACACACACTGAAGTGCCAGAAAAACTGGTTCACCAGTCTAATACTTGATAGGTCTCCAACGGGAGAGCAGGACTGCAGAAATACGACGGGGCATGGACTCCATTAGCTTCTGGAAATATGCTGTAGGCAGTGCACACCATACTTCCTGCAGAGCATTCCACAATTCGGGTGTATTCCAAGGTCTGATTCCTGTGTTCGATAGCGCGTTGCATGGCATCCCAAACGTGTTTTATCACGTTCAGATCTGGGGACTTGGGTGGGAATGGCAACACCCCAAACTCAGACGAATGCTCCTCTGGAGGTGCATTGTCCTGTTGGAACAGGAACAACCCATCAGCATGAATGCAGGACATGAACGGTACCTCATCAGAAAGGATGCGCACATAGCGTTGGCCGGTCACAGACGTTTGTAGATGTACCAGAGGTCCCAGTGAAGTCCAGCTAAACACACCCCATACCATACCATTACGGACAACCCCCCCCCCCCCAAGCTGGGATCCATGGCTTCATGGGGTTTGCGCCACACACGGATCCTTCCATCTACCCGATACAGTTGGAAATGCGACTCGTCAGACCAGGCTACTTGTTTCCAGTCAAGTGTCCAGTGGCAGTATTGCAGTGCCCAAGCGAGGCGCATAGCTCTGTGTCGTGCACCCATGAAGGGGACTCTAGTTGGGCGTCTGCTCTCTAAGCCCATATCATGCAGGGTACGTTGCACAGTCCGGACGCTGATGCTTGTTGAATCTCCAGCATTGAATCCCGATGATACCTATGAGAGTGTTGCACGCCTATCACATGAAACGATTCTTGACAGCTGACGATGGCCACGTTTACCCAATGTCTGTTTACGGCCACACTGGTATCGTAGGTTGGAGGTTTTACAGGAATTCTTGTAGTCACGGTACACCCTTGCAATGGTCGTCCGTGAAAATCCGAACTTCGTTTCTACCTCCGAAATACTATGGCCCATCTCACAAGCGCCAACTATGACACCGCATTGAAAATCACTTAAATCATTATTACTTGTCATTCTCATGCTGAAAACAGCTCTGACAGCTAACGAGGATGTCTATCGCTTTATATACGCACTGGCAGACGCAACAGAGTATGCGCATAAGTGACGTTGCTATGTATTTTGCATAAGCTCGTCTGTACCAGTTTTTCTGGCCAGAAAAACTGGTACAGACGAGCTTATGCAAAATACATAGCAACATCACCTATGCGTGTACCAGGGTGCCCACGCGTCCTTGACAACCGGAAAGTCCTTGAATTTCAAACAAAAATTTCAAGGCCTGGAATGTCCTTGAATTTCGTTAATTAGCCTGGGAAATCCTTGAATGTTAAAATCCCACAGCCGAAAAATTTTGATAGGAATTTCCATTCTTTTTCCTTTTGTTATTTTTAACTGTTTTTCTGCAATCCCCCATGTACATCGGAAGTCAAAGAGTAAACTTTGAAGCAACTGTGTCACAGGGAGAAAGGGTGCACTGCGGTCTGATGGGGAGTTAAGTGGGTCAAGATTGGATTCCCCCCCCCCCCATCTACTGTTAGAGAAGTTGAGTCTTTGCTACCCCAGAGCACATGTTCTGCGACGGGGAAAACTATTGCATCGTTTCTTTCATTTTCCTTACAACAAGGCGGGGATTTCCCCTTCTTGTTTCTTCTTTATCTGCTTCAAAGCGGGTTCATTCGATGCTGTTGATAAGTGCATTTCACCAGCCCCTCACCACGTCGAGGAGTTTTAGAAAGGGATGACCTTGAACGCGCACAGCACATTTAAACCACTCGGAGGGTTAATAAATAAAAAAAGTGCGTAATTTAAAAACTTTTCATTAGATCCAAGCAAAATTTTCAGGGTAACCTTATAAGACCAAGTTATGGTAACTGTCAAAAATTCAGCTCTGTTAAATGAAAATTCGGAAAATTATTTATTTTTTTTTTTGCATTTCTATCGTTAGTTAGGGAAGGAGGCAGTTCAACAGGTGGCCCACGGAACTGCGAATGAAATGGTAGACGTGATTGACAAATTGTGCATGCCGACAGGTCCTGCTTGCTGTTTTGTTCCATGAGAACAAAAGGTTGGAAGTTATTTGTTTGTGTTGGTTCATTTTCCGTATTTTGGTTGCACTTTTTTTCTGGCCACAGAGTATTATATTACTCTTATGTATCTGGCAATAGCATAGGATTACACACAATGCTCATGGCATTACTGAGTAGGAATTCATTACATTGCTTTTCCGGAAAGTTCTTTGCGATGTGCATGTAGCGACTGAAAAAAAAAAAAAAAAGATTTTTGTTGGCTTAGTGTTTTGCTTTGAGATGTCTCTAGTTGTCATCTAATTGTTAGATATTGGAATTTTCTTGTTCTGGTGTTTAATAAATATGAGTTGTAAGTGCAATTTCAGTGATCTTGGTTGCACAATCCCAAGTATTCTATGTGGGTTGGTAAGGATTGCGGCAATAATCATGTTGCGAGATGGTTGTTATGCTTAAAGAACATCGATATTTCTTCCATGGGAGAGTGCATTGCGAAGCCACATGAAAAGTAAAAAGCACGTGACCTGTTCTGAAAACAAAAGTCAAAATTCCACCTTAGATGGACTGTTTGAAAAAGTACCAGCATCACAAACACCATCATCAGCAGGTTGTTTACCCAAAAAAATCCTACAAAAGCCTAAATTTTATGGGCTTTAAAAGTGGTAGAAAGCCATTATTCGTACAGATCATGTGCTGGAATTGATAAGTTGTTTCGATTGATGTTTCCAGTCAGTGAAATGGCTCTCAACTTTTCTTGTGGGCAAACAAAATGTTCATATATTTGCTGCTTTGGCTTGGCACCCCATTTTAAATCACTTTTGTTGCAACAGATTAATGAAAGCAAGGATTTTGTTGTTTTGTTTGATGAGAGTTTAAATAAATACTCTCAACAAAAACAAATGGACATCCATATAAGATTTTGGGACAAGAACAGAGTAACATCACGGCCATTCACTGTTGCACCAGTACTTATTGATCTTGCAAAACAGTTATCACAAGATCCAAAAGCTGTGCTAATCTTTCAATGGATCATACATCTTCCTCTATGAAAATGCGATTTGGGTTGGCAAAGACCTTTTCTTGCCGAAACTGTAAGTAAGTTACAGAATGCTGTTTTTTTTTTCATTGAATATTGATGAATCCACCAGCAACAATTTAATGTGTTATTATTGCAATGATGAAGATAAAGTTGTCATTGAACATTTAACTTCACTTAGTTAATTGGATGCTTAGACAATCACGTGCCTGGAACTGTGCATATTTTTGCAGTCCAGCTTGGTAAACAGAGAAAACATGAGATGATCACAGTCCATTGCTTCATTTGGAGGATTTGTATTAAAGTACACAGAGTAGCTGTCTGATGTAGGGAAGAACTGCCTTCTGTTGTGAAATTCAACACATAGTTAATGCATTGGAGCAGCGATGTGCAAGTGTAACGACAATTTACACAACTACTTTTTGTGTGTGTGGTTGCGAACTGTGCCAATTGGGTTATCTGAGCATCTCTTTTTGTGTTGTATTCTTAGGTGTTAATGAAATTACATAGTTGAATTTGATAGAACAAGGCACAAATGACCGAAGAGAGGAGGAGGTAGGGAGCTGAAAAATAAAGATTAAAAATGGTCATCTTATCTGGATAAGGATTGTTGGTATAATGTATTTGCTCGGGTAATACTTCTTTCTTATGCTTTTAATTGATTTTTAGATACAGTTGTGTAAACTGTAAGTTACTAAATAGCATTTAATGTAATGCCATAAATTTGCATAGTGCATTTTTCTCTGTTAAGTACAAGTGCTGATATGCCATGTCCATCATTTATTCAACCTAGATTTTGGTAAATATCCCTTATGCAACAACTGAAACTTGTGAAAATTTCAGTGCAAATTATCCTCCTGATCATGTATTTAATATTTTAGAAAATCTGGCGTAAGGGCCATATTTGGTTAAAAAGCACAAAAACATTTTTCGAATATGAACAAAGGTTGGCTCAGACCCATGAAATCTTGGGCAACACTGATTTACAAAGTGGGTTGTATTTCATCATGCTGAATCATCAATCTTAAGGAAATGTTATTCAAATATATTCAATGGCAGAACAAACATCCTCAGATATATATTTTTTAGGTGGGCCAGTTATCTGAGTCTCCAGGCAAGAATTTATTACTAGATTAGAGTTTGGTACAAAAGTAACAGGTTCAAATTGCAGACAAAACTATGTGAGAGTTATAAACATGCTGTTAATTCAAATATTGTGTTGTTCAAAACCTTATTTGAATGTTTCAACTATTAAGACTTTGAAGTCAAAATGTTATGAGCAAATGAGTAAAAAAAAATATGTGCTTACATATAATAAAAACAACTAGACAGACGAGGACCCAGCAATCACTCAGGACAAGCTGTACCACAAGATGTACACAACTTTTTGAAAAAAGAAAACACAGAGCATAAAAGATCTTGTGACAGAAGCTGTAACTGAAAGTAAAACTAATTGATAAAAACAGTGACTTAAGTCAAAAACAGGTACAGAAATGGCAATGAAATTAAGAAAATTAAAAAACAAATCTGTAAACCACAGATTCGATCTGGTACCGAGTCCTATGCATTTTAGCATAAATCTGTTGTGCTGTCCTCAGGTACAAAGAGCTTCCCATGCAGTCAACAATGCGTCTATCAGAGTCTTTTTGTCTTAACCCTGTCGATCACCATCGATGCTTGTGGTAGATCTCAAGTCTGCTGGTTCTTGCCATTTGCTGTACAGAAATGTCTTCAGACATCAAGCATAGAACATTGTTTGCGTCATTACTATGTGATGTTTTCTTTTCTAGGTTTTCATTGGTGAAGTTACACTTCCCTTGGAGACTTCTGATTACTGATGAAAACAGCCTAGAAAACTAACTTTATTGGAGCATATAATATCAATGAAGATAGCACTAATAAAATGACCTATAATGTGTCATGAAAGAAACATAAAATTCAAAGGTCTGTAATTAGGGTCATTAATAAAAGAAATACTAATAGTTACAGTCTCCTATGCAACTGATGTTGATAGTATGCAAATGTCAATGTATTACTGAGCTTCCAGTGTGTTGTTGCTACGCAAATGTTGTTTATAGAAAAACGCATTTGAAACTTACTCTGGTGCATGGCACAACTAGTAGTGCAGATATTTTCTGTTACAGTAATTAATTGCTGGGGGAATTTTATTGTTAAGAAAACTGTTTAGAGATCAGTGGAGCTTGTACAGAGTGTTTCACTCGTACTTATCAACTGGCAAACTATGGACGTAATTCTACACGAACCTACCTTGGTGTATGAGAAGCATGATAATCTGAGAGCAAGTGTTGAAAGTGGTCACCATTAGCATCAAGGCATGCACACGCCTCTCCATGTTATGGAAGGTATTCACCAACATATCGGGAGTTGCTGCCTCAATTTCCTGCAGTTCCATGAGAGTCCATGGCTTGTTGTGATACACTTTCCCTTTCAGCATGCCCCATAGGAAGAAATCCGGTGGGGTAAGACCAGGCAACCTTGGTGGCCAAAAGTCCCTGATCTTCAAAGAAGGAAACAATTTCAGCCGTGCAGACATTGGAGGTGTGGTAGGTGGCACCATCCTGCTGAAAATAGCCAGTTCTGGCCCTGCTGAAAATAGCATGTTCCACAAACTCATGAAAGATTTCCATGTAGACTGCGGTATCCACCGTTTTATAGAAGATTGGGCCAATAATGCGTCGCCGCGCACCACACCCCAATTTTTTCACCATGTAGAGGTGTCTCGTGCACTGTTAGGATTCTCACTAGCCCAAATACGGCTATTCTGGGAATTGGCATGCCCACTTAGGTGGAAGCATGTGTAGTCCAGTATTCCTGGATGTGCATTGACAAACTGCTGGAACCAATGACAGTAATTCAGTCTCTTCTGTTCATTGGAAGGTTTCAATTCTTGCGCAGCAGTAACTTGATATGCATACAGCTTTGCTTTTTTTTGTAGCTCGTTAACACATGCTTGTGGAAACCCCCATCTCCTGTGACAGTTTACACAAGGACTTCTGTGGAGAGGACAGCAGTCTATTTTTCATTTCCTGCACCATGGCTTCTGGCAGTTTTGGACATCCTCTCCCGTGGTTTCCAGTTTCTTCAGCAGATACTGAATGGAAAATTTTGCCAGTGGTTTCTGAACCCCAAACTGCGCAATAAATTGTCTTTGGCACTCGTTTATCAACACAGTTTTCCAGAATGTGTGGACAATAAATGTGCTGTTCCACTATGTACCAGTTCATACTGTAATTGCTCGTAACACAAAGGCACAATGACTGTTGACAATCTCGTAATAACAGCACAGTCAGATGCATCACGCCAACTGCCGAGGACTCTCTAGCCCGTGTGTCACGCTTGCGCAAAGTGAAGGCCAATTGCATGTTTGCTGTCCTCGGCAGTTCACTGAGCATGCTTCTCATACACCAAGGCTGGCATTATGACTTAATGAAAAAATGGTGTGTAAAATTCTACATTTCTAGTACATAATGTACTATTTCTACTTATTTACTTGAATGTAACGGATGCACTTCAGTTTGCGAAGTAACGTGGAATCGTGGGAAATCACACGTTTCTCGATAGGTGGCGCTTCTGCTCCTTCCTCCCAGCACTGCTGCCCCTCTGTTCCTTCACCGCTGTTCGCTGTGCGTCTTACTTGGTTCGCCACGTTTCTGTTATTGGAAGCATTTTTTCGAGGAAGTTGCGAAGGATGAGAGTACAAAAACCAGTCCCTCAATTTCGTGGATCCTTGTACTAGTTCTCATACTGAAGGTGTAGAGAGTAAGTGGCGGCCCCTGAAATGCAGACTTTTCAGATGGGTCTCGGAAAAAGTCATTTGGCAGACCATAATCTGGAATATTTATTCCGACGGAATTGTAGTCTTTCCTCGGAACACTGCTTTGAAGTGATAATTCGCATCATGAAACAGTTCTTTCCTGGTACGTAATAAATCTAATTTAATTATTATACCCAAAAGACAAGTTTTTATTCTGGTGGAAACACATCTTTTTCGTCTCAGTAAATGTTTCACAATAGGTACACAATTAACATTCAATAAAGACCCTTTTAAGGACCAGGCAAAATACTGCACAAACACATTCTAGAAGATTTATTCCGACAGAATTGTAGTTTTTCCTCAGAACACTGCTTTGAGGGGATGATTCGCATCATCAAACAGTTATTTCCTGGTATGTAATTTAATTATTGTACCAGAAAGACAGGTTTTCATTCTGGTGGAAACACGTTTTCCGTCTCAGTAAATGTCCAAAATACTGCACAAACAAATTAGTTACAGAAATAACCCACACCACGTATTTCATGGCACCCGATAGATGTCGGCGCGTTACTAGCACCAAGTCTCTTCTAGCAGACGACGGAGGGCCGCAAACCGAAGTATAGCCAATGTAACACACAAACCCCATGTTGTGTATCAGTAAAACTGTATATGTACATGCTTGAATAGTACATATACAGTTTTTACTGATGAATTCAGTAAAACGAGTGAATTCTTCTTTGAAAGTCATAGCTGCTCTGGGAGGTTTTCACAGGAATGATGGGTTCTCTAGAGAGTCCCGCATGGCTGTGTATGAAACAGTAATTGTTCCTACTCTGATGTATGGTAGTGAAACCTGGGTACTGCAGAAGAAACATAGGAGTTGTTTGTGTGCTGGAGAAATGCGTTACTTACGTGGGGTTTGCGGCAAGACACGATCTGATTGTGTAAGGAATGAAGATGTATTGCAGTTGTGTGATGTAAAGCAAAATGTTGTTAGCAAGGTGGAGACCAATATGCTTCGGTGGTTTGGCCATGTTGAAAGAATGAGTGATGAAATGCTTACTAAGAAAATATTTTCAGCCCAAGTGGCAGGAAGGAAAGGCAGAGGAAGACATGGGTGGATCAGATTCAGGAGTGTCTGCATGAGAAAAAGATTATGAGTATGAAGTATAAAAGATCTTGTGTACGGCGTGTAATGGATATCAGTGAAGCACGAGTTGTATGTCAAGATCGCTGTAAATGGCGAAGTTTGATAGGACAACAATAAGTAAAAATATCTGGAAGTTTGTATTTCTTTTTGGAGCTAACCTCTGAATCTCAGAGAACAGCTTAGTGATATGATATTGAATAGTCTTTTTATATAAGTGTTGAAATTAAGTGTAAAAGTTTTGCCATATTATACAGAAACTGATAGGTAACTGTGATGAAAAGTTTTTGGGGTTTGAGAGCTTAATTTATTACATTTTTTATGTGAAGTGAAAGAATAAATTGTTGCCAAGGTAAAAGGCATTAAATGGATTCAAAATCAGTTGTAAGTTAATGCTACAAGGCTCCAGAATAACTTAAACATACAGTTTCAAGAAATAAACAACTAATTATGTATTTCCTCAAAATTACTTATTTGTAAAATCTAGTACCATCAGTTTTAAACTTTTATTTGGCAAATGAGCTTTGTTGGAGAAGCTACCAAAACAAAATGATTGATTGGTATTAGATTGTTTTACACCTGATATGACTAACATCTCCATTCCCAGTGATTGTGGCGCACGTCTCACAGAAGGCCTTTTGTACTGTGTGTAGTTATCCTTCTTTCAATTAGGGCATTCCGGAATTTGATCATTTCATGATTTCCTTGGCTCTTCCTTTTTTCCCCTGCCACTTTGGTCTGAATAAAGTCTCTTAGCACAGATTCAGTCATTCTTTCCACATGGCTGAACCACTCTAAGTGTTTGTCACCACCCTATTAATGACGTCTGCTTTCGCTACATGGCTTCATTACATATGTGATCAGAACGAGTCTATAGGCAAGTGAACTTATGGAAGATGGGTGTCCTCTTAGGGGTACTGTGCTGGGAAACAATGTCAATATATGATAGCAATAGGGGCCCCTGAATCTAAATATGTAAAAAAGAAACCAGCTAGTTCTGTGTGACATTGGCTAGAAGACTTCCAACACATTTTTCTCCCCAGAATGCCTAAGTGGAACTGTAAACAATGAGATATTCCTCCACACTGATATGATTTTTAAGGCTCAAAGGAAGAAATATGCACATAGTATTAACTACTAGAAAAAAGGGTTTAAATGTTAAGTCTGCAAAACTTGTAATTAAACTTCTTTACAATAATGCTTTAAATTGGTAGTGACATCAGAAGTACTAAAAATGTAAATTACAGGGGTTGTCCAAAATAATGGAAACAATAAGTGTTTAAGCACCTAATATTGTGTGGGAACATCCTTGGCATTTAAAACTGCTTGAATCCTCCTTGGAATGAATGCATACAAGTCCTGGATGGTGGTATGTCATACCATTCTTCCTGCAGAAACTACTCCAATTCCTTGTGACGTCGGAGGAGGATAACGGGATCGCACTCTGTTTTCCAACACAGACCACAGGGACTCAATGATGTTTAAGTCTGGTGATTGTGCAGGCCAGGGAAGGTGTGCAGCTTCATCCTCATGTTCCTCAAACCATGATTGAACAGTTTGACTTCTGTGAATCGGGGCATTATCATCTTAAAAGGAGCAATCCCCTGACGGAAACGATGTCTGCGCCATTGAATGCACACGGTCGGCCAAAAGAGTGACATTGTCACCGCTAGTGATCCGTCCATGTAAGGTGATAATGGGACCACGAGATCATGGCCCAAACCATTACGGAATACCCCTGCTTCACTGTAGGTAGGAGACAGTTTGGGAGGGGTGCACGTAAACCCATCTTGTGGTAGGGAATAACGAGAAACTTGATTCATCGGAAAACAAGAAGTTTCCATTGATCTGCATTCCACGTTTTATGTTCCTGGCACCACTGTAGTCTCCGTTTCATATTTACCTGTGACACCAGGGGTTTGCAATTGCAGCTCTACCGTAAATATTGTCCTTATGCAATTCCCTTCCCACGATATGGGTAGACACTGGGTTTTGGAGATGTACATTAAGCTCAGCAGTCACTTTTGTCGCCAGGGTCTTCCTCCTGTCTCTCGCAGTGAGTTTGGTTTTCCTTCCAGAGTTGTGTCTTGCAGATGATGTTGTGCCGTGAACATTGTATGCTGTCATGACCTTTGACACAGTACCTCTCGATACCTGAGCCACTGTGGTTACTGACGCACCAACCAGACAGGATCCTACAATCTGCCCTCTTTGAAACTCAGACAGGTCACTCATTCTGCCTTCACCTGGAACGAAATTATGCAAACACTGATTTACAATGCAATCACATAAACCCTCGAGACTATAAGCAACACTTAAAAAAAAAAAAAAAAATTTGTAGCTACATGTTTGTTTCACTCAAAAAGCAGCACATACCAATGTCACTGTTTTCAGTTAGGTGTTTCCATTATTTTGGACAACCCCTGCAGTTTATCAATGTAAATTTCTTCAGTTTTTGCATGCTTAATAGTTAAAAAGTTATGTTGGTTAGATTCTAAATATTGTATAAGGGGAAATAAAGGGGTCATGCCACAAACTAATGAGTGAATAAATGAATGCATTAAATTGAAAGAGGGGCTGTTAAGTTATTCGTGGCTGACTTGAAATGTGTTGTTGGTCTGTCCTTACGGACTTTTACAAACTTTGCAGATAAACTTGTGAAAGATGTGATGAAAACAACACTATAGAGATGTAACAATATTTTCTCATTTGCTGCACTATAAGCGTTGTAGCAAATATTAATGTCTGATAAATATAGACCTGCCGGAACACACAACATTTATCAAATAATGAGGGTGGGAGTAAATGTTTTTAATGCTGAAAGATTATAAACTTTTCATTGCTGCAAGTCAAATGTCTTAATTTTTACAGATCCAGTCATCCTCTTTTCTTTTTAGCACTACCTTTTATTCCTTGTTATAATTAATATCTGCGAATGTGTTTTGATGTTACACCACAATTACTACTGTTAACACCTTTTCTTTTTTTTTTTTTTCCAGTGTATTTTCCCAAGTAAAAGGTAAATCATAGAAGGCTCATGTGCAAACTGGACCACTGTTCTTGTAGTTATTGTACCTTTCCTCATTCAAAATTTTGCATATTTTAAAATGTGTGGCCCACTTCTGCAGAGCAAGGACTTGGATGTAAGTACGTGTTGGTGCATGTTGGGATGAATATATGGGGTTGTGCAATTTTTGTTGGAGGAAGACACCTGCACACAAAATTTCATGAAGAAAAACATCTGATGTATGTATGACAACAGTTCAGTGCCAGCTTCAGACTGTAGTAATGCTGAGCTACTTATCAAGCTTTTCTTACCCCCTCGCCTTCTTAATCTATGTCTTACTGCAGTTCACAAAGAACACTGTACATCATTGGCTGCCATTGAATTTCATGTATTCCAATACTTTATATTTTATAAAAGGAGCATATTGTTTGTGAAAGTTTCATTGTCTGAAACAGCCAACATGTGTCGTACATGCATACAACATTTATACACATATTATATATGTAACATATATGTTTTACTCAAGTCATTTATTAGTCTATTCCTGTTGCTTGATCAGATATACTGTGGAATGATACGAATACATTCCTGGGAGATTTGTTTGAGATCATGTGTAAAAAGAGTATTTTGCAAATGCTTACAGCAGTGTAATCTTGTACATTGTCTTAGTTTTTTTTTGTTTTTTTTGCACTGAGGGTCTTCTGTTAACAAACATTGCTTTGAAAAATTTGATTTTGAAATAAATTTTTTCATTTGAAAACAAAATTATGTGTTCTTTCCATGGACTAGAGCTTACTGAATTTTTGAGTTCATCAAGTCATGTAAATGTCATTCATACCTTGTGGTGCAAGATAAGATTTATCTGGCATTGCTAAGCATTATAACAGTTGCTAAAATAATGTTCAGTTTTTTGTTAATTAATAAACAGCAGTCAACTAAATGAATAACTCATGTAAAATATGCTTTTTTTTTAATTGAATTAAGATTTGAGTTCACTGCAGCACTGGGAGCTTCAAGAAACTTTCTTTTGTGCCTGTTTTTTTTTTAAGGAATATAAATTTCTACACCTTTCTGTATTCACAGAATTTTGTATTAACATTTTTTGTCTCTATCAAAATTTAGTGAAATTCATGAAATATTTCAGCTACCTGTAATAGAATTTTTTTTATGTTAATGGTAGGAGTCATTCTAGGTTTATAATTTTTTTTCACTTTATGAAAATATAAACACAAGATTGCAGAGTCAGTACTTTTGTAGTATTACCACCAGTTATTTTCTTATGGTTTTAGTGCCAAGTTTCTTCTTGCTTCTAAGTTGGCAGACAAATATTTAAGAACCAACAAATTCATAATTTTTCACTTAAAATTATTTCCGAATGAATTTGAGTGCAAGATAAGTGTTGACTTGAAATTTATATGGATAATTAGTGGACTTGTGTCATCCTCTGTTCAGGACTTTTTCATTGTTGTCATTTTTACCATAAAGCCAGCAACATTGTTTGAGAAATGTAGCCTATATAGTTGCATGCTGAATGAAATTCTACCCAATATTTTGGTGAGAACAAAACAGTTTTGCAACAAAGGATGTTTTCAATCTCATCAATGTGATGAGAGTACATTTTGTCCAAAAAAAGTTAAAAGTAGGGTGTTCATAGTATTAGAGGACAGTGTCGAGTCTTGTTCAAAACAACAGCAATATCACACACAAAGATTAACAATAATAAATGCTTCCTATCAGTGGAAAATATGCTCGAGCTCATCTGTGACCAGTTTTTTCCAATCCAATTTCAAGAAACAGATAAATACTATGGCTGTTGACAAAGTGATAGCATTTTAGTCTTGCTGTCCTGTATTCATGAGAGCAGGAATTGTTGTCTGACTTGAAGCACACACATTGTTTCCACCGATAGAGGCCTAGAAGCAAACTGAAAAATCTTGGGCATGGTTTCTCCGGAAAACACCAGTAACATATGTAGATGAAGACTATTCAACATTACCTTTAAAAATTCCTCAAGAATTGAGGAATTTTTTGGGTTCTTAAAAGTGGCCCTACGATACACTATTTTTTTTTTTTTTTGCAATTCTTAATTACTTTTGACTGATCACAGATATATTTACCGAGATCATTTTCAGTGTATGGAGGTATAAAACATTCATGTAAAGTCAAATATATCAGTATACATTTTTTGTTGTCTAATAACACACGTTTTGCCAAATGTATTCATGTACCTACCTGTAGCTGCAGTAAAATCATTTCAAAATTTTAGTACATAGTATGGCCACTTCCAACTTTAATGACAGCAGCAGATCTGTAGCTAGAGGGGGCTCCCCCCCACAATATCGACATGGTTGAAAATTCTCTGCACTTTTATTTTCGGTGGTTTATGAAAACTTTTGCATTTCATTATAAGCATAAATACTTCACCTTATTGATTCACATATTGCGTTTTTTTTTAAAAAAAGGTAAAATTGAAATGATACAGCAAGAACGATAGACAGGGTGCACACACGTGCTTGAAAACCTGGAAAGTCCTGGAAAATCATGATTACGTTTTCAAGGCCTGGAAAAACGGTGGTTTTTTTTTATGTTGTCTTGAAAAGTCTTGAAATTAGTGCTTAAAAAAATGCCCTTTTAGGAAATTGAGTTACTGTTACCCCTTCATTTTTTAAAGTTCTTCTCCTCTGTTCTCAAAGAAACCGCCGGCAACGGTGGTGTTTCGGACGTGCACCAAATCCAAATTTGGCGGGGGGGGGAGCAATACTTCCAGTGCAATAAAATTGGATGATTACTAGTAGGTGGTAATACTACAAAAGTACTGACTTTTGGTATGTTATTGGGGAGGAGAAACCTACCCTTGTAGAAAATGGTTCAACTTGAATTCAAAGGTCAGGGCATAAGAACAGAATCCGTTCTTTACGATCTTGTGCTTGATAAACTTGATCCATTTGCATAAAAAGCACATTAATCCATTTGCATCTTTCATCATTTTTATTACTTAAAACTGAAATTACTTTAAAAAAATAATTTGAACATGATACTGTAAAACGTAATAATCATCCTGGAATTTTTTGTATATGTCCTGGAAAAGGCCTGGAAAGTCCTTGAGTTTTTTTCTCCCAAAAGTGTACGAACCCTGGATAGACAACTCAAAAGAAATTACTTCTGGAAGTGAATCAGTAGGAACAGCTGCACCAATGATTCTCAGCCACATGAGCACCAGACTTGTTGCTATTAAAAATCAGGTAAGAGAGAAATCTTTTTTTGAGAAAAGTAAATTTTAAAATAACAGAAAACAACAACCAGAGTCACGGATTGAAGATTAGTTGCGCATACACAAGAAATGCTGCTCTTCACTTGATAAGTGACTATGAGATGCTCAGTGATGTAGAGGGGGCTAAGGCACTGTTTTTTTTTTTTTTTTTTTAGGCTTAGCGGCACTAAGCCACTTTTTGTGGTTAAATGTTAAAAGAAGCTGGGCAAGGATTTTTTGTCGATCATGTATACAACAATAGGTAAAACTGTGTTCTTTATACAAACATAATCTTATCTTAACCAAATGTTTATGCTACAGAGATGCTGGCCTCTGATTTGGTTCTAGCTGGACCTTGGCTAGAGCCCATGTAGAGGTATGGGTGGATGCACTTGTCCAAGGTGCTTAATCTGTCAGGTCTGCGAAATTTAGGACGAGCGAATGCTTATTGCCCTTGTGGTGATTAAGAAACAAACAAAAAGACACTGTATGGATGAAACTATACAGTCTGATCGTGCAGTAGGGGTTTCATGGGTCCTAAGGGTTCGAGAGCACAAAGTCATTCTGGACTCCTTTTTTTTCTTGACGACAGTTAAAGGAAAGTTATAGGTAGTGAATACTCCGTGGGGTTAAAATTGCACTGCCCTAAGAAAAAACATTAGTTAAGAGCATTTTTATTGAACTACTCGATATCGGCTCTAATGAAAGTTACCCCTGAGCTCGTTCCCTGCTTCATTATGGGCAACACAAAAGGCATATTGTGCATCCACCTGATAATCTTAAAAAAAAAACCTGCGCATTAGTCACACCGAGTTGATATAACTAAGTTGCATTTGTTCAATGTGATTTAGTATGCATTATTCACAATAAATATTTGGAATCGTGCAGAATGACAGAGTGGTCTTTAAATAAAAGTTTAATATTCTTAGCATTTGACTACCACATAACATTCTTTCTTTTATTAAAACCGGTCAATTTCGCCAGTCTCAATATAAATTGATGAAAGTAATTAGTAATAAAAATGACTAAATAAATAAATTAAATCAGATTTTTTTGAGGGTATTCTTTCCAGGTTAAAGTTTCCTAATCAGTTCAGCGCTAAGGCACTTTTTGTATTTAGAACTATTGGATTGGTGCGAATGAAATGTCCGGCAAAGGAGCAGCACACGTGGACGGCAAGAACGAAAAAATGTAGGACAACTTACCTAGGCAAAATAATCCCCTCGGCATTGACACATAGTTGCCATCTATCCGGCAAGGCCATGATTCCGGAACGAAAAAGTCTTGTGGCTGAGACCAGAAGAAGTCATAAACTGCACGTTGAACCTCATCTGTTGTGAACTGTTTCCCAGACAGGAAATGATCCAGGCGACGAAACAGATGATAGTCTGTCAGAGACAAGTCCGGGTAATAGGCAGGATGAGGCCGTGCTTCATAGCTCAAGGCACTTGGTGTCAGCATCGTTCATTGTGCGACATGAGGGCGGGCCTTGTCCTGGAAAAGAAGAACGCCGTGTCTGTTGACCAAAGCCGGTTGTTTCTGCAGCAATTTCCGGTGCATCTGGTGTAATTCAGCACAATAACATTCTGCAGTGTTGGTTTGGCCTCTTGCCAAGGAACTCCGATTAATTATCCTGGCTGTGGACCACCAGACAAAGAGCATCATCTTCTTGGTGTCCAGCAGGCTGTGCCTTGCTTAACCATTGTGCAGATCATTTCCAATTATCATAAAGGACCCACTTCTCGTCGCAGGTGACTATTCGATGCGGTAGAGGTTGCTGTTTATTCCTGGCAAGCAGCGACGTGCAGACTTACAAATGCCTAGTCTTGTTGGCAGTTGACAACTCGTGCGGCAGCCACGTGTCCAGCTTTTTGCTCTTACCCAGCGCAGCCAGATGTCGAACAACTGTCGTGTGGTGGAAACCTACCTCTGCTGCTATCTCAGGACACATATTTTTGGGGTCCATTTCAACCAGACATAACAGAACATCATCAGAAACAGCAACAGGTCGGTGACCATGTGCTTCGTTTGGCAGGTCCGTATCTCCGCTTCGAAACTTCACAAACCATCGCCGAATGGTTTGTTCATTGGCTGTATTCTCCCCAAATGCTTTAACGTTTCGAGTGACAGTTCCTGCAGAATGGCCTGGTTTAAATTCATACAGGAAGATGATTCTCAAATCCGGTGTCTGCATGTTTCCTTTGCAAGCCACGTTACGTCCAAACAAACTACGCCTGAACCTTGTTCTTCACACACATGCTAGTTATTTATAGTAACTATGACATAATACCCGCAACACCTGTCGGTGGTTCCATTCTGCTGTGGTGAGGGCCTGTCTCCACTGCTTATTCGCGTCGGACATTTAATTTGCACCAACCCAATACATCACTGAAGCTGCTGTTAAAAAAAAAAAAAACCCTTCCAGGTGGTTAATTGCCTACAAAAAAAGTGTTGTCGTTGGAACATTTTTAGTTAAATGTATCCCTCTAGGTGATGTAAAATGGAACTAAAAAGGAATCTTAGTGCGCGAGAGAGAAAGCTTTTAACTTCCTTCTGTTCATTGATTTGCAGTCAGTTGGAATGATTTTGCTGTGCATGTGCGGGATAAAGTGTTTATTGGTAGGAATGTGAAGGCCTTTTGGTTTTGAGTGGGGAAGGGAGGTTTGGCTGTTTACTATGATAAAAAAAGAGTACCTCCAAGCCAGTGGTGCAGTGCAGTCCTGACAAAAACAAAAGCAGTTGCTTAGTGCTCCGAAGACCAGGCCAGGTGTCGACTTCAGCAGATGGGGGGGGGGGGCAAGAAACCTGTGAAATTATATATACACTGACAGGGGGAAAAAAATCCCAACACCAAGAAGGGGTTGTGTTAGATAAACGACAGTTGGTAGGCGGTGAGAGTACATCTGTAAGATGACGTCTATGCAAATTTCGTGCTTGGCGCATACGTGTGGCACTAGTAGTGCCCCTCGGAACATGCAAAGCAGGTTTGCTGTAAATACGCGCTGTAACGTTCGTGAGCGTTAGTTATCCTTGAGATTCGACGTAGTGTGTTGATGTTAGTCAAGAATGCCTTTAAGAAGACGAAGAAGCCATTATCAACAGCTCACGGAGTTTGAATGAGGTCGTGTAATAGGGCTACGAGAAGGTGGATTTTCTTTCCGCAATATTGCAGAATGACTTGGCAGGAATGTAGCCACTGTGCATGATTGTTGGCAGCGGTGGTCAAGAGAAGGTACTGCCTCAAGAAGACGGGTCCAGCCGGCCACGTGGCACTACTGAGAGGGAAGACCGTCGTGTACGGCGTAAGGCCGTGGCGCATCGTACCGCGTCTGCGGCAGCAATTCGGGCTGCAGTTGCCACCACAGTGACGCAACGAACTGTTACAAATCGGTTACTTGAAGGACAGCTCCGAGCCAGACTCTCTGTAGCGTGCATTGCACTTACTCCAAACCACTGCCGTTTGCGACGTCAGTGGTGTCAAGCTAGAGCTCATTGGAGGACGGAGTGGAGATCTGTTGTGTTTTCTGATGAAAGCCGGTTCTGCTTTGGTGCCAGTGATGGCCGTGTGTTGGTTAGAAGGAGGCCAAGTGAGCGCCTGCAACCAACCTGTCTGCGGCCGAGACACACTGGACCTACACCTGGAGTTATGGTCTGGGGAGCAATTTCCTATGACAGCAGGAGCACTCTCGTGGTTATCCCACGCACCCTGACGGCACAGTTGTACGTCGGTCTGGTGATTCAACCAGTTGTACTGCTTTTTATGAACAGCATTCCAGGGGTGTTTTACTACAGGATAACGCTCGCCCGCATACTGCTGTTGTAACCCTACATGCTCTACAGAGTGACGACATGTTGCCGTGGCCTGCTAGATCACTAGATCTTTCACCAATCAAGCACGTATGGGACATCATTGGACGACAACTCCAGCATCACCCCCAACCAGCATTAACCGTCCCTGTATTGACCGACCAAGTGCAACAGGCATGGAACTCCATACCACAAACTGACATCCAGCACCTGTACGACACAATGCATGAACGTTTGCGTGCTTGCATTCAACATTCTGGCGGTTACACCGGTTATTAATGTACCAGCATTTCACATTTAAAATGGCTCTTCTCGCGCTTACAATAAGCTGTGATCTTGAAACCTTAATCGATTAAATATGTTACCTATACAAATGTATTGCCGGAATTTCATTCCTCTACAACTATTTTTTCGTGGTGTTGGGATTTTTTTCCGTCAGTGTATATATATACACTGGCAGAAAGTGAAAAAAGAACACCAAGAAGGAATTGGCGGACGATCATGAAATTTACATATGTTAATGGGGTCGAGTTTACGTAGGTGTGATGTTAATTTCGGGACCAACCAGTGAGCGCTTACGCCACAGCACGGCATAATATGCAAATTATCGCCGGTGGTATTTAAGGAGGACGGCGAAGTGAATGTAATTAGTCGTCGGCGTACGGACACGTGTGAAGACCCTGAAGAAGCTGCAATGCCTGGACATGAAAGACGTGTACGATTTCAGCAGTTATCGGACTTTGAGCGAGGTCGTCTAGTCTGACTCCGCGAGGCTGGGTGGTCGTATCGTCGTATTGCGGAGCGAATTGGACGGGAAGTATCGGTGGTGGTACGATGGTGGCATAGATGGTCCGAGGAACATTCCCAAACGAAAAGACGTGGAACCGGGAGTCACAGACGGACTGATGAGCGGACCGATCGACGCATAAGAAGAGCGGCGTTGTCAAGCAGAACATCCACTGCGACGCAAATCCGAGCTGCCGCTGCACCTGAGGTGACTGTGCGAACAATCTGCAACCATCTACTGGATGCAGGACTACGTGCATGTGTACCTCTGACTCCAGCCCACCGTCAGGAACGGCTGCAGTGGTGTCGCCAACGTCTGCACTGGAGAACGCAATGGCGATCTGTCGTGTTCAGCGATGAAAGCAGATTCTGCTTGGGAGCCTCTGATGGCCATATGCGTGTTCGCAGACGCACAGGGGAGCGTCTCTACCCTTCTTGCATCCGCCAGCGACACACAGGGCCTAAACCTGGTCTCCTGGTGTGGGAAGCGATCTGCTATCACTCCCGTACACAACTAGTGTTTGTACCGGGTACGTTAAACAGTATCTCCTACATTAACAACATCATTCAGCCCGTTGTTGTGCCATTTGTAAGGTCGGTTCATCGTGGTGTTTTCCAGCAAGATAACGCACGCCCACACACGGCACGTGCAACGCAACATGCACTTCAGGGTGTGAGACAACTTCCATGGCCTGCACGTTCACCGAATTTGTCCCCCATTGAGCACGTGTGGGATTTTATGGGACAACGACTTATCCTGTCTCCACGACCATCCCCGATTTACGCGTCCAGGTTGAGGATGCTTGGAACTCAATACCCCAAACTTACATCCAACATCTGTAAGACAGACTCCATGCCAGAATTGCACAGTGTGACACAGTTCATGGTGGTTCAACCTCGTACTAACCATGTTACATGGAAATGTTATTTTTCAGTTTATGAGCAAATACAGCTGTATTTTGCCATAGTGTTTTGATCACGTTATCCTCTGTATTCCGTTATTATGCTGTATAAATTTTGTTGGTATCAGACGTCTCCTTCTTGGTGTTCTTTTTTCACTTTCCGCCAGTGCATATACATGTAGCCCCCCCCCCCCAAACAGGAATTCCTTGGTGCATCACTGGTACCGTGGGTGTAGAAAAAACCCTTCAGTTTGGAGGAATTTGCCCACACACAGGTGTTCAAAACTGGGGTTTCGTACCTCTCAAGGTCAAAAATTCGAAGGCCGCCACGAATCTGAAAAATGTCCTCGCCCCTCTCCATGCGTCGCCTCAGGGCGCCAAACCATGTCCACACACACAGGTTTAAAAGCGTACGGCGGTTTCGAGGTGAAAAAACCTCGGTAAAAGTCTGTGTGTGGAGGGACCCTAGTACCGCTCCCTTACCATAGCCAACTACGTAGTGACGTCACTGTACAGGACGGCGCAGCCAACAGGACAGGCAGACGGTTCATATAACTGAAGCACTCGCGGGAGAAATATTAACCATTTTTAATTTAAACACGCTTTGAACCTAAAACTTGCAACCAAGAGGTAATGCTCAAAAAAAGCACATGCAGGGAAAACTGATAACCATGTGAATATTTTACTTAACTGCATTATAAAGTGGAAGTACACATTGCAATATCAATAGAGTAAACAGATTTTAAAGAAACTTAGTGTGCATTTTTTTTTCCAAATCTATTTAATCTAAATAGGATATTGGCATGGCACTGAGGAAAAGACAAGGATAGTGATCATACATTTTAAGTTTTATTATATACAACTGTAATATTGTTTGTAAATAAATTCAAAAAAAGGATAAAAAACCATAAGATTATGTTACTAGAATCTCAAAGAAATCCCTTTATGCCGAACAAATAAAAACTTCAGAAACATTCCACGAACTCGCTTAATTAAAAAGCTGGAAATTAATTTCATTAAATGGAATGTTACTGTTTGCAATTAATCGCTTAATAGAAAAGTTAAAATTATGGATTTTTACAATTTTTTTCATCATAATTTTAATCTCTAATTTTTGAGAACTTTAAGATACTGATTGTTTCCAGGAACCCACAAGTCATCTTGCCATTCATAAGAGCACATATCTACATGATCCCATAAATTCAAGTAGTGATATGCTTTCCTGGAAACAGTTCTTAATGTTATGGCAGCTGCAATATCAATAGAATTCCAAACGATCCTTTTTTGGCCAAAAAAAAAAAAAAAAAGGATCGTTTCGGCTACATATCCGTCCTGGTGCACTTTTTTTATGCTCATTACTCTTTTTTTTTTCCCTGTAACTTTCACAACTCTAACAATTCTTTCTGCATTTGATTCTGGTTCCCTTTCAGAACTTTCTCACACAAATTTAGACTATGGTTTGAAGGGATCCCGGCAAACTCGTACCCATGCAGTTTCATCTCCTCCTGTTCAGTTTTAATGCCAGAATTTCAGGATTTAGCATCACCTTCACCCCTTCTAACTATTCCAATACATTTCTCCCCTTCAAATTCGTAAATTATTTCACAAATTGAAGTAATCACAGCATTTTCCTAAAATTGAATTTTAGAAAACTCTTACCCGAGAGATTGGTACCCTTCTGTTGCTGAGACGTTACGGGCGCATATACAAATTGCATTAACGGAAGATCTTTCCTCTTTGGTGATTGTCGTTGTTGAACAGCTGTTCTCTTGGCGGAAAACTCCTATTCTTTCTTCCACCGTTAGCAAAACACACCACAGAAAACTCCTACACCTTATATAAGGAAATGTACACGAATTGCATTTCGTACTAGATTTGTTAAAGTGTAGGAGTTATTATAGTGGCATAAGTAGAGGGATTGACCGATTCTGGCGTAAGGAGCAGCTCCTTCTACAGGAGGAGCAGGGCGTGGCTTGCAACAGGAGGATGTAGGACGTGACAGGTGGCGCTAGTGTGTTGGGTCGATGCTGATGCGCTGCCCCTTAGCAGGTGCTTTTTTAAACTTTCGATGGATCTTTGAGGGATAGCAACGACCAAGTGGGGGAAAGGGGATGTGTACTCGATGTGCTGCCCCCTAGCGATGCTTTTTGGAACTTTATTATTTTCTCTGGAGATTTATTGGACTTCGACAAATTTTTGGGAAGTCTTTCCAATATGTTTTGTTTCCTCGAATTTGTTTTATTAAACTTATATTTTTAGAACTTCCGTGAGGTGTTAGGAATTTTTATAGACGTTGCATTATTTTTTTAATTGTTATATTTGTCCTCCCTCCAATTTTAATTTAGACGAGGAAATGCTTTGTTTGAAAAGATTTCATTCCTGTTGATTCATGTTCCGCTATATTTTGTCCGCCATTTTAGTTTCACCGTTGTCATTTTGTGCGCCACATGTTTTGGGATGAGTCACCATTTTCTCTTTGTCTCAGACCATACCATTTCGTATGCCACGCGTTTTGGGACGAGTCACTATGATGGGTGACACCGCCGTGCTAGCAGGCAAAACCATGACGTCAGCCAATGCCCTTTTCTCCTCCACGGGGTCGATGCTAAGCTTTTCTTGTGAACAAATGGAAGGAATTAAAAATGGGGTAAGAGGAGGAGTTGACGTCATTTGAGATTCTGTTAGACACATTAAGCTTCTAGACTGACTTTTCTTTCAATAACTTGATCATTTTGCAACAAATGTATTACTTATTTTCCCCCCATAATTTCCCATTTTATATCCATAATTTTTCAACGTAACGATTTTTTAAAATTTTCTTTGAGGAGACCACGCATTTTCAACGGACGTACCAACATAAAGACGCTTTCCAAAGTTTTGTGCTGCAGACATAATATTAAAACACTATTGTTTATTAATGTATTTACGTATTCATGGCATTTTCTGTTACATTTTTTAACGTTGTACCTTTTTTTCCACCATACAAAGCCACAATTTTTTATGCATAGTTAAAATGTTTTTTTTTTCGTATTTTTTTTTTATTTCTTCATGATTAATCAGTGAAATGTACCTTTTAATGCATTATCTTTATTTTTCTAAATGCTTGCATACTCGTTAAACTTCTCGATGTACCAACATTATTTTATTTTCTAACTTTTCAAACTAACAACTACTTTTATCGAGGCTTTATTTTTTCTGATTCAAACAAGCAAACGTTTCTTCATTATTATTTCTTTCTCCTATGCAAACAACTTTTCTTACTTCCTTTTAATGTATGACTTAATCTGGTTTTCTATATAGCTGTTTCATGTTTGTGCAAGAAATATACAGATCTATAGCACCTAGCTATATATACATAACATTCGTTCGTAACAGTATCTTTTTTTCCAGATTTAAACCAACATACGCTTCTTAACGACTTGATATCTGTTTTCTGGGGAACTTTTCTTTTTCCTTCATTCAATTTTATTTCAGACCACGAGACGAGGAAATGCTTCTTTAAAAATGATTTCGTTCCTGTTCGCAGTAACTATTGGACTTTGACAAAATTTTTGGAAAAATCAAGCGGAAATGTAGACATGTTAATTCTGAGTCTTTCGCCCTTCCAATATTTTTTTTCTAGTCGTAATGTGTTTGTGTACTATGTATTCCCTCTATTTTTTATAACTTTTACGCTATTTCTTCATGTATTTTTTTTATGTTTTGAGGGAGTTTTTTCGTGTAGATGTAATGAATTTTCTGGGAACGTTTTGTTTTCCTCCATTCAATTTTATTTCAGACCATGAGACGAGGAAATGCTTCTTTAGAAATGATTTTGTTTTTGTTCGCAGTAATTATTAGACATAGACTTCATGTTAATTTTGAGTCTTTCGCCCCTGCAATAATATTTTCTCGTAATTTTTTCGTACGTTTAAGAACTCTACAGATCTTTCCCAGTTAAAATTCGGCTGAAACAATATTTTCTCACTTTATTTCGCATACCATTATAGCTTCCCATTTTTTGCTATTTTTCTTCTTCTATCTTTAAAATTTCGTTAAACTTCTCAATAGGTCAAAATTCTTTTTTTTTTTTTACTTGGTCAAACTTATGAGTCCTTTTATTCAGACTATTTTTTTTTTTTCATTTCATTTCAGCAAACGATTATTTTAGATGTAACAAATCATGAGATTTTTGTTTCCTTATATAGCATTTTTTCCAACTTGCTTTAAAATATTCCTCAAAGCTTGCATGTATGTCAAATATGCATTTTTTTCTTATTCTTTCCTAGTTTGCTATACTTTTCGTGGACTGCCCCGACAGGAAAGCATTCATTGTCAAGACATACAATGTAAAACCTTTTTTCTTACGATAAAATTTGTATTCTTTGGACTATTTTTCTGTCTTGTCCGAAAAAACATTCATTCTAGAGGCAAAGCGAGTAATTCCATTCTTCCCCTAAACATTATTTTTTAACGTTTTACTAACTCACCAGAAAAGCAGTTATTCCCCACCCCTATAGCGAAAATCAAGAAATGCTTACTGCTTTTCCCTATATATCGACTCAATCTATTTCTTTTTGAAATGCTGGTCATGACATTTCAACTAAAATTTCATACTTTCACCAAAATTCATATTCTTAAAGGAGCTATTTTCTTTTTTTACTTTATTTCATGTATAACTAAATTTTTATTGTTTACTCGCCTCAACAAACTCAGCAAGAACTCCCCTAATCTCATTCCTTTTCCTCGTTTAGTTTGCTTTAAATTGAGATGTTTCAAAACTTTGCGTATATTTCATTCACTAAATGTCCAGTTCTTCCGTGTCTGTCCCTTCATTTTTAACTTCTGTGTCTGCTGCATTTTTTCTTTAGACGTTTAGTTTCATTGACCTTTTCTTTCATTTTAATTAGGTTTTCATTATCGTATTTTTTATTCATTGTCTCAGCAGAAAAAGCTTTCATTCTGGAGACCTAGCGACTAAGTCCGTACTTCCTCTAAACATTTTTATTTCACGTTTTACTAATTCGTAAGAAAAGCAGGTGTTTCCAAACTCTCATAGTGAAAATATCGTATTCCCCTTATTTTACTTATTATATTTTTCCTTCTGCTCAGTGTTGTATGATTCTTCAAACTTTGGTTTATTTTTATGAAACTTCTTTTTTTCTTAGTTTTTTTTTTCTGATTCAACCTATCAATCTTTTCCTATTGATAAATGCTCTTATTTTTCCATTCGGCTTTACTTTTGAACAGAAATGTATCTAAAATCGTCAAATGTATTTTAGTCTCTAAGACCAATTCTTCCCTATTTCAAATAAAGTCATTGTAGGATTTTAGTGTAAATGCCCCTAAATCTTTAGAACTTACTTCCTTTTCATAAATAGATACTAATTCCTCGAGGTTTACATTAAAACATGAAAGAAGAATTTACTGAAAATGTCAGTTTTTCTTAAAGAAATCCTAAGAATAAGAAATCTTTCACTGAAACAAGAAATTCCTATTCAAAGCATTCCATCCCTCTTTCTACTTCAAATACTCTATTTGTAAATCTAAGGAGCTGGTTTTTTTTTTTTTAGTATTCATATATTTTCCTCTTTAACTTTAGAAGATATTTTCCCAAAATGTATGTACATTTTACGATAGTAAAACATCTTACAACTGCTTGATGTTCAATTCACTTCACACTGTCTTAAGGAAATTCTTACATTTTCTCATAACACATAAGACATGTTATTTTTCTTCCCATTCACTTCAAAGACTTGAGATCAACTATGGAGGGAGTCCTTTGAGAAAAACTTTCATAGGAAAGCATAAATTTACTGAAAATGTCAGTTTTCTTAAAGAAATCATAAGAATAAGAATTTTTTTACTGAAGCAAGTTTCCCCTATTCAAAGCATTAAGTGGCTCTTTTTGCATCAAATTCTGTATTTCCTCATGTAAACTTTATTTTTTTTCTACTTCATTTCGTCTTTCGTTTCTTGTTTTTCCCTATGTAACTTAAAACTTCTTTTCTTAATCTATTTTTCATAAAGTATCATTCTTTTGAGTTGATTTTTTTCTCTTTTTTTTTTTTTTAAATGTATTCATTTTCTATAAGTTCATATTGAGAAGGGTTTAAATTTTGATTGAAAGATGTTTGCAAAGATCGTTTTAGGAAAAGTTGAAAATAGATAAGGTTCGTTTCGGAAAAGTTCATTCTTTCCTAGGGTTAAAAATGGAGCACTTCATTTTTTCTCAGGGGCGGTTTTGACGAAACACGTTTCATTAAAAGCTGGGAAATTCCCATAGAATAACATGGGGAAAACTAGCATGCATAAAAAGACTGTTTCGAAACGAGTAAAAATCTGTTGAAGATCATTTTCGAAAAAGTTGAAAACAAATCAGGTAGAAAACAGAATGCAGTAAAAACAGTCACAGCAAGTTCCTGAAAGTTAAAAATGGATGTACTAAAAATGTCTAAGGAAAGAAATTTTTATGAAACACAAACTGTTTAGTTTTTCCAGGCTAGGGGGGTTTTCAGTGAGAGCGCTTCTTTTTGACTCAAAGAATAAATCGAGTCAGTTTGAAACATTTCAAACCCCCAAAATTAAGCCGTGTACTCTGGTTTCGGCTCAATACTGTAAAGCATTGCTCTCAGACCAGTCGGAAACCCCCGATCGGTCGCCTAATGGAAAACATCAGGCCTATTTCCCTTAATAAATACCCAAATATCCTTAAGAAAAGTCTAGCAAAAAAGCACTAGTTCCCCATTAAAACTATTGCATTCATTCTGTTACTGTTTTAAACATTTCAAAAAGAAATTTCTTTTACTTTTAATATTCTTGAAAGCTTAATATTTTAACTCATTTCAATAAAAAAATAATTTCACTTAAAATGTAATTAAAAAAAATAATTACTCTTTAAATGTATGCCTTAAAACTAAAACATATTTATGCTTAATATTTCAATAAATAAAAAGTATTCACAAATTCACCTTCTCACTTGCCCATTAAAAAAAAAAAACTACATTCATTTCTGGATTTATATAACCGAAATCATTATTTCCCTTATTTCTCCAAGTAGTTCTTTTCCCCTGGTTGTAGAGAGGAACTCTTCTGAAATCTTCACTTTTCCACATGTGTTCATAAAAGCTTGAGCTACTTCCTTAGGATTCAACAAGGCCACAGCATTCTCGAAACTTGAAATCGCTTTCCTGTTCCACTCCGTGGTTAGGCATGGAGGATGCATCTGAATAGATGGAAGTCCTTTAGAAATGCATTTGCAACATCTACATGCCTTCAGAATGCTCTCCCCAATTAAATTTTTTAAACATTCAATTAAATTGTGTCTAAGTTCACACTCCTCAATCGATGTACATGTATTTTGAAAGTTTCGGGATTCTCCAAGTACGATTTTCTGGCATTTTGAACCCATTTGCAATTCCTGGATACTGTCCCACACGCCATCCAAAAATAATTTGGAGTTTCTTAAACTGCTTTCTGGTTAATGCAACTCCTGTTGTTAAGTGGAAAATCCCGCTAGCATCAGAGAACTGTTTCTGGAATCGATGGAATTCGCTGTCTCATGAAGTTGAGAAGAAGAGTTCACTTCCAATGCTGTGAGTTTTTCCAGGCTCTCCCAGTTGAAAAACACGACTCTTCAAGTCCAAGAAGCAACTTGAACTCATCGTAATCCCACATGTAGAGGGGGTGAACAATTCTCCAGTCCACTTGAATTCCCTAACATGAACTTTGATTACAGAAGAAAATATGGAAACAGTCATAAAAAGATTTCCTCCTAAATGAAAATAATGTTCTGGAATTGATTCCAGCCTGAATCCAATGGGACAACTTTTCTCAGGTTGAACCTCTAGAACACAAGTGGAAATGAATGAAAACTCATCACAATTTTCAAATGGAATCAAAGCATTTGAACAGCTGGGGAACTGGCACACTGCTTCTTAGCGTAAGAAACAGAAACGTCTGGAAGATTCGTACTGCTTCTTTCCCAATGATTAAACGTGGAAAAAAAAAATAACATTAGCAAGTTGACCGAGACAGAATTTGAAAGACTTGAAGACGTCTTACTTTATTCAAACTTAGAACAGAACTAAAATTCACTCAGCATTTCCTTTGCATACTGTAACCAACGCATGATCCTTATCACCGCACGTGTTGATGTGTCACCATGCGTCAGCACTTGGGACGTTTCAAAACAGTAACTTCACGGTGACTATATCCTTGTCATTTCGTGACAAAACGCTATTGACTCTAATCAGACAAAGTGAACTTCAGCCCAGGGTTTATCTTAAGGGAAATTCTTAGTGAGAGAAAAACAAAAGGATTTCATTATAATTAATTTTCATATCTTGAGAGAATAAACTAAAATGTATTCGGTATAGAGTACATAATAAGCTTAAACAAATTCTTCAAGACTGATCTTCCACTAAAACGAGAGAGGAATACGGAAAGCGAAGTAATTTAATCAGACACCTTCAAAGAATTCATCTCAGAATTAATACTGCTTTTGAAAAAAACGAGTGAACTATGAAATACTTTGTTCTTCCCATAAAGAAAACATAGTGTACGATTTCAATATTCCCTTTTTTCTTAAAATTTCTCCAACGTAATGGCCTAGGTCAACTGAGTCCAGAAATGCTTCGACTACTTTAGTATTTCGATTCCGAGGGAGTTCTTTCAGATACTGTTCAGTTATTTTCTCAAAATCTAGTTGTAAAATAATTTTGGTCATGTTTATTTGATTGTCGTCGTAGGAGAATTCCAATCCGTTCATGTCCGCCATGTCATACATTGTGTCCCCGAGAGTTTCTTCAAGCAGAAAAGAGCCATCATACCACAGAAATTCTTCTTTTGGTGTTTGTAATGCTTCCAAAGTCAAGCTTTTTTTTTTTTAATGCTTTCTTAATAAAAGTGGAAAACGAAAAAGAACGAAGAAACGTCTGCTGTATGACTCTTAACATGAAGATTCCTTATAATCTACTTTAGTCCAATGTTCTCAAAACAGAAATTTCAGATTTCGAAATCTCGCCATCCTGACCCACTTTTTCCTGAGTGAAATTTAACACATGGTGGAAATCTCCACTTACGCATTCCTTTGAGTGGGGAATCGCTCTCATGAAAGGAGGCAACGGTTCCAAATGACATTGATTAAAATTGGAGAGAGGAAAAATATAAGAATTAAAAAAATAATGCATAGGCAGGATTCCCGAAAACATAAAAAATATAAGTTTTATATAAAAAAAAATTCCAAGAAAAATATTGGAGGGGCGAAAGATTTCCCATTTCTTCTTCCATTCCACCCAAAATTTAATGAAGTCCAATAAATCTCTCGGGGGGAAAAAAAATTAAACAAATACGTGGACTGACAACAGAGAGCGACACGCGACTCCAACCAATCCCGCGGCTAGTAGTCGGAGATGCACGGTTCCCACCTCAGACATAATTTTTTTCCTTATGCGAACAGAAATTAACTTGAGCAACCATTTTCGAAAATGCCTCATCCACGTTTTTTCTTCCCAACCGTGCAAGAGCAATCAGATTGCCTTTTCCAACCAAAAGTTCTCAAAATTTAATAAACCCCGAATTCTTAATGAGGAACATTAAAACCAAGTCAGCTTAATGGAATAACCCTTTCAGATTTAACATTTTTTTTTCAGTTTAACTTCATCACAGTTTCTTATATTTCAATCTCAAGTAGGCTAGGTTCATTTTTGTATGAAATCACTTCCTTTTATTTTTATTTTTTTCCAACCTCCTCTGGTAAAATCTACTATATACACTGACGGGGAAAAAAATCCTGACACCAAGAAGGGGTTGTGTTAGATAAACGACAGTTGGTAGGCGGTAAGAGTACATCTGTAAGATGAAGTCTATGCAAATTTCGCACTCGGCGCATACGTATGGCGCTAGTAGCGGCCGTCGGAACATGCAAAGCAGGTTTGCTGTAAATACACGCTGTAACATTCGGGAGCGTTAGTTATCGTTGAGATTCGACGTAGTGTGTTGATGTTAGTTTTTTTTTTTTTTTTTTAATTGGAGGTTTAACGACCACTGTGAGCAACTCAATGGGCAGCAGTCGCCCGTCCCTACTTTAGGGTCACTGGTTCCAGGGAAGGGAGAGAGCCAGTGCCGTAAGACAAACACAACATCCATGCCTCACCGGGATTCGAACCCAGACCCCTTACAGACGAATGATCAGAGGCCAACGCCTTAGACCACTGCGCCACCGAGGCGGCGTTGATGTTAGTCAAGAATGCCTTTAAGAAGACGAAGAAGTCATTATCAACAGCTCACAGAATTTAAACGAGGTCGTGTAATAGGGCTACGAGAAGGTGGATTTTCTTTCCGCAACATTGCAGAACGACTTGGCAGGAATGTAGCCACAGTGCACGATTGTTGGCAGCGGTGGTCAAGGGAAGGTACTGCCTCAAGAAGACCGGGTTCCGGCAGGCCACGTGGCACTATTGAGAGGGAAGACAGCCGTGTACGGCCATGGGGCGTCGTACCGCGTCTGCGGCAGCAATTCGAGCTGCAGTTGCCGCCACAGTGACACAACGAACTGTTACAAATCGGTTACTTGAAGGACAGCTCCGAGCCAGACTCCCTGTAGCGTGCATTCCACTTACTCCAAACCACTGCCGTTTGCGACATCAGTGGTGTCAAGCTAGAGCTCATCGGAGGACGGAGTGGAGATCTGTTGTGTTTTCTGATGAAAGCCGGTTCTGCCTGGGTGCCAGTGTGGCAGTGTGTTGGTTTGAAGGAGGCCAGGTGAGCGCCTGCAACCAACCTGTCTGCGGCCGAGTCACACTGGACCAACACCAGGAGTTATGGTATGGGGAGCAATTTCCTATGACAGCAGGAGCACTCTCGTGGTTATCCCACGCACCCTGACGGCACAGTTGTACATCAGTCTGGTGATTCAACCTGTTGTGCTGCCATTCATGAACAGCATTTCAGGGGGTGTTTTTCAACAGGATAACGCTCGCCCGCATACCGCTGTTGTAACCCAACATGCTCTACAGAGTATCGACATGTTGCCGTGGCCTGCTAGATCACCAGATCTTTCACCAATCGAGCACGTATGGGACATCATTGGACGACAACTCCAGCGTCACCCCCAACCAGCATTAACCGTCCCTGTATTGACTGACCAAGTGCAACAGGCATGGAACTCCATCCCACAAACTGACATCCAGCACCTGTACGGCACAATGCATGAACGTTTGCGTGCTTGCATTCAACATTCTGGCGGTTACACCGGTTATTAATGTACCAGCATTTCACATTTAAAATGGCTCTTCTCGCGCTTACAATAAGCTGTGATCTTGAAACCTTAATCGATTAAATATGTTACCTATACAAATGTATTGCCGCCATTTCATTCCTCTACAACTATTTTTTCGTGGTGTTGGGATTTTTTTTTCCCCGTCAGTGTATATATATATATACATACGAGGGGGTATCAAAAAGTTTGTGTAATCACCAAGAAATAAACAAGCTAGAAAAAACTTTTTTATTCAGGTACTTGGGCGTTCTCTACATACATAGGCACCACCCAGTGCCACACATTTCCCCCACCTTCGCTTGACCCTCTTTATTCCCTTAGTGTAGAACACCTTAGATTGTGCCTGAAACCACTGTTCTACCTCAAAGATGACGTCATCAGCGTCATCAAATCGCCTCCCACGTTGTGGACGTTTCATCTCGGGGAACAAAAAGTCACTTGATGCCATATCAGGAGAATATGGAGGATGAGGCAATATATTGTATTTAAGACGACTCGCAGTGACGATGCTGTTGGCTGCTGCATGAACTGGTGCGTTGTCGTGCAACAAATGGACCACTTTTGTGACCATTCCGCGTCTTTTGCTTTTAATTTTCTCTCTTAATTTGGTCAGTAGGTTGCAATAGTAGTTAGAGGTAATAGTTTGACCCTTCTGAAGGTAGTCTGTTAAAATAATACCTCTTTTATCCCAGAAAACAAAGAGCATCACTTTGGCGGCAGACTTTTGCACTTTTGCCTTTGGGGGTGGGGGTGGGGGGTGAAGAGGGATGTTTCCATTGCTTGCTTATTTCTTTGGTTTCTGGATCATAGAGGTATAACCAACACTCATCCATAGTATTCAAAGGGTCAAAAATCTTCGGAATTCGCATTACAAAGATCCAACATTTTTTTGTGCGGGTTATGCCCGAGCTTCCTTTTGGAATTGGGTGAGAAGTCTAGGTACCCATCGCGCTGAGACCTTGGGCATGTTCAATTGGTCATGTATGATTGTCCATACTGACCCATAGCTTAGATGAACTTCTTGACAAAGCATTTCAATGGTTGTACGCCTATCTTCAAGGATTAACTTTTCTACTTTGGTCACAACAGTCTGGTCATCTGTCAAAGATGGCTGTCCGGACCTTGGATCGTCAATAATGGTCATATGACCACTTTGAAAATTTCTTTTCCACTTTGCCACAGTCTCGTATGCTGGACACTTATTTTCATATACATTTAACATTTCTTGATGGATTTTTTTAGCTTACTTTCCTTGGAGATGAAGGAATTTGATCAGACTGCGAAATTACACTTTCTCCATGATCATGGACTTTTCGATTCCTGAAAAAAAATGGGGGTTTCTAAATATTATTTATGTTGTACAGTATACTGAATGTATATATAACAAAATAAAAATGGTTTCCGTAGCTTTAATAATTTTGGGTGATTGCACAAACTTTTTGATACCCTCTCGTATATATGCATACAATATACACTGAAGAGCAATTGAATTAGAGACAGCTGGCATTATGCAAATGTGGCGATGTGGGCGGCCATGTAAACAGAAACGACATGACGTATGTAGCGATCCGACAATATAAGGAGTGATATGACGGGAATCAGTAGGAGTCGGACGCAGTATGAATAAGACGAAGTATCTAAGCGCATTTGATCGTCGGCAAATTGTCGGGGCCCGACGAATGGGTCACTCCATCTCGGAAGTCGTGCAGGCACTGGGATTTTCACGAGCCACTGTGTCACGGGTGCACCGTGAGTACATTGAATCCGGTAAAACCATCCCTGCAAGGGCCAACTGCCGTGGACAACAGCATGTGGATGAGTGGGATCGTCGGCTAGCCCGCATTGTAACAGCGGATAGACGGGCCACAGTGCAAGAAATCACTCAGCAATTTAACGCTGGTGCACAAAAACGTGTAAGCAGCCACACCATCCAGAACCATCTCCTCGCTATGGGGTACAAAAGCCATCGTTCCACTAGGGTACCGCTGCTGACCGCACATCACAGGGTGTAAAGATTAGCATGGCCTCGGGAACATCGCCACTGGACCCTAGACATGTGGAAAAATGTTGCCTGAACTGATGAGTCGAGATTCACGTTGGTACATGCATATGGCAGGATACAAGTATGGCGCAAACCACATGAAGCGATAGATCCTTCTTGCCAGCAGGGTACACTTCAAGCTGGTGGGGGTGGCATTCTCGTCTAGGAACTGTTTACATGGACTGAAATGGGACCCCTGGTATGTGTGACATCGTCCTTCACAGGTCAACGTTACTGGGGTATCCTGGACGACCATTTGCTCCCGTTTGTGCGTCTTCAACATCCCACTGGGACCTCATCCTGCAACAAGACAATGCACCATGCTATCGCTCCCGAATTATATCCAAATGGTTGGATGAACACTCCACCGACGTGACCTCACTTCCTTGGCCAGCTAGGTCACCTGACCTCAATCCTATCGAGCACATCTGGGATGCCATCGAGAGAAATGTTCAAGGCTCTGACCCCCCTCTGTCAAATCTTCGTGAACTGTGGGAGTTTGTCCAGGGGTCGTGGATCCGTATGGCTTCCCAACACTTCCGGTGTCTTGTAGAGTCCATGCCGAGACGAATCGCCGCCGTCATCAGGGCGAAAGGTGGTGCTACACGTTGCTAGACAGGTATTTCTAATTCAATTGCTCTTCAGTGTATATAGAATTATATATATGTATAGTATATATAATAGTATGGGATGTAAGGTCAGGTGATGTGTAACATCACAGCCTCTCCTTGACAAATGTCAACCCCGCCTTCTCGTGGTGCATCCTGTTCCCACTAAAGGGGCTCTGACGACCGCCAATAGCGGTATAACTACACCATCGGGGTTAGAGGAAATGCTATCCCACACTCACCAACCCGCTTGGCCAGCGTGGTGAGTTATGGCCAAACCCCTCCAAAATGACTCCACAACTTAAATCTTGGCCCTCAGTCTCCGGCAGCTGGAATGTACCTGGCCAAGGCAGCGGCCAGTGCGACATGAAGGCAGAGGGTGCTAAGAATCCCCGGAGGACCGGACTAGGCTGCCATCTGATGCTGACCTTGGCTATGTATAATGGACGCTCCCTATCTTCTGATTCAAGGCTTCTTGAATTGGAAGAGGAACTACAAAGGATCAAGTGGAACATTGTCGGGCTAAGTGAGGTAAGGAGAAAAGGAGAAGATCTCACTGAACTGAAAAGTGGACATCTCTTCTACTATCGTGGGACAGATACTGGCAGAACTAGTGGTGTTGGATTTATAATAAACAAGAAACTGAAGGATAAAGTTGTAGAAGTTGAAAGTTCCTCTGACAGAGCTGCACGACTCGTTATCCAACTCTCGAGAAGATACCAGGCTCAGATTATTCAAACTTATGCACCCACCACAAGTCATCCTGAAGAAGAAATTGAAGCATTTTATGAGGAAATTCATCATCTAAATAATAAAGGTAAGCAGCACTTGAAGATAATTATGGGAGATTTCAATGCAAAAATAGGGCAACGGCAACAGAATGAAACTTCAGTAGGTAAATTCGGTCACGGCAACAGAAACCAGCGTGGAAATACTCTCGTTGAGTTTGCAGAGGCAGAAGGGTTTTTCATCATGAACTCCTTTTTCAAGAAAAAGCCACACAGGAAATGGACATGGAGACATCCAAATGGGACGACAAGTGAAATTGATTTTATTATGTGTAACAAAAAATTCGTCATAGAAGACTGCAGTGTGCTAAACAAGTTCAACACAGGTAGTGACCATAGATTGGTGAGATGTAAGATGCACCTCAACACTAAACTCGAACGTGGCAAGCTCATAAGACAAACAAAATGTATTGACATAACCAACCTTAAAAAACACAATAATACCTTCAAGTTGGAACTGAAGAACAGATTCTCTGCTTTAGAAGGCCTAACATCAGAAGAAGTGGATATTTCTGAAGTTAACAGAAAAGTAACCAAAGCTCTTATGGAAACAGCAACAAAATTAGCTGGGTCTAAGAACAAGTTGCATGTGAACAAATTATCAGGAAAAACCAAAATGTTGATGCAAAAAAGAAGAGAGATGAGGACAACTAAAGAAGATGTGACTTCCAAAGTGGAATATATAGAGCTATGCAAGACAGTACGAAAAAGTATCACTGAAGACGTAAGGAAATTCAATTGTGAACTAGTGAGGATAGCAATTGAAAACAACCAAAGCCTAAAGACAGCAAAGGGACATCTCAGTAAGGGAAAAATACAGATTATGGCACTGAGAAAAGAAGATGGTTCTGTAACAAGAAATAGAGGCGAAATTTTGAAAAGAGTGAAAGATTTCTACTCCAAATTATATGAAAGGGATGATACATGTACTCCAGACATCATGAAAGGTACCAGTACCAGAGTTCTTCCTGTTCTCCCAGCAGAAGTTGCACATGCAGTCAAGAACATGAAGCGGGGAAAAGCTCCAGGAGAAGATGGAATTACTGTAGACATCATACAAGAAGCAAGTGGAGAAATCGAAACAGTACTCGCCCAAATTTTCACTCTATGCCTTAATGAAGGGAAGATTCCTGAGGATTGGAACAACGCTACAATGATCCTGCTACATAAAAAGGGTGACATTGAGGATCTCAGGAACTACAGACCTATCAGCCTCCTATCAGAGGTTTATAAAATCTTCACTAAAGTTCTTTCACACCGTTTGAAGGTAACACTGGACATGGCTCAACCGAGAGAACAAGCTGAATTCAGGAGTGGCTACAGCACTATATATCATATCCACGTACTGAGAGAACTAATTGAAAGAGCGAGGGAATATGAACTTCCATTGTACATGGCTTTTATTGATTATGAAAAAGCCTTTGATTCAGTGAAACCATCAGCAGTTACAATGGCTCTGAAATCCTGCGGTATTGAAGATGCATACATTAATATTATTAATAACATCTATGAAAATGCAAGTGCAAAGATTCGGCTGTTTGAAAATACAACACACATAAAAATTGGAAAGGGAGTGAGACAAGGTGATATCATATCTCGGAAGCTCTTTAATGCCACATTGGAAAATGTCTTTCAATCACTGAACTGCGAAAACAAAGGGATAAAGATTAATGGAGATTATCTAACCAACCTTCGTTTTGCTGATGACGTAGTCATTTTTGCAACTACCCCATCAGAGCTGCAGAGTATGATCCAGGAACTTGCTGACAAGAGTAAAGAAGTGGGATTAAAAATGAACTTTCAGAAGACAAAAGTGATGTTCAATGCTTTTACAAGAAATGAAGATTTATCGATTGATGGAGAAAAGCTGGAGATAACAGACTCGTACGTTTATCTTGGACAGCAGATATCAAGTGAAGGTCACATTGATGAAGAAATTAATCGGCGTACAAAACTTGCCTGGAGAGCTTTTGGAAGGAACAGCATAATTTTCAAGAGCAATATGCCATTATGTCTTAAAAGAAAAGTGTTTGATCAATGCATCCTTCCAGTGCTTACGTATGGTGCAGAGACGTGGACCTTAACTAAAAGAGACATACAAAGGCTGCAGACAACTCAAAGACGCATGGACAGATAAGAAGAGGAACTCGTGGATCCGAAAAATGACAAGAGTGGAAGACATCATGATCAGAGTTAAATCCCTGAAATGGCAATGGGCTGGACATAGTGCTAGAAGGACAGACCATCGATGGACAGCCGAAATTTTAGGTTGGATTCCAAGGGACAGGAAAAGACCCAGAAGAAGATCACATGGGAGATCGGTGGATGATATTCGAAAGTATGCGGGAGTGACATGGAGGAGACTGGCACAAGACAGACCGTTGTGGAGGAAACTTGGGGAGACCTTCGTCCAGCAGTGGATTGATAATGGTTGACAATGATGATGATGATATGTATAGTATGTATATACAGTATATAGTGCATAAGATAGACAGATATACATTAGATAGATAGATAAAAGAGTTGACATACGAATCTTGGAATGAAAAGCGCGAAGTTTTTAAGTTTGTGTCTGTGGGCAAACCTAGTCAGGGGGACGATCTCTCTAGGGACCACACGTGGTCAACCGTAATCCGTGCGAAGGTAAAAGTCTGTGTGTGCGGGAGCCTTTAGATGTAAGCCACCACCCCCACACTGCAGGGGCTATAAGTAATTCAAGAAGGAAACAGCAGAAGATAGTCTTATTAAACCCGGGGCGGGGAAGGGGGTTCCCTGGCCATCAAACTCTCATTGTGTGAAACCTTGAAAGGACCACTATCCCCTTCCTGACAAAGAAAAATTTCCTGATGCTGTATCATACCGACCACAGAAGGGGAGGTGGGGTGAAAGTCCTGGCTGGAAGGAGTTGTATTATAGAAAACAACGACGATTAGTCATAAACAACCTGACATCTACTGTCTATCTTGAACAGTACGGCTTAATAATTCTCTCTCGGGTCGGAAGGAGATAGCAGGAAATTTCTTTTGCTTGAAGGACATCAGCGACTCTCACAGATGGTCTATTCCGACCCTGCAAGATCTCACCGGACAGCTAATAAAAAGATCAAACAATGTGAACAATAAAGGTAAAAAGAACTAAACAATCACGAAATATATGAAATTTTGTCTAGAATTCATGTTACGGTTAAGTAACTAACTCTAGATCAAAATGGTATCCTAACAAGGCAAAAAGACTAATAGTTGGGGCTTAGTGTAATAATTATTATTTTTATTTTATTTTTTTCCTCGACAATCGTAAGTAGCTCAAGCCGTGTTCAGGGAAGGGTTGAACTACTAAGAATTTCTTGCTCTGAACAAAATCTTTTTCTTAAAAACCAGAAATGAAACAAAATAAAGTTTCTGGGGCTCTTTTGGAAATATCTGTTAGGCCATTTCTGCATGTTGCAGTTGAAGCAAAAAAATTTTCATGCATGTGTAAAATTTCGCTTCCAATGTACAAAGAAGGCATTTTCAGAAATGGGCTCCGTAGTCTTTTTGGAAAAAATAACATCCTTTAGGAAGCCTTCTGTATTGATTTCATTTAGTCTTGGGGCATCCTCAAGAGTGTGACGACTTTTCCACCGATGTTCATGGTTTATTTCTCGTCAATGGAGTGCAATACCCCACGTTGCCATTCGTCGGATACGCTGTATTAGATACTTTTCTTAATCAAACCTAGCCGGCGCCATCTATGGTTTCACTAATTCTACCTCTTTTTTTTTTTTTTTTTTTTTATATAATTTTTTTCTTCCCCTCTTCAAATGGTCGTCGATATCGTCTTTCCGTATTCTTCTTCTTTTCATTTCTTATCCCTGTCCCCTTGTCTTTTTTTGTCGATTTTCCTTTTGTTGTTCTGTTTCTTGTCTTATTAGCTCTTTCCAAAGGTTAGATAATGTATTAGGGTCATTCTGGTTACACACCCTTGTTTTATTTTTATAAATCAGGATCGATTCCTCCATTCTCATTTGTCTCTCTGATTTTTTATTCCTTTTTAGCATTTTAATTTCTTTGAATTTTGGGAATGTTCGGTGGTCAAATACAGAATTGCACTAATGCAGTTACTGCTTTTTTTTTTTTTTTTTTTTGCCAGTTAGATATGTGTTGTTTTAGCCTTTTTTTTAACCTGTTTTTAGTACTCCCTATGTACGATATTGAGGGTATGTGTGCAATGGGAATTTCGTAAGACCCTGATTCCTCTAATATTTTGCTCTCAGTTTTTTTGTTAATAGTCAGATTTTTCAAGGTGTTCACTGAAATTCCTAGTTGTAAGTCAAAGTCACATTGCCTATTAATTTCTTTACTGACACCTTCCAAGTAAGGGAATGCACCTATATATTTTAATTAATTTTTTCTCACCTTTCTTTGATTGTAAATTTCTTGGTCTTCATTTCTCTTAGCCATATGTTTTTTATTCTCATATATTCATTTTTTAATAAGCTTATTAGGGTAACCTTAATCTTGTGATATTTTCAAAATAAAATCAAGCTCTTGATTCTTTCTTTAGCCTATTATTAGAAGTGAGCGTATACGATCTGCGAATCAAGCTTACTATGCTATTTTTTTTATGTGTAACAGGATGGTGCGAGGAGTATGGAATGAGTACCGAAATGTACGTTGCTTTCCTGAAAACAGTGTATTCAAACTTATTTTTACTTTTTTAAGTAGAATGTCAAAAAATGACAGACTGTTATTCACTCCAAATTCAAGTGTCAGTTTAATGGTGTTGCAGATTACATTGAATCGCTGAGCTAGATGATCTTGTAGTAATAATGATGATGCCATCAACATACCGAGCATATAGTAGTGGTTTTTCAGGTAGAGTTTGAATAATTTTTCTTTCTATGTACGCCATTATCACTTCTGCGTAAACGCCGATAATGGGGATCCCATAGGGCCGCCTTGAGTTTGTTTAAAAATACTTCCCTCAAATTGGAAGATATTGTTTTCTTTAATGAAGTATAATGTATCCTTTAATTCTTTCAGTTGTGTCATATTTAGCTTTTTATTTATATTTAATTGTTGCATGATCGACTCGATGGCTAGCTCGACAGGAGTATTAGGGTACAACGCTTTAACGTCCATAGAGGCCATCGTGACGTTCGTAAGGTCTTGATTTATCTTCTTGATCTTTTTGATAAATTCGTAGCTATTCTTTAAGGTAAATTGATTCCCCATAAAAATTGATGAGGGGAATTTTTTTTTCGAGAGAATCAGTCTTAATGGAGTGTTTTCTTTATGGGTTTTGATTTTCGAGAAATTTTTTGGCATCCCTGCTCCCATTGGTGGGTTCGCATTTTTATTTCTGCAGGTAAACTACTATGGTTCCTTACTTTAGCGAGGAAAGTTACTTGTTTGTCTGTAGGATCTTTGTTGACACGTTCACACTTTAACTCAGATATCGCTGTCTGCATTTTATCATTATATTCAACCGTGTCCAAAATAACAATTTGTCCTGTCTTGTCCGCTTCGCAAAATTTAATCGCAGGGTCTTTACATAAACTTAACAGTTGTCTGTCATACTGCAACTTGACCTGGTAGGGTTTTTTTTTTGTGTGTGCTTATCGTTATATTCTTTGAGCATAATCCTGAATAATTTAAACCTCATATCGATAGCATGCTCTGGAGGTACTCGATGTACAATATCTTCTAATATTGGAATGTACTCTTCTGTTTTTGGTGGAAAAGCGTATTTCTTCTCACGTTGTAACACTGCTTTTTCGCTATACTTTAGCACTCTCGAAGACTGATTAACATACACTGGATATTATGTTCTGTCTTCATTTCTCACTTTGATTTAGTCTATTAAAGCATTAAATTTTTTAGTAATCGTAAAAAAAAAACAGCCGAAAGTACGATTGCTAAAATATTTAATGCTTTAATAGACTAAATCAAAGTGAGAAATGAAGACAGAACATAATATCCAGTGTATGTTAATCAGTCTTTGAGAGTGCTAAAGTATAGCGAAAAAGCAGTGTTACAATGTGGGAAGAAATACACTTTTCCACCGAAAACACCAAGAACAGAAGAGTACATTCCAATATTAGAAGACATTGTGCATCGAGTACCTCCAGAGCATGCTATCGATATGAGGTTTAAATTATCCAGGATTATGCTCAAAGAATATAATGATAAGCACAAAAAAAAAAAAAAAACAAGAAAAAAAACTACCAGGGCAATAAGTTGCAGTATGACAGATAACTGTTAAGTTTATGTAAAGACCCTGCTATTAAATTTTGCGAAGCGGATAAGACAGGACAAATTGTTATTTTGGACACGGTTGAATATAATGATAAAATGCAGACAGCGATATCTGAGTTAAAGTGTGAATGTGTCAACAAAGATCCCACAGACAAACAAGTAACTTTCCTCGCTAAAGTAAGGAACCATAGTAGTTTACCTGCAGAAATAAACAAGAAAGATGACACCAAATTTTCGGGTGTAATAAGCACGTCTTTTGAATCCGTTCTGACGCAAATTAAATTTATCAAAGCTATTCAAAGTCAATGGAACTGGTATGGAAAACAATAGTATCTGACGGAAGAAAGAAGTTTCTCAATCGGGTTTTTAATCCCTCAAATATCGCTGTAAACGGAATCGTGAGCTTACGCCCTCTGGTTGCAGACTTGTGCGTTAAGAAAAACATGAATTTATATGAGAAACATTTCGCACCGGAAACGCTCTCCAACACCGAAATAATTTTTCAAATCGGACTCTTAAAAACAGAGATATTGACAAAAATAAGATGTGACTTTACGTCCCCTGGTGGGAAAACCATGCATAATTTTAGGAAGAAAGTATTCTTGAAAGGATTTTCCATATGAGCGGTATCGGTCCAAGAAAAAAAAATTTGTCGAGTTTTCAGGAGCCCAGATTTTGCTACAAATACATCAGAAGCAGAAATTAACACTTATGCCCCCTGGTGGCCAAACCATTCTTTACCAAACATTAGAAATTATGTGAAAAATATTTTTCATCAGGTCATGTATGCGATACAGGAAGAATTTTTCAAATCGGAGTTTTAGAAGCAGAAATAACACAGAAAACATAATTTACCTTTGTGCCCCCTAGCGGAAAGTCTATGAATAACTTGAAAATTTTGAATTTATAGGAAAAACATTTCGCATCGGAAACACTATCCAACAAAGAAGGAATTTTTCAAATCGGACTCCTAGAAGTAGAGATATTGAAAAAAAAATAAGATATACATCTACGCCCCTGGCGTAGAAACCATGTATTATTTCAAGAAGAAAATGCTCCTAAAAGGTTTGTCATATGAGTGGCATCGGTCAACAAATTACTTTTTTTGCAATCGAGATGTTAGCTCATATTTTGCTGCAAATACAACAGAAGCGGAAATTAAGACTTACGCCACCTGGTGGCCAAACCATTTTTTACAAATTAGAAATTACGTGCAAAGGATTTCCCATCAGGAGCTGTATCTGGTGCAGAAAGAATTTTTCAAATCGGAGATTTAGAAGCAGAGATATAGGGGGGAAACGCAATTTACCTCTACGCCCCCTAGCGGAAAGTCTATGAATTACTTAAAAATTTTGAAATTATATGAAAAACATGTCACACTAAAAACACTATCCAACAAAGAAGGAATTTTTCAAATCGGACTCCTAGAAGTAGAGATGTTGACAAAAATAAGATATACATCTACGCCCCCCTGGCGGAGAAACTGTGGAATATTTTAAGAATAAAAATATTGCGAAAAGGTTTATCGATGTGAGTGGTATCAGTCCACAAAAGAATTTTTTAAATCGATATTTTAGAAACTTAGATTTTATGGCAAATATATCAGAAGCAAAAATTAACACTTACGACCCTGGTGGCCAAAGTTTTCTTTACCAAAAATTTTAAATGATAAGCAAAAGTTGGAAAAAGGTCGAAGTGTGGCCGAGGAGTTCGGAATCACGCACAGCATCGTTTCACGAGCTTGGAGAGCATTTCAAACGACAGGAACAGCTGTCCGAGAGTTTAGCAGTGGTCGTCCACGAGCAACCACGGCGGCGGACGACCGGTATATTGTCCTACAGGCAGTGGCGGCTCGTGATAAGCTGGGGGGGGGGGGGGGCTGCATCTCAAATTTGTAGATATCACTTCGAATAAGCTAAGTTACTGAGCCTGTGCTCGTGCTGTCCGTTTAATATATATATATACACTATCTACCAACAAGTAATTGGACACCCCTGCAATCGACGATATCTGCGGTACTGATACACGTCACGGCCGCCACCGTTACATATCGTGTGGGAAACAACAACGCAACCGGTCGCATGCAAGATGCCACGCAGGGCGGGGCTCTCTGATTTCGAGAAATGTGTATTCGTCGGGTATCACAGAAATGGCCGATCCATACGTGACATACCCAGCGAGTTGAAGTACCCAAAATCGACAGTGGCCTACGTGATTGGCAAGTGGAAGATGAGAAGTGACTGTCGGAATGTGTCCCGACCCGGCAGACCCACAAAACTGGGAGTTAGAGACCGACGGGTGCTGGCCAGAGAAATTCGAAAGAACTGCACCAAAGCGATGGGCCACATCTGCGAGGAGTTTCAACAGGCATCCGGGAGTGTTCTTTTGATGAATACCATCCGTAAGGAAGGTCATCTGCTCGGTTATCATGGACGTGCTGCCGCCCACAAGCCTTTGATCACCAAGTCCAATAGCGCTGCTCGGCTAACGTGGTGCAAAGAATGTCGACAGTGGACCGTTGAACAGTGAAAACAGGTTCTCTGGAGCGACGAATCAAGGTTCACCCTCTACCGTTCGGATGTCTGGGTTTGGCGTCTGCCTGGAGAACGCCTCCTGCCGGAATGTATTGTGCCAACTTTGAAGTTCGGCGGCGGTGGAATTATGCTATGGGGGTGTTTCTCCTGGTACGGTACGGGACCCTTTGTCGCAATTCCTGGTAAACTCAACGCCGAGACCTACTGCACCATTTTGGATGACCATGCGCTTCCTACGTTGTGGCAGTTTTACGGGGTGGACCCATGTTACTTTCAGGATGACAATGCCACCTGTCATGTTGCGAGGTCCACCATGGCTTGGTATGGTGACAATGGGGTTAATCGAATGGACTGGCCTGCGCAGAGCCCGGACCGTAACCCTATCGAGCACCTCTGGGACGAGTTGGAGCGTCGACTTAAGGGGTGCCCCCACCGTCCGAAATCGGTGAAGGAACTGACCTGTCTTCTCCAAGCCGATTCGAAAAAAATACCGCTAGCCGTCGTACAACGCCTGGTTGAGAGTATGCCCCGGAGGGTCGCAGTTGCAATCGCCGCTCGTGAAGGCTCCACCAACTATTGAAAGTGAATAAACTTCGTTTTCCTTTGCTATCACAGGTGTCCAATCACTTGTTGGTAGATAGTGTATATATTGATCGAAAGTGCTTTTGTTTTTACAAGAAATGAATATTTAGATTTTATATTTAGCGATTGATAGGGAAAATGTAGATGTACCGATACCTAAATTAGGCAACAGATATTAAGCGATTGCCACATTTATAAAGAAAATAATCGAACTATAAAACTTGGTCAGATGCATTATTTCTTAAAAAGAAACCGATTAATCAGTGCATCCTTCCAGTTCTTAAGCATGGAGCACAGACATGAACCTCAACTAAAATAGATATACAGATGTTGCAGACAACTGAGGCATGTAGAGATGCATGTTTGATGTTACCAGGAAAGATACAAATAGAAACGCGTGGATCGGGAAAACGACAAGAGTGGAAGACATTATGATCAGAATTCCTGAAATTGCAATGAGATGGACATATTGCTAGAAGAAAGAGCCACTGACGGAGAGTTGAAATATTGAACTGGAAAGCAAGGGAAAAAACAATACCCAGAAAATGACAAGAGGGAGATGGGTGCATGAAATTCGAAAGCATAAAAGAAACTGGCGCAAGGCAGACTGCTGTGGAGAAAAAACTTGGAGAGACTCATCCAGCAGTAGATTGATAGTGGTTGCAAATTTTATATACATGCATATCATCATCATTGTCAACCATTATCAATCCACTGCTGGACGAAGGTCTCCCCAAGTTTCCTCCACAACGGTCTGTCTTGTGCCAGTCTCCTCCATGTCACTCCCGCATACTTTCGAATATCATCCACCGATCTCCCATTTGATCTTCTTCTGGGTCTTTTCCTGTCCCTTGGAATCCAATCTAAAATTTCGGCTGTCCATCAATGGTCTGTCCTTCTAGCACTATGTCCAGCCCATTGCCATTTCAGGGATTTAACTCTGATCATGATGTCTTCCACTCTTGTAATTTTTCGGATCCACGAGTTCCTCTTCTTATCTGTCCATGCGTCTTTGAGTTGTCTGCAGCCTTTGTATGTCTCTTTTAGTTAAGGTCCACGTCTCTGCACCATACGTAAGCACTGGAAGGATGCATTGATCAAACACTTTTCTTTTAAGACATAATGGCATATTGCTCTTGAAAAGTATGCTGTTCCTTCCAAAAGCTCTCCAGGCAAGTTTTGTACGCCGATTAATTTCTTCATCAATGTGACCCACACTTGATATCTGCTGTCCAAGATAAACGTACGTGTCTGTTATCTCCAGCTTTTCTCCATCAATCGATAAATCTTCATTTCTTGTAAAAGCATTGAACATCACTTTTGTCTTCTGAAAGTTCATTTTTAATCCCACTTCTTTACTCTTGTCAGCAAGTTCTTGGATCATACTCTGCAGCTCTGATGGGGTAGTTGCAAAAATGACTATGTCATCAGCAAAACGAAGGTGGGTCATATAATCTCCAATAATCTTTATCCCTTTGTTTTCCCAGTTCAGTGATTGAAAGACATTTTCCAATATGGCGTTAAAGAGCTTCGGAGATATGGTGTCACCTTGTCTCACTCCCTTTCCAATTTTTGTGTGTGTTGTATTTTCAAACAGCTGAATCTTTGCACTTGCATTTTCATAGATGTTATTAATAATATTAATGTATGCATCTTCAACACCGCAGGATTTCAGAGCCATTGTAACTGCTGATGGTCTCACCGAATCAAAGGCTTTTTCATAATCGATAAAAGCTATGCACAATGGAAGTTCATATTCCCTCGCTCTTTCAATTAGTTCTTTCAGTACGTGGATATGATCTATTGTGCTGTAGCCACTCCTGAATCCAGCTTGTTTTCTCGGTTGAGCCATCTCCAGTGTTACCTTCAAACGGTGTGAAAGAACTTTAGTGAAGATTTTATAAACCACTGATAGGAGGCTGATAGGTCTGTAGTTCCTGAGATCCTCAATGTCACCTTTTTTATGTAGCAGGATCATTGTAGCGTTGTTCCAATCCTCAGGAATCTTCCCTTCATTAAGGCATCGAGTGAAAATTTGGGCGAGTACTGTTTCGATTTCTCCACTTGCTTCTTGTATGATGTCCACAGTAATTCCATCTTCTCCTGGAGCTTTTCCCCACTTCATGTTCTTGATTGCATGTGCAACTTCTGCTGGGAGGACTGGAAGAACTCTGGTACTGGTACCTTCCATGATGTCTGGAGTACATGCATCATCCCTTTCATATAACTTGGAGTAGAAATCTTTCACTCTTGACAAAATTTCGCCTCTATTTCTTGTTACAGAACCATCTTCTTTTCTCAGTGCCATAATCTGTTTTCTTCCCTTACTGAGATGTCCCTTTGCTATCTTTAGGCTTTGGTTGTTTTCAATTGCTATCCTCACTAGTTCACAGTTTAATTTCCTTACGTCTTCAGTGATACTTTTTCGTACTGTCTTGCATAGCTCTATGTATTCCACTATGGAAGTCACATCTTCTTTAGTTGTCCTCATCTCTCTTCTTTTTTGCATCAGCATTTTGGTTTTTCCTGATAATTTGTTCACATGCAACTTGTTCTTAGACCCAGCTAATTTTGTTGCTGTTTCCATAAGAGCTTTGGTTACTTTTCTGTTAACTTCAGAAATATCCACTTCTTCCGATGTTAAGCCTTCTAAAGCAGAGAATCTGTTTTTCATTTCCAACTTGAAGGTGTTATGGTGTTTTTTAAGGTTGGTAATGTCAATACATTTTGTTTGTCTTATAAGCTTGCCACGTTCGAGTTTAGTGTTGAGGTGCATCTTACATCTCACCAATCTATGGTCACTACCTGTGTTGAACTTGTTCAGCACACTGCAGTCTTCTATGACGAATTTTTTGTTACACATAATAAAATCAATTTCACTTGTCGTCCCATTTGGATGTCTCCATGTCCATTTCCTGTGCGGTTTTTTCTTGAAAAAGGAGTTCAGGATGAAAAACCCTTCTGCCTCTGCAAACTCAACGAGAGTATTTCCACACTGGTTTCTGTTGCCGTGACCGAATTTACCTACTGAAGTTTCATTCTGTTGCCGTTGCCCTATTTTTGCATTGAAATCTCCCATAATTATCTTCAAGTGCTGCTTACCTTTATTATTTAGATGACGAATTTCCTCATAAAATTCTTCAATTTCTTCTTCAGGATGACTTGTGGTGGGTGCATAAGTTTGAATAATCTGAGCCTGGTATCTTCTCGAGAGTTGGATTACGAGTCGTGCAGCTCTGTCAGAGAAACTTTCAACTTCTACAACTTTATCCTTCAGTTTCTTGTTTATTATAAATCCAACACCACTAGTTCTGCCAGTATCTGTCCCACGATAGTAGAAGAGATGTCCACTTTTCAGTTCAATGAGATCTCCTTACCTCACTTAGCCCGACGTCCCACTTGATCTTTTGTAGTTCCTCTTCCAATTCAAGAAGCCTTGAATAAGAAGATAGGGAGCGTCCATTGCAAGTAGCCAAGGTCAGCATCGAATGGCAGCCTAGTCCGGTCCTCAGGTGATTCTTAGCACCCTCTGTCTTCATGTTGCACAGGCCGCTTCCTTGGCCAGGTACATTCCAGCTGCCGGAGACTGAGGGCCAAGATTTAAGTTGTGGAGTCATTTTGGAGGGGTTTGGCCATAACTCACCATGCTGACCAAGCGGGTTGGTGAGTGTGGGATAGCATTTCCTCTAATCCCGTTGGTATAGTTATACCGCTATTGGCGGTCGTCAGAGCCCCTTTAGTGGGAACAGGATGCACCACGAGAAGGCAGGGTTGACATTTGTCAAGGAGAGGCTGATGTTACGCATCACCTGACCTTACATCCCATACATGTATATACGTAAGCATATATATATATATATATAAGGACAAAAAATGTAAAAAAAATTAATGCATGTAGCAGTGGCAGCGGAGACACACACTCAAGGTCATGTACGCATTCTGAAATGTCTCATTGTGACCCCTAGAAATATGACAATAAATATTTTTCCTTCTGATACACTCCCTTTAAAACTTCGATTTGATACCGACCACTGCAACTTGAACGGCGATGAAAAACATTTTGTAGAATTTTGAAAGGTCTGCCAGAAATTCACGATGAGTTTTTATTGCGATACTCACACATCGGCATTCTCTTTAATAAAAACGGATTGGAAACATATTCAGACCAGTTTTAATTTTGAAGCCATGATAACAATTTAGTGCAGAAAAATTTGTTTTCCAAAATTTACCAACTTCGTAAATTTTCTAAACAATGATATTTGATTAAATATTTTTTTCCAAGTAATTAAGCACTACCTCAATTAAAATGCGCAGCTTATTTTTGGGAGGGAGGGGGGGGATGCAGCAGAAAAAAAATTGTACCCAGTGGAGTGACTTCAATGATTTTCGGTGAATACAAATTTACGTGAGTTTAAAAGTGAAAATTTCGTTGTGCTTGGTAAGTGAAGAAATCAATTTTGTGCAAGTATTTCGCTGCAGAAATTAATCTCTCTCTCCCTCTTTTTTTTTTTTTTTTTCCAATTTATCCAATACTGAATTCTATTCTTAATCGCAATTTGTTCACATGCCCATTTTGACCAGAAGAGAAAATATAAGTAAAACTTTTTGCAAAAGTCCCGGCAACTGAGTATTTGTCATTAGCAAACACAAATATTCTACAGTTCGATGATGTTATTAGAATTATTACGTTGAATAAAAGCAGAAACAAACCAAAAATTGGAAGGAAAAAAAAAACAGGTTGAGTAATACATTCAAACATACCTTATTTAATACTTTATTTCAACATTCGTCATTATTTTAATTCATTCCCCTATTTTATTTCTTATTCGGAAGCACAAGAACGTATTAATCAACAAAGCACACAGGCCCTGCGATGCATTCCCACCCAACGAGAGACTGCATTCGCGAGCAACCCGTGCTAGCGAGACTGCCATCAATGCAGTCCCCCGGGGAAGTTTTATTCAAAGGAAACGAACTGATGTGGGAATACGCAGAGTTTCCCCACATGAGTTGGTTTCAATACCAGTCAGGGCTGCAAGCAGCGCAGTCCGCCAACGTTCCTTGCGCGACCAGTGGTGTTATGCAGGGAAAACTTCCAGTTAAGTTCAGAAAACATCTCTCTCTCTCTCGGTACGGCATGAAAATAAAACTGCTTTGGGTAGGGGGGCTGCAGCCCCATAGCAGGAGCCGCCCCTGACTACAGGCGAGAAGAGACAGACAGCGGGAGAAATCGCAAGGCACATGCAACAGACAGCTGAACTTCCGTTATCGCGTTTTACCGTGGCCAGGAGGCTGCACAAAGGTGGTCTATTTGTACAACGACCAGTACGATGTGTGCCATTAACGCCTGCTCATCGGAGAGGGCGGTTTCTATGGTGCCAGGAACACAAGAACTAGACACATCAGCAATGGGGTCGAGTTCTCTTTACGGATGAGATCTGATTTAGTCTGACGAGCGATTCTGGACGTACACATCTGGAGAGAGCAGGGAACACGCAATCACACCTCCAACATCATCGAAAGGGACATGTTTAGAGGTGGCGGAGTTCTCTTGGGGCGGTGTCATGCTTGGTAGCCGTACTGACCTCCACATCTTCCAAGGAAGTTCAGTCACTAGTGTCCGCTCTTGTATCGAGGTTCTCCTGCCTCACGTACGTCTGTTTAGAGGTGCTGTGGGTCCTGAGTTCCTCTTCATGGACGACAACGCTACATCTCATCATGTGGCTATCACAGAGCTGTTGGAGAGTCAAGATATTCAACGCATGGATTAGCCCGCAAGGTCCCCGGACCTAAATCCAATCGAACACGTGTGGGACCTTCTCGGGAGATGCTTGGCAGCACGTCACCAGCCGCCAGCAACGATTGGCGCTACAAGAGGAATGCGCCGCGATGCCTCAACAGCTCCTTGACAACCTCGTCCTCAGCGTGGACAGACGTTGTAAATCCTGCAACGCAGTCCGGGGGATCATATCCCCTACTAAAGACTGGATTTTTCTTGGCAGCCGCCTGTCACATGAACGTTTCTGTCTTTTGTCCAGTTGTGCTCGAAGCTACCTTTTCAATCAAGTGCCTTTGTATCCTTTGGATTCCTTGTTTGGACGGTTTTGCTCACTTGTCCTATATCCTTACATCTTGGGGATCTTATGGTACGATTTGAGTCGATGTGAAGTACTTCTGCACGACATTACATTCGAAAAACCGTCTCGTCCTTAATTTTTGCACGCCAGTGTACATTGTAAAAACAACGAAATAAACGGTCATCATTTGCATATTTCAAGCTCCCCAATGCAAAAAGAATTTTTCAAATCGGACTAATAGTTGCAGAGATATCGAGGGTACAGACGGACAAACCGGTAACATAAGCACGATTTTTTTTTATTGGAGGTTTAACGACCACCGTGAGCAACTCAATGGGCTATAAGCAGTCGCCCGTCCCTAATTTAGGGTCACTGGTTCCAGGGAAGGGAGAGAGCCAGTGCCGTAAGACAAACACAACATCCATGGCTGACCGGGATTCGAACCCGGACCCCTTACGGACGAATGATCAGAGGCCAGCGCCTTAGACCACTGCGCCACCGAGGCGGCGATCTTTTTTACAAAAGACGTGCTAAAAATGCGAACCCACCAATGGGAGCAGGGATGCCAAAAATTTTCTCGAAAATTAAAACCCATAAAGAAAACACTCCATTAAGACTAATTCTCTCGAAAAAAAATTCCCCTCTCATCAATCTAGAAAAAAGATATACAGCTATCTATCCCCAATTTTTATGAGGAATCAATTTACCTTAAAGAATAGCTATGAGTTTATCGAAAAGTTCAAGAAGATAAATCAAGACCTTGCTAACGTCACGATGGCCTCTATGGACGTTAAAGCGTTATACCCTAATACCCCTGTCGAGCTAGCCATCGAGTTGATCATGCAACAATTAAATATAAATAAAGAGCTAAATATGACACAACTGAAAGAATTAAAGGATACATTATACTTCATTAAAGAAAACAATATCTTCCAATTTGAGGGAAGTATTTTTAAACAAACTCAAGGCGGCCCTATGGGATCCCCATTATCGGCGTTTACGCAGAAGTGATAATGGCGTACATCGAAAGAAAAATTATTGAAACTCTACCTGAAAAACCACTACTATATGTTCGGTATGTTGATGACATCATCATTATTTCAAAACTCAACAATACCGAGCTACAAGATCTAGCCCAGCAATTCAACGTAATCTGCAACACCATTGAACTGACGCTTGAATTTGAAGTGAATAATAGTCTGCCATTTTTAGACATTCTACTTAAAAAAGTAAAAATAAGTTTGAATACACTGTTTTCAGGAAAGCAACGTACATTCCGGTACTCATTCCATACTCCTCGCACCATCCCGTTACACATAAAAAAAAATAGCATAGTAAGCTTAATTCGCAGATCGTATACGCTCACTTCTAATAATAGGCTATAGAATCAATAGCTTGATTTTATCTTGAAAATATCACAAGATTAAGGTTACCCTAATAAGCTTATTAAAAAATGAATATATGAGAATAAAAACCATATGGCTAAGTGGCTAAGAGAAATGAAGACCAAGGAATTTACAATCAAAGAAAGGCGAGAAAAAATAAATTAAAATATATACAGTAGCGAACAAAAGTATTTGGCTAAATACTTTTTCGACCATAATTTTATTTTCTGCTGGACAAAATCGGGTCATTTTGGGATATGATATGTGTTATTCAGCTGTAAACATGACCCATATGCAGATGGATCGGAAACCTTAACACAGATCAGGTACCGAGCTTAATCGCAAAGATCATACAAATTGACCAACAAAGTAGGTGTGTATCACATTCATTTAATGCAACGATAACAGAAAACAAGTACGAGAAAACGACAAAACAATAACTAATACTTAGTGGGATAACCACGAGACTTAATAACAGCTGCACAACGGGCCGGCATCGAGTCCACTAGCTTCTCGACGGTGACCTGCGGAATTCGCGCCCATTCTGCAGACAGCTGGTCGAACTTCTGGGCCCTATTCCGGCAGGTTTTCTTCGCACATCGTCTCTCCAGCTCCTTCCACATGTGCTCGATGGGGTTGAGTTCTGGAGATTGGCTTGGCCAGTCTAGAAGTGTGACCTGTTGCTGCTGAAAGGCTGCCTTCGCACTCTGGAGGTGTGCTTCGGGTCGTTGTCTTGCTGCATGATCCATCCGGGTGGCATGTTCTGGTTTGCCCATGGGAAGACATCGTTGATGAGCATGTTTGTGTAGCTCTGGCCGGTCATTATTCCGTCAATCATGATGATGGGGCCCATTCCATTGCGAGAGAAGGCGCCGTAAACCATGAGCAATCCTTCTCCGTGCTTGACAGTCGGCTGAATGAACTGGGGGTTGAATCTCTGGCCACACGGACGTCGTACGTATCGGATGCCATCACTTCCGAACAAGTTGAACTTGCTCTGGTCGGTGAAAAGCACCTTACTCCAGTCCGTCGCGGTCCAGTTTCGATGACTGCGCGCGAACGCGACTCTGGCTCGTCGATTCTCGACTCCGATGAGTGGTTTCTTGGCGGGGCGTCTTCCATTCAATCCACCAGCAATGAGACGACGGGAGATGGTCATTCAGCCGACGTTCAGGTAGTCGCTGTCGCGGAATTCGGTGGCGATGTCCACAGCAGTCAAGGTGGGATCAGCACGAGATCGATAGAGGATGCGTCTATCCCGACGCAACGTAGTGGAACGAGGCCTTCCACATCGCGGACTGTTCTCGACGGTCCCAGTTTTATAACGTTGCAGGATAGCTGAAATGGACTGGTGCCGGATCTTCAGGGCCCTCGCAATGTCGGTGACGCGCATTGCGGATTCCATCATGTTCACGGCCGCCTGGCGAGCTCCAACAGGGATCTCCGCCTTTTTACCCATTTCTGAAAACCTAAGATTGACTTATTATCACACTAGACCGGTCAGTCTGATGCCGACCGGGTGAGAGTTTCCGTGTGTGTTTGTTTGAGCTGAACTGCGCTGCTGAGCAGAACTGACGATTCCAACCGCGAGACGGGTTTCAATCCCGATCTCGCGAATTTTGTTTTTTTTCGATTTGGGTACTATATTTTGCCCATCGATTAGAGCAGTGACGGGACTTAGTAAAAACGCCCTTGTGAGGGCGAAGTTCCGATCAGCTCGCATAGAGACTCTGGCATCAGTCATCGGGTACGTCGTCGCCGTATCGGTCCCGCGGACGAGGGTCCCTCGCCCGCCCAAAGCCCGAGCGCCCGGTTTCTAAGGTTAGACTAGAGTGGGAGAACCTCCGGGTGCCCACTCAGTACTTAGAAGAAATTTTTGTGTTTTTGTTTCATCTCTCCCACAGAGATGCCAACTACCCAGAAGGGTAGAGTGAAGTCCAAGGGGCCCGTCCCCAAATCGTCCGGGGCTTCCCGGACGCAGAAGGTAGCGGCAGAAGCACTGCCATGCCCTGTCGGCAGTGCTAAAGGGGTTAGCCCCTCTTCCGAGAGCAGCCGGAAGGTAGAGCCCATTGCTGGGGGAAATTGTCGAAGACGATTCCCCAGGCGAGGGGCTCTAAAGCCGCTACGCCCACGAAGGGTGTAAGCACCCCCTTGCCAGTTCCGCCCATGGCAAGGAAGGGGAAAACAACACCCCAGCCCGAATCTCGGGCTCCTGAGGGGTCGTCCGCGGGGTGCCCAGAGGTACCTTCGGTGGGAGGTACGCATCCCGGGACACCCCCGGTGCTTACACCCGAGGAGTTGTTTTTGAAACGCATCTCCCGGCTCACCTCGGAAGTACAGTCCGTTATCCTGGACTCGCGGGTCACTTCCTCAGGGAGGGAGAAGGTGTTTGCTGCCTTGAGCAGCATTAGCGACGCTTGTTTTGAGCAAGCAGCACGGGTGGCCCATGTCGAGGGCATGCTGTCCGTGCGGGACGAGTTGCGCAGTGAAGCCGAAGTGAAAGCGGCTTCCTACGCCGAAGTGGCTAGGAAGGGGGCTATCAAGGCGAAAGGGCCTTCGCCCGCCCCGATTGAGAATATAAAGAAGAAGGGTAAGTCGGTAGACAGGAGACACGTGCTTTTAGTCTACCCGACAGTCGAGAGTGCGTCCTCAGAGGACACGAAGAAGACCCTGAAAACTGCAGTAAACCCAACTAAACTGCAGATAGGGGTCAAGAGCATTCGGAGCATCCGGAAAGGAGGGGTTGCGGTGGAATGTTCCCACCCCGGGGAGCTCGACCGCCTTGCTCAGGAGTTGAGAAGCAATCCTATGACCAAGGATTGCACACTCCCCACATCCCCAAGGAAGAGAAACCCCCGGTTGATTGTGTACGGTGTCGACGGGGGACTCTCAGGGAAAGAGTTCGAGCAGATGGTTTGTGGGCAGAACCCAGAGCTCGAGAACGGGTTCAAAGCCTGTTTCCCCATCAAGTGCAAGGGAGGTAGGGTCCACTGGGTGGCAGACGTGGATCCCAAGGCCTTCAAGCACTTGGTGAGGCGGGAGACACTGAACGTGGGTTGGTCAGTGCTCCGTCTAAAGGAATTTTTGAGGGAGGTCAGGTGCTTTCGGTGTAATGGCTTCGGCCATTTCCGAGGCAACTGCCCCGAGACAGATGCAAGGTGCGGCAATTGTGGTGAAGTTGGGCACCAGCACCACCAGTGTGCTGCCGCACCGAACTGCAGCAACTGCACCGCTGCAAATGCCAAGTTCCGCCTGGGGCTGGACGTCTCGCACTCCAGCTTCAGCAAGACATGCCCTAGTCTTGTTAGGGAACTTGAGCAAAGGAAGAGCCGGGTCAACTATCGTTGACGGACGGGAGTACCCTTGGAGGTACGCAGCTCTCGATAAAGAGTTTTTCGGTCTTTTGACCAAGGTGTTTGAGCTGACCCTGGCCCGGGGTCTTCACCACCGCACTGGCCCTGGTGCGGTGATCAATGTAAATAATTCAATGTTGTAATGTGATTGTTGTTTGTTTGACTATTGTGAGAGGGGTGCATGCGACCCTCATAGTGAAAGTGTTTGTACTATGCTGAGTTTCTAAATAAAGGACAGTAGTCCCAAAAAACTCGCGTTGGCGGGCGATCTCCCGGCCACGAGATGAGATTTTTTTGAAAAAGTTGCTAGCCCCAAGTGCCCATAGCACGTCGCACACACGGGTTGTGACAGGGGTAAGGTACCAGTCCCGTGGGGGAGGCAGATCCCCACAGGTCTCTAGACCGAATCTGTCCGAGTAGAAGACCGTGGTTTCCGGTGACTGACAGGCTGGCTGTCGGAACGCCGTCAAGGGATACCATCTATCCCAAAACTTTTCGAAAGAGTTCCGCATTTCCCTGCGAAGTCAGCACTTTGACGGTGCAGGTAGAGTCATCAGCTAGTGTTATTATCACACTACACATCGCAAAACCCACAAAAATCACAAGAAAAACATTAATACATGCAACAAATAAATGTGTAATAATTGGCGACTCTTGAATATGGCCCATTTCGAAAGACAAATTCGCTCTGAGCGAAATACAAACTACGTGGCATTGTAACCCACGAATCAACACATATCATATCCCAAAATGACCCGATTTGGTCCAGCAGAACAAAAAGTGTTTCGCCAAATACTTTTGTTCGCTACTGTAGGCGCATTCCCTTACTTGGAAGGTGTCAGTAAAGAAATTAATAGGCAATGTGCCAAATTTGACTTATAGAGACCAAAATATTAGAGGAATCATTGAACACATACCCCCAATATCGTATATAGGGAGTACTAAAAACAGGTTAAACAAGAAAGTTGACACCGAATTTTCGGGTGTAATAAGCACGTCTTTTGAATCCGTTCTGACGCAAATTAAATTTATCAAAGCTATTCAAAGTCAATGGATCTGACCAAAGAAAGATTTTCAATCGGGTTTTCAACCCTCAGATATTGCTGTAAACGGAATCGTGAGCTTACGAACTCTTAGAAACAGAGATAGCGACAAAAATAAGATGACTTTACGTCCCCTGGTGGGAAAACCATGCATTATTTTAGGAAGAAAGTATTCTCAAAAGGTTTATCCGTATAAGCGGTATCGGTCGAAGAAAAAATTAGTCGAGTTTTCAGCCGCTCAGATTTTGCAATACTTCAGAAGCAGAAATTAACACATGACCGCTGGTGGCTAAACCATTCTTTACCAAACATTAGAAATTGTGTGAAAAATATTTTCCATCAGGTCTTGTATGCGATACAGGAAGAATTTTTCAAATCAGAGCTTTAGGAGCAGAAATAACGCAGGAAACGCAATTTACCTTTGTGCCCCCTAGCGAAAGTCTATGATTTACTTGAAAATTTTGAATTTATAGGGAAAAACTTTTCGCATCGGAAACACTATCCAACAAAGGAATTTTTCAAATCGTTCTCTTACAAGTAGAGATATTGACAAAAATAAGATATACATTTACGCCCCCTGGCGTAGAAACCATGCAGTTTTTCCTAAAAGGTTTGTTGACATGAGCAGTATCGATCAACAAACGACGTTTTTTTCAATCGGTAATTTAGAAGCTCATACTTTGCTGCAAATACAACAGAAGCGGAAATTAAGATTTACGCCCCCTGGTGGCCAAACTATTTTTTACAAAATTATAAAATTAGAAATTATGTGCAAACGATTCCCCATCAGGAGCTGTATCCGGTGTGGAAAGAATTTTTCAAATCGGAGATTTAGAAGCAGAGATATATGGGGGAAACTCAATTTACCGCTACGTTCCCTAGCGGAAAGTCTATGAATTACTAGAAAATTTTGAAATTATATGAAAAACATGTCACACGGAAAACACTATCCAACAAAGAAGGAATTTTTCAAATCGGACTTCTAGAAGTAGAGATGTTGACAAAAATAAGATGTACATCTACGCACCCTGGCGCAGAAACTGTGGAATATTTTAAAAGAAAATATTCCGAAAAGGTTTATCGATGTGAGTGTCATCAGTCCACGAAAGAATTTTTTAATCGATATTTTAGAAGCTACGATTTTATGGTAAATACACACAGATATCATATACAAGAAGCTAGATTGGACATCCAGCCCATGAGGCGTGAGAAGGTAGGCGCCATTTTCAGCGGGTCATCACAATCCATTTAAGCAAGACTACTTTGCATTACGTCAAATAAATACGAGTTTGGTACTGTGATTTTCTATTTATATTGAGATTCAAAGTAGTCAGTACCCATTTAGCGGCGGAAGTTATAAAATTTAAGTAAAAAACAGTAATATTCCTTAGTGCTAAATAGAATGCCAAGGGTCTTGCAAAATATCAAATTATTTCAGATTCGGCCAGGTCTTAAATTCCATAGAAGACATTCCGGTATCTGCGATATAAAAAAATATCACGATGGTTTTAATTTGCTGTGAGATATGATTTTGACGTTCCTTGTTAATGAATGCTTACATTTAATACGCCATTTCGTTGCTATATTGCCCAAATAAATGTGAAATGTTAAAAACTGAAATTTCCTTAGCGCATAACAAGACGAAATATCAAAATGTTTGGTGAAATTCAAAACTTTTTTGAGCAAACATAATAAATAAATCAGAATGACAGAGGTAATAGCAACAAGGAAAAAGATTCACATTATTTCAGCTTTTCTATGTAAAGCATTTGGAAGCCTTTTTGGGGGGGTTCAAATCAATAGTTTGCTGGATTTAATAGCTACTTATTGATTTTAAATAAATTATTATTTGCGTTTACATTATTTTAAATCGTTGCCGCATTTACTTTCTTAAAAATGTTTTCCAATAATTTTCTATACTTGCATACATACAATACCAGCTTTAAATTTTAATATATATATTGTTTTCAGCATTGGGCAAGAGGCAAATAAGTAACAGCAATTATATTTTTGTCTCTCTGCGTAAGATTTTTATCTGAGGAAGCTTTCACCATGATTTATACAATAACCAAGTCCAAACTATCCTGCGTAACGTGCCATGCTCCGCCGCCATCTTGACCCGCTCAATGTGGCTCCATGCTTCTCACAGCGCTAGCCCATGCTCAACAGAGCAGACAGCCAATCTAGTCCCTTATATGATATCTGTGTAAATACATCAGAAGCAAAAATTAACACTTACGCCCCCTGGTGGCCAAAGTGTTCTTTACCAAAAATTTGAAATTATATGCAAAATATTTTCCATCAGATGTATCAGCTGAAGAAATTTTTTTTCAAATCGGAGTTTTAGAAGAAGAGTTATCAGGGAAAATGTAATTTACTTTTACTACCCCTAGCGGAAAATCTATGCGTAATTTGAAAAAGTAACTATATCCAAAATACTCTTCGACATAAATGGAATCGAAAGATATACATTTTTTTTCAATCGGATGTTTCGAAGCAAATATGTGGAATAAAACGTATTTTTGAATTCGACATCATCTGCATTTACGCCCTCTACCGGCGAAATTGTACATCGTAAAAAAAAAAAAAAAACGAAATAAAGGATCATCATTTGAATATTCAACCTTCCCAATGCAAAAAGAATTTTTCAAATCGGACTAATAGTTGCTGAGATATCGTGGGTACAGACGGACAAACCGATAACAGAAGCACGATCTTTTTTTACGTGCTAAGAAAAGGCTAAAACAACACATATCTAACTGGTAAAAAAAGAGAAGCAAAAACTGCATTAGTGCAATTCTGTACTGACCACCGAACATCCCCAAAATTCGAAGAAATTAAAATGCTAAAAAGGAATAAAAAATCAGACACAAATGAGAACGGGGGAATCGATCCTAATTTATAAAAATAAAACAAAGGTGTGTAACCAGAATGACCCTAATACATTATATAGCCTTTGGAAAGAGCTAATAAAGCAAGAAAAAAGAACAAAAAGGAAAACCGACAAAAAAGACAAGGGAACAGGTATAGGAAATGAAAAGAAGAAGAATACGGAAAGACATCAACGACCATTTGGAGAAGGGGGAAAGAAAAAAAAAAAGGTAGAATTAGTGAAACATAGATGACGCCGGCTAGGTTTAAGAAAAGTATCTAATACGGCGTATCCGACGAATGGCAACGTGGGGTATCGGACTCCATTGACGAGAAATAAACCACGAACATCGGTGGAAAAGTCGTCACGCTCTTGAGGATGCCCAAAGACTGGGCGAAAAATTTAGAGCATTAATAACGGTAAAGAATTGATGTTGAATCCTAAAGTGAAGATCTACTGAATCTATACCCAAAGTAAGCAGTGTGTTGGATGTGAATGGTAGCTGCACATACAACGGACAATAGCTTCAACGAAGGCCCGAAACGTGCGAGAAAAGTGAATCATCGCTAGAAACGGAATGCCTAGGTAAGCATTATCCAACTAGAATATTTCCAAGTTTTTGAAATAATGCACGTAAAAATGAACAGTAGCCGTTTCCGATCGATTTCTAAGTCGGAATATGAACTGCTAATATGAAGTTTAGAAAGCTTTATTATCAAGCCCATAGGCTCGCCCTTTTGTCGTGGCGCCTTTTTTTCGCTTCGCCCTTTTGATGTGCGCCCTTTAGTCGTTCGTCCTTTTGTCGTGATACGGAGAGAGGCAGGTTGGCCAAGTCGCTGTATTGCCAGGCATTTGGGTCGGAGCAACACGGCAATCGGATAATGTTGGCACCTATGGGTTGAGGAGAGCACAATCTCAGCGGCTGGCAGAGACCAACGACAGAACCAAATTTGTCGCTCTCAACCATCCACCGGTACAGAATTGGCCATCTGGATAGTTACCAAATGACCTGTGGCACAGGGACTACATTCCTTTGAGGCCAATCCGCTGACTAGCGAGCAGCACTGTTTGGTTACAGTTGTGTCAGGCTCAATCAGTGGCTCCAGTGGCTCATTGATGCTGCGACAAGAACGGCAGCACAACAGGTCATCAACGTAGTGTTGAGCCGTGAGGGTGGTGCGGAGGACTACTAAGATTGTCCTGTTATCGTAGGAAATGGCTCCCCAGACAGTCACACAGTAAAAGCAGGTTCCGTGCGCTGGCTGGCTTGTCTCCAGACACGCGTACACTGATCGAGGGCAAACCACTGATCAAGTACAGTTCAAGGTTTTGAACAATGAATAAAGCGTCCAGTGGCATTTTCAGTAATTAGTCATGGTTTGCACTTGATCAGTGTATGTATGTCTGCAGACAAGCCAGCCAGCGCACGGAACCTGCTTTTACTGTGCGACTGTCTGGGGAGCCATTTCCTACGATAGCAGGACAATCTTAGTAGTCCTCTGCACCACTCTTACGGCTAAACACTACGTGATGACCTGTTGTGCTGCTGTTCCTGTCGCAGGATCAATGAGTAATTTTTCAACAGGATAATGCATGACCACACAAGACATGGGTCTCCCAGGCTTACCTCCGTAATGTTGATACCTTTCAACGGCCAGCCCGATTGCCCAACCTTTCGCCAATCAAACTTGTTTGGGATGCCACCTACCCCTATCCTGGAATGTCGGCAAACTGGCCTGCAATTTGGACACCATCTGGCATGCTCAGGGCTTGAAAACTATTTGAAAAGTTACATGCCCAGCTGGGCATGTGCAAAATTTATTTACCTGCCCAGGTAGTAAAAGCTAGATGCCCAGGAAAATTTATCTTTTATGATAACAAATCAGAACTCATTTTAAACATTAGTATTCAAAATGTTCAAAGCACAGAAGCTTGTATCTCAAGCTTTAAGATGACGAAATGGCATGATGATTAAATTGGTATTTGAGAAATTCAGTGATTCTGCCATGTTTTTTTTGTTGAAGTTTTCGCCCTTTGTCACTAAACACTGGAGACTAGTTTCATCAAAGGCATGCATCCCATCACTGACTATAAACAACATTTAGAGCAAAATTGCATATGGTTCCAATATCTGGACCTAGGGCATAATATAATTAAAGAAGTGACGTTCTTCTGTCCTTGACATTCGGTAACAATAATACAACTTCCAGTGATCAGCAGTGAAATAAAACAAGACATGTGTGATGACTGACTATCTTTTTTTTTTTTTTTTTTTTTTTTTTTTTGTAGTAGGAAATTCTATTCCAAACTTTTCCATTTTTAAATTTAGTCGCCCAGTCCGGGCAACTAGATTGTTTTTTACCTGCCCAGGCTAATAATTTACATGCCCCAGGTATCTCAGGCATGGTATATTTCAAGCACCTCTGGCTTGGACACAAGTGGTTACCATATGCCATACCAGGTAATCACTTGTATCCAAGCCAGAAATGCTTGAAACATACTGACTTGTTCCACTCGTGTAGCTGTGTTATCCAAATAAATGGCCCAACTGCTGCGGAATTGCAATAATTTACTTTCGTATACATGTACCCTGCACATACCATCTCAATATGAATGCACATAGAGATTTTCTTCGGTAGATCGGGTTTCTTTAATAAATATTTGTGAAATTCAGAGCATGATTGATATGTCATTCAAATCGTATTTAACCAGCAGTATACTCCTCACTGACTGATTAAGAAAACTGAATTATAAATAGAAAACACTCACAGCAATGACTCACAAAACAAGCAGTATGAGCTGTTTAGTGTTCTCCCTAGATTTTTTTTACAGCTGGGTGGCAAGAACTTTTAGCTGGATGGTATTAACGACCCCTTCCTCAATCGAGGAAAAAATTGATGTTGTTTTGCGTAACATTATTATATTTATTAAACATATTTAGCAGTATGGTAGGCATTAATGTAACATAACACGACAAACAACATTAGAAAATTGCACATAAATGATAAAAAATTGAGTACTTACTAATAAATCATATTTCACACAGATTTCAGCCAGTTTTCACCAATATTTATGGATTATGTTGGAATAAGTTTTCCACTCTTACTATTAAGTGCATTGTGAAAACGTTCATTAAAGGAAATTTAGCTGGGCGGCAGAGAAAATTAGCTGGATGGGCCGCCCAGTAAAAAGGATCTAGGGAGAACACTACTGTTTACATGACTACACCACATTGCTCCGACCAAGTTTGATGAGCGACAGACAGACTAATATGCACTGTTGATACACTAAAGGATTGCAGGAATAAACTGAATGAGGGAGGAGGGAGGGTGTGAACGAGAATCCAAAAATGAATGCATACATTTCCCCAGTGGCTTGATGGGATATAATTACAATAGAAAAATTTGATCAAAATGTATTTGAATTATTCCTTATTGAAAAAGCCAGACATTTGAGCTATTTTCCTTAATACCTGGAAGACACGGTAAGGACAGGACGTGTCCTCCAAAAGCCGGACATCTGTGTGGTCACCTTGTTCACATGTACATTCATAAATCTACAGTGGAACGTTGATTATATGCCAATTAGCCATACGATTTAATCAGAGATAGGTTACTAAAATTGCAATGGATATACAATTCCATACACTTAATTTTTCTTTACACATTTTACTTTTTTTTTTTTTTTTTTGATGTCGCTTTTATCATCGATGACTTAATGGGTGCCTAAGCCCTGGAGTACCCACATAATTGGTGCATATGAAAGACAGGTTCACAGCATTTCTTCATAATGGATGGGGTGCTTCTACTAAAAGTCCTGTATTGGGGAAATTTCTTGCTAAAATTTCTAAGCTTTCATTTTTTCAATGGGCGTACAACCCCATTGGAAAACTTCAAAGGCTGCCTGAGCCCCGGGCACTCACAAAGTCAGCGTATCTATGATAAGTCAGCTTAGGGTTTAAGGTCAGGTGATGCGCAACATCACAGCATCTCCTTGAGGTGCATCCTGTTCCCACTAAAGGGGCTCTGACGACCGCCAATAGCGGTATAACTATACCATCGGGATTAGAGGAAATGCTATCCCACACTCAACAACCCGCTTGGCCAGCATGGTGAGTTATGGCCAAACCCCTCCAAAATGACTCCACAACTTAAATCTTGGCCCTCAGTCTCCGGCAGCTGGAATGTACCTGGCCAAGGCAGCGGCCAGTGCAACATGAAGACACAGGGTGCTAAGAATCACCTGAGGACCGGACTAGGCTGCCATGCTGACCTTGGCTACTTGCAATGGATGCTCCCTATCTTCTTATTCAAGGCTTCTTGAATTGGAAGAGGAACTACAAAGGATCAAGAGGGACGTCGGGCTAAGTGAGGTAAGGAGATCTCATTGAACTGAAAAGTGGACATCTCTTCTACTATCGTGGGGCAGATACTGGCAGAACTAGTGGTGTTGGATTTATAATAAACAAGAAACTGAAGGATAAAGTTGTAGAAGTTGAAAGTTCCTCTGACAGAGCTGCACAACTCGTAATCCAACTCTCGAGAAGATACCAGGCTCAGATTATTCAAACTTATGCACCCATCACAAGTCATCCTGAAGAAGAAACTGAAGAATTTTATGAGAAAATTCGTCATCTAAATAATAAAGGCAAGCAGCACTTGAAGATAATTATGGGAGATTTCAATGCAAAAATAGGGCAACGGCAACAGAATGAAACTTCAGTAGGTAAATTCGGTCACGGCAATAGAAACCAGCATCGAAATACTCTCGTAGAGTTTGCAGAGGCAGAAGGGTTTTTCATCATGAACTCCTTTTTCAAGAAAAAGCCGCAATGGAAATGGACATGGAGGCCTCCCAATGGATGGACAAGTGAAATTGATTTTATTATGTGCAACAAGAAATTTGTCATGGAAGACTGCATGTGCTGAACAAGTTAAACACAGGCAGTGACCATAGAATGGTAAGATGCACCTCAATGCTAAACTCGAGCGTGGCAAGCTCATAAAAACAAACAAAGTGTATTGGCGTGACCAACCTTAAAAAGCATCATAATACCTTCAAATTGGAACTGAGGAACAGATTCTCTGCTCTAGAAGGTCTAACATCAGAAGAAGTGGACATCTCTGAAGTTAACAGAAAAGTAACCAAAGCTTTTATGGAAACAGCAAAAAGATTTGCTGGGTCTAAAAACAAGTTGCATGTGAACAAATTATCAGGAAAAACCAAAATGTTGATGCAAAACAGGAGAGAGATGAGGACAACTAAAGAAGATGTGACTTCCAAAGTGGAATATATAGAGCTATGCAAGACAGTATAAAAAAGTATCACTGAAGACGTAAGGAAAGCAATTGAAAACACCTAAAAGCCTAAAGATAGCAAAGGGACATCTCAGTAAGGGAAAAAAACAGATTATGGCACTGAGAAAAGAAGATGGTTCTGTAACAAGAAATAGAGGCGAAAATTTTGACAAAAGTGAAAGATTTCTACTCCAAAATATATGAAAGGGATGATACATGTACTCCAGACATCATAAAAGGTACCAGTACCACAGTTCTTCCAGTCCTCCCAGCAGAAGTTGCACATGCAATCAAGAACATGAAGTGGGGAAAAGCTCCAGGAGAAGATGGAATTACTGTAGACATCATACAAGAAGCAAGTGAAGAAATTGAAACAGTCCTCGCCCAAGTTTTCACTACTCGATGCCTTAATGAAGGGAAGATTCCTGGCGATTGGAACAACGCTACAATGATCCTGCTACATAAAAAAGGTGACATTGAGGATCTCAGGAACTACAGAGCTATCAGCCTCCAATCAGTGGTTTATAAAATCTTCACTAAAGTTCTTTCACACCGCTTGAAGGTGACACTGGACATGGCTCAACCGAGAGAACAATCTGGATTCAGGAGTGGCTACAGCACTATAGATCATATCCACGTACTGAGAGAACTAATTGAAAGAGCGAGGGAATATGAACTTCCATTGTGTATGGCTTTTATCGATTATTAAAAGGCCTTTGATTGAGTGAAACCATCAGCAGTTACAATGGCTTTGAAATCCTGCGGTGTTGAAGATGCATACATTAATATCATTAATAACATCTACAAAAATGCCAGTGCATAGATTCGGCTGTTTGAGAATATAGCACACATAAAAATTGGTAAGGGAGTGAGACAAGGTGACACCATATCTCCCAAGCTCTTTAATGCCACATTGGAAAATGTCTTTCAATCATTGAACTGGGAAAACAAAGAGATAAAGATTAATGGAGATTATCTAACTCACCTTCATTTTGCTGATGACATAGTCATTTTTGCAACTACTCCATCAGAGCTGCAGAGTATGATCCAGGAACTTGCTGACAAGAGTAAAGAAGTGGGATTAAAAATTAACTTTCAGAAGACAAAAGTGATGTTCAATGCTTTTACAAGAAATGAAGATTTATTGATTGATGGAGAAAAGCTGGAGATCACAGATTCATACGTTTATCTTGGACAGCAGATATCAAGTGAGGGTCACATTGATGGAGAAATTAATCGGCGTACAAAACTTGCCTGGAGAGCTTTTGGAAGAAACAGCATAATTTTCAAGAGCAATATGCCATTATGTCTTAAAAGAAAAGTGTTTGATCAATGCATCCTTCCAGTGCTTACGTATGGTGCAGACATGTGGACCTTAATTAAAAGAGACATACAAAGGCTGCAGACAACTCAAAGCATCATGGAGAGGTGCATGCTTGGTGTACCCAGGAGAGATAAGAAGAGGAACTCGTGGATCAAAAAAATGACACGAGTGGAAGACATCATGATCAGAGTAAAATCTCTGAAATGGCAATGGGCTGGACATACTGCCAGAAGGACAGACTGTCGATGGACAGCCGAAATTTTAGATTGGATTCCAAGGGACAGGAAAAGACCCAGAAGAAGACCACATGGAAGATGGGTGGATGAAATTCAAAAGTATGCGGGAGTAACATGGAGGAGACTGGCACAAGACAGACCGTTGTGGAAGAGACTTGGAGAGACCTTCGTCCAGCAGTGGATTGATAATGGTTGACAATGATGATATATATTATATACTCTTGTATAAGCCAACCGCCCTACTTCAACAGCTAAAAATTGGTGTAAAACCTTGGCATCCGCATATAAGCCGAATTCAATGTTCAAGTTTTGGGGGTGGGGAGGGGGATTTAATGACCACCATGAGCTACAAGCAGTCACCCATCCCTAATTTAGGATAACTGTTTCAAGGGAAGTGAGAGAGATAGTGCTGTAAGACAAACACAACACGCATGCCTCACTTGGGATTTAAAACCATAACTGTTTCAAGGGAAGTGAGAGAGCTAGCGCTGTAAGACAAACACAACACCAATGCCTCACTTGGGATTTAAACCCAGACCCATCTAGGACGAATGGTCACAAGTTAGCCAGCACTTAAACCACTGCACCACATGGGTAGCTTCAAGGTTTTGGAAAATGTATCTCTTGAAATGAATTGTGCAAATTTCTGAGATTATCTTCTATAAAAACTTGCAAAGTACGATTTACTATTGGAGTTTCCAAATAACTCATTTAACATCCGTGGCATTGGCATTTTTGAAAGAATTTATAACCATTTCTGGTGAAATTGTGGCCCATGTCTGCCTTCTCCAAGTCACCACCTTTTGTGAAACACTTTGTGGTCCTCCATAGTGCCAAGACAGCTGATAACATGAGAAGCATCCCATGCAGTCAAAAGTTTGATTCCGGTTAGTCAGTACCAAAGGACACAGAAACCATATCAACATCCCACTATGACTTACGAGGGATACTTGTTGTCCCACACAATTGTGTTTGTTGCTCATCATCCATTAAATTTCATCATCATACTATTGGAAGACAGATGTTTTGTCAGTAGATATTTTCTATGAAACAGCGTTCTTTATGCCCGCAAATTTTACTGCGAGGCAGGAATTTTTTTTATACTACTAATTTGCTTTTTAATGAAAAATTTCGTAAGATTTTTTTGTCCAAAAGAATGCTTTTATTACCCAGAATCTTGTGTGTGTTACATGAACAAAAGGTATAACAAAAAAAAAAAAAAAAATTAAATCAATACTTGCATCCACTAAAAATTAAAAATGCCAAGAGATCAGCTGTGGTTAAAAGGTAGGACAAATATGCATACAGAATATTAAAAAAATTAGTAAACTTTTTTTTTTGTTAAAATACTCAGCTGCAGATGGGGTTTAATATAAATATCATCATCATCACCAACCATTATCAATCCACTGCTGGATGAAGGTCTCTCCAAATTTCTTTCACAATTGTCTGTCTTGGGCCTGTCTCCTCCACGTCACTCCAGCATACTTTCGAATTTCATCCACCCATCTTCCATGTGGTCTTCTGGGTCTTTTCCTGTCCCTTGGAATCCAATCTAAAATTTCGGCTGTCCATCGATGGTCAGTTCTTCTGGCAGTATGTCCAGCCCATTGCCATTTCAGGGATTTAACTCTGATCATGATGTCTTCCACTCTTGTCATTTTTCGGATCCACGAGTTCCTCTTCTTATCTCTCCTGGTTACACCAAGCATGCACCTCTCCATGCTACTTTGAGTTGTCTGCAGTCTTTGTATGTCTCTTTTAGTTAAGGTCCACGTCTCTGCACCATACGTAAGCACTGGAAGGATGCATTGATCAAACACTTTTCTTTTAAGACATAATGGCATATTGCTCTTGAAAATTATGCTGTTTCTTCCAAAAAGCTCTCCAGACAAGTTTTATACGCCGATTAATTTCTTCATCAATGTGACCCTCACTTGATATCTGCTGTCCAAGATAAACGTACTGCATCTATTATCTCCAGTCTTTCTCCATCAATCGATAAATCTTCATTTCTTGTAAAAGCATTGTACATCACTTTTGTCTTCTGAAAGTTCATTTTTAATAACCACTTCTTTACTCTTGTCAGCAAGTTCTTGGATAAATATATGGAAGCTTTGTATACTCTATTAACATTATTAGCAAAAAAAAAAAAAAAAAAACCTTAATAGGCGCGATGTCATTTTAAAATTTAAAAAATTGCAATTCCTTAAACTGTGTTTAAATTACAGTATTAAACACATGAAATAATGCAGTATCCTAGAAGAAAATCCTGCAAGATTTTTTTTTCTTAGACTTTGTAGTTTATATTGTCCTTAGCCGATGACACAGTTATTTTCTCTTAGAAAATCTACAATCCTATATGTATCCTTTTTATTATAACTGGAATTTGTATACCGAAGTAGATGATTAACACACAAAACAATGACTCAAAACTATGTTCAATGCCACATTTTTACAAATCAAAGCAAAAGTCACTAAAAAAACAACTAAAAATATTGAGTGAATTTATTTTTATACAAAGCTTTTATACAGAAAGTCATAAGATCAAGTTAACAATGAAAATGATTAATCTAACAAATATGATGATGTGACACACAACAGTGAAAAATGCTGAAATTAGTGCAAATACATTGTAACCGATAACTGAAGACAAATAATATATGTTGGATGGCTACTCTAAATACCTTGAAAAACACATTTTCATGCATTTCAACAAATTTGAACAAAACAAGGTTAACTATATAATATATGTTGGATGGCTACTCTAAATACCTTGAAAAACTCATTTTCATGCATTTCAACAAATTTGAACTAAACAAGGTTAACTGTACATAAATTTTCCGGATTCAAAGAAATTATTACATACGTTATTTTCTCTTCACCATCTGAAAGAATGACTTATTTACTGAGGAGACCAACAGATGGCATGCCAGATTCAGTTATGGGAGAACACTAGTCACATTCAGTTGACCTGCACATCACATAATCATAGAGGTCATGCATGAGTATTTTCGTGCCATAATTTTTTACAATTTTAAAGTAGACTGACTCAACAGGAGTGCTTCGAAAGATTGTAAGCAAGCCTTTCCAGAGTCACTGCACATCTGTTTACAAATGGTTTACAGAATCTCATCCAGACAGAAAAGTCTTTGCAAGATGAGTATAAGAGTGTCTGGCTACAGGAATTGCAGAAGTTTTTATAAATGACAATCAGTGGGTAACTCATAAAGAGATACAGCATGCTCTGAGCATTCATTTGCTGCAGGTTACAGATGTCTTACACAAGTATTTGTGTGTGTATGGAAACTATGCTGTTGCCGGGTGCACCAGAGAGGAGCAGCGGTGTGAAATGACACAAAGCTTTGCAGGACACTCGCCATTTACTTGTAATTGTCACAGGAACAAAAGCTCGACATACCAACATGATCCCAACACAAAGCGTCAATCGACAGTTTGGGTGTTTTCAAATGACAATCCACCTGAGAAAGTCGAGCATCTTGGTATGTTGGCTGAAAGATAACGGCCTCATTTTTTTCTTTGCCAGAGTACACATGTTGTAATGATTACTCGCATAGGATCATGACAGTTCCAGCAGAATGGCATACTATTATGCGACTTCCAAAAGTATTCCAAGTGATAAGGCAGAGGCCAAAAATGGGACTCGGTGGGATTTTGTTGCATCATTGCAATGCCTCTGCCCACACTACAATGGAAACATTAGACTTGCAGCAGAAGGGTGAAGTCTGGTTAGTGAACTACCCACCATAGAATCCAAACCTAGCTCTGTGTGATTTTTTCCCCTGTTCCTAAACATAAAGGCAAAGGGAAGACATTATTTTGAGAGTCCAGAAATGCTGCCTGAAAAAAATAAAAAATTAAAAAAAAATACATCCCTAATGTTTTTGGAGAATGCACATTTGCATACAGGGTGGTGGAAAGCTGAAATTGAACCAACTGACTTAGATTAAATAAATTCTAAGAATCTGGAGAATTTAGTAGTCAACCTACATATAAAAAAAAACAAAAAACAAAAAAAAAAAAAAAACAGAGCTATTAAATTCACAAGTACTTCATGAAGATGTTCCCATTATTTATAAAAATAAGTCTCTCAGGAAGATCTACCAAAATGCATGAAAGCCCACATCACTGCATGGGTGATACCATAATGTGAAATGCTAAGACTATTTTGGATGCAGTTTAGAAGGCAACGAAGCAAAATTCTGGTCACCCAGACAGCTTTTGCTACTATTTGAATGTTACACAACGATAAAGTAAAAAATCTGCCTCGTTCACTATTTTTACAATAGGAAACCTATTCAGATTTTTGCTTTGCACAGCTTCTTTTACCAGAAAAATAAAGATTACCACAATATTTGAAAATTAAGATCTGATCTAAAATGAAATTTCATTGTTTCTTAAGAATATTGTTTGGAACGATGCCAATTTTGCTTGTATTTAATTACTACAAGTTAGTGAACAGATGCTGATTTAGAATATACACTGTCAGAATAAATTAGAATCCAAAAAGCTGCAGGGATCATTTTATACATGGGAGAACTTAAATAACAATGTTCAGTGCACTGATTGTTACCTCTCATGAACTGCCTAGAAAAGAACAGCATACATCTTGCATTAATGCATATACCCCAATGCAGCATATATATATATATATATATATATATATATATATATATATATATATATATATATATGTAATTCATCTAGGATGATAAGTATAATAAAGAGAGCACAAGGACAATATATTTGGAACAAACAAAACAATTATGAAATCATATAATGCAAAATAAAAAATATCAGCTATTTTCCTGAACAAAATGGAGTTCTGGGCATAATAGGAAAACTGCAAGTAACAATTTCATCATATAGGGAATAAATGGAATTACATAAATTTGTTTTTGTGAAGTAGACACTTGTTCTAGATAAAATATGCACACTTCATACAAAACAAGTTAGCCATATGAAATTACATCATGTCTAATAAGTTGAATTTTTAATACATCAACATATGGACTTTGTTTTAACAGTACATAAAATTATGTACTTTAGTTAAATACTGTTACAATAATAAGTCAGTCAGAACTGCAGAGCAGTCACTGACTGCCCTTTGTCTTTTTATACCAAACCTGCTAAAATATTTCACTTCTTAATTATTCACTTACATCTTTGTCAAAAATGAAATATTCTAAAATATTTCATATTGGTTGTATAGCCTTTTATTGTTACACAAGCCCTTTCCTCACAATACGTTCAAATTTGGTTATCATGCATACCTTCATTTCTGCTCAATGGTAAAGGTACTTCAAAAGCTAGTTTCTTCAAATGTTACAAACAAAACAGTTTATACAGTACCTTCAACAGAAATGTAAACATTGTCTACTTGAAACATACTTTAGACAATACACAGACAATCTGAAGTGTTACATAAGTTTCAATAAAAATACAAAGTGAATAATAAAAGGTTACAGTAGTAAAGAAGTCATCTTGAATGCAAAGGTGTCATTTTTTAGCTACACATGAAACAAAATTTGTTTATAAAATTGAGGTACCTGATCATAAATGGTAAAGTTAAAAAAAATTCAGTCATTTGTTTTTAACAAAACAATGTTTCATGCAGTAACCTCCACATTAAATTGAGGTACACACATTTTTGAAGATGCACTACTTGTGCAAAAACTTCTCATGCACATCAGTGCTTCTCAAACCACAGGCTGCTTCTCCCCAGAATGCATTAAGTTTAAGTCACTGAATTGCAATACATTTAAACAATTTTTTTTTCAAAAATTAAACTTACACTAAAAAAAAAAAAGGTCTGTTTACACATTGTTATTTCCTAGGTGACTGTAAATATGCTGACATAAATATATACAAAGTATTTCATTTAATTACATATTGCACATAATTGGCAGGAAAGCCAAAATTAGTCCTTAAAGAAACTTTTATGAACATTTACAAAATTAAATAAATTATTTCAGTGATAGGAAAAAAATTTCAAGTACAAAATATGTAAGATTGGAAGAGTCCTATTATACTGCGAGATAAACTTAGTGGCTCCATGACAGAACTTGCTATGACGAGCATTTAGCTGAAAGCCTAACATTGGATATCTACACTCAAGCAGGGCATAGCAGGCATCTTTTGAAACCAATTATGATATGTATACCATTCTTCATTCCCAGAAATTTGGTACAATATGAATAATCTGTCTTGCATTTAATTGCTGCAATTACTTTAATGGTTCAAATAAACAAAAAACTTTATATTATTTGTTGTGAGGTAGCTGCCAATAAGAGCACATGCCCCAAATCAGAAAGTAACACTTCCATATTCCTGAATATTTTTTAAAAGCTATGATAGACTGCATCACATCAGGGCCTTTGTGATCTGTGCTAAACAAAAACAATGAATGCTCATGTAGATTTTAGTTTATTTTGTTATTCTAGCATTGAAACCCAACAAAAACGGAAGTTTCGGCAAACTGCTGGCTGAAAACAGCCACTCATGGTACGGTAACGATCCATTGATGGCAGCCTCTGGCATACCGTTTATAGCCCTAATGCATCGCTGTGAATTATGGGCCTCCAAGCTAGCACCATGAGTGGTCTGAAACTGGCAGCTAAAGCAACCCCCCAACATGAGGTGCAAGCAACAGGACTACACGTGCATAATCTTGTGCTACCAGTTAGTTGACGTTGACGCTGTTGTGTCATTTTAGTGGTTACTTCTGTGCTGAAGATTACTATAATGGCTCAAGCAAATGAAATGTACATTTGTATGTGTGCTTTAATCCCCACATTTTTAACAAAGATGTTAGTTTCCCTCTAAGATTTGAATAGTGTACTTAAAAAGCTGGGTCATAATTGTTGCAAAATTCATTTTGTCTGATGAGCAGATTATCAATTTATTTTAATTGCAGTATAATAATGTGAACATTCTTTCTTTGACATTTCATTAAGGCAGTGACCTTTTAAAAAAGTGAGAGAGGCATATGTAAGCTGAGGTAATAGGAACCATCACAACAATCTGTGCAATTTTGAGGGCCATTTGTTTCAAAGTTTGCAGGGCCTGTTTGTTTATCGTGAGGAGAGAGTACCTGGGAAGCCTTTTATTCCTAAATATTATTTTAGTTCTATAGCATCAATACATAATTAAAAAACTTTAGCGAATTTCTGAGAACTATCACAAAGTTGCATGACTTAATTGTTTTCCTATTTTGGGCTTTTTATTTTTTTAATATATCAGTGCATTTCCAATACTCAGTTATGATGCAGATTCCTCATTCAACACTTCACGACATTGTTCACAAACGCCTCCATTTGCGTGCATACAAAATTCAACCTTTTCAACACTTTAACCCCTTCTCAGTCACATTTTCGTCGAGTTTACGGTATAAAAAGTCAGTTTTTTTATCACCGAGATCTGATATATAATTAATTCTAATGAAAAATACACAAGAAATTAGCTCTTGCACAGCTAATAAAATAATGTTTTATGAGCTATCCCTGTATTTGCCACTTCCCTGCATAGCAATTAACAAATAATTTATTTTCAGTAATATTTAGTAATAAAATGGAGGCATTTTTATATACAAGAATATTTGAAATTATAGATGCAAAACAATATTCTTTACAACTAAAAATTACACTTAGTGTGGTAGATTTCAAAACAAGAAACAGCGTACAGTCCAACACCACACTCTTGGCAATAGTATCTTGTTTCCATCCTTATTCTCTTTCCATTGGCATCAAATTTGCTACAACAAAAGGGTGCATATTCGTGCTGGTCTCTTTGTTAGTAGTTGCGGGTATGAATTTCACAAATTGTTACTTATTCACCATTTGTTACTTCTTGATAATTTTTAGCAGCCTCAGAACGAATGCACTGCTCGGTATTCCTCAGTAATCATTTCTACCACAGAATCACCAAAAAATATTCAAGTACATTATCTGTACTAAAATTATGGGAGTTTCGGTGAAGCTGAAGAGAGGGAGAGCATTATTCATACTTGCCAACTTTGGAAAATGTGCATCAGTAAAACTTTTGCGTGAATGCAAAAGTTTACTGATGCACTCTTCCAAAGTTGGCAAGATTTTACTTATTTTACTTTATGTTTTTTTTTAATTATTATTTTAAACACAGATAATAATTAAAAAAACATAAAGTAAAATCTTAATTTTGTTCACTGTAGCCTCGCAAACCTATGGTGTTTCAATACCAAACTAAACATTTCTTGTAAAAAAGAAATATTCACTTTAAGAGTACCTACACATTGCATTCAAAACTGTATGTTATATAACTTCTAATCTTCATCTTGTATATCAGGATTATATAATACTTGTATTGTAATCACTTTCATGACTTCCATCACATGCTTCAGAAAATGGCCCTTCTTGTAAAAGTTTCACAACAGCGGAAGTTCGATCTAAATCCATTTCGTGGACAATCGCCGTCGTTTTGGTCTTCAAAACAGCGACAACGTTTGGCAGTTTCATCTTTTGGAAACATCTGCCGAAAAAGTGGACCAGCATGGCTGGCAGCACTGAATGGCACGTTGTGTTGTATAAAAAAGACGTAAACAAGAATTCGTCACGAGTTACATTTCCTTGACTGTTATTCGATGTTTTAAAAACCGTAGTCATTTTGGAGTTACTATCAGCACACTTCACATTACTTTTGTGTTTGGGACCATTTACATGACGAAAAATATTGTTTCTGCCTCCGTGGGCAATGTTAAAATCATTTTGGCAAATGTTGCAAAATGCAAATTTTACACCTTTATTAGATTTCCGGATACACCGGAACTTTGCAGTGTGTGATTCCTTAAAAGTTTGAAAATAACTTTGAGATGGTATAATCTTAGTACTCGTCTTTATAGATTTGCATAAAAGCTAAACTAATAACTCGCTCCTCCCGGTAATTAAACTCTACGACAAAGAAACAACACCACACACTAAAAACAACACACATAATATCATTTTGCTGCTACAACAACATTGCTCAACACTGTGCATGCAGATTTTACCCTTCTCTTTCATTGGCTGTGATTTCCCTCCCAAGAGGAGACCAATCAACTGCTACAATGAACTAGCGTAGCTGAAATACCACAAATGCTCGATCAAGTCGGGCCGTGAAAATACAAAATGCGCCGGCCACCATTGCAGACTCAGCGCGCATACGCCTAGCGTCGGCACCAAAGTTTGCCGAAAAATTTTCAAAGGAGTATTTTTACTCCTTTGGAAATATTTAGGGAGTAATTTTCAAAAGTTGGGAGTATTTTAGAAAAATTAACAGATGAAATAAAATACTTACAAAAATGCTAGGCAATTATGAAAAATCAATCCAGATTTTTTCATATAAAAATTATTTCACTACTGCTCAATGTATTTAGAATTTGGATTCATTTTGTTTCTTGTTTCAGAAATAAATATAATATTCATATTTTAAAACAATAACATTAAATTTATCATGTTTTGTAATGACCACATGGAACAGCAATGTGTTCAAGAAGTGAAAACATTTCACTTTTGAGGTTCTTATAGGCATCTAAAAATATCTAATAAACTTCTCAGCAAGTTCCACAGTCACTTTGCTTAAATTTTCATTTCTTTATTGTTTTTTTTAATGCTCTTGGATGATAATTTTATCCATCATGATGAATGCATGATAGCTTTCACTGTTTTAGATAAAAGATGAATAGCGTAACTTTGAAAATATAAATACTTTTGAACACCATGCATCAATTTTTACAAATTTTTCAGTTTTGTCACTTTCGTTTTTGGACACCCCTTTCTCCCCTTATCAAGCTGAAATCAAAACTTCTTTTGGGGGAATATTTAAGAATATGGGATACATGTTCCGATCATTGCTGGGGAAAAAAAAAATTCCAGTTACGGGGGAAATCTTTGCTATGCCCGCTTTCCGTTTTCGGACATTTGCCCTCCATTTTCAAGTTGAAATACAAATATTTATGAAATAAAATTATATTTAACAACAATACTAGGCAGAGGAAACATCATGTGGAAAATAAAATTACGATTACGGGAGAAATCTTCACTGCGTCTAACTTCCGTTTTCGAAAGTTTTGAAAGACGAAACTTCCACTTTCGAAACTTTCAGGTGAAAAACATCCTCCACCACTACTAATTGCCCCAAAATTTCTGTTCAGTTATGCATCAATCTCGAGGATAACCCAAATTATGACAGAAAAGGAGAAATTCCTCGAAGCAGTTGCACTCTCATGTCTAAAGATTACTGCGAAATTTTTTCGGCATCGAATTTCCGTTTTCGGAAATTTTTGTTTCATTTTCCAACTGAAATACAAATATTTATGGAATAAAATGTTATATAACAACAGTACTGGACAGAGGCAACATCACAGGAAAAAGAAATTACGATTACGGAAAAAATCTTTATTTCATTTACTTCCGTTTCTGAAAGACGAAATACCGTCCTGATGCGTATTTTTACGGATTGGTAAAATTCTTCACGCCGAGAAAAATTCCTGATGCGTATTTTTACGCGCCGAGAAAAATTCCCTGACATATATTTTTACGCGTTGGTAAAATTTTGATGTGTACTAGGTGCGTAATTACGCATTTTGGCGAACTCTGGTCGCACGTCACTTGAGCACTCCTGTGGAGAGAGAGATACCGCACAACGTCACGAAGCAGGCGAGTCAAAGATGACATCGCATGACACAGCGCTTGTAAGGTTCGGTAGAAAATCTAAGTGGATGGTAGCAGGGGATTGAAATATTTCGATTAAGCAATTGAAATATTAAAAAATCTGTAAAAAAAGACCTATATCCATAAAATTAAGTAGAAATCTGTAAATTTTACGGATAATCCATAAAAGTTGGCAAGCATGCATTGTTTACTGTCTTTTCTTCATCCTATCACCTGGCTGCTTGAATACTACAGTCATCATCTGAAGATTCTGACAATTTACTCTCAACAATATCAGTCGATAATTCGTCGTCTGATTTACTACCTGATTCCGATAAGTGAATTTCACTTTCATTAGCAATTTATGTACAAAACATTATGACATAAAAGAAATACTGTCAGAAACACAGTACATGGACGATTTGAGATCCCACACGAAACTAGAAGATCGCGATGAAAATGCTGTCATTTATTGAAGAAAAATGTGAAATAAGCACACGACAACAACAAACGCATCTCAGACAATGAAATAAAAATTTCTAAAGCAGTTTTCAAACCCAATGTACGTCAAAGTCAAAAAGTGATCACTACGTAGGGGATGTGAGTGACTGAGAAGAGGTTACGTCAGATGATCACTGCTCAGAGCTGATTTTGCTGCAGAGATGATGAGCCATATTGATGACAATCCCAATTATCTTGATCTATTGTTATTCAGTGACAAATCTACTGTTCACATATGTGAGAAAGCAGAACTGACTACAGAGCTGCAGAAGCCTTGGTTAAAGTCATAACATTTTTTTAAAGTAATCTGCAAATGTCACTGTGAAGTGCAATCTGATAGTTTTTAATTTATTTTTAGATCATTTTAAAGAATTTTTTGATAATATAATGCACATGTAGGCTCTTTAAATTATTTCACGGTCCTGGAAAAGTCCTGAAATTTTTGGGGACACAACAGTGGGAACCCGGTGATTTGATAGTATTTATTTCAGTAGTTGCCGTTTTTCATTTCTACTTGATTCAGTTTGTTACCCCGCATTCTTTCTGGCAAGAAAAGGTTGGGTGTGGGGGTGTGGGGGTAGACAAAGCCAGAGCTCTCAGTGCCCACATGGACAGATGGAAGCTGTTTTCCATTTGTTGTCTTTCACTTCCCTTTCTCCAGACATAACCGTTATGAAGAAACACTGATGAAATACAAACATGTAATAAAAATTTCCCTTCTGAGCTTCTGCTTAAATGGCTGAATAGAATAAACTAATGTATTTGACTGTCAACAGCAATGTCAATAGGAGCAGAATTAAAAGAACGGGGGGGGGGGGAAGGGGGAAATTACCGGGTGTCTATAGTTCATGAAATAGTTAACATTGTTTTGTTTGGGGTGTCATGCATTTTTTATAATGTAATTATTTTAGTAACTGTTCATTTTCTGGTGATCTTAAGTCTTCAGTGCAATGACTTTTCTTAAGATGAAGGATAATTTCCATATAACGATCCACATGTCAGCCACCTCTGTGAATGGCCACATGCCCTGCCATTGGGTGCAGCTACACCATGGCATTTTTCCAGTTCAGTCTTGGGTGGGGTTCTGGCACCCTTAATAGACTATAGTGAGAGGAAATTATCTGCCCTAGATAAGCTGGCGAGTGGGAGGGTACTTCATATGTAAGAAGAGAGAATAATCTGTAGTGGCCTCCACTGGATTTTCTTGTACATAAACCTGTACAAAAGGAAAAGAAAGTGCTGCAGAAATGACCTATTTCAGTTCAACACATGAAGTTGTAAATACAAAATTTTGTGTTGATACTTTGAGCTGTATATAGCAAAACATAATTAAAAAAAATAAGAAAATCACTATGGGGAATGTTCAATTTCGACCAAATTCTACAAAGCACATGAAGGTATCAACTCATATATTATTAAGTTGACACAATAGTTTCTCAGCTACATTTAATAAAAATTAGAAAAGTGGTATGGGGAATGTCCACTTCTGGTTTCCTGATTTCTATCAAAATCTAATCAGCACATGAAGGTATTACTAAACACCCTAACATTAAATTTTGTGTTGATAACTATAATAGTTTTTGAGATATGGTGGCCACAAATCGAATTTGGGGGAATCCCAAAACATGTATTTTCATTGAAATCTTTTCTTAGTTTGAGTTTCACTGACCACTAAAGATCCGTGGTGCTTTTTAGAAGTCACATTAAGCAGATGGGTCCACTGGTGAGACTCATAAATAAACAAATCTATCCTCCCATCTCTCTAGGCTCCAGTCCTAAGTGTAGCATACGTAGTGTCCAGTGGTGGTTACTAACCAACCATTGAAATCTCGAAGGCATTTTTTTCATGATTGCAGGACAAGTGATATAGAAGCGTTCAAAGCATATAAGTGAATTAGAGTTACATAACAAAAAGCAAATAGCTTTGGGAACTGGATCATGCCAGACAATGGTTGAGGGATACATCTCTGATGAATAATCTGTTTTATTCTACCTGTGATATTAATTCAGAAATTTTCAAGTGAAAATATTTTTAATCGCCAAAACTTAGTGCAGTACTGCATGAAAAAAATGAAAAGGTTTCTTAAAGTAAAAAGAAAAAGTATACTTGGATATATGGCATTTTTGCTTAATGCAGCACAACTTGGTTTAAATATGGATACTCCACATAGCTGACTCCTCCCTAAAATGGACAAAAGTTCTGTAACCAGTTCTGTACGCTATAGAGTTTCCTTGTATTATGTTGTGATTTTTTATTTCTTCTAGCTGCTGTTCATCAGACAACAACACATCTGAAAGATTCAAAACTGTTAGTTGGGCAGAGTGTAATGAAGCAATGGCTCCACAACTGCTTGGGATAGGGATAGTGGGAAGACAAAAAGAAATGATGCCACTGTTAAATAATTCATTTATGATCATGTAAATACATATGTATAATCTCAAACATTAGTATTTTGATTCTTCTAATGAACTTTTGGCCACTGCAAGGTGTAGTGATATATGGAATGCACATTGTGTCTTAAGTTGATGTGATACTTGTGAATGTCTGTTTGAAAAGTGTTGTAATTTATAACATACAAAATGTTTTCTGTAACACACATTTTGTCATAGGAGACAGTTCTAGATTAAGGAAACCACATCCTGTATCATCTATCTGTCTAGGCATTTCAACTACTTTATACATTCCTAAAGAATTTTAAATTGATTTCCCTTTATATTTAGATGTATATGAAGGATCTAAAAATGGATGAATGTGATCAGTGGTATACTTCAGTGATCAGCGCGGCTGCAGTTCCTGTTCTTGATTTGTAAGGCACGATTGCTCAAAGTGTAGACTTCTGGTTAGAGTCAGTAGAAAAATGTTTGTATTCAAACTGTCCATACATTCATTTATTTGTCCCATTTACATAACTGAATGAACTTGTTTATGTATCTTCTACAGGGCTGTCTTATGACAGTTGGGGGGGGGGGGGCACTTCACATGACCATTCAGATTTTTTTTTTTTGTTACTGACACTTTTGTTTGGAGTACAATAACAAACAACATTGAAAAGAAAACAAAGGGGGGAGATAGCTGAGATTTGCCCAATTTCAGCTCACAAAAAAGTACATTGAAATTCAACGAGAGCACCAAATCATTCATTAAATGCATGAATTAATGAATTACTCATTTATAATGTCTACAGAAAATTAGAAATAAAATGGCTATATATTAAAATGTGAACATGCTAAAATTTTTATATGCCTTCCTCCCTGCTTCAAAAGCTGGTCTCAAAATGCTTCTGTTCACTGAAATAATTGTCTTAATTCTAACATAATTTCATAACCTAAGAACTTCAAATGTTAAAACCCTTTGGATATTGTGCCACTCATATGTACAAAAGCAAAAGGGATATATCTGTTCATTTGCCATTTTCAGATGTTTACCACTGAAGTAAATTTTTATAAATTTGACACTTCTTTGCAATGCAGCAAATATATAAATTTCACTACGCAGCCTGAATTAGTTTGTGTAATACAATAAAACTTACCTCAGAATCATTTTTTGGGCATTTTGTGGTAGCAAAAGTTATAATATAGATGGGCTACAGCACTTTTAACAGCTTTCGGTTGTCACTACTAGGCAATTGGCAGACCAGATTCAGCAAGCCATCAGCTGGCAGACCACACTAGGCTAGCCACAATTTATGGCACATGCTTGCAGGACCGCTTAAGAACAGCTTGTAGCAGCCACTACCTGTGATGGATAACTGATGGCCCTGTTGGGGCATATGACAACTGATGGGGGTGCCAGCTGTTGGCCACCGGGACATTTTATTGACTGTTGAGTGCTGGCCCGGCAAGACTATTTTTGCTCCAAATATAAGTGGTATCTTTTTCTACTTCTTCCTTGTTAGAACTATATGTTTTAAATATCCACTATGTATTGTGCATGTACACATAGTTATATAGATCAAACCAGCAGAAAAGTTGAAAAGTCACTTCTTTTTTAGTTTAAATACTTCGCATCACAAGCACAACAGTGAGGTTAGTCATCTCTTGCAGTTTAGCTGAAGTTCAAAAAACAGCAAGCACTTGGATATTAACACTGATTTCACCCTTATCACTACTCTTAACCATGATATTGTAAACCAAAATTAAGAACAGAAAACCCACACCAAAACAACAATATGCTATACAGGAAAGATGGAAATATGATGATCCTGATTACATAAAATATGGTTTTATTATTTATTTCATCTTCCAATAATCAAGACAGACTTATACATGCAATCTGCTTAAATGATTATACAAGGCTGGCTGGGAAGAATGATTCAGTATTTAAACAAACACTCATGTGCCCTAATATTAAAAATAAGTCATTTGATTTTCTGGAAAGAAAAGCATCAGAAAAACAATGGAAAACTTTATATACATAATCCATTTGATTAATAAATAACAAAATGCATCTTTGAGGTAGCTTTATTAATTGCCAAAACTAAAATAGCTCCCAAAGTAAGAGACTTATATAGCCACAACCATACAAATTAACTGTGTGGCAATAAAATTCTGAGCTTTTCAACATCAGGGAAAGGAGGTCAGACTAAATTAGAGACAATATCATGTCTAATTAATGTCTTGCATCAAACACAGAAATACATTCACTATTCAGCTGGACAAGTCCACTGACATTACAAAATATACCAGTTTTTGTACATTATACAACAGCACTAAAATTTCCAAAATCAGAGACTTACCTTTTTAATATGCTTCCCAAAACAATAAAAGGTATAAATTGATTTGCATATAATTGTTGTGCTGACAATTTGAGAATTTTTAATTCCTCCCAGAAGTGGAGCAAGAGTGCACATTCTTACTGAATTCCTATTTCAATTCTGCATTGCACATGAAAGCCAGGCACTAAGTGGCTTTCACACAAGGTATCTGTGAGACACTACACCTCCAGCTATGAATACCTTGTGCAGTTGAAAAATTAATAAAGGTTTCAATTAAATATTCTTATTTGTGTGCTTCTTAAATAAACAGTTCCTGCAGCAGTTTTAACCAGACAGAACTCAAAATGAATAGCACAGAGCTGTTTTTTTCTTTTCTTTATGGTCAGTACTATCCATTACTTGGTTGCTCCAACAGCTCCTGAATACATTGACACACAGCTGCAATAACCTCCCACAAATGTGGCCTAGAGGCCTGCTCTGCTTGTGCCAAATTATCACAACAGACAGTGCTGACACCTATCATCACAAACAAAACTGTAGTTCTCCTGCACCTACTAATACACTTGTTCTCACTCATTATAACAGTTTTCTATTGAAAGAGTTTTTAAAATGACTTTTTTTAGCTGATGAATTTTGCATATTATGCATGACCAGGGTTAGAAAAATATTCTGAAATCTGGTGGCCAGCTAAATTTCTTAGTGGCCAGACACTGGACCCGCAGGGTGGGGGTGTATATATAATATCAAAGTCATGTACACTTCTGTCCAAAAAAATGTTCTACCCTCAGCTTATCTCTCTCTCTCTGGGGGGGGGGGGGACCTGTACACTCTCTCTCTCTTTTTTTTTTGTCTGGGGCTTGCAAATTTTTGAATAACCGTAATTTTCGCAGTTTATCCCCAGACCCTGGAATTCACACAATTTTATTTTTCCACCTTCGTATAATCTGCGCCAGCGTATAATTCGCAGTCGTGACATTCAGATATCAGAAGAAGAAAAAAAAACCGCTGTATAATCCGCACATCACAAATGTTGATCCAGAAGCGGAATTTTTGACAGAAAAGTCTGTCACATAAAGACCCCGGTGTCTGAGAAATAAAAAAAAAAAACGATCTAATTAAATGAAAGTCATTTTTAAAAGAAACTTTTTTTAATATATTTTTATCTTCAGACACATAAGCTTCGTGGCGTGGCATCCATAGAGCACAAAATTTAATCATGCCGATGCAGCAGCTCTAATTGCATTACACATTGCCAATGATGAAACGCTGATACAGAACAATTCATAGAAATACCGTATATACTCGCATTGTAAGGCGAAAGTTTTTGGAAGAAATACTGCTTTCAAAGTAGGGGAGTCGGCTTACACACAGGTAAAAAAAAAGTCTAGACTTCCATGAATTCTCCTGCTGAATTTACCAAATGGTTTGTTTACGTTTTAGACAGCAGGTTTTTGCGTGTCACTGTGCCCTAGTTTTCTGATCTTTTGAAAACTATTTTGTCTTTCCCAATACAAAGACATATCCTCAGCTCTGCCCCCACTTTAAATTTAAATTTGGCAGTGTAACTGAAGAGTTTCCTTTTCGAATCATAAATAGCAATGAAGGAAAATATCAGCACCGAAGACTTTGGTCAAAACGGCGAAGGACGAACTAAAATACAAGGCACAGCGCATACGAGATCCAGAACATGGAACTTTGAAATGAGGCATGCATGTGTAGGTTCATGCAGCGAGCGCTGTGCATGCATTTTTATTCGGCGATTGATGAAGAGAAGGCATAAGCACAGTAAGCATTTTGTCTTTCCCAATACACAGACAAAATAACTCCTGCCGTCCCTCCCTACAACTTGCGTGGTCTTTTATTATGGCACCCCTCCTCTCCGCTCCGTACAAACTCCTGAACTGAGGAAAAATTTTCTGAGGGAGTTCTTTTTCCTATTATACTCCCTCTCCTGCACAATTACCCTGCAGATTTTTTTAAAAATCAAATGGCTGCAAAAACTTTTTTTTAATCGGCATTTATCTGCGGATTATACGACAAACACTACGGTACATGTTTTTCAATGATCTTTTGGTGGCCCGGACAATTTTTTTGGTCGCCCTAGGCAATGATATTTTTTGACCCCTGTGCATGACACAAGACCATCTGCCAAATTTATTGGTCACAGTTTTTTTCATATTTGGAAGGTATCTTTAAAAGACTGCATGAAACTAATTCTCCTCAGGTGTAAAAGGTACAATCTTTAAATCCTGAATACCAAATTTCCCACATTTCAACAGAAGCTTCAATTGTGATCAACAGATTTTGAATGAGAATGTGCAAATACGTTTATGTATCACAAATATTGCATTTTTTTTTACTTCTGCTATCAAAGATTACACTTCATACAACATATTACGCAATAGTTTTTTTTTTCACATTATTTTTTCTCTTTTTTTTTTTTTTTTGCCAAATATTTTTCAAATTCTAACAAGGACAAAAAGTTGCTGTTCCTTTAAAATATTTCCATATCTTGTGGTCAATGCACAAACTGACTGAAATATGATTAAATGCTATCCTTGAAGTGGAATTCAAAGTAAGGTAATTTATATGTTTTTTATGACATAACAAGAGCATCCATTAATTGTGAAAAAAAACCTCATTTTCACTATTAGTAGTCATCAAAAACAAGTACACACCATTTTTTTAATGTAAGCACACTTGGAAGCAAATCTAATTTAAGAATCAGCGCTTCAAACATTACACTTGATATTTATTACATTGTGAAAAACTATGCAATTGGATCCACCTCAGTCAAATGAGCATGTAATCTCAAAAGGCATTTATATATATATATATATATATATATGTACTATTCACTATTTAAATTAAATTTAGTTTACTTCATGTATTTCATTTTCCATTTTTTTCTTTTTTTTTTCTTTTTTTTTCGGCGGTAAGGAAAATAAATCACTTGTTTTATTAACCTTTAGTAAGAATATATAAGCATATAAATAAATATATATGTACAATTAGCAACTTAGCTAAAAATTTTGTTACTGTTCCTGGGGAGCTCTGAAATTTTAAAATCAGATTTAGGAAGCCTCAAGGCACAATAATTTGAGAAGCACTGGTATATATCACATAGTTGAGGGAAATTTATTTTTACCACCTCAAATAGTATAACAATGGGGAATAAAAATGCATTCCTATCTTTATGATACTCTAAGCATTCTCAGTTATGTACAATTCATATGAAATCTACTTTGCACCATACACAGAATAAACACAAAGAACTAGAGCATAGCAGACTATTTTCAAACTAAATAAGGTCATGTTAAATCTGATAATTATTTACAAGTGCTACATGAATGAAAAGGGAGGAGGCTTAGAATTTTGAAGAGCCATCTGTATACAATGCCCACCTCTGGGCACTGTGTAATAAAATGTGAAGTCAGCTTCAACACAAAAGTGGATTATTGGAGCATAAATTCTGTCTATAGCAATAAATACCACATTTCATAGAAAACAAGTAACATCACAATATAATTTTCACCTTCTGCCACAGATGTGATCTAATATTTTACTGTTCCAGAGCCCATATTCAAGGGCCATTATTTGCCATTTCCTGAATCAAATTAAAAGTTTTGTGGCAAATATTTGAAACAAAAAAACCTATACAAAAAACACAAACTTTTCACAAATCACGGTTCATGAAAAAAAAAATCATTATGTAAAAAGAAAGAAAAACTCAATTTAAGTGCTCTAGTAACACACATCCCCCTCCCCTTAGTAAATTGGCTTTTATAATATACAGGCCAGATGTTATTTTACCCAGAGCAGTGGTCCACAGAGTCCTTGTCATGTTGAGACCATATAGTGACATAAATAAAAATGTGCTTTGTGTATAGTTTAGAACTAGATGAAAATATGATTTTTATTTTTATTGAAAAAAAAAAAACAGTTTTGGTTTGTTATTACTGGGTATAAATACTTGAATTTTGGAATGAAGGTTTTTTATTTGCATAGTAGTTTTTATTCACTCTGGCAAGAAGCATTTGAGATGGAGTGTTGCATCACTTCTTACTGGAGTGGGTGAAGATCACAGATTGGTTCAGTTGAGCACATGATGAAAAGGGAATTTCTCTCTCAAACAATGGAATAGTTGTAGTACTTTGGCACCAAAGCTCATGGAAAAGCTTGGATTATGGGTAGATGTTGAAATTTCACAAAGTTTGTGACTTTTTAAAGGTGTGATAACATTACATGTGTTTAGTTTTATTTGTGTTAGTAATGCATCAGTGACTGAAGACAGGGCCATTAAAAGATACAGTTGTCCAACCTACACCTGAATCCTCTAGCTCATAAATTATAGGAAGAGAAAGCCTTTCTATCAGACATTTGTGTGGTTTCTTAAAGGGAACAGCCTACTTCAAGTAAATTGCCCAAGACCTGAGGTAAGAAGTGAAAATATGACAAAAACTACCTTCCTCTTGTGGCTTTAAAGATGCTAATAATTGCTCACAATATGTCTTATGCTACAAAGTGCTTCCAATTAGTTCTATGATGGTCTGGCATTCAGAGTATAAAGATAACACTATTGAATATTTTACATGCTAGCATGACCAGTTCTTACAAAGCCAAAACATGATGGTTATAGCCAACAGACCACAAATGAAAAAAGTACTGAAGCATCTTACAAGGTTACTTATTGAATATAGCACTCAAAAGCAATGTTCACTGTCAAGCCTAGGTAGCCGATATCATTCATGGCCTTGGATGAAAGTCAGCAAAACGAATCATCCAATGATGAAGTGGTTCATCATATCAGACTTAGAAACCATTGTAAAAACCAAACTTCGATATCTTATCTCAAATGTGATTTTGCTCTGAAAGTCCACTAGAGCAAATTCCTTTCTTTTACAGAAATACCAACTTTGAAAATTGATTTCCTACTCTGGAAGTTAAAAATTGCACCTGGTTAGTGGTTAATGAACTTTTCGAAGATGAACTGAGAATGGGGGAAAAGGGGGAACACTCAACATTCTACAATTTCATGTACAGATTACTCCCATGCTTAGGTTTAGACATGACCACCCTAGCCTGAAGATCCTTTCAAGGCCATGTATCGGAGCAGGGAGCAATGTAGTAGCAGGTCAGAGGAACACTGGCAGGAAAGTCAAGCAACATGAGGAGCACAGCATGCACAGGGAAGGGTAAAAGATGTTGATGCACTTATTTATAATGAGGGATCCTTACCACAGGGCCAACAGCTGAATGCACTCGCTGAGGCATTGCAGATATTTTGCACTAAATTGCTTATATTAATAAGGCATGGAAAAAACCCCGCAATAAATTTGATAAGTTTCATGGAAACATGCATGTGCATGTTCTTCATTGTCATAAACTTTTTGCGTATTATCGCCTCTGCCACTCTAAGTCCTGTTCGTCATACTTAAATGAAATGTAAAACTTGCAAAAATCAAAGTGCTTACCCATCTTAATGTCATTCATTATCCATTGAATAAAATTTCATTCCTGGTGGCTGACAGACACAATGGAAGATGGTTGGTCAAGGAAAAAATGCATTACACCAGTTAAAAAGTGGCAAAGTTCATTAAAAACATACCTTACTGTAATAAGGTTCTCAAAGGAAAAAAATATTTAGGAATGAAAATTGTACACTATGACAAATGGAAATCACTACTGTAATGAAGCATAAAAGCATGGATGCTAAAATAACTGGAAGTCACCAAAATAATGAAGTATAAAAACACACACATGCTAAAACGAAAAGAATGGCCTACCAAAACAAACATTACACTTGATGATCAGACTCTTTTTTAGTCATTAATGACTTTCGTTATGACTCTTGTAGTCATAAAGAAAGTCATCAAAAAGGAGTGTCACAAACAACTTAATATAGGTATTACTATTAATGACTACAAGAGTCTGATCATCAAGGATCGAGAAAAAACAAGGTTACTAGATAGTGCAGCAGTGTACAGTATACCAATATATGACCCTGGAGATAAATCTACAAAAACTACATATAGAGGAAGTACGAAGAATCGCTTGAAGAATAGATTACAGCAGCATATTACAAACTGGAACAGAAAGGAAGAAAAAAACTGCATTAATACAACATTGTATTGAGAATAAAACATTTCCCCTCTTCGAAGAAATAAAGATTATCTCTAAACAACCTACCAAGAAAACTATCAGATACACCGCATTGATCTTTATAGAAAAAAAGAAAAATAATAATTATAATATTAGTAATTATAATATTAGCAGTGGTGTTGTTCTTCTAATACTGTGGAAAATTTTTATTAAGGAAGACAGGCAACAAAAAAGCACCGCACCAAGAATACATAATTACCCTGAATAACACCTCAACATACTCTTTTATAACAAAAACAACTATTCGGTGGTGGCAACCACAAACGATAGTGACATCAAAGGTCTTTACCCGCGTGGCGACAATGGCCCAGATGGGTGTGGCAGTGTGTGAGAGACGATGAGAAGGACAGTGAGATTGACTTTGTACGCTCCCCGAGGATGGTGAACGAGTCATTTCACTGAAATGGATGAGGTTTTCGACGATATGCCCAGTTTCGTGAAATTTCTGCTGTTTGGATATCATTTTTGGTGTAAAAATATCGTTTTGTATTCGTTTTGGTAGGCCATTCCATTCGTTTTAGCATGTGTGTTTTTTATACTTCATTATTGTGGTGACTTCCAGTTATTTTAGCATTCGTGTTTTTATGCTTCTGATATGTTGCTGAAAATCTGTGGACACCTGATCAATGTTTTCAGATTTTCATCAACATTTTCCACGTTTTTCTTGAAAGAAAAAATAAATCGAAGGGGTAATAGTGATCAGTTCAGGAAAGGGTGACGATTCTTCCCTGGAGTGATTTGCTTTTAAACTTTTCGAAAACTTAGATTTCACCTCCCCTGGGTTCGATCTTTGGATCCAGAGAGAGAAAGTCAAGAAAAAGTTTCAGAAATTCTATTTCTCATTTGTTTTTTTTTTCCTTCCTTGTTCTGTGGAGCCTGAAAAAAAAAAAAAAAAAAATGTATATAGTGTGGACTGGCAGTCACAATGCTGTCCTTTTGTTTTTGGATTACTCAGCCCAGCAGGAGGAAAGGAAAAACACACTCAGCAGAATTAAAGTAAGATCAGTGTTAATAATTTTTTTTCTCTATGTGTATGAACAAAATGTAGCATTCATACGACGCAGTACCAAAAGGTGTGATGTCGCAACATTCATGAGAATAAACCTGGGGTATGCTCATCAGAAATAATTAAGAAAAAAAAAATATTTTGTATTTCTTGCTTTGTTCAGTGTATGAGGTAACATGTTAAAACATTTTGTAAGCCAGATACAGCCTCCCTCCTTTAATGGATAGCGGTTAATGATCCAAGTTTCCCAGAAAAGGGCTGGAAGGCAGAAAATTCTTTCGATCCCTTTCAGAGATTTTCTTTCCTGGGAAAAGACCACCAGGAGTAACCAACATTCTTTTCCCCATGGTCTGGCAAATCTCACTAGCTGAAAAGGGGCTTAGCAAACTGAAATAGATACCCGTGTAAGGCACTATGAAAGGGGAAGTGGTTGGCCGGTTGAATGTGGGAAGCAGCAGTCCCTCGCGCCAAAATTTATGAGGTTGTTTTCGAAATGTGGACCCTTGCGAAGCATTCAGCTGTCAGGTGTTGAACACGTGCATTTCACGTGTTCTTGGCTGGAAGCAGCCAATGGGATGGCAGGCATCCTCATGGCCTGATGCAATTGGTCGCTTGAACTATGGAAGGGGAGAAGAGCTCTGCGCGTCCATTTTGATTTTAGAGAGAGGTCGCAAGCAAAAATGAACTGCTAGAGAGAGGACTAAAAAAGTAGTTGCTGGCTGTGGAGTGTAAAGAAAATGAGGCAGATTGTCTTCGAGAAGCCCAGAGTGAGGTTAGGGGGTTATCCTCCTCCTGGGAAGCTCAAAATTTTTTTAACATAGGCTACCTACTTGGACCTGCAGCCCCAGAGAGAGAAAAAAAAAAAACCCCACGCATTATGATGCCTCTCCGAGAACAACAGCTGTAAGTCCGTTTTTTAAAAACAGCTATCCCTAGCTGTGAGGAGAGCCCTGGGCGACTAGTGGCAGCCGACCCACCTATATGGCCGAGGTGAAAAAATGAATGGAGACCAGGTTATCCACTTCTCTACGAGGAGTAATCAAATAGCCTCATAACAGTCTCCCCTCCGTACTCTGTGCCATCATCAAAAAGGAAAAGGAAAAACAACACAAGATTGAGGAGTAAGAAGAAAGTGTCGACAACCTAAGGTACCATTCCGAGAATAAGGAAGATATTGAAGGAGCCACTTCAACTACGCTCTTCGAGTGGAATTAGCTCGAATAACCCACAAAATAGTCCAGACAGGCCTGCCGAAGAGGTGCTCATGAAGAGGAGTCCAATAATTAAACTAAGTACGGCGTGACAGTAAAAAAAAAAAAAAAAAAGAAACAAAAGAATCAGGTGAAACGGTGAGCCACACCAACAACAGGTCCTCGAGCTTAATTATGTAAGTTGTCTTTTATTGCTTTTCTTTCTCATAATATGGTTCAAGGTTTTTTTTTTTTTTTTTGATAAGGGGAGGTATAAATAAGCTGAAAAATTTACTAAGCGAAGCACTATTGAAGGGGGAAGGCTGTACCTGACCGTTACTAGTGTTATTGTTCAAAAAAAAAAAAAAGAAAAAAAAATTCTCATTAAAAATCACTCATGATGTTTTGTAATGGCCTCAAAAATCCATGAAAATGGGAGAAGCATGTGAAGCCAAATCTACAAAAACAGGCAAAAATGTATCAACAGGAATTGTTATGACATAAGAAAAAGGTTGTGATCTCGCAACACTATCAGTACAGTTTGTTCTCTAATATTCTTTTTTGATACCATATTGTTATTGTTTTACAAATAAATATAGGCATTAGCCTTTCAAAAACCTAATTTTAATAAGAATTGGCAATTCAGTTTTCTTCCTGTCTCTTAAATTTCTGAGCAATGGCACTTATCACAACGCTCTGACGTTGGCTAGGAAGTTCCTTGGTTGTTGTTTACATAATGATAATGTCCTAATAAGTAAAATAATTACGGTCTGATATTTTCTTTTTTTCATGCTTACAAACACAAGTTCATAAACACGGTCTCTTTGAGTTGACACATATGTTATACATGTACCAAAAACACAGTGCTTTAGTTATTCCTCGGTTGAAACAAAATTCACAGAAACACTAACACAGGTGAAAACTCAGGTGCGCTATAACAAATATGACATCTCAAAGTTTCTTCTTATAAGTTTAATTTTTGGTTGTTTCAAAATGCATCTACCCATCTCCCAAAGTTAAATTTTAGTCTAAATTCAAAATTTTCCTTCAAGTTTACTTTTGGCTATCAATGATAATAAACTTTATACAACGTGGCTGAGATAACCGCCACAACACTTCAGTACAGTAGTGATTTCCATTGGTCATAGTGTACAATTTTCATTCCTAAAATATTTTTTTCCCTTTGAGAACCTTATTACAGTAAGGTATGTTTTTAATGAACTTTGCCACTTTTTAACTGGTGTAATGCGATTTTTCCTTGACCAACCATCTTCTATTGTGTTTGCCAGCCACCAGGAACAAAATTTTATTCAATGGATAATGAACGACATTAAGACGGGTAAGCACTTCGATTTTTGCAAGTTTTACATTTTATTTAAGTATGACGAACAGGACATAGTGTGGCAGAGGCGATAACACGCAAAAATTTTAAGACAATGAAGAACATGCATATTTCCACGAAACTTATCAGATATTTTGCAATTAGGGAGCTGCTGGGACTGATCCAGTAGCGAATTACCTGCTTTAACCACAGGGATATTCTCAGCCAGGGTACACTCGAAGAGCTACAAGTTCCTTGATACCTATCTCGATAAATTTCCAAAAATTTCAATTCTCAAAAAATATCTTCCTGAATTTTTTATTATGAGGAAAGGCTATAAAAACTGGTATCCTTAGAAAAATCTCACCTGTATGAAATAAGATTTTCAACAGCTGCTGCTTTATGGGGTAAAACTACTCACAAATAAATGTGTAGCATAATAATCTACAAAGCATAATAAATCTATTTTGATAAATTTCTAAAACAAAAATGAATTCTCAAAAAAGAAAAATTAAAAGAAAATCTCTCCCTGAATTTTGGATCAAGAGGAAAGGCTATAAAAAATTTTTCTTTAGGAAAATCCCACTTGTATATAAACAATGGTTTTCAGCACTTGGTGCTTTAAGGAGCAAAACTAATCACACAAATAAACATGTAGCATAATAAACTGTAAAGCAGTATAAATCAGTCTAATCTTAAAAAAGAGAAAGCAGCAATATCAAGAATCACACCCAAGTTGAAAACTACCATCCTTGTTTCTCACTGAAAATTATTGAAAGCTTTGAATTCATCAATTCCCCCAAATATCCTGTATTTATTATAGTTAAATAAATATGGCTTTTCAGCATCTACATCCCTACTGAAATCAATATTTTGAGTCATGGAAGTCATATATTAAGTGTTATATGTTTATAATATTTAATGTTTATTTAAATATTACAATATTTATTCAAGTGTTATATGTTTATTTATATATATATCCCTGAATTTTGGATCAAGAGGAAAGGCTATAAAAATGATTTCTTTAGGAAAATCCCACCTGTATATAAATAATGGTTTTCAGCACTTGGTGCTTTAAGGAGCAATATATATATATATATATATATATATATATTTATTATGTTTATTAAGTGTTATATGTTTACTTTATATATATATATATATATATATATATATATATATATATATACGAATATTAATGTTTAAGAATGCCTACATGGGGGGTTTACACATGCTAATATACCTATTTGCTGTTGTGAACAAATTGTCTTTTTGCTAAGCTACTAAGTACAAATTACTTAAATTTTCCCATAACTTTTCTTAAAATTAAACAAATAAATATATAATAAATAGGTTTTCATCAACATTTGTAACAATAAATAGAATATTTATAACTTTTTGTCCTTATGGGTGACACTGAAGCTATTTCTTATGCACAACACATTAAAAAAATCAGCAAATACTACAATGATAAAGCAACCCTCGTTTTTGGGAGTTCAGTTCCAGCAGTCAAATTTCTGTGTGCATGTATTTGTACATATCTGTTAAAAACGCAGCTCCAAAAGTCTGAAGCAGTAACTTTTCTGTTTCCAGACAGCTTATTTGGCCTTCCAATGAAATGTTTTTTCCTGCCTCTTTATGACCTAAAGCAACTAATGTAGATCTCATAGCAAAGCTGCTGCTGGAGTCTGAGGTTGAACTGGTAGCAAAGGAGGATCACCTTCAATCCACTGGAAAACCAAAGAAAAAAATAGCTCACATTTGCACAAACTAATGAAATAAATACATATATTTGCTTTGTTAATTTCAGCAACTTACAGGTCTACACCAAGGCATTTTGGTATGTATATAATAAATGCTTAAATCTTTTTTGGTTACTCAGTCTTAGTAGTGACTAACTGTTGGATAAAACAGATGTAAGCTATCTCCACTTTTGTTTTTAACATACCTTTTGAAAAAAGTATATACGGCAGTTGGAAATTTTTTAGTGAGAATTGTGCTGCAGAGGAGACGAGAGTCCTCCAAGAGAATCTAATGGGCATCCCCCGTGTAATGTACCTTCCCAACGTACCCCTGCGTAGAATGGTTGAATCCTCTCTTGAGCAGCATATGCCCAATAGCGACGAAAACACACCTCATAGTTGGTAAGCGGTCTAAAGCCATGTTTACAAAGTTCAAGCAGCGTTGTGTATTCTGTCTATATATCATCTTTTTTTTTTTTATATTCCGCTTTTATACCTTTACCAGATGTTCTCGATTTCCTTTGTGCTTAGGCTGTCAGGCTTGCTTACATTGTATGCTCGGTGGAACCATGCTCTGAACACACTGACTTTGTACTCTTTAGGGCAGTGTGAATCAGGAGGGACAAGGTGCCTGGTACCATGTTTGGTTTATGATACATCAGTTACATACCACTAAGCTGTTCTCTGAGATTCAGAGTTTAGCTCCACAAAGAAATACTAACTACCAGATAATTTTTACTTACTGTTGCCATATCAAACTCCTCCATTTACAGCAATCATGACACACAACCTGGGCTTCATTGAAATCCATCGCGCGCCATACACAAGATCTCCTATACTTCATAATCTTTTTCTCATGCAGACACTCCTGAATCTGATCCTCCTATGACTTCCTTGGCCTTCCCTCTGCCTTTCCTTCCTGCCACTTGGGCTAAAAAGATTTTCTTAGTAAGCATCTCATCACTCATTCTTTCAACATCGCCAAACCACCGAAGCATATTAGTCTTCACCTTGCTAACAACATTTTGCTTCACATCACACAACTGCAACACATCTTCATTCCTCACACAATCAGAACGAGTCTTGCCACAAACCCTCCGTAAGTAACGCATTTCTCCAGCACACAAATAACTCTTATGTTTCTTCTGTAGTACCCAGGTTTCACTGCCATACATCACAGTAGGAACAATTACACTTTCATACACAGCCATGCGAGACTCTCTTGATAACCCATCATTCTTGTGAAAACCTCCCAAAGCCGCCATGACTTTCAATGAAGAATTTACTTTCCTACTAATTTCACCATCCAATTTGTTCTCTTTGTCAAGCATGCTTCCTAAACACACAAACTCATTCCCCTGGTCAATCACTGTGCCATTTAGACTTACATTACAGTGCTACCAGTTTCTCTTTCAAACACCATAACTTTTGTTTTTCCCTTATTTATACTCAGTTTGAATTTCATGCAAACTTCGTACATCCGAGACAACATACTCTGCAACTCACTTTTGCTCTGTGCAAACAGGACAGTGTCATCAGCATACAGCAATCTGCACACACGGATATCACCAAGACATAAACCACTATCATCTATTTTGGCATCATGCATGCACACGTCCATAAATATAATAAACAGCCATGGTGACATTACACAACCTTGTCTGACTCCCGCACCAATAGAAAACCATTTTGATAACACACCATTCACTTGTACACAAGCTCTACTGCCGGCATACATGGCTTTTACACTATTAAGTAGATTCCCAGTAATACCATATTTATTCAATACCTTCCACAAAAGTCTCCTATTTACTCAGTCATAAGCTTTCTCTAAATCTATGAAGGCAGCAAAAACTTTCTTACCAACAGCCAGATACTTTTCAATCATCATACATAATGCAAAAATTTGGTTAATGCAGCCTTTACCAGGCATAAAACCACTCTGAACATCCCACGCTTTCTCTGATGTAAGATACCGTACTTTTTCAATAATGACCTTACCAAACACTTTCTTTGGTAACTCAGCAGGCTAATACCTCGATAGTTTTTACAGTCAGTCTGATCACCTTTTCCCTTATACAAGGGGACAATGATAGCATATTTCCAATCCCGAGGGAACATTCCTAACCATACCTGTCAACCTGTACGGTTTGCCCGTACTTTGTACGTTTTTTTTTCACATTTTCGTTCGTGTACGGCCGTACAAACGTTTTGTACGTTTTTTTAAATCTCTGAAAAGCTTTTTTGTTAATTATTTACATTAACTGGCCCTATCCTAAAACTTTTTTGCGGATATAACAACAAAAAGTTTTACGTTCATTCCATGGCTCCCGCAACCATAGCAGAATCACGGCGACAGGCGGTGTACGTCGCAGATTTTATTTTGGTTCTGCAGGCAAAAATGATATCTCCAGAACCCAATTGAAGCTCCTCTTGCAGACTTACGATAAATGGATGCAAGTTTTTCGCCTTCGGACGAAATTTAGTCTTCAAAACTTTCCGGAAACGAAGTAAGATGGAGTGAAGATTTCTCCCGTAATGCTTTCCCCCCCCCCTTTCTTTCTTTTTTTCTCGCGATGTTTCCTTTTCCGATATTGCTAAATATCATTTTATACCATTGTGCTTCAGTCTGAAAACGGAGGTAACAACTTCCGAAAACGGAAGTTAGATGCAGCCTTGTAATTTTACATTCCTTTTCCACGATATTCCCTCTGTCCAGTGTGGTTAAGTATAATATTGTTACATAAATGTTTATATTTAGACTGAAAACGGAGGAAAATTTTCCAAAAACGAAAGTTGAACTGAACAGAAATTTATCCTATAATTGTAAATAGAAACACAAAAAAATTCGACGAGGGAAGCTAAAAACAGCAAATAACTCTCCCAAATCAGTTTTTTTTTATTTTGCGGTGTTTTCCCTGCATTGTATTTTTGTTTAAAACATCATTTAATATACAAGATTGAAAATGGAAGTAGGACAGTTTTTTTCTAGCGATGTTCCTTTGTTCTGTATTTTTAAATCAAATTTTATTCCATAATCAAAACAAGCGGCTGATTTGAGGCAAATCAAATTCAGTAATCGCGAGGTGCAGCACGATGACATCACACTAGCAGTAGGCCTCTCCAACAGGACTTTAATGGAAGAAATGGAACTTAATGGTGCAGATAAAAAGTTATTTTTCGCAGATGTGAGAAACTTTTATGTAGCAGTACTGCATACCTGCCAACTTTTACGCATTTTAACTGTTCTTTACGATTTTACGCATAGATCGCTATTTTTTACGCATTTCCGTATATTTAAAAAACATTTTTTTTTTAAATCTTCCTTGAGAAATATTTATATTGTTTCAGTTAAATCATACCAGCCAACTCTTCTGGAATTTGCGGAAGTTTCCCGGTTTTTTTATACGGTCTTTTGGTTTTCCGGCCGGAAGAACTTTTCTTCCGGATTTTTAAAATGTTCTGTATTTTTTGTTAAAAATATCCCTATAAATAAAATATATAACAGAGATGGGAATCTTGTGCCTTTGTGCGCCAGAACACCCGTGCCCGTCGTCATCGTCGAGACTTCGGCACAGTAAATTCTCCATGCACACTGTTATGCTTGACGCTGAATAAAGATTATGCAGTGGAAGAAAGATTCAGACTCCAACTACTGCGGATTTTACGTATTTACTATGGAAATTGTCGGTCCTCTACGGACGACGGAAAACATGAGTATGCTATGGAAATCGCCGGTCCCCTGCGGACGACAGAAAACATCGAGTATATATGGAAATCGTCGGTCCGCTACGGAGGATGGAAAATATCAAGCATGCTGTGATAATCGTCGGTCCGCTACGGAGGATGAAAAACATCAAGCATGCTGTGATAATCGTCGGTCCGCTATGGACGACGAAAACATAGAGTATGCTATGGAAATCGTCGGTTTGCTACGGACGAAGGAAAACATCGCGTATGCTATGGAAATCATCGGTCCACTGCGGACGACGGAAAACATCAAGTATGCTATGTAAATCATCGGTTTGCTACGGACGAAGGAAAACATCGAGTATGCTATGGAAATCGTCGGTCCACTGTGGACAACGAAAAACATCGAGTATGTTATGGAAATCGTCGGTCCACTGCAGACGACGGAAAACATCGAGTATGCTATGGAAATCATCGGTCCGCTACGGACGACGGAAAACGTTGAATATGGTATCAAAATGCGATATAATTTGTTTATATTATAAAAATTTAAAAATTATAAAATGCACAAATATTTGCATCTTTTTTTACTTGTACATAGCTAAATTCATTATAAATGTTGTTTGCGCATAGTTAAAAAAAATCATTATAAATGTTGTTCGCACATAGTTAAACAAAAAAAAAAAAAAAATCATCAGAAATGTCATTCGCGCACAATTTTACAAATTTGAATTTTCTCAGGTTGGCAGGTATGCAGTAGTCAGAAAGATGGTGGATAAATTTCTATTTGAAAATCAGGTGCTGAAAGACCTGAAGTACTTGACCCAACCCTCGAAAACAGCCTGAAGTACACACATATTTGTAGATTAGCAGACACCTTTGTTCCACACTTTGATCAGGAAGCTCTAAAGGATGAGTTTAGTAACTATTGTATGATCTCTGACGACTGTGTGCGTGTACTGATAGACAGTGGCCAGTAAAAGAGCTTTTGTAGCTACTAGCTGGATATTATAAGCCTGAGAACACGTACTGGTGGCATCTGCTTCCCAAATCTTAAGTGAGTATTCAGTGACTACTTACTTTGCCTCACAATAATGCTGGCTGTAAAAGATCTTTCTCCATGATGAAGAAAATCCATACAGGCTGTATGTAGGAAGTCCCTGAATGCAGATACACTGACATCTTTTTTACATTGTAAAAAAAACATTGACACTTGTTTCATTGGCTTTAAACCCACTGGTTACATTTTGGAAAAAAGCAAAACATACATGTGTTGAATATAATACAACACACTCTAAGATTGGATTGCTTAAATATGCAAAAAGTTAATACACGTACATCAGTTGCTGTTATAAAACTGTTGAGCTTGTAAAATTTGTGTAATAAATTGTGTGTGTAAGGGTTATTTAGTCTTTGTAAGGTTTTTATTGGTCCAGTGTACAGGTTATCACTTCAAGAGGTTGACAGGTATGTTCCTAACTCCCAGCACAACCGGCAGATTTCAGTTAACCAGTCAATTACAGCCACCACCACATTTCAACATCTCGGCAGAAATATGGTGGTGAAACGTCAAAATCGAAACTGGATGATCCATTTCTCTTTGAGCGTGACATCAAGATAATTAAGTGTTCCATTCGCTTTGGGGGGGGGGGGGGATTATTTAGAGGAATTGTGCTGCAGAGGAGATGGGAGTCTTCCAAGACAATCTAACGGGTATTCCCGTGTGATGTACCTCACTGGCGGACTTGTGGGTAGAGTGGTTGAATCCTCTCTCAAATGGCATATGCACAGTAGCAATGCAAACACACCTTGTAGTTGGTAAGTGGTCTAAATCTGTGTTTACAAAGTTCGAGCAGCGTTGTTGGCCAAAAATAGAAGTTGCTAGAGGTCATATCAATTTACGGCTGCTGCCACTCAGTTCAAGAAGTAAAAAAAATTGAAAAAGTAACCAAAATTATTTAAAAAGTAACCTACCTATTGCACCAAAAGTAACCTATTCTATTTGTATATATATATATATATATATATATATATATGATTTTATTATGTGTAACAAGAAATTTGTCATGGAAGACTGCAGTGTGCTGAACAAGTTCAACACAGGTAGTGACCATAGAATGGTAAGATGTAAAATGCACCTTAATGCTAAACTTGAGCGTGGCATGCTCATAAAACAAACAAAGTGTATTGATGCGACCAACCTTAAAAAGCATCATAATACCTTCAATTTAGAACTGAGGAATAGATTTTCTATTTTAGAAGGTCTAACATCAGAAGAAATAGACATCTCTGAATGTTAACAGAAAACTAACCAAGGCTCTTGTGGAAACAGCAACAAAAATAGCTGGTACTAAGAACAAGTTGCATACGAACAAATTATCAAGAAAAACCAAAATGTTGATGCAAAAAAAGAGAGAGATGAGGACAAGTAAAGGAGACGAAACTTCCAAAGTGGAATATATAGAGCTATGCAAGACAGTACAAAAAAGTATCACTGAAGACGTAAGGAAATTCAACTGTGAATTAGTAAGGAAAGCAATTGAAAACAACCAAAGCCTAAAGATAGCAAAGGGACATCTCAATAAGGGAAGAAAACAGATTATGGCACTGAGAAAAGAAGATGGTTCTGTAACAAGAAATAGAGGCACAATTTTGACAAGAGTGAAAGATTTCTACTCCAAATTATATGAAAGGGATCATACATGTACTCCAGACATCATGAAAGGTACCAGTACCAGAGTTCTTCCAGTCCTCCCAGCAGAAGTTGCACATGCAATCAAGAATATGAAGAGAAGAAAAGCTCCAGGAGAAGATGGAATTATTGTAGACATCATACAAGAAGCAAGGGGAGAAATTGAAACCGTACTCGCCCAAGTTTTCACTCGATGCCTTAAAGAAGGGAAGATTCCTGAGGATTGGAACAATGCTACAATGATCCAGCTACATAAAAAAGATGACATTAAGGATCTCAGGAACTACAGACCTATCAGCCTCCTATCAGTGGTTTATAAAATCTTCACTAAAGTTCTTTCACACCGCTTGAAGGTAACACTGGACATGGCTCAACCGAGAAAACAAGCTGGATTCAGGAGTGGCTACAGCACTATAGATCATATCCACGTACTGAGAGAACTAATTGAAAGAGCGAGGGAATATGAACTTCTATTGTGCATGGCTTTTATCGATTATGAAAAGGCCTTTGATTCAGTGAAACCATCAGCAGTTACAATGACTTTGAAATCCTGCAGTATTGAAGATCGGCCCCGGACGATTCGTCCAATGGTATCATTTTACCAACGGTAAACTTTTTTTATTTTCCAGAAACGAATAATAATTTAAATTATTCCCCTCTTTATATCCTTTTGAAAGATAATTTCCGTATATTTAGTAATTGTAAACATTTTACATAAACCTGGTAAAAAGCACTCAATGGAGCATTTCTCAGCTGTTTGCAAAGCACCTAGGCTGCAGGCATTTTTTGAAGATTTTAATTTACAACCTAGATATTTGGTATTTGTAAATATGTTATAAAACCTAATAAAAGGCACTCATCCTATCATTTCTCAGGTCTTTACGAGGCACCTTGGCCCCGGGCCTTTTTAGAAGATTTTAAGTTACAACCTAGATATTTGGTATTTGTAAACATTTTATAAAACCTAATAAAAGGCACTCATCGTATCATTTATCAGGTCTTTACAAGGCACCTAGGCCTCGAGCCTTTTTAAAACATTTAAGTCACAACCTAGATATTTGGTATTTGTAAACATTTTATAAACCCTTATAAAAGGCACTCAATGAATCATTTCTCAGCTATCTACCAGGCACCTAGGTTGTGGGCCTTTTTAAAAGATTTTAAGTTACAACCTAGATATTTGTAAACATTTTATAAAACTTTATAAAAGGCATTAATCATATCATTTCTGAGGTCTTTGCAAGGCACCTAGGCCGCGGGCCATTTTAGAAGATTTTTAGTTACAACCTAGATATTTGGTATTTGTAAACATTTTATAAAACTTTATAAAAGTCACTCATCGTATCATTTCTGAGGTCTTTGCTAGGCACCTAGGCCGCGGGCCTATGAATTAATATTTCGTGCTTAAGTGAAGGGCAATATTATTAACTTGATTTAATATGTAAATGTTATGAATATGATATCGGTAGAATAAAAAGTCCTAAGAATATGTAAACTTTATGAATCTGACATCGGTAGAATTAAAACTGTTAAAAAAGCCTAGGCCCTATGAATTAATATTTCGTGTTTAAATAAAAGCGCGATATTATTAACTTGATTTAATATGTAAACGCTATGAATATGACATCGCTGGAATAAAAACTGTTGAAAAGGCCTCTGTCCAAACCCTGACCAGTTGTTTCCATTGGGCAGTTGGCGGAAAACCCCACTGCATTCTACAAACAGAAACGGAACACTAGTATTTTATATTATTTCATGCAAAAGAGAAACATTGAAGTTGATAGAATGGCTCGTACATCAGTAACTTCATACGGCAGCAAGGACAGTATAACAAGAAAACACGATTTCAAAAAAAAAAAAAAAGTACAACAAGAAAACGCGATTTCAAAAAAAAAAAAAAAAAGAAAAAAAAAAGAAAGAAATCTCTAACCACAATATTACGCATGAAATGTAACATTATTTTACATTCTTTGGACTACAGGTACTTTCGTATAACATCGGAGATAGAATCAGAACAGATGAGACTTTTATAGCACGAGTAGCACTTTGGACAGATAGGACGGAATTGGACCAATCGTCCATTGGACGAATCGGCATTGGACCAATCGTCCCATTGGACAAATCGGCATTGGACCAATTGTCCATTGGACGAATCGGCATTGGACCAATCGTACCAGACCAATTGAAGATGCATACATTAATATGATTAATAACATCTATGAAAATGCAAGTGCAAAGATTCGGCTGTTTGAGAATACAGCACACATAAAAGTTGGAAAGGGAGTGAGATAAGGTGACACCATATCTCCCAAGCTCTTTAACGTCACATTGTTAAATGTCTTTCAATCACTGAACTGGGAAAACAAAGGGATAAAGATTAATGGAGATTATCTAACTCACCTTTGTTTTGCCGATGATGACGTCATTTTTGCAACTACCCCATCAGAGCTGCAGAGTATGATCCCGGAACTTGCTGACAAGAGTAAAGAAGTGGGATTAAAAATGAACTTTCAGAAGACAAAAGTGATGTTCAATGCTTTTACACGATATGAAGATTTATCGATTGATGGAGAAAAGCTGGAGATCACAGATTGATACGTTTATCTTGGACAGCAGATATCAAGTGAGGGTCACATTGATGGAGAAATTAATTGGCATATAAAACTTGCCTGGAGAGCTTTTGGAAGAAACAGCATAATTTTTAAGAGCAATATGCCATTATGTTTTAAAAGAAAAGTGTTTGATCAATGCATCCTTCCAGTGCTTACGTATGGTGCAGAGATGTGGACCTTAACTAAAAGAGACATACAAAGGCTGCAGACAACTCAAAGCAGCATGGAGAGGTGCATGCTTGGTGTAACCAGGAGAGATACGAAGAGGAACTCGTGGATCAGAAAAATAACAAGAGTGGAAGACATCATGATCAGAGTAAAATCCCTGAAATGGCAATGGGCTGGACATACTGCCAGAAGAACAGACCATCGATAGACAGTCGAAATTTTAGATTGGATTCCAAGGGACAGGGAAATACCCAGAAGAAGACCACATGGGAGATGGGTGGATGAAATTCGAAAGTATGCAGGGGTGACATGGAGGAGACTGGCACAAGACAGACTGTTGTGGAAGAGGCTTGGAGAGACTTCGTCCAGCAGTGGATAGATAATGGTTGACAATGATGATGATATATATATATATTATTAATGGCCTCCTCATCACCCCTTATAGCCATCCGATCCACCCACTTTATTTCTATTTTATTCTTTAAACTACTTTATATACTAATACATGAATAGGAAAGTAATTTAATTATAAAAATATGGAGCAAACATGTGACAAATGTAGTTTATCAAAAAATACACTAAAATTATTTATTACTTATGGAAAAAGTTGGTAATAATTATGTAAATTTTTTTGCATAAGTTCTGCTTTGTTATACTTTAGATTTTCTTTAATAATAACACATGAATAGAAAAAGTAATATAACTGCAAAAAATAATGGAATGAACATTATTAGTGACAAATGCAGTTTTTTAATTAGTAACAATATACTAAAAATATTTATTTTTTCTGGAAAAAGTTTGTAATAAGACATGTCCTCTGCTTATCTAAATTATTCTGCATAAGTTCTGCTTCTTCACAAATGAGATTTTCCTGTTCTTTTACAACTATCATTCCTTCAAGCATTGCTTGGGCAATCTTTGCTTTCCCAAGATCATTTCTGTCCAAAGGTTTCTTTAACTTCGAATGCGCTTCTTCAAAAAGCTTGTCACTGGTTGTGTTTTTCTCATTACGATCTTTTTTAATTCTCTTCAGATCTTCTTGTAGTTTATCAATACACTGTTTTCTCTTTTTAATTTCTAATTCACTTTCTTCTATGATATTGGCCTAATTCTCTTCTTCTTCCTTCTTCTTTAAGTTCAACTGCTGCTCCATTTTTTTATTCTCTAGATGTGTCATGTAGGAAGAGTGGGCAGATCTTGCCAAAGCCAGTAGTTCCCTGGTGATTGGGATTAATCCTGGTTTGTTTCCGTAGTTTTTTAAAGCACATTGAACATTAATTTGTGCATTTAACACACACACTGACATGGATGCCTTGGCATCAGTCAAAATTCTACCAGATTGAGAGAAACCTCTCTCAACATCTCCACTCCCATGAGACAGAGTCAAACATACCTTTATAACTTCTGCAACATTTGGATCAGCACGTCAATAGGGAGTTTGAGATTAATGTATGTTTTCCAGTACTCATCAATTGAAGACTTTTTATTTGCTTCAACTTTTTCTAACTGTAGCATTTCCCACTCATCTTGAAGGATGTCAGTGGGAATATCCATGGAAAGAGCCTTAGCAACCTTTACAATATCCGTAACGCTGCGATTTGAATTTTTCTCCTTAGGCTGCAGGAAACGCATGTGTTAGAAAAGATGCAGGCATAAATACAAATAGCAATGTTTTCTGTAGAAGATGTTTGCAACTGGCAATATAATGTTGTTGTACACCCCTTAGAAACAGAATGACTTCTTTTTCTGGCAAGTCTTTCATGTAAGCTTCCACTATGTGGTTAACCACAACAGCTTTTAATGGAAGGTTGCCTGACTATTCAGTTTCCATGAACATGATGTATTCCTGATCCCATGAACATGATGTATTCAGTTTCTTTAATACGTCAGTCTTGCTAACCCGACCAATAAGAGAGCAGCAGAGTATTTTCAGTTCATCATACAAAATATGGATGAGCCGTTCTTGCTTTTGAAACCTCTTAGTGAATCCTGTAAACAAATCAGCACTTGACGTGACAAAAGTCAGTTCAGCTTTGTACGAGTATGTTGGTTTTTTCAGGAATGAGCTGATAACTTTGAACTTTCTAGTTGACATTAAGGCTGCACATTTTTTAGGGATAAAATTCAAGAAATATTTCTCCAGAGCAGGACTTTGTTCAAGCAGGCATTCACAAGAATCTCTCAAGGTCAGCCACCTTGATGGCACATGCTTCAATAATTTCTTCCTTGGCACATTCATTTCTTGCTGTACTTCGGTGTAATCTTCCCATCTACTTGGGAAACCATCAAAGAAATGGAAAACTGTAATAGCAATGTATGAACATTCCTCTCCTAATTCATTAAGACCCTTCAGGAAAGCATTATGAACCACATGTATGTTGCATGTGCCAATATTAATGAGGCCACTACCTCTTCTTCATTAACTAGTCTGTGCACTTTTATATTGACGTTGGGTCCATCGCTTCCTAACAACATGTGATTTAAGGACAAATCTGATTTTTCTAAGGCCAGTGATATATGCTTTGATAGTTCTTCTGCAGTCGCATGACCTAAAAAGATTCAAGGTGCATAACCTGTATTTTCCCCTTATTTTTTGGCCAATATCTTGTTAATATTTGAAGTTCTTTTTCATTTTCTGCATTTGTTGTCTCATCAAACTGAATACTGTAATATGAACCCTGAGCATCTTTGAACATTTGGTTATGAAAATAAGGACCTAATGCTTCCGTAATAAGATAACTCGCTTTAGTTTTCGACAAGGAAAGCCCATCAGGTACACACTGTGGAAACATGGACTAAAATATATCACTTATTCCATTGCATGAAGCAGCAGAATAATTGCTAACACAGTTTTCAGTGCCCAAATTAATTCTCCTCTAATTGCACTGTCTTTTGAACTGTATAAAAGCACTGCACGTGTACACTGAAGAGCAATTGAATTAGAGATAGCTCAACGTTATGCAAATGTGGCGATGTGGGCGGCCCTGTAAACGGAAACGACATGACGTATGCAGCGATCTGACAATATAAGGAGTGATGCGACGGGAATCAGTAAGAGTCGGACGCAGTATGGGTAACATGAAGGATCTAAGCGCATTTGATCGTGGGCAAATTGACGGGGCCCAACGAATGGGTCACTCCATCTCGGAAGTCGTGCAGGCACTGGGATTTTCATGAGCCACTGTGTCACGGGTGCACCGTGAGTACATCGAATCCGGTAAAACCATCCCTGCAAGGGCCAATTGCCGTGGACAACAGCATGTGGATGAGAGGGGTCATCGTCAGCTAGCTCGCATTGTAACAGCGGATATACGGGCCACAGTGCAAGAAATCACTCGGCAATTTAACGCTGGTGCACAAAAACGTGTAAGCAGCCACACCATCCAGAACCATCTCCTCGCTATGGGGTACAGAAGCCATTTTCCTACGAGGGTACCGCTGCTGACCGCACATCACAGGGTGCAAAGATTAGCATGGGCGCGGGAACATCGCCACTAGACCCTAGACATGTGGAAAAATGTTGCCTGGACTAATGAGTCGAGATTCACGTTGGTACATGCGGATGGCAGGATACGAGTACGGCGCAAACCACATGAAGCGATGGATCCTTCTTGCCAGCAGGGTACTCTTCAAGCTGGTGGGGGTGGCATTCTCGTCTGGGGACTGTTTATGTGGACTGAAATGGGACCCCTGGTACGTGTGACATCGTCCCTCACAGGTCAACGTTACCGGGATATCCTGGACGACCATTTGCTCCCGTTTGTGCGTCTTCAACATCCCACTGGGGACCTCATCCTGCAACAAGACAATGCACCGTGCCATCGCTCCCGAATTGTATCCGAATGATTGGATGAACACTCTACCGACGTGACCTCGCTTCCTTGGCCAGCTAGGTCACCTGACCTTAATCCCATCGAGCGCATCTGGGATGCCATCGAGAGAGATGTTCGAGGCTCTGACCCTCCCCCCTCCATCACATCTTCGTGAACTGTGGGAGCTTGTTCAGGGGTTGTGGATTCGTATGGCTTCCCAACACTTCCGGTGTCTTGTCGAGTCCATGCCGAGACGAATTGCCGCCGTCATCAGGGCAAAAGGTGGTGCTACACATTACTAGACAGGTATCTCTAATTCAATTGCTCTTCAGTGTAGTACTGACTGGCTCTGATACAGATAAGGATGATCCAGATTGATGGTTGTCATGTATTGGAGCTGCGTGTGGTCCAATTCTTGCTGACAAATGCAGTTAAAGAGGAGACATCTTTGTTGAAACATTATTTTTATGTTTCACAGACTGCAACCCTTTAGTCACTGTAAAGTTGCACTCACAAACAACACAATATCTTTGATCTTCAGAGTTTCCCTTTTTTAACCACTCAGATATTTTAACACCTAGGCAATCTGTTTTTGATAGCCACAAAGTCTGAAACTTGCACCTTCCCATATTATTTTCTGTATTCAGAATCAATCTAAAAAAAAAAAAAAGCCTCAGAATAGAGTTCTACACAAAAGAAAGAACAGAAAAACACATAGTTGAATTCAGCATGTAATTAACTTTTACGTCTTTCTGTTTAATTGGTAAGTTTAACTTTTCAGATAAAATAAAATGATATAACTCTTCAGATAAAATAAAATGATATAACTCTTCAGATAATATATCCTTAAGGATAGATATATTTGTTTATTCTCATCATCAGAGTTCAATCAGTGAAATTTAAATAAGGCCTATAATTTATTTCAATTAGAATAAAAATGATGACCTTAGGTAAACAGGTGATCCCGTACATTACATTATAGTTGATGTTTCTTGCTGTTTATTCCTAAAAAGGAACTTATAGTAACTTTGAATTAAAAAGGTTACCAAATAGTGACTTTAAAAAAAAAAAGTAACTTTCAGTTGAAAAAGTAACCAATCATGAAGGAATGTTATGGACTACAACAAGCTTGTGGAGCACCTTGTTTACCAGAGAGTATGGTAGCAAGGTGGGTGGCAGTCTTCAAAAAAGGATGGAGAGATATGGCTGGTGCTTCTGGACGCTGGCATTTCCAGGTAAGTGAAACTCAAGTGCTTGCTTTGTCGTAGATTCACCAGTGGTGGACAATTCATGAACTCGCCCACGAGAGTAACCTTTTGCATACAAATTTTGAAAAAAACAAACAAACCTGGTTAAACATGCAGAAAATTACAGCATGTTATCTTACAAGGCAGCTCAACTCCATTTGGAACAATATGAGTGTGAACTGAACACATTTCTATGGCATATTCTGACTGATGAAACATTGGTGCAGTGTTATGAACTGGAACTCAAATGTCAGTCTAACAAATGGCGGCATTATGGCTTGCCACGTCAAACAAAGGTGGGACAGAACCCCAGTCATGTTAAGGTAATGATTACTGCCATCTATGGCTGGGATGGTGTCATACTAACCCACGCAGTACCTCCAGCACAGACAGTAAATGCAGCGTATCATGCACATTTCTTTGAACATAACTTGCATCCTGCTCTCCAAAAGAAGCGGCATCATTTGCTGAAGTATACTCCAATAATTTTGCATGACAACGCGTGCTGTCATGTTGCTCTGACATTGTTATTGACCTGTTCCATTGATGGGGTTGGGAAGTGTCGTACCACCCTCCTTATTCACTTGGCTTAAGTCCCTGTGACTTCAATTTGTTTCCAAAGATGAAAGCACCGCTTCAAGGGGATTCATTTCAAAACCAACCAACATCGTAAGAGCTGTGGACCAGTCCATGGCAAAGATCAACATGTCTTGCCTTGCTGACAGCATACAGAGACTTTCACACACATGGCAGCAGATTTTGATAATGCTGGCGACTATATCAGAGGGATATAGCTGACTAGAGTCAGATCCTATGTTATATTCCAATGTAACCATTACGTTCTCACTAATAAATTTCCAACCCTTGTATTTATAGTAATGCCTTGTCCATCCATTAGTCCACATGTAAACACAGTACCTCATTTCAATTGCCTGTTATTCTGGTAGGAATTACTGCCAAAGTAAGGTTCAGTTAATGGACTTCCTACATCCCAAAAGAATTTCGGTGCTGGAAGGAATCTGAAGTATTGAGACATGGGTTAGACCACCCTGATTAGAAAGCAAAGACAAAAGCACATTATGCAAGGTAACAAAGAAGAAAAGATATAGCTTTATTTATGACAGGAAGTCCATATCCCAGGGGCTATGGCATAACGTGACCTCTAAATCACAGCAATTATCCAGCGGCATCAGAGCTCGAACTGAGAAACTTCCGTTCCACAACTGAATGCCTTAGCCATCAGGCTAATGCTACATCTATACATTTTTTTTTTTTTTATCAAAAGGTTTTTTTTTTTTTTTTGGGCTGCATAGCACAAACTGCAAGAATGATTCATGCACTTCTCAATTTCTGCAATGCACAGTTTTTCTGCTAGGTGATGTAAACCTATTTTCACGTATTATTTGTCAGCATGTAGGTGCCATAGATTTTTACTCTATGCCTGAACTTGTAAATCAGGAGATGCTGGTTCAAACCCCATTCCAGGGTGATGTAATTTACAAGTTTTCTGAAGGATGGCTACATGAGAAACAGTAAAAGTGTATGGCATCTACAACCTGACAAGTAATACATATATGCCTTTCATGCATTTGTGAAGAATTACTTCTTCAAGGGATTCACTCCCCATTGTTTTTATGATCTATTTTCATGTTCAACATAATACTTACACTTCTAGAAGATGGACTGGAAAAAATATCTTTGCATTTGATAGATGGAACTTCCAGCAAAACAATTCATGTACTTTGTGTAGTTCTACCACTAAGTGGGGTAAAACATATTTCTGCTACGATTAAATTAACATAAAAACGTTACCACTACTGTACTTCACATTATTAAAGGTTTAATATATAGTGCTTTCTGGCTTGACCCTTCGTATAATGAAAATTGCATTATAAAAACGTATCATATGATTTGTGAAGAATGAAATAGTAAGGGCTACTCACCATGTTTTAAACATGTTATTTATATAGGAATGGCTTCTTAACTCCTGTGCTACTACTCCGCACGTCGTCATAATACCATAAAATTATTTGCAAAAACTTTTGCGTCGTCTCATTCAACACGTAAAAGTACGACCAGTTGTAATCCCATAAATCCACGAAAGTCAAACATACAGAACATCACGAATGAAAAAGAGGTCACATCTCAAAGTCAAATGTACACAACATCACGAACGATAAAGAGGACAAATCTTAAAGTCAAATGTACAGAACATCACGAATGATGAAACAGCCAAAAAAAAAAAAAAAAAAAAAGTCAAACGTACAAATATCATGAATGACAAAAGAACAGATAACAACACAAACCATGATAGTATATAGATGAAATGAAGTAAAATGCAAAGAATAAGGTCAAAGCCTTCAAGCTATACAACCCATACCGGTTTCAGCATATACCCAATGCCATCCTCAGTGGTACCAGCTACAGCTAGTCATGTTCACACGAATGCACCTACAACCATACTGAATTCACGTACGACGCACAGGCCACACCCTTCGGCAGCGACATAAAAAGCATCATGTTACTAAACGTCAAAGGCGTCATCTATCGCCCGAGAACGATGTCTTTGTTCTTTTAGGCAATCAACTTTATCATTTCGTTCTTTCCTTTTTTTAAATGGAAATTGTTTCTTCTTCCATTTTTGTTCAACCTCTATCATGAATTTCCACGCATACGGTAGATCTATCGGTATATTATTATTACAGTTCTTCCCTCTTGTCTTTTTAATAACTATAGCGTCAGAGATAAACTGTTGCTCATACTTTTTGTGTGATGTTATTAGTTTGGTGTTAGTCCAATCTGGTGTTAAATTATTCTCTAGGCAGTATTGCATTAGCGTTGTTTTCATCTCCTTCTTGTGCCAGTTTGATAAGTGCTCTTTCAGCCTACACTGTAGACGTCTCCTTGTGCTACCTATATAACATTTCATTTGATCACCTTCATTATTAACGGTAGGTATTGAGTATACTCCCGATCTTTCAAGGATATATATCTTACCATTATTAGTCAATATTTTCCCATTGCTACGTACTGTCTCTGCGAGTTTAATGTTGTGATCAGCACGTTCTTTTTTAATGACATCGCTCAATGGCTGCAAATACGGGAATTTCATGAAATGCTTATTTTCACTTTCAGTAACTTCTTGTCCTTTATTTTTTAGTTTGTTTTTTATATTTACATACCTGGACTGTATTAACCATTCACTGTAACCAAACTCATGGGCCACAGATTTCACCCATTTGATCTCCTCCTCCTCCTCAGCTTTTTTGGTTGAAGATAAATTAATAGCTCTTCTTATGAAGAATGAAAAGGCAGCGGTTTTGTAACGCCACAGATGAGAAGAGTTGTACAGGATGATCGCCGGAATATACGTTGATTTTCTATATACTGATGTTTCTATACAATTTTTACTTGTGTTTCTAAATAAAGTGATGTCCAAAAAGTTGAGCTTGTTGTCCATTTCTCTTTCAGCAGTAACAGTTATCATAGAGTAATAACTATTGTACCTGCATATGAATTCTTCCAGTTTACTTTCAGAATGGTCCCAGAAGATAATGATGTCGTCGACGTATCTCAAAAACAACACAGGTAAGAATGTGCCGTCCGGGGAAAACAGATATTTTTCTATCTCCTGCAGAACCACCTGTGCTAGTAGTCCTGACAGTGGTGAACCCATTGGGGCACCAAATTGTTGTTTGAAGATGTTTGTATCATACTTAAAAAGTAATTGTTTTGAGTTATAAAATCCAATGCTGAAATAATACTATTTCTTTCCGCCATCGCTACGTTCATCTGTTTTAATCTTTTATCGATAAGCTCTATAGCTATGTCTGTGGGAGAACTTGGAAAGAGGGACACAATGTCTAAACTTAACATAATAAAGTCAGATGTTTTCAGCGTTCTTAATTGCCTAATCACTTCGGTAGAATTTTTAACCATATATTTGTGTTCGACGAACAATGGCCACAGGTATTTGAACAAGGCACGCTCCAAATGAATGGTAGGTGTAGTGCTTCTGTTAACAATCGGGTGTATAGGACTATCTTCCTTACGCGTTTTTAACTTACCAAATATGTATGGAGTAGTAGCCCTTTCTGGTGGGATCAATCTAATTTTAATCTCATAAGGCAAGTTACTATGGTTTTTAAACTTCGCTAACTGCCGTAGTATGAATTCTGTTGGATCTTTTGTAACTTTAGTTGCTCTTAAATTATCAATAGCGTAATCATTTCGTCATGAAATACCTCCGAATCCATAATAACAATTTGTTTGGCTTTATCGGCTTCAATACACTTAATCGTAGGATCATTTCTTAACTCAATCAATGCATCACGTTCGTGCTTAATACGTGGATCGGTAGGTTTATCGTACATTTTCCTAATAGTTCTCACAATTTTAAATCTAATAGGATCTCTTTTCCATATAGGTAAATTCTTAATGATATTTTCACATGCAGGCACTATATCTTCAGCCCTTGGAATTACTTGTGGATATGCATATTTCATGCCATGTTTCAAAGACATCTCTTGAAGACTTGTCAATTTAATCCTCGAATCATTAATGTAGCGCTGATCCTCCTTTCATCAAGTATTTTACACTTATTGTGTATCAAATTCTCAATCTTCCTAAAATGTTTGGTTCTGCTCTGTACTATTTGTCAATCCACCATGGCATATATCCAAATTAATTCAATTCTTAAAATATCTTCATTAGTTTCTTTGCTGATGTAGTTATTATATGTGTGATACCATTTAATACTCAATCTGTCAATGTCCCTTCATTTCACTCGTATTAATGATGTTCTTATCTCTGTAACTATAACGATGATTTCAAATTTGTAGAAATTTCAGAATGACGTTGTTAGCTTTACATGTGGTAAGAAAATTCAGATGTTCTACTTCCTTACACAATCTAATACGATTTTTTCTAAATACTTTAGCCACTTAATGTTGGTTGGAGGAAAAGGAATAGGAAGAGACCCAGGATAGAAAGAATAAAGGTTGATAGGCTCTTTGAAGATCATCAGCGGTATTCTGACTTACTCAGAGAACGACTGAAGGATCTGAAGTCTGGTGAGAGGGATGTAGAAAAGAAGTGGGAATGTTTTAAGAACTGTGTTGTCACTGCTGCTAAAGAGGTCTGTGGCACCACAATAGTGGGTAACAATAGAGGTGATGCTTGGTGGAATAGTGAGATTGAAGAGGCAGTAAAAAGGAAGAAGGAAGCCTATTTGCGGATGTTGCAAGGTAGAGTCTCTGTGGATGAATATCGCTCAAAGAAGCGTGAAGCTGCTAAGCTGGTTCGCCACAGTAAGGCAAAAGATAGGAAGGAGAAAGTCGAAAGGCATGAACTGGCTTTTTGGAAAGATAGGAAGTCCTTCTGGAAGTACATGAGACTCAGGAAAAATAGGGGAAACAAAGTTGTAAGTTGTGTGAAGAATGAGATTGGGGAAATGATAGGAGAGCCCAATGAGTTAAGTGACAGATGGGGTGAATACTTTTGTGAGTTATTAGATCAGGAAAGCAAAGATGATTCTGAGACAGACGCAGATGATGCCACAATGAGGGATGAAAGCACAGGAGGGATCTCAAGAGAAGAAGTGCGTAAAGCTCTAAAATCTCTTCAGAATGGTAAGGCTCTGGGAGTTGATGGCATAACTGCAGAGATGTTGAAATATGGTGGTGACTCTATAATTGACTGGTTAACTGAAATTTGCCAGTTGTGCTGGGAGTTAGGAATGGTCCCTCGGGATTGGAAGGATGCTATCATTGTTCCCTTGTATAAGGGAAAAGGTGATCAGACTGAATGCAAGAACTATTGTGGTATTAGCCTACTGAGTGTGCCAGGGAAAGTGTTTGGTAAGGTTGTTATTGAAAAAGTAAGGGGTCTTACATCATTGAAAGTGTGGGATGTTCAGAGTGGTTTTATGCCTGATAAAGGCTGCACTAACCAGATTTTTGCATTACGCACAATGATTGAAAAGTATCTGGCTGTTGGGAAGAAAGTTTTTACTGCCTTCATAGATTTAGAGAAAGCTTACGACCGAGTGAATAGGACACTTTTGTGGAAGGTATTGAATGAATATGGTGTTACTGGGAATCTACTTAATAGTGTAAAAGCCATGTATGCTGGTAGTAGAGCTTGTGTACGAGTGAATGGTGTTTTATCAAAATGGTTTTCCATTGGTGCAGGAGTTAGACAAGGTTGTGTAATGTCACCAAGGCTGTTTAATATATTTATGGACGCATGCATGCGTGATGCCAAAATAGATAATAGTGGTTTATGTCTTGGTGATATCCGTGTGTGCAGATTGATGTATGCTGATGACACTGTCCTGTTGGCAGAGAGCAAAAGTGAGTTGCAGAGTATGTTGACTCGGATGCACAAAGTTTGCATGAAATTCAAACTGAGTATAAATAAGGGAAAAACCAAAGTTGTGGTGTTTGAGAGAGGAACGGGTAGCACTGAATGTAATGTAAGTATAAATGGCACTGTGATTGACCAGGTGAGTGAGTTTGTGTATTTAGGAAGCATGTTTGACAGAGAGAACAAGTTGAATGGTGAAATCAGTAGGCGAGTGAATTCTTCTTTGAAAGTCATAGCTGCTCTGGGAGGTTTTCACAGGAATGATGGGTTCTCTAGAGAGTCCCGCATGGCTGTGTATGAAACTGTAATTGTTCCTACTCTGATGTACGGCAGTGAAACCTGGGTACTGCAGAAGAAACATAGGAGTCGTTTGTGTGCTGGAGAAATGCGTTACTTACGTGGGGTTTGTGGCAAGACACGATATGAGAAATGAAGATGTATTGCAGTTGTGTGATGTGAAGCAAAATGTTGTTAGCAAGGTGGAGACCAATATGCTTCAGTGGTTTGGCCATGTTGAAAGAATGAGTGATGAAATGCTTACTAAGAAAATCTTTTCAGCCCAAGTGGCAGGAAGGAAAGGCAGGGGAAGGCCAAGGAAGACATGGGTGGATCAGATTCAGGAGTGTCTGCATGAGAAAAAAGATTATGAGTATGAAGTATAAAAGATCTTGTGTACGGCGTGTAATGGATATCAGTGAAGCACGAGTTGTATGTCAAGATCGCTGTAAATGGAGAAGTTTGATACAACAACAATAAGCAAAAATTTCTGGAAGTTTGTATTTCTTTTTGGAGCTAACCTCTGAATCTCAGAGAACAGCTTAGTGATGTGTATGTATGTATGCTTGATTACCCATATAAGATGCCAAACTGAATCTTCAACCAGGGTGCGCACGCCTCACTATATGCAGCAATAGGTAACAAATCACGAGTTTCGTGATATATTTAAAAAAACATCAAAATAAGTGTATTAACTACGCTATATTGCATGTATTCATTACGTGGCACAAAGTACGATTAAATTAATGTAAAAACGTTACCACTACTGTACTTAACATTATTTTAGGTTTAATATATAGTGCTTTCTGGCTTGACCCTTTGTATAATGAAAATTGCATTATAAAAACGTATCATATGATTTGTGAAGAATGAAATAGTAAGGGCTACTCACCATGTTTTAAACATGTTATTTATACAGGAATGGCTTCTTAACTCCTGTGCTACTACTCCGCCCGTCGTCGTAATACCATAAAATTATTTGCAAAAACTTTTGCGTCGTCGCATTCAACACGTAAAAGTACGACCAGTTGTAATCCCATAAATCCACGAACGTCAAACGTACAGAACATCATGAACGATAAATAGGTCAAATCTCAAAGTCAAATGTACACAACATCACGAACGATGAAACAGCCAAAAAATCAAAGTCAAACGTATAAATATCACGAACGACAAAAGAACAGATAACAACACGAACCATGATAGTATATAGATGAAATGAAGTAAAATGCAAAGAATATGGTCAACGCCTTCAAGCTATACAACCATACCGGTTTCAGCATATACCCAATGCCATCCTCAGTGGTACCAGCTACTGCTAGTCATGTTTGCATGAATGCAACTACAACCATACTGAATTCACATACGACGCACGGGCCACACCCTTCGGCAGCAACATACAATGCATCATGGTATTAAACGTCAAAGGCGCCATCTATCGCTCAGCATCATGACCCTACAGCCCAGTATAACAGGCAGTGAATGAAAGAGTAGCGGGATAGTTTGGTGGTAGGGATAGTGAATGAAAGGGTAGGGGGGAGCCTAGGGTTCAAAGGGTTAACTATGCAAGTCTGAAGGTAAGTTATGAACACAGACAGTTCTATGAACAGTATGGAGTTAGATGGCAGCACACCCCATGATGGCACATATACAATTAGTCTTGCAGGCAAAAAAAAAAAAAGCACTTCTACTACAAGGCACTTCACATAATGCAGTGGATCCCACTTAAGAAGTTCCCGCTTAAGAAGTTTTCCCGTTTAGGAAGTTTTATTTTTAGAGCCCCGATTTTTTTTTTTCATAGTGCTAATGTTAATTTTTCCCACTTAAGGTGTAACAATGTTTAAAATTTTCCCTCTTAAGAAGTTGTATGTGTCATAAGTTTCTAAGTAAAAACATACGATTTTGAAACTTGTCCAGCAGATAAATGCATGTCAAAGAAGTTGGGAGGAAACGCTTCTTTGTTCTCCCCGTACATGGAGCAAGCGAAGCCCCTGCCGGCTTCCAATGGTCAACGCAGGGTGTCATGTTTACTCCCCCACTTCTTCTGCATCTGCCCTTTGCTATCACAATCGCCTTATCTTTGGGGCTGGGGAAAGGAAACACCTGCTGAAAGTTAGTCATTCTGTCAGAGTTAGGCTCAGATGTTGCACCTCGCATACATGGAGTTAAACGTTTAGTTTTATTGTTGAAATGCGTAGCTAGAAATATGGCGTCTAAAGGCATCAAAAGAAAAGCTTTATCTGTGGTTGAGAAACAAAACATTATTATGAAAGTTGATGAAAACCGCATTTAACTAGGGTGCAGATAGCAAAAGAACTAAATTTACCTGTTACAACCCTCAACGGTATAGTGGCAAAACAGGACATTGTGCTTGCAAATGCTTCCCATTCATTAAAAATCAAAAAGATTAAGAAGGATAAATACGAGGAAGTTGAAGAAAAACTTCTTGTGTGGTTTAAACAAGCAAGAAGCACTAACATTCCCATCAACGGGACAATTCTTCGTGAGAAAGCAGAAGGGATTTCCAAGAAATTAAAAAGATTTATTTTCCAAGAAATTAAATCCTTCCAATGGATGGATCGAGCGTTTTAGGAAAAGAGCACGACTGACTTATAACACTGTTTGTGGAGAATCAAAAAGTGTTAACGCTGAAGAAGTGGATGATGGGAAATCTAATGTTTTACCAGAACTGTTATCAGCATACGAAGCAAAAGATGTTTTCAATGCTGACGAGTGTGCTTTGTTTTACAACTTTATTCCTGACAAGACCTACTCTTTCACAGGAGATAGCAGCCACGGAATCAAAGTAAATAAAGAAAGACTGACAGTTCTGGTAGAAGCTAATATGGAAGGAACAGAAAAGTGGCCTTTATTGGCCATTGGAAAATCGAAGAACCCGAGGTGCTTCAAAAATGTGAAAACTTTTCCATGTAATTACAGAAATAGCAAAAACGTGAGGACGACAGTTCAGATTTTTGAAGACTTTTTAATGGAGTTTCAGAAGAAAATGACCAAAGAAAATAGAAAAGTTTTGTTATTTTTGGATAATTGCACAGCCCATCCAAAGAACATGGATCATCTGGAAAATGTAAAAGTAATTTTCCTGTCACCTACCTTGACTTCAATGTTACAACCAACGGACCAAGGAATAATTAAAACCATGAAACAATTCTACAGGAAACGTTTAGTTTATTGGCTACTGCAGAAGCTTGAATCAGACTCAAGTTACACCAGATGTACACTGAAATTGAATTTATTAGATGCTATGCATTTTATTGTTTCTTCGTGGGAAAAGGTATCATCTTCAACGATCACAAATTGCTTCAGGAAAGCTGGTTTCAATGCTGATGACCTTAGTTTTTCTGATGAAGAAAACAGTCGTGACAACAATGAAGCTTGGGATAGTTTGAAAAAAAAACAAAAAAAAAAACAACTTAACTTCAAATCTTCCTTTGAAAAGTTTGTAAATGTTGACAAAGATGTTCCCACTTTTGAAATGCAAAATATCAACGATATTTGCCACATCGAAACGCAAGAGGATGATGAACCAGAAACACAAGAAGATGAGTGCAGGCCAATTCCAATTTCAGCTGACGCTGGTAAAGCATTAGAAACTTTTTGCCGCTTTATAGAAAGCCATGAACGTGTTCCAGCGGACATAATGAGAAATTTGAGGGAAATGGACACGTACTTTGTGAATCTAGCTGAAAAAAGGAAGAAACAAACGCTTTTAGATCAGTAATTTTGTAATCCTGTAGCATAATAAATGTAGCTTTCAATCCTCATATTCAAGTTTAAATGAGTAAGTTGTGAAATTTTTTGTTACTTTAAAATGAACTAAAAATTTTTAATCGCTGAAGTCTTACAAAACCCAATCAGACCCTTCCCGTTTAAGAAGTTTTCATCGCTTCGTCCCAACGAAAACTTCTTAAGCGGGATCCACTGCAGTACTTGAATTGGAAGGAGACCTCATGCGATTTTTGTTGTTCCTTTGGCACACAGCAAACATAAATAAAGCTATCAAGAAAAAGAAATGAGCTTATAAGAAATATATAAGCCATACAACACAAACCACAAATGAAGATTATAAAATGGCTTGTTGAAAGGCAAAGCAGTGAGTAAGGGATGTAAAATGTGAAAGGTGTTACAGATTACGTAGGAAAGAGCTACTAAAATTATTCAAGTATTTTAGAGTTTTACTAGCACAAAAGAGGGGGTGGAAAGTTTGTAATTTATGGCCCATTTAATAAAAACATGCAGCTTGATATATAGGACTGTGATACACTGGGAGTTTAATTATTTTGCAGGACTGGTGAAAGAAAAAGGATTTTATGATTTTTTTTCAGCAGTCCAAGTGGTGTTCCTTACAAGATTTACTCGAAATTATTGAGACAAAAACTCAGAAAGATGATGGGAAAACAGCTGACTGAAGGTCTGTGTGGTTTCAAGAGGAGGAGGCAATACTAGGATAATTTGCACTTGCACAGCATTTTGAAAAGTTTTACGAGATGAATGAGAATTCATACATGATGTGCACTGATCTTCGAAGAGGCTTTCAACTTAGTACCTAAGAACAATCTGGTCAGTGTACTATAACGTCCTGGAGTGAAATGAAGGCTACTAAAATACATAAGTCACTGGCCTTTGTACCAAGGGCTTTGTAACAATCAGGATGAAAGTACCTGTAGTTTTAAAATTAACCATGGATTCAGACAGGCTTGTTCGCTGTCCCCATTTTTGTTTGTCATCTATATGGAACTTCTTAAAGAGTGTAACTTAATATTAGATGCTGAAGAAGATGGCCTGGGTATCAGCAGTTCGACTATATCCCGATAACTCCGTGCTATTTCTAAATGTGTAAATAAGCCACAGTACAACCTCAAACAGCTGAGTAGGATGTGCAAAAAATCTGAATTAATGTTGAGAAGACTAAATACGGTTCTCCACTGAAATCCAAAAATTATTTGCTTAATATGGTTGGTTGATTTTTATGGCACAAGGGCCATGTTTGGCCAAAGAGTGCCAGACACAAGACCATCAAAGAAAGATGTTTAAAGCGTGGTGTAATGGTTAAAATCAGGCTGATTCACCAAAAGTTAAAAATAATAATGATGAAAAGTGTAAAAGCTAGATAAGTTGAAAAAAGTCAAGTTGTTTTAAAAATGAAAAAAAAAAAAAAAAAAGAAACTGTGAATGTATCACAGTGGTCATCTAAGAGCTTCTGTAGCATAGCTGCGCCGTCGTCCAACAAATGAGAATGAAAATGATGATCACTAAAACGAACACAACTACATACAATATGAGCAGCAGTGAGTTGGCAGTCGCAAGTCTCACACATCGGGGGCAGTCTCGCCACACATCAAGAAGCGGTGGGTGAAACGACAATGCCCAATGTGGAGCTGCGCAAGTATAACTTCCTCACGACGATTTGTTCACGAACTAGATGGCCATAGTCTGATCTGTGATTTGATGGAGAGAAGTTTGTTCCTGCCCAGTTGAGACCAGAGGGACTGCCACTCAGCCATGACGAATGCACAGATGCCAGGACAAAAATCTCTAAAAAACAGTGGCAGTTGAGTGAACAGCATGGAGGCGACGGACCTGGCAGAGGCATCCACCCGCTCATTACCCTGAATCCCAACAGGGCCAGGAACCCAACAAAATTGGACCAGGAATCCAGCACCAGTCAAAGTTCGCAGGAGGTGACAAACATCTCTGGTGACTGGAGAATCAGTGCCCTCTGGAGAAGATAAGACTTGGATGACTGACTGGGAGTCAATGCCAAGCATGGAGCAATGATAAGGTCGAGACTAGATGTGACTCAAGGCGAGGAGCACCACATGCATCTCAGCCGAGAATACTGTTGCTTCTAGCTGAAGCCTCTCAGTATAGGTCTCATCAACACAAACAAATGCGGATCCTACCACATCACCGGATTTTGAGCCATCAGTGAAGACAGGCATGAAATCAGGAAGGAGCGAAAGGTGCTCAGCAAAAAGCTTCTGGTACACCAGTGCAGGCATGAAAGACTTGGGCCACACAGAAAGAGAAAGATCAGCAATTGCCTGAACTGGCTACCAAAGGAGATCAATAAAAGCCTTGGTTACTACAATCAACAATAGGTCAAGGCCAGCATCGTGAACCATGTTCAACAGACAAATCCCGAAAGTGGGTACACAAGAAGGGGGTTGGAAAACAGGTGAACACATTGTGGCTGGAAGACGGAAGCATGCAGTGGATGATCAGGTAGAGATTTCAGCTTGGTGTAGAACTGGAAAGACAGTTGCCGAGAGCGAAGGCATAACAGCAGTTCGTTAGACTCAGCATGAAGACTATGCACGGGAGATGTATGGAAAGCTCCAATGCAAAGGCGCAGAGCCTGGTGATGAACAGGATCGAGAAGCTTTAAGACAGAAAGCCGGGCTGAGCTGTTTGTCACACAGCCATAGACCAACCCTGACTGAACAAGAGAGTTATAAATGTGAATCATTGAGCACTGGTCAAACCTCCATGACATACCAGAGAGGACCATCAGGATACTCGAATTGCATGACTTCACCTTTAAGAATAAAATGCGAGATCGGAAGGTGAGTGCACAGTCAAAGGTCAGTCCTAGGAACTTAACTTCTGTCACTACAGGAATGGAAGTGCTCCCCAGACGGAGGTGAGAGTCCAGGTGAAGACCTTGTTTGCTGCAAAAATGCACACAAACAGTTTTCTGAATCTAGAAGCCGAAAACATTATGAGAAGCTCAGGAAGAGATCTTATTAATGGCAGACGGCAACTGCCTCCCAATTGTGTGCATGTTGACAGAGGCACAAAAAATCTGAAGATCATCCACATACATCATCTCACAAACCATCAGAGGAAGTAGGGTGAAAATGTGAATGACTCGAAGGATGAAGAGAGTGACTGATAAAATGGAGCCCTGAGGGACACCCTGCTCTTGAGAGTAAAGCGTAGAGAGGGCTGAACCGACGCGCACATGGAACATCCGGTTCTGGAGAAAACCAGCAATAAAAGTTGGTAAGTTACCCCACAATCCGCAGTCGTGTAGATCACAGAGAATGCCGTATCTCCATGTGCGATCGTATGCCTTTTCCATGTCAAAAAACACAGAGACTATATGTTTACATTGAACAAAAGCTTTCCTGACAGATGTCTCAAGGCAAAGGTGATGATCAGTGGTAGAGCGAAAACGACGGCATCCGCTCTGGTGAAGTGACAAAAGGCGATGGAATTCCAGAAAAAGATGAGGTGAAAATTGATACGTTCGAGAACTTTGCAGAAACAGCTGGTTGTAGCAATCGGTCAGTAGTTGAACGGCTTCGTTGGGTCTTTACCAGGTTTGAGAACTGGTATGACAACAGCTGTACGCCAAGACTTGGGAAAAACGTGCTCATGCCAAATCCTGTTAAACAGGACTAGCAAACAATCAAGAGATGATGGAGAAAGGTGCTTCAGCATTTCATAGTGGATGTTATCGGGTCCGACTGATGTTCGCCCAGACCGATGTAAAGCGATCTTCTGTTCCACCACCGTCAACGGGATGTTATAGTCCTCTGAGGAAAATGGACGGAAGGATATGCTCTTCCTCTCAAGCCGCGTCTGAAGTGCCTGGAACGAAGGAGGATAAGTGCTGCTGCTAGACACCAAAGCAAACGCTGCGCCAAGACAATCAGCAATACCCTGAGCGTTGGCAAGCATTCTGCCACCACTATCAACAACAGAGATCTCCCCAAAAGGGTACTTTTCCCGAATCTTGCGAAGCCTGTCTCAAACAATCTTGGAGCTGGTAGACATGTTGATCCTGGAGACATACGGGATCCAAGATTAACATTTGTGGGGATGGCGAACCAGTCACGCATAGGCCATTGCCTTCATATAAGCAAGTAAGTTGGAAGCTGTGGGGTATCGAAGAAATCTACCCCAAGCTTTATGCTGAGCTTGACGGGCTGCGTTGCAATCAGAATGGTCAGTAGTTGAACGGCTTCATCGGATCTTTACCAGGTTAGAGGCTTCGGACAACCTGGAAGAGTAGTTGACGTCTGCGGAATGGAAGTTCCACCGCATGCACAATACAATCCATTACCGCCGCAACAGCGTCATTGACTGTACCTGTGGACACCATATCAAGAGTGATAGTCACTGAAGCAGTGAATGCGTCCCACTTGGCCCGATCAATGTTCGATCTAGCGGGACAGGTGGGAGGGCAGTATCCATCACCTGTGAGCCGAAGAAAGATTGGAAAATTATCACTGCCAAGGAGGTCACCAGACATGCTCCAGAACCAGTCAGGAAATATGGATGGGGAACACAACGGCAGATCAATGGTTGAGTACGAGCGACTGGGTTCATGAAAGTAGGTGGATGTCCCCGTATTATGAGGACAGAGTGACATGGTGGACAGGAGAGACTCGACGCCCCATGAACCCCAACTGTTGTCTCCCCACAACGGATGATGTGCATTAAAGTCTCCAAGAAGGAAAAAAAGAAGAAGGCAGCTGGTCAACTTACTACTTCATCTGGTGGTAAGTAGATGGAGCAGATGGTGAGCAGAAGGTGCACAGAAAGTCTCACTGCCACCGCTTGCAGATTCGAATGCAGAGCGACCACTGCGATAGGAACACCATGAGGCACAAGAACGGCCACTCCCCCACATGTGATAGACCCATGCTCATGATCTTTATGAAAGATGCTATGTCTGTGCACTGAATAAGTGTCAGTAGTACAAAGCTTTGTCTCTTGGAGACACAGGCACACTGGTGTATGTGAATGCAGCAAGCCCTTCAGCTCATCAATACGTAGTCGGAGGCCTTGACAATTCCACTGGATGATACAAGCTATGATAAAATAATAAAAAAACAGGCGATGAAAACGTGGGGGGGGGGGGGGGGAATTGGATGCCTAAAAGGTTTCAGTCCATCAGTTCCTCAGGTAGTTCTACAGTGTCCCTCGGCAGTGTGCTATCCGGGGGGCGGACTTGTGGATGCTTCGAACAGGAGGACCTGGACTCAGTCGTCCCAGCTTGGGTCTTCGCGTGAGACTGTGTGCCCGATGATTTTTTATGCTTACCTTTTTGCTTATCAGTCAAGGAAGCAGATGTCGTAGCACATGACACCTGGTCAGGAATCACCCGTCCGGGTGAGGCTGCAGGAGATCCCCGAGCAGTGCACTGTGGTGGTGAAAATAAGGTATCTGAGGGAGAGACACCAAGGGCCTTCCGCTCAGCAGCATAAATTTCATGGAAAGAGAAAGGACAGTCATTCGAAATACTGATATTCGTCTGTGTAGCCATAGAGGTCTTAGAAGTCAAGATGGAAAAGTATGTGTGTCCGCTCGAAGCAGCGGAAACAATCCTACTTCAAGCTTCAGGGTAAGACAGATGTTCAAGGGTCTTAACTTCTTAAATCTTCTGCTCTTCAACCCACCTAGGGCAGTCCTACACATTGGCAGCGTGGGCGCCTTTGCAGTTCACACAATGGGGAGCAGCAGCTGAGCAATGAGACTGAAGATAATCATGCGAACCACAACCACTGCAAGTTGCAGCATCACAGCAGGACCTCTGTGAGTGCTCGTACCCCTGGCATCTGAAGCAATGAAGGGGGTTGGGAATGTAAGTACGCATAGCACAATTGAAATAGTCCAAATGGCAGGAGGATGGTAGAGTTGGGCGATCAAAGGTCAAAACGACTGTCCTGAAGTTCACCAGGTCCCCATTCCGGTGAAACTTGAAGCTATGTACTGCTGCAACACCTTAGCTAGCAAACTCCTCAAGAAGTTCCTCCTCTGAAACATCCACGAGATTGCGTTCAGAGATGACACCTCGGGATGAATTCAGGGATTGGTGAGGCTTGATATATACAAGGACACCACCCAAGTTGGATACATTTAAGAGCAATGCATCATGTCGTGGGTTTCACATTTCCACCAAGAGATCTCTTGGTTGTAACTTCTTCACACTTGTTGGTGACCGAACGGCTCCCTGCAGGGGCTTCTAAATCCAGAAAGGAGATTTTAAGCTAAGCTTGTGAGATTCTTCCCGTGCATGAAAGATAAAAAATTGGGCAGTGTGAGTCAGTAAAGTACGCAGTTTCTTATTTGTGGAGCTAGGCTCCTTGTCCAAAGAATTATTTTGTTTAACAGAAGGGAAAGTTTAAGAATCCATAAATGATGGAATAGAATTTGTCCACTGACCTCCCACCCGCCACGAAGCCCAACTGGGGAGAGCCAGAGGTCCGCAAGCCCCAAAAGATGCACGACACGGCTCTGGGGATAGGCAGAGGATATAGTCAGTTGATAGTGCCTGCATATGCTTGGCATGAATGCTGACGTTCCCATGTCGCAGTAACACCCCTTTGACATGACCACACTATCCCCAGGTTCACCCTGTTGTAAGCAATGACAAGCCGTTAGAAGACAGGACTCCTCAGCCACTTACATCATTGACTAGGAGAGGATTAGTTCCTAGCCGCCTGTTTAAGGTGAAGCAGGGGGCAAAGAGGAGTGTTGGTAGCTGGCGACAACTACATGCCGGCCCCAGAAACCTCAGCTTCCAGCATCCCCATTTCCACTTTACAAGTCACCACACACGGAAAACATGCAGGTAGGTCTAACGGGAGCAGAAGAATCCATCGAAAACGAATTCATCGAAGACAAATTTATCAAAAACAAATTTGTCGAACACGAATCCATCAATTTTTTTTTTATCAAAAACAAATTCGTCGAACACGAATCCATCAAAATTTTTTTTTCAAATGAACAATTTACCAAAAGATGACATTATCGAAAAAGTTAAACGAATTCGTCGAATGCGAATTCATCAAAAACAAATTTATCAAACAAGCAATTTACCGAAAGGCGACTATTTCGAAAAAAAAATAAACGAATTCATTGCAATGGAGTTTAAGACAACTGGCCAAACGGACAAGTGCAGACACCCACTTTAGGGGCCGTATAAAAATTGCAGTTTCTTGGTTTCAGACGTGCACAAAGGCCTAGGGATTAATATTTAAAGCCTTAGTAAAAGGGCAATAATACTAGTTTTTGTGTCTAAACCTTATGAAACTGAGAATGGCGTAATATATTCATAACATTTACATAATAAATCAAACTAATAATGCTGCATATTTTACTTAAGCATCAAATATTAATAACCAGGCCTAGGCTTTTTTAACAGTTTTTCTCCCACCATGCTCATATTCATAAGGTTTAGCTACCAAGTCAAGTTAGTATTTATTGTGCTTTTACTTAGGCATTGAATATTAACAAATAGGCCTAGGCCTTGACCTCTTTAACAGGTTTTATTCAGTTGTGCTAATATTCATAAGGTTTAGACACAAGGTCTAGTTAGCATCATTGCAATTTTACTTAGGCATTAGATATTAATGCCTAGGCCTTTTGAACAGTTTTGATTCGATTGTGCTCATATTCATAAGCAGCGGTGGGGAATTACGCTCGCCCACTCGCCGATTTTCTGGAGTGGCAAGTGGATTTCCTGGATTTTAGACCTCTTAAAAATTGCAGCTTATAAAATATATAAAATAATAATATTGAAAGCTATCAATATTTTTTTTTTACACCTTAAGCTTCTTCATTTATAAGACGGGCAAGTATATTCTAATCGGAAACCTGAATGCCCGAACTCTTAAGTCATACCTCATTAGGTAGGGAGCATTCTACTTTTTCAGACCGACCCCGGTGTTCAATCACACGAAAGAGAGTGCGCAAGAGTGGAGCTGATGTCACGAATGCTTAGCAGTCGCTCAGGGCCAAGCTAATTTGCTCCTACTACTGGAGGAATAAACTGGTTTTTCCCACTGGAGAACGCTGTGTAACTAAAGCCCTGTGTGTAACTACCGGGAAGCGTTGTTGACATCCCACCTGTTCGATCACGTGGTACCTACGGCTCTCTTCTCGGAGCGCCAACTAAATTGTCTTCATTCTGTCGTTTGGCCTAAATGCACGATGGAAACATAAGCAACAAGGTTTTGTTGGACAAAGGGCTTCTGCAACATAAAAAAACACAGTATCATTGAAAATCAGTGTGATCTCAATATGTTTAATTCCAAACAATCAACTTTACTTGAACATTTCCAACGTAGTTCGTCAGGTAGCAATGTAGCAGTGCCATGTGATTCATCCTCTACGCCAGGTGTTTTGGTCGATAGCAATGTGATACAACTCGATTGTGGTTCTGAAAATGTTTTACTTAAATATAGAAATGAAGCAAAATATTGTGAAAAGCCACAGAACAGGAAATTTCAGGAGAAATGGATAGAAGAATTTCCCTGGATTGTTTATGAAGATTGTCTTGCAAAATGTGGATTTTGCTACAAAGCAGATGTGAGAGTCAATACATCACGTAAGTTTTCACACGGATTTAGTGGCCCTTTCAAGCATGAATCTTTTAAATTCCATGATAAATCTGTGCAGCATAGAAAAAAATGTTGATTTTATTGAAAATTCATCATAGCTTCTTGTTAGCACCCCATTGGCCAAATGCATTAAAAAAGATGGATGAAAAAATATTTAAGCAGCTCAAAGTATTATTCAATCTGAGCTACTATATAGCAAAAAACAATAAGCTATTATCTGACATTGAATCACTCATCATGTTATCCAGAAAGTTAGAGGTTAATGTACAAAACCAGTATGCAAACAGAAATGCTTGTAGGGAATTTATTTCTTGCATATCAGAGGTTATAACAGAGTTGGTATTGAAGAAACTAAAGTAGTCCCAGTTCATTAGCATTATTTTAGATGCCTCTACAGACAATGGCACAATAGAGGAATTGATGATGTATGCAAGATATTTGAAAAGAGGTAAAATTGAAGAATGTTTTTTGGGGCTTCTAGAATTAGAAAATAGCACATCTGAGTCATATTTTTCTGCTATTGAGAAACAGTTTGCTTCTCTTGGTTTAGATTTGAAGAAAAATTCTTGGATTGTTGGTATAGCAACAGATGGGGCAGCCAACGTGATTGGTGAAGTATCTGGTTTATGTGCCAAATTTAAAGAATTTTTACCACATACTTGCATATTGTCTGTGCATTGTGTTGCTCACCGATTGCAGTTAAGCATACTTTATACTCTGAATAATGTATCATATTTAGTAACGTTTGACTCTATTCTTATTTTAATTTATTAATTTTATGGACATTCCAGTAAAAAAATCAAGCACCTGGGAAAAATAGACAACTTATTAGCACAAATTTTTAAAAAAATTCAGAAATTGAACCAAATTAGACGGGTGGCATCTAAAGTAGGAGTTTTGAGAGCAATTTTTCATGACTACCAGCCAGTTGTGTTGCATTTAGAAAATGAAGCTAATGAAAAATAAGGTAGCAAAAAATGCAGAAGGCATAGTAAAAAAAATAAAAGATTTCCTATTTCTGGCAACCCTCAGTTTTCTTCAAATCTTTAAAGACTTGTCCCTCGTTTTCCAAACACAGCATTTGCTTTTATGTCAAATCAACAATAAAGTTTTGAAAGTAAAAAGAAATTAGAAAATTTGCAGAAAAAAGGAGGAAAATATGAAGAACAATTTTTTAGCTCCTATAATGGAGAAACTGTAGTTCTGACAAATGTTGCAAATGGGAAAAAGTTCTTCTTCAAATCTGACAGAAATACTATGATAGATTTTACAAAAAAATATTTATTTTAAAGATTTTGTAACATTAATTTCCCTGTAATCACTTCAACATATGTTTTTGACACATTCACTTTGCCCACTGGAAAAGATTTGAGTGACTTTGGAGACAATGAAATCAAAATTATCTTGCATCATTTTAAGGAAGTAATCAAACATAAAAACAATGAGAAAGATATTGAAAAAAGTGTGGATAACGAATGGTTCGACTTCAAAATAAGTAGCCAGGACTTGAAAGTTGATGAACTACTTTTAAAGATTACTGAACATAAGAAGTTTTTTTTTTTTTTTTTTACATAAACCAGTTGTTTTCGCTTCTTTGTGTAATACCAGCATCAACATCAACCTGCAAACGTGGCTTCACCAGATGCATATCAAAAACCACTTGAGGACCTCATTATTCAACGGAAGTATGAACAGTCTTCAAAATATACGCATTAATGGGACATCATTGGAAAATTTTGATCCAGCAGACTCTATAGATAAGTGGTACTTTGGTGGTGGAACAAAGCATGTATAAGGACATAAAAGAAAATTTTGTGATGCTGAATAATTGATGTAAAAATTGAAAAGAAATAAAGCTGAACAATCATTATTAATTAGGTATGAAATATTTAATTATAAAATAATAATAAATTGGTGTCATGCATCTCCATTATAAATCAAAGTTTCATGGGAATTTTTTTAATCTGGTATAGCGTATGCGTGTATTTGTATAACATAGGGGCAGAAATTCAAAATTTGTGTCATATGCCATCCCTGTACACTGTTGTCGTAATGTGCCTATAACGTGTCTTCTTGGCTAGTGGTAAAAATCCCTGGCTGGTAAGATTTTCCCGGAATTCCCTACCCCTGTTCACAAGGTTTAGGTACCAAGTCAAGTCAGTATAATTGCGCTTGTACTTAGGCATCAAATATTAATACTTTGGCTTAGCCCTAGGTCTTTTTAACACTTTTTATTCGATTCTGCTCATATTGATAATATTTAGACACAAAGTCTAGTTAGTATTATTGCACTTTTACTTAAGCATTAAATATTAATATCTTGGTCTAGGCCTTTTTAATAGTTTTTATTCCATCGTGTTCATATTCACAAGGTTTAGACACCAAGTCATGTAAGTATTATTGCATTTTTACTTAGGCATTAAATATGAATACTTTGGCCTAGGCCTTTTTAACAGTTTTTATTCCATCATGCTCATATTTACAGATAAGTATATTGTGATTTTACTCAGGCAGTAAATATTAATAAATAAGCCTCAGGCCTAGGCCTTTTTAACAGTTTTTATTCCGTTGTGCTGGTATTCATGAGGTTTGGATACCAAGTCAAGTTAGTATTATTGCACTTTTATTTAGGCATTAAATATTAATAAATAGGCCTAATATTAATGAAATTTATATTTTTGTCAAGGCCTATTTATTAATATTAATAACTAGGCCTTGACACATTTTATTCCACCGTGTTCATTTTCATAAAGTTTGGACATTAAGTCCGGTTAGTAATATTGCCCTTTTACTAAAGGCATAAAATATTAATCAATACGCCTTAGGTCTAAGCCTTTCTGGGAGATTTTGTTCAAGTGTTGAAATATTTAATGCCTAAGTAAAAGCACAATAATACGAACTTGACATGGTGTCTAAACCTTATAAATTTGAAAACGGTGGGGGAAAAAAAAAACTGTTAAAAAGGCCTAGGTCAAGGTATTAACATTTAATGCCTAAGTAAAAAGTGCAATAACACTAACTAGACCCTGTGTCTAAACCTTAGGAATATGAGCACGATGGAATAAGAACTGTTAAAAAAGCCTAGGCCTATGTATTAATATTTAATGCCTAAGTAAAAATGCAGTATTACTAACTTGACCTTGTCTAAACCTTATGAATATGAGCACAATCGAGTAAAAGCTGTTAAAAAGGCCTAGGCCTAGCTCAAGGTATTCATATTTAATATATTTTATTCATATTTGTAAAAGCGCAATAATAGTAACTTGACTTGGTGTCTAAACCTTGTGAGTATGAACAAGATGGAATAAAAACTGTTAAAAAGGCCTACGGCTAGGCCAAGGTATTAATATTTAATGCCTAAGTAAAAGCGTAATAATACTAACTTGACTTGGTGTCTAAACTTCGTGAGCATGAACATGATGGAAGAAAAACTGTTTAAAAGGCCTAGGGATTAAAATTCAGAGATGCCAACCTGTTTCAGATATTTTCAGTAGTACTCGTACAAATTTTCAGTAGTTTTGGCCAGTTTTCAGCAGTCATACCAAAAAGAATAATTTTAACCGAGGAAAACACAGTATTACTCATTTAAGAATAAATTATCAACGTTTATTCACAATTAAGAGCTTTATTAGCATCAACTATAGTTTCGGAGAGCTTCTGGCTCAGCTTCATCAGGACGAATGGAGCGTAAACATTCAAATCATTGTGACATCAGAGTTCTGACGGTCACGGTTTTTGGCGAGTTGTTTCCACGCACTTGAAAAAAATGGAGTC